>QPKB01000011.1:26226235-27676612 GCA_003546025.1 Camphora micrantha
CATAGTAATACTCACCTGAGGAGTCTGCACACCAAGGAACCGAGTCAACGACATGTGAGCAATAGATAAGCAAGATATAATTAAAACATAACATGCATCAATATAAAGAGTAATGACAAGTACAAGGTCGTAGGAATACAAGGAACAATACTAGGCATGTAGCATGAGTAAATAACCATCAGAATCATAAATAGAAAATCCTAGCAATACTAACAATCACCACTACCAATGTAATGCAATGCACAAGAGGGAGACTCCATGGATGTCCAAGCCACCTCACGGGGTACCAGTAACAATCCTATCCGGACTACTGATACCAAAGTCCGGCTCCAGGGGGATCCAAGCTCCCGGTCCTGGGAATAGTAGCGCGATCCAAGCCCGCTCCCAACTATTCAACGCCATGGACGCCGTCCAAAGCCGACTGCCCACCCCGATGTCCGAGTAACCGGCCCATCAATAAACCCCAAACTGCAGCTGGTTACGATATACAATAATAATAATAATAATAATAATAAAGTGGTGTTGACACAAGGAAAACCAAGACAAGCAAATCTGGCTAGTTCAACAAACAAGACATGTTCATAGGGGATTATCTCATTCAAACCAATACAAGACAAATCCAAACCCATGATAATCCCTTCAGTCTAGCCAGTCATGTTTACCAATTACATGACACAGGGTCCTATGGTACACTCTAAGTCAGGTCCTTGTTCTAATCCTACAAGAGTTTATGTTTCATAATTAATTAGGTGTTTTATGCCAAGAGAGTGTACAAGGATACAAAATCAACGGATACGATTAACAAATCAAGGAGAGATTACAATCCAATCCTAGGCAAGTATCGTCATCCATATACCATATGTGGTGTAACGGAGTGCGTGGAGAATTTGAATCATCAATGCTTATAAAGAAATTCCTTGGTGTACAATCATGTTGAGCATCGATTGATTCAATTACATATGCATTCGGTTAAACCATACACAATACATGAATACCTAGACAACCCATCGAAGCACACCAAGCCACGTGCTACGATTTCAAAACCCCATTAATGGTCACGTGAGACTAGGTTCATATTTGCCAATATCTAAGGTCCAAACCTATGTTAACAAGTCTCATTTCCAATAAAACATGGATTGAATCATTAATCGGAGTAATTTTACCACTTCCCGATCTCTGATCGTTATGAAACTAGAACCATTGGATTCTACATCTCAAGAGCTTTCCTACGATATATTATACGTAAAATTCCGATGAACGGATTAAAAGTTATGGCCCATAGAAGTTTGCCCTTTTATATATATATATATATATAAAAGCGCGACAGACCGACATGTGTCCGATTGATCGGATTAACAGCAGCCATATTCATGTCAGCAGCAGTGGCCATCTACGTTTTTGTTTTTTTTGTTTTTTTTTTTTTTATCAAATATAGAAACCCCCCCCCCCCCCCCCCCTTTTTTTTTTTTTTTTTTTGCAGTCTTTCACCCAATCCATTCCAAAAATTCACTGCACAAAAACTGAGCCACCGTGCTCCCCCAATAATCCATTCCATCCATCATCATTTCCACTTACATCAATTAACACTAAAATTAACAATTAAATTAAATAAACCCAGATTAATAACAGAACAGGCTTGGGAATTAGGGAAACCTAACAAGAAAACACATCCAATCAATAGAAAACATACACACATGTTTAATTATAAAATGCAGATCTACTTGCCTCAACCAAGAAGAAGATTGGAATTGGGGAAATCTGAGGAGAAGCTCTACTACTGCGGAAACCTTGATCTACCCCGACCAAACGCAATCTAACACGCAAAGGAGAATAAAAGAGAGGAAAAGATTAAGATCTAACCTAAATCTAAACCAAAAAGAATTGATTGAGAAAAAGAAAGAGAGGGAAATCTTACAAAACTGATGTCAATAGAAAGAGGAGATCGCGAGGAAGAAGATGAGCGGCTCGGATCGCGGAAGTGATCCTTCAGGGAAGGAGTTCTGGAGCCTCGGAAGAATGAGGAAGAAGAAAGGCTGTTATAGCTTCGTTCATTGCAGAGAATGATTAAGAGATTAGGGCTAATCCCTGATTAAGAAGAGAGGGAATGGAAAAAGACTAGTTTACCCTTAAGTGGGTTTGGTGAAAGAATAGATTATTAAAAGGGTTTCTAGTCGTCGGATCGCAACGAGCCAGAATACAAAATTGATCAACGCGACGAGACCTTTCCAATGAACCCAAAATCACGGTGAAAGGAATTTTTCTAAAAAACACTCAATTTTTTCCTAATTTACAAACTACCCCCTACTAGGGTCAAACGAACTCGGAATCGCACGAAACTTCGCAGGCACTATTCTAATGCTAAACGAAACTCGCTGACCATCTAAACCCACTTAAATATCTAATAAAATAATAATTATAATAATATCAAAATAAATGGGTCAACGGGCCGATAATTGGGCCCAACTGACCCAATAAGGTTGCAGACCTTACACCACTCAATCAATCCTCCTGGAGGAACCGGAGCGGTCTCCTCCGCTGGCGCCAGGGGTGCTGCTGCATCGGCAGGGGCAGTCGGGCCTGTAATGCCATCAATAATATTAATGAACACGACGGTTCAACAATGTATAAACAATTCTTGTAATAGTTTATTAACACATTCATATTGCATTAATAACAGTTTTCAATGCTAGAGAAATCTAGACAATTCTACAATAACAATAAGAGACACAATGTCAGTCAATATACATGTATGAAATGGCAACTACCATAGCATTCATTGCATTGTATTTCCATTCATTACCATCTTCCCTTAAAGGAATGATTCATTTATTTACCATCTCCCCTCAAAGGGAGGATTCATCTTCCAATGAAAGGCATCAATCAATATCCGAAGATACGATCGGAATTTGGTGGGACTTACTAGTGTCCGGGTCAGAGACAACTAGCATCACCACGGAGCTCCGGAACACCCCAATATCCATCTGCTGCAGCAGGATTGGTCATTCATTAATTCATTGAACTCATTTAGAGCTCTAATACAATAGCTAGGTAGTACCAGACTCAATGATCAATAACCTTCAGTAAGAAATCATTTCATGGATTCAATTCAACTCAATGATTCCTTTCATGACAAAGGAAAGGAATAACAATACTATCAATCTCATTAAATTGATTCACAATGATACAATGAGAGTATTATTTACCACACATGGTTTTACTCAATCTTATCTCAATCCTAAACAACCATTCGGGTATAACCATTGGTTTCCAAATGCACGTGTTATTCACGATGGACATCACATTTGTACATTTAATATGTGTATTATTAGTCCTCATAATTATTACCCATGGAGCTTAGGCAACTATCGATTAATATGGTTCGTTCAAGGAACCCTTCGTAAAATACCACTTATTCCCAATAATTTAAATTATTCCCAATAATTTAATTTAACTAATCAAGAACGCATTTATACTCACGAGACGTAAAATCTGAAATCCAAAATTCCTAAATTTTCACTATCTGACATCGTTGGGCCAGCATCAGGTTCGCTCGAGCAAATTACTGTTCGCTAGAGCGGACCAATACAGAACGTTGCTCGCTCGAGCGGACCCACTATTCGCTCGAGCGGACTCAAACAGAACTATGTTCGCTCGAGCGCATTTAATGTTCGCTTGAGCGAACTCCTCAAAACTTTTATCAGTCGAGACAGAACCTCGTTCACTCAAGCAGACATACTGTTCGCTCGAGTGAACCCTTCAGAATTTCATCCGAAATTTCTGATACACTCTCTTCTTCTACTTCCTTCTCCATTACACTTCCAAACCTGCACAAGATCATTGGAACTTCCTGTTCCCCTTCATACATCATCCATTAACATTCATTCACATAATACTTCTAATCACTCCTTAATCATTTCATTAAGCATTCATAATGAATCCAAAATCAATGTAAAATGCATATAATCCATGAAAACTCTAAGAGCTTCTATAAGAATTATCACAACCCCGCCCAACTCAGCATGAAATTGTCCGCTTTGGCCCACGAGCACGCGCGAGGACTTCCCAGGAGGTCACCCATCCTAGTACTACTCCCGCCCGAGCACGCTTAACTTCGGAGTTCTTACGGTTTCCGGGGCCGCACGGTTTTAAAAGGCCTCATGCTAAGTTAATACGGGGTTTTGACTTATAAGCCCAGGGTCAGGATATGGATATTTCCAATGTGGGCTAACGGAGACTCACCGTTTGAAGCCCGTGGTTGACACGCTACGCCCCGTGGTTAAGGGTGCCGCCCGGACCAAGTTGTCACATTCTCCCCCACTGGAAATAGAGCCGTCCTCGGCTCTGATACCAACTATCACAACCCCGCCCAACTCAGCATGAAATTGTCCGCTTTGGCCCACGAGCACGCGCGAGGACTTCCCAGGAGGTCACCCATCCTAGTACTACTCCCGCCCGAGCACGCTTAACTTCGGAGTTCTTACGGTTTCCGGGCCGCACGGTTTTAAAAGGCCCTCATGCTAAGTTAATACGGGGTTTTTGACTTATAAGCCCAGGGTCAGGATATGGATATTTCCAATGTGGGCTAACGGAGACTCACCGTTTGAAGCCCGTGGTTGACACGCTACGCCCCGTGGTTAAGGGTGCCGCCCGGACCAAGTTGTCACATTCTCCCCCACTGGAAATAGAGCCGTCCTCGGCTCTGATACCAACTATCACAACCCCGCCAAACTCAGCATGAAATTGTCCGCTTTGGCCCACGAGCACGCGCGAGGACTTCCAGGAGGTCACCCATCCTAGTACTACTCCCGCCCGAGCACGCTTAACTTCGGAGTTCTTACGGTTTCCGGGGCCGCACGGTTTTAAAAGGCCTCATGCTAAGTTAATACGGGGTTTTGACTTATAAGCCCAGGGTCAGGATATGGATATTTCCAATGTGGGCTAACGGAGACTCACCGTTTGAAGCCCGTGGTTGACACGCTACGCCCCGTGGTTAAGGGTGCCGCCCGGACCAAGTTGTCACAAGAATTAACACTAATCACAAGAGATGCTTATACTTGCCTCTCTTGGAGCTATTTGCCAAAAATCCTTTTTTATTTAATTTGGCTTAACACGAATGTCCTCTTTTCAAACCCTATTCCATAAAAACATACAAATACATAACCATAAGCTATTTATGCTAGTAATCATGCCTAACCATTCATTATAACTTGGAAATTCTAAGGGAAGACCCATTACTTACTTGTAGCTCAAAGGAAAGAATTCTTGAGATCTCTCTCAAGCTTTTCTCTTCAACAATGGAGGATTTGCTTGGGGAAGAAGATGAAGTTGAAGATGAATTCCTCAGAACCCACTTCAATCACTCCTAATATCACTCTCAATGAAGAGGAATGGAAGAGAAAAAGGAGAAATGGCTCTAGGGTTTTTGAAGTGAAATGAGAAATGAACTCCTTCCTTCATTTCATTCTAATATAACACTCTTCACACCAAAACCCCATTTTCTTAAGTTTATTTACATTTGGAGTCAAATGACTCCTCACTTGGTCCATTTGAGGTCAAATGGAATCGTGTTTATTATGAAAGTTAACATACTCTTCGAGATACACACGTTGGTATCAAGAATTTCCGTATTTACAAAAAGGTCCTTAGTTTATCTTGTTTGAGTCTAAACTCATCTTAACCAATTCAATTTCATCCAAATCCATTCCATTATACTTAATGTATTATTTGAGACTGATTTGTCCCTCTTTGGTTGTTAATCTTGATTAACCCAATTATTCTTGCTTAATAAGCATTAATCTCACTTAATTAGCCTTAATCACGATTAGTTCGGGTCGGAGTGTAACATTAACACATTCCTTCTCAGTTCCATATTGAAATGGCCACCATAAATTAGTAAGATTATAGTAGGTAATGCCTACAATGACGCTTGGATCACAAAATAGTTTGGGACGGTTTGGATTGGAGCACATCGAATTATCTCATTCATAAACTCCGATGAAATATCTGAACAGGAACTCTGCAAATGCAGATTTAAAAGTAGCAACACAAATGAAAAACACATATAAATTCCAAGAACCATCTCAATTTACAATTCGATCGATGGAGCACATCTATGCCAAGTATATAGACCATCATCTCATTTCCTCATTCACAAAATTAGAAATGGATCTTAACAGAATCAAAAGCAAGAAACTAGAAAACACATCATATCCAAAAACAACAACCTCAGCGTACGATTCAATTAATGGACTGGAAATTTGGTGGTGCTGCTTTGGAAGCGGTCGTCCGCCCAATTCAGCAGCGACCATCTCCCATCGAGGCCTTTTGGTTGGGGAGAGAGGAAATAGAAGTATGAGCTCCTAAAAAAGAAAGGGTTTTGAGAAAAGAGGGTTTAAGGGATCCGGTCGACTTTGCAATGGAAGGGAGAGACTTTGGGGCTTGGGGAGAGGGAAAGGCGACGATCGCAGTGACAGAGCCCAACCAAAAATTCCTTCTTGAGAATATGATTCGCTAGGAGAGATCTCAATGTTTAAGAAGAACGATTCGTTGCTCGAGAACGTAAATCCATGCGTCACGCTTCCTGTTTAACATCATTGAAGTTAATTGCAATTAAATGGGTAGAAAACGGAACCAAGATTTGGGGTTGGTGGGGTAGTTTGCGGAACGTGGAAAGCATTGTTAGAATCAAAATCAATTGGTCAAAATCAATTACATGCAATCAGCTGATTTCTTAATTAGAAATAGTGGCTTTCATATATATAAATAGATTACATGATTGAAACCCTATCATCCAAATCAGAAAACATAAGATTTCAAAGGGGCGTACTCCTCTAGGAACAAAGAGATAGAGATAACAATAATGTATGCCCATAGCCCGGGCAACAAGCTACAAATCAATGTGAATGGTAGATGACCTCCATTTTGTTGGCATTAATTCGACTGGGACCCATTCTGTTTTTGAAAATCTTTTTGCTGAATTGAATGGTATGAGGATGCAGAGGATGCATAATGGAGAAATGGATATTCTCAAATCTATTCTAGAAACTACTCTCCTCACTTGAAATCACGTTGTTCATGGAGATTCTTAACTACTACTACTTCTTCTTACAATGCCACCAAACATTGATTGTCAATCAAGCATTATCTTGTTTAACCTTGCAAATGGACCACGAGAGAAAAAATTGGAGAGCTGTCTCTAAAAGCCTTTTTTTCTTATCAGACAAAGTCATTTGCATTTTGGTGACTTGTATCCTAGACATAAGGTTTTATTTATTTTTATCAACGAAGGAAAAAAGGGAAAACAATCTGTTCTATCTCATAACTTTCAAATGAATTTCCTTGTGCAGGATCTTTTCTTTGAGAAATTTAAACCATTTATGTTCATCTACATTTTATGAATTGGCATAATTCTCAATTTAACACTAATTTGAGTATTAACCATTGTCGGATTTAAGTCACAAAACACAAATGCACTCTATAATTAGCTTATACATTAAAAAACTAGAAGTTATAATTATCTAATTAAAATTATATTTGGATCACTCCATATCATCAATGTTCTTTGCACATAAAACCTACCTCCATGAACTAGTTGGCATCCCAAGTCGCTCTAGAGAAGAAAACGCATATCCTTTTCAACCGGAGTGCACCCCCTTTACACTAGCAAGAATCTATAAAAATAAAATAAAAGGCCTAAATAAGAAGCAACAAAAGTACAAAAAAAAAAAGGATCATAAACAACTGTGTAACACTTATTGCATATACATTAAGTATAATGCATAAGTTAGATAATTAAATAGAGATAAAATGAACCAAGTATGTGTTTATAGGTTTTTAGGGCATTTTGTAATAGGTAAGGGGGTATGAAACTACCTTCATTTCCCCATTTAATTACTGTTAAATGACCCTTATAAGGGCATTTTATTATATATTTATGTATATAAATTTATAAAATAAAGAAAAATGGGAGGGACGGACCGGACCTAGTACTATCCAAGCTTGACCTTCAAATTTCAAGGCTTGCCAAAAAAAAAAAAAAGGTCTAAGTCCAACCCTTTGGCTTTTTCTTAGAAACAAAACCCCTTATTTTAAAGGCTTTTTGAGGGCTAGACGTGCTTGTCTAATTGCCGAATTGGCAGTTGTTTTAGTAGTGCACATTGGATTCATGTTCCTTGTACACCAAAAAAAAAAAAATTTAGTAGAAAAATTTAGAAAAAATATCTAATGATACTTGGAGCACCTATAGATAAAAATAAAGTAGCAATGTCATACAACTTTTGGGAGGTTATATTTGGTTTTATTTGCTATTAGTGTGCAAGTAGCTGGTCTGCTCTAAAACAGCCTGACTGTGAAATAGAACGAGCAGACAAAACATTGCATGTTAGGGTTGAAATTTCCAATATATTAAGATATCGATCAGGTTGGCCATGTTGGTCGACCGACACTCGCTACTCAATCAACCAAATTTCATCATAACCTAACCCAATCTGCATCTTGTACTTAATCCCAACAATCCAACTGGAATTCGACCAAATGTTTCAACATTCTTGCAGAGCATCTTGAATCCACTCAACCCAAAACCATCCTGAGTAGGGGTGCAAATGGGTAGGGGTGTTGATGGCCCCGGATAAGGCATATCTGGGCCCAGCCCTGCTTTAGAAATACCTACCCTGGCCCGGCCTAGGACCGACACGGGCCATAAAACTCGGGCCTGAGCCCACCCATCTAATCAATCGGGCTGGGCCGAACCAGGTTTTTTTATCACTTTTATGGGCATTTAATTGATCGTTTGGACTAATTAAATTAAATTACATGCATTCCTTACACGGGCCAGGCCGGGCTTTGGGCTTTCTATCACTTAATCCAAGCCCGGCCTAAAGCGAGATGGGCTCGGATCATGCTCGGGCTGGCCCGACCCATGAGCACCTCTACAAAATTCATGAGACTAAGTTGGGACGGAACCATGAGATGAGAGGTGAATGATATAAGGTGGAGATATAAATAAAGCTTTCACTTACTGAATTACTAGGGTGGTGACTCACTTTTTTTTTTATCATTTTTTGGAAATTCTCTTTTTATCTTCATTTTTAACCACTTGTACTATAAATGAATCATATGTATTCTAATGCAAATGAACATGCACTTGCAGTTTTGTTTTGTTTTTTTTTTTTCCTTTCTTTGGGCTCCACTCTTAGAAATCCACATTTACTCTCAGACTCAGAATCACTCCAAATTTGACCCTAATCTAACTATTAACCACTATTGGATTCAACCACAAAAATAAATGCATTAAATCTTGAGGTTCTAAAATCTAGATTTAAGCTTATTTGATTAGAGAGAGATTTTGTCCACTCCACATCCACCATATATCCTAACTTTTTCTTGGTAGAAGCATCTGGTGGTCTTTTTTTTTTATTTTTTTATTTTTTGGGTATCCCAGCCAAGAGAACTGGGATCCAAGAGAGAGCCTGCATACACACACGAAAAAGCAACCCATTAAAGTGGGAAGGAAGCTGCATACGTAGGAAGAAAGCCCACACAAGTAGAAAAGGAACCCGTACAAGTAGGCAAAGGTGAGTACCCGGGGTTCGAACCCTGGACTTTCCACTCGGGTAATAAGCCATTCTTTTCTTGTGGTTAATGTTGGATGTCTCCTTACTTAAACTTGCCCGTGACTTAGGTGTTGCCCCCACACATGATGGGGCAAGATACAAAATGTACACCTAGGTTGATGGGAGTGCACCTCTTTTGTGGATATGCTGAAGCGTTATTTGCATATTCCCCCCACCCCCCAACCTTTCAGGTTATTTGCAGAAGACTTGCCTTTCAATTATTATTGCAAGCCCCCTAAATCTCCATGAAATGTTAAAAGACCCCTTGGACACATTGGGCATCAAACCTTTTCCTACCAGGTTCAGCAAGAATCTGGTTTTTGACCCGTGGTTAATTTATCATAGGATATTCATTCAAATTCATATGAATCTATTTGAATATCGGAATCCATATTCATTAGTTTAGGCTGGAACACATACTAATCATATATACCTCCATTTTTGTAGCATAGTTTCTCTTCCCTCTTTTCTTATATATATACACCATAGATCTATATTTTTGGAGTTCTGTGCCAAATTGGACCCAACAATATTAGGGGCTGAATTTGAATCAAGCTTTTAGTTCCGTGGCTCCTACATGGGCCTCTTTTTATGAGAAAGCAAATCCAAGGAAGGGATGAAAAGAAAAAATGAAAAAGAAGGCACCAATGAAATAAGCTAATTAAATAAAAGAAGAACAACAAAGGCAGAATAAAATTATCCAAAAACTAATTAAATGACAAAAGGATAATACAATGGAGGGACATCTACCAGAAAAATCCCCTTAAATAGGAAAACCACAATTGAAGATACTAAACTTTTATAATGACGGCCAAGGACCTCCAGCCCAAATCATCTTTTTTTTTTTTCCCCCCGTTTTGCCATTTCTTTGTTGATGTCAATATAACTATATTCCTTGTTCATGTTATAAAAATAAAAATAAATAAATATAAAAAAAACCATATTCCCTATTCCCAAGAATCGGTCTCTTCACCCAAATCTAAAGAAACTAATGTCTCATATTCTGTCATGAGTAATATTTGTCGACATCAATATAAACTTTTATCGACGTCGACAAAAACGTTCAGTAATATACAATCAAGTGGCTCTTGTACAAGTTCATCATTTATACAGAGAATTTGTTGACGTCGAAAAAAACGCCAGATAGCACAATCAAGTGACCCCTGTACACAACACATGTTAAATATTTATATATAGAATTTGTTGATGTTGACAGAAGATTTGTCGACATCAACATAAACATTTGTCAACGTCGACAAAAAGTTCAGTTAACACAAACAAGTGACCCATGTGCACAACACATGTTAAATATTTATATATAGAATCTGTTGACGTCGACAAAAGATTTATCGACATCAATATAAAATAACTTTAACCTAGGATTAGGGTTATATTGACATCAACAAAGAAAGGGCAAAACGGAAAAAAAAAAAAAAAAGAAAAAGAAAAGAAAAGGAGATGATTTGGGCTGGAGGTCCTTGGGTGTTAATATAAAAGTTTAGGATCATCAACTGTGGTTACCTTATTTAAGGAGATTTTTCTGGTAGATGTCCCTATAATATATCAAACATCATCCACTTAGCTTTATCACTGGACTAAAGATTTTTACTTTTAAATTACAAGTATATATGTATATCAGTTTATATTATAATTAGGCATGTCAATGGGTTGGGCCGGGCCTGGGGCATGTGTGTGCCCAAGCTTTAGCACGCTCTTGAACATAAGATCAACATTCACTAATTATTCATACACGGTCACCAGACAGCCCCCTTCCCATTGCTACAAACTCAACTAAATTCAACTAGTAACATTCACTCAGCCAGAATTTCTTTAATTGGTTAGATACCAGTGTCCAGCAGGCCCAACAAATAATTTTATATCCCTTTTATGAACTTGAAATAAAATAAAAACAATTTAAAGAATGATTAAAGCACATATATCAAAGCAAGGCCAAGTTTGACACCGGCTGCTTCTTACTCTAACAAAGCCAATACAAGATCAGATCGGATTGCAGATCTGAAACGACTGCAAGAAAATGAAGATGCGATAATTTGCTACCTTGAACCATGAGAAATGGCCAAAATAGAAGGCTATTCACCACGCCTATATCAAGGTCTTACATAGTTACTCATGCAAAGGAATTGTGCTCCAGGATAAACAAATGTGTTTTTTTTATTAGTTTCCAAATCTAAGAGCATCCACAACATTAACAGCTTAAATACAAAGTTTTGTTAATTTGCCCCTTTTTTAACTGTTAGTGGGGCCGGGCCGGGCATACTTTGTCCAATCCCAGTCTCAGTCTCATTTTTGCCGAGCTTTCAAAAACTTGTCCAAGCCGAGCCCGCTGGACTCAAATTTTTTTTAAAGTCCTGTGTTTTCGAACTTGGGCCGGGCCTGCTACCCATTTCAATGGGCTAAATTGACGGGACTCAATATAATCTAAAAGACTATTGAAGGTGTAAGGAAGTGAGGATTCAGTAGGGATTTCAAGATAAAGAGCATAAGATGAAGCACTATGTTTTCCAATTTATGTCACAATACACAAAACGGCTGTATCATTGTTTTCTGCATAATACTTTTTTTGCATTTCTGATTCTCTGCCTTGCTCAAATGAGCCCTCAATTCTCCCAAGGCACAAATATCCAAATTAAGAAAACCCCTTGAATAGGTATCAATTCCCAACTTTTCAAAACACTTTATATGAAGAATTACCAAGTTCGGCAAATCTCATGAATGTCCCTTCTCTTGTGAATTCCATGTAAATCCCTACACTAAAAGTGGAATTATCCCATTGCATGGAATCTCTACCTGCTCAACTTTTTTCCTTATTGCAATGTATGTGCCTGAAAGCCAAAAATTGACACAGGAGTCATCAAGATGGCAATACGATCATACAATCCACAATTTAAGTCGTAGCAAATCAGATCATAAGTCGATTCTCTATGGGTCACAATATCTTACAAATTACTTATTTCAAACTAAAATTTAAAATATAAATAGATATTCAGATTGCAAATCAAGCAGGATTAGAACATGAGCTTGTAATATTAGTGGCTTTAAATCTTAATCTAAAGTCCGACACCTCTTATAAACTGAAAAATATCTGTAATATTCATGTAAGCAAAAAAAATTTTTTTATTTTTGAAGGATTCTTGTGTTTCATGGCCACATGTTTAATACGGTCATACGGCTTGCTGCCAAATCTCAGGAATGGCACATTTGATTTTGGGCATTTTTATTATATGTAATTTCAAACTGAGATTAAAGTTTGTGTCCTTTTTTTTAGCTTAAAAAGTTTTGTGAGTCTTTGATGTGATAAGTAATTTCAAACTGAAATTGAAGTTCTTGGTCTTTGATATAAATACTTTGTATATAATTGATGCTTCCATAGAATGACAGAAAACAACAGGTAGGCAAATGGCATGTAGAAGACAATTTTGAAGGATTCATGTTGGATTTTTTTTTGTGTTCTGTGGGCATTTTGAAGGAGTCATTTGTTTTGTAACCACATGTTTAATACGGCTGTATGACTTGCTGCTGAGTTTCAGGAAGGGCACATTTTACTTTGGCGTTTGACATAATATTTTTGTATGTGGTGTTTTTTTTTTTTTTTTTAAAGAATTTTTTGTATGTAATTTCAAACTAAGACCAAGGTTTTTGTGTCTCTGATGTAGTACTTTATATGGAATCTTAAACTGAGATTAAAGTTCTTGGTGTTTGATGCAATACTTTGTATGTAATTGATGCATCCATAGAATGACAGAACTACCTGTTAAGTTGGGTTGCGAAAAGGTGCTGGTCGTGTTGTAGCCATTCTTTTGAGTTACATGTACATGGATGCAGGTGTAAGATGTTGGCTTAATGGGATACTGAAGAATGCACTTTTGCCTTCTTGTTGATATGTTGATTTCTTCATGTGTTTAGTGCTGAATTTAGGCCTCGGCATGTAACAGAACTGAGCATCTCAACAAACTTCATGGGAGATGTTGATAGCCCTCTAATTTTCACTTTTGGCTTCTCAGTGCTTTTGTTGCAAACCTTGCTAGTGAAGGTGTCATACCCAACCTGGTCTGGGGCTACTGAAAAATCATTATAGGCCAAGGTGTTCAGGGAGCTGTACAGCGTTTTTGTCTTAGATATCGCCCAGTTGGGAGACATCATGGCTGGATTCCATACAACATGGGATGGTGTATGATTATGAAAAAAACACGTTGTTCTTGTTCCTAAATGTATACTCAATGTTGAAAACATAGAGAGAAATGGCAGAACCTCAATTGCCAATATGCAGCAGTAACCAATCCGTTTCAGTGCCATTTACAGCACCTTGGTTTCAGCTCCAATCCTATACAGCAGTATCAAATTAATTTCAGTTGACAACAGCATCCAATCAGTTTCACCAAATGGGGTTGCCTCTGTTGCTCATATACAACAGCTCAGAAATCTCAACTTGAAAAGTTAACTGAGTGCAGTTTTTTTTTTTTGCAATTACAAATGGAAATGCCTTGGACAAAAGAGGGGCTTGTGGATCAACCATAAATAGCCATTGTATTGTTGTCTGCTAGAACTTCACTCAGTCATTGTAAAATGCAGAACATCTATAAACAAAATGCCCTTAACCTAACCCAACCAACTTGACTTTAATATCGTCTTTAACTGACTCCAAAGAGTCTCTTGACAATAAACTTGTAACATCATTTAAACTTGCAAGATCATGCTATCAATTGTCTCACATTATCGTCAGTGTGACACAATTAAACTCTCTCTATCCATTGTGCAACCTACTGATAATCATACGAGCCAATTCACTCTAATCTCTCGAGTGTTAGCTTGGATTTTAGTCAGATGTTGACCAGGACCCAAATGATCACCAAAAGTATCATAGAGGTTGAACTACTCCCTCCGGGCCCAGAGGAAAGCCGGATAAACTCCCATGTAACCCCAGTATGGTAGTGCAGTTTTGAACCTACAACCTCCGGGTGCAAACCGTGGTCCTCATTACCACACTGGGGCCTATAATGCACGGATACTTCAAAATGGGCAACGTATCGTATCGTATCGTGTCCGATACTTCACTTTTTATGTATAAAATCCGTGTCCCAGCCTTATTTATTGCGTGTCCTTACCGTATACATGCCGTATCTGTGCATCATAGACTGGGGCTACAGGAGAGTTTACCTGGCTTCCCTCTGAGCCCGGAGGGATTAGTCCAGTCCAAAGGGTTGGGAACCCTTTGATAACGAAAAAAAAATCCATCTCTTGGGGATCTATAAAACATGGATGAGAGGTCCCCATATGCACACATGTATATAATAAATCTATGGAGAGGTTTTTCGGCGATTCGAGTTAAAAAGTAGTTGGTGGCTGATCGCCGTCAGTGAAAGAGAAAAGTGAGGAAGAAGAAAGAGGAGGAAAGACCAAACGAGAGAATAAAAAGACTGTTGCGGCGAGGGGTTTAAAACTTAGACCCTTATCCTCATCATCAAAGTCTTGTCCCTACTATATTATGATCGGTTATATGAATTCTATTTCCCCATTCCGATTTATCTTGACCCAAATCTTTAAGGATCTCTTTCTTTTCTGGAATTTAAAAAATTCCTGTATGGGGACTTCTTGAATTCCAAAACATCGTGAGTTCCTGGATGCTCTCTTACTAAGGCACTTAGAAATTCCACCAAAATGCAAAGAGAGGTGGGATTCCTGAATTCCCAAAGGTCATTTAGAACCTTTCATGTGGCTGGAATTCAGAAATGTTAATAAAGAAATATGTCATTTGGAGATTCTAGGAGACAAGATGTTACATCATGTACAGAAATTTCCAACATAGTGAATTTCCAACTGAAATTCCACAAAAGAAACATACCCTAAATAAGAGGTTGCACTCCTTCATAATTAATTTTTCTATTTTCATCCACATCCACTTTCTCCTTTCCATTACTGGGTCAAAAAAGATTTAGACCCTATTTTGAAAAAATAATATATCAAATTTCTATCTTTGTTGAAAATTGCAAATAATTTGAGAAATAATTATTATTTTTTTAGAACGACCACTTATCTCACTAGTAAGTGATCGTAGTTCTCACATGGCTGCCGATGATTCAAACAGTAGATATGACACCTTCCCTCGTGAGAGGGCTCCAATGTCTACTTCAGTCACCAGGCTCTATCACCTCACACAAGGTCTACTACCCTCTCGCCAGGGTCTCCCCCTCTATAGTTGGGGTGCCAAAATAAAAAAACAACTTGGGGGGGCTTATTGAAATTCTCCCTTTCTTAATCGGCTGGAATTGTTAAATCAGCAGAAAGTACTAAACCCTAGCAACTAAACCTCACCAGCAGACGAGCCAGAGAGAGAATGGCGAAGAACCCTAACCCACGTCGTGCGTTGATGCTAGGGTCGGTAGCCATGAGAAGCCTGTCTACGGCCACAATGACGAATGTAGAGCCAACGGCGAGGATTGCTTCACCATCATCATCTTCTTCTTCTTCTTCTCTGTACCGTCGATTATCAGCTCTTGCTTCCAACAGAGATGGGACAGTGGCAAAGGTTCTGGACGGATGGGTAATGGAGGGCAATTCCATCAATAAAAACCAGATCATCTCCTTCATCAAAGAGCTCCGCAAGTACAAGAGATTCCGTCATGCCCTCGAGGTCTCTCTTCCTTCTTTTAACTTGACAAAAATACCCCTCTATTTTGCAATCCAGTTAACCCCAATCAGCATGGTCTTTATGCTCCACAAGTGTACAAAGTATTCTTTTACAGGACCGATCTTCTTTTCATGTCTCTTAAATTGAGCATTCACCTCAATCAATTCACTCTATAAGTGAATCACCCAACTATATGATTTATTTTTTTTCTATATGAGTTTTGTTGTCAAGCATAGTTTGGGGAAATTGTTTTATGAGGTTTTGTGGCACTATTAGTCTACTACCATATGTTTGGCTTGGACATAGGGGTGCACAAAAAATCCGTCGATCCATGAAACCGATCCGTTCCGATCCACGGATTTTTAACCGATTCGAAGGTAAACAAATTGGTGACGGATTGAAAAGCTTGTAATCTGTTAGCAACAAATCGGTAACGGATTTCACTCTCAATCCACAGATTCAATCCGATAAGCTCTGTTGACATTAAATATAAATAAAAAAAATTAAGAGGTCTAAATATAAGTTAAGATGACTAAATATAAAATAAGCAAAAAAAATTTTAAGGGGGTCAAATATGAAATTTTTTACAATATCTTTGATATCTTTCTTTTAACATTAGATTGAACGGATTGAATGGATTAATCCGGTCCTCCACTGATTGGATCGGTTTTTAACAACCACGGATTGGTGACTGATTCCAAATCCATCAATCCGTAGGTAACGGATTGGTGATGGATTTGGCCCAATCCGCACCAATCCGATCCGTGTACACCCCTACTTGGACGTATTGATGATTAGTTTGGCTTGGTTATATTGATGTTGCTCCCTCTTATATGACTTTCTTTGTTACCTGCTGGCTCTTTCCTCGGGTTCTTGTATCATCTATATGTTTCAACGAGGGCAAACAATTAGATATGCTTCACTCAACCTTATTGTTTAGCATATGTGATTATTTCAGGAAATAGACAAGAGCCAGTTGCAAAGTTGGAAGGTGCTCATCCTCATTGTCACAAACTGCTAGGTTGTGGGTCAGAGTCATTTTACCATATAGAAGGAAGAAATGAGGGAACACTGACAGTGATCAATTGTTTACTTGTTATAGACATTTAATGTGAAGATGCTCATAGAACATGGGTTGTTTTTAATGGATATCATGGGTTATTTTTCCTTTAGTAAGTCATTAGATACTCCATTTTTAATGGATTTCTAACAGTCATACGACCAATGCACCTCTTCATTTCAAATTCAAGCAGCCACTTCAAAGGGGTGGAAACAACAAATCTTTTCACCTTGAGTAGATCATATATGGCTATGCATTTTAATTACGAAAAACTCTCTGCATGATGTCATTCCAAGAAACTTTGATAAGCTCAATACAAATGATCTTTTTAAATACAAGTGGTCCATACATCAAGTTAGTTTAATGTTTGGTTCGGTCATTCGTATGAGTTCCTGATTTATCATATGCAGCTTATTGACTGGATGGAAATGAGAGGGACCAACTTGTTGCACAGTGACTATGCAATGCGTATAGAATTACTGTCAAAAACCAAGGGAATAGAAGCTGCAGAGGAGTATTTTTCAAGCCTCTCAGAATTTTCCAAGAACCAATTAACCTATGGAGCATTATTTTACTGTTATTGCACAGAGAAAATGAAAGAGAAAGGTATGACACTCTTTGAGAAGATGAAAGAACTGAATTTGGTTTCCTCTACATTAGTCTACAACAATCTAATCTCCCTTTACATGAAGCTGGACCAGCCAGAGAAGGTACCTACTCTAGTAGAGGAAATGAAGGCGGCAAATATCTTACCAGATAAGTTTACTTACAATCTTTTAATGAATAGCTATGCTTCTTTGAGAGATATTGAAGCTGTTGAGAAAGTTATGGAGGAAATGAAAGCTAACGGAGGTGCTTGCTGTGACTGGACCACTTACAGCAATTTAGCTGGCATTTATGTTGCCTCAGGCCATTTCAATAAGGCCAATCTGGCTCTTAAGAAGTGCGAGAAAGTCATCAATGTTAGAGATCGTATGGCATACCATTTTCTAATCACCCTGCATGCGGGTACTTCCAATTTGGCTGCAGTTAAGCGGGTATGGAAGTCTCTAAAATCGGCCTTTCCAAAGACTACCAACTTGAGCTATCTCACCATGCTCCAATCTCTTGCTAGACTGGATGATTTAGACGGCATGAAGAAATGCTATGAGGAATGGGAATCAGGTTGCCCGAATTACGATATCAGGCTAGCGAATGTTCTCATAAATTATTACATGAGACAGGGCATGAACAAAGAAGCTGAAACACTTCTTGAGAACGCCATGAATAAGGTATCCGAACCCAACTTTTGGACCCTAGAGATAAACATAGATTTCTACTTGAACAACCGTGAGATGAAATTGGCTCTGAAGTGTATGGAGTGTGCTGTTAACAAGGTGAAGAAGAATGAGTGGCAACCAAACCAAGAAATAGTGGGAGCATTCCTCAAGTATTTTGAGGATCAGAAGGACATCGATGGTGCAGAGGAGTTTTGTAAGATGTTGAAGAAGGTTTATCATCTCAATTCGGAGGACTACAATGCGCTACTTCGCACATATATCGCAGCTGAAAAGACTGAACCTTGCATGCGGCAGCGAATGGAGGAAGATGAGATTGAGATGAGCCCTGAAACAGAGGATCTGCTTGAGAAGGTTTGCCCATAGGCATTTGCTGACATAAAAACGGCTTTGCTATGAGGTTTCCATTTCTTGCAACCAATTGACTCTGCAATGCAGATTATAAGAACCTTGGATCTCTGTTGATGGGATCCAACCTCTGGCTGAAAAAATGATTGTATGATCCTACTTGTCCAATTACTGGTTTTTGTTGTCATTGTTGAAATGTGCATAAAAATTCCCATTCCTGTTGTTAATTGAATGGCTTATTATAGTTAAAATGTGGATGAATATTTCATTTACTGCTGTTAATTCAATTGCCAGTTATGGAATTTAACCCTTTTATCTTTTTTGCTTATAAACCAAATTATCTTAAATAATCTAGGACAGGTGGGCCGTTATTGTGCAAACAGTTAGTGTCCTGTGGACACTTAACCCATCCATGATAAATCTCACCCTTTACATTCATTATCCCCATGAATCTGACATTCACCATGATTTGGCACTCATCTAACTTCTACTCCACTTCTGGATTGATCATGCGAAATATACAAAATTATAACTTCATTTAAAGAAGATTATTGTCTAACTTTGAGATGCCTGAAGGTCAAGATGATCTCTCTCTCTCTCTTCTTTTTTTCTGATCATTGGGCCATCTCAATACCTTTTCATCCTTTCCATTATTAGCATGCATCAAAGTGGACTATTCTCAGCTCTGCATGACACCCTTGATTTTAATTGTCCAGAAATTGTTTTGTGGTCAACTACATAAACATTTATGAATGTCAATTAAAAGTCTTTATGGATGGCTTTTCTAAAAGGTCCATACCAAAATTGCGGGCAATTATTTTGAGTTTGTTTCAAAAATTCATTATTCAATTCGTTTTCATTGATTAGACGGCTAGCGACATAGAATGAGGCTGATTGTTATGATAAATAATTTAGCAAATCATTTGTTTACAGTGAGCTCACGGAAATACTTAATAAAAAGTGCTTTTTGGTTAGCTGTCCACCTAACTCAAAAGGATTAGTTTTTCCAGGTGTTGCCAGTAATAATCAAAGGATTAGTTTGGCCTAAATGGGAGAAGAAGAAAAAAAAAGTGTTGCTGTTCACACAGTATGACCATCTATGATCAATCCAAACCCTACTGCAAATAGCTAGGATGATCTGATGTAGTGATAATTCATCCAAAACCATTACATACAAGCTAACCTACTCCATCCATTCTAACCGAATCCGGATCCCCTAAGTTGTCTTTTACACGCTTCATGTGGATCCACCTGCTGACAATCTGGACTATTAAAAATGAATGTCATCCCCTCGAGTAGCATATCCCAAATTGTACTTCGATATGATCTGGTCTCACCATAATAGATACTTATGATTAATGCATAAGATTGTGCTAATCATGCAACCAATATGTGTTCAATCTCACATGAGCATGGGATCATATCAAAGTAAAATTTGAGGATACGCTACTGGAGGAGGGGTCGGTATTCAAATTCAACGGTCCGGATCATCAGCAAGCGGGCCCCACAGTGAACGGTCCGGATCATCAGCAATCGGGCCCCACAGTGAGGTCCACACAAGCACGTAGAAGACCACCCGGGGATCCGGAGTCCTGACCCTGGATTTTATGCATCTAGGTGGGCCCCACAAAAGACAGAACGTTGTTAATGCCTCCAATTATCAGGGCATTTCGGTCACATCATGTAATAAAGATCTCTCTCCCCGCTCCCTCCTCTCCCTCTCATTCGCTTATTTAAACGAAAGACACAGAAGACGAAGAAGAAGAAAGAAGAA
Source organism: Camphora micrantha (assembly GCA_003546025.1). Classification (NCBI taxonomy): domain Eukaryota; kingdom Viridiplantae; phylum Streptophyta; class Magnoliopsida; order Laurales; family Lauraceae; genus Camphora; species Camphora micrantha. The sequence continues at coordinate 26,246,952 of QPKB01000011.1, forward strand.
GAAGAAGAAGAAGCAGAAGAAAAAGAAGAAGAAGAAGAAGAAGAAGAAAAACAAAGAAGAAGAAGAAGAAGAAGAAATGAGAGCGAAAGGGAATCAAAAGTTGAATTTGGAACAGTACATCTCTTTCCACGAGAATCCTCAACGCACTGATCTCACTATCAACTGCCTCAATCAGGTAATACATAAAATGCATACATTTCTCTCTTTCTGCATTTCGTTTCAGATCAAAACGTTCCAATTTCCCAATTCCAAACCACACAAATCTCTCACTCATCACACAAATCTTTCCATCTCTGCTTCATTTCCATGCATTTCAACAAAAGATCCTATTCGCATCTCACATTCTCCTTTCTCTGCTTCTCCAAGATCATCCTGATGCACGGATTCATCAAGATCTACAACCGCACCAAGGTAAGAAGAACAACAAGATCTTGCGTTTTCATGAAGTTTTCATTTCTCCGATCTTCCTCATTCGATCTTGTTCGTCTTGAATCAGAAAGATGTGATCGATGCCTTGAACTCAATCGAGCCGATGCTGATCTTGCCACAGAGATCGACGCTGAAAGAGGAGATCTGTTCATCCGCGTTCCTCTCGCTGGAGCAGGTGAAGGAAGATCTGGAGGTTTTGGAGTGGAAGGAATGCCCTGTGCAGTCGATTCATACGCTGAAATCTGTAGAGGAGAATCTATTGGCCGTGGATGATCTGCAGATCATCTGCGCCTCGTCGACTTCAGATTCGTGCCGGTTTCTTCCATCTCCAGGAACAGTGGAATCGCGCAAGAACACGAAAAGGCCGAGATCGAATGAGAGGAGGAAGGAAACGGCCATGAAAACGGCTGATTCTGACAGTTCTCTGCTTTCTTCGTCTTTGCAGTCGATCGAATTCTGAAAAAAGCTCAAGAAACGGTACGTATGAGTACTAGAGATTGTGGATTTCCAATTGCTTTTGTTGTTGTTTGTGTTGTGTTTGGAATCTGCGTGCGTGCTTAGGTTGATTTTCCTTTTCCCAATTCGTATGATTCTCTGCTCTGTTTAGTTCCTTTCTACTCTGCTGTTCTGATCGATCGGTTTCGGAGAGGAAAAGAGAGGGAATGGGAATTTTCGGCCTTCACATCTGTTACTTGCTATGAGCTTTCGACCTCCACGCACGTGCGAACAGCTCGTACGTGCCAAGCATAGTTGGGCGTTGTTGTCTTTTTACTAGGCCCGATTATCTGCATGATTTCTGATTTGGATGGGCCACCATAACTTTTTTGGAGTGTCCATCTCTGCAAATGCTAGGGCCTACCAAAATTAGTGGTCTTGATCCCATATCTGAAGTTACTGCAGATAGTTGTTGATAAGCAAGAAATGCTTATTATGAAGTGTGTTCCACTTCCACCCATTTAGAGCCTGCATATTTGGGTTCACCATTTATGATATATAAAAATTGGTCACATGACATGTCATAGATGTATAGGGATGAAGAATAATTTCCTTCAATTAGAATGGGATCAACTGTTGGACTAATCACATGTATGTTTTGCATGCAATCAGTCAAGGTGCAACAGACATCAGTGTTCCATGAGGTGTGAAATATTGGTACAAGTAGATTGAAGTTGTCATTAGTGGATTCATTATTCTGAATTTGACAATTACTGGGCAGAACAATCTTTTTATCCGTTGATCGCTATGCGATAATTGAACCAAGCGATTACAGTAGCTGATGCTCTTGCTAAACCGGTCCGCCCCGATGCATACTATGTTCTCAGGGGCCACAACTTCCACCTGATATACATTGTCTTTATTTGCAGGATGGGAGGAACAGTGGCCAACATATAGGATCAGGGAGCAATGAAGAGCATCATAGAGGATCAAGGGTGGACCACCTCTCTTAGTTGGGGACTTTTGGTAGTTATGTTTGCTGTTTTGGTTCTGTAACCACCTCTGCAGTTTGTACTCGATACTCCCCCAGCTGTGATAATATCATTCTACTTGCCAAACAGAAAAAAAGAGTTCAAGGTCCTTGGTATCTGTACATAAAACACCATGCACCGTCGGATAAAAGAATCTGTTATCTCAGCCCGGGGCTCACATGGATCAGCATAGCTCACACACTTGGGTAACCTGAGCTACATGTCGCCTGTTTCGAGTAACTCTCATTCAACTTACAGGTAAACAAAGAGTTCCAAAGAACTTACTGGGCAAGACCTTGAGAGAAATAGCTCAACAGTACAAAATAGGGAGCATGGTTTTAAGCAAACATGTAGTGATAACTTGCTCGTGCTTCAAAATTTCATTCCTCATATCAATAACTTAAATCACAAAACTCTGCCTAGTATACATGCCGCAGAAGAGGGGAAGAAAACCTAATATGCAATCCAGGGCAAATTTCCAATACACATTGGCTCAAGCAAAAAGTCAATAGAATGTGGGGGAGGCCTTATTTCCTAGACTTCTTTCCCTCTAGGAAAATGTTGAGAATATTCTTCTGAACTCGAGATAAAAATTGGGTCATAATATATACACACAAAAAGATGGAGCTCACATGAACTCCAGGTCATCTTGCTGTTGCTCCAGAACAATGGTTGCAAAGGCAACCCTATAGGCAGCTGACCTCAGATTTCTCACAAGCACGAAAACATCAGGCCTTCCCTTCTCCTGCATCTCACGCCACTGCTCTGCTCTCAGCTGAGCAAGTAGTGTTGCGTCACAGAAAGCCTCTGCTGCTGGCTTGGTACTGTATCCACGTTCATTGATACACACCAACAGGAAATGAATGAGAGTATTATATGAAGCACAGGAAATGAAAAGAGTATAATATGAAGTTCCATTATATCTCAATTCGTGAGTCCCACCTATCAGTGATGCATCTCAGTACTCTGGTGGGCCCTATTACTGATTGGTCATGCAGCAAACCATAGAAGTAAATAAATATTCCATGGATAATCTAAATTGCCAGATTTGAGGGGCCTAAAAATTAGACAGTTCATTTGAAAATCCACATTCACAGGACATCTCCCAATAATCAAATGGTTAGTCTTTCCTTGGGTGATTTCTAAGGCATGAATCGAATCATGGATGGGTGCCCACTAGCAATAATCTGGCTAACCAAAATATGGGCTCCACCTCTAACTCTCTTTTGCCCCCTTCTTTTTTTTGTTGTTCTTTTGGTAAAAAAAAAGAACGGACATTCCATGTCTGATTTGGTATGTTTTCTCCAAAGATAAAAATGGCAATGACATTATCACTTGCCGTAAATTCAAGTTTCAACAAAATGGAAGGGGAAAGAATTTCGGAATGAAAGAAAAATATAATACAAACCTTCCCCGAACAAATCCAGATGTGACAAAGCCAATAGGCCACCTGAAAGATTGTTGGTTTGCTGGGTCTTCAGGTATCTGCAGCTTCCACATACCAGATTGTTGTTGTGTAAAATACGATTCTATCAAGTGCTGAGGGATGTGTGGTCGGTCCTCTTCTTCTGATCTGCATGCTGAAAGCTTCTTAGTTTGGATCACCAAAGTGTGTTTCAACAGAAAAAAAAAAAAAAAAAAGAGTCATCCCAATGAACACTAACAGTCTTGGTCCTCCTGGATCAATGAAATAGTCCTTTAAAAAAATACTGTGGCCTGATGGGCTTCAGAGCACAATAGAACATAATCAACCACAACAATAAAACTTGGCTGATGAAAGTGGTGCTTTAGAATTTGGAAACACCAGTCATACTGTAACCAGCAGTCCTGGACAGGGTTTTCCATATCATTTTACATAAAGTTCCCAGCTTTGGTTTTATTTTTACGTATGCTCATGATCTCACTCCTTGTTTTGCTGCCTTATTATCTACTAATAAAATTAATGTTGCCAATAACAAAAATATAAAAAGAAGGGCAAGAAATGGCTATAAATTGGCTACTAATAAATATAGGTAGGGATGTAAGTGGGTCAAACCTAGACCCGGCTCTGATGGAACCAAAACCAAACCCAACTCAAGCCAAAGTACGCTATTATTATGTATTATATATTTTACTATGCTATATACAACAATTTTAATCAATATATTATTACTATCTTTATGTATAGTTCATATAATATATGATGATGTGCATCATATATATTATATATAGTATTAATTACTATGCATTAAATCCATTATACACCCGAGTATTTGGGTCCAAACCCCACTGGAACTAGATCCGATAATCAATCAGACCTACCCAAATTTTTCAAGTCGGGTCCTTCATAACTAGGTAAATAGGAGGTCCGTTGATATTCCGAAATATAGGATCCTCTACAATTTCTTAAAGTAATCACATTCATGATTTCAACACTGCAGGGATGAAACAATGTTGGAGTTCATTTCTCATGACATGATTTCAAGGACAGATTGAAAAGATTTACAGGAGATTACACCATTCAAAAAAATAATAATCATCAGATTATTACTTGGCTTTGCAAAACTGAATACCAAACTATTGTGACAGTTCATTCAGAAATCCTTATCTCAAAATTCAGCAGTTGGAAGTATCAGCTCCAAGGAGACTTGTTTGCCCCCTTGAGATGGTTCCAAGGGACAATGTATTGAATCAATAATAGGTCTAGCATAGCAGCTTCTTTTTTTTCTTCATCAACAGTGCCAAACATTTTAAAGGAATTCCAAATTGTTGTTAAAATTCTAGGATTTGTATCTAGAATCGTACTACTTGTATTACTTCCTAAGGAAAAAGATACGCATCTATAGAATGACTCCAATTTTTAGGAGAATCTTAGGAGCAGTGGCTGACCTACATTAATCAGACGTGGCCATATGGCCCATACCCCATTCTAGTGAAGTCTTTGCCCCACCTCATATCTCGAAAAACCCTAATAATTTTCTGCTCTCGGTCTCAAAGATCTCCCAAATGAAACTTGGAACCCTTCGCTAAATCGTTCTCCTTCTTCCATTTCAAGCTCATGCAATTCGGGTTCTACACAATAGCATAGCATAAAGGTCCACCCTCTTTCTCTCTCGATATCTTCTTTCTTCTATGATTCTCACATCTCTTTCTTCCTCCTCACCTGGATTCACCAAAAACACCTCTCTCTCTCTCTCTCTCTCTCTCTCTCTCTCTCTCTCTCTCTCTCTCTCTACAAATAAGGGACAGTGATGAGATCTCTACTTTTGAATCAAATAGATATGGGCAAAATGCCTTCTTGCAAATTGATTCGATCAATCTAATATCTTATTTGTATTTTTTTCTAGAAAATGTATGTAACTCTTCCTACATAGACAAAGTTGCTATCTCATACAAACTCACACTACATATATTGAAACAATTCATATGCACAACTCGATCGCTTTGGTAGTTTGGTTGCATTTTGGTTATATAGCTCATTCTTGTTATTAGGGCATTTGGTTTGTATAATGTTATTGGTCTTTTTTTTTCTTTTAGTTTTTCCTAATATGATGTTTGTGTTAATGGAGTTTGATTTATGATTTATATATTATTTTTGCGTTTTACCTTCTTTGCTCTATGTAATTTATGTTTTGCTATTTTTTTTTTCCTCATTGACAATCACCCAATAATCCAATTTTTCCCAAAACATCCTGCTTTGGATTTTGTTTGATTTAATGTTGGGTAGTGAATTTTAGTGTGTGTGTGTGTGTTTTTTTTTTTTTTTTTTTTTTTTTTTTTTTTTTTTTTGAATCACAATATGATGTTTATGATTATGTTGGTCTCATTTGGATTCATATCATAGAGGAAATTTATTTTGGTATGATAATGATTTTACTTCTTTGGAGTTCTCTATAGTTTCTTTATTATTGTTGTAGTGTAGTTGTTAATTTAGTTTTCATCCCATTGATTTGAATAAAAAGCTAAGTTTTTTTAGGAAATGACTGTTGTAGTTAAAAGTCTTATGTAGGAATTGAGTGTTAGTAGCTGGATACGAGTTCTTTATACTTAGTTTGCCGAAAAAAATAAATATAAATATAAAAAGCAATGTCTTTAAACCATGCAATAAGTGGATATTATTGGTAGTTGGCAATGATTTTGACCTTTTTAATTTTTAATTGACCATCGTCCGCCCCACCCAAATAAAAATCCTGGGTCCGCCACTACTTAGGAGTTAGAATTAGGTGTTAATCTTACCATTCTAAACATGCTTTATCAAATCTTAACATTCAAGTAATTATTTCTGGGCGAGAATTGTCACGACCAAATGGCTATTATTTTTTTTTTTTAATGAAAACATTAGTACTACTTTACTTTGTTATTTTTATTTTTCTATTTTTAAGAGATTATCCAGTAATTAATGGGTTTCTTAAAAACTTTTTAGATGTTGGGAAGGTTTTAGAGATAAATAAAGAAAAGGTATGCGACTAAAGCATTCGACTGTATGCATAAGCTTTCTCCCACATTTTCTTTTTCCAGTTTTTTCTTCATGAACACTACTTTAACTTCACGAGACACATCCTAACCATGCAATGTTGGTGATTTGGATTCTTTATCTTTTGATTTAAAATAAAAAATAGATAGAATGCAACTAGTTTATTTTTCCTAATAAAGTTAATACGTAAACATACTTATGTATTCATAAACATCATTTATATGAAGATGTTGAACATAAAAAAAGGATCGGTAACCTACGTCACGGCCCATCCTTGTTATTTGATTCAACCCCCTGAACAATTTGTGATATGTTTTCAGTTTTTAGAACAATGGAATCTCAAGAAAACAAACTAAATAGAAAGACAAAGGAACCACTGACCTATCTGTCCATAACGGCAAATCAGTGAGAATAGGTGCGCAAATAACAGCTCCCTCCTCAAAAACTCCTTCTTTGTAGGCATGCAGAAGAACTCTCAGAAAACATAGCTTTCGATCAACTGGCACCAGGATGTCCCTTTTGGGGGCCCAACCAAGCCTGCCCTCATCCATCAACTTGGAGAAGCAATTTTTCCCCATTGTTGTTGAATTAGGGAATAAGAGCAACTTCCTACAACAAGTTTCATTCAAGTAACCACTCAAATCATTGGATGTCCTTGCTATGAGACCTTGAAAACTGTCCTTCGCTATCAATGTTCCATCATGATCTCCAAGATCCGAGCTAACTAATGACCTACTGAAGGCCATCCCTGTACTATGTGTTTCGATATCAAGTAATTGATCATATCCCCCTCTAACAGATCCTTCCAGAATAGTGGCCCTAACAGAATCCCAAGGAGGTGGTATGGGAATTCTTACGGGTCTCATGGCAAGAGGTTGGTGATCTAATTCTTGATCTGATACGATAGCTTCAGCAGCCATGAAACTTGAATATGCCTTGCAATCAGGAAAATCATATGGGAATGATGGCATGCCATCCTGCAAAAGAGAACAGACAATTATTTGATGCAACAGATGGCTCCAGGTTCATAAAAATCGTGGCTTCCTTTTTTTTTTAGTAATGAAAACTTTCAATAACGCATAAAACAGTTGCATAAAAAAAACAACGAATAAATTCAGAATAACCGATATACGCATTGTTATCAGAATCATACAATTCGTAGCTATGCAACAAATCCCATTTATAGATGAATCTTAGGATTCAAGTGTGAATCTTACAATTCGATACTCATTTCATCGAGTCCTATGATTCAAATGATTCAGTGAGCGAGAATAGCTACAACCAATAAGTTAATATTAATAATCTTTTACCTTTTTTTCTTTATTTATTCTTTCTTTCTTTTAGTGTTTTTTTAACTATTGAAAGGTTATTTAGTAGTTAACAAAATCTCTTAACATTTATTTTTTTTCATCATTGGGGAGATTTTAGAGATAAATAAAGAGCATGCATTTGATAAAAGTGTTCGACTATACATACATATAGGGCTTGTTTATATCTTCTTCTTTTTTAATCTTTTTTTTTTTTTCCTTCATGAACACTTTCTTAATTTCAAGAGATATCCTTTTGTGTAAGATTGATGGTCTGATTTTATTTTTACTTTTCTATTTTTTTGGTAATGGTAAGTTTTATTGCTCCAAAGGATAAAAGAAAAAAGGACTACAACAACAAAATAAAAAAAAATAAAAAAAAAAAAAAACAAAAAAAAAAATCAGCTAAACATCAAAAAGAATAGTAGAAGTACGGAAAACTCCCTCTTTTGCATGAGCATAAAAATATATATTGATACGTTAAACTTATTTAACTATTTACACATATCATATATTATATATTATTATGTCATTATAGTCTTGATATGATTGTATGATAGACCTATTTGTCATAGTATTTATACTGCTATGAATGGGAAAAATGGAAAGATTATGAATAACTATTTTTTTCTTTTTTATTTTTTTATTATATTTATTTTTATTTGAAAAATCCTACTATATGCGATTCGATTTTATGGGTACGAACGATTTGCGATACAATTCCAATCTTCAAAACTATGGATCTATACACCATGTGTGTTCAGTATAATCCTCCCTATATAATCAACACCCAAGAACTCTAGAAAATAATATTTCCAATTTGTTAATGAACCAGCCTCCTCAGTGGCCTCCCTATTGACATTAGGGGTGGAAATTACTATCATTTTGGCATCGGATTCTCTGATTATCTGGAGGGTCCAGCCCGTAAAAAAAAAAAAAAAAGAAAAAAAAAAAAGAAATGGGTTTGGAGCCTGTTTTAGGTTTTGATTCATAGACGGGTACGATCAGGGTCAAAAACCCAATTTAGGTTCCAAATGATAAACGGGTCCAGTTACAGATCCATACAGGTTCCGACCTGTGGACCCGGAAACCTGCCCATTTGGCCACCATCATCATCATCATCAAAGCCTTGTCCGGGGTCGGCTACAAGAATTCTATTTCTCCATTCTGATCTATCTTAAGCCAAATCCTCAGATTTGGCCATAACTTTCTTAAATTTGAGACACTCTATTTAATGGTTCTATCAATCAGAATATAGAAATTGCACATATTCTATTGTTCCTTTGTAGTACAAATGTCGTAGATGGATCCCTCAAACTGCTGCTGGCCTAGTTAGGGCGATGGTGTTGCATGTCTCTTATAAAGGGAAAAAAAAGTTAGAAACGAGTCTTCAATGTTGCAAATTGTAGCTCAAAATCAACTTCAGTTGGACATTTTTATGTTTGATCCTAGAGGGAGTAAGACTTGATTCTCTATTATAGGTTGAATGATATCCCTATAATAAGCAAAAAATACAAAAAGAAATAAAGAAATAAAAAAAAGTTTGGAACCGGAATAGGAACCAATCCAAGTCTTCTTATCGTAACCAGGTATGGAGCTAGCAGATAGGTTCCGAGTTGGAACTGAAACTGTCATTTGGAAAATGGTTCTGGTTACGGGTCCAGTATGGTTCTGGCCCGGAACCAACCTGTTTCCATCCTTAAGTTTCAGAGGTTTTATATAACTTAATATCTCAGGGAATGATTCACAAATACAGAAAATTACAAGGGATTTTCGTAAATATGAAAACTTGTTATTTTTCAGTATGAATACAATTATATCCTTGCCACCCAACTCTAATTTGGATGACCATCACCTTATTCCTCTACCTTTCCCTCTTTTCACCTATCTTTTCTATTTTTCTTACTTTTTTCTGTTATTCAGTTTCACCCGCAACTCTTTAGGAAAAAGCTCAATAAACTTAAATTTAGAAAATTAAGTCATTTAAGTCACTAAAGGGTGTTTGCTAACTCTAAATGTAAGCTCTTGTTTTGTGATTTAGAGATTATTTACACATTAGAGCATTTGGTAAACCTCTAATTGTATTTTCTAATTTTATAGCTTATTTACAAATTAGAGCTTTTTCCTCTAAAAAAATTAAGCTAAGGGGGTCTTTTTTTGCAGAGTTTTTTTTGGCTAAGCCGATGGAGGTGGACAATACAAAACTTACAAGTGTTTTGGATGAAAATAACCTCAAAAAATCTTCAAAATGATGCAAATGGCAGGTTCTACATTGTAATTCAGAAATGGCAGGCCCCAGTTATCACAATTTCTAAAGGTGGGCCCCAATTACCTCATGAAAGAAGAGTTTTTTTTTATATATTTTTTATCAAACATGCTAATTGTAAATTAGAACTAAAAAATTAGATCTTTTATAACCTTAACCTAATTAGCTTTATTAATTAAATTAGAGTTTCCAAATGGCTCCTAGCTCTCCAATTTCCAGTAGGATAAATGCAAGCTCCATGGTTGTCTATCTTTTCTCTTTGCCCACTTCATTGCATTCTAAAATCTCCTTAATCAATGACATTAGAATCATGAAACCCATCGTTAACAATCTTCAAGCTTGGAGTATGGCTGGACCTGCCTCATTTGATTCTTTACAACCCACTCGACCCATAAAGGCTACAAGAATTTCACCTAATTATGTAACACTGCCCTGCCATTCCCACACCCCAGCTTCCCCTGTTCTGCCCCATCCACATTGAATTTCAACCATAGTCCCTCCAGGGGAGCTGACTTTATTTTCTTTGATTTCCTTTGTTTTTTGAAGGGAAAAAAATTGGACTCGATTTGTACATGCCATCTTTGTGCAGGGGCCATACCAACCTTCTCAGCATCATTCAAGTTTTATCAAATGTATTGTTCCACCCAACATAGCAGCTTCATGATCAGATAAGATGCTCGGTACAGGAATCCCATTGAACTCTTACTGGACTATGGCCCATGTTGCCACATTGCCTCGATGGGATCAAATAGTTCCTCTGCATCTCTCTCCTTGTGACTGAAAATAATCAGTGTGTTCCTTCCAAATGAACCATTTCAATGCAAGAAAAGTAATTCAACCTCTTTTTATAAACAACCCACAACCCCATGAAATAACTATGGGGCCAGATCTCACTAGATGGCCCACAGTTATTCCCATGGTCCACGTATTGCATAAAGTGGCAGCATAAGCTCGGCCACAGTTATGCCCATGGTCTACTGTTACATAAAGTGGTAAGAATAATTTAATTTGCTTTAATTAAGGCAATATTTTATGTGTCAACAATGTCCCAATGACACTAAATTGGGTGCATTTGATTGGTTAGCTAATTACCTTACCAACAAGCCTAAGTTTGTACACCGACATTTGTGAAATTATGGCGTAATTCCTAATAGGATAAAGAGAGGTATAATTATTAGAATATTTTAGTTACGTGGTTCATAAAATCTTGAGGGTTTTGTAATAGCTAATTGTCTGACCCCATTTCGGTTTTACTCCAGACTGAAATAAACAGGCCAATTTAACAATCTGGCTGGTCCCTGCCAGAGTATGGTGATGGGGGCTCACGTGATCATCCTAACCCCTTCACCAATGGCCTACAAATTTTCACTATTAAAACGGATGCACAGTCGAGCCAACAGTCCAGCCCATTCGGATGGGTGCAAACGTAGGGTTTGATGACTATCAGGCCGGGTCCCTATGTATGGTCCATTCAGATGGACCATCAGGTGGGCCTCACTATGGGTGTGCATAGGAGTGCATTGGATAATTCCTCTGAGTGTGTTACATCTTTAATTCATTTTAGTACATCAACAATACAATATGTTATTTCTCCATGCCATATAAATAATTTATAACCCATGTTTGTGTTTGACAATATGACATCTAATCTCAACTCTTAAATTCAACTTTTTTTTTTTTAAATGATGACGATGTCTTGCATTCAACTATTAATGTTATAATTTCTCTTGCACTGCTTAAGCTTATTAATAAAATCGTTTAGCATTCAAATATATATCAATGTAATAATCCATATCAGATAAAATAAACATATTCTCACAAAAATCACTACTTTGCAGTGAGGTGAATCAGTACCTAATCAACATGAAGAGCCTTTTTGTTGGGTTGTTTGGCCGAAATGGAGCAAAATTGACTACTAAGGTATTCTTACTTTTATTTTTAGGCTAGAATTGAAACATCTCATGCTAGGATGTTAGTACTAAGATAGATGGATTAGATTTAGTGCTCCTTTTTTATTACAAATAGTGTAAAAACAATGTGGAGGGCTACATAGCCAGATATTTTTATATTTATTTTTCATTTTGTAGGTCTGTATTAGACAGAATTTTGATGATTTTATTCTTAATCCAAGTTTTTCATTTTGTAGGTCTGTATTAGACAGAATTTTGATGATTTTATTCTTAATCCAAGTGAAGTGAGATGACGATTCAGGCATAAAACCTATTTCCCCTAATTCTTGTGGAAATCTAGGACAAGTTAGGCCAGTTGTATCACCACTTATTGTTTTCCACGACTCCATTCAGTGCTATGATCTTATAATTGAATTACATTTCAGAAGTACATTAGATGAATTTGGAAAAGCAACACCCTATTTATCTACTGATAGGTGAGTGAGGGCCATTCAAGATAGACTACAGTTTATGGGGTTGATTTACAACTGAGCTAATTGTTGGAATTTTAAATTGGCTGCTAAGTTTCTCTCCAAGTGCACAAGTTCTGTAAGAAAATTTTCAGACAGGGTTAGAACTTCCAAGGGCTCCTGAATATTTAGAACCAACATATGGAGTTGGATCATGGATGACCTAATCCTGACTGCATCAATATTAATGAAATTTAGAAATATAACACTCAGACATGTAAACCATTACTGATAAAACAATGGTGTAAACATTTCAGTTGCAACTTGTAAGTACTTACATTACATGAAACCCATCGCCTTTCTCGCAAACCAATTGCCCAAGCACCATTGGAGATGAGAGGAATCCAGAAAGCTTTAACCCAACTCAAAGGAAGAATTATGGACCACCTGTAAGAGATTGTATTGCACACTATGACCAGGGGTTTTGATGCATTAATTTGTGATAGAATGTGTTTAACGGAACCTAAAAATAAATCAATAAATGAACAGAAAAGGATGAACAATTACCATCTGCAAGATCCCATTTGGTTGTTCTTTAAAAGTAAAATGGGACAGGATCTAGAAGCACTCTCTTCAGTTATAGCTGATAACCCTGAATTTGGATTATCAAGGTAAAAGAAAGCTAAACGTCTCTGACGTTTTAGCATGCAAAGGGCTTCATCTTCCATTGGAGGGTTTATCCTATCGCTGGAAGTCCAAAGAGACTTGCCGGAGAAATGGAAGTCATTTACTTCAGGGTTTGACCAGATTGATGAGATGACTTCTGACTTATTGTTTGCATCACCAGACATCAGAGAAGCACCTTCTTTGGAATCTTCTTTTGCCAATTGATCACTCTTTGGACATGAAGGTTTTGTTGGAACATCTTTAACTCCCTTCAAAGATATATCACGGGGATCCTGGACGGTTAAAGATAGAATCGAATGAGAAGGAAGGCGTTCTGCATGTTCAAGGATGGAAGTCTTTTCAAGTTGGGATGAGATGTTATCCTTCAAAGTAGAACATTTTCCCAACAGAGACTCCTTGGAAATATTGGACACCCTGGCAACAATACAAACAAAGTTCCAGACCTTAATTTAGTCTTATTTACTAAAATTCCACCAAGATTGCAATGAGAAAATGGAGCTCACTCAAAAACAGGATGTAGTATCTTCTGAAGAATTTGGACTGCCTCTGATCCCATAATTTCCAATTTTCCTAAATGTCCCTCAAGCGACAAACAGCTGATAGAGACACCATCCTCGGACCTCTGGAATACAAAACAGACAATAAATCCCCAAAAAAATAGAAAGAGATTAAAAAAACATAAACTCTTCTGTTTTGGCCTTTTTTCTTCTTCTTTTTTTTTTTTTTTTTTTTTTTATACACCAAGTAACATCATGTAGGAAGACTATTAAACTACAACATCTTGTAGATAGCAATGTGCACGTATTCCACTTATTACACAAAGTAACACAAACACTACACCATTACCATCCTAGCAGTAGTTTTTTCATTTTTTTTTCCCTTTTTCTTTCCCCGTTCATATTTGATTTGATAGCTAACAGGTCTTCAACCCACAACCTTTTGTTTAAGCCAATAAGTGCCTTACAACTGTAATCTACAGGCACTAGTAATCAACTGAGCTTCCTTTGTTAGCACCTTGCGTAAGTTTAAGATTGGATAGGATTCTAAGACAACTAGTTGCCAGGAAATAATCCTTTAGCATTGTGACTGTCAGTAATTTTCCTCGAGAAACTGAATATCAGTTCTCCAGAACGGGGAAAGCTCTAAAAATAAGGTACCCCAATCGTGGAAAGTGCCCACTAGTAACAATGTTGGATGATCTCTTGAATGTAAGGGATGCCTTCAAAGAGGCACAAGAAATGCAAATATTAACTTTGCAAATGATATCCCAGAATCTGACATGAACTTCAATTAAGAACATTGGGAAAATGAGATCTTGCTTATATAGCATTGGGGAATGAGTCAAATAGCCAAGCAGAAAGTACGGCAGCCACGGGTAATGGGTCATCATATTGAAGCCAAAAGGTCAAAATTAAAATACAAGAGAGATCACAAATGTAAAATTGAATCAGTAGAGAGGAAGTTGTGCAGTAAAAAAAAAATTAAGAAACATGGATTTCGAGAACTGACAGAACTCGTTTTTGAAAAAAAAAAAAAATTAGAGTGTGAAATAATTAAGAAACATTTAGTTCAGAGGTACCTGTTTCTGACAGGCAGAACTCAGGACATTGAATCCTTCATCAAAAGCAGCAGGATGTAACCATACCCACAATTGCAGAAATGACATACGGCATTCACTTTCCTCACACCGATGTCCATTGGGAATGGGATCCTTTTCGACATCAATATCAACATGGTCTCTAGAAAAATATCTCCACATGTATGTCAGCGGAGCAATCAAAGGGGAATCAGGAGCACCAATGTGATGAAGCTACATGAGACGACAAAGTTAAAAAAAATTCATATATAACCTTCTTGCATGAAGGAATAGAATGGCAGTGTCCTTACCAGAGGGGCAACCTACCATAGCACTCCCATGACAAGCTTCACGTGGTAGTTCAGAAAATGATGAGGGTGATGGAACAAGAACCAATTTCAAAATTTTCAATAGAGATTCCTGAAAATATATAATGACCCAGCTAGATTCAGCATGTCTACCATTAGAAAAGTAAAGAGAAATCATTGTAGCACATATCTAATCAAACGGTAATGAATCAGTGAATCACTAGCACAGTAACCCATGCTGAGCACGGGTTTGTCCATACAATGCAATTCAAATATTCATCCATACAATGCAAATCAAAGATTCATGCATAGCAATGAATTTTTAAAAAGAAAAAAATATATGACTCTACCTATTTTTAGAATTGAGAGTAGGTAGAGTAGAGAGGGAATAGAAGAAGTGAGGCAAAAAAAATATATAGGTATAAATGGAATAGGAGATGTGGGCAGAAAGGTAATTTTGCATGAATACAAAAAAGAAAAGAAAAGGTGAGGAAGACATGGGTAGTTATAAGAAGTGGGCATTACAAGAGATAAGAAGGGAGAGGAGAGAACATACAAATTAGATTAAAGTTAGATTACAGTTACAGTCAAAATCAAATCGAGTGGTCAAAATTATATTGGAAAGGCTTGGCTGTAGTATAGTATTATAGATTTTATACAATACATACATACATACATACATATTTATATATATAATACATATTATAAATGTGGCTGAGACCCTTAGGTGAGAACATCTCTCATGAGAGACATCATGCGGAACCCTTTTTTTAAGCCCGTGGGAGCCCCTATGGTCAACCCACCTCCTCATTCACTATCCCACTATGAATTGGCACGAGCGAAAATTTGACACTCACTCAACTGTTACTCATCATTGGATTGAAATTTAAAAAAAAAAAGCCTTCTTAAGCCATTAAACTTGAGAGCCATAGATCAAGGTGCTAGGATGATATAAGGGCTATGATGCACAAATACGGCAATGCAAGCCATAGATTTTACACATAAAAAGTGAAGTATCGGATACGATACGACACGATACGTTGCCCATTTTGAAATATCCGTACATCATAGTATAAGGGAGTTGAAGTTTTCCACATGTAGGTCCCATTCAAATCTTTCAATTTACCCCTCTTATTATTAGCACAGCCCCAGGTGGGCCCCACAAGGGAGTCCACACAGAGGGTCCATGAGAGACATCCTACCATAGCTCATATATTATTAATATATAATGATTGGCATACAGTGCACATAAATGGTGACACAAGGAAACAACTATGGAAATTGAATGTGCAATGCTAAGAAGTCTTGGAAAATAAAGAAAATGGATATGCCTGCCTCTGGACCCTCCAATTGGACAGCACGGCAGTAGCTAGCATCATGTATGAGTGCTCCAGATTTTAACCTCTTCAAGATTGCCCTTGAACCTCTACCTCTGCATCAGACACAATGAAGTGACCAAAATATATTTTATGCATTATTATACTTCCTTTTAAAGTGCAAACTATGAAAGAAAAGATGCTATTGACCACAAAAGAAATTTTAAAAGATATCAGAGAAAAAAACATGGAATCCTCAGACACTATTGATTAGAGGTACAAAAGACCCCCAAGCAGCTACATATAAACTTTTGCAAAGTTCTAGACATGTAATCACAACCCACAGATTCATGTACCTGACTGGACTTCTTTGAGTCATATTTTGGGCAATGCTACGACTGTTTCCTTTTACTACAGCAGTCATCCTGCTGCGAATTACATAGCTTTGGATGTATTGGATGTATAGTTTTCATACTTCAACCAAAATATAGTTTGGAATCAAATGACACAAGCTATTTGGAGAAATGGTCATAGTAGAGAATGTGTCATCATCGTCATCATCATCAACAACAGAGCCTTATCCCATGAATCTGGGGTCACCTTAAAAAGCTCCAATCAAAACTTTTAACATTTCTTAAATCCAAGCAAACTAGGACAACAAAACCTACCAAGTTACTGCGAAAAAGATCTCTCTCTCATTATCCAGGATCAAATAGAGATACCATCTCTAACTAATACATAATATGTGCAAGATAATGTCATTCTCCAACTAGATAGATAATTATTATGCACCCAATGCGCATACTAAATTGAATTGTTTTCAGAATCACTAACATCTTCCAAAGATTTGATTTTTACTTCAAATTCCAACCAAAACCAATAACCCAATAACCCAAACACAGAGCAACATGCCAGCCAACATGTACAAATACCAAATTCTGTGAACTCTAAACCCTAAAACTCTAAAGCTAAACAATATAACAGTTTCCAAACCCAACATCAAAACCCTATTTACCTGCCATGTAATCCGAGAGGAAGATAAAACCCCCACCGTTTTATCATCTGAAACCGCTTGGCGTGCCACAGATGAGTTCTCAGCCTCTTCGTCCCGTCTCCCGATACGCAAAAACCCGAGTCGGGATTCTTCGTGAGCTCCATTCTTCTACGGATTCGACGAGGGACCTTGTTGAGATTATCTTTCTCCCCATCATCCTCCTCATTGGTTTTCCCTGCTAGTTTTCTCCTCTTTCTGAATCTGTTCTTTGTGATTCGATCGTCGTGACAGGTCGTTCTCCTGCGCTTGCTGCGGATTGTTCGGAAATCGCTGTTTAATCGATTGGCGATGATGGAGTGCAGGGATTCGAGTTCGGGAGCTCGAGATTCTGCGAATTTTTGGACGTTTAGGGCTCGTGGAGGAGGAGGAACAGAGACTGAATGTGGTTTGGATGCCATTGCAAGTAGAGAGAGAGACAGAACAGCACGAGCCAGGGTTTAAGAAAAACCCTTTTATGCTCCTGTTACTGTAACAACGGGTCCCATGCAAGATCAGTACAAAAGTTCAAAACCCTGATTAATCAATAATGCATAAGATTATGTTATCACGGATGTTTTAATCAAACGATCAATTATACCGTAGGGCCGGCTCTTATTAAGAGTAGAACTTGGAGATATCTCATCTACTTAAAGGATTTTCATATTGAACTGCGTGAATTTTCAGTGGTGGTGGACCTCATCGTGGAGTTACATTCTATCCAAAAACTCTCCGGATCAAACACTCACTTTATTGGAACTGTTTTTTAGTTGTGCTTGCTAATATGGCCCACTTATATTTTTTTCATTTTTATGATCGGTGTGCCTAAATTTTTAAACCACTTAAAATAAATGTTTGCTCCCAAGTGCTCCCACCAAAAAATTTTATTTAAATAAAAATTGGAGCTTTTTTTTTTTTTTTTTTCTTCCAAATCCTTTGGGCGGGACTAATCCATTAGGGTTCAAAGGGAAGTCGAGTAAACTCCCCTATAGCCCAATGTGATAGCATAGTTTCGAACTTACAATCTCCGGATACAAACCATGGTCGTAGGCTAACTGAACTACCATTTGGGATTAAAATTGGAGCTTGTTGGATTGGTCTCTTCTTAAAAACGCAGAATGAAATATTAAGAAAAAATAATATTTCTTAGTAGCCAATTTGAAGATGGAAAAGAATTCTTATTGGGTAGTTTTCGTAAAGTTGATATGAGGGTGATGTTGATTTTAAGTGGTCTTAACTTTAAATATGAGCTACGTTAATAGATTTATAATTTATAAGAGTAGGCCAAGAAACTAAACGCTAAAAATTAGCATATTCAACAACTTCAGATAAGGTAACGACATCGGATGTTATGACTTAGGAGGATCGGTGTTTTGATTTATTGTTATTACAAATGGCAACAAATTATTGAGTTTTTAGCATTTTACAATATTTTAGGTTTTTTGCATAGTTTTTAATTTTTTGGGTAAAAAAATCACGCTGTAAATGGACCCATATCGATTTTTGGGGTTGACCGATACCGCAATTTTCATTTATATTTATTTTTAAATAAGATTTAGCATTGTGGAAGAAAAAAGTGCTATGTCGACATCATGGAAGATAAATGCCATGAAAAAGATTTTTGTGTGCAAGTGTTGAAATCTCAATTTTGTTTGGTGTGAAACTTCTTTCTTTGGTTTAATGACGCTTTTCTGCAGATTTCTCAGTGAGAACTAATGTCTGTGGAATTGTCAATCCCCATATCACAGCTCACCTAAATCACTTGAACAAATCAATCCCAATAACCCAAATTACTGAATACAAAAATCCAAACTTTTAGTAAAAACATCCAACCATTCAATTACACCCATTAACAAAAAAATATAACCCAATCAACCAAGTAGTAATTCTTCTTCTTTTTTATAACGGAGGGTGTCCCAGCCCGATGAACCAGAATAATTCCTAATGCCCAGGAAAAGCCAAATAAATCCCCTATGGCTCCAATATGCTAGTGCAGTTGCGAAGCTTAGTAGTAATTCACGAATGAACAGAAGTTAGAAATCTAAATCAATCAATAGCATATCCAAGTGATTAAGGAGACACCTTTCTTGGAGTTGCACGAACTAAAGCTAGGAAGTGTTGAAATCACTTATGAGATGTGAGTGTGGGAGAGTGTTGATTGAGAAAGAAAGGTTGATTGAGAAAGGTCGATCCTATGTCATTCAAGGAAAGTGAGGAGACGTTTTTGCACCAAATACACAAATACTGAAAAAATCATTTTTCCATATAAAAGCTAAAAATTTTTAATGAAAGATAGCTACTTAAGAAAGAAAGGAATTGTGAGTTCATATATACCTCTCTAATATGAAATCAAAATCATCCATATTGAAAACAATTGAAAAAAAATTTAGTTTAACTCTTCTTTATTCACGAGAAAAGCGGATCGCAAAAAACAATCCAACAATGAGTTGCACAAAAAATCAAAATAATCTTCCACTCTCATGCGAGATCGTCGCTGACATGAACATTGCCTTGCAGTTGTCGGAGCTCTGCATAAAAGATACAATATTAGTGGACAATTTCTTCTTCATCTTTAAATAGCTCCAGTCGTTTCTGTAAGTTTCGAACTTTAGAGTTGAGATGTTTCTCATGTGGCAAGCAATGAAAATATGTAGAATATTTGTTAAAGTTAAAAACTCATTTCTAGTCTTCGAAACTTAGAATAGCTCGGTGAAACTCATTTATGTGAAAGAGAGGTACTTCAACAACCGAGCTAAGCTGATGTGCATTTTTTTTAATAGCTAGTCTAAAATTTTGAGATTTACATTCAGTCTACAAAATACAAAACTATAAGATGAAAAATTCACATGGGCATGAAGCTTTAATTTATAGCCACATAAGATAATTCTACTATAGAAATTCATATAATTTCTTGAACCAAACATATCTGTACAGGGGTAAAAACTGATCATGCCTGATTCTCCAATTATTTTTATTCTAAGTGAAAGTCTTGTCAAACAATGTCATGTCTGTTGATATACATTATAGGGCTGTTCACTATCCGCTCAAGTTTTTTAGATTACTGATTATTAACATAGTATCAGCCCTCATCTATCTGTATGGTCTTTAGTTCCATCTGTGTGAGGTTTGTTCAATTGCTTTGTATCATCTATCTGTGTGGTCTCTAGTTCCATCTGTGTGAGGTTTGTTCAATTGCTTTGTATCAACTGTCCATTCAATTATCTGTATGGTCTTTAGGTCCATCTGTGTGAGGTTTGTTCAATTGCTGTATCAACTGTCCATTTAATTATCTGTGATGACAAGTCCAATGGAACTGTTTATTCCGTATGTTGCACCCAAAAAACGTTTTTTGGTATGGACAGATCCTTGAGCCCTAGCAACATGCCTCATGCCCACCATCCACGTGCTATCTTTAAAATCCCTACTATTTGGAATCACTTCAATGCTATCTATCCACATGCTTCTTTAAAAACCAGTATCAATTTGAAATTACTTTGATGCTATCAGAACTTGAATGCATTAAATGGCTGTCGTCTGACCAAGAAAAAAGTAGAGGGGTGGAGAGAGAGAGAGAGAGAGTTGAGACCTGAGACTGTTAAGAAGGAAACCATGGGCGGTCCCTCTATTCTCTGTTGCTCTCGCCCTTTCAGTTATTTCTTTTCAAGAGCTCCCCATCTCTTGCATGTCTGCAGGGGTCACCACAACGCATCTCTCTCTCTCTCTCTCTCTCTCTCTCTCAATTTTCATAATTTTACATTGAGTTGGGCTACCAGCTTGGCAGAATGAAGAGACAGATGAAAATCCACACTTTCATGAGTGCTTCCCGTGAACTCTTCATCATCATCTGCTTAATGTTTCTATTGAACTTAATCTTCAATGCTTCTTTTCTATCAGGTACCGAAGGAACAAGGTGTATTTTCTACACCTTGTTTTCTTACTTCTGCATACTTTCTACACCTTGTTTTCTTACTTCTGCATACTTAGAAATTTCTTACATGTTTAATTTCACTAATGTTCTCTCCCAACCAAGAGAAAAAAGAAACAATCTCTGACATCCTAAAATTTTTCTTTCATTTTCTACTGAAGTACAAGATGAAGTGCTTGAAGATGATGAATCAACAACAGTAATGCAATCAGACCCAAGCTACTTGAGGAACAAAAAATTGACGGCAAATGGTAATAGTAATCTCCATATCTCATTAGCACTGCTACTAACAGATTTTAATCATAGAAGCTTCTTTTGATGGGGGTACTTTGTTTTTTCCTTTCTTAATCTTTCTTGTCTTTTGCCTGCAGGAATATGTACAAAGAGAGACATAAGCATTTCTCAAAGCAAAAGTTCATCATCAGGGATCCCACAGTACATAGTTCAAATTGCA
This sequence comes from Camphora micrantha, assembly GCA_003546025.1. NCBI lineage: Eukaryota > Viridiplantae > Streptophyta > Magnoliopsida > Laurales > Lauraceae > Camphora > Camphora micrantha. The sequence goes on from QPKB01000011.1 coordinate 26,268,528, forward strand.
AGCACCTGCATGTCTGGTTGTGCCCCTTCCAACATCCATGTTCATTGTGGGTGGTTTGCATCAGCGAGGATAGTTAATCCAAACACATTCAAGAGGCTGTCTTATGATGATTGTCTGGTAAATGCAGGAAGGCCTTTGAGAAATAGCCACATAATTCGTTTCACTTACTCAAACTCCTTCATGTACCCACTTGCATTTAAATCTGCTAGATTCTGTTGAAGTTTAAAAAGAATTCCAAAATCAGCAACACCCATCCCTTCTTCCATGCAGCCACCACCAAACCCTCTTCCAAACCAACTGCATCGTATTTGATAAAACTTAAATTCCCATACCAAGATCTAGTCGATGCCCAAGATAATCACAAGCCCAAAATCCAAAACCCAATACTCAAAAAGGTCAAAAAGAGAGAGTAAGAGAGCTACATATTATGTACATATTGTCAGCTTTTCAACAGTCCTAATATAAAGCTATCAGACACTTCTGTATGGAAGCTTGATTTATTACTGTTGCCACTGTAGATTATTATTATTATTATTATTATTGCCACCAACATCTTTATAGTCATAACCAATGTATGTATGACATAATTATTGACTATGGAATCCAAAGTCAAAAAGCTACACTTCATTAACTGTTATGCGCATGGAGGGAGTGCGGGCATGCAGTTCTTTTGCAGGGTATCCATTGCAGTTCAGTTCAAATTGCTCAAGAGGGAGGGAGGGAGAGAGAGAGAGAGTAGGTCTGGAACTATGGTTGCATAACTGTCTAGTCTATTGCGTTGTTCTCTCTATCCTTACTAGTGTTTTTAAGGCTAGTAATTTTTTGCCAACGATGATTGGAGCAATACAGACAATGTCAGCATGGGTTAAAAGTAGGATAAAAGAAATTTATACGAACAAGACAAAGGAAATGCACAGAGAGAGAAGGATGGAAAAAGGGTACTTTTCTTTCTCTGTTTTTATCCATCTATGTGGAGGATTGAGGAGGTTTGATGTTGGCATCAGGCCCATTAATCGAGGAGAGCAGAAGAGTTGACAGAGAAAGATATGGAGAAAAAAGAAAGGAGGAGGAGGAGGAGAAGAAAAGGAGGGCCTAGTTTTAGAAATTGGGCTTTTCCCATCTTTTGTTATGGAAATTGGTTGGGAACTTTAAGTTGGTGTGTGTCTTTGGAAGGAAATGGGGTGTTAAAGAAGGCCTGGCCTCTCCTTCTGGTTTGGAGGAATGAAGAGGGATGGCCAACCTGATGGTGGGTTTTTTTGTTACTATTGTGAGCTTTTTGGTATTGGCAAAAGGGGTTATAGAAGAGAAATAAGGAGACGAGAGAGAGAGAAAGAGAGAGGGATTTGTTTTGTTTTGTTGGTTTGTTGAATTTGGGGTTTAGATTGGAGTACTCCTATGAATATAGCATCTGACTTTATAGTGTGATGGCCACCTTCCAGATCTTGATCTTTGCTTATGTTTTATCATTCTCTTACTTTTTTTAATAAACGGGATCCAACTGCACATGGGTTTGGTAAGGTTTTTTTTTCTTTCTTTGTTGGTGGCTAGTGGCCAGGTGATATAAAGAAAAGTTATCACTCCAGGATCAAACTCTAGAGGGAGCTGTGGCAGGTGGGTGTGCTATCCACAGTCACACCTGAAAGCCCAACGTCTCATGATATGGAGAGAGTGTTGTGAGGTTGGTGATCGCCGGCGATATGGTTTCTCACACGACCCCTTCTACTGTGCATTTCATTCTTCGTATCTCATATAGAGTCTTCCATGCCTTAAAAATAGCATTCCAAAGAGGGGTGGATTTCACCATTAACGTAGGAGAAACGGCTCCGGATTATGTTGAATGTGTGCTTGATTCAAGGGATTTGCTTTGACCTTATCTTTAAGGCTTATGGGCAAATCGTATTGGTATACCGCATTATACCGCATTATGAAGAACGGCTCCTTACCCGAGTGGTGAAGAGCCCTTACCCGAGTGATGAGGGGCGTCAATTCTTACCTCTGGGGTTTGAGCCCTAGGTACATCACATCTTCCCACTCGTGCGGTCTCCTTTCCCACTTTTATAGGCTTTCTTTCTGCGGGCCTCCTTCCCACTTGAGTAAGCTATTTTTTCGTGTGTTTGCGAGGACTCTCTTGGATCCCAACCCCTTTGCTGGGGTACCAAAAAAAAGTATACCGCATTTTGTGCTTTTTAGTCTAGCTCGTAGTAACTTGGATTCATCCTGATCGGGGGGAGGGGTAAGAAAAATGGAAAATCAGCCACATTAAATTATCCTCGCCCTTGATTTGGGGTCTTAAAGTAAATTAATTTTTCATTTACTCCTTTTTTTAGACTAAATTAATTTTTCATTTACTTCTTTTTTTAGACGCAATCTAAATAGGAGAAAAGTTTAATGAGCATATAATTAGACATCATGCCCGAAAGGCAGGCCCAAGTTGGCCACATAGAGCCTTGAAGGATAAATTCTCCAAGGTTAGAAAGAAAGAGGACATTGATGGTGTTCCCTTCCCCTCTAAATATAGAATAATGATCAGTAATTGCACGTGAGCACTCATACAATGGGACTCCAAGCTGATAGTTGGAATAAGACTTTAATGATGATGATGATTCATAATAGGATTTGAGACCAAAGTCTAGTATTTTCAATGAGAATTTTATATGCTAAAGATTCTGACAATGATGACAACCACTATCCCCAAAGAATTCTAAATTTTCTGTTTGATTGATAAGAACCCGTAAAACCAATCATGTGGAATGTCACTTTTGGCCCCCGTAATTCAGAAAATCTCAATTTTCAAAATGTTGTATTGTATCACATGGGGAGGTCTTAGGGAAACCATTCTAACCCTTGAAAACTCTTTGATTGTAATGCTTTCAAGTGAGAACCTCAGACTAGACTGTTTTTAAGTTAGGAATTGTCGGAAGTAGTTCAGCTATGTGCCCGCCTTGAAGCATGGCAATCATGGGAGGCTTAACGGTAAGATCTAATTATAGCCTATCCATGTGTAGAAAATAGAACTACCATATCATAAAAAAAATAAAAATAAAAATAAAAAACCTATTTTGAGAGCATGTGAGTTGTCCAATTCTTGCTAAGAAAAAGGCAAATTAGTATTTCAAATGAAGTGCTGGATTATTTTTCTCAATAGTGTCAACAGTCAGTGATCCAGATGGCCTGGGGCCCGAAAGTAAACATGGGCACTCATGAAGATAGACAAAGAAGAAGATAAAAGATAAGGGATACGGCAATGAAAATGGCCTCTTACCTCAATTGTAAGAGACGTCAGCTTTCACCTGGCTTTGTCACCTTTTCTCACTTGAGGGCTTCATCACTTCACCCTAGTTCTACTACCCTCGCCGTGGGCAGGGTCCTGGCCACCACCAGCTGGGTTATAAAAAAAAAAAGGGGGATACAGCCGTGAAAATGAGAGAGAATTTATGAGGCCCATCTGTGCTATGTATTTGGGCTACTCATGCAGGGGCTCAGGATATACAGATATGTAGCAATAAAATATGTACTACGCGTGGCATATAACCCAATAGGACTTCTCCCAGGCGCATGCACAAAACCCACACATTCATGCACCAATTAAGTTTGGGGCGAGGACTTACCCACAATTTGACTTTCTTGGAATTTGATTTTACCCACAATTAACTGGCTCAATGTGAAAAATCCAATTGGCTCAATAGAAGAGTTTAGTGCACCATGTTGCTTTTGCAGGTTCAATTTTCATGCACAGGCTTGCCAGAAGGAAAAACACATGCCATTGGATTTGTATTTTTTTTTTTTATATATATTTTTTGGAACCTAGCCAAGAGGGTTGGGACCCATGAGAAACCCCAGCCATTGGGAGATAATGCCCCTCACGTAGGGAGAGAAATCAGGGAGATAATGGCCTGCTAACGAATGGAGAGAACCAAGGTATTGAACCCTAGACGATTGGATGAGAAACGGAATATCCAACCGACTAGGCTATCCCTATATTCTCATTGGAATTGTATTTTTATCATATAGGAAGACTGCTATATGAAATATTCATCAATGTTGTGCAGGCATTGATCTGTCCATGCGATTCTGAGTCCTTTGATTCTAAAATATTGTATCAAGATTGAGGGCATGGTGGTGCGATCTGGATCCATCAAAGGGCAAGACCGACTGGAGGTCAACTCCTCATAATGGTAAGACGGTCAATTCTTACCTGCCTGCCAGGGTTCAAACCTGAGCAGGCACATTTCCTCACCCAAATCTGTGCTACCTTGCCAGATGTCAACTTCGAAGGCCGGGGACCTAGCCCCCCGAAGCTGGGGGAAAAAAAAAAAAGGAAAATCAAAGGGGAAGGACCCTACGTTTCAAAGTTTATCCCGGTTGAGGTTAGGCTGAGAGTTTTGTCAACATTTCTTTAAACCATAGTATACGTATTTAGTGGAATGATGTTATACATATATGGGTGCTGTGGTGTAGTCGGTTATCACGTCAGTCTTACACACTGAAGGTCCCCAGTTCGAACCTGGGCAGCACCAACAAAAAATATTGTAAAGAGATTTTAAGTTTTGTTCAAGGTAAATTAATCATGTTTTTTTTTTTTTTTTTTCTCTTCTCTAGTCACTTCCTAGCCTCATGTTGTTGATCTGGGGTTGGGTTACAGAATTCTGCTATTTTCAAATGTATCATAGGTTTTCTTTTCTCAAGTTGTACATTGGAATAGAGATTAATGTTAGTTGTATTAAGAAAGGCTATCCTAATGTGTAGTTCTATCAGTATACTTCACTTGCTAAAACATTAAAATAACCACCACACAAACCCACAGTTTTAACTCTTCTTACAGGAAGGTTCCAATTAGCTGCATTCAAGGGTCTGTCTTTATACAAATACAAAGCTAAGAAAGAAAGAAAAAAGTTCATACATGGGGCAAAAAAAAAAATGAAAAAAGAAAAAGTAGATGCAAATGTTACAGTGGTATGGAAAAAACATGGCTTCATTGCTTCAATTCCATTGATGGCATCATCAGCAACCTAACTGATTCTAATTAAGAGGAAGGGTCGAAGTCACATTCCTCTCACCATTACCCTGTTGATTTCTCAATACAGAAGACAACAGCCAGTGAGACGGAAATGAATGATCATAGAGATATCACCTTCATCGCCCCTTAGGATTGACAAAATGTGAGAACACTCCATGATCTGAGTCATCGCTTGTCTCAGTCTCGTCTCCAAGGCTTAACTTAGTCTTGTGGCCACTCAATTTGGTGCCATTGGAAGTGGCCTGAGAGGGAGGCCCATTTTTCTGAGTCTCAATAATTTTACTGCTTTCACCCTCTTGCAATTGGAGCGCGAATTCGAGATTCCACGATACATCTCCCATGGAGGGTCTATCAATACCATGATCTGACAAGCACTTCACTGCTGTGTTCGCGAACTTCTTGAAGCACTCAGGAACAATCTTGCCTTTGAGGAAAGGATCAATGATATCCTCCAAAGTACCCTTTCTATGGCAGTGTAGAGCCCAATCTGCGAGACTAACCTGTTCCTTGGGAAGGCTAGGATTGAGCGCTGGCCTTGCACATAGGACCTCAAAGAGAACTACCCCGAAGGAGTAAACATCAGATTTCTCTGTTAGTTTCTGCCTTTTGAAATACTCTGGATCCAAGTATCCAAAGCTTCCTTTCACCACGGTGCTCACATGGTTCTCATTGATGCTTGGACCAGTTTTAGATAGCCCGAAATCGGAAACCTTGGCCACCCATTTCTCATCGACAAGAATGTTGGTAGTCTTGACATCTCTGTGAATAATTGTGTACGTAGATCCTGTATGAAGGTAGTGAAGGCCCCTAGCAGCTCCAATGCAGATTTCCAATCGCTGATTCCACGATATGGGGGGATTGTTGCTCTTATACAGATGCTCCCTCAGAGTTCCATGAGCCATGTAGTCATAAACCAAGATCATCTCATCTCTTTCATCACAGTAGCCTATCAATGAAACCAAATGCCTGTGCCTCAACTTGGAAAGCATCTCGATTTCGGTCTGGAACTCATTAATTCCTTGTTCTGAAGAGGGGTTCGCTCTTTTGATAGCTACCTTAGTCCCTCCATCTATAACTCCTTTGTAGACCTTGCCAAAGCCTCCAACTCCAATAACAAGTGATTCATTAAAGTTCTTGGTGCCCTGTTTTATCTCATGGAAGGAGAAATGCCTGCAGAAACTCAGATCCAAGGAAGACAGGTGACTGCTAGCGCAGCTCCTGCCAGAAATTGTAGACCTGCTCGCCGATGAGCGAGAATTAGGCCCTCCGTATATTGGCAACCAACCCGGCCTGTTTCTAGATTTGCTGCCAATTCCTTTCTTCTGGCGTTGATAGGCCACAATGCAGAAAGCAACTAAGCTAAAAGCAACGGCACCACCAGCAGCGCCACCGATCACATGTGCCCGACTATTAGAGTCTGATGCAGTATCCGCTGCTGATTCTGCTGCAACAAGCATTGGCGAAGGCTCTGGATTGGGTCCTGCCAAGTTCCCAGTTGTATCACTAATCTTAAAGATCTCCAACCCATTGAGAATTGAGTCATAATACTCGGGACTCGCAGCTGCAGAGGGGTGCAGCGCCACCCATAACTGGTCATTACCGGGCTGGTCATTAACGTACACCGCGTAGTCCTTGTAAACTGGCTGACCCATCGAATCCGTCCATGCAAGCACATCAGCTGTTTCCTGTGCTGTCTGGTTGTTGAGGTAAATATCAAACACTCTCTGATTGATCTTGGTCATTATCAGCTCACAGAAGTGGAATCTTACAACATAGGTGAAATTCACATCGACTTGAAACACCCATGTGAGATTATAACCCAAGTTGACGTTACTATCAGGCCCCATAGATCTTGCAGTGGTGTAAACATCAAGGGGAGCAATGTACTTAGGCACTGTATCGGAATACTCTATTTTAACATCCCCATTGGCAGAGAAGGAGACTCCAATCCCAGCACCAAATATATATGGAGAGTCATCATACCATTCTCGAGCGAGGCCAGAGTCGTTGCTTGGTGGAATATACTGCCCTCCTACATTTAATCTATACATTGTCTGGACAGTTGAGGCTCCAATTTCAAGGGGTTGATCAGCAAAACCAACTAGTGTTGCAGGCGATTTGAAGACATTTGGAATAGGAATTATCTCAATTCCATTGATGAAGGCAAATGAAGCGTCGTGTTGGTCAGATGGTGTGAAGGTGAGATGGATACTGCTGCCTGTTGGAGTCACAAAGAATTCTCTCATTATGTAGGAAAGTGTGAGAGCTTGTGCTGTAATTGCAGCACTAAAATTGCGAAGGAGCGTAACACCATCAGAAACAACAGAGAAATATGAATCAGAGGCATTTCGGCCATCGTAGGAAGTGGGGTAGAAATGGAGTCGGACCCAATAGTTATCTCCACCTGAAACTGGAAACTCAAATGTTGCTTCCTTGGGGAAGACTCTTGCCGACATATATGGAACCGATGAAGGTAAAGATGGGTCTTGAAATTCAGCTGTTGCTTCGACTGAATCCGGCGCTGAGACAAGGAATTTGGAGCTCAAGTCCCCAAACCATTTTCGATTGTCCATATCAACGCCAACCTCTTCAGAGCCACAGTTGAGGAGAATTATATCAGAAGCCGCTGAAACGCCATTGAACCCGTTGAAGACGTCAAGAAGAAAGGAGACGAAAAGGTAAGAAAACAGGATATGGGTTTTGGTTTTCATGGCTGGCGAGGAAGACCCTTTTCAGGTAATGGAGAAATGGACTAAATTGGAAGAGAAGAAGAAGAAGAAGAAGAGACGTAATTTGGAGCGTACAGGAAAACAGGGTAGGGGGGTGCAAACGTCTGTTACACTGTTGGTTTTCCTGTACGCCCAAAGAACAGGAAACCAACTTCTGGGGCTCTTCTCTGCTCTTTATAGGACTGAATTACACCAAATTTCTCTCATGGGATGATACCAAGTTTTCCTGGATCTCTTGAAACAGAACCAGGTTGTGGAAGAAGAACAGGGAAGAGAGAGAAGGAAGAAGAATGTTGATGTTTTTTTCTCTTCTTTTTCTTTTTCTTCTTTGAGAAGTTGGATGGATGAGCAAAAGAAGATGGGAAGAAACGAGCGATTGAGAAGGAAAAGGGGAGTTTTGGTGACATTGATCGGTTAGGAAACGGGATAGAGAGCTTGAATTAAGGTATTGAAGGCTGATATTAGAGGCTTTTGACTAGCGACCGTTTATTTCGGTTTCAGTTCGCGGGAAAAAGCTAAAAGAACGCCTGGATCATCTTTGAATTGTAGTTATTGAGATTCTACTTGAAAGGCACTGGGGACAAAAACAAAATTTAGAGTCTGGGTTGCCATTTGAGAGCACGCCCACTTCATATGTGTGGCACACCTGGATTCATGAAAGTCATAAGAGTGAGATAAAAGAAGATATGGATTTGGGTTGGGACAAATATCACTCTAATCAAATCATCCTAAATCATGGTTTTAGTTTCTTATTTGAGGGTTATATAAAAAGAAAATGTTATTTGATGTTTATTTTTAAAAATTCGCCTTTCACCTTCATTTTTAACTACTCTATCTACTCAATTTCTATGAATTTTAATACAAAGAAACAGGTCAACTTTTAAGTGTAAGTAGTTCACCATGATTCAAATCAACTGTGGTATTGGACTAGAGTTAAGTAGGAATGTGTGCCAATTTTTATGTGGTAGGTAAGTGAGATTTAGATTGATCGTTACTGGACCCCATTGTTTGGACTAAAAACAGACAGACATTTTTTTTTTCCAGTTTTGTCCATAAACTGTTGTTGATTGTAAGAGGGATTCTATGGAAACCTGGAGTTTTTATTTCTGAAAACATGTCCCTTTTGTATGGATTCATGCAAGTCACAGGGTTGGCCAATATCACTGGATGAGATCATCCTAACCCTTGATTTTAGGACAGCCACATTTTTACTATTATTTTATTGGGCTATCGATTGACAGAATGTAGTGGATCTCATTCACTACTGTATGGGTGGGGTATTTTACATCTATGTTTTTATTTACATCTATAAAAGAAACAGTGAAAAGACTTTAAGATTGGTCAATTTCAAAACATTCATTGTTTAAAATTTTTACTGACCCGAATGTACCAAAAAGCAGTTTTAGGTTTTTAAACCATGATTGGATCAGAACTAACTAACAAATTCCTTCATAAACCTTACTGGAAAATAGCTGATAAGATGAAAATGGTAAAATAACTTGAGTCATATCAAAAATCAAAGGCCCATACCTCTGGATAAAAAGAAATGTGAATCATCTGTAATTTGGACTTTGTATGGGCCAATATCGCAATTCTGGTCTAACCTTCTATAAAATGGTCATAATTGCACATAGATCAGATCAAATTTTTTTTCTTTTATAAGAGACACTTGCCTGGGGTTTTGAGTAATATAATGGCATCATTGTTGAATTTGGACTGTTGACTGTTTTACATTTCTACCATTCCCCATTTGATTACCACAAATCACAATTGTCCATCACGTGTGCATCCTCGTTTCAGGCCATACCTCTCCTGCCACCGGACCTATAATTCTAGGAGCTCTTGCAAGACTCTCCGAAGTCCAGTGCAGCGTGCCTGTGACATTACCCTGATCATTTGAGGATGCCAGAAACGGAAATCCATAGAGGTTTCCAAAAGGGGCACCAATGGAAGTTGCAGATATGATATCAGAGCATCTCCTTATAGCTCACTGACAGTCTCAGACAACAGGATTCCAAATGGGGCAATGCAAAGTGAAAGATGCATATAATGAAATCTCATATACTCCAATGGGCCCTTCACTGCAATGGTTCCACTTCTGAAACCTACTTGTACCATCGAAGATTTAGTTCTACACTGAAAGAGGGAATTACACAGAGAGCATATTGTATCAGACCCACTTCATCCTCTCTGGCATCAATCAAATGAAAACAAGCAGTATCTTCTGCGCACCATACCAAAAAATTTATATTTTATAAAAAAAAAAAAAAAAAGGGTGCAATGAGATACAAATCATCATGGAAGATGTAGAAAGAAAAAGAAAATGCACCACAGAGAAAGGGGGAGTATACTACAAAAGACACCATTTTTCAATGTGATGCCTCAGGACCAGACACTCAGGTTGTAGGTGCATAGTCCACAATCTAAAGAAATAATTTCTATTTGCTTTTTCACATGTAGCTTATGCCATCTAATGATGCTGAATTGATTGCTATGGTTACTGAATTAAAACTGTGTGGTCAAAGGTGGACAAGCTCCTGATAATAGAGGACAACAGCACCTCATAACTTGTCTCTGCAAGATATCAGGCTCCAAGTCAACAGAACCAAGTGGACCCCAGAGGTAAGATGTACGCATGGCCGGAACCTATCTGAGAGCAATACAATCCTGCTAGTGTCAGCAACGCTCGCATTGGGACAATCAGCTGCAACTTCTTGGCAAAAGCTTACCCCCCACTGCCTAAAGGTGAGGAGGAAGATGCAGGAATTCTGCAACCAAACAAGAAACTTCTTTTAACACAATAAATTTTAGCATCGTCAAGGTTTTAGGAGAATATGGGATGATTGTCAATATACTATTAGTATGTTATGCAGTTTCGGCTTTCTCTCGGTTTTCTTTACTTCTCATTGTGCTCTTTTTTCTTCTTCCTCTTCCTTTTTTAACCCTTTTCAGTAAGTTCAATTTACCAAAAATAAAAAACGGCTCAAGGACAGAAATGGAATTAATTACATAGCAGACTGCGGGTCAAAGGAAAAGAGCTCTCTTTGTTCTTCTGTTGGTTTTGCCAACCATCGGCAAAACATCCATGTGGCCGCAACCACCGCAGACACAGAAAGCAAGGCTAGAAAACCAAAATGTGAAACATCATTTGCAATAATTGTAACACCGAGCATCACAAACTCTGCGAGGCTTGCCATTGAAACCTCTGTCGTCGCAATCAAATTAGCTTTATTAGTAGGAATCCCAGTCTGAAGAATTTGAGCCCCCACAACATCATATGACATATGGCCTAACCTCGACAGTACCTGAATACAGACGGCACATAACTTTCCAGTCAAACTCCTAAAAGTAGACGCTCCAGAGAGAAATTTCAGAAGTATATAACATAATGAATGCAACAGCCTGTTAACATGACATCAAAAAGAGGGGAAAAATGACATCAAATAAATACTTGGTCGGAAGAGTACCATGTTTCAATTAGATTGGGTTTATAAAATCCCAGATATTCAACCAAATTTTCAATGAGCTTTAAAATGACCCCAGGGATCAGATGTATCGTATTTAAGATAGATATTAAAACCAGTCATTTTCAGGAACCGCCAGGTCATCCTCTAGCATGAAACAACCAGCCTGTGGGGCCCAGCTGGAAGCGTGGCAATCATGTAACAACCATTACCTACCTCTGTGAAAAAAATAGTGACCATCTGATCATGAGAGAGACACTTTCAATAGCCTCAAAGTTGTCCAAATCATAGCTGTTAGAAAACGTATGATGGGTGCCAAACTTTCATGATCAATCCAAAGACCTAGAATGAGTTTCAAGTTTGGGTGAGTACTCCCCAGGCAACTGCCATTCCAAAATTCAAAACAGCCTTGCCATCGCTCCACTTTAAAACAAATGATCAAGTCATTTAGTCAACCCTTTAAAAACTGAAGGTCGAGGAGAAAAGAAAGGATCAATATTTCTGACGGTTCAGAATCTTATATCAACTCTGCAATTGGGATGATAGCTGAAGAGGAAACTGGGACCATCAGGCATGCATGGGGTGAGTAAAAAAGAACGATTAAGGTGATGTTACAGTCTTTCTCTGGCCCGACAAGTGAAGATGATGTTACAGTCTTTCTCTGGCCCAGCGAGTGAAAGTGATTCCAACACGGCAGATATATTAGCTATCAAATGGGTGGAAATTGTTCTCTCTCATGTTTATGGTCCAATTCTAGTTTTTTCTTTTATTCAGGTCCAGTGCTAGTTGAAGTGATTCAAGGAATGCCATAGCGTCAGCAAGTGGCAGGGCAAGAGAACAATGGTGCTTTTCTATGTTCTTAAATCTTAACAAATTAGGTCTCCAGCAAAGAAGATGAATGCAACTTTCAGCTGTGTTAGAATAGAAGACAATGTGGAAGTGATGGCTTGGCCAATGCAGCAATGGCTGTGAAATCATCCTCATCACCAATGGCTAGATGGTTTGACACTTTGGTATTGCCTCTAATTTTTCCCTGAATATTACAGTCAATTTAAGTACAGTAGAAGGTAGAAAATAGTACTTACAATCAAGCCGAGGAAGAAAAGAAGGGGCGTTTGCCGAGAAAGGGAGCCACTCCAATATACTGCCACAGCAATGACTAAAAGTGATGCCTGGAATATCAATCCAGCTGCTCCTGCCTGGTATAGTCAAGCCATATATTTAAAAAAAGAACCACTATTTCACTAAATATGGTTGTCAAGGGAATCAATAAAAGAATGAGAAAGCACCTCCCCTCTGCAGAAACCAGAGAACATACCAGGTTGTAGCGCTGATGGTGAGGGACTTGTGTGGTATGTGTGTGTGGGTGTGTGAGCATTTACCAGAGTGGGAAAAAAAGGAGGAATAAGAAAGTAGTAAGCTCATAATTGAAATAACTAGACCTTTAGAATGCCAAGCCGCCTAACCAGGCCTGCAGAAATGAATGTTGCAGCAACACCCATGAAGGCACATAAACCACTAAAACCACCAATGATAGATGGATTTAAACCTGAGAAATGTAAAAGACAACAATTAACAATCTGAATCTCATCTGAGATCTGGATAACCAAAACATGATGATTTTTTTCTGTAGCTCTTTCTGGGAATATCCATATTGTGCTGTGGATATCTTTTAGATTAAGTATACACATTCCCTCAGCTTTTCATGCAGAAAGCAAATACCCACCTTTTTTGAAAATGATACGTCAACAAGCGCCCATGATAGGTCAGGAGACTAGAAAATCTTTCATGTTTTTTGCATTATTCGTGATGAATACTGGTATTTGTGACGTGCGATTGCGAATGAAATTTTAGTAGCTAGTATATCATGAAACACTGGGATTGTCCGTATCATACCACGCTGAGTCAAGAAGGCTGTCATTATGCCGCTTGGAGTAAGAACAACATTAAAATAGAGAAGCACATAGGCTAGGCTTGCAGGAAGTACAGGTTGCTGCTTGTACTCCATCCAGCCATGCTTGATGGCATCCAAAACTGTTCCCACTGAGTTGTTGCAAAGAGAGTATAAGAAATACTATTAATAGAAACGTATACTTCCATATTAAATGTAAATTCCAATGCTTCACCTAAATTTTCAGCATCCAGTAGAGAGTTGGCAGAGAGAGATTTATCATGAGCAGGACGGACTTTACAGCGATCAAGAACTCCAGTAGAGAGCTTATTGGTTAACCACACCAGGAAGACCTACAAAATGGAATATGAATCAACAAGGGATCCTCATACGTTTTTTCCTTTTCATTCTTTTTTTTTTTATATTAAAAAATAAAAAAGTAAGCTGCCTTTGACCTGCAACCTCATGGCTGTGACAATGAGCACCTTCCAATGACCAACTGTAGTACTACAAGCTCTTTCCAATCAACCAGGAGTAATAAGAATTAAGACTTGACAAAAGTAAAGAGGAGCTCATGAAAATGAATTGACACACAAATGATCCCGAAGACATTCTCCATTTGCAACTGTGTTGATGCAGCCTTAGTGCATCATAAGCCCAAGGGCTACAAAAAGGTCCCAAATGGACCCACCACCAGCCAGCCCATCAGGCCTAAATGATAGTGGGCCTTTGGGCAAAGACAATAGATCAGGATGACTTTTCCATTGGGCCTAACCTAAGGTTAGCAAGCCCATTGGCCCAAACAAGTGTACTTTCTTAGTATAGCAATTTCCAATAAATTTCATGGATCTACAATTCTACATTATTAGTTTAGCAAAGAAAATTTTTCTGTACACGCATTCAAAATATTAAGTAGATATCTAAGACCTAGCAAGATCATTGATTAGCATGTGATAAATGACAAATAATTGATTGGCATATATTACTAAGAGAGGAAAGAAATCCTATTTATAGACAACAGAAATCCACATGTAATCATCTTATGTGGGGATCCCTAAATGGGCAGGATTGTCATCCCGTCCCCTCTAAATTCCCAAGTAATCTCTCATTTATGCATTCAATAAAAATTCTCTTATTGTGAATGCATTGAGCAAGTGTTTCATCTTATATAAGGACTCCTTGGGCTGCCAATGGTCATGACTCCAAAGGCAAGGCATCTCTGGTGGAAGGGTGAAGACTCCTTCTATCATTGGGTCCTTTTATGTGTGCAACACCCATGTAGGGCCCATTAAGGTGATCAAACACACATCTGGATGAATCTCCATGGGCAGCTGTATGCAACACCCATGTCGAGGCCCGCCTGAGTGATTACTAGTCAGAGGAGAGGAGGAGAGGAGGAGAGGAAGGGGAGGGATAGAAAGGTCTGTGATAGGATAGAGGATGCCCAAAAAGAATAAGCCTGACTAGGTTCCAAATGGTGAAAATATTAGCGCACATTTCTATGATGAGATGAATTTGATTTCAAGAGAGATCACTCCAGTTTCGTCGCCTCACCTTTTTTGATATTTGGTGCAACACTTTTCTGCACATAGAAGGGGAAAAAATGCACTGATCTTTTACGATAAACAGGATTTTAGTTTTCCATAAGGGTAGAAAAGTAGGATCTCTCTAGCATGGAAATAAAAATTCACAAAGCATGGAATCCTCTCGTTACACAAACACATACATAAGGCCTCAAAATCAAAATCAACAGCTGGAAAGCAATCGATTTAAAGTTCAACCCAATAGTTAACACAATTCATATGAGTGCCAAAATGTGGCCGGTGCCATTTATTGCAGAGAGAGAACGAAGGAGACAGAAGTTCGGGATGGGGGCTAACTACGTGATTGAGGGTTCACAGCGACAGTTACCCATATATTCCCATAGAAGATCTTACACAATAACTTACGTTTGCAGTTTATTTAAAGATTTGTTCCTTATTTTTTTTGCTAGATGGGTAAGTGGTAGTGGTACAGTACATGTGATAGAACCTACCAGCCCCAGGCTCGATAACTGGGCAGCTGTGTGAGAGCAGACACTCCCTTCCCCTGGGATGTCTTGTGTTTCTCAAGGTTGTTTATAGTTAAGTTCAGTTAGAGTGCAATTGGGAATAATAATAGTTAATAGTGGGGTGACATGACAATATATGTAAAGGCCAAAGGGTATGAACTATGGGTGTTTTATACTTTTAAAAACTGAAGAAAAGGAAATGAGATTGTCACTGTGTGAGGGCTCATGCCTCATGGTGTGAAGTCGTCATCTCATGAGTATGACACCTACTTATTCATGTTGGTCTGAAGCAAATATATTATATAGTGGTATATGCCCACTGGCCCACTGCACTGGAAGTGTGAAATGTGAATATCTCAGTTATTGAACCATTCCACATTGCTTTAACACTTTACCAAGCACAAAATATGAAACAGAAAGCAGACCAAACACATACCACAATAGGTAGTGTGCATATCATTAGACCAGCAGCAAGCTTCAAGCACGTAACAGGATCATATGTAGACAAAAGAATGCCAAAGAGTGATGCTCCAGCAATCTGTGGCCATAAATAAGAAAGTAAATGAAAATCATAATCATGGAAAACACAAATACCCTTGAAAATACAGATACTATGTGCAAACCTCAAGTGCCAAGGAAATAGCAGGCAAGGCTTTGTCAATTCACGTAGTATCATAATACAATAACAGAAAAAGATATAAACTAAATTATCCAGGTGTACTGTCCACAATCAATGACACAAGCAAAGAAGTTATACCTCACAGAGAAGATCAATTCGACTGAGTACAGCATTTGCTTGGGCCAGTGCGATTGGTTTATTTGCACCTGCCAACTGTATACATGAGAAGAAACACATCTGTCAGTTAAAAACGCAATCAAGCCATGGCTGTTAAAACCGTACAACATAGCGTACGAATCGGATTATTCATATCATAATGTAAAATTCATGACAAGGAGCCCCTGGCACAACAGTGCAATGTTTTCACTACTGCGACCTTGAGGCTGTGGGTTCAAGTCATGTTACAAAAAAAAAAAAGCAAAAAAAAAAAAAGGTACTATATTGCATGGTACAACTTCCAGTCTGTGCATTTGCTGCTATGTTAATAAGATACCGGATATGTTTTCTAGATCTAACAGAATCTTATCATTACTGAGAAGAAGAAGAACAACAACAAACAGAAAAATCTGCATATTACCAATACAACCCAATCACGCTCCACAGCAACCCCTAATGCCAACCCTGCAAGCCTCTCAATAGCCCCAGCTAATACCAGTACAACAAACCAAGGTTGGAGAAGAACGGAGGACGCAGAAGTAGGACGAACACTACGAAGTGCATGAATGATCATTGCTGCTGATAACAACTGAGCAGCTGCCTGACAGAAACGAAAGGATTAAAAAGCACCTAATAGCATATGAAGAACCTGGAAAGAAAAACACCAGATCCAGCTGGCTGGGTTTCCAAAAGGCAAAGCAAATGATAACTTAAAATTTACTCATCAGAGACAGTGAGAAGCAGTTTAAGGTGAAAGAGTTACCTGAACAAAATTCAAACAATTGAATGCAGGAACTCTAGGAAACGAATCCATAAGGTTGCCAACCAAAGGACCTCCAACAAAAATTGCAAACTGTATATCATGGAAGTGGATGAGAAATCCCCTAACAATCTCATAATCACCAACATAAGAAAACGATCTGTCTTTACGACAAGTACCTTTGTGAAGAAACCCACAACAGCCACTGGCAAAAGGCTTGGATGGAGCAAAGCAACAGCTGCAGGCCATGCAAAGTTCCACAGCTGTTCCACCAAATTCCCGGCTAAGGAAGTAGCATACAAAGCTGAAATCGAAGATTATCCACTTAAAACACTGACGCGAAGAAAAAAGAAAAGAAAAAGAATAAACCCCACAATATAAGCAAAGTAACTCTTTTGTTTATACAAATGTCACATTCTTGCCAAATTACTCTTCTCTATGAAGTCCTAAGAGGAGTCTTTTTTTTTTTTTTTTTATAAAGTTATAAGAGGGATTTGGTAAAGTATTTGCGATAAAAATTGCTGAAAGAACCCAAAGGGCTACTTATGTTTAACTTATGGGAGACATATCCCAATCAATGAAATTTTTTTATTGAATCTCCAATTTTTACTCTTTCGTGGGGAAAAATCATTGCGTATTTGAAGGTGGCAATCCTTCCTATTTGGTGCTTACTGCTTACAGCTTACACCAAAAAGAATAGGCGTAAATTCCTAGGATGTCCTATGAAAAAGTCCTGGGTGATCATTCTCAAGCTAATGCTGCATCATATCCAAAATGCCCACTTCTATACAAAATCACTAACTGACAAAACAACAAACTGTTGATAGAATTATATGGTGCTAAAATTCATAGTGAGTCACAAATTCCATAAGATCTTTCATGACAAAAGCACAAAAGAAAAGGTTGAAGTTTGAACCATCAACTTGCCAATGGCATCTAGAGTGTAAATCAGAGTCATGGAATCGGCTTACCATATAAGCCTGCAGGATGAGCTGGAGTTGCCGCCAAAGCATCCTGCTGCTCCTCAGATAGAACCTGAAAGCAAAATTTTGAACCAAAAATGAAGTTACAAGTCATTGTATAGTCTTGCCTTTTGTGGGAACACAGAGCATCTCCTAGATTTCAGGATTTTGGTGAATAAATATGCTTTTTTTGCGATTAGAATAAACAAATAAATATGCTTCAATTCCAGAAAAACAAGAAAAAAATTTCTCGATCCTCAATTTATATGGTCTAAACTCCAAAGGTATCCATAACTAGATAATAGCATTTGCCAAGTAAGGAGGTTGACTACAAACTGGCCACAACTTTATAAGTTGAGAACCTGGTGTGAACCCACCTTGATTGAGCCAATCACTGCAGTAGGGTTGTATTATAAACCTCTAAATTTGGGCCTTTAAACAGCTGGTTATGATCATTAGATCGTGCCCCATGTAGGGATCACCCCTAATCCATTTGGGACCTTCCAAAACCCTCTGCCCCAGTGACTGGCATTAATTGATGTGGGCCCCACAACCAGGTTCACAACTTCAAAAGCTGCAGCCTGGTTCGCAGATGAATTTTTATCTTTATCATGAAAGAGAGATGAAGATCGGACAGCAAAAATGCATACCGGAAATTTCGTGAACAGATCGTGTATATAGGGATCTTCAGTTAGTAACTTCAAGGGCTCATTCTCAAGAATATCCGACTTGAGATGGACAATTGGAATCGAACAACCAGATGGAACAGATTGCAGATCATCTACGACCTCATTTTCTGCAACTAAGTGGTTGAGATCTACACCAGTATTCGCAATCGAACACCTTGATGTGAATGTGTCCGACCTGAATCAAAACATCAAACATGCCAAATCGATCACAACCTTCTAGATTAAGTACATGAAATTTATGTGTGGAGGAATGGGCAATTCATACTCAGTTCAGACAAAAGCCGACATTAATAATGCTAGTTTAAAAATATGAGATGAATTTGCAGAAAAAAAAGGCATAAATTAGGTTTTTTTTTTTTTCTACTCCCCATTTCTGTAACAGAAAGACTTCCTTTTCTTCGAATGGTAAATTTTTGCCTCTCAGTCTGTTTTCCAAAATAGCATGGAATCAAATGCAACTTATCAAGGGCAAAATAGAGAGTGATCAAACTGTTTGTGTGTGCACCTCCATTTAGAAAATGCAGACTACTACAATGTTCCTTTGGCACAAAGGGAATTGAACACTATAAGCCATAGTGCATAATTCATTTGTGCACTCTACCTCTAGATGCAGGACCCCATGCCCAATGGTCCAGAGTCCAGACCACTGAACTGATGGGCCATGTGGAGCATGTCCCAAGAACATCCCTGGTTGAAAGATGGAAACCACTTATTCCCATGGCACTTCAGGACCATTGTTGGATTTTATTCTTGAAGGTACATTCAAGGTTATTGATTGAAGAGTTAGGCTCATCCAATCATATAGATTCTCAAGGCATTTCCATCATAGTGGGGATCTAACATACAAGCAATAACCAATAACGTTAAAC
Source organism: Camphora micrantha (assembly GCA_003546025.1). NCBI lineage: Eukaryota > Viridiplantae > Streptophyta > Magnoliopsida > Laurales > Lauraceae > Camphora > Camphora micrantha. The sequence goes on from QPKB01000011.1 coordinate 26,287,734, forward strand.
GGAACATAGCCCCTTAAATACAAAACTAGAAGAAAATACTCCAACATCCAGTTCCAGTTATGATATAGGGAAAAAGAATATCAATTGAACTCGTCATGTACTCAAACAGACCCATCCAAGTTACTCAACTGGAGTCCTAAGGGGTCGTTTGTCTTCTAAGCATGGGATATGAAAATGGAATTTACATATGTAAGATTTACATATGTACCATGTGTAAAATATATTTATCATGCTTGTTTAGAAGCACCACTTTCACCTGAGCAAATGATATAGGAGCAGAGAGAGAGAGATCACGAAAAGATCTAAATCAATTTTTATACAATTTTGTGGACTTGCGACCACAAAGCTTTTTGAAAGCAGAAACAATGGATCTCAAACACAGTCGACGGTTTGGATCATGAATTGGAACATGGGGTTAATGAGTTTTATTCGCATATTTCTCAAAATTCATGAGAATCTATGGTAGGGAAGAACTGGGGGGCAACCATTCTGCCTCTTGATCTAAGATAGGATATTTCATGCGTAGAGGTTTGTTGTATTTATGAGAATAATGAAATATCTAGACCATGAATTAGGGGCCAACAAAAGTGTAGACAATTAAAATTTTAGATTTTTTGTGTTATTAACATGTTTCTAAAAAAAAAAAAAAGATTTTTGAATGGTGTGTTACTCAAAATTTGTTAGGACCTAAGATATGAAATTCAATGTCTTGAGGTTTACCGTTTATATAAAAATATTGAACAGTTCGGATCATGAATTGGAAGACCACAAAAGTTCAGGAAATGAGATCTACCGGAATTTTTTTTCCTTTTTTTTTTTTTTTTTTTTTTTTTTTTTTTTGCGCTTTTCACATATTTCTCAAATCTATGATATGAAATTCTAAGTCTTGGGACAGGAATTAAAAAGGGGCAGTTGATGGGATTTCATCATGCGACCCATTGCAAGCAGAAATGAAGTGGAAGGTGTGTGAAAACTTTCAAATGACTATATTGCACAGTAGTCACTATTACGAAGACACATCTCAATTTTTCCAAGGATAAAAATAGGATAAGGAATCACTCCTTTGAAACCTCCACTCAAAAACCTAAAGCTTATATCCTCTCTGACCTGCTGTCGGACATATTCCTTCTCTAATAGTGGGAAATGTTTCCACACCTTAACGTGCAAACATTTTTGCACTTAAAATGGCCCATTTATTCAACATTTTCACACCTCAGTTATGCACGTGGCACGTGGAACATAAATGAGCAAGCTCAAACAAACATGCCTATGTATGCATACATGTAAATGAGCACAAACGAACGACCCCAAGTAAAGATAGTTTTAGGAGTTCTAAACTATAGAAATCACATGTTCTCAAAACAAGTATACTGTAACCCCCACTACAAATTCATCTGTATTCCTCTCAGCAAAAAAACCAACACACCCATAATCTCCCCAGTCAAACCCAAAACCAACCCACGATTCTAAAAGCACAAAAACCAATCAAATCCCAATAGAGATCCCACTTCAAATACCGAACACACATGAACTCCTATCAATTGCCACCAATGCCTCCAATAACAACAAACAATACACCAACATAATCACAAGCCCTGTACAAGATCCCAAATCAAGCTATCAGAACGGAAGAGATCCAAATCACCTGAAAGCGACAATGCCGCACGGTTTCAACCATCTGCTGCGGCTCTGCTGCCACGGCCTCGGCCGCGGGGAAGAAATCCGGCGGAGGGAGAGACCGGCGACGAGAGAAGGCGATTGAGAAAGGATAACCAGCCCCATCGATGCTTCAAGAAGCTGGGATTGAGAGAGCAGATTTCCTGCCTACTCATGCAGACTTGAAGTGGAGAGAAGAGGAATGGCTCGTTCAGAAGGAATGAAATCTAGGGTTTTGATTGCAGAGATGAAAAAGCTCGGGTTAGGGTTTTGATCGAAAAGATGAGGGTTTTTGTTGTTGTTGTTGTATGTTCGCTCCTTATCCGAGAGAGTTGAAGAAGCGAAGAGAAGAGACGGAGAGTTCAAAGAGATTTCATTTCTCTTCAGCTTTTCACAATCCTCATCAGCTTAACTAAAAAACCTCAGGTAAGGTTTAGGCTACCATGTGCGTCTTCCACAGCTATTTTTAAGATACGGGTGCTTTGCTACCGTTGGATCAGGATCGTGATGACCCACGTAACGTGTATAGCTGATGTGAATTGAGAGGTTGAATTGAACGGGAGAAATGACGCTGTGTGTGTCCACAAATTGCACTGTGTGTGATCGAGAGTTCTAAACATGCACCGTTGGATCAAATTATGCTTAGAGATAGGCCCACCGTAAAATCATGGTTGGGCCATATTTAAGATCTAAGCAGGATTAAGGCCTGCTCAAGATAATTTGAGGCCTAAAAGCGACAACTCTAAATGAGGCATTTTTTATACTTTAATATTATTATAAATATTTTATTTAAAATTTATTTTTCTTGCTTTTTTGTCATGCAAAATTACTTTTTAAGTTTTTATATTCAAGTTTTGTTAATCTATTTTAAATCCACCTCTAAAACCACAGGAAAATTCTAGGACCATCTCCAAAACTTACATGAAAATCTTAGGTCAAAAAATCCAACTATTTATTACGCTCCACTCCCACAAATAAAAATCTTGAGTCTACTACTGTTGGGCAGAGGCGGCTCCAGGAATTCTAGTCAGTGGGGTCAACAAAAGAGTTATCTTTTGAAAATTGAATAAATTTATTTTCCCCTTTATCAACATTTGTCATCTACATTCGATAGTTCAACAAGTATAGCATAAAATTTTCAAATAATCTATTTTCGATGATCCGACAAAGATAATATAGAATTCAAAAAAAAAAAAAAAAAGAAATTTTTATACATTGTTACTAATAGTTCTTAATCCAAAAGCAAAATCCAAATACATAAACTCCTATAGCTGTCCTCAATAGATTTTTATGTGTTGAAATCATTGCATAGTTGATTCATTATCAACACTAGCAACCACATATTTTTCAATATATGTAACCAAACGGTCATTCATCCATTGATATCCTATTCGGTTACGCAACTTGTTATTTACATACTTCATTGCTAAAAAAACTCTTTTTACCGTCGCAGTCACTGCTGCTAAAATTAACGCCAATTTTAAAAGCAAATAAACCAATTGGTATACGATATCATTTGTTGTCTCCACTAATTTTCTAGCAATGCCACCAATTCATTTAAGTTTTAAAAACTCGTTGTTAGAGCACATATCAGTAATGTGGGCCCATTAATTTTATTTAATTTTTGGTAGATAGTTGGCCCATTAACTTAGGTGGTGACTTTTGTTCACTACCACATCAACAAAGAAAAAGTATAAAGTAAGCTAATGTGGAGTGAAACTCTTAAATTGAGTGGGGTCAAAAGTTTCTCATAAGTTCAATTCATGAAATAAAAAATTTTTATTTTAAATACTTTTTCAGATCACAGTGGGGTTAATTGACCCCACTGTGATGAATGTGGAGCCGCCCATGCTGTTGGGGTTCGGAGCATTTTCAACTACGAACCGTGCACATATGCACCATAAGTCAGAACCATCTAAGATGGATTTCAGAGGTGTGCCCCATGTATTGGATGTTTCAGATGCACCATGCTTATATGCACTGTGGGCAAGTTAATAAATTCCGGAGAAGCCCATTGTTTATCTTAAATTTTAAAATCTATTATTAGTGCTGAAATTTCAAGTTATAGATCTATTACAACCACATCATGGATCAATTCTGAATGGGCCTCTATTGAAATAAAATACACAAAAATAATGAGAAATACTCGTGAAGCAAGTTCATGACCAAATGTATGTTTGAGATTTGATACACATGGACTGCTAGAATTATAATGGTGTGTTAAAATCAATTGGACTCTTAGGAATAAAATATAAGGGGCAGATTTGGAAATAGGAAATATAATTATTGGGCCATAAATGACACTTTAAGTTCCTATGAAAATCTTTAGAATTTTTTTGTAAATACCCCATAAGGTTTATATGATTTGTAATTAGGCCCCTGTGGTTTACGTATTTGTATATAAGCCCCTAGTTTTTCATTTCAATACATTTAATGTCCCCAAAATCATTATTCCTAATGAGATTGGATAACCAACATGAGACTTGTGTTGAACTTTTATAAAAATGATAGCTTTGCCCTCACACACATTAAACAAAAGTAAGCATATTATTATTTAGGGAAAAAGTTGTATACCTACCTATACTTTGGCCTTTTTGTAGAGTACCCCATGTACTTTGGATTTTGGACTAAACGTACATGTAGTTTTAAATGACATGCAAAATAAACGGATTCTGTTAGTATTAATGGTGTAGGTCGTATAAAATGTGTCTGGTGCATGCTGGCGTCAAATTACTCGCCCAAAAAGACTTATTTGCCCATGAACCAGCCTATAAAAATGGAAAGGCATAAGAGCAGCTCTCAGTCATTTTTTTTCCAACCATATCAAATGGCTTCTTCTCAAAACTAAGGGTATACACATATCGGATTGGTGCAGATTGGGCCAAATCCGTCACCAATCCGTTACTTACGGATTGACGAATTTGAAATCCGTCACAAATCCGTGACTGTTAAAATCCAATCCGATCCGATCCGTGGAGGAGCGGATCGGATTGAATTAATCCGTTCAATCCGTCTCAATACATTACATGGAAAAAAAAAGAAAAAAAAAACCATGAATTCTGAAGTCACTGAATTAAAGGGGCATGAGTTGAGAGTTGTATGCATATTCTATCCTCTTCTATTCATAAGGTTACATATTGACCCCTTACATTTTTTTTCTTATTTTATATATTTATATATATATTTATTTATATTTAATAACAACGGATCGGATCGGATCTAATCCATGGATTAAAGGTGAAATCCGCCACCAATCCATTGGCCTTCGGATCGGATCAAAATCCGCGGATCGGATCGGATCGGATTGACGGATTTTTTGTACACCCCTACTCAAAACTCTCAAAACTCCTGTACACATTGTTCTCATAGCTAAAACTCTCAACTTGATAGTGAAATTCGTTATTGTCACTACAAGCATAAGGCTGTTTTGAGAACTTCCCGAACACAGCGCAACATGGGGAGGAGGTTTCTTGGCTGTGCACTATATGGGGTTATGCAGTCAACCATCTTATTGTTTTTGTTGATGACTGGTCAACCATGCTAATATTAATGTTTTCTTGTTCAAAATTTGTTTCAGATCCAGCCAACGTATGGATTTTTTGAATGGGTTGATGGAGAATTTGATCAAGTACAGAAGCTATTGGATAAGATTGATGTGTTGGAGAAGGAACTAAAGACTTCTTGTCGAAGGGAAAAATGTTACATGCGTGTGTTGCTGTGGACTTGGGCTGGAATTGTATTTTTTTAATTTTTTTTTCATGTGTTACCTACTTGTGGCTTGGTTCCCTGTAGATGGGTTGGAATTACCATAATCATATGTATCAGTTGGAATATTTTAATGAAAATGGGTTGGTGAAGTTTGCTTGTCAATTCATGCTTTGTTCACTCCTTATTTTGCTCTGAACTTTAATTAACCTGCAATAAGAAAATCATCATCATCCAAACACTCAATCCAAACAATAAAAAAGGATCATCTATGCTGCTCTAATCCATCATCATCATCCAAACAGTCAATTCAAACAATTAAAAATGGTAATCTATGCTGCTCCAAACAGTCATCATCATCCAATATGTCAATCCAAACAATAACAAATGGTCATCTATGCTGCTCCAAATAGTTTTTTTGAACAGTCAATAGCAAACTACATCAAGTTTTCTTAAAATACCATCATCACCCAAACAGTCTTCTATGCTGCTCCATAATCAAATTTACAACATCATCAAGACAAAAGTTTTTTAAAACAAAACCAACATAACATCTTACAATATCATTCAGACAAAGTTTTTAAAAAAAATAGAATCAACATAACATCAAGCTTTTGAGCTGCATTTTCCTGCTTCAATCATCCTTCTACCTCTGGGTGTTGATGTAGACTTCATTGCTTGTAACTTCCCTCTACCACTAGTATTACTTGTTGATGAAAGTGACTGTGAAGCTGGCATCGGCTGAGAAGAAGCTTGTCTGACTCTCCCCTGATCAATTGAAATTTTCAATATAGTAGTGAGTAAATGCATATATTCTAGTTAGAAGTATAAAATATGGGTGAAAACTCTGTACCCTGTGTGCTGGCATGGGTTGTGGTGCTGGCTGGGAAGCTGGCATGGGCTGAGATGCTAGCTGAGAAGGTGGCATGGGCTGAGAAGCTGCTATGGGCTGTGATGTTGCCATGGGCTATGATGCTGCTGTGATGCTGGCTTGGAAGCTGCCATGGGCTGTGATGCAAAATGAAAGAGTCTTGAATTTGGATGCACTGGTCTCTTGCAAGACCTGGCATTATGGCCTTTCTTCAAGCATCAAACACAAGTCATTGTTCTGTTCCTTCTGGAAACTTTACTGGAACTATGTAACTCATATGCTTCCATCCTCCTCAACTTCTTTGGCCTACCTTCAGGTCTTCTATACAATGGAGGAGCAACTAGTTCCATTCCACTTTGTACTCAATCATGCATGCCAAGTACAACGTGTATCATACTACTATATGCCTTTAAATACATCTCTTTGTTGTAGCATTCATGAATTTAATTTTTAGGCTTTTCTTGATTCATGTATATACATGATATGGCATGCTTACAAGGTATCTCAGTCAAATCCCACATTCGGCATAAACTTGTTCTACTATCAATGTTCACAACAAAAGTTTTGGTAAAACAGTCAACCTCAAACTCACTTCTGCCTGACCAGTTGGGAAAACAGTGTCTGCTGTCATTTTTGTTTTTTTCCAACTTCTCAAATATCGCAGGACAGACTGTCCCATCATATTTGGTCATTCTTTTTAACTTCACTTGAGTTCTGATCATAAGCTTCCTCCTAACACACTCAAGCAAACCAACTACTGGTTTCTCCCTAGTTTCAAGTATGTAATTGTTGAAAGACTCACAAAGGTTGTTTGTTGATGCATCACATGTGGCCGTTGTAGAAAAATGAGTTCTGGCCCACCTATTTGGATTAGCAGTTATCAACCAATTATGTGCAGCCTGGTCAATCTCTTTCACTGTCAGCATATGACTATCAAATTCTCTAGGTGATCCACATGATGTTGCAGCTCACATAGCATCTTTCAACAATTTACCTCTAAATAATTTTTTGAAGTTATCATACATATGCCTAACGCAGTGTCTGATTTCAGCAGTAAGAACTACTATCTCAAAGGCTACATCAAGCCCTTCCACATGGACTTTTGTCTACTCTATCAGACAAAAAAATCCAACCCATGTGACCCCCATTTTCAATGTCATCAATTAATGATTCCAAAAACCAAGTTCATGAGTCCAAATTTTCAGCCTCTACAACAGCCATTGCAATTGGGAACATATTTTCATTCCCATCTCTACCCACTGTAGCCAGCACTTGTCCACCATAACTACCTTTGAGGAAGTACCCGTCTAGACCAATCATGGGTCTACATCCACTCAGAAACCCTAACTTTTGTGCCTCATAACAAACGTACAATCTATGGAAATTTGAAATTCTATCCATGTGAGGTCTTTGTGTCACCACAAATACCCTTGTATTGGGATTGTACTTCTGGACAGTGACACAATAGTCCCTCAATCTAGTATACTGGACTCTTATATCTCTAGAGATGTTATCCGATGCCTTCCTCTTGGCTCTATACAACTTGTCCTTCAACAAGTCCACCTTCAGTTCTCTTCTCAGCTCCTTTTGCATTGCAGGAATTAACCATTTCGCATTGTCACTCATCCTCTGCTGGTATTTAGCAGCTATATAGTTGGAAGTTACCAAGTGATTCTCAAACCTCATACTACATTGATGTTTGGGCTTGAATGTTTTAATTTGAAATGTCTTCCCACCCTGCATAGGTGATGCATGAATCCTAAATCCACAATCAAATTTACAAACGGTCGTGATTCTCTTGTTCTCATTTTTCAAATATTTAATATCATAGCCTTACTTTACAGTCCATTCAACAAGTGCTTGTCTGAAAACTTGTGGACTTGAAAATATCATACCCAACTTCAGTTGAGGATTCTCCATATCAGTCAGCTAGTTAAACTCTGGCCATTTAGACATGTTGTTCTCATCAGATGAGCTGTACAAAGAGTGAAGATCATCCCCATCCTCATCATCTGTAACTCAATTCTCATCAACTGGTACTTGTTATTTTCCTTTCTGCACCTCTTCCACATTCTCAAAAGATCCTCTGAAGATATTCTCATCTTCTAGCTTCTCAACATCATCATGTAACTCCGGTGGCTCATCATGATCTAATCTCTCCTCTTCGCTTTCTACCTCACTATCATCATCTAACCGATGCTGCTGGTTTTGATCATCCTCAACATCAGGATGCTGATGAACATTAGAGTCATCATGACCAACACTTGTTTGATTTTGACCTATCATCATCACTGCCTTCATCAGCAGAAGTTTCATCCTCAATATTAGGATGGTAATGAACATTAGAGTCATCATGATGACCATGTGTCTGATTTTGGTCATTATCACTGGCTTCATCAGCAAAAGTTTCATCATCAACATCAGCAGCACAGTCCTCCTCACAGTGAAGTTTCCTACTAGCTGATGCTACTTCTGCTAGAGATAAATGCTTCAAGGGACCTTTTGTGTGGATATTTTGCATCAAGATATTTCCCTTAGGTGATACTACCATCAAAGGTTCATGTCCCCGCTCTACATAAATAGTCAACACCTTACTGTCCTTATAATGTTCTAATAAAACAACTACATCCCTGTCTGATTCAATCCGCCTCAGACCACTATCAAAATCCAATTCCGGCACCTTAAAATACATTGAACTATTCCCTGAGTACCCTAATTCTATTCCCTGAGTACCCTAATTCTATCACATAATCTTTAAACTCAAAAAATGATGCTTTATCAATATCAAAATCCCTGACTTCATCTACCACACCCCCAATGTATACATTATTTAGTGGGTCTGTAAAATAACCACCATGGTAGAATTGAATTGTAACTTCATCAAACATTTGCATGTAAATGACAATTATTTAGGCAAATTCATGTACAATAATAAAGAAAAATCCATGTGTGACAAAACCATACTATTTCTAAGATAAGAGAGAGGGCACCATGAGTTCAAACCTTATACCGGTTGAGAAAAAAAGGTTAATATGTAATTTCATATAAGCAGACAGCTTATCTAACATATGCATATAATTTTTCAGGTATATCAAATGTATCAAATGGATGTTAAGTCCATAATATCAAGCCATGGTCAATTATATCAAGCCATGGTTCATCTCTCTCTTTTCTGGTCCTTCAAGCCATGGTGCCAATCAATGGAATTTAAAAGAGTGCAGATCTCACTCTTACATCATCTGAGAAGGGCCAACTAAACAAATGGTTCAGATGCAAGTTACCCATCTTAAAGATGGGCCCCACAAAATGGCATCTTTGTTCTCTCTCTTTCATTGTCTTCTTCTTCTTCAACCTTCACGCTCACATACAGTATATCAAGCCATGGTCAGTTGTATCAAATGGATGTTGGGTCCATTATATCAAGCCATGGTCAGTTATACCAAGTCATGGTCCATCTCTTTCATCTCTCTCTTTTCTTGTCCTTCAGACTATGGTGCCAATCAAAGAAATTTAAAAGAGTGCAAATCTCACTCTTGCATCATCCGAGAAGGGCCAACTAAGCAAATGGTTCAGATGCAAGTTACCCATCTTAAAGATGGGCCCCACAAAATGGCATATTTGTTCTCTCTCTTTCATTGTCTTCTTCTTCTTCAACCTTCACACCCACATAGAGTAGAGACCTTCTCACTCACTTCATCCTTAATTACCAAAACCAAATCCAATACCTAATCATCGAGACCCACTTCATATATAATAATAGTGCAGACAATGGATATCCCACAAGGTGTGACTGTGGTCCCCTCCATATGTGACTGCCACCATGGATATCCCACAAAAGTAGCAGACAAGTGAGGTTTCTATTCCACTAACATTCAAACAGAAACAATAAACAAAAGAAACATATTTTTTCAAGAGGGGACCATTTTCAATAAACATCTATTTGCTGACAACGAAAGGTCCTACACTTTTCAAGGCGTCTAAAAATTACAAAAAACTCATCCCCATTCACTATATGAGACAAAGAAAATGTCACTTTTCTAATTCAAACTTCACATTAATCATAGACGTTGGACAAACCCTCAAACAACTTTAAAATACATGCACGTAGAGCTATGAAATTAGGTTTTTTATTCAAAATCTTAAACTCTAAATCATCGGCAAGGCTTAGAACCACCACATGCATCAAAATATACATGATTAAGGGTATGAGATCATACCTCTAAAACCACTGATGGTATTTCGTGCTTGGATCTGTTGTTTTTCTTGAGGGATCTGACGATCGTAGGAAAGGAGGGACGGCTTTGCCCAAAATCGCCAGTGAAGATGAACTCTAACCGCAAGCCAAAAAGGGGAAAATGAGCAAAAATCGCGAAGAGTAAAACGAATATATGGAGAAGTAAACTCGCCATTTCCTATATTTTGTCACGGCCGTTTGTATTTTCATGTCAACTAAAACTACATGTAGGTTTAGGCCAAAATACCAAAGTACAGGGGGTACTCTGCAAAAAGGCCAAAGTAAAGGTAGTTATACTGCTTTTTTTCCTATTATTTATAAAAATACCATCATTTTATCCCAAGTCCCAACGATCTGTGTCAATAACTCTTTAATGCACATGGAGCTTAATCATGTATTTTGAAACTTTCATCAATTTAGCAGTGGGTCAAGCATGGATTGAATCAATTATAACCAATTATAAGTACATGCGTTGATTGTCATTATAATCGATTTGGATTTAATGAAATAGGCCATATGTTGATAAAATAGATTTACATGCGGTCATAAATTTACGTGTTGTCATCCTCTCCAACTAAATGTAATTAATAATGTTACACGCTATAGAGAAAAATAAGTCCAAGCTTTTGAATTTATACATATATAGATAAAGAGATAGGTAAAAGTGTCATTTCACTCTAAAACCTTTTGGTGGTTGGAAAGCTACTGATTTTAGGGACACAAAAGGTATTAAAAAGAAAAGACATGCATGGACCTATTTACTAATATTAAAACCATGGGAGGCTATTTGCAAATCCTAAAAACCCGAGGGGGGTATATGCAAAAAGCTCAAATCTTTATGTATCTTTTCAAGAAAGAGTTATTATGGGGCATTATATTTTGGGGAGAAAAACAAGGGATGACAAAAGTCTATAAGAACTATTTGTTTGCATAAAAATACATGAGAATTAAATGCATAGGGGTTAAAATGAATATTGAAGGTGATTTTTTCAAAAATGAGCATCAAATAACATCTTCTTTTATTCTGTTTCTCTAAAAGAAAATGTTATTTGATATTTCATTTATTGAAATTCAACTTCAATATTTATTTTTAACCATCACATATATTTAATTCTTATGTATTTTGATACAAACAAATAAACTTAAAGACCACAAGTTGATCTCTAACCATGTGTGTGATCTAAGGTCCCAACGCCATTGAACCATGGGTGTGTTCGTATTCTAAATACACCTTGGTGTTATGATACTATTGTTATGAACTTATAAGTTTCCGATCATGCTATGATATTTTTGAAATATATCGTGAAAGTTGAAGGTGTTTTGATAAAATCTTGGTAAAATAGCTTATTAATATATATAAAACCGGTTTTTTAGTAGCAACTTATCCTTATTATTTATTGTTTAAGATCAGTTTTTGAAACATTTTCAGATAATATCCTAAGTAAAACTTGAAATTTGAGAATATCCCAAACAATTTTTTAATGGTCTAGCCCAGGAAGAAAATACGTTGGAGCTAGAGATGTCAAATGAGCCATACCGTGCCACCACGGCACGAGGACTTCGTGGCCTGGCCGTGTCGGCACGGCATGGCTGGACGGGCGGCGGTCTAGCACGACACGGCACGGGCCATGCCTGAGTCGTGTCTTGCCTCCGTGTCTATCATGTCATGGGCTTCGTGTGATTTTTACCTTTTGGGCTTAAAAAATAAAGGTTTTACACTAAAAATAAAATTACATACAAAGAAGAGTATGACACACAAATTTAAGTGGTTTGGTCAAATTCGCTCTACTCCATTGAGAAAAGATCTATTTGGATCTTTTCTATTTGAAGATTTTTATCCCGTGATGTGTTGTGTCCTGCCTCTGGTGGGTCATGCCCAATCGTGCCGACCGTGCCTGGCCCATAGGCTCAGCACGACACATGTCCTAGGCCATGTGGTGCTGGCCGCCCCATTTGACATCTCTAATTAGAGCATTGATCTTGAGCAGTTAGAACTTAGGAGCCGCAGGGTATTATAGCTGATTGGCTGGGCCAACTCGAGTAACACTGCCTTGCTGGATTCAGCTCTATTTCTAGGCCTGTCTGGGTCTAATTTTATAAGCAATTTCTAAATGGATGGTGTTTGAACTTACTATAAATCCTTTGAGTAGTTTGTTTGCCATTGAATAAAATAAATATAGAGTAAAATAAAATCTATTTTACTCAAAAATGCATTAGTAGAGAGTTATCCTTACACGTCGCTTGTAATCTCGACAAACATGTTTTGAAATAATAAAAAAATGCAATCCTTAGATCTTATTTCACTCTATCTATATTCTATTCTATGGCCCAAAAAAAAAAAAAAAAAAAATCCCTAAAATATCAACATATTTCACACATCAAGTATATATCTTCTGTTAATGAGTTTGTTCTAACTTCAGGATGCCTAAACGTTAGACCGAATAACTAAATGAGCTGGGCTTGGATTAGCTTTGCCCTGGTATATAGCCTGGTCAATAAACACCCCTGGAAAGTTGGGATTTCCTTAATGGATTGATTTTCAAGATTGGCCTCAGTGGTTAGGATCCAGATTCATCTGGATTCAGTAAAAGTATACCTAGGGCTTTGATTTGGCTGAGTACAGAGGATCTGGTTGCAATGTAAGAAAAAGGGAAAAGGAGGTATCTAGCTGTATAATTTAGGTCCAGGAGTTTCCAAGGCAATGCATTTCTTTACACTTGTCTATGGTTTCTCTTTAATTCCAGTGGCCTTCAACCAAATTGGTTGGCTGTCAGCACCTGCTGTCACAAATCTTTAAATTTAAGTCTTCCTCAAACCATATTGAAAATGATGTCTGAAGTAAACTTATTTTAAATAAAAATAAATAATAATAAAATTTATTTGTGCATCAACTTTAATTCAAAATATGGTTTATTATATTTTGAAAAAATATATATATAGAAATTTTTTAATATTTTAAATTCTATTCAATTTTTTTTTTTGAAGTCTATTGAATTGGTGGAGTCACTGACTCTAGTCTCTCAAATTTAGATGTGCAGTTTTAATTTTAAAGCCAAGATACTTTATATATTAAAAAACAGGGTCCATATTTGGGGAATGAGAGTCTAAAAGTATTATTTAGAATATGAATTATTAGTTTGAGTGTGGTCCACCAAAATAATTGAAATTGAAAGAGTTCACTTCTCAATTGATGTCGACGTGACTGCGCCACCCAAAATGTTAAAGATCCACTCACAGTTGGGCCACAGCAGCAGAATTGATATCACCAAAGTAGTTATATCTTGATGGCAAGGCACCTTAATCTCATAATATCAATAAAGCATTAGTCAACAATCCTGTTAGAAATACCACTCACTGAACAATAATTCAATCTACCAAAAATCTAATATATAATATATATATATATATATATTAACACTTGGGTGGCCCATCCACATGACCTTCACCATGATCACTTTGGAAACCCCATCCAAAGTGATAAATATTGTTCTTGAAAGAGTTTCTATGTGGGATATTTGAATGGTTATAATTTCTTGAAAAAAATAATTAGAGCATCTTGGTCGTTAGAAAGATATTCACTTGGACTTAGTGAAAATCAGTGTCAAGTGAGGATATAAATTTAGGGCATCTTGGTCTTTAGAAAAATATTCACCCATATCTAGTGTAAATCAATGTCAAGTAAGGATATAAACAGGTCGGTTCCAGACTGGAGCCATACCATACCCGAATCCGGAACTATTTCTAAATCACAGTTTCGATTCTAAATCGGAATCTATTTTGTTGGTTTTAGACCCGGTTCCATTAAGATGATGCTGACTTGGTTCTATAACCGATTCTAAGTAGAGGACTAGGACCCAATTCCAAAATCAGGTCTAACTTTTTTTTTTCTTTTTTTAAACTTTTTGCTTAAAATATATTATTTAATAAATAATAGTGCATCAAGTTTATTACATCCATAATTAAACATTAAAATGATTAATTAAAGTTGAATTTTTAGCTATAATTTACAATATTAAAGGCTCATACGTCGGGTCCCGAGTCAGTGAGTCGAAACCTGTATAGATCTGATCCTGAACTCATTTATCAATCAAAATCTAAATTGGCTTCCGAACACAGATCCATTTACGAATCAGAACTTAAAATAAATTCTAAACCCCGATTTATAATGGTTTGGAACCTCCGAATAATCGAAGGATCACAGATCCATTTAAATCCCTAGTGTCACGAACTTCCTATTAGAAAAATATTGTATCGAGAAGAAATGAAATATATCACAATTTCTATTTTCTCAAGAAAGATTAGAAAGAATGAATTATTAAAAAAATAATTTTAAAATAGGTATATAAATAAATATAGAAATGGAATGCCCTAAAAATTAGAGTTCAAATGTTAAAAATGAAGAAGCTTTATCCTACGACGACCGGTGTATCTTATAAGTGGATGAGGCCATGACATGTATTTTATACTATTCCATAATAAAAAGTATTAGTACAACAAAAATATATATGTATAAAATAAGAATGGATTACTATGTATTGATAAATGCTAATAGTTTGTAAGTAATGGTTAGTGGGGATGACCACAAAAAGGATCTTTCCGATAGTGATATCTGTAATAGCTAACGTGAAAGCCTTGAAGTAGATTTACCTGTGCATTATATCTTTTTGGGTTTTTTTTCTTTAAATACAAAAATTCATTAATCAGCTATTAATAACAGAGACTGAATTTTGGTTCGTGTTTGGATGTAGGGTGAATTGGAGTAAAATGAGGTCAAGCATCAAATAAGAGAGAAAAAAAAAATAAAGGGTTGTGATGATCTTTTGTTTTTAGTGGCTTGATAGGAAAACTTTTTTTTTATTTTTTGTGTAAAAAGAATATGTTTTTTTGTCATTTAGTGGAGAAAATGTGTTTTTTTTTTTACTTTTTGTTTTCAAAAAAGAAGGGGAATCTGAATTTATATATTTTTGATATGACGCATTGTCTTATGTTGTCTGGATAAGAGGTTTTACGTCATTGTACTTTAATTCACCACGCATCCAAACACACCAGGGATGACGAAAGACGTTGGAATTGTGAAATGACCGAATTACCATAAGTTGGAATATCATGGCCTATGTCATGTAACATTTTTTATGTTTGCCGAAAACTCTTTTTCCCTCTTCATTCACCTTCTTTTGGAAATCACGTCGCTCGCATGCTACGGATGCCATCATGTCAAATTAGGCATGGCAATGGCGAATAGAGAAATTAAAATCCCACTATAAGCAAAAGACTTGATTGGTACCCACATATAAGATTGTAGGCGCAAACGGATCTCACTCCTTCCTTAACCATAAGCATACCTATTTATAGCAGTTATAGCTTCTATCTTCTCGTCCATTTTCACCTTTTTATTCTCTCATCTTCCCTTGTTTTTCCTTCATTTTTTACTCTTCTTACTCATTTTCAAATGTTGCATACCATTTTAAAAACTCCCATTTTACTTGCCAAAGTTGTTGGAAGAGGAGAGCTCCAATGCATTCTCAAAATTCTCTTGACATTTCTTCCCTATTTGAGCACACAAGTTTCATCCTCCAGCAATTACTTACTCTTCTTCAAACTCTCAAACTCTCCTTTTTCAACAGAAGGTCCATATTAACATACCTCTTCTTTCAAGCCGAAAAAAAAAGAGACAAGCACGAAAGAAAAGATGAATTTTGCCCAATGTGCTACCCCTTTTTTTAATCCAAACTGTGCATGTAGGGAAAAGGGAAAAAGGAATTGGGAGGTTTTGCAATGTAGCAAATATATATATACATATATATATATATATATTTTGCTATCGGAGGGTTCTCAACCCTTTGGGCAGGACTAATCCCTCTGGGCCCAGAGGGAAGTCGGGTAAATGCTAACCCCAGTGTGGTAGTGCAGTTTCGAACCTACAACCTCCGGGTGCAAACGGTGGTCATAAACCAGCTGAGCTACCATTTGGGATACTACAAGCTAAGGGCTTTTCATCCTCCAAAACACTAAATTTTTTACATAGAGAACTCTTTTGAGAAATAATTAAATCTCTATTATTAATTGATAATTATTAGATTTCTACATAATTTTTTTTATAAAAATCCTTATCTTATTCTTAAAGATTTTTTTTTTGGAACCCTTTCTTTTGTCGAAATGATCAAATTGTCACAAAATATGCAGTACTTTGAATCTCATGAAATTTGCTTCTTTAGAATGTACAGTGATAATTTTGTGATACAGCTAGTAGGGTCCATTGGAGATATTGCAATGAAAGTTAGGCCATGGAAAGGCTTGGAAGTAGATTATGTCAGGTTCTTCAAAAAAATTGAAGCCCTTGACGTCACCAAACTTTGAAGGTCATATATCTTGCAATTATCTAAACCAGTGGTGTCTAAATTCTAATGTCTAAAATATTGTGAAATTAGTACCGACACCAATTCAAAGGAGGCAAGTGTGTATAATGGGATTGGATTGATCATACATGACTGTATACAAAATACACAAAGGTTTTTATTTATTTATTTATTTATATAACTGACTCACATGCATAACGGTTATACATGATGTTTATTTGTGCTCATAATGCGTGTATGTGACACTGGCGTGTAAATAAAGTCATTTTCAGCCTCTCATTAGATTAATGAGGTGGTGGTAAAATATTGCATATGGTATTGTAGTTAGGTGGTAGTACAATAGTAATACCCATATAAATTCGACCCCGTCAACCATGAGCTCCAAATTCTCATGATCCAAGCCGTACATCTTCTTTATAGACTTAAGGACCCTAAGATGTTTAATTTTATATAATAAGCCTTCATAGCTTTCAATTCATGATCCGAACCATTCAACATTCTCATAATGAAAAGTAATAGGATGTTTAGTTTCACATCCTAAATCTTCATAGATATTGAAGAATAAACACACTAATTTACTCATTATGAAAAGGGTGATTTTGACAAACAGACTAAAGTTTATATATATATATATATATAACATTTTCATTTATAAAATTCATTTTCCTTATCCAATATGTAAAAGGCAATTAATATATATTAAAGACATAGGAATCTATTTCGAAATTGGAGTCCGATTTGCTAATCGATTGCAAAATTGGACTCTAATCTCAAATCAATTTAAGAAATTGAATCTCAAATCAATTTCAAGAGATAAACTCTATCAATCAATTCAACTAACGTATCCAACTCAAACTAGCTTTCAATTTTGCAACTAGCAATATGTGCCCGTGCTAAACCCAGGCAAGAAAAAATACTATTATATAAATAGTATAAAAGTAATGAATGAATTACTGTAAAAACGGTGGATGAATGAATATATTGGAAAGTAGTTTCTTTCCAAGCACAGTTAGGACTCTTAGAGACTCTTAAATTCTCTTAAAGAAGATTACTAAAAGTGGACTCTCCATGTATATCCCAAGCAAACTTAAAATTCATCTCTAATCAAAATTAAAATAAAAATTCGAGCCAGATTAATAAAAGTGGACTCTCTATGTAAATCCCAAGCAAACTTAAAATTCATCTCTAATCAAAATTGAAATCGAAATTGAGCTCCAATTTTGCAATCAATTGCGAAATTAGAGCTCAATTTCGAAATCGATGCCTACCTCTATAATATAATAATTGATTTTATTTGATTGAGATATTTTTATCGATTTAAAGAGCCCCATGTAAAAAAAATTCATTTCAAAGAGTCCGATCTAAATATGAGAGATTCTATCTCACCATAAGGAGAACTCTTTTGATAAATTTCAAAATCCTTATCCTATTCTAAATCTCTCCACCTTTTCTATTGATTCCCGAAATCTCTCCCCATATATTAAATAAGTAATTCCCTAATTTCTCCAATTTCAATCAATTCCTAAAATTTCTTTACTCTAATCTTCATATCTCCACATTAAAAATCAAGCTAACCCATAAATGATATGACAAATCAGCTTTTGAAAAATACACTTAATGGATTCAATTCAATTAAACACGCACTAAATAAGGTCAACCATGTGGGCCCCGGTAAATGCACCAGTGGGGTCCATACTATAAAAATAAAACCATAAAGATCACTATCTTATCTTATATCGGAATTGAGATCAAGTTTCAATTCATTTGGAGTTATCCTCACCGTAAGATTGATTATGGCTTAAACCAGTGATCTTATAATTTTAAGTTCTATCTTAATCACATTTCTAGCCGTTACTTTTTTAATACAAGGGGCCTCGATTTTTTTGTCGATGGTGATTGATTATCATCAAGTAGCCACTCACTTTCTCAAGAACCATGGGCAAAATGTTCCGCCACTTGGTCAATGATTTGCATACTTTTCTCTATCCTTTTTCTTCTTTTTGCTAACATTTATTGTTCTTTTAGGTCAGTTTTTTTGCTTTTAACTTTTGTTGGGTTTCTCTTTAGTATTGAGTTGTAGCAAAACTCTTTGAATTAACTTGAATTGAAGGGATGAGGCTTTGGTAATGATCATACGGCAATGGCAAGAAGGTTAGCTTTCTATATCATTTCCTTTTTTTGCTAACATTTGTTATTCTTTTAAGGTGTTTTTTTTTTTAGAGTGTTAAGTTGTAGCAAAACTCTTTTAATATTGTAAATTATATTGCCCGGAATTAGTGCGGGCATGTTTAGCTAGTACAATATTACAACCCCAAAAGAAACTTGAGAAAAATGGAAATTTTAGAAAATCCTCCAAATTTAAAATATGATAGCCTTTTAGTTGTAATTCAACTGGAAAGGGACATGGGCATGTGAGTTACAGTACATGACTTCCGGTCTCGAAGCCGCAAGAAACCATGAAATAATAGAGTAGAAGAGAAAATGGAATAACTTTCCCTTGTTATAATTTTTTTAGTTTTTAATAGTAAGAATGACTGTTAATCAGGATTTTTTTTTTTTTTGGGGCTAAGAGCTGTAAATCAGGTAATGGTTTTCTAAAAAGGAACAGGAAGCCCGCAAGAATGATAAGGGAGTGGAGTGTTTGACACTTCTCTTCCTTTGAAAGGTGGTTACACCCGAAACGAGATTACAAGGACTTTACTCATTTCTTTGACTTTCTGATGGCAAAACCTGACCCGACTTGCCAATCTAAACCCCAACTTACATGAACCATAGGAAATCCACACCCTGCACTAATAAAGAATGGCTGATGGGTTATACAGATTGAGTCTCAACCTAGACTTCTGCTCACAAGTTTGGCCTGTTAACCATTAAAACAGTGGCTAAACCCTGCAAACCAAATCATTGTCCAACACTCATCCACAGCCTATCTGGGTCTGATCAGTCAAGAAATCTTGACATGCAGGGTTGGGTTTGACTCATTTGAATGTAACTAACACCAACCTCACCAGTTTGCCATCCTACCTGCCATGGGTATTGTTCTTTTCAATTTTCAATAGCTGATCAATACAATCATCATCGGTTGCTGCGTCTGTAAGATACTTTCTATTCCAAGGGGTTTTGTATTGTATGACAGAAAGGCCTAAATTACTCTTCCAACAAACTGGGCCCCACCGCTTGATGCACATGAAAGAACTAGAGCTCCTTTTTTATGTTTTTTGTCCTCCCTCCTTTTTTAAGCCCCGCTAATACTTCAGATTAGAGGAGTGGAACTTAATAGTGGAGTCCACCTATTGAAAATCTTAGTCGCTCTAAATAAACCTCCCCTCGTGATGGGATGTGCTGTAATTTCACTCTGTTTGGAGTCGGTCCTATCGTAAGATTCAACAATTTAATTAAAAGGGATTAATGAAGATTATGGTTGATTCATTAATCACATTTTTATTTGAATCTACAATTATATGGTGATAAAATCTTCTACCGGAGTAAGATCGTGGATTATACCATATATGCTAGATGGAATCCGGATCATATAAGGATTTCTCTTACGGTGACTGTGAGTGGACGAATCATGATCCGCCACGTCATCGTGGGCAGCCCCTGCCCGGATGTATGCCAAGCTGCCCGCGTGCATGATAGGCTGCCCGCGGTGATGTGGCAAGCCTTGCTTGGTCCACTCACGGTCACCGTGGGGGAAATCCTCAGAGGATCCAGACTCATGCTAGATGGCTTTAAAAACTTGAATGTCTCGGATTTAAAATAGGCGGGCCCTACTGTGTAGTTCTACTCCTTCAACTAAAGATTGGACAATGCTTGGACTGGGATTATCCAAAATTGCAATCCACCGTGGCCCCACCTCGTCTAGTGGGTGCGTCAGTGGCCCACCAAGGATATCCAATAAGCCATTGTTGTCTACCCAATTAGTTAGAGGACCCTTTTGGTAATTTTCTTTAGTTGTTGCAGATCTAACGGAGTGGTCCCTGATGTGACTGTCTTTAAATTTTCCTAAATGATGGGCGATTGTACACACAATTCAAATAAATTTCGTCCACATGACCTTGTTTTTTCTTTGCTTAGATGGGTGAGTTGAACACAATTAGGTATGTGCATCACCTGTCACCTAACTCATGGTTCATTTAAACGATGTGGGATTAACTTTTAAGACAATTAAATTTTTTTTCAACCTACCTACCCACAGTCGACTAAGTGAGAATGTTATAAGTCTACCAGTCACGATCCACCACGTCACAATAGAATAAAATCTCATCAATTCCCGGCTCTATAATCTTAAAAGGCACATTTTATCAATCTCATTCATACACTTCATGAGCAATTTATCACTTTGGTGCAAACTTTTTCCTACGCATACGAAGTAAGAAGGACGCGTTGTAGGGTCACAAATATGAACAATAATTTGAGAACATTGTGGTAATATTATGATATGCTGTTCTAGTTTCTCTTTTAACATATTGACCATTGAAGAATTTCTCAAAATTTTAAAATCTTCAAATCAATCTCTTTTTTCTTTTTTCTTATTTTTTTTATCCAGATAGGTTTAGAAAAACTTAAAATGCAACTAAAACTTAGGTTGGAATATATGTGCGTCGGACTCGGCTCATCCAATATATATATATATTTTTTACTTGGATAGAGTCAAGGCAGAAACTCGAGAGAGTCATCTTTCTTTTAAAATAAATTTAGAAATATTCAAAAATGAATCCATTACTTATAAAATATAAATTTACATTTATTTGCATGCATTCATGATAATTAATGAAAATTAATACATTTATATATGAAAGAAAATTACTATAGAGAGAAAAATAATAGAAAAAATATTACATATTACATAATTTATTAGTCTAAATGTTGAATGTAAAAGAACAAATGTAACTTCCAAATTACATTTCAGGCATCATTTTTAAATTGCCCTCCAAACCATAGACATAGTTGCTTGAAAATAAATAGTAATTGTTCAAAATTAGATCTACTGATCAAATGGTTCAGAATGCAAACAACTTATGAAGATGAAATGATTCGGCCAAATCTCCCATATAATTAACTCGATTCTTCATCAAAATGAGATGACTCGGCAGAATCAAGAGTCAACTAAGAGAATTTTCTAACCACGACTAAAACTCAATATAATCTTCGCATGAATGATTCCATCAAGCTCTATAAGTCTTTAGTGTTGGTGAATCTTTGATCGGCAATGGACAACCGCTATGAATGCAAATAAGAACCATGATCTGCACAATCCGAGGGCAAGGATGTACAATTTGATACTAAATCCTAGTGATGGATAGTTGGGATCGGCTTAGATGAGGCCTAGATTTTCCATAAGAATGTCTCTTCTTGTCCCCTCTTTCATATTTTGTGACAATTGATTGTGGGTCATTTAAATTTGATATTAAATCCACCTCGTGACAGACTCTCGTATCGTAAAATTTGATAATTTTATTTTAGTTTTAACACATTAGGTCACTTGTTTGACCCGACCCATTTCCATCTCCCAAGTCCCAATCACTGCAAGGATAGTCCATACCTAACCCCGAGTCCCGACCAACGCCTTCTCCCGCTTCTCTGTAAGATCAATGATCTGACGGACAAGCCCCCACGTGATCTTCATCTGCTCTCTCTCTCTCTCTCTCTCTCTCTCTCTCTCTCTCTCTTTCTTTCTCTCTCTAAAAAGTTAGATGGGAGTGTTTCAAGTCCATTGTCTGCGCCTATAAATCCCTTCCTCCAACCGAGTTTCTTTCATTTTCTCTGCTCTTCTTTCTCTCTCCCTCTTCTACACTCTCTCGTCTCTCCGTCCTCTGCCAAGGTTCGAGTGGAAGTTGTCCGATTAAAGGTAGATACTCTCTCTCTCTCTTTCGCGCACGCGCGCGAATTTTCCTTTGCGAGTGTATGGATTTCTGTTCTTTTCCGTTGATTTTGGTGCGAGATCTGTGCTTTTTCATGTTCCAATTGGTGTGATCTGTTCAGACAGTGGTGGATTTAGGTCAGGATTTTAAAAAAAAATTTTCTTCTTGATCTGTTTTCGGATGTAAAGTATGGAATTGAATTTATCTGGTGACGATCGAGTGCTAGATCTGGACTTTCTGGATTGAGAAAGGGAGATTTTTGTGCTAGTTGCTGCTTTTTTTTATTTATTTATGATGTTTTGTTGATTCTTACTGAAACATGGCGTGTGATTTGATCTGGTGATGTGTTCTTTGTGTGGAATGGGAGAAAGATCCGGTCTTTTGTGCTTGGGAATGGAGTTTGCTACGAAAGTTTTATTTTTATGGTACAATGCGGTTTTGGCAGTCTGTTTCATGCAGTATCTATATAAAAAATTATTTTTGGCTTGTTTGAGTTTGTTATAGATCTTGTAGCTTGTATTGTTGAAGCTAAAGATTGGTTTTTGTGGATATTGAATTTGGTTTTGAATTTTCTTTAATGAACATGAAGAATGTGGATCCTGTTTGGGAAGTTGGATGCGATGGCATGATTAGAGAAGGGATCTCTTTTATTCAAAGTTGCTTTAGCAACATCCATTTGGTTCTAGTGAGAGGATCTGTCTCCTCAGTCTGAGAATTTAGTTCCCACATTTTGGGTTCCACTTGTGATTTGGTATGAACCAAATTGTGTTGGCATTTGTGATGGGCCCACTTGTGTTTACATGTGGGTGGACCCCACTCATAAAGATACACCCCTCATAAGGAGACGAGTCTCCTGGCGATATGGATAAGAATAGCCTGAGTTTTATCCAACTCTCTATCTCTTTATCATATCTACGGGCTATATCAGTTGCTACAACTTTTACGATCAATCTCCCTTCCACTAGATCTACAAATTGTACCAAGGTTTGATGATTCTAATCATCCAATGGATGGATTCTTTGGATTTGAATGTCAATTGTTGCTGCTTTCTTCTTCTATGGCCCAATTTATTCTACCAATTCAATCCCGGGTGTTGTCCAATCATCGTGAATGTTTTTCCATAGTCCATTCAGGGAGGAACTGATAACGAACGATTTGGATCTCATTATGGTGCCCACTACATGGTTTCTAAAATGTGAGAAGTAGGAGAACCTTTTGCCCTTGTTAATGTTCAAGGGCACAAAAATATGATCCAACTTTAGAGACATGCACATCTTTTGGAAAAAGGAAAAAGAGAATCATTTCTCCTGATGTGATTGTCTCCTAATCTCTCTTGAATTTAATACATTCCCACGGCCAAGTCACCTCATTTGGGGTTACATCTAGGCAAAGGAGCATTTGAAGGATGAAGGCTTGATAGATGGTTGTACCTTGATAGCAGGGAGTTCCAGAAGGAGAAATTTGCTTGACGGTAGCATTTTGTCAGTCCTCGTGTGGTTATAAATCTGAATGCTAAAAAAGATAGGTTATTATCAATCTTAGAAATTATTTTCTAGGACTTTAAAGAGAAAGGAGCAAATTCTTGAGGAAACATGGCATGTTTATTTATTGGCCGACGCATGTATGACTTTTTTGGGAATTCTACATGATTTGTCTTTATTTGAGGCAGTTAATTTTCGATAGTTTGTCTGCGTAGCTGTTTTTTCCCCATCTTTCCCCTTTTTTTATGTGTTCGTGCCTGGGGAGAGGGGTGGTGCCATTCTCAATAATAGAACCAATATTACTGTATCTTTCTGCAGGCTCCTTTGGGTGCCTTTTGTACAGGATGGCTACAGGACAACTATTTTCTCAGACTACGCAAGCATTATTCTACAACTACAAGCAACTTCCCATCCAGCGGATGCTTGATTTTGACTTCCTTTGTGGTGTGTATAACTACCCTTCCTGTTGTTTATAGACAACATTTAACTTCGGATCTCAATGCATGCACTCTTACAATGTAGCTTTCATTATTGGATGACTATTCAAAATTTACTGTGCAATAAGGCAGTAATCTTTTCCATTTGATGTTACTAGGGAGGGAAACACCTTCTGTTGCTGGAATCATTAACCCGGGAGCTGAGGGATTTCAGAAACTATTTTTTGGTCAGGAGGAAATTGCGATACCAGTTCATTCGAGGTATTTTTTTTTTTTAAATCTCTTTCTTCTAAATTTTGAAATTATGGAAAGGTATATTATAATCCTTCTAGCACGTGTATTCAGTTTTTAAGAGTTCTACCTGGTGGATTATGGCACACGCTTAGTTTGGGACATTGCTGGTCTTTTGTTCATGTTGTTGGGTATCCAAGTTGAATTCAGGTACCTGAAGCCTAAAACCATAGGTGACCCAATTCCATGAGGACCCAATCCTGACCCAAACCCATATAAGCCCAAATCTCACTTTTGATTGGGTCGGATCATGTGTGTGTGCTTGACGTAACCCAAGTTGCACCCTTTTCAAGAATAACTGAAAAAACTGGAGGGTTTTTCTTCCTTTTTTTTGTTTTGTTTTGTTTTGTTTTTGTGTGTGTGTGTGTGTGTGTGTGTTATTTTTTTTGGGAGGGGGGCGGGTGGGCAATACAACAAAGCAAAAAAGTCAAGCGCAAGGTGATCCCATTTTCATCCTACACTCCTTATGTTATATTAATGGACGACAAAACTTTGGCAGCTCAATATCTTAGTCAAGCTGCTATGATAGACATGTTTGAACATTTCCTCATAGCCTTATGTACCCTTTGTGATGTCTACTAATCTCTTCTTTGACATACTTCATAGTGTTGAAGCGGCTTGCGCTGCACATCCCATTGCTGATGTTTTTATCAACTTTGCATCATTCAGAAGGTTAGTGCCAATTTTTTTTTTTTCTATCAATATACTGCATATACAAAGGATTTTCATATTGGGCTCCATATTTATGTCATTTAACATAATTGCAGTGCAGCTGCTTCCTCAATGGCTGCTTTGAAGCAGCCAACCATCAAAGTTGTAGCTATAATAGCTGAAGGTGTTCCAGAAGCAGATGCCAAGCAGTTAATTGCATATGCACGGGCAAATAACAAGGTGAGTGGGGAAAAAGGAAATGTGTCTAGTTTTTAAAAATCCCTTGAGATCAAATGATATAGTTGTATCCGTGTCAGCTCCTAGTGGTTCAGAGAAGGAAAATAACCAAAGTTAGATCCTCCGGCGATTTCAAGTACATGGCCAGTTGACATGATATTGATGCAATGAATTTTTCTGCTAATATAACCCAATATCTTATCTTAATACTAATTTTAATCACAGGTTGTTATTGGCCCTGCCACTGTTGGAGGCATTCAAGCTGGAGCATTTAAGATTGGTGACACTGCAGGAACGATAGATAACATAATTCAGTGCAAGCTCTACAGACCTGGATCTGTTGGATTTGTGTCTAAATCTGTACGTTCTTGTTTTAAAATATATTTGATTTCTTTTTCTTTCCTATTTTTAGCAGCCTACATCGAAATTGTACCTGCTTTGTCCATTTCTGATAGAAGTTCTCAGATTTAATAGTGCAATCAATTTAAGATTCATTTAGCTATACTTTAGAACAGCATTCAGGTGTTCCAAAATGGATTGCTGCTGAGTGCATGCATTCACATACGACTAAAGAATTGGCAATGTATGAAAATGGATAGATATGTTCAATTTAAACTTTGGAAATAGTATTCTGATGGGAACTTTTTCTACAAGATCCATGTTCAAGAACCAACTTATTGCCATGAGTTGAGTTCATGTGATCATTTTAGAAAAATTGTTTGTTAGACCATTGTGCTTGTTAAAACCAAGTTGGGTCAGCTACATGAATTATGTCTCTCCATTTTGGCCTATTTTGAGCCAAATGCTTGGATAGGTTGCACTTCTTCAGATCTATCCTTACTGGTTACTACTTCCATCAAGGCCTATTTTGGCCTACTCTTTTTTCTTGTCTTTACTACACTAATTTTGTGCATGTGTCGCTTCTTGATTGGCTAGCATTCCGCTTCATAGGCCATTGCTCCTATCTCTTTATTCATCCACCAACACTGAATCATTTGCAAACAACTTACACCAAGATATCTCCTTTTGAATATGAGCAGTTAACTCGCCCATAATCAATGCAAATATATAAGGCTTAAAGTTGACTCTTGATGCAAACCTTTGATATTGGAAACTCACATGGCTCTTTACCTCATGCATGTCTTTATTGATGTCAATATACCTCATGGGACGTCCTTTTTATTGAAAACCCACCATATCAAATCTCTAGGTACCCTGCCTTCTCTGAATCAATGAAAATCATATGGAGATTTTTCCTCTTTTCACCCAAGTAAAAAGATAACTTCTATAGTTCACCTCCTTGGCATAAAACCAAATTGATTTTCAGATATCTTAATCTTTCGTCCAAGTCTTTGTTCCATTATTCTCTCACTTCGTAATGTGACTTATAAGTTTAATCTGATGATAATTGGTGCAATTTTGTATATTTCTTTTGTTCTAATATATAAGTACTATAATACTTCTTTGTTCATCTGACATTTTCTTTGTCCCTAATATCTTGTTAAAAAGCCTAGTTAACTAAACCCATCCAATTTCTTCTAAACATTTCTAAGCCTTTATTTGGATGCCACCTCGCCCCATTGCCTTTTCTGTCTTCATTTTTGCCAATGTTTTATTTACTTTTGCTACCCTAAGTCTACAGTAAAAGGTATTTCTTGCTAACTAAGTATGCTCTCTCGATCCTAAGCCTCCTATAGAATCTTTTGTTTTTTTAAAAGATAAGCCTCCTATAGAATCTTCATTTAAATGTCTGTTAAGATATTCTCTTTACCTTTCTTAGTATTATTATCCTTCACTAAAACCTTTGATTGTCGCTTTTTATACATTTGATATGATCTTAGTCCCTACTTTTCCTTTAACTTATTTTTGCAAGCTCAAAAAAATATCTCCTCTTATTCCCAACTTATTATATAGGTCAGCATATGCTTTGGACTTTAATTCATGTATGAAGTCATCAATTATATTACTTGAGTACGAGCTTCATGTTCAGAGACGAAATTGTGGAGCATCTACTAGTTCATTATCCCTCCATACTGTTTTTTTTTTTTTCCTTTAGTATCACGATTTACCTGGTTGTTTGGTCCTTGGCAGATGTATCTCTGACTTAAGAAAAATGGCCCTTCTTGATATGAGGGGAAGATAACATGGAATTTAGGGACGAACAAATAAAGACGATATTGTAAGCTAAATCCAAACCTACCTGGATGGGGTTTAGGCTGTCAAATCATATTTTTCTAGCTGGCCGAATATAAACGAAGGGTTTGTGGGTTTGAGATGGGTGATATCAAGAAATAGGCATGGTCTTTTGAGAGGGATCCCAAAGTGAAATGCAGCAACTTTGACAATTATTTTGGTGTCTGCATGATGTACTCTGGCTAGATATGACATCTCAGGGTAATAGCCATTAAAATTAGCTCGAATGTACTCACATATCTTGTCAACTCTTGTTACCTTGTTGCTTTCCTTTCCACATTATTGAAGCTCCACTGGATGGTTATCTTCAACATTAAGAGTAAAAGCTTGATGTTCTAAAAGATGTAGGTATAAGGCCTTAAAATCTAGGCTAGAACACAATCCTCTCAACATACCTCTTGGATTTCTTTTATTTTTTCCTCTATCAAACAATAAGGATTGATAAAACTGAGAAAGCTCAGTAGAATAAGATAAGAAAATTCTAGAAATAAATGCATATAATACTTCCAACAGGGACTATCAGTATACTTAATATTTCATGTGATTATACACTGTTTATTGTGTGAAAACTTACTGTAGAAACATTTCTAGAATGTAAATCAATAAACAACTAACACTTGATTAAGTAATATTTGAAATCAACTTATATACACTGTATGCTGTACCATGGGACAAGGAACTTGTTACATCTTTATTGTGGTTATCAAAACTAATAAAAAACTTTGGTCATACCATTGCAGGGGGGCATGTCAAATGAACTGTACAACACAATAGCACGTGTTACTGATGGAATATATGAAGGTATTATGGCACAAAAATGTTATATCTTTTTTCTTGTTCTTCTTTTATATCTACCAACTGCATTTTATTTTGATTTTGGGCTCATGTAAGTTTTGGATGCGCATTGGAACTTTTGCAGGCATAGCAATAGGAGGAGATGTGTTTCCTGGTTCAACTCTTTCTGATCACGTGCTGCGGTTTAACAACATCCCACAGGTAATTCCTTCTTCACATGATTGCTCTTTCATGGAGCGTCTATAAAAGTAGCATGATAAATAACCAGGTTATTTATATCTTCTTGCTTTGATTTAAATTGTAATATCGGACCAAGGCATATTAAATAGATTTATGGCTAGTATAAGTTGTATTTCATCATAAAGACAAATAGGATGATTAGTTACCTGGCCCCAGCCTCGACGTATAATCCTTTTGGTGTTAGTTTGTTCAAGGGGCCACTCCACAGAAATAAACTTTTTGTGAAGCAGCTATGTTGTAATTTGCCTGAAAGTTGTAATTTCTGAAAAGCTGTTTATACCTGAATGTTTGAAACTTGACCAAATAAGTTCTTGTGCTATACTTTCCAGAATATGATTTAATGCAACTAATTAGACTATGTTCATTACTTCCTTATCCAAGGGACTTTCTTTTCAAACAGTTGTGATTTGTTCTGAAAGAATATCTGACAAAACAGAACTTTCGGTAAAAACAGCTCTGTGTGATTTACCAGAAAATTGCTGTTTCCAAAAAGCAGATTTTACCTGAAAGCTTGAAACTTCACAAAGAAATTCGAGTCCTATAATTGTAGATATGGTGTCTGTTTTTAAGTGTTGTGTTTTTTTGCTTCTCTTTAGTTCTATAGTCGATATAATTCTTTTATACCGGTTTTTGCTTTTCCTGCGTTGGGAAGGGCGTTTTTCTTTTACTGTGTTCACTTCTTTGTCTCTCATTAATTGAATTTTCTCCTATCGATAAAAAAAGGCAGAACATGGCTTTATTGTTCACTACTTCCTTAGCTAAGGAACTTTCCTTTCAAACAGTTGACTTGTTTTCTTTTACCTAACTGCTGAATCCAACTCAGGTCAAAATGATGGTTGTGCTTGGGGAACTTGGCGGACGAGATGAGTACTCCCTAGTTGAAGCCCTAAAACATGGGAAGGTCCAAAAACCAGTGGTTGCCTGGGTTAGTGGAACTTGTGCTCGACTTTTCAAGTCAGAAGTGCAATTTGGCCATGCTGTGAGTTCCGTTACCCTAGACATCTGCTAATCTTTTATTTGTATGCTATTCTTCTTTACCCTAACTGTTACCTTCTTTTTCCAAACTAGGGTGCGAAAAGTGGTGGTGAGATGGAGTCTGCACAAGCAAAAAATCAAGCGTTGAGGGAGGCAGGAGCAGTTGTTCCAACTTCCTATGAAGCACTAGAGGGTGCAATAAAGGAGACATTTGAAAATCTTGTATGTTTCTTCAATCCCAAAACCTATTTCTTCTGCTGACAATGGCACTCATTATTCGATTGGAGGGTCATACCTGATGAACACAGACAAATCTAACGCTTAGCTGGCTGACCATTTCTTAATTTAACAAAGGAATTAGATTTCTATAACAGTATTTCACATTCTGTTTCTATAACGGTATTTCACATTCTAAGGCACCCCTTTTATCCTAGGTTGAAGAAGGGAAGATTGCCCCTGTGCCTGAGGTTCAGCCTCCTCCCATCCCTGAGGATCTTAAATCTGCAATCAAAAGTGGGAAGGTTCGGGCTCCAACTCATATCATTTCCACCATCTCTGATGACAGAGGTTTGATTCAAGCCACACTCTAGCTTTCATTTTAGTTTCCAGACCTTGAATGATAAGAGCAAGGGCACAAACACAACTTTCTTATGTTCAATTTGCAGGTGAAGAACCATGTTATGCTGGTGTGCCGATGTCTACTATTGTTGAACAAGGATTTGGTGTGGGTGATGTGATCTCTCTTTTATGGTTCAAACGTAGTCTACCCCGCTATTGCACACAGTTTATCGAGGTGTGTCTATCATGGGGGGTTTGTTTTGCCCGTCTTTTAGCCTTTTTTTGTATTGCTGATTAATTGTTCTTAGTTCAGTCGGAACCTTCACAAGAAATTGCTCATGTGTTACTTTCAAGGCACATGGCTTTTTCCCTCCTTTGATCTGTAGCTCACAGAACCATGTGGATTTGGTCAGATATGTATCATGTTATGTGCCGATCATGGTCCCTGTGTCTCTGGTGCTCACAATACTATAGTCACAGCAAGGGCTGGAAAGGATTTAGTTTCCAGCCTCGTCTCAGGTAAATTACAACTATGCAGTGGCATTTAATGAATTCCTATTAATGTCCCATTTTTGCATGGCAATCGCTTTTATTTGTAACCCCTTCTAGACCAATGACCATTTTTGAAACTTTTGAATATCTATGAACATATACAGGTGTTCCTGTTGTTTCATGGGTGTGGAACAGTGGAAGTGGATAAAATATTATTTATTGGTTTTTTATTGTTATCTAACATGCCAGTACAGATACTATATGGATGTGCGTACATTTTTGAACTGTAGATTTAGGAGTTGGATCTATTCTTTTGTTATGACATTATTAATTATCTACATCATCATCATCATCATCATCATCATCATCAAAGCCTCTTCCTAACTATGTTGGGGTTCAGCTACATGAATTGTATTTCTCTATGCCAATCTATCTTGAGTCAAATCCTCATATAGGTTGCACTTCTTCGCATATATCCTTACTACTTCCATTCATGTCCTCTTTGGCCTAGCTATTTTCCTTAGTGGGCTATCAACCTTCATAGAAAAACTTTTCTTCAACGGCGTCATTGCTGGCCTGCGTTGGACATGTCTGAACTATCTTAAATGAGTTTCTCTTAACTTCTTTCCTATTGACGCTACGTTGAAATGCTCTTGAAGCACTCATTTCTGATTTTATTTTTTCTAGTTTGACCATGCATCTATCTCAACAGTCTCAGCTCTGCTGCACTCATTTTATGCATGCATTACTCCTTGATTATCAACATGATCCAAAAAATTAATTGTATGCCTATAAAACACATACCAGAGGACGCAAATTTATTTCTGAAAGTGAAACGTTATAAAATATACTATAAACATAGATATTTTGAGTTTTGACAATTATTGAGATGGTCAGTCTTCCTGAGTGTGTCAGTTTGATTGATTCGCTTTCCTTAATGTTAGCACCTATATGTTTCCCCTTTTGTGCTCCTTCCATTTTAACAAACCTCATGAGGAAATATTTTGTCTGGATTGCATAATGGAATTGAATGTATTTCTGAAACAGGGTTGCTTACAATTGGCCCCCGATTTGGTGGGGCTATCGATGATGCTGCACGATACTTCAAGGATGCATATGACAAGGTAAGTTCGAAATTGCAGAATTGTACTTTGTCACTTGTTACTGTGACATTTATGGAACTGTTTCTGTTACTGTGATAGTATAGAGATGGTAAAAGCTGCTCACGGTTGTGTTTCTTCGCAGGGCCTTAGTCCATATGAGTTTGTGGAAGGTATGAAAAAGAAGGGCATCCGCGTACCAGGAATTGGACACAGGTATATAGGTTTCGGAATAACCTAAGAACCCATTAAATGTGATAAATCCATTCAGATGAATATTGTACAATGCTAGAGTTATCATAATTTGATCTTCCAACACTGGGAATGTTTTTTGGTTGTTTCTGGAAGGATCAAGAGAGCAGACAATAGAGACAAGAGAGTTGAACTGCTGCAGAAATATGCGCATACTCATTTCCCATCTGTGAAATACATGGAATATGCTGTTCAAGTTGAGACCTACACTCTCTCTAAGGCAAACAACCTGGTCCTCAACGTAGACGGTGCTATTGGGTCACTTTTCTTGGATCTTCTTGCTGGGAGTGGAATGTTCAGCAAACAGGAGATTGATGAGATTGTTGACATTGGATACCTGAACGGGCTCTTTGTGCTTGCACGATCAATTGGTCTGATTGGGTAAGTTACATTTTCCAACTATTTGCTTATATTGGATTTCCTCACTTTCCATGAGCATTTTGTCCTGGCTATGTGGACTGTGTTGGATGGTTTGGATCTTTGGGTTTTGTGCACTGTTGATAAATGCAGACATGTTACTAAGATTCAGTATACGCTGCAGTTTATCCAATCACCCAATGGGATGATCTTGTATCCACACAGTTCTCAAGTTTGGTCAGCAAAAAGATACAGATGTCTCCTGCAGGCTGCAGCCGCAACATAGTTGTAGTTTTAATTTGATGCACTCTTTTTTGGAATTTGCAGGCATACCTTTGACCAGAAGAGATTGAAGCAGCCACTGTACCGCCACCCATGGGAGGATGTTCTTTATACCAAATGATTGATTTGCTGTTTTCTTTTTGTTTTAATTAAATCTGATTTAAGAGTTGCCTTCCTCGATTTTTCCTTGCAATTTTCTATGGTCATAATTGTAGCATTGAACTGGTCTCTGTACTACCCAATTGCAGGATGCTTGTTTTGATTAGTTAGTTTCCTTGGATGATATTCACCCATCATCAGTATTAGTTTTGAACTCTCTCTGCATCCAATGCCTTTTGCAACATTGTGTGATTGATATCCAAAAAAAACTCTTTTAAGACTGGAAGAGTGAGAATTTTCAATTAATGATGAAATTAAAATCAGAATAGTCGCAAGGGTCCAAAAATTGCCAACTGTTTAAACCCCCCCAACCAAACCCCCCCCCCCCCCCCCCCCCCCCCCACCACCACACACACACCCCCCAAAAAAAAAAAAAAAAAAAAACACACACACACTCACACACACACACACACACACACACACAATGCAAGTCGGTTGTGGATCAGATAAACGTAAACCACTTCTAAACAGGTTGGGTTACTGTTGACCCTCATGACCCGCTTCACCTGCCAATAGAAACATCTCCTCATCCTTTTCTTTTAATTCTAGTGATCTGTTCTCTTCTCTTCTTCCCTCTGCTTCATTCTCTAAACTCCAAAAGTCACTACCCCCAACAAAAGAGACTTGAGAAAACACGTAAACCAGGATTGAGATTTTATGCAGGTTGCTGCCCCTAGCTAGGAGCCTAGGACTATCCAGTATCGAGTTTACAAGGATATCTTTCATAGCTTATGGACTTGAGCCCCATGAGCTTGGTTTGATTCAATCTGTACGTATTCTTGAAAGAATGCAGCCCTCATTAGGCCCGTGTATTTGCTACGAGGACATGGCCTTCTGCAGTATTTTCTAGGCATCGAGGTGAAGGAGCTCCTAATGGGCTTTTTTCTCACCATGTCTTGTGATGCTCAGGCTTTGTTTGGGACGAGCCCAAATGAAGGGTTGTAAGCCCATTAGCACTCCCATGGTCAAACAATCACATCCGCCGATCCTTTTCCTAATCTTGCCGTCTGTCGTAGCATCATGGGTCACTTCAGTTCCTCACTTTCACACATTCAACCTCTATATCATTGTCAATTTCCTTTGTCAATTCATGCTCTTGCGCCATTAGTGGGCCATTTTAAATCATTCAAGCATGACCTTTGATGATTAAACGTATGTCATATCATAGGCTTTGTAATTCTTTCAACTTATATGATTGATTCCTATATGTATATTGGTGCTAATCACATTAACTGGAATACAAAGAAACAAAGCACGGGAATACAAAGAAACAAAGCACGGTATGCACTACTATACTGCTCGGTGGCCTTCATTGCAGGGAAGTTGACGTGGTTATCTTTCCTTGGAAGTGATATAGTGTACCCTCTCTTTAGCCTTCTATACTCGAGTGATAATGTTGGTAAGTATAAAACACATTGAGCTCAGCCATCACTGCAGGAGAAAGTGGCAATGGGTTCCTTAATCACTCACCAAATCTAAATCTTTGTTGAAAAGATTTTCGCTTTTCTAAAAGTCATGGAAGACTCGCATTGGGCAATTGTAAATCCTTGAGGATTTGGGCAAGGTGTGATGCTCATTTTCTGAGGATTTCAGGTCAGACCCCCATAGGATGTCGAAATCTACTCTGAAAGAGGCCAAGAATAAAATCCTCAAATCTACAAATTCACCTTTACCAAATAAGGAACCAAAGCCAGAATGAGGAATCCTTATAAACCTTTGAATTTCTCACCTAATACCAAAGGTGGCCTAAGAATACCTGACATGAATTTCTTATGTCGGGTATTTCTAATATTGACATAATTGTTGTCCCCTTGCCATTTCAAATGTGATGTTTCTTTTGTTAGAATTCCAAATTCCAACCCTTCCAACCCACCCAAAAAGTCACAAAAAAAAAAAAAAAGAAGCCTTTGTAGGTCCCAAAATTCTAGCATTTCAAATACTAGATGGGAGATGAAGATTTGAAATTCCATGTGTGCGACAACATTCAGAGAGTTTTAAGTTCTCCAAACATGAATTTTAAGCATTCTGCTAAAGAAACAGGTCCTTTGGTTCTTTTTGGAGAATCTCAAAATTCTTCAAATGTCGCCCCCTACTAGAATTCCAAAATCCTCTTAAGGTTAAATTTCTGAGAATTCCAAAAGGCAATTTGCGACTATCAAATTGGGTTGGAATTCTGAAAATTTATAATGAAACAAAGCATTTTGAAAAGCAAAGGGACAAGCCATCATATCATATTTGAGATTTCCAACATTGCAAATTCTTGTGAAAATTCCCATAAAGAAACAGACAGTAAGTGTCATCTAAATAATCAACTTGCTGAATTGATGAAGCCTCCGCCATGGCCTATGAGCCCTTTACCAATCCTTTTGTGCCGAATTAGGCCTTTTGTTCTTCTTAGTAAATTGAGCTGTGTGATGTTATGCGCAAGGATACTATAAGAACTAGTACGGAAGCAGGCCAAAACGGGCAATATCATGCTGAGTTAGGCGGGATGTTACATATACACAGTTTATTAATCTTTTATTCATCTTTAATCCTTAATTTATTTTTCAATAAAAAAATCTTCATTAGAAGATACGAATATAGTACAATGCCACCCTGATTCTTACCTTGATATTGAGCTTCAATTGAACCCTATTTATCTTTTCGGTCTTCTAGATCAGCAGAAGATCATGGGACCCACGTGCATCACAAGGTCAATCTAGAACAGTCTGCATTCTTTCTGCGGAAAAGATGATCATATTTGTGAAGGGCTCAATCATCAGTCATCACATTAGAACAAACAGATCATGATCCCCTTTTTCGTTGAATGAATTCATTGCTTATTTTGTGTTTTCAGGTGTAATCGTATAAAATTAGGGATTTTAGACAAGTGGTAAATATGGATTGGGCGAAACAGTATTTCCTATTCGTTGAAACAGGGAATCCGGACTCCAATGGACCTCTAATCTTTCTTATCTTTCCGATCAACAAAACTTTCCTTGTATTTATGGGGCCCCACTTCTGCCACATGTCATGTTTAGCAAGTTCATTTTATTCTTGAATCATCCATTGTACATGAATTTATTAATAAGCCGCTCATATCTCGCAACTGTAGCACTATGAATCCTCTTTAAAAAAAAAAAAATTAAAAATAAAAAGTGCAGCAATGTCCATTGAACATTTATCATGTTATTTATATATGATCAATGTTGTGCGGAAGCTAAACAGTGGGTAATGAAACAATCTCAAACACACAAATAAATAACCACAGGTAAACATAAAATTTATGTGGTTCGGTTAAAATGCCCTACGTCCACGGACAGCTGAGATCAATGTACTACTAGTAACAAGGAGATTACAATAGGAAAAGAAAATCCTCACAAACCCAAATCCTGTTACACCCAAACTCTCTCAGTGGCTCACTTCACATCACACAGAAGATTTTCAATCACTTTCACACTACAGAAGGCTCCTCCACTTCACACCCTAGCATCACTCCTTTTATAAGAGTTCTTTGGAGATAATGCATTTAATTAGGCATGTGAAGTCATCCACTTGGAGGTTCACAACCCAAAGAGACTGTGGCTCACAACCCAATGTGATCTTCAAAATCTCATGTTAGGGTTCCATATCTGGGGGTCACATCTAGTGCCGGTGCACCATATTAGGGTGGCTCTTAATTAAAGTCAACAATAGCTGCATGAGAGTATGGTTGAATTGAGCCATCTATCAACAATCAATATAAATCTTCTCCGTCTTTCCATTACATTTCAAATCAGGGGAGTACTCACATACATTTGAATGGGGCGGTGGCACCCGTCATGGGTCTGCATTCGAAACTTGCATAAAATCTTGAAATCCGCTTTTAAAATTCATATGAAAATTTTAGATCCTCCCCCAAAACTCACATAAAAATTTTAAATTTGTCTAAAAAAATCCTACTACTGGTTTGGAACTGCACCACTCAAATGAATCCTTACCTAATGAGGCTTCCTATGTAGTAAGGAGATGTCTCCATTCCGATAGCTAATGTGGCTTACTTATCTCATGTCAGTTCAGATTAAGAAAAAAAAAAAAAGAAAAGAAATAGTGTCCTCATTCAAATCGTCCGGGAAAAAGAGGAGTAGAGCAAAAAAGGCTTTGGAAGAAACTTCTTTTTTTTTTTTAATATGGAACCCGCCGACTCCTTTTGGATTGGTCATTGGTAAACCTACAGATACATAGAACCACCCATTAGCCCTATCTATCGGATAAGACCTTAAATGATTTGAAGATAGGACCTTCATATTAAAATTGGACTTCCTAACTACGAATAAATCAGGTCATCTTTGTTGTCATTCAAAGCTCCCCTCTAGGCGTTTTTATGGTTGGTGTGTTGTTTTTGTTCTTTTGGGCTGCCTCGTTGGCTTTTGCTTCAGTTGTGCTGCTGTTTTCTTATTTTGACTGCCCCGTGTTTACCAAGAAAATCACAGCCCTCTTTGTAAGTGCAATGAAATCAGTCTCTTTCCATCCACGACAGCACTTGCAGAATTCATTTGGGTTTGGAAGATGAGTTTCTGCCGGATGATGTGATTTTTAATATTCTTCTTAGATTGCCTGTTTAGTCTCTGGTTAGATTCAAATCTGTCTCTATGGATTGGCATAAGTTCCTCTCTGACGAGTACTTCATTCAACTCTACAATGATGAGTCACGGAGAAAGCCAATGGCCTTGATTATAGGAGACTGCTGTAGCAATTATCCCCCATTAGATGTGTGGATGAATCGGGTCAGTCTTTCGACTTAAGTCAAGATTTCTTGAACGATGATGTGCAGACTAGAGCCTCTTGTAATGGATTGCTGTGTTGCTCAAGCATTAGAAATCAAGGGGGTTTCTATGTCTGCAATCCAATGACTAGAGAATTTAAGTTGCTTCCTGAAACTAAAGAAAGATTCAAGTACTCCTTTGCTTCTTGGTAAAGATGGGCGTCATTGTTTCACAATGCACTTGGCTTTTCAAGTGCTTGGTATTTGAGTCAGAGACCAATGCATGGAAGGAGTTGGTTTTTGATGCAGATGATGGCACTGGCGTCATCGTTTTTTCCCGTGACAATCGGGTTGTCTTGGTTGGTCACTCACTTTATTGGATAGCACCAACTACAGAAATAGTAGTGTTTGGTTTGTACAATGAGGGGGCTTGGAAGAAGATCACTCTACAGAGTGAGATTGAATGAATTTTGAATACCGGGTCTGTTTGTTGAGGTAGAGGGGTTTTTATTAGTCACTGAGACTACGTATTGTGGAGAGTGGAAGGAATGGATGACTATATGGGAGTTGAAGGATCCCCTGAAAGAGGAATGGGTGTTGGTTGATAGAGTGAGGCTCCTTGAAGAAACAATGCACACTGAATTCCCAATTACTCTAAAATCCTGCCGTAGTGTATGGGTATATCATTGCAGGAGTAAGGCATGGAAGAAAGTTAATCAAGTGTCAATCAACAGTTCTGCTGCCTTAACCTTTTAGAAGCACAGTATGTTCATGTTAGCAAAATCTCAAGTCCTATTTTTTGGGTAAAAACAAGGCATTCTGTGATCACCCTATCGCAGTTGTTATACTTTCGAAGTAAATAAAAATAAAACACTTCAATTTGGAATGGAGCTTCTTTTTTTTTTTTTTTTTTGTTATATCATCATTGGATTAATTACATCTAAAACTTAACACTTATGATTAGCTACTTCAAATAAAAGGCCAAAAATGTGGATAGAGCAAAGGTCACACTAGCCAGATAAGTGTAACCCTCCTATTGGCAATAATTGAAAGCCATTAAATATAACCATAAATCACATAAGTCTAAATCCTCTTTGGTACTTGTTAGGTCAAAGCAGAACCCTTTTGCACCCCATTGAGTTTGTGTGTGTGTCGAGATATTCATTTCTAAATGGGAAGTTGGCATCAAACTTTTCCACGATTTAAATGGATTTTCCATTTTCTCTCTTTATATCTTTTTACCCACTATTCAAGTCTCTTCCTGTCGGCACTACACTTTCCATATGCCTCACTTTTAAAAGGGTACGTATAAATATAAATGTGATGGGGAGCGATCTTTTGAGGGAAATTAATACAAAGAAAGGAGGTCTGATTTTGTAGAAATAGTAGATATCCATCTATTAAAGGATCTCTTGGTAATAAATGCCTAGAGCTATACTATGGGGCCCACATAATCATAATCCGAAGCATTCGAGGTGATTGTCATCCCCTTTAATTAGTGACACATCCTCAAATTTCACTTCAATAGGAGTGAATCTCACCGTCTGACTGAGCACATGGCTGATAGGATTATGGCTTATTAGTCATGCGCTCGATCAGACAATAAGACCCACTCTTATTGAAGTGAAATTTGAGGACATGTCACTAGACGGGACCACAATCATCTTGAACGATCCAAATTACAATGGATTTGTAGACATCTATTATAGGGGAATCCTAGATTAAATGCATCAGGGAATCCTAGATTAAATGCATCAGGGGATCTCGATTCCAGATTCATCCATTTGTTATCCATCATCAGAGTTTCTACTACCTCAAACCTAGACATTGGCACGAAGCCCAACCATATAAATTTCTACTAGCGATCCTATACTGGTTATTTTATTATGTTTTTCCCCCCGCTTAATTTTTCGTTAGCAAGAGGGACAGATGCTTTGCCACTCATCTAGCAGTATTCATTATTTTTCATAGTCACACATCTATACATGCCAATTTTTGCTTATTATATATATTTATAGATGAGATGAGTACTCTAAAGTCGAAAACAGATACCCACTCTATGCAGGCTTGAAGGTTTGAAAATCCAAGCTTGACCTGAAAAAAACTTGAAGAAGGCCAATCCATATTTCAATTTAAGTTGGATTTGACTTTTCCTGACCGACGTTGAACCTTTATGACTATATCAACATCTGGATTTTTTT
Source organism: Camphora micrantha (assembly GCA_003546025.1). Lineage (NCBI taxonomy): Eukaryota > Viridiplantae > Streptophyta > Magnoliopsida > Laurales > Lauraceae > Camphora > Camphora micrantha. Next base: position 26,327,847 of record QPKB01000011.1, read on the forward strand.
CACTTTCCTCATTTGAGTTCTATTTGAATATTTCCCTACAAGGGCCAGCTCTCCTAAGCTCAAGTTTAGGATAAGGTAAGCTCAAGTGTTTGGTGGGGCCCACCTAAGGACCCACATGAGGATGAGATGAGGGGCATTTTAAAGGACCCCTGGGATCTTCCTCTCTACAAAAAATTAGCCCAAAATGTAAATTCTATCATCTCTATATGGGCCCAAAAATTTTACGGTCAACGGTTTATTTGAATTGATATATGGTCATATATATATGTATATATACGTACTTGGGCCGGACTCAGGTTCATGGAGAGACCATATTTTGTAGTGTATGCAGATCCACTATGACATTCCTTTATTATTTCTCATATTTCTTTCATGAGAAATTGTACAAAATGCCCAATTCTAAAAGGCTGCTTAATTTGCCCCCTAATCATATGCAGGAAATGTAAGTCAAGCAACAACAGAAACACCTTAAACTAGCTCACGTACAACCCAAACCCCAAACCAACAACAATTTGTAATTTATTCTCAGAACTCATTACAATATTAGTGAGGCATCTCAAGGGGGCTCTCGCTTACGAAAGATTCAAACTTATCAAAATAAATGGCCCCATCATTCATGGGCCCTCGCAGAATTTAGCTTAAATAGGAGTTCATTTCACCATCAGTTTATGAGAATCACAAGTTCTTTTATAGTGTTTAATTTGATAGTAGGCCCAACTTTTATGGGAGTGAAATTTGATGTAGTTTCATCAGAAGTCGTGTCTATTTATTTTGATCAGGATTGGATTTTTCATAAGCTAAATTTCGCAGCATGCCTCTTCATTGATTTATATGAGAGAGAATACTCCAATGTTACTGCTACATCATTATTTTAGGGTTTCACCTCATTATCCATTTACTAGAGTAGGTTCCACATATATAAATTACTAATGATCAGCCAATCCACATGAGATCCATTCATTTCTTTTAATGAGTGGGTCCCACATATATTTCCGGCAGTCCCTTGAAAGGAAAAAATATATATTTGGTCCATTCTTTCAATCCATTCCATTGAAGAATATATATCACTCTCATCTAATTGTTTAAACTAAAAAAGTGGGCCTGAGAGTGGATTATTTCTGTTGGACAAAAGACCCAAAACCCAAGAAGTAGTTCACAAATCCACAAGTATATAACACATTGAGAGAGAGAGAGAGAGAGAGAGAGAGAGAGAGAGAGCAGGTGACGGTGGAGGAAAAATGCGCTGAGCAGTAGGTTAGTTGAGCGTTTGATGAGTGCAATAAAGAGTGCGAGGCTGTCATGGGAAGGGCCGGAAGGCTTTGGTCAAAGCGCGTATTCCGTAGGCTTCACCCCTTCTGCCCATCCTCCTTAATGGTGGGCCATCATAACATGTTCCGTTCAGAGAGAGTGTAGAGTGTATCAAGTCCCAGTTCTCTCAACTACATTCATTGAATTCTAATAAACATCGTATGCTATAAGTAGACCTCTCATCCATGCAAAAGACCAAGCATTCCTTAACTTTCTACTGAAAAGATGGGGAGGTTTTTGAAAGATTCTGGGGTGTCGGGTGCAATGATGCTGCTGTTGGTGGCTATCATGCTGGCCGTGGCCAGTGAAGGTCGGAAGATTGAGGAAGACCACCTTCTGGGTGGCGGCATTGGAGGTGGATTCGGCAAGGGTCATGGTCGTGGCGGTGGCTTTGGAGGTGGGGGTGGCGCTGGCGGAGGAATTGGGGAGGGGCTGGAGGTGGTTTTGGTAAAGGTGGTGGAATAGGAGGTGGTGCGGGGGGCGGTGCCGGTGGTGGCTTTGGAGGTGGCGGGGGCGCTGGTGGAGGAGTTGGAGGTGGTGCCGGAGGAGGCATTGGAGGCGGTGGCGGTGCTGGTGGGGGAGTTGGGGGCGGTGCAGGAGGAGGGTTTGGCAAGGGTGGTGGAGTAGGAGGTGGTGCTGGGGGTGGTGCCGGTGGAGGGTTTGGCAAGGGTGGTGGAGTAGGAGTGGAGCCGGGGGTGGTGCCGGTGGAGGCATTGGAGGCGGTGGCGGTGCCGGTGGGGAGTTGGTGGAGGTGCGGGCGGTGGTGCCGGAGGCGGGTTTGGCAAGGGTGGTGGAGTAGGAGGTGGAGCTGGGGGCGGTGCAGGTGGGGAGTTGGCGGAGGTGCAGGAGGTGGTGCTGGAGGCGGGTTTGGCAAGGGCGGTGGAGTAGGAGTGTGGTGCGGAGGTGCGGGAGTAGGAGGTGGTGCTGGAGGCGGGTTTGGCAAGGGTGGTGGAGTAGGAGGTGGAGTTGGGGGCGGTGCAGGTGGGGGAGTTGGCGGAGGTGCGGGAGGTGGTGCTGGAGGCGGGTTTGGCAAGGGCGGTGGAGTAGGAGGTGGTGCTGGAGGTGGGTTTGGCAAGGGTGGTGGAGTAGGAGGTGGTGCCGGTGGAGGCGTAGGAGGCGGTGCTGGTGGGGGAGTTGGGGGAGGTGCAGGAGGTGGTGCCGGGGGTGGCTTTGGGGGTGGCGGTGGTGCCGGAGGAGGAGTTGGTGGAGGCTCTGGGGGAGGTGTAGGAGGAGGTTTCGGTAAAGGTGGTGGAGTAGGTGGTGGTGTCGGGGGTGGTGCTGGGGGAGGTTTTGGAGGTGGTGGAGGTGCCGGAGGGGGAGTTGGAGGAGGCGCAGGGGGTGGTGTAGGAGGAGGTGCCGGCGGCGGATTTGGAGGTGGAGGTGGTGGAGGCGTGGGCGGTGGTGGAGGTTTTGGAGGTGGCGCCGGAGGAGGTGTTGGTGGGGGTGGTGGATTTTAGATCATAATGAGGTCTATATCCTATTTTTGTTTCACTAGTAGTACTGGGGGGTTTGGAACTGTACCGTTGTTACGTTGTAGTGTAATGGAACATAATGTTAGTAGCATTACCATGCACGTGCATGCGCTTCCATATTTGTATGTTTTCAACTTCTTGTGATTTTAATGTAATAAGTGATATCTTGCTTGCCCGCCTTAGCTCTCTCTCTCTCTCTCTCTCTCTCTCTGTCACAGTAGATTCAGCACTTGATGATGATTTGTGACTGTATTTTTATTGTGTTCTTCTGGATATAATGTTTGGGCTGATCTATTCTACTATAGTTTCTAAATGTTGTGGTGTGAGGGGATACATTACTTTGTATTTCTTTTTTCCTTCTTTCTTTTCTTCTTGTATTCTTTGTTTGTATTTTTTATTTCTTAATATAAGTTATTGTTACTGATTAAAAAAAAAAAAAAAAGTCGTCTTAGAGTACAAGTACTCCTACTTGGATGTGAACAGAATAGGGCTACAATAATGGATAAGGACCAGCTTCAGGCTTGACTTGTTATTGGCCGGCTGATTTCATGATTTCGACTGTTCCTTTCGCTTGCATTTAGTATAGTAGGTGTATGGTATAAATGTAGCTGTGAGCTACACGGCATTGTGATAAAATAAGCACGGCATTGTGATAAAATAAGTAAGGGACATTTAATAGAAAAGTTCTCTTAAATAGGGTAACCATAATTGAGGACTTTAAACTTTTATAATGAGGCCAAAGGACTTTAGCCCAAATCATCTTTTTTTTTTTTTTTTAATTTTTATTTTGCCTTTTTTTTTTTTTTTGTGTGTTGATGTCAACATAACCAGTTCCTTATTCTATCATGAGTAATATCTGTTGACGTCAATAAAACATTTGTCGACATCAACATAAAATTGTGTTGACATCAACAAAAATGCTCATTTATTACAATCAGTGACCCTGTGAATTTATTGACGTCGATAGAAGATTCGTCGACATCAACATAAAATTGTGTTGACGTCAACAAAAATGCTAAGTTAACAGCATGTGTGACCTAATGAATTTGTTGACGTCAACAGAAGATTCGTTGATGTCAACATAAAATTGTGTTTGCATCAACAAAAACGCCCAGTTTGCGTCAAAAAAGAAAAACTGGAGTTTTCCGTTGTTTAGAGTTTTGTTGACATCGAGCTATCTCTCTCTCTCACTGTGATTGAGAAAAAAGAGGTAGGGCATTCTCCTTCCTCTCTTTCTTCTATTCTACTATTACTATTGATTTGGGGTTGAAGAACCTTTTTTTTAGGGTTATGTTGACATCAACTAACCAAGGGCAAAAACGGAATAAAATATTAGATTTTATGTTGGAGGTCTTTGGCCGTCATTATAAAAATTTAGGGTCCTCAGTTGTAATTAACCTATTTAATGGGATTTTTGAAGTAAATGTCCCAATAAGTAATGAGAGAGAGAGAGAGAGTTGCATTGCTATGATGAAATGAGCAATGAATGAATGGTGGGCACATGGGGCTTGAGGTATGCTCATATAAGGTCATAAGATTATATAAATCACATATTTATTTATTATGAAATAGTAAATTCAACGGTGGAGCAAAATCTATTTGACGTAAAAGTTGATGGCACCTTGTATGTTTTGACAGTATTTATTCTGAACAATTTAGATTTCAAGATATGGGCCTACCATGGAGTTCCACTTACCATTAGACTCTAAATTTCTCTAAGTTAAAGCCTCAAAAAAATCTGAATTTTCATATTTTGACTTGAGGATATAATAGAATCCCATCATCCTGAATTTAGATGTGGGTCCACTATTTGCTGAATAAGTTGGTTGATCTTAATGGGCTCTTCACTGGATAGCACTCACTCATAAATATCAACGATCTTACGGAAATATCATGATCTAATCAGAAAATGTTGTGTTTTTCTTGATCTAGTTATGCTTTTTCAGAATACCAAAAAAATCGAAAATTAAAAATGTGAAAAAATACAATTATTGAGATAAAATGATAAAAGCAACCAATCTCAGAATAACTTATAGGGAGGTGCTCCTACGAGAGCATCCCTCATCTATTATGAGAGATAAAGGTGGGAGCCCTCATATTTAAGTTGTTGACATTGGATAATTCTCCAAAAAAAGTATTTGTTTTCATGAGTAATTCAGATATATAGTAGTATCTTGGTTATCCATTAGTAGTTATATTTGTGGCGTATGTGCTCAATAGATGTATTTTATTCTACATCTATATAATACAAGTCATTCATCGAAGCCCAGGGGATGGGCTTTCTCCTCTTCACAAAACTTGGATGGTGGCATATCCACAGTTGGGCCCTGTGAGATCAAAAGTCATGAATATTAAGGAATAGATCTAACCAATATCCAGATCCTCTGAGGCTTAAATTAGGAGAAGTCTTGAGTTAAAAGAGTGGAACTCCGTAGTGGGATTTAGCGATTGAAATCTTAACCGTTCAAAATAAATTTCCTTCGAATTTTTAGGGTATACTCAAATTTGTTAGTCAGCTAGAATTTGTGCTGCCACTAGATTGACTGTTTAATGAAAAACACGATAATAAATATGTATAAAATTATATTAATTATATTTTTTTATTATCAAACCATCAATCCAATGGTGGAACAAACTCCTCCGGTACCCCCATATAACTTAGGGCATTTATTGGAATTGTTCGAATTTCAATAGCTGGGCCCAACTCCTTTAATAGCCAATTGCCTGTAGGGTAACTCTCAGTAGGTTGACGACCATGTGATTTCTCACTCTTTCTAGTTTGACAAGAATGTCATTGTTTATACGGCTGTTGCTGTTTAATTGCACGCGAAGACATGATTTGAACCGTCCTTCCCCCACCCAACTGAATAAATAAACAAATAATATAGCCTTCATAATTTTAAATTTTCCCTAAACCTGACATTTGACTCAAAACAGGTGAAGTTTAAATATTTAAAAAAAATATATTAGTACAAACGGTATGAAGTGTACCATATCACATGACTCTATGATAGCACATGTGGGAAATACTTCAACTTCAATGGAAAACTGAAAAGCCACAAGTAATCATATTGGGATTAAGGGAATGAAAATGGCATATGATTAAAAAAAAATGGTAATTAACAACCCATTAGACTAGTTGGGTATAAAAAGACAGGAGGAAGAACAAAAAAGATCAATTGCAACCATCAAAAAGTGGGTTTCATAAAAAGTTTGAAAGGAAGTTCACTATTTCCCAAGAGATATTGTTTGTAGATAAGTTGCCTAGTTAGTTACCTTGAAACGCAGTTGCCTTGCAATGCAAACATTTCTTTAAACTCATACAGTGCCTAGTCGAACCAATCTCAAAGATTATATAGCAGTCTTCATCCATAATATATCTCCGTCCCATTCATCATTACACTGATAGTAGAATGACTGCCATGCAGCGAAGGGCTAAACACACCTCCGTCCCATTTTGCTAAATTGCTAATTGTATCCACCAAGGCATTATTGTAGCACATGGAGGCCAGAAGTGAGATTATTAAAACCATCCACAGCACCTTCATGATAACCGATGAGAGGCCTACATTGGGCCTTCCATGGTTACAAACAGCCCTGATCTTTTAGGTTGTTATGCCTTAACAACTGGTTCCCGTCAGCCAAATCCAACTAGGATTACAATACCATGATACACTGGGGTGCCAGTGGAATCTGGAAACTTTTATCTCATATTATTAACCTAATCCGAATGATAAATGGACCACCTACTCCTATCGTGTCCATGCCCTATAACTCCAAATAAAAAAAAAAAATCGAATTCTAAAACAAAGGGATCTCTCCTCTGCAAGAGCAGGCCATGCCTTTAATTCAGAGGTCACTGGGCCCTGAATCTTGCAGGTGAGAATTTTGGCCAAAACAAAATGCATACAAATATGAGAAATGATCCAATGAAGATGACCTTTGTGTCAACTCACATGGTGCCCATGTTAGCTTGTTCCAATCCACTTATATCGCCCAAGCAAAAACAATCAATGGACACTCCCAATGTGAAAAATGAAAATTTAACTTACCATTCATACATTTGAGTAATCCATGGGATCTAATATAAGTGAATTTGGGTGGACAGTTAACCATAAGGTGGGGGGGACCTCATTTGGGTCAACAGAAGGTGACAGAATTGATGACAGTCCCTGCGTAAGATCATTTCTCTGGACATGTCAACACCCACTCAGATGATCATATTTCTCTAAATGACAAATGATAGTAGCCTTTCCCTACCGTGAACAAGTTTACAACTGTTTTTCAAGTACAGCACATCGCACTAGGCATAATAATTGAGGCTTGCTTTCTTCTTTGCTTGAACCTGAATTATACCTTCGTTAAAATCTTCATGCGTTACCTGAAAAACAAAAATGTTTTAGTACTAAAGTTAACCTCTAGCATCTATTGCCCGATCCTTCACCCATGCAGGCAGAAAGAAAATACAAGATGCAGCGATTAGCAGTGGCGGACCCATGTTACTGGGACCTGGGGCGGGCGCCCCAGGTCCAATTTGAAAACCCATTTAGAGTTCTATTGGGCTACTGGCCCATGCCCCACATGATTTAAGCCCACGCCCCATGTCTTAAAAGTCCATCTCCCCATATCAAAATCGATGGATGAAGGAAAGAAAAAAAACCCTACCGTTCTTCGTTCTTCTGTTCTTCTTCTTCACTCCTCTTCTTCCCTTCTGGCTTCTTGGCTTCTCTTCGAATGCTTGTGAGGCTGTGACAATCGATCGTCGTTCGGTTTCAGGTAAATTTATCTCATTCTCTCTAGCTTTGTTGCCTCTCTCTCCCCTGTCACTCTCCCTCTGCGTTTTTCTCTGTGGAATCTCTTTCTCTCTCTATGTGACTATGTCATTGTAGCCTCTCTCTCTCCCTATCCCCCTTCTCTTCCTATCTTCTATGATTAATGATTCCATTCTATCATTCATTATTTTAGGCATTGCATTTGCATAGAGAAGTTAGGGTTCTGTTTTTTTTTTTTTTTTTTTTTTTTTTTTTTTTTATTTTTTTTTTTTTTATTTAATGTTTGATGGCTCTCTTTATTATTATTTTTTATCTTGTGTTCTTGTTTAATCTATGAATGAGTGAGATTTGTGACATAGATGTTACAGTTCTATTTTTTTATTTTTATTTTTATTTTTTATGGTTCTTGTGTTTTGGGTTTTTTTTTTTTTTTTTTGGGTTTAATCTATTACACTAGTTGACCCTGATGAGTGATGGCTCCAGTCCAAGATCATTCTCTCTACTACTGGCAATATTTGCAATTTTGCATTCCAGATGCTTTCATCTCTTGAATACTAGTGGAGTTAGCTTGACTTCCGTGCCCTGTTTCAACGAGTTTAGACATGGCACCGGACTAGCTCATTTTTATTTCTGCAATTGTTCATTTGGTACATCACTACATCTTATGCTCACAAACGAATCAGAACCATTTAGCAGAAAGGATATGTAACAATTTATAAAATAAAAAAACTGTTGTAATGTTGTGAATCTTTAAAACAATTAATTTTGAACATGCAGTCCCTGAACTGCATCATACTATAGGGTGGCACCTGGAACTAGCAATTTTTTATTAGCACAAGTGCACAACCATTCATTTGGGTAAAGTTATTGAAGCAAAAAGTGTATGGTCAAGCTTCCCTGTGGTAATGTGACAGATCAGGTCATAGATTATCTTGATCAACATGATTTAATAAAGGAGCCCAAGATCCGATCTAGTCGGAGAAAATATCAAAAGGAAGGGATCAAATCTTCAATTGAGCAGCCAAGTCCATTATGTCTGCAGCGTCTTTCCAGCTCAGCTAGGGGAAGAATTAGCAGCTCCTTATTAGCCGCCCCTTTCCCCATTGCTAATGTAACATCTTGATTGCTTACCTCCATCACTGGTAACTTCAGAGCTGGTTTTCTTTTGTGGTTTTCTTTTGTGTTCTTGTTTAATTTATGAATGCATGAGATTTGTCAATCATGGATAAGGGTTGACTGGTTGGGCAATATTATTTGACTTCATGTATATGTCTTGACATCTTGTTTGATTGGAGTTGGTGTCTTCCCACAACCACAAGTAGTTCTGTTACTTAATTATGTAGTTGATAGTAGTGCTGACTTAATTCTGTAGTTGATAGTAGTGTTGTGAATTGTGATTATTATTCATCATTCAGCAATTAGTATTTGTTCATTTGAAATTGCATCAGGCCTAATGTTGAACCCAGTTGTGATCATCATAATTATTTTGTGTTTTGATTGAATGATTGATGAGGGACACTAGCAACTAGTTGGGTGTGGTTTCTTCTTGGTTATTGTTGATTTTCTTTGATTAGTAACACAAGTCTTGCTAGAAAATTAAGAAGCGTTAAGGAGCAATATCCTATTAGAGATAAATATCAGATAAAAGCTTACGAGATAATATAAAGACAAATTGGTATTTAAAAATAATGGCATCAAAGAATGTGGTAGTTAATTATACAATTTTATTTACAAATTGTGTGTTAGTAGCAGGATTCCTTATAAAAATAAAAAAATTATTTAAAATCATGTCTTTAAACTATGTTATAAATGGTGATCATTGGTTGTTGGCGAGGATTCTGATGTAATTGACATTATCTTTGAATCAGATATGGAAAAATATTACAAAAAACAATCACCTACCAATGCACTGCCTCCGACTATAGAGAATGATAAGAATGATGAAATGCCATCATCCTCAAAGAAAGGGCGTGTTGAGGTTAACTTGACAGATCTTCCCGCAGATCCTGGATTGCGGAATCCAATCTCGAGCTATCATCCTACAGATAGAGACCAAGTTCGAAGAGCGTATCTACAAAAGGGCCCTTGTCAGCCTCGGGACCATAAATTTCCTTATACGGGGTGTGGACAAGATAAGAGGCGATTCAATCCTATTTGGTTTAAGGATTACGGCAGTTGGTTGGAGTACAGCGTAGAAAAAGATGCTGCATTCTGCCTTTGTTGTTATCTTTTTGGAGAGGAAACACGTTATGATGCTTTTATAACTCAAGGATTTAAAAGTTGGAGGAAAAAAGAAAGAATTGAAAATCATGTGGGAGGGCCGAATAGTGTTCATAATCAAGCATATGAGAAGTGTCAGAACTTATTAAATCAGAAGCAACACATTGAGACGGTTATTGTCAAACAATCAAGTCAAGCTCGAACAGAGTATCGAATCCGCTTGAAGGCAACTCTTGCTTCTGTTCGATTTCTTCTACGCCAAGGATTGCCTTTTCGTGGTCATAATGAATCTGAAGATTCAAATAATATGGGTAACTTCCTTGAGCTTTTGCAAGTACTTGCCAATCAGAATGAAGCTATTAAAAGAGTTGTATTGGAAAATGCTCCTGAGAATCTAAAATTGACCTCCCCAAAGGTTCAAAAAGACATTGTGAATGCAGCTGCCGCAGAAACCGCTCAAGCTATCATTTATGAGCTTGGAGATGCACCATTTTCCCTTTTGGTGGATGAATCTAGGGATATTTCTATCAAAGAACAAATGGCCATTGTTATTCGCTATGTGGATAAACGGGGATATGTGATTGAGCGGTTTTTAGCCATACAACATGTTATGGACACTAAAGCTCAATCACTTAAGGTGGCCATTGAAGCGGTATTTTCCAAGCATGGATTGAGCATGTCAAGTTTGCGTGGGCAAGGTTATGATGGGGCTGCTAATATGAAGGGTGAGTTTAATGGCCTCCAAAGGCTCATTCAGAATGAGAACTCAACTGCATTCTATGTTCATTGTTTTGCACATCAGCTTCAGTTAGCACTCGTTGCTGTTGCAAAAGATAACAAACTAATCGCCGCTTTCTTTGACTCGATTTCTATGGTGTTGAATGTCGTTGGAGGCTCTTGCAAACGCCACGACATGCTCCAAAATATACAAGCAGCTAAAGTCGTTGATGCTCTCAGTTCGGGCGAACTTGAAAGTGGACGAGGTTTGAATCAGAAGACAAGCCTCAAGAGGCCGGGAGATACACGTTGGGGCTCGCATTTTGATACATTGATTAACTTGATACACATGTTCTCCTCTGTGGTTGATGTGCTTGAAATTATCTCAGATGATAATATGAGTGAACATAAGGGCTCTGCTACTAACTTATTGTGTGTATTGGGCGATTTTGATTTTGCATTTAAAATGCATTTGATAAGAGATATATTGGGGATCACCAATGAATTATCAAAGTTATTGCAGCGAAAGGATTAAAATATTATCACTGCCATGGAACTGGTGAGAGTGTCAAAGCAACGACTGCAAATGATGAGAGATGATGGGTGGGAACCTCTCCTATTTGAAGTCCATTCATTTTGTGATAAATATGAAATCCTCATTCCCAATATGAGTGATATGTTTGTTGAACGAAAGCGATCACGACGTAAAGCTGAATTAACAAATCTCCATCATTTTCGAGTTGACATATTCTATGCTACTATTGATTTGCAACTAAAAGAGCTCAATCGCCGCTTTAATGTGGTGAACACCGAGTTGCTTCTTTGTGTAGCATGCTTGGATCCAAGGGATTCATTCTCTGCTTTCGATAAGGAAAAATTGATCCGCCTTGCTCAGTTATATCCAAATGATTTTTCAGACTTAGATCGGGCGAGACTTGATATTCAGCTTGCGACTTATATCGTTGATATGCGCACCAATAGTAATTTTGTCGGAGTGAAAGGAATTGGTGGCCTTGCTCAGAAGATGGTTGAAACAGAAAGGGACATTGCATATCCTTTAATTTATTTGCTCTTGAAATTAGCGCTAACCCTACCAGTTGCCACTGCTGCTGTTGAGAGGGCATTTTTTTGCTATGAAAATCATTAAGAATCGACTGCGCAATCGAATGGAAGATGAGTGGATGAATGATTGTTTGCTTGCATATATCGAAAAGGACATATTCAATAGCATTGACGATGAGGCGATCATGCAACGCTTTCAAAACATGAAGAATCGTAGAGGGCAATTGTAAAAACTTAGTTTTGGAGTTGTGATGACTTTTGATGAGAGAAGTATATGTTAGTTGATGCCAATCATTAATATGTACTTCTTTCTTCGGGTTGATACCCGAATTTTTTGGAGGTTGTCAACCCTTTCTTTTTAGGGGTGATTGGATAGCCCATATTTTTTGGGGGCCTTTTGTTTTCAGTGTAAGAGATATACTGTAAATTTTGGAGAAATGAATATTGTTATCATTTCAAACAAAAATTATATGTTAGTTGATGTAGTTAAATATTTTGCGTCTATTTAAATGGAATACATTTTCTCTTTTGCTATTGTTAATGTGAAAAAATTCTAGCAAAAGTTTCGCCCCACCTAATTAAAAATCCTGGGTCCGCCACTGGCGATTAGTCTCAACAGTATATTATATAAGCCTATAATCTTTCCTATAACACAGAAATGGGCTGCCAGTGCAGTAACAAAAGAAAATTGAAAGCAATGACCCAAAAAAAAAAAAAAATAGTAAAAAGATCAAGAGGGCTAGGGATGAGGTGTGAGTCATGTATATGTGCACAGTCAGGAACTGAGAAGAATTTGTGAAGGCAATTATATGTTATAACTGGCGCTATTTCAGGCAATAACTCAAAGAAAGAAAGAGAGAGAGAGAGAGAGAGAGAGAGAGAGAGAGAGAGAGAGAGAGAGAGAGAGGATAAAAGACTACAGTAAACAGAAAACTGATGGCAAATAGAACACACCTCAGTTCCATCTCGACGGAGAGCCAGCATGCCAGCTTCTACACAAACAGCTTTCAGCTGTGCCCCATTGAAATCATCAGTTGAACGAGCTAACTCCTCAAAATTTACATCTGGATGCACATTCATTTTTCTTGAATGTATCTGCAATTAAGGCGGATTAGGAAAGAGAACGTATCAAAAACGGCAACCACAAAGGTTATGGAATACTCGAGAATGAATCGGAAACTGTGGACTAAAGCAACACTGGATCAGTATAGTAACCTGCAATATTCGGGCTCTTGCATCTTCAGATGGATGAGGAAACTCGATTTTGCGATCTAAGCGACCAGAACGCATGAGAGCAGGATCCAAAATATCTGCTCGATTTGTTGCTGCTATGACCTTCATGTTGCAAAACAAAAATCAAAGAACGTACAATTAGTGCAAACTAGAAACTGGTTAATAATCTTCACACAGAAAGTTCAGGGCAAAAAAAGCCATCCCTCTTATATTTTGGACTTTTGAACTGTAGGCCCATCTTAATCACTCACAATTGGTAAGAATTGCACTCAAATCTGAACATTACACACTACCAGATTGACCAATAGAAAGGACCACTCTTATAACCAAAAGGAAGAGCTTAGCATCAACCCAGGTTAATACAAGTTTCATACTTCCCTTCCCTCCTCGTAGGGCCACCTGTGTGCATGATTTTGGGATAAGGTGGGATGAAAAGGATTTGTCGTGGTTCAAATGTTTCCTTCAATCCTCCCTCGGCAAGAGTGCGGGAGGAGAAGGCCATTATGGAAGAAAAAAAAGGGTAAATTGCATTACATGTTTTCCCAGGCAACATTATTTCTGACATTTATTTTTTTTTAACAGGCCATACATTGAAGCATGAGTGACAAAAATAACATTTCTCATACATGCAAATTTCACACTACACAACCAGGGGATAATTAGAAACCAAAAAACTATATACCATATTTCCAAACAATACCTCAAGCAAAGAAGGAAAGCATTTCAATTCAAAACTAGTCATTGCAGCAAGGAGATAAAATACAAGTTCAACAGATTCCCGTGATAGCTGGCAACAAAAATTGGGTTAGTAGAAAATACTGACCTTTATCCTATCATCACTGCTAAATCCATCAAGTTGATTAAGCAACTCCAACATTGTACGTTGCACTTCTCTATCTCCACTAACTTCACTGCAATAGAACATAATGAAATGGATTTATAGAGGGGCAATTAGACTGACCAAAAGGAATAGGTTAGTGGCTATACTCAAGATGGTAAAATTAGTATCATGAATCCACAACATTCACTCTATGATTCGTTTAGGAAATCATTCCCATTTGTCCTCTTCAAAGTTCAAATGAAGCCACCGAAGTTTTGCCTCTAAAAGTTTCAGAAGTACCTTAGCTAGCTTCGTGGTGGTGATATCGGCCCGTCCAACCAAACAGTAAAGAAGAGGGGCAACTTAGATTACAAAACTCAAAAATGGAAAGTATGCATAAGTCTACTGGCAACACATCTTCACTTGGAATACGAGGTCCTTTTTTCTCTTTTCATTTTTTATTTCATACGAAGGCATCAATCCATTAATCGCATCCAAATAGAGGTGTTCATGGACTCTCAGCCAGGCTGAAGCTTGTCCAAGCCTAGCCCGTCTATTTATGATGCCCAGTGTTCAAGCCTGGCTTCACCCTACGAGCCTGAAAGTCGGAACCAGGCACCGCCCATCTGCAAAATCTATATATGCCTGCATGCTAAATATTGCAAGCCTTTAAACATACTAGGCCCAGTCCCAGCCCATTCAACTATTGAACAAGAAAATTAGAAAGGAGTCCAGCCTAATGGCCTAAAATCATAGCCCATATCCATCCCAATCATTACTTGACCTTACAGATTCAAAATCCTTTGCACAGCACAAAGTAAATGGGAGGAAGACAATAGAACAAGGGAAAAGGGGGCGGGGTCTCTTCACCTATACAGTGCCCCTGGCTTCCCGCAACCCCAATGAATGATGCCAATCTTTACATTTGTGCAAAACATCCACAGGCATTGAACCCTGTCCCTAGCCCCAAACTAAACCTATTTGCTGGAAAGGAAGTACAGCGTGTCAAGCATTCTAGGGGGCTGGGCTCGGACTGGCCCTGATCGTGAGCACCATACATCTGAGTAAGCCTGACTCGGGAGCTCCATACTTCCATTGATTTATAACATTTGTCAATGTGTTGCTCAGTTGTGATTTTTGTTCCATATGCTGAAATGGAAGCGGCCACCTCCATCCTCTCGCAGAAATTTTGTATGTATTTTCAAATCGTAAAGCTTTGCTCATTGAGATATTTCTAGATGGAAACAAACTTTTGAGATGTGACCAAATGGAATATTATCAGCTAGAGTATTTTCTATACTGCATTATATATTTTCCAAGTTCCAACCTAAATTTCATAAGATTATTTTGTGAAATGTAGCATATAAGTTACCTATCAAATCGCTTAGTTCCAATTGCATCAATTTCGTCAATGAAAATAATGCATGGAGACTTCTCCTTTGCAAGTTGAAAGGCATCACGGACAAGTTTTGCACCATCACCAATGAACATCTGAAAAAACTCCATATGGTTATTGTCTAAAATATCTATTGCACAAGAAAACTCAAACAGACAATATGCAGCACAATAGCTGTAGATATTGCACTAAGAATTACCCAGGAGAGAGAGAGAGAGAGAGAGAGAGAGAGAGAGAGAGAGTACCAAAAAGGGAAGCAGAGAAAACAAAACAAGCACACACATCTCAAAGAACAAGAAAGGAAGGAACCCGTTGAAGAAAGACATCATCATTATACCATTTTCTATTGCTGCGTTCTACTTTAGATAACCATAGAGTTTGTTCAGTGCTGTTGACATAACAGTAGATCAGTAGATTGGCCATTAAAATTGATCTAAAAGTCAAACCAGCCAAAGAACCAATGCCCAATAAATAAATAAATAAATAAAAACCAAAATGAAGAAATAAAAATAAATGCAATAAATAGGAAATAGAAGACTAAGAAATAGTTCTTAGATAGCCACCTCCATTCTAGAACTTGATTGGTGATTGGTGAACCCTTTTATATATACCACTTACCAGTAATCATGAATTATCTCATAAATTTCTTTCTGAATAGAGATTTCAGTTTTTTTACCCAAATAGGGCCAACTTCCCCTTTTTTTCTTTTTTCTTTTCTTTCTTTCTTTCTTTCATTTTTTTTTTTTTGGAATGTGTTCGAGGTGAGACTTGAACTTGTGAATGTGAACTCATGAAGCTCCTGCAGTAAATCTACCACCACTTGTCCTACAACAATTTTATCAAAAGAAAATGATTAACCCAACTTCCCAATTTGTTGCTGTTCCCATGCTTTGAAAATTAACCCAACTTCCCAATTTGTTGCTCTTCCCATGCTTTAGAAATTACTTTACTTTTCAAATAAAAAGATTCCAGTCAATTGTCTGGCACTTGATACAGTTGCACCTTGGTTTAGTTATAACTTTTCCTATATTAGGTTGCCTGTGAGTAATAAAATTGGAGCTAGCATGTTAGGGCACACAAACAGGGCCAAAGAGACTATAATTGGGGCATGATATCCAAGCTGCACAACTGACTAATTGAAATATTTCATCCAGTAAAATCCTGACTAACAAGATAAATTCAAATTTTCCAAAGAGAAAAAAGTCCACAAAGTGATAAATGGGGTTGGGTGAAGCAGCACAAACAAATGTTTTTGAAGGCAGCAAAGCCCACACAGAAAAGAGGCAACATTTAAAGAACTTATCCAAGCGTAAATAATGACCTGAACGAGTTGTGGACCCGCTAACTTCAGAAAAGTAGCATTAGTCTGAGCTGCACATGCACGAGCCATTAACGTTTTTCCAGTTCCAGGAGGTCCATACAAGAGCACTCCTTTAGGTGGACGAATTCCTAACTTCTGAAACCTCTCTTTGTGGGTCATTGGCAAAACAATGGCCTCAACAAGTTCTTGAATCTGCAACAGATATAAATAAAAACCAAAATGACAAAGAACGATATAAATGTTTGACATATAAGAACACAAATGACTGCATGTAAAAACGTCAACTAAACAAAGGCTATAATGCTACTTTCCACTATTTCATCTTAGAGAAACTTCTCATGATCAAAATAAATATAAATTCAGGATAGCCCTTTCCCTACTATAGAATGGAAAATCGTGATCAAACTAGAAAGGTATGGCCCATTTGAACGTGGTAGAATATTGCAGAATGAAGCATAGTTTAGATTTAAATCATTCACATTGAAATGTGAGAATGAGCATTGGAGTATGTTTCTTATCTTGTCATGAGAGAAAATCGCACACGCCTACTGTAAACCGGAAGTTTTTCTTCATAGGTATTCTAGGAGCTACTATGAGACATCATGTGGAAATTTTGATCCATGATGTTCAAAACAATAAATTTCCATTATTAAAAAATACATCTACCCACTCATATGAAATGATGATAATCATAGTCACCGCCTGTATGTTTAGCACAAACTTATTTGCATTGGAAGTTATTTTTATTAATAACAAAATTGTATTGCAAAATGATGTGCAGAATGTGAGCCAGAATCAAAGAGGTTTAATTCTGGAAATATTGATGCTGAGGTTAGATATACGGAGAACATAATGTTGAACAACAAAGTGGTACTGGTCATATCAATGACAACTTAGACAACAATTTGAGAACTACGGTGAAGGCTGATTATAGCAGGTGCCAGGTCAACAAAACAACAAGGGATGATGTTACAAATGCAATATGGGTTGGAACAGTAGCAAGCTGAGAGATTGCGATATCTAAAATCAACAACTATTACATCATTCTACCCATTGTTATGGAACTTTGACATCCATACTCTTTATCTATATAATGTCTAAATTATACAGTCTATTCTCATTTTTAACAGATAAGGAAAGAATTTATCACGAAAGAAATATGATGCCTATAGAACTGTTATTTTAAAATCAAATAACCATTTATTCGCATTTTGAAAAAAAAACTAATAAATTTTGTGGTCTTTCTACAAATGTTATAATCATGAAAAACTTTCAAATTCAGTTCAAAACGTGCTAAAATTGAAACGTTCATAAAAAGTGCTAAAATTGTCAACAACTGTCAATAGAATGTTCTTGCAAATAAAATAAGATAGTACTCAACTATGCAAATATTATTTTGAATGCATACAAATATAACCTAAATTCAGGATACATTCCATTCAGTCCTTAGAATATCATTTAGTTCATGCCTATTACAAGCCAAGCTATATCACTTTCTTCTTCTTCTTCTTCTTCTTCTTCTTCTTTTGAGAGAGAGAGAGAGAGAGAGAGAGAGAGAGAGAGAGAGAGACTCACTTCCAAGAATATTTGGGCTTTTACTTCACTTGCATTAAATGATAGGCCCCATAGGGCTGAATGTCGGATATGGTCATACAGTAATTTGGAACAGGCCAGTCAGCCAAGGATAGAGCCCAATTAAAGCAATGGAGCCTTTTCCTTCCACATCGATGTGGCACTTTGTTTTGCATGTGTTTTGGTTGGCAGATGCTTTTTGGCACTTAGTTGCCTCTTCTTCTTCTTTTTTTTCCCAGAACGGTTTAGTTGCTTTTTTTTACACCCCTTAACAGTATATAGCTCTTACATTATAACAAGCCCATACTTGTAAATATGACCATCTTTTCATCATATGAGAGGGGGCTCACCTGCTTCTCAAGGCCACCAATGTCATTATAATCTTCTGTTGGCTTTTCGTCGACCTCCATCGCCTTTACACGTGAGTCATATTCAGAAGGAAGAGTATCCAATATCAAATAGCTGTCTTTGTTTACCCCAACCAAGTCACCAGGTTTAAGCTTATCAGGGTCAACAAGCCCAACCACAGGCAAAAAGATCGTCTGCAGTCAAAACAAAAGTATGAAAAGCTCTCCCACAATGAACTCCACAGTTAGACTTAGACATCAAGGTTCTGCACCTAATGGCCAATTTAGAAAGTAACCAAGATCAATGAGGAACGTGCAGGAAAGTCCTAGCGAAGAAAATGCCATGGCATATTATTTTTCAAACCTGACACCAGGTCATAGAAGCAAAGCAATTGAAAGCACTTTAAGGGGGAAAAACATGGATTAACACTGACAGTGACATCCTCAGAAAAGTTCAACATGTAAGAATACATATGCAATATATTGTCCTGACTATACCCAAAAGCAACATGCTATATAATAAAACGTCTATGGTATAAGGAAGGAATTAAAGTCAGCTATTGATATAAAAACATCGTTGTTGTCTTTCATCAAAGCCTTGTCCCAAACTATGTTGGATTCGGCTACATGAATCCTATTTTTCCGTTCCAGTCTATCGTAGGCCAAATCCTCAAATAAGTTGCACTTCTTCAAGTCTGTCCTTACTAGTTCCATCCATGTCCAAGATATGGGAAGATGCCATGAAACATTGAACAAGGGACTCTACAGGTTTACAATCGAGAACACTCTCTTCGTCGTGTAGCAATATTTCAGATTTTAGAATACACAAACATGTTATCTTTTCTAAGCTAAGCAAGTGACTTGAGCACACAAACTCATGGCTGACAACTATTTCCAAAATCCTACCCACTATACCATACAATAAAACAACGTGGACAACAAGAATAAGGAACAAGCGAAAGATTCTGGCTCACTTGGCGAGTAGATGTCTTAAGTACAACACACTTCCCTTTCCTCTGCGAGTCAAGATCAATATTGGCACCATCTTCCTCAGCTTCATCTTCCGGATTCATTTCCAATATCTTCAAAAGGCCAAAAAAGAAACATATTAGACTGCACAAACATAATCACATTGCTGCAAAATCCTTCTACTACAAAAACATAACACAATACTGGCAAATAAATAAATAAATAAATAAATCTGATGTAGGCTATGGGTCCAACTATTTTATGATAGGGCCGCCGCCATGACACCAGTCCAAGTTTAAGGTTTCAACAGGAACCAAAAGGCCATCTGATTTTTGCAGCCTATTCTCGAGCCGCAACTGATCAGATGGATTGAAAATTCATGACTTTTTTTCAATCAAAGCATAGCATAGCACCTAAAGGGGGAAAAGAAATATACAATTGATCTAGGTTTACACCACATTAACCTCCAAATCTACAGCATCAAAATCCTAGTGGATGCAAACAAGTTCAAGCACCAAAATTAGGGCTTTTTTCAAAGAGATGATGAGCATTACAGTAATCATCAGATCTAGAAAACAACACAACAAAAAACAGAAGAATCTGAAGAATAGGAGGGGATTAAAGACCTCGACGATGTTTCCGACAAGGTAAGGGAGCTGTTTGTTGAGCTTGATCTTCTCTTGATTCTCTTTGATCTTCTCTTTGAAGGACTCTAGCTCTAGATTCGTTCTCTGATACTCCTCCTGAAGGAAGGAAGGAAGGAAGGAAACAAAAAAAAAAAAAAAAAAAAAAAACCCTAGAAGTCAGATATGGAGAGAGAGAGAGAGAGGACAGAGATTGATTGAGGGATTTAATTATACCCTGAAGACTCGATTCTCGTTGTCGATAATACGAGAGGCTCTGAGGATGTCGTCTAAAGACATGGAAGCGATCTGATCGTCTTCAAATGAGTCGTCTTCAGCCATTGCAGTTGCCATTTGACGGGGGGAGAGAGAGAGAGCTGCAAAAAAGTTTCAGGGTTTTGAGTCCTTCTTGGAGCCGAAGGAGAGGAGCAGAGCAGGGCAAAAATATTGAAATAGTTTTCGAGGAAGGGTTATAAGAGGGACACATGTGTATGAGTAGTGTCGTGCTGGTTGACAGAATTTTTTACAAATATCTTTTCTCTCGTTGTGGACCCCACATAGAGATAATGCAACAGTGGGTCCTACTCTTATTGATATGAAATTTTAGGATATAGCACTGGAAGATATAGATTATGGATGGTACAGAATTTATCTATATTGGGGCCATGATAGAGTTTTGTGCAAGGCTTGTGTGATCAAGGATCTGGATTCCAAGTTCGCTCCTCTTTGGATATGGATAGTTTGTTAGTTATGACATTTGGACCAATTTGGCAACTCTACTAATAGAGTCAAGTGAAGTAAAGTTAAGTCTGAAGAGAGAATAAAATATAAGTGGGTTATGATGATATTTTGTTTTTAGTTGTTTGTTATGGAATCTTTTTAACCTTTTGTATGAAAAGTGAAGTTTTTTTATATTTTAGTGAATATAGGTGGTTGTTTTTTTACTTTTTTTAAAAAATTATGGAGGGAGTTTTGAATTAAAGTGCTTTTGATATTATGAAAAATAAAGCGTGTTTGGCATAGGGATATTTTGAGTTATTTGAGTAGAACTCCAATATGGGTCCACCTATTGTAACCCCAACTAATAAAAATTAGAAATAATTTTAAAATATAGTTGAAGCTTTGCCTAAATTTTAAATAAAGACAAAAATAAAAACCTCATATAGTCACATTTCAAAACACGCTTAAGGATTTCTATTAACTTGCACCTGTCTTATAGAAAATCTAAGAACCGGCCTAAAAGAAGTTGTACAAATCCAATCAAATATTCTAAAAATTAAAATTAATTACAAGAATTACGATCAATTAAAATTTGTAAAAAAAAAAAAAAAAAATTAGGCCAAGAATCCTAAACTAGTATACTGCATCACTAAAAACGAGTTAGAAATCCAATTACATATAAAAATTAAAAAAATAGAATTAAATAAATAAAAAACTGAATGTGGATCTTGTAACTCAAGAGTCTGGATTAATTGTCCCTTGTATTACAAATACGTACGGTGTCAATTCAATCCCTCCCATAAGGATGAGCCAAGGTGTATATTCTAAATTGTTAATTGATGAGAGATTTCACACGACTCAATGCTCCAACCAGTATATTTTCATTACCGTAAGCCCCTAATAAGCATTCGATATATACGGAAAAAATAACGAATCCTAGAAACATTAGATAATGGAAAAAAAAAATTAACAATAAGAAAAACACACCTTTTATTGAATCTCAATCGTCTATAAATTTAATCAAAAGTACAACTTCTCCCTCTTCTTGAATTACAAAGTAAATCTCACCCATCTATCTTCATCTTCTACCCTTGAAAAGAAGTTAATTTAAGCCCCTAAATAGATAGAAGAGATAGGAGAGAGGGAGATGAAATGTGAAGGAGAAAGGAGAGAGAATGGTGAGGCTTAGAGAGGAAAATTAATAAAGAAACGTTGGGTGAAGTCTTGAACGTGTGTATCCAGAATTTTACCAATGATCAATCGTAAAGGGGTTGACGGATTCCTCATCATAAAAAAATATAATAAAAAAAGGTGGGGTGAAGTTTTGGACGTGTGGCGTCATGGGATGGTATGATATGGGGCTGCCCTATGGAGGCTTTTTACCGCTTTTGTTTTCATCTTGTGCGAGGGTTCATAGAATTAGTAAAGTAGTGTGGCTTGGACTCCAATTTAGGATAGGTTTGGGCAACTTTGGGAGACTTTTGTGGGATTTTTTAAAACTTCTCTCCTCTTTTGATTGCTTGGTACACAAACCTTCTAAACATAGAAATCTCTTTTTAGAATGTAGCTCCTCACACTTGGGTCCCACCCAAATTCGGATTTGTTCTTTAATCTTGGAACACATGTGGGCCCCACATGTAGGGGTGGAAAATCGCGCCCCCCCCCCCCAAAAAAAAAAAATAAATAAATAAATAAATAAATAAATATAAATAAAAATTCCAAAGAACCCCTTCAGCTTCTCAAGATTTTTATAATTTTTTATATATGGCTCCCCCTGGCCCGTTTGGATGTCTACAGAATAAAATAATTACAGATTTAAATATTGCAAGAATAAAATAATATAGAATACAATAATGTAATATTATAATAGTATAATATTTTTACTGTTTGGCAATTTTTTAAGAATATTACAAATTTCAAATTGAGTAGTTTGGAAGGTGTTATGATTAAAGTAAATTACATTATAAGAAAAAAAAAATTTTAATTTATATGTAATTTACCACGTCTAGATAAAAAAGTAATGTAGTAAAGTAAAGTTTAACTTTCATATTTTTACTATAAGTTACTTTCTTTTATCATAAAACCATGGCAAAGTATAGTAAAGTAAAGTCAATAAAAAAAAAAAAAAACTACTTTATAACTTTCTCTCTCTCCGAGTTTGCTTTACCACATACCTCATCTGACTATACTTTACCTCACCTTTTTACCATGATATGACATCAATTAATCTTTATTTTACTTTACCACACCCGTAAACAAGTCATTTTTTCTTTACCATATAAAACTACGATAAAATGCGATAAAGTAAAGTAAAGTAAAGAAACTACTTTACCATTCCTTCCCACTTTACTTCACCATGCACTTTATCTCACTTTTACTTTACCAGACCTTTACTGTCCTGTGAAATTTACTTTTAATTTACTTTACCATATGTGTAAACATAAACATTATGATGAATTTGGTGAACTAAAGTCTTTACTTTACTCTACCACTTTGTAATAGTCATTTTAAAAGATTATTATCTTGTAAAAAGTTTTCTACAGGGGGGAGCTGTAGGAGAGAATATTGAGATTTTTGAAAGAAAATAATCTTTTCTTCAAATTTTTCTTGAGTTGCCAAACGCACAAGATTTTCTTCTTTAAAAAATGAAAGATTATATTATATAAAATATTATTTTCTTGTGTTTTCTTGTGCATCCAAACAGGCCCTAAAATTTTAAAAAAGCCCCCTATATATATTGAAAACTATTTTCATTTTTTATACATGGCCCTCTCAAAAAAACTTCTCCACACTGTAGCCCCTCCAAGGAAGAATTCCTGGGTTCGCTCCTACCCACATGGGCGGATCCAGATCCCCTGTTTGGACCAATCAGGGGGTGAGACATGGGGAAAGGATGTCAAATCATTGACATCCCATCTCCTTCATAATTGTTTTTTCTTTCCCCATTGTGACACCTCCTGGTTGGTTCAAATAGGGTTCAAACAGGGAATCCGGTTCCCACATGAGCATGCCACATTGAAATGGAGGATGAAAATCGGTTTTTATATAATATATGAGATATGCTATTGAGTACGTCCGGGTCCATTTTATTAAATAAAAATGCCATTCTCCAAGTGTAACTACATCACAGTTGTCAATTTCGTTTTGGTCATCATTTCGGTCAAGCATCCAAGATGGAATATTTTGGTATTTTGGCAAAACTTTTTGGAAAAAATAAAGAAATTGAGAAAATATATACACACACACATATATATATATATATATAAATTATGCATATTTCTTGACATAAATATTGAGAAAAAATAAAATAAAATAGTAAAGATTTTGCTACAAACTGAAATGGGCTGGAATGGACTGAAACGGATGACCGAAACTTAAATCAAGGTTTTTTTTGCCCCCATTCCGTTTTGGTCGAAAGGATCGAAACGAAAAATTCCGATCATTCCGACCGAAACGAACTGGAATTGACTACTATGAACTACAATCATATGACAATCAATAGCAGCAATGGAAGATTTTCAACCTGGATGAGGGGAATTTTAGATATCAAAATCAATCAAATAGTCCCAACTCTTGTTTTTAAATCCTCAAAGTTTTAATTGCTATACATTGTGCAATTTTGTTGCGGAAAAGTCCAATGGTGAATATAGATGAAACAGTGTGAAATTTGAAATGTTGCCAATTGAAGTGGGGTCACTGTTTGTGAAGGATTCGATTAATTGAATGCAGGCCATGGTTGTGGGCTTGGCTGGATTCGAGCCTGGGCTGTGTGAGTCAAGCTCAGGCCATAACAGTCCTAGGGCCAACTTGACTAGGTCCAATCTTCTGAGCCCCAACACCAGACACATTTCACTGGCAGATGGAACATATCAAGAGCACGATCAAAGCCGTCTGATAAAGAGAAATACATCTCGGCCGTCCATCTGACTACCCACGACACTTGGAGCTTGATGGCAAAACACTTGGCGCTTCCCTCCAAAAACTTCACTTTACTTCCATTCATTCTACTTCCCAAGTCCATCACAACAGCAGAGAGCCATTGCTCCTTTTCATTCTCTCCAGAAAATGGAAGTAGAAGGAGATTACTTTCCAATCATTGATTTCCCCACAAATCCAATAACCAACGACTCCAGTCCTTTTCTCCTTTCAAATGCGAGTTTTGACTCCTCCATTCCAAGAGGGTCTTCACAGAAATCCGTCACCCACGAACTGTTGTTGGAGAATTCAGAGCTTTTCTATCAGAAACTTTGTGATTTGTGTGAATTCTCCGGAAGGAAGCCAATGTAAGTGGTAAAACTCTGGATTTCTTATATGTTATCGTTTTCTTCAATGCTGTTTGCTTTGTTGGTCTTTGCTATTTCTGCATATCTGCTAAAATTTTCATCTGCTTGGTCTTTATATATATGCATTTTTTCTGCATTTGCATGAAAAGCCATGCTTATGCGAGTTTGTTGGAAACTCAGGAGCTGTTTATCTTTTACACGTGGGATATGAAAATGGGATTACGCATATTTGCGAATAATTCTAGATAGGTTAAAATTTACTCAGGTCAAGTGAGAAATGTTACATGTTTGTTTGGAAGCACCATTTTACACATGAGTAAGCGTGACAATCCCGCGCACAGAAGTGGTCCATTCCATTTTTGTTTTTGTGTGAAATAAGATGTGCGTCGATACCCCAAATGTCATTGGGTTTGGGGATTAAAGGAGGAATACGACGGGAAACTAGTTTTTCTCGTGCATGCATAGAGTTTTTACAGAGGGGAGTGGTCGATATCGACGCACATCCCATTAGAAAAAAATAAAAATAGAACTGGTTCCTTGCTTGGACCATTTTATAGAGGGAAACTAAGAGGGCCTTTTTTGGTATAGCAATACATCTAAGGTGATTTTTCTAGTAAAATCCTCGATTTTTAATAGTAATTCTTATTTTATAGTAAATGTACACGTGATCTTTTTCACACCTCATGCAAGTGAACCCAAACGAAGGTGCATGTGTGTAAATGTTACACGTAGGCATGTACATATGTAAATGGGTGCAAATAGACAACCCATTATAACGTGAGTTTCTGTAATATTTTTATGATTGATGAACTTACCATGATTTATTTTCAAGGTTAACTCAACCAAGGGAAAAAATGTGCAGGCTCATTGGAGTTAAAGGGCATTTTTGCTAAACAAACTTATTCAAATAGGTGAAACCCTGTGGAATTGTTCTAGGACCCCTTTTCCACCCTCTGACTGGACTGCTGGTCAACATGGCTGGCTGATTTTGTTAGGAAGAATTGGTGCCTGCACATAAAAGAGTGGAAATAGAGGTTCTTGCTTGCAAATATGAAAAAACAGGATGTTTTATGTGAATTCTGATTGTGATAAACAGCTATTAAAGGACTGTTGATTCCCATCCTTGCTGGGGCTCACCTCTTTGGCTCACCAAACCATGACCACGCATGTGTTCTCTTCATGTGCAAAATGCCTGTGATTAGTTCTGTTGGTTCGATAAAATCAACTGTGCCTTTCTGGTTGTCAACTTTTACATCAGCAAGTCCTATATATTTTTATTTTGAGCTGCACCAATTTTTATTTCATGAGACTTTGCATTCAGGTCTCTAAATTCATGGTAGAATGCTGGTTATATTTCTACCAAATTCCAAGCAGTAGTTACAGTACATCCAAACAAAACATTTCCCTAAGGGCCTGTTTCTTGGCATAAAATACATAGAAATTCATGCTCAAATGCCATCAAAGGATTATTAAAGATCAGGAGAGGGGCAAAGGATATGGGGTTAAGAGTGAAGGATGTGAGGTGGAGATGTAGAAGAGACGTTTACTTTTGTAGGTATTGAATTACCAGGGTGATAAGCTGGTATTCATTTCCCATCATCTCTTGATTCAATTTCCTTTAAAGGGGAGGTTATTTGATGGTTTTTTTTTTAATATTCACCTTTAGTTCTTCATTTTAAACAACTTGTCAAAATAAATCCTAGGTATTCAATGACATGAAACAAGCAGTCCCCAAAAGAAATTTATTAACCTTTCATTGCAGTGGTATTGTTGGGGACAGAGTTGTGGACTTGCATATCCTTTACAAAGCAGTGATTGCTAGGGGAGGACTGGATCAGGTACTAAGTACTTTTCTGTGTTAATTGTTCAGTACATTCTGTCTTCAATCTCATCCCTCTGATTATGATTTTAGCAATGTCACTCTGGAAAGCATTTGAAACCTATGATGCTATTTGAGTTTGATCTTTCTTGGCAACTGTTGTGATGGGTATATATATATTTTTTTCAGTGATAGATGACAATTATTTTAACTCAACATACAAACATCTGGTTTTTAGTTTTCATGTTGAGTTTGAACCTGTATAGTTTTCAGAAGTTATGGTAGATCATCAACAACTATACAAGATTAATGTTTAGATTTAATCCTACACATGTCCTGTTTAGTGCTTTAAGTTTCAACCTGTTTACATTTCTGAACCTGAGGGCATCATAATTGAATAGGGTAGGGTAGGGGAGAGAGAGAGAGAGAGAGAGAGAGAGAGAGAGAGAGAGAGAGAGAGCTTGCGCTTTTGTTCACAATTTCTTGGTTTGATGTCAGAGTTCTATTGGATTTTTTTTTTTTTTTTTATCCTTTTCTTTTCTTTCCTTTGTAGTGATTAGTTAAAGTAGAACTCTTTTGGACAACCCCATATGGCTGGGGCTGGGATAAGTCACTGCTTTGATTATGATGATGGTGATTTATGAACTTACCATGAAAACTTCTGTCATGTGTGAAGCCTGATTTCACCCGGGTCAGACTGTTAACTCAGGTCCATTGTCGTGGATCCAACTATTATGTAACCCTAGCATAGCCGAACCATGTAGGGGTATTTTCATAATACTACCCTACGCTATTATGTAACCCTAGCATAGCTGCCAGAGAAGTTGTATCTTGTATTCTCATCTTCTGCCTTTGAGCATAGTGGAATTGGTGTGATCCGTGGACATACCTCAAGATCGAGGGAACCATGTAAATCTGTGTCTTCTTTTTGTAGTTTGATTGCATCTTTTGTTCTTTATTTCCTAATAATTTCTCAGATCGTGCTCTTTGTTTTTTTGACTTTTGTCCAATGCATTTACTTTGGCCATCCCAAAATTCTTGACTCCACCTCTAGAATCATCTTATACTTTTATAAACAGCCTTTTGGCATACCTTTTGGTGTTGCATACTTTCCTATTGATCATTGCCTACTAAGATTCCTCTTTGTTCAGGTTACCAAAGATGGAACATGGGAAGAAGTAGCTTCTGCTTTGAATTTTACAGGCAGAGTTGATGATAGTTTTCTACTTGAAGAATGTTATATAAAGCATCTTTATGATTTTGAACACATGTACTTCCTTGGGACACAAAGGGAGCCAGCTGTACCAGAAGGTATGTAAGGCACCCCAACTGGTTGCACCCAAACATTTGGACTCGCGAGTGTGGACATGAAGCCTCAAACATGCTGGACTCTGTAAACCCAAAAAGCCTATATGTCTGTATGTTACAAGATGAAATTATAAAATATGCAGCACCACATGGCTGTAAGATTCTGAGGACCTGTTTGGATGGGTAGAGAAGAAAAACAGAATACGGCGGGTGTATTTCAAATTTTTATGGTGGACAGTTCTCTCCACTGGATTGCCTTCTATTTTCTCCACATTCAAACCAGTCCTAGTAAATGTTGGAAATGCAGAAAAGCTTGCCTAACTAGCAAGAACTATATTACAATTGTCTAACAAGATAATTGTACTCATGATGATGACTGTACGGGAGTTTCCATGTAGTCAACTTCTGTTAAACCACGTGGGCGACCTTTACCTGATCTACGCCATCATATCACATGCCCTCCCATGATATGCCCTCACACAAATTTCATTCCAAAGGGAATGTATCCACTCCATTGAATTGGAAAACGTGTACAAAAACAAAATTGCGAATAAAAAACTCTCGTCGTCACACATCAATCAATGCAAAACTGTATATCACCCTGACTGTCATGAAATTTGTGCTGGCACCTATTCACCAGGGGCATTGATATGAATGACTTGGATCAAGCAACAGGGGCCGCACATCAATCAATAAGAGCTGTTCGCATGGAAATACCTATCCGTCTGGATCATTTCTCATACTAAACTACTGTGAAGATACAGTATTACAGTGTGAACTAAGCCTTCTCGCTTAATTTTCTCCTAGGTGATCCTGGGGTCCATATAGGTCACATTGTCACAGGGGTAATTTATACTAAATTCGACAGTGGCTATCTGATAACAGTGGCGGTTGGCTCTGAGAAACTCAGTGGATTGCTGTATGATTTTGAAGAATGTGTAGCTGAACAGTTTGCTGTTATCCCTGGACTAATGGTTGGTACAGGTTCAATTTCTGATCCAGAACCAGTTGGTCTTCAGTTTCAAGTGGGATGTTCTAAGTCAAAACCAAGCCCAGTGCCAAAAAAAAGCAAGGCAATGAAGAAGGTTCCACAGGAACAACGGAGAACAAGAAATGCTTATGAGATCTTCTTCCATGAGCAATATGATAGGCAGAATACCAAGCCCCAAGGGAATATCAGGAAGACGGTGATAGCTGCATGGAAGTGTCTTTCCAAGAGCGAGCGGTTGGTAAGAACAAGCTTTTCTCTTTGTTAGATTTCTTTTAAATATATGTATGCAAGGATATTTTAGCTGAACTTTTCAGTATCTAAGATAATATATTGAAGAGCTTCTAATCTAGAGATTTTGAATAGGTCAACAAAATATTTTACCAATTCCATTTGTTTTGTCTATTTTCTGTCCTCTTTTGGCTCGTTGTTGTTATGGAACTGAGAGTAATGCATTTTTCATTCTGAAGATTGGAAACGGACATGAGGTGCTGATTACTGATTACAGTGAAGCCACTCAATATAATATGCTTACACCTATTACAGTTGTGTGATAATACTTACAGATACTTGATCATACAAATATTAGTTCATTTCTGCAGTAATATTTGAAAACATATGTAAATAATGTACAGTTCAAAGCTATATTTTTGTCTGTTGATAATATGGTAATGGTACCCGAAACGAAGAGAGTTTCCTCATGGGATTCTTGGCATTTGTTGGGCATGATGGGAATATTTTTCTGATACTAAGCCTTCTCCGGGAAGCAATGACTAACATACTCTTTCTTCATCAGATTAGATTGTCATTTAAATGCAGTTCCACATTTCCTATCACTATAACATGATATTTTCTTGTAAAAGAAATTTGGTTTCATGAAAACAGAAACTGGTTGATGCATTTGAAACTTCTCGAGTCCTAGTGTGATGGTAAGATGTGCAGTTGACTTATTGTTCGTCTTTCTATCTATTGATTCATTTGACATTTCATTGTCTCTCATTTTGGAGTTATTGATAACAGCTTGATATTCTCTTTCTTACTAGTTTCTATATCCTTCCGAGCCATACTCTTGCCTAGTAATGCCACAATAACCACTAATCTATTGTGTTTTATTTAAATAAATCTAGTACCTTGATGAAGATGAAGCGTGTAATGAAATGCTGGTCTTCAAAATTTTCCCAATTTTACACAGCCATATATTGAGAAGAGTCTGAAGAACAGGGAAGAGATCAAGGAAAGTGGCCTGGGCACTCAACGAAAGCCAAGAAATGCTTATCAGATTTTCCTCTGCGAGCAATGTGATCAGTTAAAGAACATGCAGCGAGCCATGGAAAGGAACATGAAAGAAAAGGTCAGAGATGCATGGAAGCATCTATCAAAGAGTGATAAACTGGTAAGAAGCAGTTGTCCACCTTTTTCTTTTGCGATCTTGAAGTATAAAAAATGCCATTTTTTTTGTTATGTTATCTGGTTTCATATACTGTACTCTCAAATTTCAACATATGGTGGCAATTCTGATATTGCCTGTTATGTGGGTATAACTCTCTAGAAATAAATGAGGGGAAATTCAAGGTTAGTATCAATGAAAGATGATGCATTACTAAATGGCATATATCTTTGATGATGATGCTATGTAGAGAAGAGGCCCATGGAAGTTACAATTCTTAATGAATTCAATCATATAGTATCTTTGTTTAGGATCTCATTTCTGCATATTAATAGATATCCAAATGGAATGGCAGATTGTTTCGCAAAGCAAAGGGTTGATCGTCCATGTAACTTTAATGCTTCTATAACGTAGATATCCATACCCATGTGTGGAGTTTCATGGTGCTGAACCTTCTTTGGCTGTACTTTTTATCTGATATTAATAAACTTAATAAACTTCTTTGTTACCGTTAAACAAATGAAAAGAAAAAGTATTATGACTATTCAATTTCTTGATTCACGATTCATGATTTTAGCTGCCGTATGACATACAATTGGACTCAAACTTTAGAATATTGCCCATGACTTCGTCTGGTCCAAGTGGCGCCGAATCTTTGTTTTTTTTTTAATCTAAATTACTCGCAAATCACATCTCATTCCCCCTCCATAAATAGACACTGTGCCATATTTCATCAGTGATAATTTGAAATAACTATTAACTAGTTAATACTATATTTTACACATTGATTGGTCCAACAATGTATGTCACTCTGATCTGAGTGAAACTTGGGCTGGTCTTTATTTATGGAGGGCATGTATTATGAGTAGGTTCAACAGCACAGGATCATATTATATATATTGAAAGTTGAAAAGTAGGAGTGCTTTCATTGGATTCAAGTCACTTTTGACTATGTTCTCTCTTATTTATCTTTTTGTTTATGAAGATGAGAATGCCATTAATATCACTCATTCTTCATACATTTTTTGCAGCCTTATATCGAACAGAGTAGGAAGGAGAAGGAAGGAGAAGGAAAAGGAGAGGATCAACCATGAAATGGTTGAGTTCAAGGAGCAGCAGAACGTGCAGAGCAGGAGCAACATGGAGTACCGGCCTTGCTTCCCGGAAACAAGTACAGGTCACCACCATGCTTCACTCGAGACAGGATTTGGAACCAACGCACTTTTTGTGCCAGATAAAGCCATGGACCCGATCAACGTTCGCCTGATGGAAATGGCGAATCAGCTACATCAGATGGACTGGGACTTCTGTGGGCAACTTGACTTGTCCATCTAAAAAAGTCACCAACAACTATTTTTGTAGGATTGGGCCTTTTGTAACATGAAGTTCCTTTTGAAGTTTATCAAGATCAGGATGGTCCAATGTGAAGATAGGTCCTTACTGGAACATCTGCTTGGGCTTTGTAACTTGGTTGGACCGGTTTGATAGGAAGTGCCTTAGACCTTTCTCTGTCAACTTGGATGGGTAGGATCACCTGTCCAAGTTGATATAGAAGGGCCTACGTCATAGTTCTTACAAGGTAGTAATGCATAGATGTTATGCAGTGGATCATTCCTGAGATATATAAGTGGTTTAGATGGGGAAGTGTTTTTTGGGTTTGGCTGACTTTACTGGCCTTCTTTTTGTAACTAATATATTGTCAGGGACTCTGCTTTTTAATTTGTGCAAGTACTTGTAAATTCCTGTTATGGAAACTATCCTAGTTTCTTCTTGTTTGGTGGAACCTCTTGAAGCTAGTAGGTCTTGTAGATGCCATCCAGTAGCGGGCCACAACCATGTCGCAAGCAGGAGAGTTTGGCAATTTGATTTTGCACATTGAATTTTCACCACACCATCTGTTTGGCTCAATCCACAGAAACCACTAATAGGATGGGAAGGGTGAATTTGATGTTGGCCAGAGGCCCAAATATCTTTCTAATTAGATAGTTCTAACCCTTTATTTTAGAGATTCTTATGGTTCTAGAAGTGATTTTTTTTTTTTTTTTTTTATATGCTTCTCCCCATTGTTGCTCAATCCAACAGCGTATAATATTTGGACAAGCCCAAAATGGGGATGAGCTTCAATGCATGTGTGGGTGTGTAGGGAGTCCGGACTTTCTGAAGCTCTGACTTGATAGAAATCCTGAGTTAAAGAAGTTTCTACAATAGGACGCTCATATTGAAAATTTGAGCCCTTCAAAATAAGGGCCCTCTCAATTAGGGCTGTCAAAATGTCACACGATCCGTTAACACAATACGAACTCACACAATATTAACAGCCTCTGGTCGTTAACGGGTCAAACCAATTAAAACGTTAAGTTAACGAGTCGTGTATGATTTAAACCAGCAAACCTGTTAACAACTTGCTTAATCCGTTAAAATTTTTTTAGTCCCTAAGTGTAGCTAGATTTAATTTACATTCATAAAGAAGAAATTGGAATTTATTGTTTTATAGTGGGGTTTTAGGTGGGATCCACTCGAGATCCTCATTTATAGTTTCGTGTAGCTTATATATTTTTCTCCTTATATATTTTTGTATGGATTTTCTTTTAATTTTCGAAATTACTTAATTACTTAACGGATTAACAGGTTGGGTCGTGTAACCTGTTAAATTAACAGGTCATGTTCGGGTTGGATTTTTTGACCCGTTAAGTTAACAGGTCGTGTATAGGTTGAGGTGATTTTAGTACGAATTCGTTAACACGACACGATTGACAGCCCTATTTTTTTCAAATTTTACCCATATAGTAATTGGTCCTATCCTAAGACTGACATTATGCCTGTTTGATTAAAAAAATGCAAAATCGACGGTTGATAAAAAAATATATATATATATATATATATATATTGGGTCAGCTCTCCGAAGCTGAAATAGTGCTGGTCCCATAAATGAAAGTCGATTATCGTTATTTTTTGCATGATGATCATCTCCAAAATAAAGATAAATTCACTCAAAACTGAATTTTCTAGTTCTATTATACAAAAAATAGATATAATGAACTTTGATTTGTAGAACCAATATTATTCCAACATTGGATAAGCGAAGTTGTAGCTTATGAAGGCCCTGCTCATATATATATATATATATATTTATATATATATATCTCGGTAATATTCAGGTGAGAACTAGTTCTCACATATTATATGAGAACTTTTTTTATGGGACCCATTTGGGGATGGGACCAGGGGGGATGGAAAGATCTATGTGAGACCACCCCAAGTATCAAGTTTGACCCAAACTCATGCCCCTAACCCCTTCATCTGTGGCCCACAAGTTTAATGGCTTCATATTTAAAAAATATTCAATCCTCAATCCAACGGTTCAGTCCATTCAGATGTGTGCCAATCCTTGGGATTAGTGACTATCAAGGGGTTCCCTATTAGTTGCTAGGTTTGGATGAGTTATTATACTAGTTGGGCCTCGCAAAAAAAGTTATCATATAATAGGTGAGAATTAGTTCTCACTTGAATATTTTCCTATATATATCACACCTCTACATGTAGCAGGGGAAAAATATTTTCATGAAAACCCAATCATCGAAATGCAGCAGAGTTACTTAAAAGGGTGTTAAAAGAGGTTTATGCATGAGAAGTAAATGGATTGCCGCTAATTTTTGGGGAAAGACAAATCTATTTAAATGTAGAAAGGAAATGAAAATAGGTTTAAATTGAAGAAAGATAATGTATCTTTCAAATAAAGAAAATTGGAAAAAAATGACAAATGTATCAGGGAAATAGAAACTATCTTGTGGTTCAGATATATTTTCTTTCATTCTTAAAATAAGTTGAGTGAATCTTGCAGTTCAGATTTATCATTCTTAAAATAAACTACAAATCAATATGGAATCTTGTGGATCAGATTCACCCCATTCTTAAAATAAACTACAAATCAAAACTGAATCTTATGGTTCAGATTCATCATTCTATTTTTTTAACTACGAATCAAAAGTGAATCGTATGGTTAAGATTCATCATTCTTAAAACAGAGGTAACAAATTAAAAGTGAATCTTATGGTTCATATTTATCAATCTTAATATAGACTACAAATCAAAAGTGAATCTTATGGTTAAGATTCATCATTTTTAAAATAAATTGCAAATCAAAAGTGAATCTTGTGGTTCAGATTTATCATTCTTCTTAAAATAGACTACAAACCAAACTGAATGTATAAAGTTCTTAACATATCTGTGAGTTTTTTGGTAAAAAAAAGCCAAAAATATCTATTGTTAAATTAGTTGCTCTGTTATCTTTTGATCATTTAGCAATCTTACCTCTCCTCATCATATAAAAAATATTCTCTCTTCCACTTGTAATCGTTGATTAAAAAATTAAAGTAAAAAAAAGAAACAAAAATGATAGGGTTCCTTTTGTTTTTTTTTTTTGCATATTTGTTGAATTGGGACAAATTTGAAGTTCTCCCTAAAAGGGTAAGACAGCCGGCAGTCTGCTCTATTTAACTATGTGGAAAGGGAGGAGGAGAGGCAGGAGGAAAAAAGAGGAAAGGAGAGGAAGAGAATAGCAGCACAATGGTCGAGGCACCATCAGGTAGAGCTCCTCTCTCTCCCTCACAAGTGGAAGAAAGGATCTTTTCCCATTAAGATCCCTCAGTAAGATCCAAATACAAGATTCTCTCTTTTCCATCCACTCTAAAATCATCTCTCTCTTTCTATCTCTCTCCTATGCTGCTTTCTTCTCTTTGTTTCCTTCCTCTGTTCAGTTCTGTTGCTCTCTTCTTTCTCTTTATTTTTCTCTTTCATTTCATGTTTTTTAGATCGCTAGATCTGCTGCCTCTTTTTCTTCCCATTTTTTCACAAAAAGTTTTACTATTTCCTTTGATCAACCTTCTAACTGTAATTATTTCATTATTTTTGGAGTAAATTATGATTATCTATTTTTTCCCCTAAATTACATTGACAGGGTCATTATCAAGAGGGACTGGGTGGTATAGGAAAATGTAAGTTTGAAACTTGTTTGTTTAAGAAATTAGAACTCAGCTTCTCTTTTATATTATCTATCATTTGTTCATTAAGCTACAATTTATTTTATTAGTTGCAATGATAATAATTGGTCACAAACAGCGCAATTGATGAACACACGCGCGATAGTTACCCATTAGGATGGGTGACTAGGTGGACCTGTTGTGGGGGGTGCACCAAAACACCATAAAAAAAAGTTTGCGGTAGAGGGGCCATATTGCCCCTTTATTAGGTGAAGGAAAGTAAGCCACTTAACAACCCAGAAGAAAAGAATTTAAATTCCCTCAAAATCTAAAACCTACAACCTTTTGAAACTTATTTTCCTTAATGAGGCTTTCTTATGAAAGATCCAAATCAATCAAAATAAATAACTTCATTTTTTATGTGTCATTATGTTAGTCACAAGTTTTCCGTAGTGTTACCATCAGGTGGGTCTTGAGTACCGAATGACCTATATATATATATATATATATATATATATGAGCCAGCTCTTCTAAGCTAAAACTTACTTAATCCTAAGCTAAAATAGTGTTGTAACCACAAATCAAAGTCGATTATCATTGTTTTTTTGCATAATGATCGTTTCCAAAATCTAGATAAATAATCCAATTAGAACTGGATTTTTCAGTTCTATCATGCAAAAAACAGATATAATCAACTTAGATTGTTGGACCAGCACTATTCCTGCTTAAGATAAGGTAAGCTTCAACTTAGGAGGGCCCTTGTCATATATATATATATATATATATATGTATATATATGTATACATGCATAATTCTATGAAACTTTCCTGAATGATATCAGGTTGGGTTTGGTAAGCTCCCGAAACTACACCAACATTATCCTTAATCCTAACTCCATTGGTATATATTGAAGCCAAGTATTTGCATTCAATTTTGATTATATGGACGTCAACAGGGTGGGTTGAGTGTGGCCACGCTAAAGTTGAACATGGTTAGCTAGTGTCGGAGTCAATATCTTATTTTTTTGAGGTTCAGTTAGTGAGTCGGACCTAGAATTGCAACCCAACATGTGTGACCCAAATCTATAAATGGCACACTTGTTTCTTGGAATTGAAATATTGAATCCCTAGCAGTGCTAACAAAATTTATTCCTAAAATTAGCTAATGTTGATTCTCACCTTCACAAAATCCGGATGTTCAATTTTAAAATTCATTATTATTATTATTATTATATATATATATATATATATAAGCAGAGGTAAGCTCAATTGTGTGGTGCCCACTTGGGGACTCATATTGGGAAAGAGATAGGGGGATTTGAAGGACTCCATGGGACCCTCTTATTTGCAAAAAAATTACGAAAAATTAGCCTCAATCGTGGTTTCTATCATCTCCATTAGGGCCCCAACACTTTAATGGTCAACAGTCCATTCGGATCGGTACACAGTAATCATGTCCATCCATCACTCCCCATATGGTGAGTGACAAACTTGCTGGGGCTCATCTAAGGCCCCACTAATCATGGGACTTGGGGGATACATCATGGATGAGCCCATATATCAAGTTGGGTATCAATCCCATACCTCAAACCCTGTCATTCGTGTCCCATAAATTTAATAATTTTATAGTGAAGAATAAATTTGACTCTCGATCCAATGGTCCAATCCATTTGGATCAATGAAAACTTGACGAACCCACTGTATCTCATGGGTCCCATGTTTGTGGATGGTTAAGAAGGATCATAAAGTTTGCCCCCCTATGTTTCCCTCATTGTAACATGGTGAGGGATAGATGCACATGAAGGTTTTATATATATACATATATATATCCCACTATGTTTCATGATGGACCGACTGTAACTCATCGGTCCCATGTTTGTGGATGGTTCAGAAGGATCATAAAGTCTACCCCACTATGTATCCCTCATTGTAACATGGTGAGGGATAGATGCACATGAAAGTTTCATATATATATATATATATATATCTCCCATTGAGGAGCCGTTCCCTTTAAGACTTATCGAGAAATGAAATCCAAAGTGCGCGCTTGAGAAGCCACTACTAAAATCTTCATACAAAATTGCTAACAAATAAAAAGCTCGTGAATATAGTGGTGGTTTTGAGGAGCCGCTGTTAACAATTACCTTTAGCGGCTATTTTTCATTTCCACTGTCAGAAAAATGTCATCAAGGCCACATGAGCACCTTTAGAGGAGAGCCGTCCTCGACTCTAATACCAATTGTCACGACCAAGCTTATCTAGTGCCTGGGACGGACCTACATGTAGGCCTAGGGGGGCCATGGCCCCCCCTTAAGTTTTCAAAATTTTATTTTCACCACTAAATTTTTTGTAATTTTTTATTTTAACCCCTAATAATTTTCATTTGGCCCCCTCCTGGTTCCATTTTCTGGGTCCACCGCTGTCCAGTATAATATTGTCTGCTTTAGGCCCCCATAGAAGTACCCACAAAGCTTTGTTTATGGGCCCCTATTGGCCTACCCAAAGTATAAGGAGTCGTCTAAGCATAGCCAAGTCTCCAGAAACTCGCATGAGGAGACTTTACATCAAACAACTTTACATCATTATTACAGTAGGAAATAATCACGTTTTGAGTACTTTCAAATCATTAATAACACCCTCTTTTATTGTCCTCTTCTTTATTTGCTCTTGGTGCTATGTGTTCCTTTGTACTTATACTCTTTCGTTGTCTTGTTTGTTCTGCAGATTAAACAATTGCAATGCATGCACAACTCCACATCAATAAACACTTGTCAAACTCAAAGTAAACAAAAGCATCCACAGAAGCATAATGGATCTGTTTAAGCTCGAGCACCTCAGAATCCCAACAGCTGAGTTTAACATTCTTGGGCTTCTCCATCTCCATTGCAAGACCAACTTCTTTAGTCCTTCTTGCTTAAGCAGCTTTGATATCTTTTGTGCCTAATACTCGGCATATATTCATTCAAAAGCTTGTTGTCTAAAAAAATCTCTGAGTGATTCAGGGATAGTCTCTGCCTGGATCAATTGGTAGATGAGGTATTGGATGCCTACAGAAAGATGGAGAATCGCAAGATGGCAGTTTATCTTCTATTTCTTATCAGTTATTTTTATTGCTTTTGAAGGGGAGATGCCACTCGGTCTCAATCCCAACAATGGTGATCATCTTGTCATAGACGCGGCGTATTTGATAATAATGCTCTTCAATCTAGCTAGAGAGAGAACGTAAGATATCAAAGAGAAATGTATGTAGAATATAATTGATAAGCAAAAGTCTTCTTTGAATTTATGTTGGTGATGTGTGGTAGAGAGAAATTGTAAGTAAAGGAAAATTGATAAGATGAGAAGAAATTTTTATGTACAATAGAATTGGTGAGTAAAAGCTTCTTTTCATTATAATGTGATTCTTAAGTATCTAATAACTTTATACATTTAATTATATTATTTTATTAATAGGTATCCAATGGAATGATTTTGGGCAAGTCACAACATTACAAAATTAGCGACTGGTGTCCCATGTGTCATGCAAGGGAACAAAACAATGTCAATTTGCATGCAGGGGTCGCGCATGAAACCCTCAACAAACAAAACGACATAATTCTTAGGACATGATTTTTTATTGGAATTCCAGAAATTTCACTCTGAAAAATTTTTAAATTTTCAGACATAGTGGAATTTCTGGATGCTCTTTTGACCTTGAGCATTCATAAATTCCACCAAAAGTTAAAGGAGTTGGAATTCTTGGATTCCTAAACGTCATTTGAGATCTTTTATGTGATTGAAATTTAGAAATTCTGGAGAAGGAATATGGCATTTGAAAATACTATGGAACAAGATGTCACATTATGTTCTAAAATTCTCAAGCATATATAGTGAATTCTTTTCAGAAATAAACAGGCTCTTAGGTCTGGATTCATCTAGGGGGCTCAAGAGTTGCGTCTGAGCGCATCCTATGGGCCCAATGTTAAGCACATACTTATAACTTATTATCTGGATAGGCCATGCCTATAACTCGTCTGCGGTAGGCCTTAAAAAGGTCTAGTCCCAACTTGCTGAGACAAGTAACTTAATCCAAATTCAAGTCTAGACTCATTAATGATTGTATTCGTCCAAGTGGGACCCATGATTCATTTTGGTCATCATCTCTTCACAATAAGCTTCTTTTGCCATCAGACCTAATCAGCTTCAATGAAATGAATATGCGACTAGCGAAAGGAGCCCACATTATTTCAATTTAGTTTGCGCCCACGGTTAGCTACATATAAAATATTTAGTTAAAAAAAATATATTTATAAATCACTAAGTAATTTTCTTAAAAATGAAATAAAATGATTTCTAAGCTATTCTTAAAAAATGAAATAAAATGATTTCTAAGCTATTAAAAATTATAGTCTGTCTTACTTTCTTCATTACGGCAAATATCATTACTTTCTTCATTAAGGCACACCACTGTTGATCATCTACATTTTAAGATTTTAGAGGGAAAAAAAAAAAAAAAAACAAGCAAATAGATTCATTAATAATTTTTTAGGAAAAACTATTCATCCTAGAGTATGACCCTAATTTTGACAATAAGAGGTTGATAATTGATTGATTGGATGTTTCAGGAACTGGATCCACAATGATCAATGTCACAGTATAATTTGGTGTTTTTTATAATGTGATGATGATGTTGAAAAATGCCCACCATTATAGGATCTCGTGTATGTCAATTAGATCAGTAGACACTTATAATTTAAAGTTTCCAATTTTGGTAGGAAACATGTTATTTGAGAATATTAGAGCAAATCTTGCGGTTTAATTGGGTTTCACCAATGTAAATTAAATCTCTAAAATATCTCTCTTTCTCTCTTGAAGATATAGATTTGTATGGTGTATAACAATACATATACACAACATATTTCCTACCAAAAAGAGAAAAAAAAAAAAGAAAAAAAAAAGAAAATGCAAATCAATTGCAAAATTGAATCTCAATTCCCAAATCAATTCGCCCAATCTTTATATATAATAACTAGCATAGTAGCCGTGTTGAGTACGGTTGCATTCTTTGCACTTTCATTTTAAAAATTATATATTGAGATAAGGAAGACCATAAATTATAAATTAAACACTCACCCAATAAATAAGTAGATGAAGACTTTAGTTAATTATAGCTGCAAACATAGCAATCATCTAATAAAACATAGACCAAATGCTTAAAATGTAATATTCTAAATTTCTATACTAAAAATTTATTGTACTGCTTGAGCAGAAAGAATCAATAATATTAGATGTTTTGGTTGGTGGCATAGTACATGGCCCGGCCCCTTGAAAAAGGTAAGGCTCAAGAACGGGTGGTGGGTAACATTTATATAATATAAAAAAGAGTCATTCGGCGAAAGGTTTCTCAAAGTATGACTTTGTTGCAAACAGTCCAAAAAAAAGTCATGCAGCCAAAGGTCATCTAACATATTCCCATACCTGATATGTCTAATTTATGCTTTTTTTAAATCATATCCCATGATTGGTGGGATATCCCATTAATAATAGTCAACTACTACTTAATGGGCCACGATTAATGGAATCTCATTAATGAGATTTTCAAATAAATTCTAAAAATACAAAAATAAATTTCAAAAAATGCAAATAAATTTCAAAAAACATAATAAATTTATAATAAAAAAATAAGTTTCAAAAGAACACATATAAATTTAAAAATTCACAAATAAATTTCAAAAAATATAAATAAATTTCAAAAGATGAAAATCAATTTCAAAAGATCCAAATAAATTTCAAAAAAACATAGATAAATTTCAAAAGACTCAAATAAATTTCAAAAGACGTAAATAAAATTAAAACACGCAAAAAAAATTTAAAAAACACAAATACATTTGCCAAAACTAAGATAACCCAATTTTCCAAATTAGTGAACAATGTATCAAAAAACTCAAGTCTTTTTTTTTTCAAAAAATCAGTTAAATTTATTTCAAAAAATACAAATAAATTTCAAACGACACAAATAAAATTCAAAAGCACAAATAGATCTAAGAAAATACAAATAAATTTGCCAAAAACACAGAAAGATTCGTTCAAAAACACAGTTAAATTTTTTTTAAATGGAGATAAATTTGTCAGAAACTCACCTATATTTTTCAAAAACTCAAATAAATTTGCCAAAAACTCAGAAAGATTTGTTTATAACTTAGATAGATTTGTTCCAGAACTCAAATAAATAGCCAAAAACTCGGATCGATTTGTCAAAAACTTAGATAAATTTGTCTCGAACTCAGATAAATTTGTTCCAGAAGTCAGATAAATAGCCAAAAACTCAATTAGATTTGTCTAGAACTTAGATAAATTTGTCCAGAACTCAAATAAATTTGTTCCAGAAGTCAGATAAATAGCCAAAAACTTAGATAGATTTTTTTCAAAACTCAAATAAATTTGACAAAAAATAAAAAACTCAGATAAATTTGACTTTGACTGAAATGGGGATGGACTTTTGGAACGGGTCAGGTCGAACTTGACCTGGAACCAACTCGGAACTGATGCAGAGCCCAGGCCCACTTTCTTCTTCTTCTTCATTCTGGAATCAGAAACACAAAAGCCATCTTCCGTTCGTCTTCTTCCTCGATTATGGTGATGTTATGGCATTGTGTCCGGTGGCGATCCCCCTTCTCCGGCAACACGCAGGAACGACGGTGGGGCAAGAAATCCGGGGATGGCGCAGAAGATCGTCTTCTTCTTCGTTTCATGTTCTGCAAGTCTGCAATAGAACCTGGGCAAGGTTGCATGAGTCTTCTTCTTCCTCTCAGGCAACGACGTGTGGGCTAAGGAAGCAGTAGCGTTTGGCGATGCTACTTCTCTGAAAAACTCCAATCTCGTTCTCTGAAGAAAAATAGAGATTTATCTCAACTGTTGAGATCCAATCCATCAATGTCCATGTCCGGATTGAAGAAGAAGAAGAGGGAGAATGGAAGATTTAAAATTTAAAATTTTAAAATTTTATGCCTAATCATTTGAAAGGGCAAATCAGTCATGAAAATGTATGAGGTGGCGTGTTTAGGGACCTCTCTCCATGAGCTGAACTGTCTAGGGACCTCTCATCGAAATATGTCCAAGCTGCATGGAATACAGGCCTTAGAGGAAAAGTTGATGGACTGGAGGCCTTACAAGTCCTATATGGGGGACCTTTCGCTAATTATCTCAATAAAAAAAAGGCTTCCCCTATTAGCTCTAAAGTTGGTTGAGACATGTATGTGTGTGAGAAAGTGCATGTGTTTGAGTCTTTATCTCATTAGTAAAGATATTTTTGATTAAATTGTATATCTTATTTGGGTCGGGCCAGGCTTCAGGCTCTCTACAGCTAAATCCAAGCCTGATCTGGTATCTTAAACTTACATAGATCTTATGTCTAAATTTGATATGATTAGGAGCCTTAGGAGCCTCTTGAAGCTAGCAGAACATGTAGATACCATCCAGTGGTGGGCCGCGACGCGGTAAAAAGCTGAGTTTGACAATTTGATTATGCACATTGATCTTTTGCCAAACCATATGTGAGGCTTAGTCCATAGAAACCACCAATAGAATGGGTAGGGTGAATCTGGTGTTGGCCATAGGCCCAAGTATCATTCTAATTAGATAGCTCTAAACCTTTATTTTAGATCCTCTTATGGTTCTAGAAGTTTGTGTGTGTTTTTTCTTCCCTCTTCGATCGTTATGCAATCCAAGAACGTGTAATGTTTGGAAAAGCCCAAAATTGGGATGAATTCCAATCCATGTGTGGGCGTGTAGGGAGTCCGGACTCTCGAAGCTGTGAGAAATCCTGAGTTGAAGAAGTGAAGCTCTACAATGGGACTCACAACATAATGAGGCTTACTTTATGATCCATTTGAACCATCTACACATGTGAGACCCCGAAATTACACTGAACACCTATCCGAATGGATTGAGGGTCAAAATCTTACTTTAATATAAAGTCATTAAATTTGTGGGCTATTGAGGAAGGGGTTGTAGGCATGAGATTGAACCCAAACTTGATATATGGGCCCATCCAAGATGTCTCTTTTCACCATTTGGTGAGCGACACACAGATATATTATATATATATATATGAGGGCGGTTCTCCTAAGCTCAAGTTTGTGGTGGGGCCCACCTAGGGACCCACATGGGCACTGGCGGACCTACGTATAGGCCAAGGGGGTCCATGGCCCCCCTTAAGTTTTCAAAATGTTATTTTTTACTGTTAGAACTTTTTTGATTTTTTTATTTTGCCCCTTAAAATTTTTGAATTTTCTTTTAATAATTTTCATTTGGCCCCCCTAGTTTCATTTTTTGGGTCTGCCTTTGCACATGGGGATGGAGATGAGAAGATTTCAAGGACTCCTTTAGACCGTCATCTCTTCAAAAAATCAGCCCCAACAGTAATTTCTATCATCTTCATCTGGGACCCAAAAGTTTAATGGTCAATAGTCCATTTGGATCGGTACACGGGTGATCCAACGATCCAGTAATGGATCGGTACACGGGTGATCCAACGATCCAGTAATTTCGGATCTGACACAAAGTTGGTGGACCGTTGGATTGATTGTGTACCGATCCAAATAGACTATTGACCATTAAACTTTTGGTGCCTAGATGAAGATGATAAAAATCACGGTTGGGGCTCGTTTTTTGGAGAGAGGAGGGTCCATGGGAGTCCTTAAAATCCCCCCATCCCCATCCCTTGTGGGTCCCCAGGTGGAACCCACCACACACTTGAACTTACTTTATTCTAAGCTTGAGCTTAGGATAAGATTTCGTAAGCTCACGCTTGTGGGTCCCACCCATGGTCCACCCAAATGGACCAAACACGAGCCCCTGAATTGCATGTCTACCAACTTTTGATCAGATTCGAATTTACTAGACCATTGGATCGACCGTGTACTAATCCAAATAGACTATTGACCATTAAACGTTTGGGGCCCAGATGGAGATAATAAAAGTCACGGTTGAAACTAATTTTTTGCAGAGAGGAGGAGCTTAGGGAGTTCTTGAAATTTCCTTCATCCTCATCCCCATGTGGGCCCTACCACACACTTGAGCTTACCTCAAGATTAGGAGAGCTCCCCTATATCTATGCATATATATATATATATACACACACATATATATATATATATATATATGGGAGATGCTCCTGTGAGAGATGCTCTCACCTAATTAATATGAGAGATAAGGTGGGGGCCCTCTCTTGTAGGAGCATCTCCCTATACACACACACACACACACACACACACACATATATATGTATATAGGGGTTAGCTCTCCTAAGCTCAAGCTTAGAATAAGGTAAGCTCAAGTGTGTGGTGGGGCCCACTTGGGGACCCGCATGAGGATGGGGATGGGGGGATTTCAAGGACTCCCTGGGATCCTCTTCT
Organism: Camphora micrantha; assembly: GCA_003546025.1. Lineage (NCBI taxonomy): Eukaryota > Viridiplantae > Streptophyta > Magnoliopsida > Laurales > Lauraceae > Camphora > Camphora micrantha. Next base: position 26,372,557 of record QPKB01000011.1, read on the forward strand.
CTACAAAATATTAGCCCCAACCGTGATTTTTATAATCTCCATATGAGCCCAAAAGTTTAATGGTCAATAGTTCATTTGGATCGATACATAGTCGATCAAACGGTCAAGTAAATTTGGATTTGACCGAAAGTTGGTGGACATGTGCAATTTAAGGGGGTCATGTATTTGGCTCATTTGGATGGACCAAAGGTCGGCCCCACAAGCATGAGCTTATGAAATTTTCTCCTAAGTTTGAGCTTAGGAGAGCCTTACTCATATATATATATATATATATATATATATATCAAAAGAGGTTTCTGGATGAGAAGTAAATGGATTGCTACTAATTTTTGGTGAAAGGAAATAGGTTTAAATTGAAGAAAAATAAAATATCTTTCAAATAAAATAAGTTTGAAAAAAAAAAAAAAAACGACAAATGAATGCAAATAGAAAATCTTGTCAATATTTCAATCTACATATATTTTATTCTTCTTTTACCCAAACACCCCCTGAGACATATTTTCTTCCATTCCTAAAATAAGTTAGGAATGAATCTTATAGCTCAGATTTATCATTCTAAAAATAAACTGCAAATCAATACCGAATCTTGTGGTTTAGATTCATCCCATTCTTAAAATAAACTACAAATCAAAATTGAATCTTGTGGTTCAAATTCATCATTCTTAAAATAGAATACAAATCAAGAGTGAATCTTATGGTTAAGATTCATCATTCTTAAAATAAATTGCAAATCAAGAGTGAATCTTGTGGTTTAGATTTATCATTCTTAATATATATTACTAATCAAACTGAATGTATAAAGTTCTTAAAATATTTTGGTTTCCTATGTCATTTCTTTTTGTAAAAAAAAAAAAACTGTAAAATATTTGTTATTAAATTAGTTGCTATCTTCTTTCTTGATCATTTAGCAATCAACCTGTCCTCATCATATAGAAAAACTCCCACGTGGACATTTCTAATCTAAGTTTAAAAAAGGGGTTTTAACTAAAAGCATCCATAAATATCCCTATATGTCTCAAAGCATCCTCAAATATATGTAATGCCCAAAAGCCTCTTATAGAGTATACTTTGATTTTTTTTTTTTTCATACAAAATTGCCCTTCAGCCCCTTTATTGCGACACTGAAACTCGACCGCATTTTCACATTGAAGTATTTCGAGAATTGTCATTTTTATTTCAATTCTCGAACTTGTTTGTTTATTCAAGACATTATAAGTAGTTAACATTTATTAAACCCATATTCTAAAGTCATAAATGTTGAGGAAAAACATCTTCAACTTTGAAGGTAAATATCTCCATGACTGTAGTAAAAGTAGGGATACGAATATGGAATGGAGCAGAGCACAAATCTTTGTGTGTGTGTGTGTTTTTTTTTTTTTTTTTTAATGAGAAAAATAGACTTTTTAAAGAAAAATCTCGACAAAATGTAGGAAGAGAGTGCTCGCAGTGACTTCATTCATTATTAAAGAAACACATAATAGAATGGTTGAACTCATACATTTACAGAAATCATTCCTTTAAATTTAGAATTGTTAGTCAATCTAAATGCACCTCTTGTATCATATTTTTGTTAACTTTAACTATTGAAATGTTAAGTCTCTTCTCAACATTGCAAGTTGTTTCTCGACATCACAACGTAATCATGATAATGTTCAATTCATACATGAGCTCGCGAATGATGTTGGACACATATATAGACACAAAATCCCAAGTTTATGAGTGTTATTTCTCGAGCTCGCGAGCATATCTCAAGCTTGCGAGTGTCACGTGTCAAGTTCACGAGAGACAAAGTGAAGGGCAATTTTGTCTAGAAAAAAAAATAAAGTATGTTGTATAAGATGCTTTTGGGCATTATATGCATTTGATGATGCTTTTGGAGGTATATCGATATTTGTGGATGCTTTTGGTAAAAAACCCTTTAAAAAATAAAAGTAAAGAAAATATAAAATGATAGGATTTTTTTTTTTACATTCGTTGAATCGGGACTAATTTGAAGTTCTCCCTAAAAAGGTAAGACAACCGACGGTTTGCCCTATTTAAGTCGAGAGGAGTAGAGGCAGTGGAAGAGGAAATAGGGTGAATTAGAGGAAGGAGAAGAAAATAATAGTAGCAGACGGCACAATGGTGGAGGCACCATCAGGTATAACATCTCTTTCTCTTATAGGTGGAAGAAAAGAGCTTTTCCTCCTGAAATCCCCCGGAAGATCCAAACACAAGATCCTCTCTTTTCCTTCCACTCTAAAATCATCTCTTTCATGTCGTTCTCTTCTCTCTTCTCTTTGTTTCTTTCCCCTCTTCAGATCTATTGCTCTTTGCTTCTCTCCTTCTCTCTATTTTATTTTCATTTCATGTTTTACAAAAATCACTAGATTTGCTGCTTCTCTCTCTCCCCCCATTTTCCCCATAGATGTGCTCCTTGTTCTCACTTGCCTCTCTTTTTCCTGGTTTGTACTATCAGTATGGACACTAATGTGCTAAAATATATTTTTTAATGGCCTTTGAAAATGACTAAAGCCTGTTGAAAGAAGTTCTTTTTATGATTAGCGTCCTCATAAAGTTTTATAGTTTCCTTTGATCAATCTTCTAGCTATCTTGATCTCATCATTTTTTGAGTAAATTATAATTATTTATTATTTTTTTCTAAATTGTAGTGACAAAGTCATTACCAAGAGGGATTGGGTGGTATAGGAAATTGTATGCTTGAAACTTGTTTGTTTAAGAAATTACAACTCAACTTCTCTTCTCTCTCTCTCTCTCTCTATATATATATATATATATATAGGGAAATATTCAAGTGAGAATATTATATTAGAACTTTTTTGCGGGGTCCAACTAGTAACCCATTCAAACCTAGCAACAAATAGGGAACCCCCAGATAGTCACTAATCCCAAGGATTGACATACATTCGAATGGACTGAACCGTTGGATTGAGAGTTGAATATAATTTTTTTTAATTTGAAGCCATTAAACTTGTGGGCCACGGATGAAAGGGGTAGGGGCATGAATTTGGGGTCAAACTTGATACTTTGGGTGGTCTCACATAGATCTTTCCATCCCCTGGTCCCATCCCTAAATGGGCCCTACAATTGGGCTCCATAAAAAAGTTCTCATATAATATGTGAGAACTAGTTCTCACCTGAATATTACCGATATACACACACATAGGGATGAGGTTGGGGATCAAAGATCTAGATGGGCCTTACCTCCCTACTGAATTTGGGGCTCACTTGATTATCCTAATCCCTTGATCAATGGTCCTCAAAGTTTCATCTCTTAAAACAACTTGGCCATTGATCCCATTTGAATGAATGAAATAAAAAACGTGTTCGATATAATTCCTGGGGTCCCATGTGTGCGGTCCATTTGGATAGATAATTAAGTAGGCCCCGCTCTAGGGTGTGCACCAAAACACCATAAAAAAGGTGTGCAGTGGAGGGGTCACATGAAGGAAAGTAAGCCACTTAACAGCCCAAAAGCGCAAAAGCCTTCAATTCCCTTAAAAACATAAAACCTGGAACCTTACACAACTTATTTCGAGGAACTCATCAAAAATTAGCGAGTCTTCTTATTGAGGCCACTTATGCAAATTTTAAACCAATCGAAATAAAAGACTCCATTTTTGATGGGTCCTCATTGGAGTTGGTGCCAGTGTTTGATTATGTAAATTAAAAGTTTTCTATAGTGTTCAATCTAACAATGAGCTCAACTCCTGATTGAATTAGATATCTCCAAATTTCCTTTTTTAAAGCGGGTGTTTTTGCCCTTCATAACATATAATCCAAAAAGTTGGTTTTGCTTCTTTCTCATCCCTTCTTGGTATGAAGAAGTATTTTAGATTTTTTACAAAATGCCAAAAACAGTCCTTGTTTATTTTCAAGATTATGAAATATCTTCTGTTGCATGAAATGTATGGATGCTTTGACCAAAGGTTTGCAGGAGTTTTGTAGCGTGCCCTATATATATATATATATAAATGAATTGAGTCACTGTGGGCACCTCAATGTTGGGCCCACATAGGGCCCCACTGGAAAGAGTCATCTTGGATAGAACCATATATATGTCAGGTTAATGGTTAATCCCATGCGTCTAACCACTTCTTCTATGGCCTATAAATTTAACGACTTTATCAAGGAGGATGTTAAAGATATGCTCTCTGAGTTTCATAGAAGGGGTAGAATTAATAGGGAGATGAATGCAACTTTTTTAACTCTTATTCCTAAAGTGCCTAATCCGGTGGAGTTACATGAGTATAGACCTATTAGTCTTGTGGGCTATCTTTATAAATTATTGGCAAAGATCTTGGCTAATCGACTTAAGACGGTTCTCCCACTCATCATCAGTCCTACTCAAGGGGCTTTTGTGGCAAAGAGGCAGATTCTTGATGGTGTGTTGGTTGCTAATGAGCTCATTGATTCAAGAAAGAGGTCTAAAGCAGAGGGTGTTATTTTCAAAGTTGATTTAGAGAAAGCTTACGACCATGTGGAGTGGAGTTTTATTGATTACATGCTTTTTAGATTTGGTTTTGGAGAAACCTGGAGAGGCTGGATGAGGGAGTGCATTTCTACTACTTCTTTCTCGGTTTTAGTCAACGGTTCTCCTTCAAGGTTGTTTAAAGCCTCAAGAGGTATTCGCCAAGGTGATCCCCTTTCCCCTTTTCTTTTTACAATTGTGGTGGAGGCCCTGGGTGCGCTTTTAACGAAAGCAAAAGTAATAGGACTGATTGAAGGTTTCAAAGCTGCCAGAAATGGAGAGGCAATTTCTCACTTACAGTTTGCAGACGACACTATTCTATTCAGCTCACCTAGAAGGGAAGAAGTTATGGCTCTAAAAAGAATTTTAAGATGCTTTCAGATGGTCTCTGGTCTAAAGGTTAATATTTCCAAGAGTAAGCTGTTTGGGGTTGGCTGTTCCCAAGAGATTACTCAGTCATTGGCAGCCATGATCCGTTGTAAATCAGGAAATCTCCCTTTCATGTATCTTGGTCTTCCTATTGGGGCGAAGCAGAATTCAAGATCTCTATGGGACCCGGTTATTGAGAAAGTTGAAAAGAAGCTGTCTTCTTGGAAGAAACATCACCTATCTCTTGGAGGTAGAATCACGTTGATTAGAGCATGCTTATCTAACATTCCCATCTATTTTATGTCTCTTTTCAAAATGCCGAAGGAAGTGGTAAATAGATTGGATCGCATTCGGAGGAGATTTTTATGGGAGGGTCGGGGTGATAAGAAGAAATTACATTTAGTCAAGTGGAGTGAGGTGATTAAGCCAAAATGTTGTGGGGGGCTGGGTCTTGGTAGTTTAGAGATCAAGAACAAGGCTTTACTGGCAAAGTGGTGGTGGAGATTTGGGGATGAGAGGGAGGCTCTTTGGAGGAGAGTCATTTCTGATAAGTATGGTGAGGACCATTTGGGATGGTGGCCTATTCCAGGTCCGAGGTACCGTCGGTCAGCGTTGTGGGGTGCTATTGCTTCGGTTGGAGATTCTTCTTCTGTTAGCGGGGAAGTGTTGTCCAAAGGTGTCGGTTTTATTGTGGGGGAAGGGAGGCTTGTTAGATTTTGGTTGGATGACTGGATGGGGGTGGGTCTCTTGTGTGAGTTTTTCCCCAGAATCTTTAGAGTGGTTTCCAACAAGGAGGCTATTGTTAGTGACTGCTATGAGGAGAGGGAGGGCTGTACTTTATGGGGCCTGTCTTTTAGGAGAAGTCTTCGTTCTTCTGAAGAAGTGCAGTATGGGGAGTTGTTGAGTCTTCTTTCTAATGTATTCTTGTGCAGGAACTCTAAGGATTCTCGAATTTGGAAGCCTTCCATATCCGGGGAGTTCTCCGTAAAGGCTTTTTACATGGCATTACAGGGGAATCTATCATCAACTACCTATTTTCCTCAATCTTGGTTAGGTTTGGTTCCTCCCCGGGTGGAAGTCTTTTGCTGGTTAGCAATCTTGGGAAAGGTTTCTACAGCAGACAACTTGAGAAGAAGAGGGCTAACGTCGGCTAGTATCTCAGATCTCTGCGTGATGTGTCAAAAGAAGGAGGAATCAGTTAACCACCTTTTTCTTCACTGTGAGGTGGCGCAGGTGTTTGGGGTCACTTCATTGGCAGATGCGGTGTTGCTTGGTGTTGCCCGGAAAAGATTGCAGAGGCAGCGGAGGCGTGGATGGGAGGACATTTTCTTGGTAGTGGTCGTACTCTTTGGAGGATGCTTCCATTTGTTATTTTATGGTCCATTTGGAGGGAAAGGAATAATAGGATTTTTAAGGGTGACTTCTCTTCCCTACCGGTGTTGATTGATAGAATAACTATGATGATCGCTAAGTGGACTTCGATCAGAAAAGAGTGCTTCAATTTTACTCTTAATGATATCCTTCTAAATTGGGAAGCATGCATGGGTTGCAAATTGAGTAGAGTGAGGAGAGTTGTTCATTGGTCTCCACCCTCTCCTGGTGTTTTGAAGTTTAATGTGGATGGTGCTGCGAGAGGTAAACCAGGGTTGGCGGGAATTGGAGGTGTTCTTCGGAATAGCAATGGGGAGGTCTTGTTTATGTTTTCAAAGCATGTGGGTGTTTGTGATTCTAATGAAGCAGAGGTTTTGGCTATTTTGGAAGCCCTTCGATGCTTTTCAAGACGATTCCAAGGTGATCTTATGGTGGAGAGTGATTCTTCTAATGCGATTGCTTGGGTGTCTAATAAGAAGCCTTTTCCTTGGAAATTTCAATTCCTCTTTAATGAAATTCGATCTTTCACTACTACCATTAATGTTGTCTTTCATCACGAGCTTAGATCAGCCAACAGTATGGCTGATGCTTTAGCCAAGCAAGGGGTGGAGAGAAGCTATCCTTGGGAGGGTTTTATTATGTAATTGGGGTTGGGTAGGGTACATTGCTCTTGTACCCTTTAGTTTGTTTTTCTTTTCTCCTTCTTTCTTGTATTCTTACCCCTTTTGTTGTTTTTCTTTTTGTATTATTTCCTTCTTCTTATAATGAAAGTTTCAGTTACCGATCAAAAAAAAAAAAAAAAATATTACGGACTACGTACAAATGTAACAACTTTATAAGATGATTTTTCTTAATTAAAAATGGATTTTGATTACTTAGTAGATTCCTATGCCTCGATCATTATCAGTAGATTGGTAGTTTTTATCTTGCTATTTGCTTGCTTTTATTTCTGATTATTTGCTCTTAATAATTACTAGTTCATCATCTTAACATTAGTTTTCAGAGATTAAAAGTTTTTCTTGATTTACTCCTTGTTCAACCCGTATTTGCCACTGACTCAACAAGGTAGCCATGCACTTGCAGTTAATTATTGTATGTTGTTCACATCAGTCATCAAAACTCACTTCTTTTTAGTGGTGAACAATAAATCAAATAACTTCACACCATTACAATTGCAAACAATCACGTTTTGACTAACACCCTCTTTTGCTTTTCTCTTTTTTGTTTGCTCTTGGTGCCTTGTGTTCTTTTGTTCTTATACTCTTTCTTGGTCTTGTTTGTTGCTTGCAGCATGCACAACTTCACATCATCAAACACTTGCCAATCTCAAAACTAACAAAAGCATCAATATATGTGTAATGGATCTGCTTGAGCTGGAGCTGGAGCGCGCTAAGTGTCACCTTCTTGGCTTCTCCATGTCTACTTCAAGAATAATATTGGCCAGCTTCTCTAGTCGTGCTTGCTTCAGTACTTTTTTTGTTAAGATTCACTGCAGCAGTAGCTTTGAGATCTTTTGTCCACCTAATACTCAGCACATTTCATTCAAAAGCTTGTGGTCTCAAAACTCTGAGTGGTTTAGAAATGGTCTTGGCATGGATCAATTGGGAGATGTGGATGTGGTATTGATGCCTACATGGGTAGTTTTTATTGTATTTCTTGTGGTCATTTCTGTTGCTTTTGGAGTAGAGATACCACTCGGTCTCAATACCAACAATGGTGATCTTGTCATAGACGCGGCGGATTTGATAATAATGCTTCTCATTCTTTAGAGAGAACGTAGGATATCAAAGAGAAATGTATGTATAACATAATTGATAAGTAAAAGTCTTCTTTGAGTTAATACGAATGTTGGTGACTTGTGTGAGAGGGAAATTGTAAGTAAAAGAAACATGATAAGATGAGAAAAAGATGAGGAGAGGAATGTATGTGGAATAGAATTAGTGAGTAAAAATTTCTTTTGATTATACTAATGTTGTGATTCTTAAATATCTAATAAATGATCTATACATTTAATTGTATCATTTTATTAATAGGCATCCATTAGAATGTGTTAGGGAAAGCCACAACATCACAAAAATACTGATTGATGTTCATGTGTCCCATCTGTCATGCATGAGAATAGAATCAATGTCAATTTGCAGGGGTCGTGCTTGAAACCCTCTATAATCAAAACGGCCTAATTCTCGGGTTCGGACAGTTTGGTCCAGGTCCATCCTATGGGCCCAATGTTTAGTACATGTAACTAATTTTGGGGATATGCCATACATGCTTCATGCCTATTTAATACTTTTTAACTATCGGGCCAAAAGCAGAACTAGTCTCTGTTAGGCATAAAAAGGTTATACGAAGGATCTTGTATGCGCACGCTCTGAGATGAACGCTGTGAGGCTGGTTATCGCCGGCATGTGTTTTTCTATGTATTTCATGAATCTCATCATCCATACATATACCACACTTAAAGAACAGATTTACCCATCAAAGCCGGAAAAGTGGCCCTCCAATTATGCAAATTGTGTGAGGAAATTAAGGGATTTGGTTGACTATGTGAGATGAACGTTGAGGCTTAGTGGGTAATAAAACGTGTGGGCCCACACGGTCTAACAATCTAGGCCCATCCAGCAGAGACAGGTAACTTGAATCCATATTCAAGTCTCTAAGCTCAATCGAGCTGGACCCATGTCCAAGGTCACTATTTGCATCATGCAAATCTGAGTTTGAAGCTAAAAAAGACAGTCGTATTCACCCAAGTGGTCTTTGAGTCCCAAATTGAGGTACTTTTTTCCTACCAAAAAAATAAATAAAAATGAGGTACCTTTTTAAGTAGTTGTTGTCTTTAATATTATTTATAATGTTAGATAATGATGGGATCCGTGGGTTATAATCTTCATACTAAGTTTCTTTTGTCATCAGAATTGATCAGGTGCAATGAAATGAATATACGACTACCAAAAGGAGCCCACATCATTTCAATTCAATCTGCACCCACAACTAACCACATCTAAAATATTTAGTTTCAAAAAATATATTTAGAAAATTTTAATTGAATTTCTTAAACGGTAATATTCAGGTGAAAACTAATTCTCATATATTATATGTGAACTTTTTAGTGGGGCCCAATTGTGGGCCCTATTTGAGGGGGGGGGGGGGGGGGGGGGGGGGCGGGGGAGATTTGATGGGAAAGATCTATGTGCGACCAACCCAAGTACCAAGTTTGACCCCAAACCCATGCACCTAACCCCATCATCCGTGGCCCACAAGTTTAATGGCTTCATATTAAAAAAAATATATTCAACCCTCGATTCAACGGTTTAGTCCATTCGGATGTGTGCCAATCCTTGGGAAAAGTGACTATCAGGGGTTCCCTATTGGTTGCTAGGCTTGGATGGGTTGCTAGTTGGGCCCAGCAAAAAAAATTCTCATATAATATGTGAGAACTATTTCTCATTTAAATATTTTCCTTACTTAAAAATGAAATAAAATAACTTCTAACCTGTTAAAAATCATTGTCTTACTTTCTTCATTCAGGCAAATATCATTTCAACCCTATCCATGCTCACCGTTGCTTGTCTATAATAATCGAATAGATTTATTATGAATTTTTGAAATGACTTAATTACTTAACGGGTTAACGGGTTGGGTCGTGTAACTCATTAAATTAACGGGTCGTATTCGGTTTGGATTTTTTGACCTGTTAAGTTAATGGGTCGTGTACGAGTTGAGGTGATTTTAACACGAATTCGTTAATCCGTAACCCGAATTCATTAACACGACACGATAGACAGCCCTAATCTCAATGAATGAGATATCTTCAAATTTTACCCACATAGCAATTGGTCATACCATAAGATTGACCTTATGCCTGTTTGGTTAAAAAATGCAAGATCGACGATTGATTAAAAAATATTTTATATATATATATATATATTGGGCCAACTCTCTTAAGCTGAAAAAGTACTGGGTCCCACAAATTAAAGTCGATTATAGTTATTTTTTTGCCTGATGATTATCTCCAAAATCAAGATAAATCTAATCAGAATTGGATTTTCCAGTTCCATTATGCAAAAAATAGATATAATCAACTTTGATTTGTGGGACCAGTACTATTCCAGTATGGGATAAGCTAAGTTGTAGCTTAAGAGAGCCCTACTCATATAAATATATAAATATATATGTGTGTGTGCGTGCGTGCGTGTGTGTGTCTATATAAAAAAATCACACCTCTACATGTAGCAGGGGAAAAATACTTTCATGAAAATCCAATCATCCAAGTGCAGTAGAGTTACTTAATAGGGTGTCAAAAGAGGTTTCTGCATGAGAAGTAAATGGATTGCCGCTAATTTTGGGGGAAAGACAAATCTATTTAAATGTAGAAAGGAAATGAAAAGTAGGTTTAAATTGAAGAAAGATAAAGTATCTTTCAAATAAAGAAAATTGGAAAAAATGACAACTGTATCTGGGAAATAGAAATTATCTTGTGGTTCAGATATATTTTCTTTCATTCTTAAAATAAGTTGAGTGAATCTTGCGGTTCAGATTCATCATCCTTAAAATAAACTACACATCAATACGGAATCTTGTGGATCAAATTCATCCCACTCTTAAAATAAACTACAAATCAAAACTGAATCTTATGGTTCAGATTCATCATTCTATTATTTGAACTACAAATCAAAAGTGAATCCTATGGTTAAGATTCATCATTCTTAAAACAGATTACAAATTGAAAGTGAATCTTGTGGTTCAGATTTATCATTCTTAATATAGAGTGAATCTTATGGTTAAGATTCATCATTCTTAAAATAAATTGTAAATCAAAAGTGAATCTTGTGGTTCAGATTATTCATTCTTCTTAAAATAGACTACAAATCAAACTGAATGTATAAAGTTCTTAACATATTTTACTTTTATATGTGAGTTTTTTGGTAAAAAAAAGGCCAAAAAATATCTGTTGTTAAATTAGTTGCTATGTTAGCTTTTGATCATTTAGCAATCTAACCCCTCCTCATCATATAAAAAATATTCCATCCTCCACTTGTAATCATAGTTTAAAAATTTTAAGTAAAAAACAGAAACAAAAATGATAGGGTTCTTTTTTTTCATATTTGTTGAATAGGGACAAATTTGAAGTTCTCCCTAACAGGAGTAAGACAGCCGGCAGTCTCCTCTATTTAAATCTGTGGAAAGAGAGGAGCAGAGGCAGGAGGAAAAACAGGGAAGGAGAGAAAAGGGGAGAAGAGAATAGCAGCACAATGGTGGAGGCACCATCAGATATAGCACCTCTCTCTCTCCCTCACAAGTGGAAGAAAAAAGCTTTTCCCATTAAGATCCCCAGTAAGATCCAAATACAAGATTCTCTATTTTCCAACCACTCTAAAATCATCTCTCTTTCCTCTGCTGCTCTCTCCTCTTTGTTTGCTTCCCCTGTTCAGTTCTATTGCTCTCTTCTTCTCTCTCTCTCTCTATTTTTATCTTTCATTTCATGTTTTACAAAAATCACTAGATCAGCTGCCTCTTTCTCTTCCCTTTTTTCTCACAAAAAGTTTTACTGTTTCCTTTGATCAACCTTCTGACTGTAATTATTTCATTATTTTTGGAATAGATTATGATTATCTATTTTTTTTTCCTGAATTACAATGACAGGGTCATCATCAAGAGGGACTACGTGGTATAGGAAAATGTAAGTTTGAAACTTGTTTGTTTAAGAAATTAGAACTCAACTTCTCTTTTATATTATCTATCACTTGTTTATTAAGCTACAATTTATTTATTAGTTGCAATGATAATAATTGGTCACAAACAGCGCAATTGATGAACACATGCGCAATAGTTATCCATTTGGATGGGTGATTAGGTGGACCTGCTGTGGGTGGTGCACCAAAACACCATAAAAAAAGGTGTGCAGTGGAGGGGCAACATTGCCCCCTTATTATGTGAAGGAAAGTCAGCCACTTAACAACCCAAAAGAAAACCTCTTATATTCCCTCAAAATCTAAGACCTACGACCTTTTGAAACTTAGTTTCCTTAATGAGGCTGACTTATGAAAGATCCAAACTAATCAAAATAAATGACTTCATTTTATTTATGGGTCATTATGTTAGTCACAAGTTTTCTGTAGTGTTACCATCAGGCGGGTCTTGTGCACCGGATGACCATGTTATATATATATATATATATATATATATATATGGGTAGCTCTCCTAAGTTGAAGCTTACCTTATCCTAAGCTGAAACAGTACTGGTCCAACAAATCAAAGTCGATTATCTTTGTTTTTTTGTTTTTTTAGCATAATGACTGTCTCCAAAATCTAGATAAATCCAATCAGATCTGGATTTTTCAGTTTTATTATGCAAAAAACAGATATAATCAACTTAGATTTATGTGATCAACACTATTCCAACTTAGGATTAGGTAAACTACACCTACAATATCCCTAATCCTAACTCCATTGGTATATATTGGAGCCAAGTATTTGTATTCTATTTTGATTATATGGATGTCAACAGGGTGGGTTTAGTGTGGGCTACCCTAAACTTGAACATGGCTAGCGTCGGAGCCAAGATCTTTTTTTTTTTTTTTTTGCTTCTCATCTTCACAAAACCCGGATGTTCAATTTTAAAATTCATTAGTTTATATATATATATATATATATAAAGAGGTAAGTAGAGGTAAGCTCAAGTGTGTGGTGGGGCCCACTTGGGGACTCATATGGGGAAGGGAGTAGGGGGATTTGAAGGACTCTGTGGGGCCCTCTTTTTTGCAAAAAAATAGCCCCAATCGTGGTTTCTATCGTCTCCATATCTGGGCCCCAAAACTTTAATGGTTAACAGTCCATTTGGATTGGTTCACAGTAATCATGTCATCCATCACTCACCATATAGTGAGGGACAAAATTTATGGGGCTCATCTAACGCCTCACTAATCATGGGACTTGGGGGATGGAAATATACATCATGGATGGGCCCATATATCAAGTTGGGTATCAATCCTATACCTCTAATCCTGTTATTCATGTCTCATAAATTTAATAATTTTATAGTAGAGAATAAATTTGACTCTCGATCCAATGGTCCAATCCATTTGGATCAATGAAAACTTGATGGACAAATTGTAACTCATGGAACCCATGTTTGTGGATGGTTTATAAGGATCATAAAGTTTGCCCCACTATGTTTCCCTCATTGTAACATGGTGAGGGAAAGATGCAAATGAAAGTTTCATATATATATATATATATATATATATATATGAGAAATACTCTCTCTCTCTCTCTCTCTCTATATATATATATATATCCCGTTCAAGGAGCCTGTCAAGGAATTTTCCCTTTAGGACTTATCGAGAATTAAAATCCAAAGTGCGCGCACTTGAGAAACCACTACTAAAATCCTCATACAAAATAGCTAACAAATAAAAAGCTCGTGAATATAGCGGCGGTTTTGAGGAACCACTGTGAATAGTTTTCTTTAGCGGCTATTTTTCATTTCCGCCGTCAGAAAAATGTAATCAAGGCCACATGAGCACTTTCATTGGAGAGCCCTCCTTGGCTCTGAAACCAATTGTCATGGCCCAGCTCATCCAGTATAATATTGTCCGCTTTGGGCCCCATAGGCGTACCCGTACAACTTTGTTTATGGGCCCCTTATTAGCGTACCCAAAACGCTAAAGAGGAGTCCACACATGTAGCCCAGTCTCTGGAAACTCACATGAGGGGACTTTACATCATTATTACAGTAGGAAATAATCACGTTTTGAATACTTTCTAATCATAAACAGCCCCCTCTTTTGTTGTTCTCTTCTTTATTTGCTCTTGGTGCTATGTGTTCCTTTGTATTTATACTCTTTCGTTGTCTTGTTTGTTCTGCAGATTAAACACTTGCCAATGCATGCACAACTCCACATCAATAGACACTTGTCAATCTCAAAGTAAACAAAAGCATCCACAGAAGCATAATGGATCTGTTTAAGCTCGAGCACCTCAGTATCCCATGTGGACCTACTTCTTTAGTCCTTCCTTCTTCAGAAGTAGAAGTAGCTTTAATATCTTTTGTGCGTACTACTAGGCATATTTCAAAAGCTTGTTGTCTATAAAAAATCTCTTTAAGTGATTCAGGGATAGTCTCTGCATGGATCAATTGGTAGATGAGGTATTGGATGCCTACACAAAGATGGAGAATTGCAACATGGCAGTTTTTCTTCTATTTCTTATTAGTCATTTTTATTGCTTTTGGAGGGAAGATGCCACTCCATCTCAATCCCAACAATGGTGATCTTCTTGTATTTGATAATAATGCTCTTCAATCTAGCTAGAGAGAGAACGCAAGATATCAAAGAGAAATCTATGCAGAATAGAATTGATAAGTAAAAGTCTTCTTTGAATTTATACGAATGTTGGTGATGTGTGGTAGAGAGAAATTGTAAGTAAAAGAAAATTGATGATAAGACGAGAAGAGAATTGTATGTACAATAGAATTGGTGAGTAAAAACTTCTTTTCATTATAATGTGATTCTTAAATATCTAATAAATTTATACATTTAATTATATTATTTTATTAATAGGTATCCATTGGAATGTGTTGGGCCAAGTCACAACATTACAAAATTAGTGACTGGTGTCCCATGTGTCATGCGAGGGAACAAAAAAAAATGTCAATTTGCAGGGGTCGTACATGAAAACCTCAACAAACAAAACAACATACTTCTTATGGGCTGTTTCTTTGTTGGAATTCTAGGAATTTCAAATTCTAAATTTTCAGACATAGTGGAATTCCTGAATGCTTCCTTGAACTTCAGCATTTAGAAAATCTTACCAAAAGTTAAAAGAGTTGGAATTCCTAGATTCCCAAGGGTCATTTAAGATTTTTTATGTGGCTGGAATTCAGAAATTCTAAAGAAGAAACATGGCATTCAAAAATGCTAAAGAACAAGATGTCACATTATGTCTAAAATCCTCCAGCATAGTAAATTCTTGTCAGAAATAAATAAGCCCTGGGTTCGGATTCATCTAGGAGGCTCGAGAGTTGCGTCTGAGCGCATCCTATGGGCCCAATGTTAAGCACATACCTATAATTTATTATCGGGATAGGCCATGCCAATAATTAGCCTGCAGTAGGACTAAAAAAGGTCTAGTCCCAACTAGCTGAGACCAGTAACTTGAATCTAGATTCAAGTCTAAGTCTAAACTCAATCAAGCCGGACCAAGTCCAAGGCCATACAAATCTGATTTTGAAGCTAAGCAAGATCATTGTATTCGTCCAAGTGGAACCCACGATTCATTTTGGTCATCATCTCTTCACAATAAGCTTCTTTTGTCATCAGACCTAATCAGCTTCAATGAAATGAATATACGACTAGCAAAAGGAGCCCACATTATTTCAACTCAGTTCGCACCCACGGTTAGCTACATAAAAAATATCTAGTTTTAAAATATATATTTATAAATCACTAAGTAAATTTCATAAAAATGAAATAAAATGATTTCTAAGCTATTAAAAATTACAGTCTTACTTAACTTTCTTCGTTAAAGCAAATATCATTACTTTTTTCATTAAGGCACACTCACTAATGATCGTCTACAATTTAAGGTTTTAGGTAAAAAAAAACGGTCAAATAGATTCATTAATAATTTTTTAGGAAAAACTATTCATCTTATTTTAACAATAAGAGGTTGATAATTGATTGATTGGGTCTTTTAAGAGCTAGATCCACAATGATCAATGTCACATTATAATTTGGTGTTATTTATAACGAGATGATGATGACGACGACGATGATGATGGTAATGATGATGAAGAAAGCCCACCATTATAGGATCTTGTGTATGTCAGTGAGAACAGTTGACACTTTTAATTTAAAGTTTTCAATTTTGGTAGGAAATTAAACGTGGTATTTAAGAATTTTAGAGCAAATCTTGCTGTTTAATATTGGGTTTCACCAATGTAAATTAAATCGCTAAAATCTCAATCTCTCTCTCTCTCTCTCTCTCTTGAGGATAGATTTCTATGGTGTATAACAATATATATACATAACATATTTCCTACCAAAAAGAAAAAATGGAAAATCCAAATCAATTTCAAAATTGAATCTCAATTTCCAAATCAAATCTCCCAATCTTTATATATAAGAACTAGCATCGTAGCCGTGTTGAGTACAGTTGCATTTTTTGCACTTTCATTTAAAAATTATATATTGAGATAATGAAGACCATAAATTATAAATTAAACACTCACTCAATTAATAAGTGGATGAAGACTTTAGTTAATTATAGTTGCAAACTAAGCAATCATCTAATAAAACATAGACCAAATACTTAAAATGTAATATTCTAAATTTCTATATTAAAGATTTATTGTACTGCTTGAGTAGAAAGAATCAATAATATTAGGCGTTTTGGTTCAGTGGCATAGTGCATGGCCCGGGCCCTTGAAAAAGGTAAGGCCCGAGAACGGGTGGTACGTGGATAACGTTTATATAAAATAAAAAAGGCTTCCACTATGATCAGCTCTAAGCAGTAGCTAAGTTGGTTGAGATATGTATGTGTGTGAGAAAGTGCATATGTTTAAGTCTTTATCTCATTTATAAAGATGTTTTTGATTAAATCGTATATCTTATTTGGGTCAGGCTGGGCTTCGGGCTCTCTACCACTAAATCCAAGGCTGATCTGGTATCTTAAACTTACATAGATCGTAGGTCTAAGTTTTATATGATTAGGAGCCTCTTTGAAGCTAGCAGGACTTGTAGATACCATCCACTAGTGGTGGGCCACAATGTGGTAAAAAGGAGAGTTTGACAATTTAATTTGATTATGCAAATTGATCTTTCACCAAACCATATTTGAGACTCAGTCCATAGAAACCACCAATAGGATGGGAAGGGTGAATCTGGTGTTGGCCACAGGCCCAAGTATCATTCTAGTTAGATAGCTCTAGCCCTTTCTTTTAGATACTCTTTTGGTTCTAGAAGTTTGTGTGTATTTTTTCTTCCTTCTCCCGATCGTTATTCAATCCAAGAATGTATAATGTTTGGAAAAGCTCAAAATTGGGATGAGTTCCAATCCATACGTGGGTGTGTAGCGAGTCCGTACTTTTGAAGCTGTGAGAAATCCCGAGTTGAAGAAGTGAAGTTCTACAATGGGACTAACAACATAATGGGGCTTACTTTATAATCCATTCGAACCATCTACGTACATACGTGAGACCCTCTAAATTATACTGAACACCTATCTGAATGGATTAAGGGTCAAAATCTTACTTGGAGGCATGAGATTGATCTCAAACTTGATATATAGGCCCATCCAAGATGTCTCTTTTCACCATCTGGTGAGGGACACACACACACACACACACACACACACACACACACACACACACACACACACACATATATATATATATATATATGAGCAGCTCTCCTAAGTTCAAGTGTGTGGTAGGGCCCACCTGGGGACCCACATGGGCACTGGCGGACCTACGTATAGGCCAAGGGGGTCCATGGCCCCCCTTAAGTTTTCAAAATGTTATTTTTTACCACTAGAACTCTAGTGATTTTTTATTTTGCCCCTTATAATTTTTGAATTTTCTTTTAATAATTTTCATTTGGGCCCTCTAGTTCCATTTTCTAGGTCTGCCTCTGCACATGGGGATAGGGATGGGGATATTTCATGGACTCTCTCAGACCCTCTACTCTCCAAAAAATCAGTCACAACCATGATTTCTATCATCTCCATCTAGGTCCCAAAAGTTTAATGGTCAATAGTCCATTCAGAACGGTACATGGTCAATCCAACGATCTAGTAAATTCGGATTTGACCCAAAGTTGGTGGACATGTGCCATTCAAGGGGATCAAGTGTTTGGTTTATTTGGATAGAATTTTATCCTAAGCTTGAGCTTAGAAGACCCTTGTCCACATATATATATATATATATATATATATAATATATGGGAAATATTCAAGTATATTCAAGTAAGAACTAGTTTTCACCTATTTTATGAGAACTTTTTCATAGAGCCCAACTACCAACCCATCCAAACCTAGTAAGCAATAGGGAACCCCCTAATAGTCACTATTCCTAAGGATTAGCACACATTCGAATGGACTGAACCGTTGGATCGATGGTTGAATATTTTTTTGAAGATGAAAGCCATTAAACTTGTGGGCCGGCCACGGATGAAGGGGTTAGGGGCATATGTTTGGGGTCAAACTTGATACTTGGGGTGGTCTCACATAGATCTTTCCATTCCCCTTGGTCCTATCCTCAAATGGGGCACACAATTGGGCCCCACAAAAAAGTTTTCATATAATATGTGAGAACTAGTTCTCACCTGAATATTACCCTGTATATATAGGGCAAGGCTCTCCTAAGCTCAAGCTTATGATAAAATTTCATAAACTCATGCCTATTGGTCCCACCCATGGTCCACCCAAATGGACCAAACACGACTACCCTGAATTGCACATGTCCACCAACTTTTGATCAGATTCGAATTTACTGGACCATTGGATCGACCGTGTACCGATCCAAATGGACTATTGACCATTAAACTTTTGCGGCCTAGATGAAGATGATAGAAATCACGGTTGGGGCTAATTTTTTACAAAGATGAGGGTCCTAGGGAGTCCTTGAAATTCCCCCCATCCCCATCCCCACGTGGGTTCCTAGGTGGGCCCCACCTAGGGACCCTCATGGGGATGGGGATAGGGGGAATTTCAAGGACTCCCTGGGATCCTCTTTTCTGCAAAAAATTAGCTCCAACCGTGATTTCTTTTATCTCCATAAAGGCCCTTAACGGTCAATAGTCCATTCGGATCGATATATAGTTGATCCAACGTCCAATAAATTCGGATATGACCGAAACTAGGTGGACATGTGCAATTCAGGGGGGGGGGGTGGTCATGTGTTTGGTCCATGTAGATGGACCAAAGCTGAGCCCCACAAGCATGAGCTTACGAAATCTTATTATAAGCTCGAGCTTACGAGAGCCTTGATATATATATATATATATATATATATAGGTTTCTGGATGAGAAGTAAATGGATTGCCGCTAATTTTTGGTAAAAGGAAATAGGTTTAAATTTCAAATAAAGTAAGTTTGCAAAAAAAAAAAAAAAAAAGTGACTAATGAATCAGGCAAATAGAAAGTCTTGTCAATATTTCAATCTACATATATTTTATTCTTCTTGTACCCAAACACCCCCTAGACATATTTTCTTCCATTCCTAAAATAAGTTAGGAATGAATCTTATAGCTCAGATTTATCATTCTAAAAATAAACTGCAAATCTACCAAATCTTGTGGTTTAGATTCATCCCATTCTTAAAATAAACTACAAAATCAAAACATAATCTTATGGTTCAGATTCATCATTCTTAAAATAGAATACAAATCAAAAGTGAATCTTATGGTTAAGATTCATCATTCTTAAAATAAATTGCAAATCAAGAGTGAATCTTGTGGTTCAGATTTATCATTCTTAATATAAGTTACCAATCAAACTGAATGCATAAAGTTCTTAACATATTTGGGTTTTCTATGTCATTTTTTGTAAAAAAAAAAAAAAAAAAAAGAAAGCTGTAAAATATCTGTTATTAAATTAGTTGCTATCTTATCTATTGATCATTTAGCAATCAACCTGCCCTCATCATAGAAAAACTTCCACATGGACATTTCTAATCTAAGTTTAAAAAAGGGGTTTTTTACCAAAAGCATCCACAAATATCCTTATACCTCTAAAATAAAGTATGGTGGATGCTTTTGGTAAAAACCCCTTTAAAAAATGAAAGTAAAGAAAATATAAAATGATAGGATTTTGTTTTTTATTTTCGTTGAATCGGGACTAATTTGAAGTTCTCCCTAAAAGGGTAAGACAACAGACGGTCTGCCCTATTTAAGTCGAGAGGAGTAGAGGCAGTGGAAGAAGAGGAAATAGAGTGAATTAAAGGAAGGAGGAGAAAAGAAGACGCACAATGGTGGAGGCACCATCAGGTATAACACCTCTCTCTCTTATAGGTGGAAGAAAAGAGCTTTTCCTACTAAAATCCTGTGGAAGATCCAAACACAAGATCCTCTCTTTTCCTTTCTTTTCCTTTCACTCTAAAATCATCTCTTTCATGTTGTTCTCTCCTCTTTTCTCTTTGTTTCTTTCCCCTCTTCAGATCTATTGCTTTCTCCTTCTCTCTATTTTCTTTTCATTTCATGTTTTACAAAAATCACTAGATCTGTTGCTTCTCTCTCTTCCCCTTTTTTCCCCACAGAATTGCTCCCTGTTCTCACTTGCCTCTCTTTTTCTTGGTTTGTACTATCATTATGGACACTAATGTGCTAAAATATATTTTTTAATGGCCTTTGAAAATGACTAGAGCCTGTTGAAAGAAGTTCTTAATTTTTATGATGATTCTCCTTATAAAGTTTTACAGTTTCCTTTGATCAACCTTCGAGCTATCTTGATTTCATCATTTTTGGAGTAAATTATAATTATTTATTATTTCTTTTTCTAAATTGTAGTGACAAAGTCATTACCAAGAGGGACTAGTTGGTATAGGAAAATATATGCTTGAAACTTGTTTGTTTAAGAAAATACAACCCAACTTCTCTTTTATTTTATCTATCACTTGTATGTTAAGTTGAAATTTATTTTATTAGTTGCAATGATAATAATTGGTGACAAACAACGTAGTTGATGAATATATATATATATATATGGGGAGTTCTATTGGCACCACACTTCTGTCTCTCCACATCGCAAAGAAAAAAAATCATTTCCTAAACTACCCCTCCCCCCTTTCGCCCTCTCCCTCCACCCTCTTCCACCCCACCCCACCCCACCCTCCTAGTCTCCGACAGGGAGGGATTCCCGGCCGACAGCGGGCGGCCTCCCTCCCCCCCTCTCCCTCTTTCTTCCTTCCTCTCCCCTCCTCTATTTTATCTCCCTCAGTCCCTCTTTCTTCCTCCCTGAGGGAGGAAGAAAAAGGGAGAGGGGGGAGGGAGGCTGCTGGTTGGCCGATCGGCCGGGGATCCCTCACCGCCGGAGACTGAGAGGGTGGGGTGGGGGAGAGAGGGAGAGGGAGGATGGGTAGTTTAGGAAATGGATTTTTTTTTTCTTTGCGGCATGGAGAGACAGAAGTGTAGTGCCAATAGAACTCCCCTATATATATAGACACACACATGGGGATGAGGTTGGGGATCAAAGATCTAGATGGGTCCTACCTCCCTACTGAATTTGGGGCTCATCTGATTATCCTAATCCCTTAATTAATGGTCCACAAAGTTTCATCTCTTAAAACAAATTGGCCATCGATCCCATTCGAATGAATGGAAAAAAAATGTGATCGATATAATTCATGGGGTTCAATGTGTACAGTCCATTTGGATGCGTAAATAAGTGGGCCCCGCTCTAGGGTGTGCACCAAAACACCATAGAAAAGGTGTGCAGTGGAGGGGCCACGTTGTCCCTTTATCATATGAAGGAAAGTAATCCACTTAACAACCCAACCCTTAAAAACCCAAAACCTACAACCTTACACAACTTATTTTTGAGGAAATCATAAAAAATTAGCAAGTCTCCTTATGAGGTCACTTATGCAAATTTCAAACCAATCGAAATAAAAGACTCCATTTTTATGGGTCTTCATTGGAGTTGGTGCCACTGTTTGATTATGTAAATTACAAGTTTTCTATAGTGTTCAATCTAACGATGAGCTCAACTCCTGATTGAATTAGATATCTCCAAATTGCCTTTTTTAAAGCGGGTGTTTTCGCCCATCATAACATATAATCCAAAAAATTGGTTTTGCTTCTTTCTCATCCCTTCTTGGTATGAAGAAGTATTTTGGATTTTTTACAAAATGCTAAAAACATTCCTCGTTTATTTTCAAAATTATGAAATGTCTTTTGTTGCCTGAAATGTATGGATGCTTTGACCAAAGGTTTGCGGGAGTTTAGTACTGTGCCCTATATAAATGTATTGGATCACTGTGGGCACCTCAATGTTGGGGCCACATGGGGCCCCACTAGAAAGAGTCATCTTGTTTTGAGTCATATGTCAGGTTCAGGGTTAATCTCATGCCTCTAAGCCCTTCCTCCATGGCCTACAAATTTAAAGACTTTATACTAAAGAGAAAAATAGACACCCGATCCAATGGACCACAAATGTAACGACTTTATAAGATGGTTTTTTCTTGATTAAAACGGGATTTTGATTACTTAGTAGATTCCTATGCATCGATCATTATCAGTAGATCGATAGTTTATATCTTGATATTTGCTTGCTTTTATTTCCGATTATTTGCTCTTCATAATTACTAGTTCATCATCTTAACATCAGTTTTCCGATATTCGAAGTTTTTCTTGATTCGCTCTTTGAGATTTCAACCCGTATTTGCCATTGTCTCAACAAGGTAGCCATGCACTTGCAGTTAATTATTGTATTTTGTTCACATCAGTCCTCAAAACTTACTTCTTTTTAGTGGTGAACAATAAATCAAATAACTTCGCTTGATTACAATAGCAGACAGTCATGTTTTGACTAACACACTCTTATGCTTCTCTCTTCTTTCTTTGCTCTTGGTGCCATGTGTTCCTTTGTTCTTAATACTCTTTCTTGGTCTAGTTTGTTCTGCAGCATGCACAACTTCACATCATCAAACACTTGCCAATATCAAAACTAACAAAAGCATCAATATATGCGTAATGGATCTGCTTGAGCTGGAGCTGGAGCGCGCTAAGCGTCACCTTCTTGGGCTTCTCCATCTCTACTCCAAGAATAATACTGGCCAGCTTCTCCAGTCGTGCTTGCTTCAGTACTTTTTTGTCAAGATTCATTGCAGCAGTAGCTCTGAAATCTTTTGTGCAGCCCACATTCATTCAAAAGCTTGTGGCCTGAAAAAAACTCTCCGAGTGGTTTATAGAAAATGTCTTGGCATGGATCAATTGGTAGATGAGGTATTGATGCCTACACGGGTAGTTTTTATTGTATATCTTGTGGTCATGTTTTTATTGCTCTTGGAGGGGAGATCCACTCGGTCTCAATACCAACAGTGGTGATCCTGTCATTGACGCGGCGGATTTGATAATAATGCTTGTCTATATATAGAGAGAACGTAAGATATCAAAGAGAAATGTATGTAGAACAGAATTGATAAGTGAAAGTCTTCTTTGAGTTATACGAATGTTGGTGACGTGTGTGAATGAGAAATTGTAAGTAGAAGAAAATTGATAAGATGAGAAGAGAATATATATGTGGAATATAATTAGTAAGTAAAAATTTCTTTTAATTATACTAATGTTGTGATTCTTAAATATCTAATAATTGATCTATACATTTAATTATATCATTTTATTAATAGGTATCCATTGGAATGTGTTAGGGAAAGCCACAACATCACAAAAAGTACTGATTGATGTTTATGTGTCCCATTTGTCATACATGGAGAATAAAATTAAAGGGGCATTTGGTCAAAGGTCCCTCAACGCATGACTTTATGGAAAACAGTCCACAAACTAAACTTATGCAGTTAAAGGTCATTTCACACATTCTCCTACCTGATATGTCTAATTTACCCTTTTTTTAAATTATATCCCATTATTGGTGAGATATCTCATTAATAATGGTCAACTACCATTTAATTGGTTATGATTAATGGAATCTCATTAATTAGATTTTCAAATAAATTTCAAAAACACATATAAATTTCAAAATAACACAAATAAATTTCATAAAATGTAATAATTTCAAAAAACGCAATAAATTTTAAAAAAAGGCAATAAATTTCAAAAGAGCGCAGATAAATTTAAAAAGATGCAAATAAATTTCAAAAGATATAAATAAATTTCAGAAAATGTAAATAAATTTCAAAAGACGCAAATAAATTTCAAAAGACGTAAATAAAATTAAAAGACGCAAATACATTTGCCAAAACTAAGATTACCCTATTTTCCAAATTAGCAAAAAATTTGGCAAAAACTCAAGTATTTTTGTCAAAACTCAGTTAAATTTATTTCAAAAAATATAAATAAATTTCAAAAAACACAAATAAAATTCAAAAACACAAATATATCTAAGAAAATACAAATAAATTTGCCAAAAATACCAAAAGATTCATTCAAAAACTCAGTTAAAAATTTTAAAATGGAGATAAATTTGTCAGAAACTCAACTATATTTTTCAAAAACTCAAATAAATTTGCCAAAAACTCAGACGGATTTATTTAGAACTCAGACAAATTTTTTCCAAAACTCAGATAGATTTGTCCATAACTCAGATAAATTTGCACAAACTCTAATAAATTTGACAAAAAATAAAAAACTTAGATAACTTTTACAGAGACAGCAAACCGTGTAGGTCCATAACACCACTCTCCCTAAAAGAGGAAAACCAAGAAATCAAAACCAGTGCAGCCAAAGGTGCACCGATTGAGAAGAGACGCTGATGTCGCCCAAAAGAAGAGGATCACAACGAGCAGAAAAAGCACATTTGCAACAAGCGTGATCAAGCTGTAGCCAGCTAGGTCATAGAGGGACCACACGGTGCTTAAAACCATGAAAAGATAAATTTCGACATCTCGACGCTTCCACAAAAGAACATCAACAACTGCTACAACATATATTTGAAAGAATTAGTCGAGGCGAGTATCGGATCCGAAACAGAGAGATAGAGATGCTGGTAACAGATCGAATAAGTAAAAATCATCTATTTGATTGTTAGAGCCTTTCGACTCAGTTGAAGTTGGTCAGGAAACAAAATACTAATAATTTTATATGATTAAGTGCTTATCTTGTACTTCAATGTGGTTGCAGGTCGACTGCTGCTTCGCCAGGCCTAATGTCATGTGGATCTGCTCTCTTCGGCGACGACGAGTCGGCAGCGGCGGCACAGTCGAATCAGCTGTAGCAAACAAACGAATAAAATGTTTTGTTATAGAACCTGTAACTTGAAGAAGAAAAAAAGGGCCTAGCCAAGTTTTGTCCATGTCCGGATTGAAGAAGAAGAAAAGGGAGAATGAAAGATTTAAAATTCCAAATTTTAAAATTTTATGCCTAATCAGTTGAAAGGGCAAATCAGTCATGAAAATATTTGAGGTAACATATCTAGGTACCTCTCGCCAAAATATGTCCAGCTATCTAAAATCAATGTTAATTTGCAGGGGTCGTGGTTGAAACCCTCTAAAATCAAAACGGCCTAATTCTCGGGTCCAAACAGTTTGGTCCAGCGCATCCTATGGGCCCAATGTTTAGTGCATGTAACTAATTTTGGAATATGCCATACATCCTTCAGGCCTATTTAATACTTTTTAACTATCGGGCCAAAAACAGAACTATTCTCTGTTAGGCATGAAATTAAGGGGTCTAGGCCCAACCAGCCGAGACAAGTATCTTGAATCCCTAATCAAGTCTAGACTCAATGAAATGAATATATGACTAGCAAAAGCAGCCCACATCATTTCAATTCAATTTGCACCCACAACTAACCACATCTAAAATATTTAGTTTTTAAAAAATATTTAGAAAATTTTAATTGAATTTCTTAAAAATGAAATAAAACAACTTCTAACCTGTTAAAAATCATTGTCTTACTTACTTTCTTCATTAAGGCAAATATCATTTCAACCTAATCCATGCTCACCATTGTTTGTCTATAATAATTGAATAGATTTATTATGAATTTTTATAGAAAAAGTTAATCCTCTTAGAGCTTGAATCTAATTCTCACAATAAGGGGTTGGTAATTGATTGATTGAATCTTTAAAGATGAGCCATGATCTATGTCTTATTATGACTTGGTGTTATTTACAACGAGATGGATTTTAGGACCTCTCGTTTATGATGTCAATTAGATTACTTGACACTTCTAATCTAAAGTTTTCAACTTGGTTAGAAGAGATGAAATTTAAGAATTAGATACCAAACCTTGTATGAGCAAGGAATTGCTGTTTCGGCCTATCCCCAAAAACCTTTAATTATAGATTATCATATTTCGGCAAAACTTTGAATCCTAATCAGTATTGGACAAAAAGCAAAAGTCTTTATAAATTTTTTTGGCAAAACCTCTTTTTTGGCAAAAACCCCCCAACACTCTTTTTGGCAAAACCACCTCCCCGCCAAAAAAAAACAGAAAAAGAAGAAGAAAAAACAGAGAGAGTGTTGGGGTAAATTTTAAGAAAACCCAAGGGCTTCCCCGCAAAAAACACCAGACGTAACCGGACACGCAGTCCCAGACTCTATCTGAGAAAACCCTTATAAAATCCCCCACTTTCTTCTTCTTCGTCCTCATCTCCTCCCACTCTTTCTCCCCATTTCCCTCCTCGATCAATCTACACCGTCTGAAAAATGGACCAGTCTGCTCCTCCAGAAGATCTGATAAAGATCGAACGCGACCCGATTGGAATCGCAGTAATCACAATCAATCGCCCGAGATCCCTGAACTCCCTGACAAGGGCGATGATCACGGATCTGGCCCAGGCCATAAAGAGATTGGACGGAGAAGATGGAGTTCGGGTGATCATCATAACGGGTTCGGGTAGGGCGTTCTGCTCGGGCGTGGATCTGACAGCGGCGGAGGACGTGTTCAAGGGGGACGTGAAGGACGTGGAGACGGATCCAGTGTGGCAGATGGAGAGGTGCCGCAAGCCCATCATTGGTGCGATTGGAGGGTTCGCAGTGACTGCGGGCTTTGAGATCTCTCTCGCTTGCGATATCTTGGTCGCTGCGAAGGAAGCCAGATTCATCGATACTCATGTCAGGTAAATTCATTTCAATTCAATTCATCTATCACTTCTTTTACCTTCGCATTGTTTTATTAGGGTACGTCTTATCGAATATTTCACCATGGGGCCCACATAGATATAATAAACATCCCCTCCAGTGATTGCGATTTATGGTTGCTGGACATTTGCTAAACTTACATGCCTTTCCCTCCACATGAACATTTTCTACTGTGAGAGACTATATCACAGGATGAACAGCCAGGATCATCCCTATGTGGGCCCCACAACAGAGTTCTAGACATTTGTTATATAGACATCTGTTACATGTACTCAACCAAAGTGGATATTGGTATGCATCCATCCCTCACCCTAAACTTAACCAAAGTGGATATTGGTATGAAAAATGATACTTGTCCGACTTTTGGGACCGATCCGTGGACCGGTCCCAAAGTCAGGACACAAATATCAGTATAAAAAATGCTATTTGTCCGACTTTTGGGACCGATCCGTG
This sequence comes from Camphora micrantha, assembly GCA_003546025.1. Classification (NCBI taxonomy): domain Eukaryota; kingdom Viridiplantae; phylum Streptophyta; class Magnoliopsida; order Laurales; family Lauraceae; genus Camphora; species Camphora micrantha. The sequence goes on from QPKB01000011.1 coordinate 26,399,977, forward strand.
GACCGGTCCCAAAGTTAGGACACAAATATCATCTGATATTTGTGTCCTAACTTTGGGACCGGTCCACGGATGGGTCCCAAAAGTCAGGACAAGTAGCAGGGCTCTATTGGTATGTATATTCTCCCTCAACCAAATACATGGAAAGTCAACTTCCATGGCATAAGCAACCAAATGCATGGAAAGTCAACTTGCATGGGATAAGCATGTGAGAGGAAAGTCAACTTACATGGTGTAAGCACTTGAGCGATTGTACAAGTATACATTTAATAGCTTATATTCTTTTAAGGCCCTTTTTTTTTTTTTTTTTAATTAAATGGTAACCTCACCAATGGAGCTGGTACCAATTGACAGCCCGTATGCACATAGGAATACAACCCACTCATATAGGAAAGGGGCCCGCACTCGCAGTAAGAGGTGGCGGGCCCGGGGTGAACCTTGGGCACTGTGACTCCTTACCAGTAGGGTAAGCAGCTGTTCTCATTTATGGCGCCTCTGTCATCCAAAGGATTGCGTTATGTACTTTTTTGTGGGACACCAATTTAGGGAAACAGCACGCATATTTTCTATTACTTTTGTTGAACACCAAATTAGGGAAACAGGACTCATATTTTCTGTTAATTTTTCTCTGTTTGATGTATCGATTTGTTAAGAACCAAAAGGAGTATTGATGTTTTTATTGATTTGGGACAGTTACAGTGGATAAGTCCTCTTGGAGGGGGACATCCTCGCCGTATATTATATAAAGAATCAACAGAAAATCCCCAGTGTCTTCCTCTCCATCAGATTGAGGAAAATCAATTTGAACCATGCATGTCTACATTAGATGGTCGCCTAAGTTAAATCGATTTGGTGAATTAAAGTGTCCTGCTCCTCATTTTCCTGAAGTTGGGTGACTGCATCTGACACTTGTTTGTATTGAGCATTAAGGCCTGCCAACTTTTGCAGGATTGATGTGGAATTTATTTCAATCCAATAATAAATGCAAGTGCACAGTTGTCTTGTTGAGACCATGGCATTTACAGATCGAACGCACATGGAGCTCTTTTGAACTTTAATAAAAAATCTGATTTTTTTTTCGAAAATAATAATTAAAAAGTGATGCGTAAGAATCAGAAATTTGCAATGATTAAAAATAAAGTGTAGAAAAACAATAATGATGATAATAGATTAGAACATTAAGAATTCATCAAGTAAGTTAATCAACCAATTTATTGAGAGAGAGAGAGAGAGAGAGAGAGAGAGAGAGAGAGAGAGAAACTTGCATGAGAGAGAGAGACTTCTGTGAAAATGCTTTCCAATCGAGTGCTGTCTTCTTGGATTGCTCTTCTTTATATAGACTTTACATTGCCTAAGTTTAGGCTACAAATCATCAAATCAGAACCTAATTAAATCTCTAAATATGGTAACACATCCTAGCATACGATTTAGTCTTGCTGTACAAGTTATGACTAGATCTCATATGTACAAGTGGGCCTGGCCTATTATCATACAAGTGAGCTGGGCCTATTTAACATACAAGTTTACACTTTAACACCCCCCCTCAAATTGATGCGGAGAATCAACCAGCAACAATTTGCGAACCAAGAATTCATGCCGCGGCCGTGGAAGGCCCTTGGTGAAGATATCAGCAAGCTGGAACTCAGTGGAAATATGGGGAAGAGTAATGACTTTGCGATCATACTCGTCCCGAATGAAGTGACAGTCCACCTTTATATGCTTGGTTCGTTCATGAAACATAGGATTTTCAGTGATTCGAATGGCACTGGTGTTATCAGCATGAAGAGGAGTTGATTGAGTCTGTGAGAATCCAAGCTCTGAGAGCAACCCATGTAGCCATAGAATCTCAGAACAAGCGGAAGACAAGGCACGGTATTTTGATTCCGTAGAAGATTTTGAGACTTTATCTTGTTTTTTACATTTCCAGGATATCAAGGTGTCTCCCAAGTAAACGCACCATCCTGTGGTAGAGCGGCGTGTGTCCGGACAGCCGGCCCAATCCGCGTCAGAATAAGCAGTGAGTGTAAGCGGTGTGCCAGCTGGAAAAAATAATCCACGGGTAGAGGTACCAAGGATATATCGAATAATCCGTTTGACTGCCGCCAAATGATGATGCCGCGGGACTGTCATAAACTGACTGACCAGATTAACAGCATAAGAGATATCTGGTCGGGTGATGGTTAGGTAGACAAGGCTACCAACTAACCGACGATAAAATGTAGGATCAGGAAGGAGCTCTCCATCTTGTTGACGAAGCTTGACATTTACTTCCAAAGGGGTGTCAACTGGGCTAGAATCACCTAGATCGGCGAGAGCCACAAGGTCCGTAGCATATTTGTGTTGATGCAGAAACAAACCTTTCTTTGATTGATGAACTTCTAAACCCAAGAAATAATTCAAAGGTCCCAAATCCTTCATATGAAATGTATCTTGCAGAGCGGCCTGTATTTGTCGAATCATATCACTGTGTGGGCCATTAATAATGATATCATCGACATACACAAGGAGAATTGTGGATCCTCTGGATGAATGAATCGTGAACATCGAAGGATCATACGGGCTCTGTATAAAAGAAAGCTGAAGGAGAGTGGTACGGAACTTGTCAAACTAGGCTCTGGGCGCCTGTTTAAGGCCATATAAGGAACATCGTAAACGAGCGACATCGGTCTTGGAAGAAGAAGGAATTCCCTGAGGGAGACGCATATAGACTTCCTCTTTAAGATCCCCATGAAGAAATGCATTCTTCACATCCATCTGATACAGGGGCCACGACTGAGAAGCGGCTATTGCAAGAACTGTACGTACAGTTGTCATTTTGGCCACCGGAGCAAAAGTCTCCTCATAGTCGATACCATACTCCTGCCTGTTTCCAAGCGCAACCAGGTGGGCTTTGTAGCAGTCCAAGGATCCATCAGATTTCAATTTCACCGAGTATACCCATTTGCATCCAATAGGTTTGACAGATGAAGGACAAGGAACAACGTCCCATGTATGATTTGTTTGAAGAGCGGTAAGTTCTTCCTGCATAGCCTGTATCCAACAATCATGCTGTACTGCCTGAGAGTACGAGTTAGGGATAGAAACAGAAGACAAAGTGGTTAATAATGAAGCATGGGTAAAGCCATAACGATCAGGTGGCCTGATGTGGCGAGTGGATCGGCGAAGAGTAGGAGGCTCCGGAGGTGGATCAGGTGCAGGATCAGGTGTAGGAATGGTAGACGTAGGGAGAGACCCAGAGGCAGAATCAACTGTAACCTTCCATCGTTCATACACAAAATTCGGCCTAAAACGAGTAACCGGTGGAGGTATTGCATCTGAAAAGGGTGGTAAAAAAGATAAAGGGACAGAGTCATTCGAATGTGGACTGATTATGCTGAGATTATGCCGAGAGACTTGTAAACTGAGAGTAGTAATCCTGCATCGACAAGGTCCCTTGAACAAACTGCGAGATTTCATGTTCTAAATGAAACCGTCGAGCATAATTTTCCTGTAAATAGATCTTCTTTAAATAAAGCCACATTTCTTTTGCTGTCTTGTATGGGCGAAGGTTCAAGATAAACTGTGGATCGACAGATCCCAATATCCAAGTTATGATCTGGCAATCTTTAACCTCCCATTTAGCGAGAAGCTTATCATCAGTAGGTTTGGGATCCGAACCATCAAGATGTCCCCAGAGTTCTTTACCCTTAAGGTAAATTTGAAATTGAAAAGACCAAGTGGTATAGTTTTTACCATTAAACTTGATCAGAGTAATGTCATTTTTCTCCATAATATCAATGCAGAGATATACTGAGGGAAAAAAAAATAGCAACAGCAACCCAGAGAATCCAACTACCAGCTCAATAAATTTGCAACTTGAAAACACACTAATCAGAGATCCAGAGTATTCAAAATAGCAGTGTATAACAAAAATTCACAGAAGATCAGAATCTGTGATGTATTCTGAGAGGATGTCACTAACCCAGCAAGATGCAAGCAGTTGTAGTGGCTGAGAGATGCATTCAACAAAGTGTGCCCCAGAACAGAAAATAAAAGTGCCTGACGACCTGGAATTTTTGTGCTGGAGAGATGCGTGGGCCCCACTGCTTGGTCCAATCACAGATCAGAGGACATCATCTTGGAGGAGATCAAAAGTGTGTCCTCTAGTCCAAGTTTGATGGGATTTGGATAAATATCCACAAAGTTGTACGGTGGAGATGAAATCCTTTTGAGAGAAAACCACCAAAGTCGCCAGATGAAGAAGAGGGTGAATGGCACCTTATCAGAGGAGAAAAAAATCCAGAAAAATCTTCAAAATAACTTTGAAAAGTAGTCGATCATCACCATGTAGGTTGCTGGCTACAGGTGATTGATCAGTGATGGGCCACCTTGATCAGAGATACTCCAGGCAAAGAGAAGAGAAGAAACAAAGAGATAACTCTTAATTAACGAAGGAAGAAATGAGATCTCAGAACCAAAGCTCTGATACCATGAGAGAGAGAGAGAGAGAGAAACTTGCATGAGAGAGAGAGACTTCTGTGAAAATGCTTTCCAATCGAGTGCTGTCTTCTTGGATTGCTCTTCTTTATATAGACTTTACATTGCCTAAGTTTAGGCTACAAATCATCAAATCAGAACCTAATTAAATCTCTAAATATGGTAAAACATCCTAGCATACGATTTAGTCTTGCTGTACAAGTTATGACTAGATCTCATATGTACAAGTGGGCCTGGCCTATTATCATACAAGTGAGCTGGGCCTATTTAACATACAAGTTTACACTTTAACATTTATGCAATCAATTGCACAATTTTGTCTCTAACTAACTCAGATCATAAACAAATTAATGTTTCTGATCCGGATGATTTATCTATCAAGAGAACAATTTCTCAGATTTAATTAGAAAAAACCGAAACCTCTTTCACCTCATAAAAGATTGAAAATATCCAAGCATCATGTATCAAGTAAACATAGACTATAAAAAAGACATTAAATTCTAAGCATAATCTATTAAACAAGCATATATGATCAAAGTGCAATCAATAGAATTCTAAGCAGAGGTTCCTCATAGACATATGATAGATTTATTCTTATGATAAAGCGTGCATAATATCAAGACATTCAAACAATTAAATTGAATTGCATAAAAATGTAGAAAAAGCTAACTTAACTTCATCAAGATTGCTCTAATCTAGCTAACTACTACTCCATAGTGAAGAACTTCAGAAAGTTTTCCATTGATTTCTCTAAATTAGTATGATGGATCTCTCAGATTTCTCTATTCTAGTCTTAATTTTTGGAACAGGGCTCCAGAATACCCAAAAATAATTCTCAAAATACACTTAATAAGAGAGAGAAGAGAAGAAAGGAGAGAAGAGAAGAGTGGACGTCCAAGGGAGGGAGTGCCTCCACGTGCACTTCCTTTGGGTTCCTTTTATAATTCCCGGTTTTCTTACAGTACATTGAATCTGGACACTTTCTCTGTAGATTTGATTTACCTTTTGATGGGGTATATCTCTTATCCTTTTTTAATTTGAATGAGGTGGAAGCTTCTGGAAGCCTCTTGATGGCTTGGCTAATCTTCAGATGGGGTCCCAGTCCCATAAGGGATGCGCAACAATGGATTATCAACGGCGTTGATTTAATTGCAATCCCACCTAAAATGTACATGAAAATTTCCAGGCCCATGACTTTGTCGATTTAGCTCCGATTTGCTTGATCTTGAGCTCAGGAATCTCTATTCTAAATAAGTTTTCCAACGGTGGGTAAATTTCATCGATCTAACGGTCAGATTGAAAGTTATGACCATTTTAAGATGGGCTGTTTTGGACAAAACGGAATTAACTTTTGAAATTTGATTACTTCCATTTATGAAAGGAGCTCATTTGTGGTAGCTTCAAAGTCTTCTTCTTTTATTCCCATCAGAATTGTACTCTTTGAATTATCCATTAATTATTTCAAATCTGCAACTATTGAGGACCCTGCCATGTAGGGCATTTCATCTACTTGAACAGTGAGCCCTATGAGAAGTCTTCTACTGTAGTTAGGCCTCTTCAACTGTCATGATGAGTGGAAACACCACCCCCCAATTTATTTTCATATGTGCTTGTGTGTGGGGTCCACTTGGTGAGCTTGAAAGTGGGTCCCGTGACAATCCTACAATTTTAATTTTCTACACATTCTAATTCAACACATCAAATACTAAAGAGCCCATATTGAAGCGGGACCTGTCCGGACAAAAATCTACTCCAACTAGGTCTCTTCGAAGAAAAATTGCATAAAATACTAAATAATGTAGAAAATGTGTGAAAACGTGAAAATTCCAATTCCTAAGTAAAAATTGCATGAAATGATGAAATTAAGTGAAAATTGATGCGTTTAACCTAATTAAGCCCCTAATTCACCCTAAAATGATGCTTAAATGGTGCAATTCCCTGGACTTAACAAGGATCTCTTAATGGATTTGATTTTGTTGCTCTATATGATCCTTGGGTACCTCGAGATCTCCTTCGACCTTTTGGAAATGTGTACCATAACCATCTGTTCTCATCACTCTATATCTGATACCAATTTGTTAAGAACCAGAAGAAGTATTGATATGGGACAGTTACAGTAGACAAGTCCTTTTGGAAGGGGTCATTCTTTTAATACAAGTTATAAACAATAAACAGAAAATTCCATGTCTTCCTCTCATCAGTTTTGTCAAATATTGCCTCTACTTTCCAACCCCGGTCCCGGATTTTCTCTCCTATAACTGATAGCAACCAATGGTAACTAAAATAGAGTATCACACAAGATTTATTATCGTTTGGCAGCAAGGCCAACGTCTTCGATGAAGTTCTCCCACACATACTGCCGTGGGGTTCCTCTTCTTCTTATAACAATTGTGTTGTTTACAAGAGAGAATCTCTTACATTCTTTGTACATGCTGGCAAAGAGGTTTTCTGTGTCCACATCACCCAGTAGAGAGTGCACAATGTGTTTTGAGATATTTGCAGGCTGAGAAAATAAGATCCTGAGTCTTGCAATACTCCATGACGTCTGGCCTAGACTCACTTGGGCATATTGGTCTCAACACTTCCATTCAGTGCTCAGAACCTTGTTGAGAATTGCTTAAAAGTCATCTTTAGATTCTTGGAATTGTCTACCAATGGAGGGATTTAAACTTGATCTTTGGGTTGAAGTCAACACCCCATCTCTCCTTCATCCAATCCATGATTGTAGTTTCCTGCACATCAGTGTTAGAAGTTGTTGCAACAAAGCCACATTCATTGTTTTCAGTACCCTACGATTCGTATCTCGAATGGAAAATGATTCATATCTATGTAGTGAATCCCATTTACAAATGAATCTTAAGATTCAGGTGTGAATCTTACGTTTTGATACTCGTTTCATTGAATTTTACTATTCAAGCTATTTTCCTTTAATAAAATTTACTTTTCTTCTTTCTTTCCTTTTTTTTTTTTTCTAGCAGTTTAATTAATTTTTTTTTATAAAATGTTATTTTACTGGTTAACGGTACTGTTAAGAATCTTTGTGATTTAAGAAAGGCTCTAAAGATAAATAATGAACGAGCATTCGACTAAACATTCGCGTGCATGTATGGGGTTTTGTCTTGTATCCTTTAAAAATTATGTTTCATGAGCACTTTTTAAACTTCAGGAGATATTATATCGTGTAAGATCGATGATTTGGATTTTTTATTTTTTTATTTTTCATTTAAAGGCAAGGAAAAATAGCTATTTTCACTTGTTTATTTTCTATAATAGCATTGATATCTTAAAATATGTCAATGATGTTCTTCATATAATTGTATCATAGTCTTATTTGTCATTGTATTTATGCTGTTATGGATGGCTTATGAAGAACTACTTTTTTCCTTTTGTTCTTTTTTGATATTTTAAATATTTCTTCATTTTTATAAGCAAAATAAAATATCCTACAATTTGCGATACGATTCCTGATTCGATTCACCCCCTTGAATGATTTCCGATACGATTTTGATTTTCAGTACAGTGGGAATGGTTTTATTATGATTAAAGGTGCTTCTCGTAACTTGCGGAGAGTTAATAATTTTTAGCATCCACTTGGACCCACGCTATTATCAATCCAATTCTGTTACTCTCATTGACCCCCATGAATCGGCACTCATCTGAATTTGACATTAATCTCTATTGGATTGGATTTCATAGAAAATGTAACCTAAGAAATTGTTGAACTTTAAGGTGGCTGAATGTATCGTTGTTATGATTTGGTTGAGATTTTTTTCCCAAAATCATATCCACAATGAGACCTTCCCATCACACTGTCCCTCAGAATTGGCATGCATCAAATCATGTCACACATGGGGCTTAGAATTTTACTTCCCAGCAGAAGGAAACCCACAAAGTTATTATGAAGATATTTGTCTTTCTGATCCGATCAGTAACATGTCTTGATACTCTAATTAGTGAATTGTTTCCCTACATAACCATCTGATCTTTATATCTTCCTTCCCTGTGTATCTCTCTTATAGAAGACCTTGGTCATATTGCTGGAAGAATATCCTCCTAGATTAGCTGCTTTTGGCATTGAAATAGGCTGCATCCTCCAACCGTCCTCTCCCAACATAGCCATCAGCATAGGTAACTTTCTGTCACCCATAAATCTACCATTCAACCTTTCCACTGCTTTATTAGCATTCCTTTCAGTTTTCTATCTCACAAGAGAAAAATCTATGTTTCTTGTCTTAGATTTATCAGGTGGGATGTAAACATCAAACACTTTATTTTCCTTGCTGAGTGTTGCATAGATTTCCAAGGAAGAGAATGAGATGGGAGGTTATTGGCAAACAAAATCCAAGCCCCTTTCAGTCACTTCAAAGAGCCCTCTTTGAGTGGTTGAAGAACATAAAGCCCATATTGAAAAATGAGAGCACATGAAGAATGCTACTTATGGGTGATTCTTGGATCAATGGAGAGATCAAGCTGACCCCCTCGCATGACCCAACAATTGCCACCAATAAACACTGATTTAGAAAGGGGTTCGATATGGGGCGGTCAGGGGAAGATGGAGAGATAGGGGGCTTCCACCGTGGAGATCTCAGGCTTTATGTCCATGGCTTTGCGCCTTTCCTTTCTAGGAGAGAGAGAAGAGAGCAAAAGCACTGATACACTTCTTCATTAATCAAATCTCCAAAGCCAAAGAGGCTTTACATCAGTATATAAGCAAAAGAAAACCCTAGTACTAATCTTAACCGTAGAAATAGTTAATGGTCAAGATTAAAACACTTACGTACTTGCATAACTTGACCAAACTCCTAATTATTAAAATAAATAAAACAAATTAAACTAATGGGTCTATGGACTGGACTGGGCCCAAAAGGACTAGCCGACCCATGGATCATGGGTCTGTCTTGCATCAGTGTCCTGCTTCATCCAACCTCCAACCTCCTTAATAGGAGGAAGGTGGCCCTTTCCATGTGAACTCCCTCCCACACAAACACCATGGAACTTCGAAGCAATGTTTTGAAGTTTTTTGGTGAACCAAAAAGAAGGTCAAGACCATCATCCTTAAAACTGGTTTCTGAAAGAATGCCACCAGAAAAGGGCTTGAAGAAAGCATGAAGTGGGGAACTCACTTGGGGACGGGCGACAGAACCAATCATGGATGAATTTTGAATGACAATCTGCTAATGTAGTTTAGCAGCGGCCCAGTGACAGTTACCTCAGAATCTTCAATATCTGGCATTATTCAAGTCCTATGTATGCTAAGCTTTTGATTTATATCTGCTATGAAAAAAAATGAACCGGAAAATGGTTTTTATGCTTTGTAATGTGCTGTTGGGGAATAACTAGAGCATTTTATTACTGAACAATAAAGCTTCTTTATTTGTTTTCTGCTTTGTTCATAGCTTCATCCTAAGATTATTCATTCAGTTGTAATCTACTAATATGGTTGCCAGCCTATCATGTATGCCTGTGAAAATCTCATTTAAACAAAGCCTATCATGTACACCTATGACAATCTAATGCAAGCTCCAGGTAATCTCATGTGAGTGCATGCCCTGAATTACACACACACACACACACAACACAAGTGCACATGCGATAAGCACACAAGTGCAACATGTGATAAGTTTCATTCAACTATCTTATCAGTTTTACTTTTCAAGTTTTTCTTATAGAATACATAGCTTGAGGCTCATTTTGAACTTCTACCATCCTATTCCAGAAACTAGCAAATCTGATTAATTAGTGTTTACAAACTTTTATTGGTTGAATGAACTAAAGCATAGAATAAAATGATAACAGAGGAAGATTTTTTTTTTAAAAAATGAAGAAGATACTAGTTTAATATCACATAAAAGTGTAATGATTGATCGTAAACAGATACATCCCAGGAAAATCATATTGTAGATTACACCTATCATGAAGGCAAACCATTGGATCGAACCCTTTCTTGTGATGCTTGCCTGCTTGTATCACTCTTATAGGAACAATATTCTTTGCTGCATTGACTAATATGCAAAAAGACATGTTACTTGTTCTTTTAGAACACTGCATCGGAGAATATCACTCCAATCAGGTAATAATTATGGCCTTCCGGGTTCGACTATTGTGGGCAGAGTGCTTGATCCAATGACTCACCTTCATGAAAAGCTGGTTCAAAGTAAAGATGGAAACCCTGTTTGCCCGTTCACCCAAAGGATCCCACTTCCCACCTGATAAAATCGAGTTTGAAACATCTGAATCCAGCCCATTCCCAACCACCTTATATCCCTATGCCCTGTTTACATGGAATCCTTGAAGGATGCAGCTCGAAACGACATATGGACCATCATGCACGCAACCCAAACCTGACCTCTCGCATTTACATTTTTTTTTATTTTTTGAGAGATGACCATGAGCTTTTTTTGGACTGTGAGTTCATCGAAAAGGAAGGGACATGCAAGTAAGGCAATGAGGCCCACTATCCAAGTGGCTGTTTACCAGGATGGGCAATGACCACAGAAACCAAACCACAAAGTAAATAACTGAAACTAGATCACATAAGCAGCACAAGAAAATTTTTAAATCCAAACATTACATCCCTAACCGAAATTTACATATTTTCCTCGGCTGCATTAACATATTATCATTCCTATACATAAAATTGTCTGCAGGTAAATGAAACAAATCAAATGAGAGGAATGACTGATGGTACAACGAGCTAGTCTGCCTGTGTAATACAGGAAAAGAATAAAAGATTCACCCATGAGGAGAAATAGTAAAGTAAATTTTAATAGTATAGGAATGGACATTTAAGTTACCATTTCTCTCTTTGTTGCGTGCTTGTTCCTAATGGGCTTCTACTTCTAAGATCTACTACAGTTCTTGTCTGGACCTCACAATTTATTTTGAAGTGTCAAGCTAACATCAATTCTCAATTTGGAATGAAGGTTTGGGATATTTCCTTCCTGGGGACTTTCTCAGAAGCTTTCTCGCATTATAGGGCCAAACAGGGCTCGAGAAGTTTCCCTTACAGGTATGGCAATAACCGCAGAGATGGCGGAGAAGTGGGGCCTGGTGAACCATATTGTTGAAAGGAGTGAGGTACTGAAGAAAGCCAAACAAATTGCAGAGGCTATAATTAAGAACAATCAAGGCATGGTGCTGAGGTACAAGTCAGTAATAAATGATGGCTTCAAACTAGACTTAGCTAATGGCCTTACCTTAGAGAAGGTGAGTAGCAGTCATTGTTTTATGTTATACTTCTATTTTCATATCACTCATGTCTTTCTTTATCGAAATGATAGTCAGGCACCAAAATCATTGGACATGTTTGCTATTACCCCATGATTGGTAAAATAGAAAAGAAACTAGAACACTTGATCTCATATGTGGGGTGCCCAACCCCACCCTTCCTCTTTCTCTCAAACCAACAAAAATGGAAAAAGGCAAAAGCAAAGAAAGGAAGCTTTCTCTTCTGTCAATGGAGAATTCTGATATTTCAAACCTCAGACTAAACTCTCTGTAAGAGTGCATTCACATAAGAAAGAAAAAGAAGAAAAAACTATGTAAATGTGGCAATTGAAGATTACCAAAATACCGTCATGCTGAGAATAAAAGAGCTTGGGAAAATTTGTAACAAATAATACTTTGTGAATATTAGATATTTTAAAATCATTATTGTGTCGGACTTAGACTGAACAAAGAGGTTCGTCAAAAGAAATGATGGAAGGGAGTTATATCTCACTCTTCAGTTTAAACAAGTGGAGGGGAACTTGACATGGTTAAACTGACTCACCCTGTATTTGTATTCCATCATTACTGCTGGAGCATCTGCTTTATAATGCAGTTTTTTATTTCTTCAATTGTATTCTCCTGGATTGTTAAATGCTTAGGTTGTTGCCTTGTTATTGCAACCATGCCCTCTAAAATATATATATATATATATATAGGGAAATATTCAAGTGCATCTATCCCTCACCATAGGGTGAGGGACACTCCCCTTTTTGGGAAGTTTTAAGTACAAAAGAGAATCTTCTCCAAAAGTACAAGAGTGCTTTTGTACTTGAAACTTTTAAAAAAGGGGAGTGTCCCTCACCCTATGGTGATAGATGGCACTTGAATACACTTACATATATATATATATATATATCTATAATTGATGGGGAAGTTTCAAGTGCATCTATCCCTCACCATATATGTATATATCTATAAATATATCTATGATGGGGAAGTTTCAAGTATCCCTCAATAGTTACTTTCATAATTGGGAATTTTCAAGTACAAAAGTTACAAGTACATAGGGTGAGGGATAGATGATTGTCTTCATGTGCAAAAAGGAAAGTATCCCTCACCCTATAGTGAGGGATAGATGCACTTGAAACTTCCCCATATATATATCTATATATATATGGGCCAGCTCTCCTAAGCTGAAGCTTAGCTTATCCTAAGCTGAAACAGTGCTGGTCCCACAAATCAAAGTCAATTATCGTTGTTTTTTGCTTGACGATCGTCTCCAAAATCAAGATAAATCCAATTAGAACTGGATTTTTCAGTTCCATCAAGATATAATCAACTTTGATTTGTGGGACCAATACTATTCCAGCTTAGGATAAGCTAAGCTGCAGCTTAGGATAGCCCTACTCATATATATATGCACCGATGAAAGATAATAGAATTCTATTTTTAACTCTTGCGATTTTTATGGCTTCTTTTCCAGGAGAGGGGGCACAGCTATTATGATGGAATGACTAAAGAGCAATTCAAGAAAATGGGGGAATTTATATTGAGTCGAAGCACTAAACCTGCTTCTAAATTGTAAATAATTTAGACATACATTAAGGAAAATAAATAGATGCAGCACCTTCAGTGGGAAGCATTCTGATACACTGCTTTAGTTTGTGAACACTTAGTTTTAAACAAGTGAATGAGAAAAAGCAAAAAGGTCTTTAATTCTATTTGGTGAATGAGAAAAGGACAAAAAAATGTCTTTAATTCTATATGTTAAAAAAAAGAGGTCTTTAATTCTACTTGGCTTTGATAAAAGCTTCCAAAATCAATAAGGAGTACAATACTTTGTGCCTTCACCAGTACCTGCATCTAATTATTTGGGGTATAATAGAGGCAAAGGCATACAAAAATTGGTTTAGATTCGTATTCCTTTAATATTGGATATGACTGTTTGAATATTCTCTCATCTCATAGTCAATGCTGCTCATCCTCAGGGGATGACCACAGACCAAGTATAATTGTTACAGTGCTCTGCTGTCGCAAAGGGGTGCAAATTTTGCATCACAATTGAAGCCAATCAGCTTTCGTAGTCACTCCAATTCTACTTGCATTAGTTGTTTGAAATGTGGTGGCTGTATATGTTCAGGTCTAGAATGCGAAAATTGATAGTGTGCAAATTATCATTCTTGTAGATTTATGTTTTATTTGCATGCAAATCTAACCAAGCTTACTGTCAGACAAGCAAGCCAAAGCAACCACCTGGACCAGTTTCTTTGACTCACAAATTTTTTTCCCAATGTTCTATCTTATCCTTGAGCCTGCTGACATAAGTTATGTCACAAAACAATTTGTGTAGAACACCTTCCCTATGTTGGTATGAAGTCATTTACATTGTCTTCAAGGTGGATTGAAACCACTCTTTGGTTCTTATGGATGTCTTGCTAATCATGAGCTGGATCTATAGATCAAACTGTAAAGATCATTTTCTTTTCATTTATAGCTTTACTTCAAGCAGAAGCATTGGATAAGATGGACTGTCGGCCAGCTAAAACTCAAGGACTAATTAGATCTTGCCCCATCTGAGAGTGTTATTCTGAAATGCTTTGTTAGCCTAATTATTGACTGGGGACACATGTATCTATAGACAGACTTCGTTTGGTAATTACCCATCATCCCAGCTTCATTTACTAGTGTTTGGGCATGCTCTTCAAGAGCAGCTTGTGATCGTTCTCCATTAGCCATGCACCAAGTTTGAAATGAATGTGATCCCTACACCCCCTGATCAGATGCTCTAATGTAAGATATAACAATCTAATTGAGGAAGAAATGAGATGTAACCATATCATACTAGAAGAAAGAGAAGAAGAGAGATTAGAAGATGGGCAGATGGAGGGTGGCTGGTTTGAGGGAATTCAGACCCAATGCTCTGACAGCAGTTCTAATTCAATTTCATAGCTAGATCCCCGTCTTCACTTCTCATGCATGTCTTACTTTCCATAATCCCAACTACTGACATTAGACACACCAATCAAAGAAAGAACTACTAATAACTGATATGTAATACCGAAGTTGGAAAACTTGTGACTCGGACTTGACTAGGGCAATGAATGGGGTTTTTTTTTTTTTTTTTTTGGACTTAGAGGGAGTCAATGTAGTGGTTCGGGAGAGTTTTTTTTTTTTTTTATAATCTTAATAATATGTAAAAATAGATCAAATACTTTTAAAATAGTATGCCTTTTTTTTTTTAACATGTGTACATGATAGTAAAATTCAAATAATAAATTTATATGTGAAAGAAAAATAGTATTACAAGGAAAAAAAAACTTGCATATTATAAAATTTTTAAGTGCAAACATCAACGGTAAGTGAAGGACCAAATATGAGCCTTAAATTATATTCCGATCATCATCTTTATATTGATAACTCCAAACCTAAATAATTAATGATTAATTACTTAAACATCAACTTCAATTGTTTAAAACTGAATCTACCCATCAAATAATTCAAAATGCAAAGAACTTATCAAAAGGATTTGACTGGCTATGTTCCCCCCTATACTTGATTCGGTCCTTCATCAAATCAAAATGAGGTGACACCTCAGCAACCTCAACAGATTCAAGAGTCAAAACAAGGTGACTTGACATGGTCAGAGTCAACTCGCCAAGTTTCCTACCTTGAGTAAAACAACAATTCAAAAAGACATTTTTGTAAATGGTTCGTAGTCTACCTTAAACTAGACCTGATTTTTAATAGGTGGATACTATAGTTTTGAACTTGGACATGATCAATGCGATTGGATCTTGACCTAGATAAATTATCTGATTGTCATTAACTTTATTATTAAATACAATAATTTTGTATGTAGCTCAGGATTTGGTTCACGATAGATCGGAATGGAAAAACATAGTTCTTGTAGCCAATCCCAACATATTTGAGACAAAGCTTTGATGATGTTGGTGATACAGGGAAATACTACGGTGAGACGGTTTTATATATTAATACCATTTATATGCTAGCGGCCGAATTTGACCAGAGATACCTCGCAGTAGATGATTTCATGGATGAATGCGATTATTTACATAATTTATGTTAGAGATTTTTTAGTACACTTGGGTGATGGTATTCAGGTATGGTCTATAATCGGATTTTTGGGTTGCGCCTATTGGGTTGCTGGGTCATTGGGGCCTGTTTGCAGCCCTACCTGAGAATGAAACACCATTACATATTTAATTTTTCATCCCTTCTATAGTTTTACAATCCTGCTTAGAGTAAGAACTGCCTTTTACCCTAATAATAAGGGATATGGGTTCTTACTTGCTTGTCCTAGATTCGAACCTCGGCAGGCACCTTCCCTCACCAATGGGCTTGGGTCCCAGCCCCCTAAGCTGGGTACCAAAAAAAAAAAAAAAAAACCAATCCTGCTTAGAGCATTGAAAATAATTGAAACTAAGATTCTTTTCAACTAATACATGGTGAAGGGAGGATTTCAACTCTAAAGGCAATGACTGCTTCATGCTATAAATGAGTACCGTGATCCATAATTCCATGTCTCCTAACAATAACATCGGTTTATGCTTGTGATCCCTCCTTGGAGCCAATCCTCAGCTTCTCTGCCCATAAATATTAGTTTGTAAAATAAGAGCTTATTGGTGTCCCACCAAACTAACCAACTTTTAATTGTGTTAGAATATGTCTAATATGTATAGGATATAGATTGGTCTAGTTTTCTTGCTTAGGGGGTCATCTTGAGAAGGTCATGCACTTTGTCTTTAATTAATTGATGATAGTGCTTGGTCATTGATTAGAATTATATCCATCTAAACAATGCTAAAAAAATTGATTAGCCCCCTATATACCTTGCATATGAACATATATATATTTAATTGAAAACAAAAATTTGAGTCCCAGACAACATGATTAGACATTAATGTATATGTAAACTTTCTGCAATCATTTGTGTTGATTATACCACTAAAAGTAATTTCCACCTAATACATGTTTGTGGTACCAAATCTGTCACCTAACATATGTATAGATATCCATTTATCTCCAACAAGCATATCTAAGCATCAAGGAGAATTGCCCAAGCATGTTTGTTGGTATTCTTTATAGGAATTACAAGTTCCCATCAGAGGATGTCAGAGAACTTTCTTTGATTTTGGAATTTGCTACAGAAACTTGCCACTTCAAGCCTTTGGATTCTAGAATTCTAGGAGGTAGCTTTTGAGGAATTCTCCAAATTCTCCCAACATGAGCTCTTCAAATTCTCCAGATCATACAGGCCCATAGAAATGTTGCAAGTTCTGTTACTTGCATTTCATTGATTCTAGTCTGCTGGAATGGGCAATTTGAGCACCGGATGTTACAGCAAAACGCTAGATGAATATATAATAAAAAGGGTAGCTGCAGCTTTGAGTACTCTTCAAGAAATGCTCCAAGTACAAGCATTTAATTAAGATATTATGGATGTAATCAAGCTGTTCTTCCAAGCAAAGAAATGGTTTTCTTAATAAAGTCCAGTGTGAAAGCTTTGAAGTTATCTACTTTCAGAAGCTTCTTATGAATTCAGATTCATTTGGGTTTGGAGAAAGTCATAGAGGTAGTTATTAAAAATAATAAAGTCCCTAGTAGCCCATGTGGATACTTCAATTTTTCTGTTTGTCTGGGACCAGGTGGTACTAGTTAGAAGTTCAATAGCTTTCTCCATACCAAGTCACATAAATGAATTGCTTAACAAACAGTTTTGACTGAAGTTTCATGGATTAGTACATTCAAACCTAATAGGACAAGATATGGAAGATCTTTTCCTTGTTCATACAAAGCATTGAAGAATTCCCTGCAGCTTATTTGTTTATCTATTTTGCTGTTTCAATCCATAACATGGAAGAAGACAACAGGAAAACTGGTTTAAAAGAAGTTTAACTGTTGTTGGACTTGTTTCAGTTGCCCTAAAAACATCAGTCCATGACTCCCAATGTCTGACATTCAAATGAATCTGGTTTTCCTATAGGACTCCATACTAATTGATCCAATCAACTCCAGAACTTCATATTGTAGTCATTCTGATTTCATTAAGATGATATTCTCATGACAGATAAAATGATTATTTTATTCAATTGTGGGATCTGGTAAAATGTTTAGCAAATTATATCACCCTGATAATATCCATTTTTGTGGGCCATCATCTTGATCAATCTGGACTGTCCAAACCATAGGTATCTTAACAATGGTCCAGCATCCACTTTGGATTTTTTTTTTTTTTTTTTTCTCTTTCTTTCCTTTTGGGGTCCATACTGTCCTTTTTTATCTGCCAAAATACAAGGATGGTCATACAAGAGATGATCAACTGTTCAGACCGATCTGATCCATTAAAACATGCACTAATCAGCATTTGGGAGGGACACCGACACCGACACCGACTTCTAAACCCTTTCCTAATCCAATCTAACTGCCCCCAAATGACTATCATTAATTTATAAGATATGGTGGGAAACTGTGCAAATATAAAATTAGGGACCTTTGTTGCCCATGTTAATGAATAGTGTACAAAGACAACCAATCAAGTATTCTTTTGTGAGTCACAAGAGCTTTTGTCTTTAAGCATCCTTAGCTTGCTTTATCCATCTGAATTATTGTTTGATTGCAACAACTTATAGAAGCTTTGCAATCAGATGTTATTAATGACAGAGATTAACAACCATCCTGACAAGGACATTGAGATAAGCCCCATGTATTTTATTCCATTTTATTTTATTAAACGCAACTGAAACCGTAAACCTCATGGTTGTGACAATGGGCGCCTTCGGATTGTGCTACGAAGAACAGTTTAAAGTGGTAATTTAAGCCAGTTTATCACTCACTTTCTCAGCTAGGGCTTTCCATGGACCTTCTCTGGTCATGGGAAAACCTGAATTTTTGAACAGGTCATATTTGGGAGCTGGATCGTCTAATTAAAGAGCAAGAAAGGATCTATATCAGTTTTATATACAATTCAATAGGCTCGGACATTAAAACTTTTCTACAAAGGAAATAGTGGATCTCAAACAAAGTTGAGGGCCTCCAAAAGTACAGAAAATTGGAAAGTAGTATTAAGATGTTTTTCTTGTTTTTCTTTAATTTCGTAAAATTCTCAAGATTCATGATGATCTAAGGAAAAAAAGTGGTTGACAAGGACTATCCAATTGTTTGTTCTTAGAACATGCCCCATCAATGGCAAGGTCCATTTGCTAGACTGGTTTCCATCCTCTATAATCAACCTTATCACATGCTTAACTATATGAGTGATATGGTTGGATGTTTCCATCATACCATTTTCCATTATTTTAGAAAATATGGAGAGAGGTAGAGGGTTAGGTTGTGGAAGTTTAACAAATAGGAGAAAGAGTTGGCTTTAAGTCTCAATTACTTAAGATAATAGGCAATTGGAAAGCTAGGTTTAGGTGTCAATACCTAACAAAAGCTACACACCAAGAGCTTTATATGTTAATAGCTATGGAATTGACCTATTAGCTTATTGTTAGATGGGTAATTAGTGAGTCAAAAAGTTGCAATCAAGATTTGCTCAAACTAAAGCCAAGCAATCAGCAACTGACATGCTTATAATTCTATGAAATGCTTTCTTTTGTGTGGCTGAGAAGAAGAAAATCAAGAGGATAGGCTTGGATGAATTTCCATTTTTGTGGGGTCTATTATACTGAAGCATGGAATATTTAAGCAGCATCTCCTATCCACTGTAGATAAACTGAAAAACATCATGTCAAGTTGTAAACATTAAGGTTCACTAAAACAAGAGCCACATGGTAGGCCCCACATACAAGGAAAGCTTCAGGTAACTGAGACATCATATATTTTAGAGAATTACAGTGTATATATGATACTAGGAAGCAATCAGACATCATAGCTTAAACATACATATGAAGAAGATCCAACATGAAAAAAATCAAAAATTAAAAAAAAAAAATGATTATATATGCAATTTTCTTTTCTTTTTTTCTTTGTTTACATTAGAAATAGACCCAACTCTTAAACAGAATGTTTGCCACCTAATTAGATAATTAGATTATTAAGGGCATGACTTAGCCCTAGAAAGTATCTTGGATCAGTTCATTCCAAACAAATAGCATCTGCTTATTGAATTCCCAATTGCAGCCCACCGGTCAGATGGTTAGGATGTTACTATCATCGTAATTACTGGGTCATGACTAGTCCTCGAAATCAATCAATAGTAGCAAGTCTAATTGTTTTCCTCTTTTTTTTTTTTTTTTTTTTTTTGTGTGTGTGTTAAGAGAATGGTTTAATAACAGCATTTTTCGTTGCGTGGATCGAGAAAATATACAGTGAATGGGTCAGACCTGTTTATCAAATGGGTCAGATACCCAACCTTTACCAGTTGTGGGTCAACCAACCTTGACCCATTTACCAGTAGGCTAATTTTTCTGGGCTCTAAAAATCAATTTGGTTAGGTGGGTCAGTCAATTAATGGCAAACTCCTTTAAATGTGGGTTAGGATTTCTTGACCGACTCATACATGACGCAGGCCTTAGGTCAGGGTATTGGGGTCAAATTAGATTCAGGTCATGCAAGAGAAGATCTCAATATCTACCTTTCTTTGTATCATATTGTGGTTGAATACTGCCTGTTTCCTAACCCATCAAGTGTGAGTACTCTCTCTCCATCTTGAAGATTTTCTACTCTATATGGGCTAATCATAGATAGATAGATAGATAGAAAGAAGAGAGAGAGAGAGAGAGAGAGAGAGAGAGAGATATTCATGTATGAAATCTAAGAGCTTAGAAGGGCATGTAGGCATCCATGTGGATCAAAACCGTCCACTCCTAAAAAAGGGAGAAAAATCCAAACATGAGAAAAAGTAAGAAACAAGAAAATAATCAAAAAGAGAAAGTGCCCTGGAAAGTTTCAACAACCACATGTGTTTTGTCATACAAAAGCCCTCTCTCCTTCACACTATCTATCCATCTCCCACTAATCATTGCCACAGATAAGAAAACAAAAACTCTTTTCCCCAGTTGGAGCCAATTACTGCAAACCAACAACAGAAAAAAAAAGAGAAAAATTTTGAATAACAACAGACTTCAGGGGGTGCAATCAAAAAGGGAAGGGGCTGAGGAAGCACCAAAACAGAGACTGGATGACAAGATAACGACTGCGAGGACAGCATGGTTCCCCCATTGTAGAGTTAGGGTATTAGAATAAGGATTCGGTTGGCCCTCTCTGTTTTAAATTATAAATTCTGAAGTTTGGTTCAAAAAGCCCTTTTTCCATGTAATTGAATTCCTGGAAATTGTAAGACTTATATTTAATAAAAAAAAATACTCTGCCACTTTTTACTGTGGGTCCCAAGTCCGGGTAAAAGAGGAGAATTGTGTTAGGTAGATTGACAACTAGAGTAAGATTTTATCATAACCCAAATATAAATTCTGAGATAAACACAAAAAAAAATAAAAAATAGAACTCATTTAGTCAACCCCCACATATTATGGAACACCATTATCTTAGTTATCAATGGTTTTGAAATTTTAATTAATTACCTTGGAAACCAAAGCCTTCTAAATGTCCAATTTCTGTAACAGAAAATTCTTTTGTGAGTAGGTAGGGCCAGTCCAAGAGACAATTTCTAGTTCTGCTGTTGCCCACATCCAAAAACTTAAAACAATAAGATGATTTACAAGAATTTCCTCTTTAAGAAGAGAATTTTGCAATATGCAAATTTGAACGAGAAGAATCCTGCATTTCTATCCATGCGCAATCAAAATCATCTCAATGAAAAAAAAAAAAAAAAACCCTTCATTTTTTCCTTACCTCACAAGGAAATGAGTAATGCAGAACAACATAAGAGTGGACTTCATAGGAAATCAGAATAATCTTCCTCTCTGTCATTGAATTCTCTTGTCACACAAACTCACTAGGAATGCTAACTTTCCCACAACAGTTGCGGACCTGATTTTGGGCTCTCAGTTGGAGTCTGAGGTTGGAATGTCTCTAAATTCAAGTTGGACCATGTTAGATTCTAGTTTGGGGCCTTTGGGCCCTAGTCTTGTTCTAGTAGTTTGGGTTCAAGTTTGAGTGAACCATGGAGAATGGACCAATCCCGGACTCAGCTCTTTTTCATCCCATTAGTTACTAATTGACTGGGATTTTGTTCCAGTCTGCTGTTTTTTATCCCCTTGCTTTTTTCTTTTTCCAACAAGTGGGCTTCTTTGTAGGTTGTAGACAGTAATTAAGGAAGAGAACAAAAGAGGGCATGTGATGGAAAAAAAAACAGCAATGCAGCACATGCAGCTCCATCACACTACCCTACCTTTTTTGCATCAAAGGCAAGCAGCCTTGCATTCTTTAATTTTCCAGGCCTGCTTTGGTCATTCAAAAAGCTTTACCTTTCAAGGGCCCAGTGAAAGGAAACCAGAATTTCAGGTGTTTCAGAACAAAGGTTATTTTGAATATGATTCTAAAACTCGGCCATAAGTGGGTACTGGGTAGTGTCTCTCTCATACCTCTTAAGGGTTTTAACATTACTGATACTAAATTTTAAACCCTATCCCAACTTAGCTAAAATTTGACCCAGTATAATTCAGGACTTGGTTTAAAAAAAAAAAAAAAAAAACACAAACTTCACCTACGGACTTTCGTGCGTGAAAACCAATCTCCTGCTTTAATGCAAGGGGCCCACCTCAGAAGATATATACATAACTATATATCAAATATATACTTATTATATTAAGAAAAAGTGATGCAGTGACCACTCTAACAAGTTTTGGTCCTCCCATATATAGTGGTCAGAACTCAGAAGACACAGAACTGAGAAAGAGACCCTTAAATCCACGGTTCAATTCCCAATAGAAGCATTCCTTGCACATGAGCCCCATCTCAAATCGGTTGTCTACTTGTCTACAAGTTCTTGACCCAAACAAAACTCTCTAGTCTCAAGCACCGATATGATTTAAGTGGCCAATGTTATCCTACCACGCACGAGGCCCACTTAAATGCAAGTTGATCAAGTAAAGTGGGGGCAAATGAAAAGCTATTGGGGATCCAAAAAATCAGCCCCACCACATGAGCACAACTCTTGGTTTAAGAGAATTCTCCAAGGTGTTTAGTTCGACTCCTGCCCTTTATTTTATTCAGGTTCCAAATTGGGCTTGCGAGGGATTAGGGTTGTAAATAGGTTGGTTCCAGTCCGGGTCCATGGTGGACCCGAAATCAGAACCATTAAGGTGAAGGTGGAACTAAATTCGGACCCGGAACCATTTCGGAACCCCTTTTTTTTGCTCTAGAACTGGAACCAGAAACATATATGGGACGAGTCTGGATCCAGGTCTGAGTTTAGGTAGAGAATGATATTAAAAAAATATATAATTTTTAAGAGAGATTTTTAAAAATTGAGGTAATATGTTGGGTCTAAAGCCAACGGGTCCAAACCAAAGTGAAATCGAATTCGGACCCATTTACTTATCTAGGCATAAATAAGGATTCGGTCTTAATTTTTAACCGGTCGGAACCTTCGAATAATTAAAAAATTGAACCCATTTACATTTATTGAAGTTTTTTTTTTTTTTTTTTTTTTTTTCAGTGATTCAATTCAATGCTGAATAAAGGTTCATGAGATGAAAAAAGTAAAAAAGATGGGTGCATCCTGGCCATCTACTTCAATGGACTCCTGTGAGAGAGGTATTTAATGTGCTGGAGGTAGAGAGATACGTTAAAGCCATAGCACTATCTAGCTTCTCTAACAATTTCCTTCCTCCTATTCCTCTAAAAATCTCTCTCTCTCTCTACGAAATCTCTGCTTCTACACCTTCTTCTCCTCTTCGAAAGGTATGATTTGATTCCGTTACAAAAATCCAACTATTCGCTTAGTCTCCTTCGCAGATAATATCCCCTAAATCCGATCTGTTTTATTCCATCCGAATCTTCAGGAACGGGAAAAAATCGGATTTGATATCCGATTCGTCTGTTTCGGTTTTTATCTGAAATCTGAACCTCTTTATCCATACAGGCTTAGTCGGCTTCCTCTTTTTTTTTTTTTTTTCCCTTCTCAACATCTCGCGATATGTCGGAGAGTTCCATCGCCGTTTGATCTTCTATCATCGTGTTCTCTCGGCCGATATGTCGCCTCCGATACCGAAACGCGTCTCCGACAAATCGCGCGATTTGAAAGAGAAGAAGAAATCTCAGACGAGATGGAGAACGGAAGCCGAGCGGCTGAGCTACTCATCGAAGCTTCTAGAAGCCCTGCGGCACGTTCGCAGGAGTCCTTCACCAGCGGCTCCAGCGCCGAGCCGAGCCGTGCGAGAGGCTGCCGACCGGGTTCTGGCGAAGGCAGCGAGGGGGCGGTCGAGATGGAGCCGCGCGATCCTCTCGAGCCGGCTCAGGTTGATGAGGAAGGCGAAGAAGAAGAAGGCGTTGACCGGGAGCTTCCAGTCGAGGGAGGCGGGTGTTGGGTTGAGGTTACCGGCTCTGCAGAGGAGGGTCCGTACGCTGGGACGGTTGGTTCCCGGTTGCAGGAAAGTGTCGTTTCCGGTTCTTTTGGATGAAACGACGGATTACATCGCAGCTTTGGAGATGCAGGTTCGAGCCATGCGTTCTCTAGCCGAGCTTCTCTCCGGCTCGGCGGCGGCTGTTAATCAAATCGGCTCGGCCTCTACCGCCATGGGCTAATAGATCTCTCTCTCTCTCTCTCTCTCTTCTCTCTCTTCTCTATTGTTTTTTTTTGAAGTTGATGTATTTTTGTTGTATACAGTTTTGTTTGTAGGTTTTGTGGAAAATGATTTTTGGCATTTATATTGATTTTGGGGGAGAGAAGCTAGTGATTTGGAAGTTCTAAGATTCTCAATTTTGTAGGTTACTACTAGTGTTTTTCTTGTAAAGTTTGTTAAAGCATGCCATAGAGCACCCAAGCTTTTGCCATTTCATTTTCACTGTGATCAATTGGATGTTTTGGGGAAAAGATAAAAAGTCGAAAAGCCTTAGATTAAAAACCCAATTCATTGCCACTACTTGTACTTGGTGGTAATGTTAATATTAGCCACTTGGGCTATGCCATGACTAGATGAGCATAGGCGACCACACCATGTGGATGTGGGCACCCTTCAATGCGACCTAAGTTAGATCTTTCACCCTCCCACTTGCCTCTCTAAAGTTGGAATTGTGAATTGATTGTTGATTGGGAGGGGCTGTACAAACATGCCCAAAGTAGAAAGATAAGAATGACACAAAGTAGAAAGAGTCAGAACTGTTGAGGCTTGTACTCAAAAAGAAATCCAGAAATCACATGGTTTGGAGTGAAAGTCTCTCAGCCACTAAATCATTTTGTACATTAGAAGTCACTGTAGTTAGTTTTCTTTGGTTAGTTTCTGTTTTATTTTTAGAACTTTGAATGAGGCTTTGGCCAAATATTGTTTTAGGCTTGGTAGTAGTTTTTCTGAGGATGATGTTGTTCGGAGTCGGTTAGGCTTTTTAATTGTTGTTTTGGATTTGTTTTTGTTTTTGTTTTTTTAATGAATTTTCTTTTTACCAAAAATAAAAAACCCTTTTTATTTATCGTGTGGTTAAGAAGTCCAATTTTAACCTCGAGGTCATGTCTTCGAATCCTTATAACCTTATCTAATACATTGGGTTAGTGAGTGATTCTATGTATCCATGAGTTTACCAATGAAAATCTTATCTGATACATTGTGTTAGTGGGTGATTCTATATATCCGTGAGTTTACCAATGAATGAAAAATTACTTACGGATGAGTTCTAAAATCATGACATCTGCCAAGGATAAGAGAGAGAAAGATAAAAAAAATATATATATATTCAGCAGAATATTGTTGTCGATTCTTTTTCTACTATTAAAAAGTAGTAGAGATCGGCAGTCACATGCATTTTCTTTTTCAAGATATGTACTTCTACTAGTCATTTTTTCATGAAGCCAATGAAACGGCGACAGTCTTGCAAGAAATAGTGCAAAAAATTCGTCAAGGGAGTAGTAGTACCTAAATAGTAAAAATACATGTAATTTTCAGTGTGTGGCAGTGGGTAGTATGTATGAATTTTCAACACCCTAAGCAATTGGTTTAACACACAGGTTCTACCATAAGATTGATCATTGATTAAAATTGTAATTAATACAATCTTATGTATATCACTGGATACTATTTTTATCAAATGTCTAAATAATCATATGGTTGGACTGACTTCAAGATACTTAGTAAAGAGAAAGATATTTTATTTTGGGCAACTCGGATTTTCAATATTTAAGCCCATTGTAGGATTACATTCTTTATAATTTTTAAGAATTACATTCTTTAAACTCTTTATCTTGGGTGGTGGGGTGTAAAGCTTGTAACCCCTATTTTTTTAAAGTTGTTTTTTAGGTAATAGAAGTACTTTTCTTGTTGAGTGGTGCCATTAGTGCAATGTGACGCATCAATGGAAGAGAACATCCCATCGCTCGACACGTGCGATGTGTGATCACTATCAGTGGGGGCCCACCCAAGCAACCATTTTGATGCCTATCTTCTGTTTGCTTCTCTGTCATTGCATGTCTTGCGGGGCAAGGACATAGAAACACATGCATGACCCATCTAAGATAATGACGTTCTTGAAAACTTCAATTGTACATGTGTGAGCACTCCCACCTACTAATCCATTAATGCACATGACCAGGGACCATTCAAATGATCAAATGGTTCAATTCACCTTTAAACTTTATATTTCAATTTGATAGTGAATTGACCAGTCGAGCTCTGTGCCAGCTCTGTGTTAAGAGGGCCTTTGGCCCTCTACTCTGCAACTATTACTCTGTTACTTAAATTTTGCCAATCAAAGTGATCTTTCTTCAACTTCAGCTTCAGAAAAGATCCAAAGGCTTGAAGAAAAAAAACAAAAATACAAAACAAAAGAAAGTGGAAGAGAAATGATACATGGAGAGATAGAGAGAGAGAGAGATGCAGCAAAGTAAGCCATTGTTGTTCTATTCAGATGTCCCATCCAAATGACAGCTAGGTTGCACGTCGGCAAACACACACCTGTCACCCTTGGAACATTAAAACGTGGCTGTTTGTTCTCACATATGGAGAAGCCTGTTTCTTTACTCAAGAATTCCAGAAATTCTTTGCACGAATTCCATAAATTCTTGAGAATTTCTGAATTTTTGACAAAGTGGAATTTCTGGATGTTCTTTTTAGACTTGAACATTCAAAAATTCCACCAAAATACATAAGGAGTGGAACTCTTGGATTTCCAAATGTCAGAATGGACTTTTCATGTGGCTGGAATTCATAAATGCTAGTAAAAAAAACGTGAAATTCAGAAATTTTAGGGGACAACCTGTCACATCATGTACAGAAATTCTTGAATATGGTGAATTTCTGGTAGAAATTCCACTAAAGAAATTGGGCCTAAGAGAATTCATGTCAGGATAACCATGGATAATGGAATTAGTGGATGCTTCTTTGTATTTGAATATTCAGAAATTTCATCAAACGATAAAAGGAGTTGAGAATCTTTGAAATCTGAGACCTTTTTGAAAATTTGGAGAAGAAATAGGATATTTGCAAATGCCAAGGGACAATCCAACACATTATATTTTGAGTTTTCCAACACACCAAATATCTGTTAGAAATTATAATAAAGAAACATATCTTAATAGTGCAACCCAACCACAGTTGATGAATGATCAACACCTTCAATGGTGCGATCGAGCCCTCAGATTCAAACCCTAAAATCACTTAGGAGAAAATATCCAAAAAAGAACTCATGACAATACTCTCAATACTTTATTATCAAATAGCATGATTACAATTAAAAGCTCCACTCTATTTATAATAGAGGAATGGCTTAATAAGGAGAAGATCTAATTAATGCATGATTGCTAAAATCATTCTAATTATTTTCTAACAGAATCAAACCAATCTAATGACTGCTAATATCACACTAATTGACTCAAATCAATTATTCTCTTCACAAAACTAAATCAATATAATTAAGGAAATCACTTAATGGGAAAGATTCCTTGGTGGGGTCCATTAGGGGCCCTCTACTTCTTGGACCGCACTGCACCACTTAGAGTCGTCCACTATAAAATGATCTATGATGAATGGAGTTTTTAATATAATCTTATTTATTGTTAATTACGCTATTATTATATTATCAACTTAGAGACCAACTCTTATTCGAATAAAACATAAAAGAAATTTCATTTCCAATCATGGCATTTACTTTACCGATAAAAAGATAATGGCATTTATTTTCAGCGGCTCATATTTTTAAATAAATCCCATATAGAGGTAGGGTGTTATTTTTGAGCTGCTACTTTATAAGAAGACTTTCTATTTACAAAAATTCCGAGTTGAAGAAGTGAAGCTCCATACTAGAGAAATCCTTAGTTGAAGAAGTAATTAAAACTCTAAAGTACATTGCTAATATTAAAAGTCCAAGTCGCGTAAAAAATAAATACCCACATCCTCAAATTAAAAAAAAAAAAAAAAAAACGCTACTACCAAACCTGATTGAACAGTCAATTACGGTGACACCCACTTCAAGTAGGGTAAACTAGGAATACTCCATGCATTGAAAAGATATTTATTTTGAGCGATTTTGACATTACGTGGTCAAAGGCCCACGTCATCTGCCAACAAGCTAGATAGAGGCTTGGATGACGTGGAGCGCTAACGAGACAGAGAATCTGTAAAAGGGTCGAGTCGAGTGGTGGCTCGCATGTGAAAAAAATCATTTAGCGGCATGTGACCACGTCACGACACGCGACACACATGAACATGGAACAGAACATGAACACCGTGGACATTGCATGCCACTGGGGGCCGCCATCTGCCACGTGGGCAACAAGTCCAAGGTAAAAAAGTTCCTCATCTGTCCCATCCCCCAACAAGAAGAAGATGACCTTCTTCTCACCTTTTAGAAAAATTTGTAATAAAATTTTTTTTTTTAGAAAATGTTTATATAGCTCAATTGGCTTATAATCATGATTTGTATTTGAAGATTAGAAGTTCGAAACTGCACGATCGAAAATTTACATAATTCTTTCTTGATACGTATGAATTATTTTGATCTAAAGATCTGAGACACCGTACTTAAAAAAAAAAGAAAAAAAGAAAAAAAAAGAGAAATTTTGAAGAGTGAGAAGATGACACAAAGAACAAAGAATAAAAAGGTACATGGTCTTTGTATTCTAAAGTCATACACCACATGGGTGCCATTTTGCTTGTCCTAAAAATTCAAAGAAGATTAAATGGCATGATGTCACCCACTTGCCCATATAGCTTGTTTCTACTTGGGACCTTTTGAGCTTTATGGACTATCCCAATTAGGCCATAACCCTATTCTTGGGAGGACTTCAAAATTTAAATCTGAATAAATCCAAACCCCACAGTTTGTAAGAACATGAGACAACCAAGTGGGGTCATAGGGGGCTTGGTCTTTTCACAGGTGGCTCCTTCAAAAATTTTTGTTTTAGAAAGTAGCTGCAGGAAAATCTTTTGGTTCCCTCAAGGAGAATTTTGTTTCCACGCTAAGTCATTCCTTATTGGATTCGAAGTGGCGCCCGTTGACTTTAATATTATATTAAATTTTTTTAGCTAATCATTATTACTAAAATCTTAATATTTATATAGAGACAACATAAATACTTTTCAATAAGTGAATGGACGCTATAGAGCTAATAGGTTTTCTACAAGTCGGAATACCTTAATAATGACTATTGACCAGACAGCCAATTTGATACAATTACATTAGACTCAAGATTGGAATAGGACCCAATGGTTGGACTCTAACTCGGACCCAGTTTCGTTCCCAATTCGCTAAGACCATAATACTAACGTATTCATAAATGAACAGCTCAAAGCAATGGATACCCAATTAAAGTGACTATGAGATTCATCAAGTGACGGCATTTCTTCTTGGGTTCAACTGTTTGGTTGGTATTGAATCCCTCGGAATTATAAGCAAGGAATTCTATTACAAAGCTTTCCTATATTAGTGTGGCCAAAATTTTGAGAAGTAGACGTGGAAATCCATGGGCTAATAGTCTTCCCTTTCCAGAAGAAAGGATTACCTTTCCATTATCCTAGTAATCAAGTTCTAGTAAAGCTTGGGCCTCTTCTACATATCTTCCTCATAACCTTCACTCCTTATCTTCTTAGAATCCTCTTCAGCGTGGATTCCAAAGGATTCAATACAAAATAGCAAACTGGACCTTGCTTTAATTTTCTCTAATGTAGCTTTGCTTTATAAATTCTTAGACTAGTACAAGCCTATGGGTAGGATTATCAATGGTGCTGTGTTAATGAATTTGGGTTGTGGGTTAACGAATTCGTGTAAGAATCACCTCAACCTATACACAACTCATTAAATAAATGGGTTCGAAAATCAAACACGAACATGACCCATTTATTTAACAGGTTACACGACACGGCACGTTAAATAATTTTGCCTATTTTGAACCATGTCAATTCACACACACTCTTTTGCTAATGGAAGGAGAGTGATGGAGTTAGAAAAAAGTCTTTTATATGTGGGTTTTGGGGTTTCATTTCAACCTTTTTCAAACTTACCAAAATACCCCTCTTGTATTTTATAATTTATGTCATTTATCATTTGGCGAGTTGTATCGGATTGTTAATGGGTTACTGGTTTTATTCGTTAACGACCCACTAATTTAACGGGTTAACGGGTCTGATTCATTAACGACAAGAACTCGTTAATATCGTGTGGGTTCATATCGTGTTAATGGGTCGTGTGACATTTTGATAGCCCTACCTACGAGGGAGTCCTAATGAATACCCCACTCTAATAGAATGGTTAAGTGTAGTAAGGTATATCATTTTCCATTGAAATCAAGTTTTCAGTGTCAAGATATAGTGACAAGCTTACAACCCTGGAGGTTCTGGATCACTTTCCCAAATAGAAGCTCATGTACTTTATGTTTGTTTAGGGGTAGCCTAATGAATAACCAACTCTTATCAAAGTTGTCTGAAATGATGTACTCGATCTCTTTAATAGGATCATATGTGGATGGCTCTGTGTGCCCCAGGGGCCGAACAAAGTGTGGGGCTGCGGGTGGCATGAGAAATCTGGAAAACCCCTATTTATATATCATAAATTCAATTTTTTTTTTTCCGTTGGGCCCCCAGATGTTATAGAGAATCTTAGGTGTCTTTTTTTTTTTTTTTTTTCATATTGGCCCCTCCAAGAATTTCTTTTTATATTGTGCCCCAAGGAAAATTTCCTGGCTCGGCCCTGGGGTGCGCGCCCATTTTGTTGTTGTTGTGGTTTGTTGGCAGATCTCAATGAAGTTTGCTTCTCTACCAAAAAAAAAAAAAACTCTATCAAAGTGGTCTGGAGTGTTGGAAGGCATACACTTTTTTTTTTTTCGGTTATTCACAATGTGTTGGCCATTGAGGAGCTAGATGACACTCTCCAATATAAAAAGATGAACCATATATGAACAGTTCGAATAAGATTTCATTTTTAAACGAAAACTCATTTTTTAAATAATTTATTCCATCTAATCTCATGACAGAAACAAAGGAGGATGAAGGCTATACCACGATTTTAAATTAGAAGAGACATTTCAACTACACAAAAAATCGTCATTAGGAACAGTATTGGACTGTTCCTAATGAGTTTGGGAACGGTTAAGAACCGCCCCAAAGAAAAAGGTATTTCTAAAAATTTGGAACGTATTAAAACCTTTCAAGAATTAGAAAATCAAAACAGTTCGTAACCGTTCCCACAGTAAGATTTTGAAACGATTTAAACCCGTTCCAAATTTTTTTAAAACCGTTTTAGTTCTCTCGTTTTGCGCAATTTGAAGCGTTCTATAGCCAATTTTTTTAATAATTTTAGAACGATTTTGAATCGTCCCTAAGTTAAAAAGAAATTAAAAAAACCATAGCTGACAATTTTTTACTACTAAACTCATTTTTTTAGAAGATAAAACCCTAGCCTTTAGCATTCATGTCAATACACATTCATACAATCACAAAATCTAAAATTAGAATCAATATATACTATCTTGAGCTCAAATGTACAACTTACAATATTTAGAAATCCATACATATTACATTAAACTCTTATAATCTTCTAACAACATTCATCAATGTTATTTCTAACAAAAAATAAATAAAAGCAAAAACCAAAGGGTACACTCTCATCATATTTGTCGTGCCTTCAATCTTCTCCAAAGTTGTCTACCAAGTGATGTTTCGAGTGGAAAAAAGCCCTCCAATAAAACTTGTAATTTCCCTTTTAATTGTTCAATTTCAAATTTCAATGCTTGCTTTGCACCGAATTACTTTTCTAACATACGCATTTTCTAAAGAATCCTCCTTGTGCACACAAAAAAAATATATAGACAAATGGGTTGGAATAGTTTATAGAAAGTACTTAAAAAATGACCAACAAATCTCTACAAAAAAGGAGTCAAGAATTAAAGAGAATTAGTAACTAAAGAAGAAGATTTAGTACCTTTTCTTTCGTAGTGAATAACAAATTGCAACACAGATCACAAACTACAAAAGGGAATTAGTAACTAAAGAAGATAAAAAGAATCAAATAACGTAGCATATTGAACAATATTAGAAGATTGCATTGAAATTGGCCAAAATCTTTCTTTTTTCAATGACGCATTGAAACAGAGTCAACTTGGCTCACTAGAGAACACGACTAACCACAGCCTCAGGCTGCACTTCAGGCAGAACGTTTTGTCACAACTGTTCTAGTGCCCAAGTCACTCTTAATCCTGTGGTTTTAATAGCAATAGTAATCCATTAGCTTGGCCTATTAAAGCTGCAAAAGAACTCACCAACCCATGAAAGTATCTTAACAGAAGAGTATTTGAACAACATAGAAAAACATACCTGAAATTCTTGTACATAGTCTTTCAGTTTAACAGAACCGAGGATGTGGAAATACTTACACATGGTGTGTGGGGGCAATTCTCAAGACACCAAGATTATGCTAATTCCAGCAGTGATCTCGGCTACGTGCATCCCGGTTCGAATGCTAATGTGCTGGCGAAGACGAGTATCATCATTTCGGTCAACCCTGGCTTAAGACCGTTGTAATCTCGGACATGTGGCTGGGTCTCGGTCGTGCACCTCGGCTACAGCTGTGTGACGAACCACCACATGATACAGACACTGACAGCCGTCTCCCCTCCTCAGACACGTGGTAGGATATAAGTACGCGTCATTGTGACGAATATATCATCCCACCCGTCCAAATCTTCGCAAAATCTCTGACAAAGCGGCATCGAACGGCAACAGCCATATTGGTGCGGGGCCCAAGAAAGGCTCCGATGAGACCTTTACCGCCAATAAGTCGAGAAGGGATCAGGCACAATGTGACTGACATTTAATGCAATGTGGGCTGATCGGACCATCATTTAATGCGATGTGGGCTATGATGGATCCTCATTAATTACTTGGTGGGCTGATGAGACCTTAGCAGTCAGATCATCAGGCCCACCACCAAATATCTAGAAACTCTCTTATATAGAGGAAGATCTATTCCAGCGGAGGTACGAAAACACAAATCCATTCTGCACTGATAATCTCCTTCAACCTCAGTTCAACCCCTACACTAACTTGAGCATCAGAGAGCCCTGTGCTGCCCACAGCCAGGGTTCTTTGACTGTTCTTTCTTCCTTTTCAGGTCCCTGAAGCGGCTAGCTTTCACAGTCAATCGGATAAGTCCCGTAGGGCTCCCTTTAATCTTGTGAGTTATATTTTTTTCTGCACTTACACATGGGTAAGTGAAAACAAGCATCACTGTAAATTTACAAGTAATGTAAGGAACCATCAATAATCAAATGACGACAAAGATAATCATGGTGACATTAAATTTCTGAAAATAATAAATTCAGAATGGCATGGCAACGAAGGCTTATAGGTAAATATGAAACTGAAACAATTGGCATGTTTACTCAATGGTGAAATGTGACAAGTTCTCAAACTTTTCAATTAGATAGGAACCAACAAGACTTGTTTATAGAACTACATCATACAAAGTATATGGAAACAAGATTTACTTTAATTTTAATTTTCTTGAAATAACTGCACAGAAAAAAGTGTAACTAATCCTTCCAACTAGCTAGGGTTTGGAGAAACTCACATTGGAGATAGCCATCGTCGTGAATCTTCGACTTAAAACTGTGTATCCATTGTAGGGTATGTAGTGCCAATATTAAGTATGATAACCAGGGAAAAAAGAAAAAAAAAAAAATACAAAGAAAGAAAAGTTTTTTGCCAGTATAATCAAAGGCCGTTTAATGTATTTCAGGATGCTATTACATCCGTAGGAATCAACTATTTTGTGGTATCACTACTCGATCCATTAAAATGTATAAAAAGAGCCATTCAGGCACGAATTTATTTTAAATACATCGTCTCTATATTTTAAGACCCAAAACATCTCGTGGAGCATTTGGATTTTAGAGGATTTGGCTCTAAATGTCTAGTTTTCTTGTGAACTATCGTATAGAGAAATAGAGGCATAAGATGGGCATAGTAGCATGAAAACCCCAATTTCTTGGGGGATTTTCTTTAATCGCTGGTCTTTTATGAAATTCTTTTGCAACTTAGTAATAAATAAATAAATAAAGAAAGAAAGAAATAAAAAAAGAGGATTTTACAGGAAAAAATTCTTAATGTGCACGTGTGACCCTATCAAACACTTTAGATGGTGATGCACCAATTAGAGCAATTGGGCCGAATTTTTATGTTTTTTTTACCTATTTGGCATATCATCGGCGTCGACGTTATTTACATTGCATAAGGTTGGTGCCGACCCTGTCTGCGAACACTATTAATGTTCGAAACCGTGTTTCTTCTCACTATTTTCTTCTCTCTTCCAGTATACCGCTGAGACCGACCTTGCATGAGTGCTCCTGTGTGGTAGCTGCCATTTCCACTTGCACTAGGCTTCAAATTCCCTCCTCAATTGCATCTCTTTGCTCCCAATCGGTTTTTCCATCGTCAGTTTTTTCCATCTTGACTGCAGAGGTATCTATCTCCTTTCAATTTTGAATCTTTCTCTAGGTTTTTGTATTTTTCTTCTTTTTGGTTCTCCTGTAATTCTGCATACGATATCGAGGTGTATGAAACATGGGCTTCAACGTCATTGTGGGATTTGTAGATTATTAGTTTGAATGAACTAGAGTTTGTAGGATTCCGAATTTGGGGTTTTTTTGAGTTGAAAAGGAAGATTGTTCCAGAGGAGTTACCATCTTTGGTAGTTAGAATGACTTTGTTCTCCTTGTTTTTTTTTCTTGTTTGGTGAAATGGATTGAGTTGATTTTGGTCCCAAAGCTTTAAGATAACTGATTCATCCTATTTTTTGGTGTTCAGTTGGATCTGTAATTAAATTAAGATTATAGTTTGATTAGTTTCCTATTATTTGATTTATATTTTGATGCAGCTCAAATGCATGAGATCCATATAGAAAACATGTTTTAATCAAGTGACCCAAAACTAAGCCATTTTGTGTTCAAAAAATGGTCACTAGTTTCTTTATGAAACTACATTTTAGTTGAACCAGGTCTAAAACTATTATCAGAGAACCACAATGGGATCAATAATGAAACTCTTTTTAATCGGACTATTTATCAAATGAATGGTTCATATACAAAGATGAAGATTGTAAAATAAAAATGTTAGGATAATTTAACTAGAATGATATTGGTCTCATACTTTACTAGCACATAAAATCTGTACCAAGCACGGGCAAGCAACCAACAAAATTTGTAATACGAAAATTGTAAAGAGAGTAAAAATTGGAGATGCATCAATGTTTTAGTGCAAATTTTTTTATATATAATGCAATTAATAAGTAAAATCAACAATATTAACAAATGTAGTTGGTTACAAATAACCGATAATACATCCTATACTTCCTTACGAAATCAACAATTTATCCTTCATGAACTTTAACTATTATGGTGTTAGATAAAGTTATTTATCTCTCACTTCAAGTGGGCGTAATCTATCTCTAATATTAGATTGTTATGAAATGTACATTTTTTTAGTGTTCAATATTCCATATAAGCATGAAATTTTTTAGTGTTCACTATTTTCGTCTTGTGAACATTTTTTTTTATGTATGCTTGCCTTTTTATGTATTCTTGCTTTCATAACATTCAATGCTATCATTTCTAATTTGGATGTACACAGATGTCTAAAGAAAGTACAGATAAGGATGAATTGCTCTACAACGAGGCTAGTACCTCAAATGCACAACGAGCCCGACTTTTGTGAGAGCAAGAGCATCACATTTTCACCTCTATTGAACGCGGTTTGGTATACTCTCTTTCACACAACCACTAATCAATTGAACTTTCT
The DNA here is from genome assembly GCA_003546025.1 of Camphora micrantha. Lineage (NCBI taxonomy): Eukaryota > Viridiplantae > Streptophyta > Magnoliopsida > Laurales > Lauraceae > Camphora > Camphora micrantha. The sequence continues at coordinate 26,436,015 of QPKB01000011.1, forward strand.
TTCGATATATGGCTAAAGTTATTCAAACTTTCATTTTCGCATGAGTGATTATGTTTGAGTGCTTTATCCTAACCTCCCTCCACTCTCGGTCTTGTCAGCTGACTTGCAGTGAACATCCCCCTATATTTGTTGTGCTATATGTGTTCTTGAATATTGATCCTAATGTAACTTGTAATTAAAGTGGTTATGTTGTGGATGTTGTTAATTTGTAACTTTAAACTTAGGAGATGTGCAGGCAATTTAAGTAAATGTATATGGGATGTTGATAGATTAATTAAATGTCAATTGAATGCATGAAATTTTTTTTTTGTTTTTATTTAAATTCATATATGTTGTATTTGAAGCACATATGGAGCTTTTGATGTAAATGTATTGGTCCTTTTCCCTTAAATTTTTTTTTTTCAAATTTATACAGCGTCATCACCGAAGCTGTATTACTTATTTTATACTGCTAGGGCGATCACCGACCCTAACTTAGGATTTTTTCAGAGAATTCCTGGAAAAAGTCACAAGTACTTTTGGTCAAAAAAAAAATAGGAAACCTGCATTGGTGATGACCTTATTTTACACTGCTAAAGTCATCACCAACCCTGACTTAGAATTTTTTTTCCCGATAACGCCTGGAAAAGTTGCAAGGTTTGGTCAAAAAAACTGAAAGCTTATGTCGGTGATGACCTTATTTTACACTGCTAGGGTCATCACCGACCTTGACTTAGAATTTTTTTCTGAGCACGCCTGTAAAAGTTATAACTTTTAATGTAAATAAGGCCAGCGCCGACGATGTGCAAAATAGGTAAAAGAAATAAATAAATAAATAAAAAATCGGCCCAATTGCGCTAATTGGTGCACCACCATCTAGAATGTTTGTTCGCGTCACACGTGCACATTATATTTCTTCTCCAGTTAAATCCTCAAGAAAAAAAAGAAGCCCAATTTTAAAAGAGAAACCTTAGAAGTCAATATAATGGGCTTAACTGATTTGTAATGGTTGTCCAGTAGAAACTGTGATATGACTGGGCCTTCGGTGTACAGCCAAAAAGATATGTATCAAATACCATGGCAAGTTTAAAACCATTTGCATTGTTGGAATATATATAATGTAGAACATGCAACTGAGTAGCATCATAAACCTGTAGGTGGGGGTCACAGGTTTAATATGACATGCACCCAACATTAAGGCATCTAAAGTATGTTTATACTTATTCTAATTAATTGTGAATGGCAGTTTTAACTCGTCAATATATATTAATTGAACTTTAGACAAATGTCATACATGAGAGCCAGATAATTGCGGATTATTGCCATTTGTTTAGCCAGCAGCATAGTGGTCAACTATCTCGACACTAGGCATGAAGAAACCAGCTCTCATTTTAATAGAAATAATCCACTGATCTTATCCTCACAAGTTACATTAAATAATAGTTTAATTACCCCCAACAACATGTGATTTCATGTTTATTAATGAAGTCCATTTCATTGACATTAGCCCTTTATCTCCTTTCCATTTTCTTTTATCCACTCTTCCATGAAACATGCCTGTCAGGCCGGTCAGTTCGCTGCCCTGGTGGCCTAATTTGAACCCGACATATTAGATTATGATATGTACTTTCTTCTCCATATATATATATATATGAATTTTGTGGTTCATGAATCTTGATGGAACAGCCCCTTCTTTTGTAGTTAAAAACATAAACAGGATCAAACAAAATCCTCTCTCTCTCTCTCTCTCTCTTTTTTTTTTTTTTTTTTTGGCTTCATTTGGGTCCCCGGGAGTGGATACACATATATGGCTAACCACCATAGACCCAAAGTTCTTGCCCAACATAGGGTGGAGTCTCTTCATGTCACTTTTGGTTGAGGTGGGAGTGAGGAAATTAAGGAACCCCAAGTGGCGTAGAATATACATTGAATTTGAAAAGGGGAAGGAATAATCCAGGGTGTTTTGATGAGACGGTGATAAGAGGGTGGGAAGTGGAGAAGGATGGCTGTAGGTTGGGTATTGAGGGCTCATGTGGATGCATGTGCTTTGGGTTGGACAGCATGTCCAAAGCAACAAGGAAGCCCAGTGAGACATGGGATCTATCTATTCATTAATCCCAAATCTCATGCTCATGGAAACTAGGAGGAAATTGTCTGAGGGCCCACCTCAGCCACCTTATATGATTCCATGCATGAGCAATGTCTATAAAAGGCGTTCACCATCTGCAGGTCCTTCGGCAAATTGATCTTGTTCCTAGAGTTCAAGGGAGGGACTCCCAAGATCTACTGAAATTAGGTCTTGTGTAGGGTCCTTCACTATTCATGGGTTTCTCTTCACCAGACTCTGATTTGAAGGGAATGGCGCTAGAAGATGAGGAGGGTAATATGTGTAAGTCCCCAAGTAGGACTCTTTGGAAGAAGGCTTTGGAACTTAAGGCCCTGAGAAGGAGACAGCATAAGAAACTATGGCTCAGAAGGAAAATGGGAATCCATGGATGTTACAGGAGGCCCAAGATCTTCATGAAGAGAAGGGCTAGTCTAGAAGGTTCCAGAAAGCCCTTGAATGGGGTGGAAAGAAGGATTAAAGTTCTACAAAAGCTTCTTCCTAATGGGAGTTCTATGGGCTTGGATGGGCTTTTCCTGGTGGCAGCTGATTATATTCTCTGTTTAGAGATGCAAGTGAAGGTTATGCAGATTATGGTTAATGTTTTATCAGATTCTAATTAATGGTCTATGTATATCTCTTATTGGCAGTTTGTCTCTTTCTTCCTATGTCTTTTATTTCTTAATTCATGTATTGAACATTGTATGCAATTCATTGCTTTTGTAACACTTTCAGACACTGTAGCCTCCGATGCTAAAACCTTATAAATGTGGTGAGGGGTTTCAATACTTTTTTGGTTTCAAGTTGAATTCATAATTAAAAATCAATCCGATCATGGAAAAAACCATTACATATTGGGTGATACGAATTAATTTATGTGAGTTTTTGTAACTATCACATGAAACATGACAAAGAAGCTTGTACCCTTTTTTTATTTATTTATTTGTTGGTGACAAATAATAAGCACAACTTGTTTACATTATAATGCAATATATATATATATATATATATGTGTGTGTGTGTGTTTGTGTGGAAGATGCTCCTATGAGAGATATCTCTCACCTTATATGGCAAAAAGGGGTGGGGTCTCTAACATTTAAGTTGTTGGCATTGTATATGGATGTGAGGGCCTCCCACCTTATCTCTCATATATAGTAAGGTGAGAGCATCTCCCTATGTATATATATATATATATATCTAAAGAGAGAGAGAGGGGTATGGCTCTCCTAAGCTGTAGCTTAAATTATCCTAAGCTAAAACAGTGTTGTTCACACAAATCAAAGTTAACTATCTCTGTTTTTGGCCTGCCAATTTTAATTTGATTTCTCTTGATTTTGGAGACGATGATTTGAGGCAGTTTACGATGGAGAAGATCTTGCAGATGATTTCAGCTTAGGATAACATAAGCTGTAGCTTTGGAGAGCCTCTCACATATATATATATATATATATATGAAGAACTAAGGGTGAATATAAAAAAATAACCATCAATTAACCTCCCCCTTGGGAATTAGAGGGTTGTTGTTGTCGATAGCACGTGACTCCCGACAGTTCCGCCTTGGGATTAAGCCCTGGGTGAGAGTAAGTTTAGTTACTCTCTCCTAGCCAAGAGGCCAACCTAAGAAAAAAAAAAAAAAAAAGAACCTCCCTCCTGAAGTTGAATACCTATCCATTACCTTAGTAATTTAATACCTCAGAAAGTCAAACTCCCATTTACATTTCCTAAGTCCTTCGACCCTTCTATCCATCAGCACCCCTTACCTTGCAAATAATAATAATAATAATAATAATACTTCACTCCTTAGCTCTTTAATAATCCTTCCATGCTGCTCATTTCACTATGGAATGCCAATATGGAGATTGCCGGCTTTAGTTTTATTACATTTTACATTTGCCCATTTTCTCACTCTCTTCCCAAAGTATCATCTCATGAGAGTCTCACTCACCCTATAAGTTAAACTTCATACGGGCCCACCTCTTGATAATCTCAGTCCCCCAAATGGATGTCCTCCTCTTAATTGGTATGTGGGAAAATTTTATTCCAATTTGAGTTGGCACAATCGTTGTGTTTTATACATCAAGCCCCACTTTCTTGGACATCTAAATGTTGATATTCCATTTAAATCCAAAGCATTGAAATTACAGAACCCATATTCTTAAAGATTGAAAAGGCACTATGAAATAAAAGTTGTATTTACATCTTTTAATTGAAAAAAAGAAAAGAAAAGAAATTTTCTCTTAGATCCGGGATGCGATTCAGCAGTTGCCGTCAATCCAACCTCATATTCAAACGGGATTTTCACTTAGATTCTTGTCCAAATCATATCACATATCTCAAATTAAAATGGTTTAAATACTAGATACAGACCTAATTTTCTCAATTTTCTGGAGTACAGTTTTATATCACATAACAAAATTTTAAATGGGTCATACTATTGGACATAAATACGTTTTTCTAGTTTTTTCTAATTAGATTGATGTCCAACATTTTCACCAATTTTAACTTGGGTTATGTAAAATGAACAAAATCAAGTTTGGATTTGAAAGAAGTATATGACTTGAGAATATTAATAAATTATGTTAGTGCGCAGTGTTTAGATTTACTTTCGTTTGTATTATATGACTTGAATAAAAATCAAGTTTCCTCTAGTATCGTAGCTCGTGCTGAGCACGATATCGCGTACTTATTTCTAGCTGCAAACTAAGAAATCAACTAATAAAATATAAATCAAATACTTAAAATATTCCTAAACAATAAATAACAAAATGATATCATCTAAAATTTGTAATGGTCTGGATTTTTATACCAAAGATTTATTGTACTACTTGAACAAAAGGAATCAATGATATATAGTATACATTTTTATCCTGTGGCAAAGTACTTGGCCCGACCCATCAAAAAAAGGTAAGGCCTAACCCCAGGTGGGAAATGTTTATATAAAACAAAAATGTTTCCACTATCAGCTCCAAGCAGTAGCTCAGCTTGTTAGAATGTGTATGCACGTGAGAAAGTACATGTGTTTGAGTCTCCATCCCTTTAATAAAGATGTTTTATATTAAATTGTGTATCTTATTTTGAGTGGACTTGGCTTCAAGCTCTATGCCATTGAGTCCAAGTTCTGCTCGTATCTTAAAACTACATAGATTTTAGGTCCAATTTTGGCCCGTGCACCAAAACCTAAGGCTAAAGCCTGGCCTAAAATAGGTTGGTCCTTGATTGGGCTCAGGCTAGCCCGGTCCAAGAGCACCCTCATCTAGATCAATCAATACGTCCCTGCTTAGGATGGTCAGAGAATCCATACAAAAAAACTATCATTTATTTTTTTTTATAATAAAGTAAACAAACTAATTTGATCCCATACGTATAAATTTTCCGAGATCTAAAACACAACATTATTTCTTAAAAAAAAGACTATATAGGCTTAAATATAGTCATCGATAGGGAGGATGCTATTACCATGTGCAACAATCGTAAAACGTAGTTTCTATTAATTTTTATATAGAAAACAAATTTACCAATGTGCTAGATTTTGTCATTCTTTAAAAAAAAATAACACAAAAAATACTAACCTGTAGATTTGGAATCCCTAATCCCAGTTTCAGACATCCCTAACCTCCAAATAAAAATATTCCTAATTTCATAAATTTCTAACCCCAAATTGAAATTCCTAATCACAATTGATCTATATTCCCAATTTGAGAGATTACTAACCCTAGATTTGGAATTCATAACCTTAAAATCAAAATATTTCCAATTAAAAAAAAAATTCCTAACCCCAAATTGAAATCCCTAATATACCCAATTTCAATTGTAATCAATATGTGACCAAGTTATTTTTCTACGCTGTGATTTAAAAAAGTATATATTAAAATAATGGAGAACAAAAATTATAAATTAAGAAATCATTCAATTAAGAAATAGAGAAAAACTTTAATTAATCATACATGCAAACTAAACAATCATATAATAAAACATAAAATAAATACTTAAAAAATAAATAATAAAATGATATCATCTATAATTTTTAATGTTCTAAATTCTTAGATGATTTTACAAAAAAAAAAAAAAAAAAGTCACTTTATCATGTGGTCAGTGCACCGAACATGGAACTTTAGCCTAACTTGTACAAAAAAGGAAACCCGAAAAATCAAATTATTTTACCATTTTTATTTGTTGATGTCGACCTTTATTTTATGTATTGAGGGTCGACGGGGCTGGCTTTACCATGAAGCAATGAAAGCCCTTGCTTTAGGCCCCAAAAACGCAAAACATAAGGTCTCATAATAGTAACTGACATCTTTTCAAATTCCAAAACAACAACTGATATCCTTTTATTTCTTCCTGAAAATAGGGCATTGTAATAAATTTCTCTTGAGAAGATACAATCAAGATCTTCATTTCCTCTTTCTTAACCAATTCTCCAGATCGCCCACCGTAGAAAGATTTGTCCATTTCTTGTCTTCTGGGCCTTTTCTATATATATATATATATTGCCTCTCTTTTTCCACTTTAAAAAGGTTTGACCAATTCTTAAATCTTTTGTTGGGAAGTCTCACATCTCACATCGCCTGAGTAATAGGCTTGAAATGTTTTAATATACCTATGTGAGCTTTCCACCCATCAGCTTCAGCTTTTGGGTTGGTATATGATTTATTATATGGTATCAGAGTGAGTTTCGATCCAGTTGTTCTTGTGTAGTCCACGTGATACAGGCCCGTCCATGAAATTTGTTGGGCCTACACGTGAGGGGGAATATGGGACTGTCACGTCCATGAAATCTGTTGGGCCTACATGTGAGGGGGAGTGTTAGGAAGTCCTGGGAAGTCCCACATCCCTCATCACCTTAGTAATAGGCTTGACTTGTTTGACATCATTATGTTAAATTAATCTACTGAGAATATGATGTACATAACTTGTTTGTTAACATTATAAAAGTTTTGATCTAAAGAGCGGACGTATGATTTATAATTTGAGACCCACATTTTATGGTTTATGCCACTCTATTAGTATCGTACATGGGATCAACCTGTAGTAATTACAATGTGGTACCCACCTTTAAAAATAAAAACATGAATCCCATTTTCATAGAATTTACAATGTGGGGCCACCTTTTGTGAATATAGATATGTGACCCACCTTTAAAAATTACAACATGGCACCACATTTAGAAATTAGAACATGGGAGCCTACATTCATAGGATTTATAATGTAGGTCCACCTTTTGTGGTCGTGACCATGTGACCAACATTTGTGAATGACAAAGTGGAGCCACATTTTTTGTGATTGTGAACACATGACCCACTTTTTAAAATTACAATGCGGTGCCCACCTTTAGAAATTTGAACATGGAGGCAGTACTTTCATAGGATTTATAATGTGAGCCCACCTTATAGAAATTATAATGTGGGGGCCATCTTTTTTGTAATTGTGAACACAGAACCCACCTTTAAAAAAATTACAATGTAGTACCCATCTTTAGAAATCTAAACATGGGGCTACATTCATAGGATTCACAATGTGGGCCCACATTAATAGGATTTACAATGTGGTCCCACCGTTTGTGATTGCGACCATATAACCCACCTTAAAGAATTATAAAGTGAGACCAACTTTTATATAATTGTAGACATGGGACCCATCTTTAGAAATTATAACGTGATGCCCACCTTTATAAATTAAAAGATAGGGCTCACATTCATAGGATTTTTAATGCGGTCCCGCCATTATAAAATTATAATATGGCCCACCTTTTGTAATTGTAACCACGTGACCCACTTTTAAGAATTATAAAGTGGGGCTACCTTCTTTGAGATTGTCAACATGGGGCCTACCATTAGGACAAGGAGAGGATTTAGAGTATTTAAATGACATTCTTTAAAAGGTGAGAGATAAGTAAGAAACAATTGTGCCACCAAGTTATTATTATTATTTTTTAAAATAAAGTTTCTCGTTCCCACTTTCTTATACTAGCGGGATAAGATTTTGAGATTCCTTCCCGTGAGATTAAAATCCAGAACAATGATTTACATATACCAAACATGTTTTCCACAACCTTATCTCATGGGAACATGGGAACATCCCACTTGACAAAATGCCAAACACTCCCTTAATTACTAATAGCAAAACAAAAGGCCCTGATTTAATCAGTAATTTTGCATCACAAAAAGCGAGAAAAATATATTTTAAATAAAATATTTATAATAATATAAAAAAATAAAAAGGCTTCATTTAGGATGTTTGCTTCAGGCCTCAAATTGTCTTGAACCGGCCCTCGCTATAACAAGTGAGGGTCGCCGTCGACCCTGAACAGGTATAAAGTCTTCATCTTCTTCCTTCTCCCTCTCTTCCGCAAACCCAATTTGATGATAGGAGAAAAACCGCCCACCGGCATCATCAAAGAAGAAAAACCGCATAAGTACTTATCTCTTTCGTTTCTCTCTTTATTCTATCTCTTCATCTTTCCTCCTTGTCGAGTTGAAGTTTCAGGGTATAGAGACCCAAGAGAAAGTGGATAAATTACACTTGTGTTTGAGGGGTTACAAAAATGGGACTTACATTTACAAGGGTTTCACAAAGTTTCTTTCTACCTCAAATTGTTATTACTTTCTTAATCCTCTTACGGCTTTGAGTAATGTTTATCTTGGAGATTATCTGTCACGACCCGGGCCTAAGATCCTATTACTCCGGACAAACCCCGGGTCTCACTGTCCATACTTACTCCTGTAAACTCCGAAGTAACCGAAATTAAAACGAAATTCACAAAGGATAACAATCATACATACCTGTCAAATTCACATTTTTGTGGATATATATATATATACACACACACACATTGACGAAACCAATTAAATTATACGAGTCCTTTACATAAAAGTAAAGTTCATATACATACAATTAACATTTCATGTCCCTATTCCTGTCATACACTTGCATATCCAAATACCATGCAAGATGACAACTATTTACATTCCAAAAATGAATACACAAAAGTTCTCTCAAAATATTTCCAAAATGTTTCTAATTCCATTCGCACTTCAATTTAAGTACATTCGATTAATCCTCCTGGAGGTATTGGATTGGCCTCCTCCACTGGCGGCGCGGCCTCTGCATGACCAGCACGGGCAATTGGGCCTGTAATGTCATCAATAACACTGTGAACACGACGATTCAACAATGCATATACAGATCTATGATAATACATGCTATTATTCATAATAATCTTGTTCAATTTAACCATAAAAAAATTCTATATAATTCCATAACTTGTACATTGGAATCCAATGGAGTCAAGTAATATCAATTACTAGATGGCAACTACAATAGCATTCATTTCATTTAATTCTTCCAAAAGGAAGCAATAAGTGCATTTCTAAAGACAAATATTATTCATTCATTTCCATTCATGTTTATTTATATTCATTGAGTACTCTTTTCATTAATTGACTTATAATTAAGTGACTTTTCATTCAATAATGTATGGGATCTACCAGTGTCTGGATCAAAGATCACTGGCATCACCACGGAGCTCCTGAACACCTCAATCCATCTACTGCAGTAGGATTGTTCATTAAATTGTTACATTTAGTAACTGTTCATTCATTAATTCATTGTGTTATTCAATTTAGGTCTATAACGAGCTTAAGAAACTACTATGTAGTGCCAGACTCAAGAATCAACTCAAATCAAATCATTATTCGTTTAAACTTCTAACCAAACAATTGGGTGAAACATTCGTTGTCTAATGTACGTGTTATTCTCGATGAACATCACTTTATTTATAATTTGTACATTAGGATAACCTTAGCTAACACCTACGAATTAAGGTTTAGAAATAATTCTCGATGAATATCACATTGTTTAGCCTCAAGACTAAATTATAGATATATTCACACACGGAAAGAGTTTTTTTATTCAATTAGAACCGCTTCAGTCCGGACTCGTTTTTGAGTCATCCGATCAATTGAAACTATAGACCATTAGATTCTACGTTCCAAGCATGGATCAAAATCTCGGCCGATACCGATTCATATCGACCGTTATGAATCAGTATCGGCTGGTACCAAGCCGATATCTCGTTGAGATATCGGTCTCAGTAAAAAATCCCCAAAATCTCGGCATATCTCGGCCGAGATGGACTTCATCTCGGTCTAACCGAGATATCGGCCGATATTTTATAAAAAGGGTAAAAACCCTAATTTTTGCAACTTTTTCCCCATCTTCATCTTTTTCTCCACTCTTCTCATCTCCTTACTACCCATAGCAGTAGTCATTCTACCTCTTGCATATTTTCAAATTCTACATCTATTTTTTTGAAGAAAATATCATCTAAGGTAAGAGAAAATCAACTTAAAGCATTTTACGATGTGTTTTTTTTTTTTTTTTTAGATGAAGCATAGAAATCATTGGGTTTGTCACTTGTGTTATGTTCTTCATTTAAAAGTTAAATCTACATACTTTCATGTTAGATCTACTCATACACATGATTTTAAACTTTTTTTTCCAATTTTTTTATTTTCGGATTTTTTAATATTTGAATTATAATATATCATTTTTAGGAGATTTCATCATAAATATGTTCTTTTAATGATTCAAGATCATTATATGGTGTGTAAATGATTGATCTACATACTTTTATGCTAGATCTATATATTTAGTCCCCTCTAATTTCAGGTAAACTATGAATCTTTTGATGCCCAAGTGCTTTATGATTTATCGATCTCACTATCATGTTTCTGATTTTAATATGTCATCTTCACGGTCTTGAATTTCACAACTTATTTGATGATTGAGTTAGTATTAAATGATGATTGATATGTTATATTTATTTTTTTTATATTTTACACTAATAAATTAATCTGAGCATCAATAATGACTGCATTATATGAAATACTGAAGAAGACAGCGAACTGCGACACAGACTGGACTCATAACTTAAGGTAACCGAGATTTTGATTTATTGTTGTTACTAATGGAAAAAAAATATTGTTTTCGAGCATTTTCTAATATTCTGGATTTTTTAGATATTTTTGTAAATTTTTTTATTAAACAAAAAAATTCACATCGCGACGACCGCGACGGAACGATATCCGCGACCGATACCGATATCATATCGGTTTTTCGGCCTGGCCGATACTGCGACCGAGACCGAGATTTTAAACCATGGTTCCAAGAGCTTTCCAACGATATATAAAACTCCAAAATCCGACGTACGGATAAAAAGTTATGGCTAATTGAAAATCTGTCAAAATCAACTATCTACCAAGAGTTCGAACTCTCAGGACAAGAGTTCGAACTCTCAAGGTAAGCTGTTTCCAAGCCAAAAACCAGCAAGGCCAAGAGTTCGAACTCTCAGTGCAGAATTCTCAAAACTGAACCTGTAAAGGCCTGTTTTACACTGATTTTTTTCCCACCTTTCGTACTCATTTCAAAGTCTTTCCAAAGACCATTTAAACATGATTTGAGTCTCTAACACTCCATAAATAATTTAATCATCATACTATAACCATTTCATATGAAATAAAATTCTAAAACAAATGGAGATTCTTTCACAAAACCAAATTTATGAACAATTACAAGCCTATACTATAAGAACTGATTTTACTTGCCTTATTGAAGATAATTAACAAGAACCCTTGTTTACTTAGCTTGTCTTGAGATTAAAATCTCCAATTCAAACCCTGATTCCATGAAAACATTGAAGAATATATTTCTATGAGCTATGAGTGCTAAATTATTCAATTGAACTTGAAAACTCCCAAAAGAGTTCAAGCTACTTACTTGTAAGTCCTTGAAGAGAAATTTGAGCTTTCTCTCAAACTATAACTTCAAGCAATTGAAGGAGAAGATGAAGAAGATGAAGCTAGCACCTCACTCTCACTCCAAAATCACTCGAATAACTCTAATCTTGACAATTAATGAAGAAAAGGAAGAAGAAAAGGAAGAAGAAGGAAGAAAGGAGTCTAGGGTTTGCTCTCCACTTCACTTGTGCTGGAAATGAGTTGAATGAACTCATTTGAGTTCATCTTATCCCTTATAATCCTCACTTTTACACTTAGGTCCACCTCCTCTTCCCTCATTTACATTTTGAGTCAAATGAAGACTCACTTGATCCATTTCAAGTCAAATGTAATCAAGCCTGTTATGAAAATTAATGTACTCTTTAAGATACACGTGTTGGTATCAAGAGTTAATAAACCCGACAAAATACGTGAAAATTCATATTTACGAAAAAAGTCCTTGTTCTCTTAGTTTGAGTCTAAAACCCATTCAATTCATTCAATTTCCTTCATTATCATTTCATTAAGCCCAACTCATTAATTTTTGACTAATTCAATTCCATTTGGCATAAACCATCACTAGCTTAATTAAGCATAGTTAATTAGCTTTAATTTCCAATCAATTAGAGTTAATCTCGATTAACTCGGGACGAGGTCTAACATTCTCCTAAATTTTTAGAACCATTCAGTCATCCGAATGTAATACAAATCAATGAAAAGCCAGTAAACAAACTTAAAATTAAAATTACCTGGACGAATAGCTCGAGATACTTACGAGCCATTTGCTCTTCAAGCTCCCACGTAGCTTCATTAGGCTCATGATGATCCCAAAGGACCTTGACCCATTGAATTGTCCTGGTACACAGAACCGCCTCCTTGGTATCAATAATCTAGATCGGCTTCTCAACATATGTGGTGTTCGGTAATACTTAGATCTCTTCATGATGAATGATATGAAAAGGATCTTTCACCTACTTTCGAAACATCAAAACATGGAAAACATTGTGAATACCAGAGAGTTCTGACGAAAGGTGTAGGCGATAAGCCACATTTCCTATTCTGCTTTTGATCTTGAAAGGTCCAATGAATCTTGGAGAAAGTTTCTATTTCTGCCCAAATCGAATAGTGCCTTTCATTTGAGAAGTCTTCAAAAAGATTAAATCATCAACAAAAAATTCTAGATCACGTCGACGATTGTCAGCATAACTTTTCTGCCTTGATCTAGCAACTTTCAGCCTATCTTGTATTCTTTGAACATTTTCTGTTGTTTCAGCAATAATCGTAGAACTGTGGAAACTTCAAGTTCCAACCTCTTCCCAGCTCACTGGAGTCCTACATCTTCGACCTTACAGTGCTTCAAATGGTGTCATTTCAATGCTGGAGTGATACCTATTATTGTATGCAAATTCGCACAACGCCAAATGGTCATCCCAATCACTCCCGAAATCAACAACACTGGCATGAAGCAAGTCTTCTAAAGTCTGTATAGTCCATTCCAATTATCCGTCTATTTGTGGGTGATAAGCAGTACTGAACTGAAGTCTAGTACCCATGGAATTCTGAAATGATTGTCAAAATGCGGAAACAAACCGACTATTCCGATCGGAGACAATCGAGACCGGTGTTCCATGCAATCGAGTCACTTCTTTGACAAACAATCTGGACATATCACTGAATCCCATATCCTTTCTAAATGGAAGGAAGTGTGCGGACTTCGTAAGACGATTAACGATCACCCATATGATATTGTGCTGCTTTTTCATCCTCAGTAAACTAGATACAAAGTCCATTGTATTGTGTTACCACTTCCATCTAGGAATGTTCAGTGGATGAAGCAATCTAGGTGACTTTCGGTGCTCAAACTTCACACACTGACAAGTCAAGCAAGAAGACACATAACCTGCTATCTCCCGATTCATGTTATTCCACCAGAATCTGCCCTTAAGATTTCTATACATTTTCGTGCTTCCACGATGCATAGAATATCTGGTGTGGTGAGCTTCGACCATCACTGCCTGCTTCAAATTTTCTTGTGCTGGTATACACAATCGGTCTCTAAAGTAGAGAACTCCTTCTACCAACACGAAGTCTGGTCTAGTTGCAATGTTATCCCTGACCTTCACTAATTCAAGATCTTCGAACTGCCTATCCTTTATTTGTTTGATAAGAAGTGGTTCAAATACAAACATTGTTGCAATCATTCTTCGGTCGTCCATTATCTCAATGGACACGTCGAGATCCTTGAATTCATCAATTAGGTACCACCCACGCTCCAATGATGCAAAGTCAGCAGATTTTTGACTCAAAGCATTAGCTATAACATTACCTTTTCCAGGTACATATGTGAATGGAAAGTCATAGTCCTTGATCAGCTCTAACCAATGACGTTGCCTCAAATTAATATCCTTCTGAGTGAACAAGTACATAAGGTTTTTGTGATCGCAGTGGACTTCAAAAGTTTCTCCGTACAGATAGTGCCTCAATTGCTTCAGTGCGAATACAACAACCGCGAGCTCTAAATCATGAGTAGCATAGCTCTTCTCATGTTCCTTTAATTGACGCGAACCGTAGGCAATCACTTTGTCGTTCTGCATCAGTACACATCCCAATTCAATACCTGAGACATCAGAGTAAATCTCAAATCCTCCTCTTCCATCAGGTAAATATAAGATTGGGGCTGAAATCAACTTTTGCTTCAAAGTTTGGAAACTATACTCACAAGTATCATTCCATTGAAATGAAACGTTCTTCCTAGTCAGTTTCGTTAGCGGAGCTGCTATTTTTGAGAAGTCCTTGACGAATCTTCTATAATAGCTTGTCAATCCTAAGAAGCTTCGAACTTTTGGCACGTTCTTCGGGCTCTGCCAATTGGTAACCGCTTCAATCTTAGCCGAATCAACAGCTAATCCATCTATGATAATGACATGACCCAGAAATGCAACCTGCTGCAACCAAAAGTCGCACTTTTCTAGTTTTACATATAACTTCGCCCAATCCAATCTCCCCATTAGTGGTTTAGGTTCGGGGAAGAGATAAAGAATGAAGAAGATGAGGAGTTTGTGCCTGCTCAGGGTAGACGGCGATCCTCACTTGTTATAGCGAGGGTCGCCATCGACCCTTAACACTGGAAAATAAATGTCGATGTCGACAAAAAAAAAGGTTTAAAAAGTTGGATTTTCTGTACGGATTCCATAGTTAGTGTGAATTAGGCTAAAGTTTCCTATTCGGAGCACTAGCCATATAAAGTTATTTTTTTGGTAAAATCCTGTTTTATGAAAGAAGAAAAAATGCATTTGAGTAGTTGAAACTTTCAATACAGATAGGGTCCATGTAGAGTTTCAGCCTTCACAATAGGATTCAATTTAATTTGTTGGGTTTTGTAATTGTGAGGTTTCCTCTCATCTATTATATTTTCTTACTAGATCAAAATTGGTGAGCGCTTTTCTTGAATTTTGGGAGTCAAAAACATCTATAATGGTTGCTAGAACACACTTAGAATAAAAATGATTGGAGTGTTACGACTATCATCAATTAATTTGATTTGCATCCTTCCAACCAAAAAAAAAAAAAGAAGAAGAAGAAGAAGATAGGTTTTGCATGGTTTGAAGTAAAAGGGGTTATATCTACAATCTATCAATG
The DNA here is from genome assembly GCA_003546025.1 of Camphora micrantha. Lineage (NCBI taxonomy): Eukaryota > Viridiplantae > Streptophyta > Magnoliopsida > Laurales > Lauraceae > Camphora > Camphora micrantha. The sequence continues at coordinate 26,451,513 of QPKB01000011.1, forward strand.
GTGTGCCCCATCTATTGATCAGTTGTGATCACACACTATGCCTTTTTATTTCACTTGTGTAACATGAGGTGGGCTAGTTTCAGGCCCGTCCACAGAAATTAAGAGATACTTGAAATATTGAATAACTCTTGTTTCACGCACAGTATAAAGAACGATCGCAATTAATGTGTTGACTTGGACTTCTCAGCTTGCCAGGTATTCATGAGCCCAAGACACTGCATTAGGCCAATGGGGTCATCATGTTTTTTTTCCTTCTTATCTCATGCCCTTGTGGAGAGTTGTCTCCATCCCTATAAGATGAGGTGGTTTTTTTTTTTCTTCTTCTTCTTCTTCTAGGGCTTCAATTTTTATCTTTCATATTTAATCGTGCACTTATATAATCATTAGACTTCAAACCTTTAAAGAGAGAGCCACAATTACTTTATTTTGCCATTTTATACAAAACGCTAATCCCAGATTGAAACTTGTGATCTCTGCACTAAAAGCGGGCTCGAAGTTGACTTGTTCCAGGCTTGTAAAGTGTCTTTTATTTTTTAATCCAGTCAAGGGGTTAGAACCCAAGAGAAAGCCCACACAAGCTACAAGATGTGAAGCACAACTAGGGTCCGAAACTCCTTACGACTTGGGTAAGGAGCCGTTCTTTCACGAGCAATTTGTAGCTGAACTTCCGGCTCTTGATACTTTTGTAAAAAGATGAGATATTTAGGGGTCATTTGTTTGCACCCATTTACACTCAAATATGTAAATGAGGTTAGTAAATAGTGTGTGTAAATGAGGCCATTCTCTGAAATTACACATATTCTTGGTTAAAATGTAGTACTAAGGACACTTGAGATCTCTTCACCGGTGTTTAGATTTTTGCAACTCCTATGTAACGCTTAATTAATAAGAGATATATTTGAAAAATGGACAAAAAATTTGAAGAACCTTATGTGCATTTTTCTGTTTTCTGTCTTCAACTTTTCATATGAGAGATGGTCCATGATCAATCGAATCTCTCCTTTGTTAACACATTCCAAACCATTGAAAGGGAATTCCTCAATTCAAAATTAAAATTGAACTGAACATTAGGCCCCATTTGGAGGGGATACTTAAACAGATTACATGTACAATTTAAAGGCAAATCTTCAAATAATGCCCCTTCCCATCCTTTCGTTTTTTGTTTTCATATATAATGTTCCTTACCAACAATAAATCTAATCCCTTGTTACACACCAACTTCCTTGGATTGGCCCTGCCCATTTGGAACTGAGCTGGCCTTTAGACACCATTTGACTTCATGACAAATAAATTTACATGATAATGCATGTTTGGTTGTATTAGAATACATAGGAGCTGATTACGCAGGATGGTTTAAAATGAAGATTAAAGCTGAATTTTTCAAAATAAATTTCAAATTCCATTTCCTTTAAGGCAAATAGAATCAAGAGAAAAACCTATTTGATGTCACATTTAATCTTTATTTTTAACTATTATATCGTATGTATTTTATTCCTATGCATTTAATGCAAACGAACAAGGCCTAATTTTAAAACCTTGTTTTAAGAAACACGATCAATTGATCAGGCCGCTATCGTGTCCACTGTAATCCACGTCCAAACCTATCCATGTGGGCCATGTAGTGTGAATCTTACTTAAATATCTTAAGATATTTACTGGAATGGACCCCATTCAGGACTCTAATCTCACTAAAAAAAAGTTATCAACAAACAGCAAACTTAAAACAGAGGTGACCCAAGAAATACTTGCTAAACCTGTATTTCGTGTTTCCATTCTCCAAGTCATGTAATAGTGGGAGCTGAATAACTTTGACCCATCAACTTCCATCCAAGTCTTTAAGTTATGATTACAGGCTCGTCATTTGAAAGGTTCTAGGGTTGGCCCACCCACATGACTTTTTTCAGAATGAAGGTCTTGGTAGGGCAGTAATAATTTAAGAATAAGAAATGAGGGATTCAAACAGAGAAAAAGGACCATCAAGTCCACATGAGAAGTTCACCCATTCTGGGTCTCATCTCCAGAAGATAAATGGCTAGGATTATGATATAGAACTGGGTCTCATTAATTTTCCTTAATGACAGGTTTCCAATCTTCATCACATTACTATCTTGAGTTGCATTGCAATTTGGCTGGTCAACAAGGACTTGGAATGAGTTCATATCTCTGACCTTAACTTGGGCTGAGTCCATAGGACCATGCGCTGGATGAAGGCCTGGTTTTGCCCCCAATGGCTACCAATGCTGGCTGTGGGCATGCACAAACCATTTAAAAGTGATGTTGGGTAATAAAAATCCGTGGGGATTCTTCTTCAGTTTTTCACAGTGTCATAGAAAATTCACATCTGACAATTGTAAATTTACTTGAGCCCGTGAAAATCCTCATTTGCGATGATTTTTATGTCTGACCTCTCCCCATAGAAATTGAAAATTTTCATTTTTGCGAATTTAAGCATCGATACTAATTCTTCTCAGTTGTACGCATGAATATACATTCATGCGATCGAAATCCTCAATATACAAGTTTCCAATGAGGAATCCCTGCTCTAGGGGCAGTACGAAATCTCCGCATTTACAGATTTCTTATGGATTCCTTACTTGTTATCAAACAAGCATATTGCCAAATAGTTGGAAAGATGTTGGGGCTGGGCGGAGACCTGGTCAAGTGAAAGGCCCACCAATCAAGTGGCAATGGAAGTAACATGCAGGAGATGGAATGAGTGATGGGAGAAGGAAATTGGCTAACAGCGGTCAAAGTGGGTATTGAATTGACCAATGACTTCAATATTTTGGATTTATCTTCTCATCGTGTATTGGATTTTTGTTTCCTCGTTCCTCCCTAAACAGCAAGGCACAGGCAACAAAGTCAATAGTGGAGGGTCCAAGTCCTTGTGCATTTTTTTATGTTTTGAGTCCAGATCCTGTCAATTAAGAGAATCAAAGAAATTGTATGTCCGGACTTTCTATCAGTGGGGCCATAATCTGAAAAATTTTCAAACAAAGCCTCCTCTTGGGAGCCACTAACACCAAAGGGGAAGGGCTGTACGAGCTAAGGCCACATGCCCCGTCCAAAATATTTATGATGATATATGGACCCTCCTGAAAGGATGGTCAGCCCAGCTCCAAAGCAAGTGTTTGTTTGTAGCCACACTTTGAGGATTGACGAATTTCATAAGGGCACATTTGGTAATAGGTGAGGAGAGGAATCAACAAGTTTGAGGATTCCTCACTGCCCTTGTAATGGAGGTCCTTCACTGAAGATTAATATTGTTGAGGATTTTGCAATGATATCAGCGTGTATCAATGTATATAACTAAGAAAATTCTCTATAAGTGCGTAAATCAACAGAATGAGGATTTTTACATCGTATGGGGAGAGGTTGGATCTATTGAGAATTCTCACTGGCACGATTCTCCGAGATTTTACAATGGCCAAAGGTAGGTTTTCCATGACTTTATAAAAAATAGGTGAGAAATCTCTTAGGATTTGGTTGCTAAACATGACCTAAAACAGTTACAGAGTCAGGATTTTATTCCAGAGGGGGGCAAGCAATAGTCAACTAACATTGGCAGAGCCAAGATATATTTTAGAGGAGACAATTAATATCTTATATTTATTGGTATCTTTATTTATCATTTATGAATAAATTTATTTATTTTTATCTTATATTTGTTGCTTTCTTTATTTATCATTTAAGAATAAATTTATTATTTTTACAGAGTCTTTAACTAATGTTTAGAGAAGAAACCTGAACTTAAAATACCTCAATATCTTTAAGGATATAATTCTTCAAGAACTTTGAGGTCAATTAAAATGCAAAGATAATAGAGATCAAAATAATAAATCTAATTAATCCGCTCAAAATAATTATTACTAATTATTTTAGGATTGAGAGTCGAATCCCCCTCTAATCAAAGTAGGGCCTACATTAATTTAATCACATTTAACCAAACCACTTATAACTAATTAACAAAAATCTGATGATCATTTACTTATAAATTTTTACTGGGCCACAATGCCTATGATAGGCATGGACGGTTGAATATCAAGTATCCATGCTATTTAGAATAAATGAACTCTTCTTTCATGGACTTCTCCCCTAATTTTATTTCATTAGGAGTTGGTCCCACTATAAGATATAATTAAACGTAAATACAGTGGGACAAACTCTTATTTGGGTCCAATTAATAGCCAAGTTGCCCAAATAACTTCTTGTAGAGATGGACTTTTTTTTGTAAAGGAGGAACCTCTGTCGTGTGGAGACTTCCATTTTGGAGATAAAAGAAGAAGTTTGGATTGATTTACTTGAAACTCTCCTTAAATCTTGGGGAATGACTGGCTAACGTTTTTGGAAGGTTCTATCTTCTTTCTAAGATAGACTTCCCTTTCTGTGTATGTATATATATATATATATATATATTTTTTTTTTTATTTTATTTTTTTTGAGAAATTGAAGACCTAACTTACTTTAAAAAAAAAAAAAAAAAGAGACAAAAGTAACTTCAAAGACTTTTAAAATTCTCACTTTTTATGAAAACAATAACATATGAGGAGGGGCAAAATTCCACTGAACCAAAAAATAACTTTAAAAAGGTTTTTAAAATTTCTCTTATCTAAAGGAACGGAAGAAGTTGAGTGGGGCAATTGACCCTTCTCTACATGCCCTCTCCCTCCATCCCTGACATAAATAGTATGTCCATGCAACGAGTGATTTTGTGCTCTATGGATTTTCCTTTTTCTAGGGGTCCTTTGCCTCTTACACATGTGATAGGAAAATAAGAATTACATATATATATATATATATATATAATCGATACATATATAATGTTAGACATGTCACATGTGAAACACATCACTATGTTTATCAAAATCACCATTTTGACATTAGTAAATGAGTACATCCAATGACTTTAGATTTATTTGAACTTTTGTTATATTTTTCACAAATTTCTCAAAACTCATGAAAATTAAGAAATAAAACTAAAAATCCTGACATTTACCATTAATACAAGAATATTGAACAGTTAAAATTATGAATTGGAGTTTCAAAAAAGTGTAGAAAATTAAATATATAAATTGAGACTTTTTTTCACAAAAAGATACTCGAAGCCTTTGGATATTTAATATAATAAACTTTAACATATTGGGGTTTATCAGCAGATCAATACGCTAAGTGAATAGTTTGGATTACAAAAATGATCAAAAGAGTTAAAAAAGCATATAAGGTAGTTGATGGTACCCATAAAAATGCAATTACCATGTAAAAAGTGAATTGATGCCTTTTTCGCAAGAGGAGTTTGAATCACTTTCACACCTATCATGGTGTGAAAATTTTGGTATGCAAATGACTCTATTTATAAGTCATCTACACACCTCATTTTATGCATCACATTTTTAAAAGAACAGAAGCAAACATAAATCAATTGCGTAAGAATAAATGACCCTTTACAGGAGATCCAATTCAAAATTTTCTTCCCTTGCACACACACCAAGAGAGAAAAGGCTCCGCTAAGCGGATGCATGCACGCGGCGCCAAATTGAGATCAATGTTTGCGGCCGATATTCCTCTCCGCGTGCATATCCGCATTCATACCACCGTTCGAGTACAAAGCCGAAATATCAAATGACCAAACTCATGGAGGCCTAGCAGAAGCTCATCAACCCCCATCTGTCCTGACCCTCTAATCCCAACCATCAAAATTGGAATGGCCCACCTGGCGATCAGACCATCAAGTCGGCACAATGTCAATAACTACAGATCAATCGGATGTTTGGATTATACCAACATCACCATTGGTGGGTTGGTTGACTTGACACATGAGTCCACACCACTTGTTCTAATTCACATTCCAAAGCCAAAGCCGACCTGTGACAGCGGTCATTTGAGATTATAGACAACGTGTTCCCTACTTCTTCTCCTCTCACCTTCTCACCTTACAAGTTAAAACCATATCATATCATACCATACCATCTCTCTCTCTCTCTCTCTCTCTCTCTATGGAGTCATTTTATGATGAGTTTCAGCCCACCTCTGCTTTTACAAGCATCTTTGATCTGTCTGGAGATATGGGTGTGCCCGGAGGCAGCTCCTTGGGTTTCATGGATTTGCTGGAACTTGAAGATTTTGGACCGTCTATGTTGGACTTGCCACCACCATCGACGGTGGGGATGACAACAGCATCACCCACGCTTCCTCCTGGGACTCCCAACTCATCTTCGTCGAATGAGGTTGGGAATGAATATGACATCAAAGTGGAGGTAGAAGAAGAGGAGAACAAGAGCAAGAAAGAGTAAGTTCTATTGTTTTAAGATGGATGCATTTGAGTACCTTGCACATTATCTTCAGCTCAGTAGTCTCTGTTCGATTCTGTTTCTTTAAATCTATTAAACTGGACCAGGTATGAATATGGGAAGACTACTAAGGTTCAGTTGAGCCTGGTCACAACCCATGAATGATGAGATCGCCATGACATCATTATTAGATGCTAAATGGAATTACTATATTATATTATATTATAGTATAGTATAGTATATTATATTATACGGTCATGCTCTCCTGCATACGGTTCTTGAGGATGTCTTGCGGACGGCCTTGTGGGGCCCACCTAGGGCCACATCAATCACAGACGGACAAGAGGTGGGGGGGATCGAAAGATCTTGTTGTAACTACCTATCTGCAAAATTGTAAATCAATCAGATCACGCTAACCCCTTGATTGTGACCCACAAGATTAACAAGTTTATATTTTTTACCCCCAATCCAATGGTCTAATCCAATTGGATTGGTGCAAATCCAATGGATCTTCTGGAAATAGGAGCTGGGGGTTTTCATGGTCCATTTGGATCAGTCTGTTGGTGGGCCCCACATGGTTTTCTGCATAGCTGTCTCTATGTGGATCGTCCTAATTAGGAGAGTATTCTCCTTTAAAATAAAATGAATACCAACTTTAGTGCCCCTTCAAGAAGAATGGAATTTCATGGTCAAATGGTTCCAACATAAGATTCCTAGGGTCATGTTGTATAAAACCTTGTTCATCTAAAAGTAGTGGCTTCTCGCCGATTGTTTTCTTTTAACAATTAGGTGTAACACTTTTTTTTTTTTAAGGAAAAGTAGTTTTAGCAATTGTGTATTTGTCATGTCAAGGTAAATCTTTTCCTTTTAAGAGTGACTCGCATAACGTGTTCGGAATGGATATCGCCAACATTGCTATTTGAATATTCATGCATTAAATATTTTTTTTATAGATTTTAGAAAGAAAATAAAAGAATAAAAGGTTACGAGAGTTCGTATTTATGTAATTCAATAGCTACTGCTGGAAATAGGAGAATTAGAGTAGAAAGGGAATGGTAGAGTTTAGATTAAAATGGAGTTTTTGCAGAAAAAGAGAAGTGGGGAGTGGTATAAGCAGTATTGATAATGAAATGAAGTAAGTAAGTAGTTACATAAGTGGGGAGAAAAGATTTGAAAAAATAGTAACTTACGGTTAAAATCCCAACCGACGGTTAAAATCAAAGCCAAAACCCTCCTCTTTAATAAATTATAATAGGAATCAATATTCCATTCTGTTGAAAAAGGGATGTCCATTGAATGCATTCTCAAACTATACACAAATTGCACTAAAATTGGTGAGGTGTAAAGGATTTAAGGTAGAGATGTAGATCAAACCCTTCCTTCCCCAGATTTAATTTACTATGGTGGTATATGAGTATTTGTTTTCCATATCCCCTCATATGATTTTCCATTGAAAGGGTAATTATTTGATGAGCATTTATGAATCTTCTTCCTAGTTTCTTCATCATTAACAACTTTTATAAATAAAATTTTCAGAATTGTTTGAGATTCAGTTCCATGAAACAAACGGGGGCATAGATTAATCTGTCATATATTTTTCTTGAATTTTACTCATTGGTATATTAAGGGGTTTAAAATCTTTTTCTTTGACATATCTTTGTATAAAAAATGATAACTATTGATCAAGGGAAGTACTATTTTGCCGGGTCTCAAACTGATTCAAACCCTAATTATTAGATAAAGTTAATGAGTATCAGATTTTCTTATTCAATACAACAAAGAAGAGTGTCCTGGGAGTGTCAGATTTGTATAATAGTAACTGAAAGAGGGTAGTGTGAGGGATTTGAATTGATCACAACGGATTTCAGAATGGCTGGTCATTCCTGAAAATGCGCCTCTTTGGGGATGTATGCAAAGGCCCAAGCTGCTAATATTAAAGGCCTGGGGCCTATGATAGTCCCCTGGGCTAACTTGTGATCAATCATATTCCTTTACATGCAGTATCATTTCATGAGTTCCCACATGGAACTAGTCCCCCCAATTTGACACTCATGAAACCCTTATAATATTCTTATGCATCCTGATGAAGGACAAACTTAATGGGGCCCACCTAAGATTCCATTGATCATGAGACTTGGTTGTGGGGGAAAGAAAGAGTCATATGAGATGAGACCATATATCAAATTTGAGGTCAATCCGAAGTCTCTAACCTCTTCATCCGTGACCCACAAATTTAATGACTTTATATTAAAGGAAAATCTTGACCCTCAATCCAACGGTCCAATCCAATCGGATTAATGAAAACTCAATTGATCCATTATAGTTTAGGGGGGTTCCATGTGTGTGGATGATTTGAATGAATCATAAAGTAGCCCCACTATGTTGTCCCTTACCATAATGTGGTGAGGGATAGATGTACATGAATATTTTCCTATATATATTTACCATTTCATTGAAAATAATAAAACCCCCCACACGGAAATTGTTTTTGACTTATGGGGCCTTGTGATTAAAGATTTAGGGTGATTTCTTACATTTGAGGATTTTAATTACATTTTCCAAATAATTCTATTCTTCATTAGACTGAAATCTGAGAAGAAAAAAACCAAGAAACAGAAAAGGGAGAGAGAACCTCAATTTGCTTTCATAACTAAGAGCCAAGTCGATCATCTTGAAGATGGCTACCGATGGCGAAAATATGGTCAGAAAGCTGTGAAAGATAGTCCTTTTCCAAGGTATGAACTATGAACTCCCCCATCTCTAATTTCTAATTATTCATCTTATCTAATCATAGACATCTAGAGGGAGGATGTAACATGTGAAATATTAATGTTGTTGATACTGCTGTCATTCAGGAGCTACTACCGTTGCACTAGTCACATGTGTGGTGTTAAAAAACGAGTGGAACGATCATCTGATGATCCTACAATTGTTGTGACAACATATGAAGGTCAGCATAAACATCCCAATCCGACGGTCCCGCAACCGCCAATTCCTCTGAATTCTGATGAAGTCTTGGCTGGTTTCTCATCGACGGTGGATATGGCCACATTATCGAATCATTATTACCACCACCACCACCATCAACAACAACAGCCGCAATACATCTTTAGCTCACCACCATCTTTCAATTTTTAGGTTTTCTGTTTTTTTTTTTTTTCTCTTTCTACGTCTTATTATATAAGTATGTTTTCCATCTTCACCAACTTCTACTCAAAGAGATCATGAATCTTTCCTTTAGTATGATGAGAAAACAGTAGTATAAGGAATTTAGTTTTTTGCTGCTTGTTTGTTCTTCTTTCTGATTTGGGATTTGAGAGTATTTAGACAAATCTACTTAATTGTATGCACAAACCATAGTTTAAACCTTGTTATGACTCATCCAAGCCAATTTGGCTCAATAAGTACTGAGTTGAGATAATAGAACGAGTCAGGCCAAGTCTGAACACTGACTATGTACTTGGTCAGACTCGTCTGAGTCCTCCAACTAGAGTTTCCAGGGATTTTTTTTTTTTTTTTTTTTTTTTGTTGGAGCAAACCAGATTTTCAGGTGGGTGAGGCCCAATTATGTATAGGGTCCATTCCGACCCAGTAACAACTACAGGTTTGTGCAAGGATAGGATTACTTTCTTCATTGTGTAACAGCGTATGGGCAGCTCTTAACCAGTATAAAAGCAAACCTGTAAAGACAATTTGTTGGTCCACATCCAATGTGAAACACTACTCTGCTGCTTACACAACAAAAAAAAAAAAAACTGCATACAACCCAATTTCCCCATATCTCTGCAAACTCAGCAGCCACTTATAAGACACAGACTTGACAAATTCAACTCAGAACTACCTCTTCAATGTGCAGAGTAATAAATATTCGTTTAAACAACATTACTTTTCAAGGTCTCCGTATTCAAACCAATAGAAGTTGAATTGTCTTGTCAATGGAAACAAAAACAAAGAAAATAATGGAAAGATATGGGCTTGTTACGCGGGTCATGGGCCCTTTCAATAGCTCAAGGATTTTGGGCTTTATAGATTTTCGTTTCCACATGAGTGATGAATCAGAATCTTCACCACCAATAGAGTATGTTTGTGCAGGGTAGTTTCCATGGAAATGGAACTCCTCTTTCCGCCTTGTGCAGTGCAATTCCTTATTCATTGGTGCTCAGTGTATCGCATTTTACCATGCTTTTATGTGGTAAAGAAAAAGTGGCTTGCAGTAAATCATGTGGTAAAATAAAGTGCTGATTAAATATTACTACGCACTACCTTTTCATCTAAACATCCATAGTAAGGGGGAATATATGACCATTGGGCTTACTTTTACTTTATAGTGCCTAAACAAATTTGCCCATTCAAAAGGACTAAATTTCATGTTACTTGGTGTTTCTGTTTTATTCTTGATCATGTATTTTACATTCGACCATGTTTGGAGCTAACTCTAATCAAAGTGACATTTGTGCTAATGCCAACACACCCAAGGACAATTATTTTGGTGGACACAAGATTTTCTTCTTTCCTTCATATTTTGAAGCAAAGGCAGGCTTAAATTGGGCAGTCACCAGTAGAAGTTGCAACTTCCTAGGGTTGAATTGGGTATATTGGTTCAACCTAAGCCCAGACCAACATATGTAAGTTAACCCAAAACTCAAACCGAAATCCAGCCCGAATGAAAGCCAAAACATACACACACAGCTGGAATTGTATTCCCTCATATATCCAATTTTGATGTACAGTAAACAACAATCCAAAACAGCAAACAAAAGTTGAAAGATTTGCTTGAAGAACCTTCTAGATGCTGCAGCCACAGAAGATGAAGAAGAAACAGAGCATGGCCACCAAAGCTAGTGACTCTAACACCATCACAACCGTCCACAGAACGCTGTCCACGATCCATACCTCCATATCTGACCATCGAAATAGCAGTGCCCAGTTCGGATAGAGCCCGGAGAAATCAAAATCCGGCCACCGGAAAATTGAAGAAGACCAGCTTCTTCCCATGATAACAATATCTTCCTTCTCTAGGATGAGATAGATGAGTAGACTCTTCGAGCCAATCGGTTGTAAATGAATTTGCGGGGAAAAGTAAAGTACTCCTAGGGAGCACTCAAGTACTAATTCCGACCGACAAAAATGGGTTGCTTCCGGTTGGCACTCCCACATGTCAATCTTTTGTTAAGGGATTGATCTCTAGGTATATCACTCTTTTTATATGCATGGCCTAATCTCTCACGTTTTCATTTTTTCTTTGCAGTCTTCCTCTTCCCACACGTAAAAAAAAAAAAAAAAAAAAAAAAAAAAAAAAAAAAAAAAAAAAAAAAAAAAAAAAAGTTCTATATGGGACAGTCATTGCATTAAAACGGGCTGGACTAGGGTCAACCTACCTAACTTATTTAAATGTGTTTGGTTAGGGTTGATCCACATATCTAAATCTATTTAAATAATTTGGTTATTTAATGTTTTAACATTTAAAATAGTATATTTTTTTATAGAAAGAGTGGAGCTTATAGTGGGCTTTTTTTTTATATTGCGTGCAAGTTTAGTCAAATACAGCTTTTACATTTGAAAAGGATTGGGTTCAAGCCATTATTCTACAGTCGGGTCAGGTTAAATGAGTTGACCCACACTGAATGCAGGATATCCCGGTTGACACACATCGGGTGTAGGTTGAAGTTATGGGTGTGGAGCCCATTTATTGTGGGACCCACTAGATGAAGGGTCTAGATGGCAAGTGAACCACAATAACCATGATATAAGTGGTGAACACTACCATGGGCCCATTTTGATGCAAGCGAACCACAATAAGCATGAAATCGAAAGATCTTAATATAGATCTAAGGTAGGCTAAAAATCATTACGGTCTGATGATCATACACTTATGGGTCTCAGAGAATAACAAAAGTAGGATGCAATCATACAGCTACTAAGTTTTTAAGGCTATTATTCCATGCTGAAATCAATCAAACTCATCCTTGCAAGGTGGGCCTCACGGTGGGTCAATTATTTAATCCAATCCATTGGCATGTATCCCTGCTCCCTTGGTGACTATTGGGAGCAACAATAGTAATGGGCTTTCAGACTCTTGAAAGAAAAAAGAATAGAAATGAGTGCTACTGAGGTGTAGCATACTTTGCAATATCTTTATAATTATCATAACTTATTTTCTTCTATACTTAGATATTTGTCATGTTAATCATGTGTGTGTTCGATTAATGCCAAAACTATCATTTTCATGAAGTCTTGATTTTTGGTCGTAAGGGTTTCTTGTGTTGAGGAGATCTCTCCAATCTCACACAAGATAGATATGAAAAGATTGTTGATTCTTTATATCTTAATGCTTAAACTTCTAAAGAGGAAAAGGGTAGGGTTGGGTCGGGTTGGGCCGGGCTGAGCAATATCCAGGAACAACCCATCTGGAATAGGTTATGCTTGAGCCCAGTGGATGATGTTTGAAAAATTAGAAATGTCTTTTTAACTAATTTAATCTGTAGTTCAACTGGTTGGGATGTGTGTGAAAACACATAGGTTCAACTATCCATTCTAATTACAAAAAAAAAAAAAAAAAAAAAAAAACACCCAGAGAGAAAGAAAACAATCTCCATTCTAGTAAACAAATATATTCTTTTTTGCTAAAATTGTTTGTCTCATTTGGGGGGCTTCAGGCTCCCCACCACTGAATTCCAACTCGGTAAGCATATGAACACCCCTATGGATGTCAAATGGGTCGTGCTGGCATGGGCCATGCCTAAGTCCTGCTAGCCATGGAGTTGGCCCGGCACGGCACGAGCCGTGCCGTGCCAGGTCGTGTCGTGCCCATCGTGCCGTGGGCTTCGTATGGTTCTAGTATTTTGAGCTAAAAAAATAAAGGTCTTACACCCTTTTGGACTGAAAAAATAAAGGTCTTACACCCTTTTGAGTTGAAAAAATAAAGGTTTCACACTCAAAAAATTAGAAGATACACACAAAGAAGAGTGTGACACAAATTTAAGTGGTTCTGTAAAATCCGACCTACTCCATTGAGAAGAGAACTATTTGGATCTTTTCTATTTGAAAATTTTTTAATAGGATTACTTTCAAAACCTTTACAATTTTTTGGATAATAAAAAAAATAAAAGACTATATTTTTTTTATAATTACACTCAAACTATCAAATATCACATACCGTGCTTAGCTGTGCCGCTTAATATTAGTGGTTACATGTTGGAAGTAGAGATGAGTGATTACATATTGGAAATGGGGAATTATAACTCACAGTCAAGATCAGAAGTTGTGGTCAAAATTTTCTTCAAAAACCCTTAGCTTAATATAGTATAATTAGATTCTTCGAAAAGACCCAAAAGTGGACTTATTGAAGTCCATAATTGGGCTAAAACTTGAAATCTAGCAAGGACCATTTTTCAAGCAATTTGGATCCAAGAAGTGAGGCCACAATCTAATTTAAGTGTCTGGTATTTTCTGATGCGAGGGTTCAGGGACTCTCCAAGCTATAAACTGGACAATTTTGAGGTACTCAAAGTACGCAAAACCACTACCTACCACCTATGATCAGATGATAACCATTTCTTCGTATGGGTGGGTCATGGAGAAATATCTTAAACCCCTAGAGCCCTACCCTACAATGAGTAAATTCTTCCATATAGGACCATATGGTTCTAGTTCCAATTCCATGCCTACAGATGGCTTGGCCTTTCTGAAAGACGACTCAAATTTGTTATTTAGAAATAAGTCATGAATATAGGTTCCAAACCTTTAATCAATTGTGCAAAGCCTCAATTATAACATAATGTGCTCATATGTGTGTGGTCTCATTATATATATATATATATATATATATATATAGAGAGAGAGATTAAGGGTGGAGTGAAAAAAAGAAAACATTTGTTAGCTCATATAGAATACATTATTAAAATAAGCAATAAAAGCGTTTGTAGTCCAACGGTTAGGATAATTGCCTTCCAAGCAATAGATCCGGGTTCGACTCCCGGCAGACGCACATTTTAAAATTTTTTTTAATTTTTATTTTTATACAGGCCAATAAATCAGACATGGGTTGGCTTGGCCCAGGGGCGTTGGTTTATTTTTGGTAAAGAAACATTGGGCTTGTTAAAGTACCAACGACAAAGCCAGTTGGTTTACATAGATTCAAGTATTCAACACAGAACTAGTCTTTTCAAATGCTCATGAACGCAAGACAAAGGAATTAATGTAAATGGACCTCCGCTTACCTGGTTATTAGAAGAAAAAAAAAGAAAAAGAAAAAATTCAACCTGAAAAATCCTGGCATGAAGCAATTGTTTGGACAAGATTGATGATCAGGTCCAGTCCAATCCAATTTTCAGGTCCGATTGATAATCAGGGTTGGGTCCGGTTAGGTCCAAATCCGAACTCTCAATGTTTACAATCTAATTATTATTCTAGCTCTTGCCCTCACTGTAATAGTTTCAAACCAACTCTAGGGATCGATCCTTGGTTGTCTCGGTGAAACTAGTATCCGTTGCCATTTATCCATAAGTGGGTCCGTAAGTTTACAATAAATGTAATCTCTAATAATTCTAGAGATTATATATATATATATATATATATATATATATATATATGCATTGTCAACACTGATGAGATATAGGAATTGAGATGAGGGATTACCCAATGGAGCCCATGCTTACTATTGTAGGAGTATTGTTCTGGATGATTGGGAATGGAAGAGGCATGGGAGTGGGATATGATGTTATATCTAGGAGTGGCCTTATTCTTTGGACAAAGATTTTAGATATAATCTTGTAGGAGGTGTAGCAAAAGCTTTTCGACTGATAATGCTGGATATTTGTAGAGCTCTTCTTTCTGGATATGAGAACTATGAAGGTGTCAGTGATTCTGACTTCCAGATCACCATCCCAAAAGAACTTTTGAACTGGACCAACAATGGACTCAGTTGTATTTCAGAATGCTCTTCAAAAAAAAAAAAAGGAACCTTGGAATCCGTCTGGTCCCTGAGGCAATAGTAGGGCCTAAGGACTAGAGACTTTCTTCCTCCGTGGGTATCTGGAGGAGAAGGTCACTGTTGTCCTCCAACTTGACCGCGTAATTCATAGCCTTGACAATTAGGCTGAAGATCATAAACAGGACTCTAAAGTGATCTGCTACATAATCACTGATGGCCTCAGCACCCTCCAATATGATGATTGTCATGCTCTGATTGAGATTGTATGGGAGAGGTGGGTGTTCTGTTCACCCGCTTGCAAGCATTGAACTCCCTATCTTTGATGCCAAAAGAACACTTCTTCCAAAGAACCATGAAACACAGGCGAAGCAGGTTTTCGTGAGATTGTATTTGCCCATGCCATTGGGTTGTATAAGAATAAATAGAGAAGTCTGGTTTTTTCATGCTTGTATTTTTTTCTTCCAGCAAAATGCAACATCCACTCAGCCTAATGGATTTGATTTTTGGTAGATGAACAATCCACAATCCGTCTGATTTTGTAATATCACCAGGTGTAAAATTTTATAGCTGGCTACAACTCAGTTCACCAAGTGATAAAAGCAAGATGACAACAAATGAAGCTTCCTACTCGCAATCCCGTGCCACTTCCGCCTATAGCCTGTTCATTCCCTTCATAGATACCCAATCCAACAAAAGTTAAAGAAGAAGATGATTTAATTGTTTTGTCCTTTCGTACATTTTGACATTTTGTAACTAGTTATTTAGGCCACGACATCTATCATTAGTTTCCTCACTAGTTGTTCCCTTTCTTTCCCTCATATTTATTCAATCCATTAGGATGTATGCCAATCCTTGGGATTAGTGACTATCAGGAGGTTCCTATTAGTTGCTAGATTTGGATAAGTTGCTAGTTAGGCCCCGCAAAAACGTTTTTATATAATAGGCGAGAACTAGTTCTCACTTAAATATTTCTTTGTTCTATAAGTTCTTTAGGCCTCAGCATGGATCAATCATTAGTTTCCTTACTTCTTGTACCCTTTCTTTCCCTCATACTGAGGAATGTGTACATCCAACATGATGACTGAAGCTACAAGTCAATTACATATCTGTGCAGTGGCATGTAAATCACATCCCACCCCCCTCAATTACATATCTGTGCAGTGGCATGTAAATCACACACCACCCCCACCCCCCCCAAAGCAGAGAGATCGAAGTAAAGGAATCGCCTTCCCTGCACACATAGCATGGTGGCAGTGACATAAGCTCCCATTAGGCGTATCGGATTAACCCTGCTCAACCCAGTTAAAGCCAATCACCACCAGCCAAAGACGAAAAATGTAAAGGAACCGCCTTCTAAATATATTGTGTCCCTGGACTTTCTTCTGTTTGCTTGACTATGCCAATACTACTCTTACATAAGCCCCCTTTCCACTGACAACCTTCACAGAGATGTTACTGTCCTGCTTTATCTTTCACTCAGTTTCTACCTGCTGCCTCACAGCCAGGCTCCAAAGAATGGAGTGGCTGATATTCCTACCAGGGCATGTGGTGCAACAGGCGACATCATTGCAGAGTAAATGAGTTCCAAGGATAAAAATGTGGCCTTACAGACGTAATCTTGTGAGCTGCTCCCCAAGTTGAAGGTGCCTAAACAAATTATGTGCCACTGGCACTGTTGGCTATTATAATTTTGAATCTTGTTCACAGTCTGTCTTCTTGATCGAGTCATTTCTTCCCCCTCTTAACTTCTCCAATGCGACCAAGTGATGGGTAAGGCCCTGTGATCAATATATCACACTTCAACAATATGAAATAGCTTCTGCTTGTCAAAAATCACCTGATCTTTCCATGTCTGGCTGATCCAAAATGTCCTGACATTTAAGCGGTATCTGGAAGAACCATACAGTAGCTTATGGTGCAAAATGCCAAAATGGCATTGATATATTGTGACTGATGCAACTTTGATTAAAGGCTCATACTCCTAGTGCTTTTTTTTTTTTCTCCTTTTCATAACCTTTTTTCTAAACAAAGATTTTTTTTTTTTTTTTTTTTAAATAACTCAAGCTATCTCCCGAGCCTTTAGCCTTGAGCCCGAGGAACATTCGATTCTGGAGAGCCGAGAACTAATCCCTTAGGTCACATGCAAACCCTCCTATCCACATGCACTGGGTAAAACTATGGATAAGAGGTTGCATCTAGTTTATGAACAATGGGACTAATAGAACTAATTATACATAACTGGAAAAAAAAAAAATCAAATTGTCAATGAAAAGATTCTCCCTTGCCCTTGCTTTAGCCAATGGATCTGGTTCCGAGTTTCTCCCAAGGAATATGGTAGAATTTAGCATCCAATTCCTTTGTGAAAGCTCTGATATAATCTAAAATATGGTATAATTGCAGTGGCTTTTTAAAGCCTTTCCACTCAACCAATACATTACATTCCTTGAAAATTGTCTTCCACCACTAATGAACCAATTCAAACCTTTCTTTATTGCTAGGGTGAATCTCCACCCTATTAAAATCATAAATAACTGCTGTTGCAGAGAATATACCCATCAAATGAAGCAGCCCACTGTTGAGGTCTCATGCTAATATAGCATGAAATTATTTGCTTGGAGAGCCCGGTCAATCAACACAAACTTAATCCTTGTAAACAAGACAGTCCAAGGTAATTTTTTTGTTTCAAATTTATGCTTGATGCTTTCTTATCGTACACTACAAGAGTCTGCATTTGCCACAAAAATTTGGTTTCGTTTATTATTTTCCAATTCTTCAAACATTCTACACTTTAACATCAATTGTTTTGTTGCATAGAAGCTATGTCTTCACATTTCACATTAAAGGAGTGTTCTTCAATTATTTTAGTATGCCATTCTTGAGAAAGAAAGCTGATCCCAGTTGATGATATAAGGTTTTACTGATGATGAGGAAGACGACGATGAAGATGATGATTCATGAGAAAGACCGAGTCTATTGTCTCGTGCCAGTTGATATATCATATCAGGTATGAGATCATTAGTGCCACAGCTTTCTTTTGTCATTCTATGGTTCCAATGACAACTTTAAATCTAACTAAAATGGAGTTGCCTCAACTTTCATGTGAAATTTTCATCTGAACCATGAAATGCGAGTTCGTGTACCGGGGAAGTAGGAGGCCTCTTCAGTCTTCTTACATGGTTCTTTGGTATCAAGATAAACAGACCCTTCAGGTGGAGTACTTCCATGGTCAACAGGCCATTCCAAGCTTGTAATGTGTCTGGCAAAATGTGAATAGGGTTAGAGAGGCATGATTCTTGCTGCTACTATCTGGATTCTCGATCCATTACATCCATCATGAAGACCTATGTCATGAAGATATATGCAACTTCTCATAATGGTCGATGCGGCTCACTTAAAGTGATTAACACCAACTAAATAAATATTAGCAGCTATTCTCTTCTTCCTTTCTTGGGTTAGAATTAGTCTTTAAACTTCTCATACTCATCTGATGGAGTGAGAGGGGAGGACTACTTTCTTCCAGTCTATCACCCATATTATCATCATTGTTACTTGACAGAAACCTGGCAGGTACTCAAGTATTTCCAATCTAACTCACACAAAAGGAAGGTTGAATCCAGCTACTTCCCTTCTGCTTTTTAGCTCCCATCTCCTTCATCACTTTCCTCAACTCAATAACCTCATTCCAACCTCCTCTATCACCATAAATCTTTGACAACAGTGAATAAATAGCCGGATGATCATGTTCCAACTTGTACATCAACTCTGCAGCAACCAACCCATGTTCCAGGTCCGAATGAATGCCACAAGCTGCAAGCAATGCACCCAATACAACAACATCGGGCTCAAATGGCATCTCCCTGATCAACTTCTCTGCCTTATCTAGCTGACCTGCTCGTCCATAGAGATCCACCATGCATGCATAATGCTCTATCCTTGGTTTTATTCCAAAGTCTCTCTCCATTGAAGAGAAATATCTTTCACCTTCTTCTACCAATCCACCATGCCCACATGCAGATAACAGACTAACAAATGTAACGTAATCGGGTCTTATACCATGTTTCTTCATTCTTTCAAACTGCTCCAATGCTTTCACACCAATACCATGTCTAGCATAGCCACATATCGTCGAATTCCACGACACCAAATTCTTCTCGGGCATGGCCTCAAAAGCACGAATTGCAGCATTAACATGCCCGCATTTTGCATACATATCGACAAGGGAGCTCAACAAGACCACATCAAGTGGCAAACCAGACTTCAAGATGCCGACATGAACCTGCTTTCCTATGAAAAGAGAGGAGCAACCGGCACAAGCACTCAGTGCGCTAGAAAAAGTAGATTGGTTTGGGCAAACACCCGATTCTCGCATAGAAAGGAACAACTCCAATGCTTCAACAAATTTCCCATTCTTCTCATACCCGCTGATCATCACTGTCCAAGAGAATACATTTCTTTCAGGCATTTTATCAAAACAGCAACGAGCTTCATCGGGCATCTTATTACAAACATACCCATGAACCAAACTAGTCCAAGAAACTATATTTCTCTCAGGCATTCTCTCGAATGCTAAACGGGCCTCATCCATGCACCCCAACTTCATATAACCCGAAATCAAAGCATTCCATGACGCGACATTCTTCACCGACATTTCATCAAACACTCGACGCAAAGCAATACTGTCACCCAAATTTCCATACCCACCAATCAATGCTGTTGCAACGAACACATTTGAATTGAAAGCTAAAAGGATCACACGGCCATGAAGCTGCTGAACCAAAGCCTCGAAACCAATATTAGAAATCGCGCTAATTACTGTAGTGAATGTCACTTCAGTGGGTATCACTCCAATCCTTTCCATTCGGACAAAACGTCGAACAACTTGCTCGGAATCCCCAATGCGCCGGAACCCTGCGAGCAATGTGTTCCAAGAAACCACATCTCTTTCAGGCATTTCGTTGAACAACTGACAGGCAAGTCGAATTTGATCATTTTTGATGCACCCATTCAACATTGAATTCCAAGAAGTGAGGTTTCTGCAGTGGGGATTTTCATCAAACATCTTCCAGGCGTCGATTAAACGTCCGTTTCGGACATGGTCGTTGATCATGGCATTTACAAATTTGGAGGATGAGGAAGAGATGCAGCAGAAAGCATTGAAGTGGGCAATCATGAAGAAAGATCTGATCTTGGAAGAATAGAGTTTGAGATGATAATGGTTGATGAAGAACATACAATTACAAACCATTTGATTTGTGACCTGCTGTGGGCCCCCTCTTACAACTTCAAGTCACACTGGATTGGGATGAAGAAATCTGGATTCTCCTGGGCCATGGTTAGAGATGATCTGAGCCATCAATTTAAACCATCAGTGGGTCCGAGGGTAATAAATCTTAGCTCCTGGGATTTTAATCATCTTACCCACTGATGGATTTACACATTTAATGATATTCCTCTTATAACCTACTTTGCAATACGCCTAGGGCTATCAAAAGGCCACACGACGTGAACCCACACGATTAGCGATGTAAATGGGCCCTCAATTCTCCGATTACCCAAAGGTTTGGACCCGTTAAAAACCGGGTATGGATCCTTATTTAGGCCCCGATAAGTAAATAGGTCCGGGTCTGGTTCCCTCTTGGTTCGGACCTGTGGACTCGAGACACCTCAATTTTCAAAAATCTCTCCTAAAAACTATGGTTTTTCTTTAAATATCATTCTTTACCTAGACCCGGACCCGGATCCGGATCCAAACTCGTCCCATATATATAGTTCTGGTTCCGGTTACAGAGCCAAGAAACTGGTTCTAAAATGGTTCCGGGTCTGAATCCGGTTTCACCTTCTCCTAAATGGTTCTGGTTCCATGTCCACCTTGGACCCGGACCAGAACCAACCTGTTTATAACCCAACACACGATATTAACGGATTTGGATTGGTAACGGGTCAAATCCATTAACACATTAAGTTAACGGGTCGTATACGAAGTAAATCATTAACCGTTAACAACCCGCTTAACCCATTTGATGAGTGTTAAAAATTGCATATTTTACCCCTCATTAGTTCGAGTTTTATTGGCATCTCATATGCATATCATTTGCCTTACACAGAGATTTTTATCATTCTATCACATTAACGGATTATCGGATTATCATGCATAAACTCGATTATTTAAAGCTCATTTTTATATAATTTCTCTTGTGCAGATAAACCCCGCGACTACCCCAACCTTCCGGTTAGTGTTCCAAGGTATCAACAAGAGATTTCAATAAAGAAGTTACATGAAGAAACCTTGGTGAAGTGTTGAAGAATTCCAAAATAAGATGAGAAGACTTTATGGATAAAAAGAAGTCTTTTTTTTTTTTTGGTATATTGGTTAGAGATTGAGTTGGAATGGAATAGGTTATGGGTTCAAATCTCAACAATTGCATATTATTTTTTTTACATATAAAATATTTCATCCAACTCACCTCTCCACCAATCAAAAGCCTCCAAAATCCTCCAAAATGAAGGACCACAAAAGGCATATATGCTTTTAGCTTTTGGAATGAAAGTTTGTTGCAACCAATCAAATTGAAGCAATCCATGTGAAAGCAAAAGAGCTAATGAATAACCCCTAACAAAAATTGAAGCAATCCATGTAAAAGCAAATGAATCAAATTGAAGCAATCCATGAGAAAGCAAATAAGTCAATCAAAAGCCTTTAAGTTGCAACCAATTAAATGAAAGCGATCCTTGTGAAAGCAATCCTTGTGAAAGGAAATGAGTCAATCAAATGTCTTCCATGTTTTTATAAATTGGAATATTGTTGTAGAGAGAAAGAGGAGATCTTTTGGCAAGTTAGTCTTTTTGCAATTTTATTTTTACTTCTAGATTGTAAGTAGGAGCTTCTTTGTAACTAATCTAGAGAGAGTGTGTAACTGAAGAGCATTAATGAAGATTTGGAGCTCTTTCTTGATGTTTAGTGGTTAAAACTCTTGGATTAAGCTCTCCTTTTGAAACTAAGTAAAGTAATTAGTTCAATTCCATGCATATTTTAGTTTCAATTCCCTACTTGTACCCTGATTGATTAGTAGATTTTAGATTTACTTATGCTAATCTCTCTCATTTCTCATGCTATCTCTACACTTGATGCTTGAATAATCTCAATTGATGCTTTGTAGTTGGATTAAGTTCTCTCACGTAGCATGCTCTAGAGCCCTTATCTTTGATCTTTTGTAACTTGATTTAGATGATATATTGTTAGGGTAACTAGATGATGATCTAGGATCTTGGCCTTTAATTTTTTTTCATTTTGATCTTCATTGCTATATCATCCAATCTAATTAGGCAAGAGATTGCTAATTGGATTGTTGATTTGAGAATTGAATTAAAACATGCATTGTTTGAATTAATTACATAATTAGTGAATTTTGGATTGCCTAATCTCTTCTTTTTATTGTTGTTAATTTAAATTTTTATTTGATTTGTTATTTTCACTTTTAGATTATTAGATCTACACTTCACATCACTTGTCTTAAAATCCTACACATTTTACACCACATCTTCACCTTAAATCTTCCATTTCCACCACTTAGATCTTGTTAATTTCATATTTAAAATTATTAATTAGAGTAGTTTAGTTGCTATTTTGATTTTGTTTCACATTTTAATTGATTTAATTCCATTTTTCACACATAGTTTAGTAGTTTTAATTGTTTACTTCAAGTGTCTATATTAGCTATATTTTAGTTTGATTCTACTTTAAGTGGATTCATTGCTTCTTCCATCCTCTTAACGTGGGATCGATAATCCGAACTCTTTAGTCCTTTACTACTTGACGACATAGTAGTCTTGCGATCTAAGTGTCGATCAAGTTCTTAGCCATATACGAAGTAAACCATTAACCGTTAACAACTCGCTTAACCCATTAAAAAAAAATTAGTCTCTAAGTGTAGCTAGAATTAATTTATATTCATAAAGAAAAAATTGAGATTTATTATTTTATGGTGGGGCTTTAGGTGAAATCCACTCGAAATCCTCACTTACAATTTCGTGTGGCTTATATATTTTTTTCCTTATATATTTTTGTATGGATTTTCTTTTAATTTTCGAAATGACTTAATTACTTAACGGGTTAACGAGTTGGGTAGTGTAACCCGTTAAATTAACGGGTTGTATTCGGGTTGAATTTTTTAACCATTAAGTTAATGGTTGTACAATTAACCATTAAGTTAATGGTTCGTGTACAGATTGTGGTAATTTTAATACGAATTTGTTAACCCGTAATCAGTATTAGTTAACAGGACATAATTTACAAGCCTAAATGCACCCTTTTGCTTTTCATATTTGGAGCCTACTTTTAATCAATCAGTCCTTCGATGCACATAGGCCTTCTTTGAATGCACATATGATTATCAAACTTCTATGATTTAACCAAAAACATTATTCTAAATATGTGATTGGCTTGTTATCTTATGTTCCTCTTATCTATGGTGTGAATTGTTATGCATGTAGGTGGGCAGGTCTAATGGATATAGATGTGAATAAACTAGCCTAGGCACGACCTCTCTCACACGAAAGATCCTCGTGAGGAAATGCAACAATCCTAGCAGTTGTTTTGAAGAAATAAATGCTACCTTGTAAAACCAATAAACTTGAGGGGCATAAATTAAAAGGGGTTAGGGTTATTCAATGCAATTGATGTTTTGTACACCCCATGTATCTTATTGGGATCTTTCTAGACCCCATTTCCATGATGATTGCCATTGCCCCGGGGACACCATGGTAGGTTCATGATGTCCATTGCAGTAGATCAAATTATGCATGCAGATTTAATTGTAATTTTTACTTGAGTGAGAGATAAAAATATAAGCCCCTTCATGGAATCTACTTAGATGCATGTCAATATAAAAAGTATTAGTACAACAAAAACATCTGACTGCAGCATGATTTTAGGGAGAATAATCATCTCAATTGTAATTTACAGGCCCTAAAGTTTTAAGGGTTTCTAAGTTACCTTTTATAAAAATTCAATCCAACCTTGAGTACCATTGAAATTAGCATCAAATTATGGTGAGTGTTATTCAATGGAGATTAGTGAGTGTAAAAGGGTTGGATTAGTGACAGTTGTAAGAGGCACTTTTAATAGAGGGAAACCGAATTAGTACGTGGGTATAAACAAATAAATTAGTCTGTAGTTTGGGAAACCTGTTCAAATTCAAGTCATAAACGCTCAAGGATGAACCCAGCCAAAACTTCAGGCTTCTAACAAGATTAAACTCATATGTATAAGTGTACAAGCACACAAATTAGTTTATAATTTGGGAGGCCTGTTCCAACTCAAGTCCTGAAGCCCCAGGCATGAACCTAACTTGAATTTCAGGAATCCAATTCAGGCCCGAGCAAGCACAAACCCATACACAATTATATCTAAATTTCATATGGACTTTGAAATCTTATATTGCCCTCTATCATTTAATTCACCACAAGAATCTATTGAATCGGCCTCACAAGCATATTATTTAAAATCATTAAAAATTGTGGACTACAGATTAAGGGGTTAGGATCATAAGATTGACTTAAAATTTCATATCTGCAGTGGTCCCACTAGATCTTTCCATCTTTATACCACCACTGATTTGTTGGGCCCCAGCTGTCTTGTACAGTAATATTGTGCAAGAAAGATGCACAAGAGCATGAGCCTTTAAAATTAGGGTTACACCAACTGTGTTGTCCATACATACCTCTTGGAAAAGAATTGTGGTTTTATACAAAATAACCAGACTATCCTCAAAAAAAGAAAAAAAAGCACAGTGTGCCCTTATAGAATAAGACATTTATCTAGAGAGAGAGAGAGAGAGAGAGAGAGAGAGAGAGAGAGAGTATCTCAACAATCGATTCTATTGAGTCACCTAACTTGTTAGGTAATAGAAGCTAAAGAACGCAGACTGCACCAAGCTCAAAATCCACATAGATGCTGCAAGAAAACATGGAAATCAATTAAAAGAAAAACAAAAGTATTATAGTTCAAACGAGCTATTCTCATATAGCCCATGAACAAAATAAGCATTGCGGAAAAACAAATCAGAGAAAGAAAATTTAGTATATCAGCTAATATCATCTGAGAAAGGGTCCAGATTTTGCTAACATGTACACAGTGTGCTTCCAAAAGCAAAGTCAGGGGAAGGCCATGCCTCCTTATGTACCTTTTTCCACACCTTGCTTATCTCCAAAGAATCTTAAGAAAATGAATTCCCTGTTAAGGGTTATTGGGAAAGTAGGTTCTCTTAATTCTTTACCAATGCTGGCTAGTCTCACTTTATTGGTCAATACCCATTCATCTCTCAAACTATCCTTTAACACACATACATACATCCACTTTTTGTAAATTCCAATCACTGACAATGACCCTTCCAACTCTAATAGGTAAATATTGCAATGGATCTTTATTCGCAATCTGATATGGTAGAGATATCTTTTTCCACACCTCATTGTACAAATCAAGCACTAATATTTTTGAACTCATTGTCAACCAATAAAGCGAGCGACCAACGGAGACGGTCCGATTCTGTCCATTAGCAATGTGTTCTTGACTGATAGATGAATCAAAACCGAATATCTTCCATGCACTGGTCTCTGAATTAAAAACCAGGCACTCCATAGGAAGCAGACTGGAGTATGGAGGATCGAAGTTTGCAAAAACTACGTTATAGCTGTTAAGTATGTAAGTCAACAGCCAAACCCACAAAAGTTTTTTTCTTCATAAATGGATCTTCTTTTTTAAGATTTAGGAAGCAACTTGAACTCTCTAGTCATTGGATTGCAGACATAGATAGCCTTTGGATTTGTTGTGCTTGTGCAACAAAGCAGACCATTGGAAGAGGCTCTTATCATCACATTATCGTCCAAGAAACCCAGATTGAACTCAGAAGAGAAACCTGATTTACCCACACAGCCCATAACGATTTTTGCCAAACCACCTTTTTATAAGGACGATGTGTTTTTTCCATGACTCATCATTGTAGAATTGAATAAAGTACTTGTTGGATATCAATTTATGCCAAAGCTTACAAACAGATTTAAATCTAACAAGAGATTCAACAGGCAATCTGGCAAAAATATTGAACATCACATCATCTGGGAAGAACACATCTCTCACTTCAAATTTATTAAGCGAGCACGGTCGTGGATGGGAAGAAATTATTTTCATTGCACTTACCAGAGAGGGCTGTTGGAGATGGATGTTTCACAGTAATTCTCTACAAATGCAGTGTCGGATTTCTGTCGGGCCTGATTTGGCCACTGTAAACAACTAAACATGAAGATGGCCTCTTAGATTTCCAAAGCTTTTATCTCTGCTCTGCTCCTCTTTCTTGAATGAGAATCCTATATGATCCTCATTATCACATTAGTAAGCCTGATTAGGCAAGGAAACCTTATTTCATAAACCTCTTAAAAAAAGGGACCAAACAGGGTTTTTATTTTAATTTTTGATAAATGGTGAGTGGTATTTAAAATTCGGAAATTGACCTGCAATCACAGGTGGGACCAGTAACTACTCCAATAGGGTTTTGATTTGCCTTGGGTTCCTCGTTCAGTTCTTCTCTTCCCTCACTAGCACAAGTGCATATTTTGGATAAATCAATATTTTGGATAAATCAAGAGGGTCGTTCTATACACTTAGATCTTCGGTCCCCTCCGTTCCATGACCACTGGGGTCTCACAGTGGGCCCAACTAGGCAGTCCACACCTAAGCTCGTAAGGACCGTCCTTACATGACCGGTTCCCATATATATATATATATTTATTTATTAGAGTGGTTGGGGTATTTATAATGTCCACGTTGTTGCCTATGTGTTGATGAATTATAGGCCCACGTAATTGTGGGACTCCTAAAATCTGTTTAGATTTAAATCACCCCTAAAATCTCTCTTCTACCCAGATATGAATCTCTCTCTCATCTACAATATCCTATTACTCTTATCTATGGTTTCGTAATATGCCATACATGCAAATATCTCCACAAAAATCTTGGTCACTCTTTTATATTCCTTTCCTAATATGCCTCCTACTATATATATATTTTTTTCTCCCACTCCCTTAGTTTGTTCCATGAGAAAAAGAATTTGCTAAAAGGTCTCCTTATCCCTATTTTGTCTCTCCTCCTGTCTTTGCTAAAATGACATCAAATTTCATTGTTATTTAAGTGCATTCCAAATATATTTATAAGCCCGGATCCCTTACTAATCTCCTCTCATTTGTGAGTTATAAGGTACATTTACACAAAAAAAAAAGGGAAGAAAAGATACATGTTAATCAGAAGATGGAACCGAAACCGGTACCATTAATGACAAGATGGAATCGGAATCGAAACTGGAACCAGAACCGTTAATTAGAACATGGAACCACAATCGGAACAAGTTGCGTATATAGGACGGGTCTGGGTGTGGATAGAATTTTCGAAAATTGGGGTAATATGTAAAGTCCACAAGCTGGAACTAAATTAGAATCGGAGTTGAACCCGGACCCATTTACTTATCGAGACCTAAATAAAGACTCAAACCCGATTATTAATGGATTGGAACTTCTGGGTAATTGGAGGATGGAGACCCATTTACATCCCTAGGTCTGTCTTATAAAATAACATCCCATGCAGACGAACCCCACCCACATGATGATGATGGCCCAAATGGGTATTGCAAGCGCCACTCATGTTGCCTTTTCAAGAAGTTTTTCTTTCGATATGGGTTAGTATGTCACGACCCGGGCCCGAGCCGAGCCGTGAAACCCATACTTACACAAAACACCCAAATGCACTCCCATGAGTCATTGGGGCTAAAAATCATGCCTAACCATTCATTAACAACTTGGAAATCCTAAAGGAAGGTCATTACTCACTTGTGGTCCAAAGTAATTGATTCTTGAGATTCCTCTCAAGCTCTTCTCTTCAAAAATGGTGGTTTTGCTTGGGGAAGAAGATGAAGTTGATGCTTCCTTCTTCAAAGATCACTCAATCACTCTTGAATCTCACTCTTAATCAAGAGGAATGGAAGAGAAAGAGAAAAGATGAAATGCTCTAGGGTTTCTCCTTGGTTTGCAAGAGATGAAATGAGAAATGAGCTCATTCTTCCCCTTTTGATTCTAATATAAGAGCCTTCACAACAAAACCCCCTCTCATTTATCACATTTACATTTTGAGTTAAATGACTCCTCACTTGGCCCATTTGATGTCAAATGGAATCGCGTCTGTTATGAAAGTTGACGTACTCTTCGAGATACGCACGTTGGTATCAAGAATTTCCGTATTTGACGAAATACGTATAAATCCGTATTTACGAAAAAGTCCTCAACTCACCTTGTTTGAGTCAAAACTCATTTCAATCAATTCAATTCCATTCCATTAGGCTTAATGTGCCATTAGAGACTGATTTGTCCCTCTTTGGTCATTAACCTTAGTTAATCCAATTATCCATGCTTAATTAGCATTAATCACAATTAATTAAGCTTAATCACGATTAATTCGGGTCGGGGTGTAACATTCCCCTAAACTTTTAGAACCATTCGGTCCTCCGAATGCAATACAATTCAATAGTAAATTAAAAATTCAAACCTTACCTGAACAAATAACTCTGGATACTTTTGGACCATTTGTTCTTCAAGCTCCCATGTAGCTTCATTGGGTTCATGATGATCCCATAGGACTTTGACCCATTTGATTGTCCTTGTGCGAAGGACTTGTTCCTTGGTATCAATGATTTGAGTCGGCTTCTCAACATATGTAGTATTTGGCAATACCTGGATCTCTTCATGCTGAATGATATGCGAAGGATCTGCCACATACTTCCGAAGCATCGACACGTGGAACACATTATGAATTCCAGAAAGTTCCGGTGGAAGTTCTAGGCGATAAGCTACATCTCCAATTCTGCTCTTTATCTTGAAAGGTCCGATAAATCTTGGTGAAAGCTTGCCTTTCTGACCGAACCAGATAGTACCCTTCATTGGAGAAGTCTTCAAGAATACCATATCATCAATGGCAAACTCTAGATCACGCCGACGATTGTCAGCATAGCTTTTCTGCCTGGATCGAGCAGTCTTCAATCTATCTTGCACTTTCTTAACCTTCTCTGACATTTCAGTAATTATAGTAGGACCATGGAAACTCCTTGTTCCTACTTCTTCCCAGCTAACTGGAGTCCTACACCTTCGACCATACAGTGCTTCAAAAGGTGCCATTTCAATGCTGGAGTGATAGCTGTTGTTGTACGCAAACTCGCACAACGCTAAATGTTCATCCCAATCACTACCAAAATCCATAACACTGGCACGAAGCAAGTCTTCCAAGGTCTGAATAGTCCTTTCTGATTGTCCATCCGTTTGAGGGTGATATGCGGTGCTAAACTGAAGTCTAGTACCCATAGAATTTTGAAAGGATTGCCAAAATGAGGAAACAAACCGACTATCTCGATCTGAAACAATCGAGACCGGTGTTCCATGCAATCGAGTGATCTCCCTGATGAACAACTTGGACATATCACTGAATCCCATATATTTTCTAAATGGAAGGAAATGTGCAGACTTCGTAAGACGGTCAACAATCACCCATACGGTGTCATGCTGTCTCCTTGTCCTTGGTAACCCAGATACGAAGTCCATAGTCAGATGTTCCCACTTCCATCTAGGAATATTCAGAGGATGAAGTAACCCAGGCGGTTTCTTGTGCTCAAACTTCACACGCTGGCATGTTAAACATGAAGACACATAATTTGCTATTTCCCGCTTCATGTTATTCCACCAAAATCTACCTTTGAGATTTCTATACATTTTTGTGCTTCCTGGATGTACAGAATACCTAGTGTGATGAGCTTCAAACATTATTGCCTGTTTCAAATCCTCTTGTGCTGGCACACATAGTCTGTCTCTAAAATACAGAACTCCTTCAACCAACACAAAATCTGGCCTAGTTGCAAGGTTGTCCTTGATTTTTGCCAATTCAAGGTCTTGAAATTGTCTATCTTTGATTTCCTTGATAAGCATCGGTTCAAAGACGGACATTGCTGCAACCAACACCTTGTCGTCCACCACTTCAACGGACAAGTCCAAATCTCTGAATTCTTCAATTAAAGTCCATTCACCAACTAGCGATGCCAAGTCAGCAGATTTGCGACTCAAAGCATCCGCTACCACATTACCTTTTCCAGGTACATATGTGAATGGGAAATCATAATCCTTGATGAGCTCTAACCAACGACGTTGTCTCTGATTGATGTCCTTTTGAGTGAACAAGTACTGGAGACTACGGTGATCACAATGGACTTCAAAAGCCTCTCCGTACAAATAGTGTCTCCACTGCTTTAAGGCAAACACAACCGCCGCGAGCTCTAAATCATGCGTTGCATAATTCTTTTCATGCTCTTTCAACTGACGCGAACCGTAGGCAATCACCCTACCATTCTGCATCAATACACATCCCAATCCAACACCTGAAGCGTCCGAGTAAACAACAAATCCACCTCTTCCTTCAGGCAATGCCAAGATTGGGGCGGAGACCAATCTTTGCTTCAGAGTCTGGAAGCTAGACTCACATTCATCATTCCACTGGAATGGAACGTTCTTCCGAGTCAACTTCGTTAACGGAGCCGCTATCTTAGAGAAGTCCTTCACAAATCTTCTGTAATAGCCTGCCAACCCTAAGAAGCTCCGAACTTCCGGTACATTCTTCAGACTCTGCCATTTAGTAATTGCTTCAATCTTAGCTGTATCAACAGCTATTCCATTCTCCGTAATTATGTGACCCAAAAAGGTCACTTGCCGTAGCCAGAAATCACATTTCTCCAACTTTGCATACAATTGATTGTCTCTGAGAATCTGCAAGGCTGTCCGTAGATGATGTGCATGCTCTTGTTCTGACTTCGAGTATACCAGGATGTCGTCGATGAAGACTACAACAAACTGGTCAAGGTATGAAGCAAAAACTCTGTTCATTAAAGCCATGAAAACTGCAGGTGCATTGGTTAGACCGAAAGGCATTACTAAAAATTCATAGTGGCCATATCGAGTCCTAAATGCAGTCTTCTGGACATCTCGATCTTTAACTCGTATCTGGTGGTATCCAGATCGAAGATCAATCTTTGAAAAGAACGCCGCACCCTGGAGTTGATCAAACAACTCATCGATTCTAGGCAATGGATATTTATTTTTGATCGTCAATTGATTAATTTGCCTATAATCGATACACATACGGAGGGTGCCATCCTTCTTCTTCACAAACAATACAGGTGCTCCCCAAGGTGAGACACTTGGCTGGATAAAACCCTTGTCTAGCAAATCCTGTATTTGCTTCTTCAGTTCAAACAACTCTGACGGTGCCATTCTATATGGTGCCTTTGATATTGGTGCAGTACCCGGCACAAGTTCTATAGTAAAGTCTACTTCCCTTGCTGGAGGTAGACCTGGCACTTCATCCGGAAATACGTCTGGAAACTCACAGACTACAGGAATGTCTCTCAACTCCTGTACAGGCTTCTGCTCAGAAATGAATGCAATATATCCTTCACAACCACTGTGCATTAATCGTTCAGCCTTGAGTGCTGAAACTAGCCTGGTATCATACTTTTTCCGAACTCCTTCAAACATTACACTGGCATTGGCCTCATCCACTTTAAAAGTGATGATTTTGCGGAAACAGTCTAAACAAGCCCTGTACTTCGCAAGCCAATCCATGCCAAATATTACATCAAAATCATTTATTGGCAACAATACTAAATCAGCTGGCATAGACACTTCCCCAACTTTTACACTACACTGAGGAACATACAACTCACACACTACTCGTTTTCCTAAGGGAGTAGTTACAACGAAGTCATATGGCAATTGCATTATTCGTTCTTCAATATCATTACAAAATGAGGGTGCTACAAAGGAGTGAGTAGACCCTGGATCAAATAAAGCAATTGCATGTCTATTATCTACCAGAATTGTACCTTCAACCACATTGGTGGCAACCTCTGCTTGCTCTCTATTCACTCCATAAGCTCTTCCTGCAAGCTGTGGCCTATTTTGCTGTGGTTGTTGCCTCTGTTGCAACTGACGTTGCTGCCCTTGACGCTGAGGCTGCTGTTGCCTAGGAGGAGCAGGTAAAGCCAACTGCTGTGGAGGAGCAGGAAGCAATGCTTGACCTTGAGCAGGCTGCTGATATGGAGCCCTGTTATCTCTCCTGCTTCTTGGACACTGAGCCATTTTGTGTTCCAAGGAACCACAAACTAGACACGCTCCAGTGGTCCTCCAACATGCCTCGGTCCTATGACCCTTGCCACAAGTTTCACAGACTGGCCTTTCATCTGATTTTGCAGTGAATTTTTGCCTCTTGTTCTTATTCTTATACTGTCCTCCCCCTTTCTTGAAATAGGAGCCAGTAGCACCACTACTACTCCTCTTTGCATTTTCAGTCATCTCTTCTCTATGCACTTCTTCAGCGGTAAAGGCTCTATCCACTGCCTCACCAAATGTAGTAGGCTTGTTGGATGCCAATACCATCTTCTTATATGCGGGGTTTAACCCATGGAGAAATCTCTTCACTTTCTTTTCCTCGGTATCTACCAAGTCGGCAGCATACCTAGACAATTGCAAGAAGGTGTGAACATACACCGATACTGTCATCTGTCCTTGCTTCAGATTTAGGAATTCAGATTCCTTTCTTTGTTGGATGTGTTGGGGAACAAACTTTCTTCTAAACTGCCCCTTGAATGTCTCCCATATGTCATCTCCGGGGGCTGCCAAGATTGCATCATTAATATCTTTCCACCACGTCTTTGCCTCTTCTCTTAACATGGACGTGGCAAGCAAGACCTTCTGCATCTGTGAGCAGACTATCGTACCGAACACATCACCAGTGTGTTCAAGCCATTCATCAGCCAATATGGCACTTTCGGTACCACGAAATTCAGTAGCTCCCCTCTTCCTGAATTGCTCATACAGGACATTAGGGTCCTTATCTTTAGATTGCACCACCACTTGTGTTCCCACATTAGGTGGTGGTACTGCTTGAGCTTGTAACTGAGCTTGCATTTGGGTTTGCACTTGCAACAATGCAGCTATCTGAGCTTGAAAAACCCAATTGTACTTCATGGCTTTTAGCCATTTGCTCCCTATGCTGACCCTGCATGGCTACTTGAGCCTCATTACTCTTAACTAGCTGCTCTAGTATAGCAGCCATCCTTGCATCACTACCCGATACTGGAGGTGGAGGAGGTGGTGTAGTACCATCATTGACGACAACTTCAATAAAGTCGTCACTCCCTGATCCAGATGCCATCTGGAAACAATAAGGGAAAGGTAAGATACATATCTCAACCCTTCCATCCATGCACACACATCACATAGTAAAAGCAATAACACAAATCCAAGAGTGGATTTGTACGCATTTTAACGTTCCTCACAACGTGTTTACAGTTTTCTAAGTCCTTTAAATTTTCTTTTTATCTTTATACCTTGCTTTGATACCATACAATAAGTATGTCACGACCCGGGCCCGAGCCGAGCCGTGAAACCCATACTTACACAAAACACCCAAATGCACTCCCATGAGTCATTGGGGCTAAAAATCATGCCTAACCATTCATTAACAACTTGGAAATCCTAAAGGAAGGTCATTACTCACTTGTGGTCCAAAGTAATTGATTCTTGAGATCCCTCTCAAGCTCTTCTCTTCAAAAATGGTGGTTTTGCTTGGGGAAGAAGATGAAGTTGATGCTTCCTTCTTCAAAGATCACTCAATCACTCTTGAATCTCACTCTTAATCAAGAGGAATGGAAGAGAAAGAGAAAAGATGAAATGCTCTAGGGTTTCTCCTTGGTTTGCAAGAGATGAAATGAGAAATGAGATCATTCTTCCCCTTTTGATTCTAATATAAGAGCCTTCACAACAAAACCCCCTCTCATTTATCACATTTACATTTTGAGTTAAATGACTCCTCACTTGGCCCATTTGATGTCAAATGGAATCGCGTCTGTTATGAAAGTTGACGTACTCTTCGAGATACGCACGTTGGTATCAAGAATTTCCGTATTTGACGAAATACGTATAAATCCGTATTTACGAAAAAGTCCTCAACTCACCTTGTTTGAGTCAAAACTCATTTCAATCAATTCAATTCCATTCCATTAGGCTTAATGTGCCATTAGAGACTGATTTGTCCCTCTTTGGTCATTAACCTTAGTTAATCCAATTATCCATGCTTAATTAGCATTAATCACAATTAATTAAGCTTAATCACGATTAATTCGGGTCGGGGTGTAACATTTAGCTAGGTTGATGAGATTTAAACCAATCAATGAAGGGAACTCTCCATCTAATCCTTTCGCATTCAAAGGGACGAGTGTAATTTGGACTCTCTTCATCTCCAGTCTTTTCTCAACACACGAGCCAGACTCTTCAGTATTCTTTCTCTGCATAATCTTTCAAAAGATTACAGTAGATCTGGAAGCTCTGTTTCATTTGAGATCATACCTCTTTTCTAAAGAGTCTAGATCTCTTGTGTTTCCTAAAAGAGAGAGATTTTAGGGATCTAAAGTTCTTTAAAATAAGTTAAACACAGGAACAGGAACGAAGCCACAAATGACACATTTTATTAGTGGTAAACTAAGAGGAGCCGTGCTACACAGCTCGGGACAAAAATCCCAGGCTGTGTAGACTTTTTGAACTAAGAGAGTGGTTTTCTTTCTAAAATCCGACACTTCTAAAGTGAGTGTTTTGCATGTACATGAGATGAAGTCCAAACAATGATCATTTTCTGTAATTTCGGAAGGGTGAAGGCAAAGGTTGATTTAACTTTTATTAATTCGTGAGATGTAAAACTAAGGGACCTACTTTAGATGCATGCTAAGCAAGAAAAGAATAGTTTGAGAAGTCCCATTGTGGACATAATTTTGAAAAAGATCATCACAATTATTGATTTAGAAGCCTTTAGCAGAATGTAACCTTAAACTAAAAACAAAAAGATCTAGAATTTAAATTTAAAAGTACAAAGTAAAAATATAAAATGAAAAGTTATAATAACAATAGTTTAGTTAGTTAGAAAAAAACAGTATGAAGAGTTATACTCTAAAGTTCAAAAAATCAAAATACTGTAAGTTTTGGTTTTTCAGATTGTGTCTCAAATCCTATTATTGGATGGTTCTAAAAAAGTTGTCCAAATTGCCGATATACTCATACATACATGCCCGAGATTGATCCCGAGTCTTCAAGCTTAAAGTATCACTAAATTAACATAATTCAATAAAGTCAAAGCGGTCATTGTAAATTAGATTTTATAAGTTATTTAAAAGTGTTACATAAGATATGCGCGCCACATAGGTTTCCTCCTACATTTCTCAAACCTACAGCCACCACTGGCCTAGTCACTCAATTCTCCATAAGAAAAAAAATGCTTGGGACCTAGTTTGCTCAAGATCCACAGTGAAGAAATGGGCTTCCATGGTTTGGAACTACTTAATGCAACCAAGGCTATCCTGTTTTGCTTGGTGGCGATCTCTTGAGAAAAACTCCTTATCTTCTTCCTTTTTTAATCTTCCTCTCTTTTGCAAAATCTTTTTGGAGGTGGACATTACACATGACAAGAGCGGAAATGCCTCCAGATTGCACTGCTCCTTCAATATGTTCGGCCATCTCCTGTAATTGATGCCAGCAAATGTATTGCTATGGTCCTATTTGTAGCCTTCTCCTCCTTCTGGAAATCTAGGAATGAAGCTGCTTTCAGGGACTCAACTCCTTCTCAGTTGAACAGTATCAAGCTTTTGAAGGACCATGTCTTTTGTCCTCTTAGATGTATTTTGAAGCCCTTCAACGGCCAGACCCTTACTTCTATTCATCATTTTTTGGTAGACAACACTCCCTTGTAATTATTTTATGTTGGGCAACTTTCCTCTTTTGTAAAGCTCTCTTGATCTCCTAATTTGTGGGGTATTTCTACAATATTCCATTTGCATTTAAGCGGAAAAAAAAAAAAAAAAGACATGTGAGGATCTTAGGCACATGGAAGATGAAAGATCCAATTCATATCATGGCTACTATAAGGAACATGGCTTTATTTTAATCTGAAAGTGTGATTTTACTCAATGGAGTTCGCTTTAGATTTATTCGGTGTATTTTATTTTTTTCCATTTTAAATTATTTGTATTCTAATATTTATTTCTTTTCTCCATTTTATGTATTGTAATAGTTTTGTTTTTTTTTTTTTTTTTTTTTTTACAAAAAACCAGAATCATTTTAAATTTCAAAATTTTATGCCAAAAACGGTTGAAAGGGCAAATTAGTCATCAAAATCATATACAGGGACCTTTCGCCGCAATATGTCCAGTTGTATGGACTAGAGGCTTTTGAGAAAAAGCTGATGGATCGGAGGCTTTATAAGATCGTGTTGAAGGACCTTTCGCTAATTTACTCTTATTTTATTCTGAAAGTGTGATTTTACTTAATGGAGTTCGCTTTAGACTTATTCGCTGTATCTTACTTTTTTTTCCATTTTCAATTATATGTATTCTAATATTTATTGCTTTTCTCCCTTTTATGCATTGTAATAGTTTTTTTTATTTTTATTTTTTACAAGAAATCAATCGAATGGTGTGTGCAATGGGAGTTGAAATTGACATTATACAAATATGGTGGGCCCATGTCGGGCCCCTATATGGGTCCATGAACACTCATCGCAATGTGGCTAGCTAACCACACAAAAATAGGGCAAGTTTCCCGACACTTCTAAAATTGACATTTGCTCCTGTGCATGTCTCACACAATCTTACTATGTGCAATAGCGTCTTGGGCCCACCTAATTGCACCGACCCGTTGGAACTGCACCATTGGTTCAACTAGCAACATATTTTTTTCTTAGATACAAAACCATAAAAATTGCAGGCTACACATCAAGTGTTAGGACTTAGGCTCACCACATTGAGTACCTGGATTTTTGCATCCCCACCCCTCCCATAATCTATGGAGCCCTGTAGACCCCAAGATGTCTTCTACTTGTTGTTAACCATAGTTGGAAAATGACATTATATGTTACTGTAAAAAATAATAATAATTTTCATTCAGGCCCTTAGGTTTATTTTATTATTAGCGAAACGATTCAATTAATAACCGTGAGTCGAGACAAAAATCATAACCGAACCGTGAAGCACAATTTTCCGATTTCAATAATCTTAACCGAATCGTGAAACATGGTTATTAACCGCGGTTTGATTCGGTTCAATTCAGTTGAATTAGACGATTTTTCGATTTTCTTTTACACTCCTACTGCGTACTTATAAAAAGAATGACAGTAAGGAAATTGAACTTCAAGTAAACAGTTCAATCTGCCTCCTAAACTCGTCCCATCATCTCCGTTCAATCTGGTGTTTGGCCAAGTATTCGTTTGTTTTTAAAGTTTTTTTTCTCTCTAATTCCTCCTCCCAACATCTGACCATTACCCTCACCAACCCAATCAATGGTACGGTCAGCTTAATAACTAGTATCTATGCCTCAACCAACTGCTTCCAAACAAGATCTTTGTGGTCCCACTTGATAAATTTCCGTTCTAGCTACTAACCAACCCTGATCTTGATTGGTGATTTTAATTGCCATTTAAATACTCAGTTTGAGCGACCCAAGATCAAACCCCGCCAACCAACGACTTCAACCGCTTGACGCTGGCTGCAAGCCCGACATTGGCTCCACAGGAAGCAGCTATCGGTCAAATAATTGCCAAAGTACGGGCTATGTTGCAGCTCGCCTTGATAGAGTTGCTCCTTAATCAACATTGGTTGGAATCCTTCAACGACCCATCTCTCTCTCTCATTTGCCCAGAATCTCTTCTGATCATAACCCCATCTTGCTCTCCCACAACCCTAATATCAGGGGCGGCTCCAGGAATTCTAGTCAGTGGGATCAACAAAAGAATTATCTTTTACAAATCGAATAAATTTATTTTCTCCTTTATCAACATTTGTCATCTATATTCGATAGTTCAACAAGTATAGCATAAAATTTTCAAATAATCTATTTTCAATAATCCGACAAAGATAATATTGAATTAAAAAAAAAAAAAGAAATTTTAATACATTGTTACTAATAGTTCTTAATCTAAAAACAAAATCCAAATACATTTAACTCCTATAGCTGTCCTCAACAGGTTTTCATGTGTTGAAATCATTGCATAGTTGATTCATTATCAACACTAGCATCCACATATTTTTCAATATATGTAACCAAACAGTCATTCATCCATTGATCTCCTATTCGGTTACACAACCTGTTATTTACATACTTCATTGCTAAAAAAACTCTTTTTACCATCGAAGTCACTGCCGGTAAACTTAACGCCAATTTTAAATGCAAATAAACCAATTGGTATATGATATCCTTTTTTGTCTCCACTAATTTTATAGCAATGTCACCAATTCATTTAAGTTTTAAAAACTCGTTGTTAGAGCATATATCAGTAGTGTGGGCCCATTAATTTTATTTAATTTTTGGTAGATAGTTGGCCCATTAACTTAGGTGGTGACTTTTGTTCACTACCACATCAACAAAGAAAAAATGTAAAGTAAGCTAATGTAGGGCGAAACTCTTAAATTGAGTGGAGTCAAAAGTTTCCCATAAGTTCAATTCATGAAATAAAAATTTTTATTTTAAATACTTTTTCATATCACAGTGGGGTCAATTGACCCCACTGTGATGAATGTGGAGCCGCCCATGCTAATCCCATCCCTCTTCAATGAAAACCCCTTTCGAGTTTGAAGCTGTGGCTGCTCCACCCTGTTTTTTTTCTTTTTAACCCTGTCGAGGAATGTTGGGATATTGATATCTAGCTGGGTAATCCTTAATTTATCTTGGTCCAAAAACTGAAAAATCTGAAATGAATCTGTAAAAATGGAATTTAGACACTTTTGGAGTTTTGAAAAATGACTTTAAAGAAGCTGAACTCTCTCTCTCTCTCTCTCTCTCATGCAACTCCAACTGAGCTTGGATTCCTCTCCCTCTAGGTCACCGGTAGCTCACCGACCAGTAAAGCACAGCCAAGATCTTGTCAATCCAAGGAAGAAGCAGTAGCTCACCGACCAGTAAAGCACAACCAAGGATCTTGTCAATCCAAGGAAGAAGCCTCATTTCCATGTGCGCAAAGTCCTTAGGCATTACTCGTATAGCCAAATTGGTAAGCTAATGTCGGGCAAGCCATGGGGTAAGATGGAAATTGAACACTGTGCAAAAAAGAAAAGCATTCCTGAGGCACGTATGTAAACAAGTACACAAGTTACAAGTAATAACCTTTGGATCATCATTCAAGGAATCATTACAAGCAGCCATTCTAAGTCTGAGATTTGCCTTAACATGTAAGCATGATATTATTCAACTCTACATGCCCACGTAGTATTTGGGGGCTAGCTTTACTTGTAGAACTGAATGGAGTAAAGGTTATTTTAAAGAAATTAATAAAATATAAGTGAGTCATGATGATATTTTTTTAGTTATTCGTGATAGAATCTTTTTTACTTTTTTATTTAATAGTAAAGTTTCTTTGTCTTTTAGTAGAGAAATGAGGTTACTTTTTTACTTTTTTGAAAAAAATATGGTAGGAAATTTGAATTAAAGTGCTTTTAGTGAGTTTTTTTTTTTTTTTTTTTTTTTTTTGAGAAATGGGGCTTTACCTTACTTGACTCTAATAGTAGAATTTCCAAATAAGCCTTCACATTCTAGGTGCTTGACATTCCAAAGCCTTAAGTTTAAATACCCTTGACATACTAACATGCCTCACATCTCTCGGAACAATTCGGGAGTGAAAATCGGCCCAAATAGCCACTCTTTGCTAATCTCAAGTTCACACATTAAGGTGAGTCCGGTTACAAGTCCAACTCAGCTCTAGGTACTAGCAGTAAAAGATACAACCACTTTGTAGGTTGAGAGTATGGTTGCAAACAGGTATCTGATTTTCCGATTACCCGGAAGTTTCGACTTGCAAAAAACCGAGTCTGGAACTTATTTTATGTTCCGATTCATAAACGGGTCCGGATCCGGAACCTAATTTAGGTTCCAATTGATAAACGAGTCCGGTTCCGGGTCCATATAAGTTCCGATCCGGGACCCGGTATATGAGTCTTTGATATTGCAATTTGTACTATAAAATTAACTCTTTTTGGGCATTCTTATGCATAATATTGGATGTTGTAGATTTGATACACTGTTATAACTTGAATGATAAACGTATTTTAAGAAAAAATGAAGAATAAAAAGAAAATAGAATCGATTTTGGGACTAGATTCGAGTCCTCTAAGTGGACCTTGTTCTGGAACCGGATCCGTGTTTTCTTATCTAAACCGGGTCCGGAACCAATAAAACAGGTTCCGATTCAAAACCGGAACCGTTATTTAAAAATGAGTCCGGGTCCACTATGTTTCCGATCCGAAACCATCCGTTTTACAACTCTAATTGAGAGTCAAGGAAGCAGCAAGCCCTCACTGGGGGTTCGGAGGCAACACCCCGATACCTAGTCTAATTATTATGGGGTTTCCTAATGGCTCTTCAAATTCTAAGTTAGAGGTTACTTAAACAGTCTAGGGTTCTTGCTCGAGGAACCAAAGGTTGGAATCACTAAGCTAATTGGTCCATTAAGGGGGCAAACAATGGCTTAAAATATGTTCTAGTAATTCACTAAACTTATAAGCTTCATTGAAATTATTTTTAATCTTCTAGTAATTCACTGAACTTGCTCTAATTTTATATTTAAAAAGATTAATTAGAGCCATTTGATTTATTATGGAAGTTTCTTTGGTTGAATTCAGCATTTAACAATTTTAATAATGATGTCAAAACATTTTAAGCATCAGATTTCGGAAAGATAACAACCATCGGTTATAAGATACTGGGAATATAATCTTTGTGATTAAACTATAATTCTATATTTTTAAACTGTTCAAATATACAATGTAATTTAGCCTAAAATTTTGTTGAAGACACCAGAGTATAAAACATGAACTATTCAAATATACAATGAATTTAGCCTAGAATTTTGTTGAAGACACCAGAGTATAAAACATGAACTTTTTTTCTTCAAGAAACATGTCTTTGATATAGTCAATCCTGAAGTCTGTTTCGCTTCATTTTTCAGAAAAAGAAAAAAAAAAAAAAAACTTTCTTGTAGAAACGTTCAATGTAATGATTAAAAAAGCATTATCAAAGAGGAACTATGTTTAATTTAATGATTCATAATTAATTTTAATTTTCTCATAGTTTACATGTGGAAGACTATATGGATATTATTAATGATTTTTTAATGGTATATATTATAAATGTATGAATATTCACTAAACTATTCTAATTCTACAGTGTTGCCGAATATTATCTTAATGATTCTAATGCAGCTAAACAAGCATGACCCATTCTTAGGCCATAACGATTTCAGCCATACCCATTTTCAGCATAGAAAGAGTTCAACAAAGCAGTGGTGCCAAATAGAGTTTTAAATCAACAAAAAAAAAGTGATTTTTAGCGACGGAAAAAAAAAAAAAAAACCGCGTTTAGCAGAACATTTAACGGTGGAAATTATTTTCCGCTGCTAAAAGTTTGGTTTCCACCCCAAGGGTTTGTGGCACTTTTTTTCCGCTCTGGAAATTGTTTTACGCCGCTAAAAATGGACTAGGCTAGCACTTTTTTCCACCCATCAAAACGAATCTAACGAGTCACTAGTAAAATGCCTTCATTGATGTATCTCTTTAAGGTAGGGTCCCCCTTGATTTAATAAATCAATAACACAACACTCCAATTAACATAATAGAA
Source organism: Camphora micrantha (assembly GCA_003546025.1). NCBI lineage: Eukaryota > Viridiplantae > Streptophyta > Magnoliopsida > Laurales > Lauraceae > Camphora > Camphora micrantha. Next base: position 26,493,513 of record QPKB01000011.1, read on the forward strand.
GGAAACAATCAACTGCATTAAGAACAAATCCTGCAAAGATGCAGCAAGGTAAAACATAGAAAAAGTTGATTATAAGCAGGACCAAAATAAAAAAAAATAAAAAAATTAAGCATTAAAATCACCCTAAGAAAAACTAACAGAGAGAAGACTTCAGCTTGAGATGCTTGTAATTATCCAGACTCCAGATTCTAGTAACATGAACATAGTGTGCTTCTAAAAGGAAATGCATGAAATCTCCATGAAGCTTTATGAACTTTGTTCCACTTTCTACTCTTGCGACGAAATACCCATACATCTCTGAAGGTTCTTAGGAATATGAAATCCCTATTAAGTGTTACTGGAAATGCAGTCTCTCTTAAGAATTCACTAATGCTCCCTAGATTCACTCTATCAGCCAGCTCCCATTCCTCTCTCAGGCAATCTTTCAACACCCATATATTCATCCACTCCCCTAAGATGTTTGTCACTGACAAAGACCCTTCCAGCTCCAACAAGAGAACCCTACTTGTACAACTTTTAGCAATCTCAGCTGGTGGAGTGATCTCTTTCCAGGCCTCATTGAACAAATCAAATACTAGTATTTTTGAACTCACAGATAGACAATAAAGTGAGCGGCCGACAGAGACAACCTGATTCTGGTCTGCAGTATAAACAAGTCCACCACCAGTGCCAAATGAATCAAAAACCAACTTCTTCCAAACATTGGTCTCTGAATCAAATAACAAGCAATTAAAAAGCCTGAGGACGTATGACGAATCAGAGTCTGCCAAGACTGCCAAAACTACATTGTACCTCTGAGTATATGGGTCAACAGCCAAACCCACGATTTTAGTGAGTCTTCTCTCTTCCATTACAGGAAGTGACTTGAACTCTCTAGTCATTGGATTGCAGACATAGTAAGCCCTATCAATTTTCATACTCGAGCAAAACAGCAAACCATTACAAGAGGCTCTAACCCGCACATGATCGTTCAAGAAACCTAGAGAGAACTCGAAAGAGAGACCCGATTTGTCCACACATCTCATAGGATTTCTGCTAGAATTATCTTCTAAAAGCAAGACCATTGGTTTTTTCCATGACTCTTCATTATTGAGTTTAATGAAGTACCTGTCGGAAAACAATGTATGCCGAAACTCACGTACGGATTTAAATCTAACGAGAGATTCAAGAGGCAATCTGGCAAAAATAAGTAAGATCACATCATCTGGGAGAAGAAACACATCTCTCAGCTCAAAGGATGTATGCAAGTGCTGTAGTGGATGGGAAGAAATTATTTTCATTGCAACTAACCAGAGGGGGCTGTTAAATGCAGTGTTGGATTTCAGTCGGCTCTGATTTGGCCACTGTAAACACGAAGATGGCCTCTTAGATTTGCTAAGGTACTTTTCTCGATCTGCTCTTCTTTCTTGGACGATTGAATGAGATTACTATATGATCCTCACTAGGAACGGAGACATTTTATCACATGACACGTTGCAAGCTGTTTTTGTTTTTTCTTTCCTTTTTGGTGCAAGTAGATAGTTGTCTTTGACTAGCCTTCCTCGTTCACATGCCTGTGAATGGGACGGGCCGGGATTAGGCTTAGGTTGTCCAATCCCGTCCTAAAAATAGAACGAGCCTACATTAAATCTCGTCCCGTACGGGCCCGGGCTGGGACAAGGCCGGGCCTGGGCTTAGCCCGATCCTAGACAGAAGCAAAACATTCTCTAATTATTCCTGCTGTCACCAGACACCCGATGTGAACCGGACTTTAAACCCTCTTCCTTTTTTTCGGGCTTGGGACAAGCAATACAATGCAACAAGCAACATGGCGGAGTTAAAAATTTTTTTTTTTTTTGGCCGGTGACAGTAGAAATCAGAAAATCAATAGAAATGAATGAGTATCCTATAGGCTATATGGGTCAAGAAATGAATGAGTATCATATATGAGTCAAGTTAAAGTAATGTAGGATCAGTTAAAAACTTCTTCTTTTTTTTTTTTACGGTGAAAGTAGAAAATCAAAAAATCAATAAAATAAATGAGAATGAGTATCCTATTTTCCTATATGGATCAAGTAATTTTAAAAAGAAATGAACAAAAATGTATTGTCCAAACCCAGCCCACTGGGCTCAAATTTTTTTAAAAGCCCTGTATTTTGGGGCTTGGGACAGGCCGGGCCTGAACGGGCTGGGCATCCTCTGCATAGTCCCAGTCCCATTTTGGCCGGGCTTTAAAATGTATTGTCCAAACCCAGCCCACTGGGCTCAAATCTCTTTTAAAGGCCCTTTATTTTAGGGCTTGGGACGAGCTGGGCCGGGCTTTTTACCCGTTTCATCCCGTCCCATTAACAGGCAGTCATTCAGTCTTCCCTCACTTGGACGAGTGAATATTTAGGATAAATCAAGAGGGTCGTTCTATACACTTTATCATTTGCTTTTTCTTTTTTTTTTCTTTTTTTTTCTTTTTGAAAATATAGGTTAAGAAGTTAAGATGAAATAGAAGGCTATGAATGTCAAGGGGCGTCCTTGTCTGTTAATTGGGCCAACATTTTTGAGACGAGGGGCTAAATTTGAGGCAGACCTACAACATACTATGGTGCAGCGCCTGTCTTCAATGTATGGTGGGGCCCACTTTTTTTTTTTTTTTTTTCTTTTTTGGGGTGGGGTGGATTTTGACTGTATGGCTGCTCTAAGACTTGGCATTTGCCCATTAATGTTTGAAGTTTAAGAAATTACCACAAACCCCATAGGATGATTATGCGGTCTATCTCTTGGGGCCCATTTTGATGCATTCCATTGATTGAGGGGAAAGTTTAAATTATCCTCACCCATGATTTATCAACCTGAAAGTTTAATGGCCTTTTAACCATAGAAAATTAAATAACATTAGTTAAAAGACCATGAAAGTGCTACTATAGAGCTGTAATTAGGGGTGTACACGGATATGATTGGTGCGGAGTAGGCCAAATTCGTTACCAATTCGTTACCTACGGATTGACAGATTTGGAATCCGTCACCAATCCATAGCTATTAAAATCTGATAAGTGAAGGACCAGATCAAATCGGGTTAATCCCTTCAATCCGTTCAATCTAGTGTTAAAAGAAAAATATCAAACATGTTATAAAAAAATTACATTTTCACCCCTTAATTTTGTTTTCTTATTTTAAATTTAGACATCTTAATTTATATTTAGAGCCCTTATATTTATTTTATATTTAATGTCAATGGATCGGATCGGATTGAGGATGAAATCCGCCACCGATCCGTTCTTAATGGATCACAAAATTTTCAATCCGTCACCAATCCGTTTACCTTTGGATCGGATAAAGATCTGCGGATCGAATCGGATCGGATTTACAGATGGACGGATTTTTTGTGCACCCCCTTGTAAGGGCACTCTAACATAATCTATAAGATGTAAGAGCCTCTTCGACATTAAATTTATACCTAGGAAAAAGAAACTATTCTTTCTTTCTTCTTTATGACATGGGAATCTCTGAGGTCTTTGACTCAACAGGAGTAATCCTCTGGATAGTGCCCGTTAAATCCACACAAACACTCACGGGAAAATCAGGGTGAGTTTCAAACACAAGACACATGGGGAGCAAATCCATGTCTTATGCCGCTCCACCAACTCCTAGGTGAATATTGAACAATATATCTTACTTACTATCTTCAAATTCATTAATTTCAATATCAAAATCATGACAAAGTTCTTATTAATTATCACATGAATGTTCAAAATTAACTGCAATTGCCAAGCGCACACAAGTTAAAATGCACGCTTCCATACAAAGACTTATCTAGCAGGTGAAACAACTTGTAGTTAAACACAAAAAAAGAACAAAAAGAAAACAAAGGTAGATAAATAAATCAATAAGCAATTTGAAGTTGAAGTCAAAGGGACATGGTCGATCTTCTGACCCATCAAGCAATATAATGCAGAGAAAGGCCACATTCCCATGGAAATGGATCCCCTGTTTGGTCCAAACAGGGACACCCTGTTTGGACAAATGAGGGGGTGTCACATGGGGAAAAATGTCACATCCCATCTCAAAAAAAAATAAAAAATCCATCCCCTTAAAAAAAAAAAAAAAAAAAAAACTCCTTTACCCATGTGGCACCCCCTGATTGGACCAAATAGGGTTTCCCTGTTTGGTCCAAACAGGGGATCCGGATCCCATTCCCAGAAAAACAGATGAATGCCCTTTGAACCGCGCTCAGAAAAAATTGTCAAGTGGGAGAGCTTCTTCAACATAAAACCATTCTTCTTATCGTCTTCAGATTCATATTGTTCTATGATGAAATTAGGACAAACTTCTCATTAATTATTATAGCTTTGGAACAAGAAAAAAAACATAAAGAGAAAGAAACAAAAGAAGGTAAGGAAACTAAATGAGGAAATTAATTGAAGTTCAACTCAACATACATGATCATGTGAACCAGTCACAACCAATGACGCCATCACATTCTGGAATTGAAGGAATGTCCAACCCATCTTGACCCAATTCGAATTCAACGTATATACCTTTCATCCCATTGGATTGCTTATATAAATAAAGACTCCACTCTATCATACTGGGAACATAGTATATGCGATTTGCTTGACAGCCGGCTTCGCTTGCACAAACAGAAATATTTGAACCTTTTCGGCTCAAGAACAGCGCCCGATCACCCAAATTTTCTATCTCCCTCCACTCCCACTCGGTTAAGTCCGCTCTAAAAACATCAAAGCTGAGACCTGTGTGGACTGCCAACACTCTCACCAACAGAAACTGTCCACAAGATTCCACCAAATAGAATCCTCGAAACCTATGCCACTCTGGAAATCGACTATTTGGCAATTTCATTCCCATCGTCACTTCACTGGTAGCAAAGAGGGGGTCGGCCAAGACAAGACTCCCATCCTCATTCAATGCATGCAACTTTCCTTGAAAGAAGATGACATTAGAGATAAAAGAAGTTCTCGTCCATTCCACATGATGGAACGTTCGGTTTGACTGATCGTTGAGTCGGCATAGAAGGAATTTGTTGTTTGATTTAGTGACCAGGAGAGCGCCATCGGGATCAGCTGGAGTAGAGAAGAAGAGGCAATCGTGATAGTGGACAAGTTCTTCTGCCTCTGGAAGATCAACTCGCGTATTGGTGAATGGATTGAAGAGAAATTTGATGTGCGTATCATCGAAGTCCTGCAACAAAAGCCAACCACCAGAAGATGAGATGGACTGAGGACAAAAGCGATGAGGCACTGGTGTCTTTTCCATTCTTTTCTCTGAGAGACTGAAGAGTTGGATGCTTATTATGTTGTCGATCATTCCACTAACGATGAGGAAAGGGGCCTGTGGAGCAGGATGATGAAGAGTCTCTCTTTGTGCTTTGCGCCATGAGCGGCAAACAGAGGCGAACCGAAGATGATCAGGCAGGGTCAGGGGCTTCAAAATCAGTTCAAGAAGAGGTTGGGGAAACTCTGACCAATTACTAGTAGTTTCTTCCATGTCCTTTGTAATTCAACAGTTACGTTAAAGCAAGAAGAAGAAGAAGAAAGCATGCATATAAAGAACGTAATGGACGAGAAACATAGATCGGTAAGGGTGAAAAGAGTGATTTCCTAATATAATACGCTGGTGAAAAAAGAAAGTCGACAGTAAGTTTAAATTTTTTATCTAACTAAAAAGGGACTTGCAGTGTGTTTCCAAACCACTTACTCACCTCAAAAGTTTCCACAGCCTACTCTCTCTCTCTCTCTAGAGGACTGAATGAGAAGACTGTTCGTTTAAAAGGTTTCTAGGAACAAGTCACACTAGAAAGGAAACATTGTTAAGGAAACCTTATTTAACCTTAACCTCTCAACTAAAAGGAGAGAAGATGTGTGCTGTATTACAATCAGGAAACCTAATCATTCTCTGACTCTTTTAAAGACAAGAATCGGTCCAAGAAATAACGCTTTTGATTCCACTAATTACGAACACAAAGGTTTTTAAATCCCAAATCTCCCTTTTTTTCTCTTCCCTCACCATGTGAAGAGTGAATATTTGGAAAAAATCAATAGGATCATTCTATACACTTTCTGGGCCTGTTTCTTTGTTGGAATTCTAGAAATTCCTATTCGGACAATTCTTGCATTTCCATATCACATAGTAGAATTCTTAGATACTCTTTTGGACTTGAGCATCCAAGAATTCCACCAAAATGGAAAAAGAGTGGAATTCCTGGATTCTCAAAAGTCAAAAGAGATCTTTCATGTGGCTGGAATTTAAAAATGCTAGTGAAGAAATATGGAATTCAGAAATTCTAAAAGACAATATATCACATCATGTCCAGAATTTCCTGGACATGGTGAACTCCAAGCAAAAACTCCACTAAAGGAAACGGCCCTCTATTCTATAATGAAGAGATTCTTATTCCTAAATTTACATATAAAAACCCTTGTACGTTGTAAGATCTCACATCGCTCATGAAGCTTCCAGAGCCTAGGCTAATATAGAGGATGCCGTCTATGCTTACTATAATGTGTTTTGGGTCTTATAGGGCCAAAAACAAAGTTGTGCCCCTCATAGGGCCAAAGCAGACAATATTATACTAGGTGATTCAGGTCATTACATACGTTAAGAACTTAAGATGCATGTCAAATGGGGTGAGGTGGGCCGAGCGCTGGACTGTAGCGGGCTATGCCGATTCGGGCCGGGCGTGCTTAGCATACCTCTTTAAATGTTTTTTCCAGATTAGTTTTTTTCGTCTTTTTGATATTAAAATTAAAAATTAGAACACAAGCACAGAGAATGAAAAAGATATTTAAGTGGTTCGGTCAACTCGACCTACTCCACTGAGAAGAGAATCATTTGGATCTTAACTTCTTGAATGTTTCTAAAGAGGATTACCTTCAAAACCTTACAATCTTTTTAGAAAATATAAACAAAAAAAGAATGAAAAACTTGTATATTTAACAATTACAATGAAGGACAAAGTAAAAAATCAGACGTGTAGTCCACTAATGTATTCTGCTGGATCATAATCTTCCATTGCTGTCAACTATTGCTCCCTCTTATCTGCCTAATATCAGTCTCGTAGACAAACACAACACTCCACCATTTCTTTAATTAGATTTGTTCTTCTGTCATCCACTACACGTTCACATGCACTAAAAGCCTATTCTGATGCTACAGAAGACATTAGAATAGTCAATAGATCACGAGCCATGGCGGCTAACACCGGATAAATACTTTCTTGCTGCTTTCACCATACTAGAAGGTCAAAACTAGATGCATCATGCACTCATATTACACCGACATCAAGATGCGATGATAACTCTGTCACTGTGTTACTTGACCTTGAGCTGGATGCCATGTCGTGAATAGGGAAGAATACAACACATCCCACTCACCTTCACCTGTTTGCTGGACTTCTGAATGGACCATCCTAACCCCAGTTGTACCCATTTGCTCACAAAAAAAATAAAAAAGTGCTTGTAAATATGCACTTATATTTGAAAAAATATTTAAATCTTGATAATTCATATTTTATTTATTCTATCAATAAAAAAATTGTACATCACTTAATTTTAACGTATGATCAAATACAACAGCTAAAGAAAATGTCATTAGATCCTCTTTCTAATATTTATTAAAATTTTCTTCTATGTTTCTATTAGTGTTATTCAGTAAAAAATGATATCTAAATCTTTTAAGTTGTAAAATAATTTTAAAAATCTTCATTAGATGTGGGATAATATATCCCGGAAAAAAATAATATTGAAATATAAAAGCTTCTAATAAATCTCTTATATGGGCACATAACTCCCAATGTTCATCAATCATCAACAAATCTTGTGAATGAAAAGCACAAAATTCATTCAAAACTGTTTTTCAGTCAATTGCCTTGTTTAACAAATCATACATATAATTTTATGAGGAAACTACGGGAAAAATCCCCTTAGAACCTCATAGGATCAACAGATACCCAAAAACATGTTGAAGATGGAAGGGGTCTTTTGTACGTTGGTCGATATCGACCATTCTAGTATTCCTGATGATCTTTTTATTTCGGTGAAGGGGGTGTGTTTTCCTTTATTTAAGATCAAAATACTTTAGACTCTTGAAGTGGGGTTCTTCCCTTTAATTTCATATAGAGCGCCCGGGCAGGGATCATCCCCATGAGGGAGGTGCCAAATCCGAGATAAAGCCTGCGAAACCCCTCATTCCGGAGAATGTTTACGGCGGTTTTGACGGATGAGAGGTGTTCATGGGCAATCTGCTGGCGGGTTTCGAGGACGACAACGGGGTAATGGATGGCGGAAAAACCGTAGAAGATGGCCGCACCGACAAAGAAGAACTTGGATTTGTCAAGCATCTACCAATCAATATCAGCTAGGAGATGGATATTGGGTGCCTGTTCTTCCTCGGCACCCAAATTCATCTTCTCCACTTCGAGAGTTCTTATTACCAAAAAACCTAGATTGGATTCCCATCTATACTCGATTTGGCCTAAAACACTAACAGCAAATGTAAAGAAGAGGAATATACAACAAAATCCCTAATTCTAACTTTACAATCAGAAAGAAATGCAAAATTTAGGGCTCGGGTTTGGGCTTGGATTAAATACAATGAAATACATGAGGTGATATTAGATAAGAAGGAAGAGTGTACCTTATTTTATTTAAGATTATTAAGAAAGGAGATCTGGTCACATTTTGAATCTGCCATGAAAGAAGAAGAAAGAAATCAAAATCACTTCAGAATCTAAAGTAAGGAATCAAAACCCTTTTTTAATGGTCGATATCGATCAATTTGCCAGTCAGATTTTCTCTAACCTATAACTGTCTTATTTGTTGAACAAGACAAAATGGTCGATATCGACCATTACTACTTCCTCCTAATGATCGATATCGATCAATTTGTCAGTCAAATTTCTTCCAACATGTAACTATCTTATTTACTGAACACTACAAAATGGTCGATATCGACTACATCGTAAAATGATTATAAAAAAAAAAAGACCGAAAAGGAACTTGAGGACCCTTCCCGTATTTAACATACTATTGGGTCCTCGTTGTTCCTATGAGGTCCTAAGGGGATTTTTCCTGTAGTATCCTCTAAAGGAAATGATGGGTTTTCTTCTTTTCTTTTTTTTAGGTGGGGCTTGTTATTGCCATTACTGGAGCAAAAGGGAGTTGATTTCAAGGCACACCTGAATTCATACCAATGATGGTAGTTTTTTTTTTTTAATGACACCACATTATCGTTTTAACCTTAGATTTAAGGCCTTTATACCTAGAATCTTTTAAACATCAGGTAAGACCTTTGCATTAATAAAATGAGGAGGAATTGATATGGATGTAAAATTTGTTATTATTCCAAAAGAGGTGAAAGGATAGTAATGTGCGGAATAGGATTTATCACGAGGAGGCTCATGTAGTCATGTGGGCAGCTCTATAAGGACCCACCCTTTTTTTCCAATTTGAACATTTCCTTCTCAATTTCTCATGATATAATGATAGAACTCTATTTTATGTACAAAAGCAAATACATAAAAGTATATATTCTACATTTGGACAAACAAGTTTTGTTGAATACCCGATTCCATTTAGACTTTCTTTTTGTCAAAAACAATTCGATCCATTTGCACTAGAGAGAGAGAGAGAGAGAGAGAGAGAGAGAGAGAGATGTGTCGAAGGAAAAAAAAAAGTAGTATGTAGAGGACAAAAGGGCAACCTCATGTTCAAATTCCAATCAGAGATGTGTAGAAGGAAAAAAAAAGTAGTATGTAGAGGACAAAAGGGCAACCTCATGTTCAATAGAAGGAAAAAAAAAGTAGTATGTAGAGGACAAAAGGGCAACCTCATGTTCAAATTCCAATCAGACACCGAACGAACACTTGCTTCTTTAAAGAAAAGAGAAAAGATCAAAGGAAACAAAGACACGGCACAATCTAATCTAAGGAAAAGAGATTGATTATGCACAAAAGCTTAGATGCGACCAAACCCAACATTTAGAAGGGAAAAAAAAAAGAAGGTATAATACCCTGAAAAGACAAGTAAAACACTGATTCCCATGTTAGCTGCTCACACCACACAATCCATCGTGTATGTTTGGTTGTATGATAATGGTTTTAAATAAAATCTGTTCAAATTTTCAAAAAAATAAAAGGTTCAAAAACAAGAAAAATGAAACTTTTAGGATTTGAATTTCTTTTAGATCATCTGCCTCATTGTTGTGTTTATTGGTTCTTACGTGACAAAAAACTTGTTTTCAACCAAACATTATGATTTTAATGGAATCAATTGAGCATTTTAGTAATTTGTATTCTCATAATCATGCCACTATTATTTTAGAGGATACTACAGGAAAAATCCCCTTAGGACCTCATAGGAACAATGAGGACCCAATAGTATGTTGAATACGGGAGGGGTCCTCAAATTCCTTTTCGGTCTTTTTTTTTTTTAATCATTTTATGATGTAGTTGATATCGACCATTTTGTAGTGTTCAGTAAATAAGATAGTTACATGTTGGAAGAAATTTGACTGACAGATTGATCGATATCGATCATTAGGAGGAAGTAGTAATGGTCGATATCGACCATTTTGTCGTGTTCAACAAATAAGACAGTTATAGGTTAGAGAAAATCTGACTGCCAAATTGATCGATATCGACCATTAAAAAAGGGTTTTGATTCCTTACTTTAGATTCTGAAGTGATTTTGATTTCTTTCTTCTTCTTTCATGGCAGATTCAAAATGTGACCAGATCTCCTTTCTTAATAATCTTAAATAACATAAGGTACACTCTTCCTTCTTATCTAATATCACCTCATGTATTTCATTGTATTTAATCCAAGCCCAAACCCGAGCCCTAAATTTTGCATTTCTTTCTGATTGTAAAGTTAGAATTAGGGATTTTGTTGTATATTCCTCTTCTTTACATTTGCTGTTAGTGTTTTAGGCCAAATCGAGTATAGATGGGAATCCAATCTAGGTTTTTTGGTAATAAGAACTCTCGAAGTGGAGAAGATGAATTTGGGTGCCGAGGAAGAACAGGCACCCAATATCCATCTCCTAGCTGATATTGATTGGCAGATGCTTGACAAATCCAAGTTCTTCTTCGTCGGTGCGGCCATCTTCTACGGTTTTTCCGCCATCCATTACCCCGTTGTCGTCCTCGAAACCCGCCAGCAGATTGCCCATGAACACCTCTCATCCGTCAAAACCGCCGTAAACATTCTCCGGAATGAGGGGTTTCGCAGGCTTTATCTCGGATTTGGCACCTCCCTCATGGGGATGATCCCTGCCCGGGCGCTCTATATGAAATTAAAGGGAAGAACCCCACTTCAAGAGTCTAAAGTATTTTGATCTTAAATAAAGGAAAACACACCCCCTTCACCGAAATAAAAAGATCATCAGGAATACTACAGAATGGTCGATATCGACCAACGTACAAAAGACCCCTTCCGTCTTCAACATGTTTTTGGGTATCTGTTGATCCTATGAGGTTCTAAGGGGATTTTTCCCGTAGTTTCCTCTAATTTCATCTATGTTCTACCTTTTTAGGTATTTTAATAGCTGATACGCCTTGCCTCGCACATATTTGGGTATAGAATTGTTATCTCTGTATGAAGCATAAAATAAATTTAGCAATGTCTTTAATAGCATCTGTGTAACTTACAATATGCTTTAAACCAACATTTGCAATGATATTTAAGATGCGACATATATATCTATTTTGGAAGATAGAGCTATCTATCAAAATTGCAAGTGGCATCTGCAATCTCATTAGTTCAATAGCCACTATATTATTTCTGGCATTATCTAAAGTTATAAATATAACTTCTTCCTTAAAGACAGCTAAAATTAATGTACTTACTCTAGTGCCATTGTGTGGTCATTCAAGACTGCTAAAATTAATTATAAGTTTATTAATAATCCATTTTGCATCTATGTTATGTGCAGTAATACAAAGAAAACTATAACCCCCTTTAGAAGTCCACATATCTGTAGTTATAACTATTTTACCAGGAATTTCTGTAAGGTAATTTTTAATATTTGTTTTCTATTCCTACCAGAGTCTAATAGCATCATTTCTAACTGTATTTCTTGAAATATTGTGAAATTGTGGTTGACAGTATATTTGGACCCATTCTTCAAAAAAACTCATTTTCAATAAAAGAAAATGGTGATTTGGATCACACAATCATTTTAACAAGATTTTATTTAGCACTTTGTGCATTAAAAGAAAAAAAAAAGACCCAAACTACTATTGCTACTACTACCATCAGTAGTCGAGATTTGGGTCTGTGAACCAAGCCCCCTACCCCTGCATCCATCGGCTTATGTAAGACTAAACATTTTTGCCTATGTGTGGACAAATGGCCGGTACCTGATTTTGATTCGGCACAATAAATCTTACTACAAAATTTATATTTTGCCTTTTCAACTTTCTTTCCGTTTTCAATAACATCAAACCTTGTATATATATATATATCCCAAATTTATGAGGAAAAGAAGATTTTATTAAATTAGAAGGTGAAATAGGTAATTTACCATCCCCTTTCCTCATAGTTCTCATAAACCAAGAAAAATTAAACTTCAATAGCCCGGAGACATCTCCATTGTTGTAAGAACCCACATAGAGAGTCGAGCCCAAGAAAATAAAAGAGTGACTGGGTCTATCGAAATCTCCTCACAGATATCTCTATTTAAATTGTGAGGAGTGTTTACCGAGAACATAGTCTCAGACATCTGCATGCTAATCTCTTGGCCAGCCTAGCCTCCCCGTTTCAATCAATTTGTAAAGCATAATCCTTTTCATTCAAGTGCATTTTTTTTAAATGACACCAATGTGCATGTTGGGTGAAAATGTTATGCCCTATTAATTTGATTTACTTTTAATCGTGTTTTCTAATTGTGGGCATGGTCCAAGCATTCTATAGGCAGATTAGGGGGCCTGCAACACCTAAACAAATCTGACGACCCTAACCTGACATGTAATTACAGGGTTCTGGTTGGCCCTTTTTGGTTCTGGGTTTAGCCCAAGTCGACATTTATGATCCAATTCAGTGGACCGGGTTTGGTGTTGGGGCCAAACCTACAATGTGACTGGCAAAGTCAAACCAAACCCAACAGCAATAAGTTTATATAAAGGGGGTCTACTTGACAACAGGGGGTTGCTCAGGTGGTTGGCAACTCCATACGATGTCCAGCTATTCAAAGATCGATGCCCTGAATATGCCACTCTTCCAACATGTGTCGGCTATCCTTTTACTTTGCGGGTTTCTCTTCCCACTTATGTGGGCTCTCTCGGGTCCTCGCCAAAAACACTAGGTCCCAAAAAGAAGAGGAAAAAGGAAAAAGGAAAAAGGAAAACGGATTCCCACTTGATATGAGTGGCTTTGATCATATAAAGATGAGATCTAAATAAGTCGGTGAGATAGCATTTGTGAGCACCATAAAGCTTGGGAGCATGAGAACATTTATCAACAAAAATTTATTGGGTCAGTATCACTGATCCCTCCATAAACTCAATATTTTGAAAATATCATGATTCATACATGAAATGATATTGTCACAATAAATATTGAAAACATTGCCAGGAAAATGTGAATATTGTGAAAAATCAAAATAAAAATGGTAAAAACAAGGAGATTCTCTATATATATAATTTTAGCAGAATCTTATATTATTTATTGTTCTTATTTAGAAATTATAAAAACACCAAAATCTGAAATTCTCCCCACATTTTTCCTAAACCATGATTTCTTCCAATGGGAGTGTTCAACCATTTTTACCACTCATAAATCCCGACTTGTCCCAACCACCTTCATCACTCTCAATTACTTTTAAAAGGCCCACACAGTTCCTCTTTTTTATGATTAATGTCTGGCACTGGTTGGTTATATGACAAATTGATTGGAACGATATAACTATGGCTATATATTGTGCACAGTGGCTTTAAATTATGCAGTTGCTGATGAGTTCATCTCATTGGGTGGGCCTCATATTTTTCCTAACAGCCCGTCGTTAATGGGCCCTCGATGTGGACCCAAGAGGCTAAGAACGCTAGGGCCCCACAAGTCAGACCCAATCACGAGTCTGGATTCTCTAATGCCTGGAACCAGATGAGGCTTAAGGTCCGTTGATCCATTAGTGGGGCTCACTTGCTAAAATTCAAACCTCTCAAGATTAGTGTTGGATCCAGGCAGGACTTACACTCCCGTAAGAGTTTGGCCCACCTTCATGATGATCAAATGTAACACACGTGAATATAATACACAAGTGATCAATCTAGTGGTAAGCCCAACTCCTATTGAAGTGTGACTTAGCTAAGAGCCAATGCATTATGAGTACTCTTGACTTGATGGTTTGGAATGTACAAGATAGAACTTATAAATAGCCTCTTTCTAGCTTCCAACATGAGATGATCCTGACTCAGCCCATCACTTCAAAATCAAGCCCAAATGGCTTACTCTTATTGAATATGAATTTTACATGACATACCCAACCATGGCCCTATTCGCCCTTATCTTGATCCAACCATTCCCATTTAATCTTTGATGCTTTAGTTTTTCCAACCGTTCCATCTAATTGTGTGAAGGAAAACCATACATCCACACATGTCGGTAGTTAGAAGTTATTTCACTCAAATAAACCAAAGGCTCTCCCCATGCAATAGCTTCCATCTACATAAACCCCTTGTCACCACCCCCCACATCTCAAATCACCAGAAAGACAAAAAAAAAAAAAAAAAAACAACTCTAGAAAAGATGCCGACAATCTCAGAAGATCTCAAAGCCAAAGCTGAGGTCTACTATGGAGATGAGATCTGCAAGGAGAAATCCAAGTTCTTGCTCCAGGAAGCTGGATTGCCAAGAGGCCTCCTCCCCTTGGAAGACATAATAGAATGTGGGTATGTGGAAGAAACTGGGTTTGTGTGGCTGAAGCAGAAGAAGAAGAAAGATCACTACTTTGACAAAGTAGCAAGGCATGTCACTTATGCCTCAGAGATAACTGCATATGTTGAGTAGTTCAAGTTCAGGAAACTTACTGGGGTCAAGGTGAAGGAGCTCTTGGTGTGGCTTACTCTCTCGGAAATCAGCGTCAATGACCCGCCGACCGGGAAGCTTACCTGCAAAACTTCCACAGGGCTGTTTAGGACGTTCCCCACCGACGCATTCGAAATCGAATATGGGAAGTAGGAGACGGGGACTGGTTGAGAATAAACTTGATTAGTTGTTATGTAATCAATCTCCTATGAGTTTTAGCTAGCCTTGTGTTGTTGTTCTCGTTTATTGCTTTCTATTAGGAATAACACTATCAATTCACTTATCAAGATGGTTTTTTTTTTTTTTTTTTTGGTAAGGACTATCAAGATGGTTTTAATAGGCTGCCATGGGACCATCAATTTGGATTCTATCAGGTTCAGCCCACGAAGGGCAGATCTCATATATTCCCAAGCCTGAAATTAAAACTTGGATGTCAGACAATTTTGAACTGTTTTTAGGCATTAAATGGAGTGTCATTCTTCGTTTTTTTTCCTGCAACATGAATTCTGCCTTCTCCTTGTCCTTGAAAGAGGATACGCATGCATGGAAAATGATCTGTACACAGTTCACATGGGAACCATGCAAATCTCATCTCTAACGTCACTTGTGCACAGTTCACATGACTATTTTCACCCATTATTTATGATCACATATCTCCATTGTCCTCTACAGAGATGGACATTAAAATCTTGGGCATTGAGATTTACAAGCCCGCCCCATGGCTTGGTTGTGCAGGCTATTTATGTATTTGGCCCTATCAGGGACCATATGATCTTCCACAAGACTGTCTTAGCCTCTTGATCATCGGTCCTCATACACAAGACCATCCTATTTTGTAAACTCCAAACTGGGTTATTCTCAAGGGTTGGTCTAGAACCTAAATCAACACATTGAGGGAGTAGTTATATAAATTCATGGCCAAGTTAATGTATATGATTCCTAGTTTTGTATGTACACTCCTCACACTGAAGCCAACCTGGTGGAAAGAGTTAGAAATGGTGCAATTATCACATCTTCTTCTTGATTCAAAGGCTAACATCAGCAGTGGCAGGCCCATAAAATCATCCAAGAGGGTGCCACTATGCAAATAATAATAAGGGAAATTTCAAAAAAGAACTCATGTTTCTGCCTTATTACAAAAAAGGACACGACTTTCAAACTTTTCAAATTAATCCCTAAGTCTTGTAGGAAGTTTTCAATTAAAGACATCCATCCATTTAAAGCTATTTTCCGATAACTTTTTTCTCAATTTTTTTATAGATACCCAAATTATCTTTCATTGAAATATAACTCTCCTTCACTACCTCTACATTCTCCTCATTTCTTTCATCGGTGTCCTCTCGGTGATCAAGGACAACCAGTATTTCTACAGCGATCGGCTACATGCAGTGGCTGCCGAAACCATATCATGATGGCTTTAAATGAAGGGTAATTTGGGTATTTTCAAAATATTGAGGGTAAATGTCGCAAAAAAATGCCTTTAAATGACCGGATGTCTTTAATTGAAAACTTAAGAGAAAACTTAGGGATTAATTTGAAAAGTCTTTAACTTATGTCCTTGTTTGAAATAAGGCAAAAACTTAAAGCCTTATTTGAGATTTTGACTAATAATAATATTTATCTTCATTGTTATTGTGTGTTGGGGGTTGGGGTGGCAATTGGTTCCAGCCCAGAACACCAGATTGATGGGACTAAGCTAATTTGATGATGGTGGTGGATGATGGAAAATTGATGATGATGATGGATGATGGCGATGATACTGTATTGTTACTTGTTAGTGATTAAATCAAACCAGGGATAATGATTTTATTACTGTCAATTGGCTGTGTGTGTAGGGGTCAGCCAGGGTGGCCAAAAGCATACTTAGTCCCCAGTTTGGTGATCCAGATTCCAGACCATTGACTTGATGAATCTTAGCCACATCAGGGGAAAAAACACTCGGAAGACTAGGTACACACTAATTTTTAATAATTGTGCCAAAAAAAGGAAACGAAACTGGCCACATGCTATTATTCGACCATCCAACACATTTGAGATTAGCTGATGATTCATCAAAACTTTAAATGGAAGATGCCCAACTTTCTTTGACTTTTTTCCCATTTTTTTCTTTTTTCCGCGTATTTCATCAATGCACCAGTTATAGTCACAAGTTCTGGACTACACTATATGCCTTGTATTCACAACAGCCATGTTTGAATGAAGTCCCAATAGTCAATCCATACATGTTTTTCATATTCATTGCAAAGACACAAGAACCCTGAATTTTGATTGGATGTGGAGAGCATGTGGAGAAAACAAGGGAAAAAATTGTCCACAACACAAATTTTAACTGTTAATTGTTTTCTCCACCTCCATTTTGTCAATTCTTTTCCACATCCAAACATGCCCTTAAATTCCCAAACTCTCCACAAGGTACAATGCTAACACAATCAGAAAGCGATTCCATAGTACCCACAGAGTTCCCAGGATAAGCACCTTAACTTTGTTAGCATGATGTTCAAACAGTAAAACTGCATTTTTCTCATATACATCACAAGGACACAACCTTAACATTGAATATATCCACAAAACAAAAGTGTACCTCAATAAGAATTGTGATACAAGAAACATCTCTTGTACAGTCAAAATTGCAGCACCAGGCATAAAACCATATGCCTTTTCACTCTTCATCCACTAATCACACAACTTCAGTCCCTGAAATGGATGAATAGTTAGTGGTCATTATCAATAGTGATTAGTAATTTGACAAAAGCATGAAAATGTCGGATGTAAATGTAAAGAGTAGGAAACATTATTGCCATGAAGAAAGATCCACTCCATGAATTCCAGAAATGTGGTTCACACCCATCGACATGAGTAGTGATTGTGGGTGAATTTGACCAAAAGATTAATTTTTGGAAGACGTGAGCGAAGACAGCTTCGAGAATAACATGGAAAGGTGACCAAACATTGAACACCAATGGATCTAGAAAAGGATCTTCATGAACTTCAGAATATAAAAGTAAGCAGAACTCACTGAAAAACAACTGAAAAATATAAATGCATATATAGGTGTGGGTGGTGGGGGGTGGTGGGTGGTGGGGGTGTGGTTTTGAGAGAGGCCAAAGCTAGGTGCAACATTTACATCCTTGTCTCAGCTTTTACAAGAAAAGACATGTTTGAAGCAACCAAGTGACTAGACCACACCAAAGAAGGAATTGAAAATCCTCACCTGAGAAGCTCGAACCCATTTTGCTCCGATCCAGTCCTGATGAAGCCTCAAGTCAGAGTGCTTAAATTCTATTTCTTCCTCGGTATCTCTGAAGTAGACAAAGTAACTTGAATTTTTAACTACTTTAGAAATAACTCCTACCCACCATCCATCATTATACCAAGCGTCGACTTCTTCAAGAAAGCGGAAACTTTTGCTCTCCAGGATGTCAGGAGGGGCAGGCCTGATGTTTTGAGAATATACAGTCTCTCTCAGAAGTTGACTCTCATCATCTGTCCTTAGATTCTGGTATTCAACTGTAAACATGTTCTTATCTATTGCCCTCACAATTTTGGCAGCAAACCAAGCGCCCACAAAGCCTTCTTCATCACTGCGAACCTCTACCGGAGTACCACTGCCAAAATCCATCTCCAGCTTTCTCTGCAACCAAGATTCAAAACAAAAAAAAAAAAAAAAAAAAAAAAAAAAAAAAATCACCAATTATAAATAAAAACCAAGAAAAAAAAAGGAAATTTACAGTATGGGACATCAAAATTGGAAAGGCTAACTGGATCAAAGGACTTGGATTATGCAAAAAAGGAAAAAAATAGAATAGGATATTTCGATTGACATAATGAAGCTGATCTTGCACACAATCCTACATTATCTCCAACATCCCAAGATAATGCAGGAATCTAATCATTGCACATTCTCTGATCTTAGACCTGAGAATAGGCATAGTATTCTTTGGCAAGTTTTATCGGTAATTTATGCTTTTTTTTTTCTATTGGCCCTCCAAGATTTAATTTTTTTTTTTTTTTTTTTTTTTTGGCATACTAGCCAGGCAAGGTAAATTTCCTGGTTCCCCCACTGCTGGTGGGTCCAGTTATCTAGACCATGTCCTAAAGGCTAAAACTCAGAAACCTGGAGTCTAATATCATTCATCAGCCATTGGTCGGTCCTTTAATGTTAAAAAGTGGACGATAACAGCATTTCTTTCTTATCCTTACACTGAAGGACAGGCCAAAAGGATTAGGATGTAGCTCGGATATTGGCCTCAAAACCAACAAAGACACCAAGTGCAGTGGATATGGAGATTTCAAGAAGCTCAATCCACGACATGTCTATAAAAACATATTAAAATGCTAAAAATACATCTTCATAGCATTATAATGTTTACAAGTAAAAATATATCTGGAAGAAATTAATAGTAGAAATACAAGACAGTTTTGTATAAGATAGTATATGAATAACAATGAAATAAGAACAAAAGTGAGACTTTTCCATATATTTGCAAGCTTCTTTGATCAATTGCAACTAGGGTTATGCAAACCATATAACTTGTTTGCTGATGGTTTCACATTGTCGAGGATCAAAATAGTGGTTGTGGTGGGTGTAGTAGCTAGTGGGCAAAATGCAATGTAGCGGGTGATACGTAGTGGTTGCGGACATGACAGTGTAGTAGTGTGAACTTTTTAAGTGGTCAAAAAAATCTAAATCTTGTATAAAAGTAAATCTTGTGTTTTTTTAGTGATTTGAAACCATATAAGGGTAGAGACAACTTTAGGAAAAGCTATTGAGGAGAAGAAATAGGAAAAACAATGTTTAAAATTAAAACCAATTGGCTCTACTAGGTTTTAGACCGTAGCGTCGCTGTCTTCAAAATAGCGTAGCAGCCTCGACCGCTACGGTCGATAATGCAGCTGCTATTTTAAACCATACACATTGTATTGTACTCAACACTGTAAAACTTCTCAGACCATCTTCTACCTATGGATGACCTGTGTGCCCCTTGTGTTGCTCATTTGCAATTGCAATCTAGTAATCCACACATGTTCCAATAATCAAGCATGAAATCATTCTTTCTGATAGGTTTGGTAATGGTATCAGCAGACTTTCATTGTTGAGTTCAGTATAACTCAAAGCAATATGGAAAGATGCTAGAGACTCTCTACACGCGCACTGACACACAGTTAAAGGGTGAGACAGTTGGTAAGAGGGCTTTCATTGTTGAGTTCGATATAACTCAAAGCACTATGGAAAGATGCTAGAGAATCTCTACACGTGCACTGACACACAATAAAAGGGCGAGACACTTGGTGAGAGGGCAAAATGTTGATAGAGAATATTCTATATAAGGAAGGTTGTGATTACATATGGTAGGATATTGGTTAGATCATAGTTTTATCGTATCACAAATCGTTCATACCCATAAATCGAATCGAATCATGAATCGTATCGCGAATCGTAGGATTTTTTTTATTTTTCTAATAAAAATGAAAATAATAAAAGAAAAGGGAAAAAGGAAAAAAGTAGTTATTCAAAACCATCCATTTTCCCAATTATAGCAGTATAAATACAATGACAAATAAGTCCATCATGCAATCCTATCAAGAACAACATGACATATATTAATATATAATAAATGATGTGTGTAAATAATAATATTTTTTTTGTAGAAATGTGTGTAAACTGTAAATAGTTAAATAAGTTTAAGGTATCAATATATATTTATTTATTTTTATCTTTAAATCAAATTATAAAAGTAAAAAATAAAATTCAAAACATTAATCTTAAATAGTAAGACATCTCTTTAAGTACATACAGTCGAAATTAAATGCATATTCTCTATTCATCTCTAAAACCTCCTCAAAGCCAAAGAAATTCTTAAGAGGTTTCGTTAACTACCGAATAGCATTCTAAAAGTAAAAACGCTAAAAGAAAGTAAGATAAAAGAAAGAAAAAAGGTAAAAGATTGTTAATATTAACTTATTTGTTGTATCTATGTTCGCTCAACCATATCGCTTGAATCGTAAGACTCGATGAAACGAATATCGAATCATACGATTCACACATGAATCATAAGATTCATCTATAAATGAGATTCATTGCATAAATATGAATCATTTTCCTTAAGATTCGGGATACGAATCGGGATTCAGGATATGAATCGTAGGGATTCTAATAACTATGGGTTAGATATTAGTTATCTAATGAGAATGGGAAAGATCCTAGACAAGATTAGGTGAATGCATACTGTCTAATAAATTTAGTAAAGATCCATCACAAATTAGATGGAAGGATTGCATATGAACTTTCCACGACTATCTCAATTAGATGCTATGTGGTACTCTATATACAGTCCAATCTTCCAATGGAATTATAAAGTGAGGTTTTATGAAATGCATTCCTAAACTTTTTTGAGGGTATGAGAGCCACCAGCAGTTTCAATCCTGCGATTAGGGTGGCCATGCTGCATGGTACCTCCCTCCCTCTCATGCATCACAACAAACCTGATCTAGTGGGCCACCGGCTCCAAGAGAGTGGGATGCGAAACTGATGGACTGTAGGACAGAAGGTGACAACCAGCACCACACGATGAACCCTTTTCAGCGAAACATCATCCATCCATTTGCAAGATCAAGGGACTATATTTGATATAACTAATCACAGGATCCCTTTCATTGAAAAACCATGTGCTTGCAAGAGGGTGATAGAGAATATTCTATATAGGAAATTTTATCTGATATTTTACAAAACCCGATTACTTGATGAAATTGGGAAAGATCCTAGATGAGATTAGATGAAAGTATATTATCTGATAAAAAAAAAATCCATAATAGATTAGATGATAGGATTGCATATTTACTTTCCATCATTACTTAATTAGATGTTACTTGTGCTCTGAATATAGTCCATTCTTTCAATGGAATAAGTTGGATTTTATGAAAATGTAGTTTTTGAGTTTTTTCCAAACACGTCCTCATATGGTAAGAATATAAATCTTTCTGAAAATAAGACTCTTTTTTTTTTTTTACCAAAAACTCCTTCATTACTATCCAAAAATATATGAAAAACACATTTTACATTATTTTACGAAAAACACATTTTACATTATTTTACACACTTCTCTGTATGGTCGAAACCAGGGGGCAGAGGGTAGCCATGACCCCACAAGTTCTCTGAAAAAAAATTTTTCATTTTTCTTTTACCGAAGGCTCCCTCTTAAAAAAATAAAAAAAATTCATACAGCAAACCCACCCACCCACCCCTGCTTCTCTAGATCTATATACAGCAAAGACATAAATATATAACATTTATTTTTCCAATAAAGCTGAGTAAAGAAAGAAATTCTACAACAGATGCCCCATTGGCCATTACTCAAATACAAGAAATTAAAGCTTTAAAAAACAGAACATCCTGGAATTTCTAACATAGTTTACATTATTTTAAAAATCCATACAAAAAACCCACATTCTCTTTCATTATATCGTTCTCTCGCTCTTCCATTCTCTTTGCTCTAAACAACAACAAATTCTCTTCAACTCTTCAAGCAAAATAGCTCTCAAAACCATTTCTAGTATGGTTAGAAAACTCTCCGAGTTGGCTCTAGACTCTCCCAAGTCATCTTGTTTTGATGAAAGACCGAGTCAAATACAGGAGAGACTCGGCCGAGTCATCTCGTTTTAATAAGTTATTTGCACTCTGAACCATTTGATTGGTAGATATAATTTTTAACAATTAATATTTATTTTTAAGTAATTATGCACGAAGTCAGCAATTTAAAATGATGACTGAAAAATTATGTAATACACTATATTTTTTTTCTTTTAGTTTCCTTATTGTAGTACTTTTCTTGCATGTATAAATTTATTAATTTGAATTGATTATCATGAATGCATGTAAATAAATGTATATTTATATTTTATAAGTAATTGATTCATTTTTAAATATTTTTGAAATTATTTTTAAGAAAACATGACTCTCCCAAGTCTCTGCATTGACTCTGTCCAAGTCAATTTTTTTGCACTAGACGAGTTGAGTCCGAGTCACAAGGTTTCCAACCTTGATTTCCACTGTTGTCCAGCTGAGGCATGATCTTATATAACTTTCATTGTTATCTTATATTTTAATTTTTTTTATTCAATGTGACTCATAATCACAAAACATGCACACTTTTCTCAGAACCCTTCTTCAAAATCATATTTTTGGTTTAGTTTCTTGCAATATTATCTACAGCTGTACCGCAGTTTTAGTTGGTAACAATGAAATTTGAGTAGATTAGTAGTCATAAGAGCACCTGATTTTGCAACTAGGGACTCGCCATTGATTGATCCAATCCACTCACATTGCATGTCTCCGCTTTCTAGGTAACAATTCAATTTCACTTCAATCGAAGTGAACACCATTTACTTAATCGTACGTGATTTATTGTGCAAATGATCAATTAGATATGGAAGGACTCCAATTAATTAGTGCATTAATTACTAAACTTCCTTAGCTAACCATTCATACCAAAACCTCGAGGCGTTAATAGAGGCAGCGCGGAAATACTTTTTCAATACTCCCCCTCGGGTGGAGCCCAGTCTTCAACACTAATAACCTTTTTCTTCATTCTAAAGGAAATTATAAATACTTTGGAGAAGAACTGAAGCCTGTTGTAGGTAAACAAGGTGGAACACAACTTTAACTCTTTAGATCTATAAAAGGCAGACCCCACATGCACAAATTTGGTTTGACTTTGCTCAACAACCTTACAAAATCATTCCCCATCTGAACGTCACCC
Organism: Camphora micrantha; assembly: GCA_003546025.1. NCBI lineage: Eukaryota > Viridiplantae > Streptophyta > Magnoliopsida > Laurales > Lauraceae > Camphora > Camphora micrantha. The sequence goes on from QPKB01000011.1 coordinate 26,517,276, forward strand.
ACTTTATGTTATTGGAGGGCCCGCACATCACACAGGTTGCCCTGCTAAAGCAGATGAGTGGAAAAAAATTTTAAAAATAAACCACCCCCCCACCCCCCACCCTTGCCAACAGAAAAAAAAACAGAGCATATCAACTTACTTCACTGAAGTCAGTACAAGCAAAACTAAACCAGCTAGTCACATATCAACAACCACTGTCATATGGACCAATAAGGAAACAAAGCAAAAGGAAGTCCCAAAACAAGATGACCTTCTGGCATGTCCGGATGAAAAGAAATAACAAGTGAAAATCCCCACGAGGCTGAGAATTGAGGAGAGTAAGAATTAAGGAAACCACATGAGAATTGGGTGTTTCCAACCCCTTTCTCTTTTAAGTGTAAAATGCAACAACCAGTATTAAGTTCTCAATGAATCACTTAAAAAGCACAAAACCACTTCAAACATGCTAGTGCAATCTTTCTAATTCCATTCTCCTTTGACAACCAAATACATAGACAGAGTTGAAATTTGACAAAAAAATAAAATCATGAAACCTGAAAGGCCAGTAAAAATTAAAAGATCTGAAAACCTCTACAACAAATTGCATGTGACATTCCCAATGAAAATTCTTCCTTCTCTTTCCACAATCAAATGCAAAAAAAAAAAAAAAAAAAGAAAAAAGAAAACACCAGAGCTGAACAAAGGGGGAAATCAAAAGGCACTACATAAGAAAAACACATTCCAATTTCGAACCCAAACACTGACAATGAAACAAACAAACAAAAAATAATAACAGTTTCATTGCAGATAAAAAAAAAATCCCAGATAAGCTCGAAACCAGTTTCATTCATTGCAGTATGCCAGTATCTAATCTCTCCAGTTTCTCCATAGAAACAATATAACAACTAAAACGCTGTAAAACAAAAGCAAACAAAAATCAACAATCACCATCACAGAACCACATTCTAATGCTGAATACAGAGAGAAGAGAAAACAAACAAATAAAAAGAAATTTAGACAAACAACCCAAGAAAAGCTCAAAACCAGATTCAACCATTGCAGTATCCAATCTCTCCAGCTCATCTACATAAAACCCAAAAACAAATGAATTTAAAGAGCCCCCATTTCCCTCTTTACACATACTACAACAACCAAATCCTGTAACCAAATTGTAGTGGGGAACCCAAAAGACCCAAATAACTAAACCTCAAAATAAAAGAACCTCATTTCCCCCGTTTTTCCTCTTTGCAGATACTACAACAATCAAATGCTGTGACAGAACAGGAGAAAAAGATATAAGATAATGAAGAACCATAGAGACCCAATGATCCAAATACCTGCTCGCGAGCAGAAATCCATCTCCCCCCAATCCAATCGCGATGCACCCGCAGCTCCAATCGCCTAAACGCCTTTGCCTCGTGGGTGTTCGATAAAATGACCAAGAAACTCGAGTTCTCTAAAACCCCAGAGATTTTGCCTGGTTTCCATCCGCCATTGCAGAAAGCATCGACCTCATCGCCTGATTCGAAGGCAAGATCAAAGTCGTCAGGAGGCGGGTGGGGTCGGACATGGGAGAGATCGACGATCTCTTTCAGTGGTTTGGATCGGTCGTCTCCGGAGAAGAGGGTTTGGAATTCGACGGAGATGCGGCCGTTCTTCTGCATCGAACGGATAATGGCAGCAGCGTACCAGGCATCGTCGTTGGTTCGTGAAACCTCGATGGTTTTCCCCTTGCCCAGATTCATCTCCTTCGCCATTTGATTTCCACTGTCTAATCTGCAAAACCCTAGATTTTTTAATATGAGAGAGAGAGAGAGCGAGAGAGGAAGGGTTTTAGAAATTAGAGTTGGTGTCAGAAACGGGTTTGGGCGGGAAAGAGAGAGGAGAAGAACAAGAGCCGCTTTGTGATCAATCTAACCATGCCTCTGTCTCTCTTGCTCATAGAATGTCATGCATTGGCTGCTTGGCATTGGCATCCAGTAATGTGGGGCCCACTCTGGGGAACCTGTTATTGGGATGCAGGTAGCCCACTTTGATTTTCTTTTGACGAGTCTAGATCCTGTTTGAGGGTTTAACAAGGAGAAGTCCTGGGTAAAAAGAATGGAAATCTCCAATTGGGGGACATTATTGGAACATTATTTTCAAATTTGAACCATTTAAAATAAATTTTTTCGAAGATACGGGGGCATCTACAAATTTTATGCCAATTGAAGTATGTTCTACGGTTTGATTTAATGTAAACACGAACTCATATGGATTTATTACCATGTTATTCATCAAATGGTCAATCCAACTGTGAGAGAAACTAGGACTTAAATAAAAGATGTCGTTAAGCTTTATTGATGTTAAATCAAGGGCAAGGAAAATCTACAGATGGTGACTTTTTGGATCCCGTTGTCCATCTACCCTCGTGTTTGGATTGATGGTTAATTGGACTAAAGTGAGGTGAAACATCAAATCAAGAGAATAAAATATAAGGGGGTCATGATGGTCTTTTATTTTTAATGGTTTGATAGAGAATCTTTTTTACCTTTTGCTGAAAAAAGAGAATTTCTTTTTCATTTAGTGGAGAAATGATGTTGTTTTTGACAAATTTTTTTAAGTAAGGAGTGAATTTTGTAATTATGTGCTTTTGATACGACCCTTGGTCTTTTCTTATCTGGATAATAAAGGCTTTATCTCACCTCAATTCATCTCACCACCCATCCAAACACCAAGGAGATTGTTCCATCTACCCACTCTCCACTGTCAATAAAATTACTTCCAAGTGGGCCCCATAAGTATGCAGTTTGCTTGTAGGTGAACATTTCCCGTTGAATCTGGATCCTCTGTTTCTACGAAATAAAGAGACATTGTTTCGTCAAATACAAAATAGCCAACTGTATAAAATCTCTTCATTGATTTTCTCATTTCAAAGAAGCAATTGAAAGGATGCATCAGCTTGCATGACATTTTACACACTTGGCTATTTTTTTATTAGATGAAATAGTATTTCCTTGTTTCATAAAAACTTTGGGATCTGGACTCTTTCCCGTTAGTACACACAACATAACGAACATTAGCATATTTGTGTGTGGCAGTAGACAACCCTTCAACATTTTTTGGAAGAAAAATGCCCCACCAAATAAGATCCATCGGGATATATAATGATTATGGAAGTCCGTCGGATGGAAAGATTCATATGAGACCTATTTATATGCAAATTATTGACTCCATACGATCATTCTAATCATTTGATCCATTGCCCTAGAATTTAATGATTTTAGAGTCATTTTTCTTATGATTTATTTCCAATTGTGAAAAAAAGTTAAATGAGTGTCAAATTTGGACTTGTGACTAATCATGGTAGGGTAGTGCGTGTGAAAAGCCTAAATTAACTCAAGGTGGGCCCTATGACAAAAAAATTGAGTAGCAGAAAAATAAGTGTTTTTATAGTGGGGGTTTTGGAGAATCACCCCACATTTATGGGTAAATTGTGGCCCCTTATAGGGCCCACTTGTCCTGCCTTCGATTAAGGTGTCCGCCCCCGCCCCGCCCCCGCCCCGCCCCGTTTTTATATCCCCCTGAATTTGTGATCTAGCATTAGCCCATTCGACACTCATCAGCCCATAGCTTAAAGTTGGATTGAGGGCTACTTTCACTTCCAAGTTCCAAGGCTCGTGGATGTCAATGCAGGGGTGTTCATGGATCGGGCCGGACGGGCCAAGCCTTGATATACCTCACCCCGGCCGGGTTAGCCAATGAACACCCTACGTGTGTCATACAAGAAATTTGATCAACGCCTTTCATTTGCTTGGGGAGATTACAGAACTCTTCCCCTCTGTGTATGTGAATCACATATACATCTTAGCAAAAGATGCACAATCCAATTCAATTAACCACAATAAGTAATAATGGGAGAAAAAATGGAAGAGAGAGAAAAAAAAAAAGCCATGCCAATAAACATGAAAAACCCTTTAAAATAAGAGAAAAAAACCAAACAGTCACCAAATCAAATCAACTGTGCAAATGAGAGTTAAAAACTCTACTTCCAAAGTAATTACTAACTTGAGGAACTCCTTCTCATGTAGAAGGAAAAAAAAAATAAAAAACCTTTGTACTCTTATAGTGGAAAAGAAGAAAAAAAATATAAGATAATATTTTTCTCTTTCACTCACAAAAAAAGAACTCACATTGGTGAACAATGACTTCTCTTTTCCTCTGTAGACAACTCTCTCTTGTTTGTTGTCTTTTGGATAAAATATGAAATAAAGAAGAGAATGAGGTTATGCAGGGGCGGCTCCAGGAATTCGAGTTAGTGGGGTTAATAAAATACTTATCTTCCGCAAATAGAATAAATTTTTTTCCCCTTTGTCAACATCTATCATCTACTTTCGATAATTCAACAAACATAATATAGAATTCTCAAATAATCTATTTCCGAGAATTCAATAAGGATAATATTGAATTCTCAAATAAAAATAAATAGAAATTCTAATACATTGTTACTAATAGTCCTTAATCCAAAAGGAAAATCCAAATACATGAAGTCCTACAGCTACCCTCGACGGATTTTCATGTGTTGAAATCGTTGCATAATAGCTTCATTATCAACATTAACAAACACAACATTTTCAATATATGTGACCAAACAGTCATCTATTCAACAATTCAAATCCCCAATAAATTTATGTGATAACAACCACTCATAGACAATAATAACAAATAAAACATCCGTATAGAACTGCAAGGAATGAATCCATTGCATTATGATGTGTAATAACATATTTAGTATACAACATCGAAACAAACGGTTTTCAGAAAACCATTTTCAAAAACCCATTAACAAAAATCCATTTTCAAAAGCCCATTTTTAAAACCCAATTTCCAACAATCATGAAATTGATGCCTCTCATGAGATTTCCAAATACCCATATCCTCATTTCCAAAACCCAATTCTAAATACCCATTTCCACATACCCATTTTCAAATGCGCACCTCTCTCTCTCTCTCAACATACCCACATGATCTCTCTCTGTGATTGAGCCAAGCTCAACCACATGTATGCATATGCCAGTATGGTTTGAAAAAATAGAGAGACAACCAAGAGAGATGGAGATTGAGAGATTACGAGAAAAATATACAAATCTAGAGAGAGAAAGACCAAGTGAGGCGACGTGCTTACCAATTTAGATTGCTTTCCGGTGACGGATGACCAAGCACTTAATTCTGGTAGGGCAACTCTTCAAGTGCAGGTCGAGAGTTGAAAAAAGAAAGTATATGTGGATGAGTGGAGTCAAGGATAAACTAGTAATATTTGACTCTTTGCAGGGATAAATTTGCTTCTCATCACTTCGAGCCATGAAATAAAATTTTATTTTAATAAGAGACTTTTTAGCATCTCAGTGGGGTCAATTTCACTGTGATATGCATAGCACCGCCCTTGAGGCTATGTAGGTCACACAGCCTTCACATGGGGATGGGAAAAACACCTAGAATTGATACTGGTCTTGATTTCTCTGTCCCAAGTTAAGATCATGTGATTGGCAGAGACCCATGTGGTCCAGCTCTTTGGGTCTACTTTAAGTGTAAGTTTATCAATGAGAGGAGGCCAGAAGTGGGGGGCATGGACAAGGGGATCCAAATAAATCAGCGACACTTGATTATCGCGGCCCATGGTTTAACAATCTTAAAAGTTTAATGATATCTTGATAATTTCTTGAGATTCAATTCAATAGCAACAAGCAAGTGAAGTTTGAGACTTTTGAGCGTAAAATTGGACCTTATACAGTGGCAGAACTAAAGGGGGGTTGGCAAGGGTAGGGGTGCACAAAAAATCCGTCGATCCGTAAATTCGATCCGATCCGATCCGCGGATTTTTATCCGATTCGAAGGTAAATGGATTGGTGACGGATTAAGAATTTTGTAATCCATTAGCAATAGATCGGTGGCGGATTCCACCCTCAATCCGCGGATTCAATCCGATCCGATCCGTTGACATTAAATATAAATAAAAAAATATAAGGGGTCTAAATATAAATTAAGATGTCTAAATATAAAATAACAAAAAAAAAAATTTTATAGGTCAAAATGTAATTTTTTTACAACATGTTTAATATTTTTCTTTTGACATTAGATTGAACGGATTAATCCGATCCGATCCGATCCAATTCGGTCCTTCACGGATCGGATCGAATTGGATTTTAACAGTCATGGATTGGTGACGGATTTCAAATCCGTCAATCCATAGGTAACGGATTTAGCCCAATCCGCACTAATCCGATCCGTGTACACCCCTAGGCAGGAGCCATGCCCCCCCCCCCCCCCCCCCCCCCCCCAATCCCCAAGTTTTCAAAAAGGCCCTTATATATTTTAAAAATTATATACATTTTTTATATGTGGCTCTCCAAAAATTTTATTTATACATAGTGGCCCCTCAAAAAAGAAATCCTGGGTCCGCCTCTGTCCTTATGCTTAGGTCAGGTCATGGGGTGAAAAGAGCATCAAAAGGCCTTAATTGATGAAAAGAGGCTGCACTGATTTAACCATTTCATGAATTGATGGGGCCCATTGCATTGATGAAAGTCAATCTGGGCCCCACACAGACTGTACGTGCTCCTAGGAGAACATTTTCCTTAACTGGCATGGCACGATTTATCCGTGTTCCTCAATGCATGTTACCACGTGAATGTCATGCATTTAATGCTATACATAGTACACAAAACACATTTTAAATCCAAACATTTAAAAAGAATTATTTTTCCATATTTTAGCATTGAGAGTTATATTTGACCGTAATAAAGAAAACGGTTGATTTACTAAAACTTTATAGTGAGGCCCACATACTAAATATCCAAGCTGCTCAAAATATACTTCATTTTCTTAAGTTTTTTTTTTTTTTTTTCCTCATGTTCCCACTATAAGATTGAACATATATTATTAACAATGTCATATGCTCAATTTTAAAGTAGGACTAACTCGTATTTACATAAAATTTAGGTCAGGCCATTGAAGTGAGGTACATTCATTTCTAGTGGTTTGGATATTAAATAAATGGGCCTCATAGTAGAGTTCCACACTCTTATTATAGTATGAGTGAATCTTCTTGTTTGGCAACTCTACTAATAGAGTCAAGTAAGGTAAAGATCCAATTTATCAAATAAAAAAAAAATCCTATAGACAACACTTTAATTCAAATTTTCCACCATATTTAAAAAAAAAAAAATTAACATCATTTCTCCACTAAAAGACAAAAAAAAAAAAAAAAACTCCACAATTAAAACAAAAAATAAAAAAGATTCCATAATAAATAACTAAAAATAAAATACCATAATAACCCACTTATATATATATATATATATATATTTTAAATAATATTTACTCCACTCAACTCCATTAGTAAAGCCTGCAAATAGTATGGTGCACGGCTATTAGATTAGGTGAGAATCTTGATCTATATCTCCTCAGAAATTTTGAGATGTATAAGGGTAAAATTCTCACCTACAAGAATGTCCATGTCAGGCATTTTGATTGTCTATCAACCATGGGTTCTATAAAAAAAAACCAAAATCCCCTAATTTAAAAGCTAGCACAGGATCTATAAATAAAATCAAAATTCCCTGAATTAAAAGCGTTAACCTTATTAATACATGCAAGACCGTATAGAGGAAATTTCCGTATGTTGTACGCAAGGGTGAAAGCCCAAAATTTAGAGGTGTTCATTAACCAGGTATGGCCTGGCCCTAACCTGCTCCAATCTCCACCCCTCGGCCTCTTCAGCCTATTCAGCAAATATTAAAGCCTGGTCCAACCCACAGCCCTGAAAGTCAATTCCAACCTCATCTCCTTTGGACAATGCATATACCCTTAGTCCTATACATGTCAGCTGAGGCCTTTACCTTTTCAGAATTCATAGGCCCAACCCTAGCCTGTTTAACTATTGTGCCTGAAAATTATGCTTGGGTCCACACTTCATGCCCTATGGTCTGAAAGACAACCCAAATCCAGCCCAAAATGGGCCAGTTCTTGTTCAGGCCAGATCCATCAGCACCCCTAATGAGCTTGAGCCTGCCTGACCTTGGGCCGGAACAACCCCTGGTCAAAACTTGACTTTCAACAAGGTTGGGTCAGGTCATTCTACACAGGTATATATTGGCCCAACACAAGTTGGACCATGACTCCTCCATGAGGCCACACCAAAATGCATGATTGACCAACTACTGCAAAGATCATCCAATCGTGTATCGATGTGGGACCCACCCTACCAGAGAAATCTGTCCAATAAAAAGATCAGATGCCAAGATCTTACGGTGACTGTCTCTTGATCGATGGTGGGGCCCACCAGATTGGAGGCAGCAACAATCACCCCAATCAACCACCACCAGTTTTTATATGGCCACACGACACAGCTCCAGTCAGATTTTCTAACTCGTTCTCGTACTCGGTGCAAGGGAGGAGGAAGAAGAATCAGGCAATGAAATCTCTAACTGCAACTGGCTTGGCGGGAAATCTACTGTCCTACCGTACACAATCTTCCTCCAAATCCCATCCATGTTCTTTCTTCCAATCCGCCGCTGTAGGAAGAACCAGACCCGTTTTCAAGAAATGGGTCTTCTTCAACAACGCCATTAGAGCGTCCACACCTTCAGAAACGAAGGCATCTGCTTCTCCTGGATTGTATTCGTCTCAGGTCTTTGATCTTACAGCTCAGAACGTGGACTTGGTTCTTGAGGACGTCCGCCCATATCTGATTTCTGACGGGGGAAACGTTGATGTAGTCTCTGTGGAAGATGGAGTCATCTATCTTAAACTCCAAGGTTGAGTCTCTCTCTCCCTCTCTATATATATATATGTGCTTTTCTTTTCTTTAATTGGGTTACTCTTCTTTTGGGGTTTTGTTTAATTTTTTGTTTGGAGTTGATTTTACGATTAAGTTTTGATTATTGAGTTGGTGGGTAGATTTGAATTATTGGTTATTGGTGTGGTATTGTGATTATGGAAATTGGTTTAGGAGGAAATGAATGGAAACTAAGTGTCTCTTCGTTTGCAGGGGAATTGAATTCTAAGAATTCATGTTAAAATGGGTTCAAAATAGGGATTTTGAAGAAGTGAGGGATGAGGGATATAAGGTGGGGATGTAGATGGGACCTGACTTTCTTAGGATTTGAATTGCTAGGGAATGCCTGGGTATTCATTTCCCAACTCTTCTTAATTCATTTTCATTGAAGGGGAGACTATCTGATGGCCATTCATGAATTTTTCGCCTTTGCTTCTTCAATTTTAGCCACTTTTAGGAATACGCTTCTTAGAATTCCTAGAAATTCCATTCCATGAAACAAATAGGGCCGGTGGGTGGTGGGGTGTTTGCAGTTTCATATTGGTTAATTAGTGAGGGAATATGAGGGTTCATTATGGAAATAAGTTTATGAGGAAATGAATTGAACAGTTTTATATTGATTATTAAGCAAGTGAGGGAATATGAATTCTTGATCATGAAATGGATGTATGAGGAAATGGAATGAAGCCAGGAGTTTCTGCATGTGTATTGAGTATTGAGTTAGAAAGGGAATATAGTTTAGTTTGCTGATATCTCACTGTTGATGTTTTCTTTCAGTGGCATGAATATATGTATGGTCTGGGTTCTTTCAGTGGCATTATGTCTTGGGGCTCTCCAATGATTTTTGCATTCAGGATGATATGGAAGATATCTTAATTTTTTAAGTTCATCTTCAAGCATCCTTTAAAATTTCTCCTTTCGGTTTTCATGCCCCTATGCTAAGAGGTTGACACCTTGCTACTGCGCATGTTATTGTGCAAGTGGTATGCACAAATACATGTAGTTTGTTATAGCAGAAATGGTAGTTTCCTGTGAAGACAAGGTTTGATTTGTTTTCATGGAATCTGGGATTGTTTACAACTATTAACAAAGGTTTGTAACTCAATGTCTGGACATGAGAACAATTTGCCAATGGGTGTGTGCAGATTGTTCCCTATCAAATTGTATCTTTCTGCTTAGGTTTATCTTGAGGCTGTGGCTGGATTGCGTATTTTTGTGGGTTTGGAATGGTTGCTTCTATGCTATCTCACTAATTACCAGCTTTGTTGGAACTGCGTTCTTTTGTACACTTCTTTTGCAGAGATTGGATTTGTTAGTGACTTAGCATCATTATATTTTTCTTCTTAATGATTTGGTAGTTATGAATCCACTAGGTTCCTTAGGTTGAGACAACCATGGATGGATTACGGTTTCTGGTTAGAAGCTTTAGGGATGGATTGGGATTGGGACTGCTCATCGGGTATCCTGTGTTTTGACTGGTGTGAGGACATTTTATTTCATCCTAGAATTTTTAGGGGGTTTTTCTTTTTTGTTTCTTGGAGATTCTTGGAGAGGTAATGGTAAAGTTTTGTTGTAAAAGGAGATTGGTGTAAAAAATGTGTCCAGCAAGAAAATGAATGCTAGGAAGAAAATCTTAAAACCTTTTTTTTTGGGTCCCACATGTGGGCCATGGGTATGGCTGCATTGGCCCATTGGCTTTGCATCATTTTGTATGAGAAATATATAAAAGTAATGATATGAAATGATCGTTCTGTAATCTGTATGACTATATGCAGATAGATACTCTTGTAATGTTGTTACATTTAATATGTTCTTCAAACTACTGCATCTGATTAAAAAGATAAACTAAAACATTAGTTAAAAAGTTGTGAAGTTAATCCTCATTTCCTTATGTGTCTGTACCGCTAGCTATATCTATGCACATGCCACATAGCTTGAAACCACCCTGCTTCATAATCTTGCTCCTGCTTCCTCTGTGCCAGTTAAGCTTATAGAAATTTGAGGGCAGCCCTTTGTCATTATTGCACTTGCTAAAGTCCCATCCCTATAGCTCTTTCTCCCACTTCGTGCAACCAACTTTAGCTCACAGAGGTTGATTCTGTGATTTTTTAGTCTCAATGATGCAGATAAACAGGGATGTTCTGTCTACCTTTGTGTTTGCATGGGTTTGGGCGTGCAGATGTTGTTTCACTTGACATTTGACAATCTCTGCATAAGTTTCTTTTCCATTTATTATTATCTATGCATTCTTTTCAGTCTAGTGCTTCACTATTCAAAATCTATACAGGAGCATGTGGGAGCTGTCCTAGCTCGACAACCACCATGAAAATGGGGATTGAGCGAGTGCTTAAGGAGAAGTTTGGGGAAGCTGTCAAAGAAATACGCCAAGTTTTTGATGACCAACAAACTGAAACAACTGTTGCAGTAAGTATTCAGTGCATGTTTGCTGCTAAATTGATGCAATAGTATTAAAAAGTTGAGATGTAATAATGCATACACGTTACAATGGCAGGCAGTGGATGGCCATCTTGACATACTAAGACCTGCTATCAAGAATTTTGGTGGGAGTGTGGAAGTAATATCTATGGAGGGTGGGGATTGCCATGTCAGGTATGTGGGGCCTGAATCCATTGGGACAGGAATCAAAGCTGCCATTAAAGAGAAATTCCCTGATATTGTGAATGTAGTATTTACTACCTAGGCTGTGATGTTCTGATACTTGGAATCTTGAAGATTCAGAAAATTTTCTGTTTTCATGAGGTGAGAGATCATTATACACTGTCTATTTACGTTTATACTATGCAATGCATGTATGTATATGTCCTTTTGTGCTGTCATCCATTTACTGAAACACATCACAAAGTGTGCATGCTTGCTTTCCCTAGATAGAACTGTAAAATTTGTGGAGTGGTTCCTCTGTTCACTTACTGGTCTAGACTGATGAGGATTACCAGGTTGTTATGAAATGAACTAATTGCACCACCTCACTTTTTTGGACCTCAGTCATATTTCTTGAATCATCATGTTTAAAACCATATTTCTTAAAAAGAAATTGTCTATATCATGAATTTGGGAGTGATTAGCCAAGCCAAAGATTCCTACGTTTTAATAGGTTTGAAAATCTCTGTATTCTAATAATTTCTTTTGAATGGTAATAATTTAATAATTTTATACGAGATATATTTTAAATACCCAAATGATGCCAGTCTTTTCAAAATTCAAGGACAATTATGATTATCCATTCTACATGCTGCAAAACAAATTGCTAGAATTGTTCTTCCAGAATGAATTTTTGTAAGGTGGCTTATGAGTTGTGAGTAGTGAGATGAATAAAATGGGCTATCCAATCAGGCATTGGATAGTTCTGGAGTACCCTGTTTTCTCTGTTAAAATCCCCAATACAGGACCCATTGTTTGAGAAGGCTAACTGATGACTATTATAAATTTAAGGGGCTGAAATCATGAATGGTAATCCTCGTGGTATGATTTTCTTAAATAGTACTCCTTTGATCATTTAATGTTGCTACAACATTAGCATGATAAGAGTCATATTGTGGTTCATACTTTTAAATATTTTTTTTTAAAACAAAAATAGACAACAAGAAGCTTTATTAATGAAAAGAAACAAAGTAAAGAAGTGACTCAAATAATGCCTAAGTTAACACCATGGCAATCATATTAAAAAAAATTATGTTGGAAGAACTTTGACCCACTTTTTGGTCTCTGCTCAAGTACACTTTCAGTTTCTGCAGACTATGATACACCTTTTGAATAGGCGCAGGTTTGCCAGGGACTGCCCCTGCACATACTTAAACATCTACCTTAAGTTGGGCTTTTTGTTAGTATATTGTCGTTAGCATCATCCACCGTGCTTTCGCTTTGTGAAAAAAATTGGACCCTCTCCAACGGGATTAAGGCCATAGGAGATTATTAGATTGTGAGCTTTTATTAAAGTACTCATCACTAATTCATCTTTTAATGAACTAGAACACATGGTCATAGCAGAATATTAGACTGTGAGTTTTTATTAGAGGACTCATCACTTATTCATCTTTTAACGAATTAGAAAATATGTCTTAGTACTATTTGCTTGATCTCATATGGCACTTAAATAACCAAAGATTGGCGGTTGTGACTGAGATAGGTGTTTGGTACTCCCTTGCTAAGGAAAAAAAAAAATGCCCGTGTTAAGAAAAATGGTGTTGAGCTCCAAGATTGGGCTATGATCTGTGATTGCAATGAGAAAAACTTAAAAAGAAAAAGGGAAGTAAAATTCTAGAATTATAAACGAAGATCAGAATTTCGGCGACCCTTCTTTTTTTTTTGCTAAAGGGTAAAATTTGTTTTGAAAGAAGAAAAAAAAAAAAAAAGACATGGGCCAAGGCCCCCAAAGTTGGAAAGCCAGCTGCTGAACACGCTCTGAGCCTAAGAAACAAAAGCTAGTAAGTGTAACAGAACAAGGAAAGACAAAATCAATTGCATGGTGAGATGGTCTCTGAACATGACTCACAGGGACCTGATTGAGGTGGAGAGATGTTCAAGAAGATGTCTCCTTGCCCATTCAGTGGAAATAGATCTATCACAGAAGATGGTGTCATTTATGTCAATCCAAATGAATGTAGATAGTGCGGGAAAAGACCAGTGTTGTCCATTGAGCTTCTGATGCATTTCTGCCTATCAAGATAGCTGTCCAGATATAGGTTGCTGAGATTGGCAGGGGAGATGTAATGCCCACAGAAGAAAGAAGCCATCTCCAAAGGCTTTTGGCGAAGTCACAGGAGAAGAAGAGATGTTGTTCAGACTCTTCATTGACACAACATAGAACACATCTGGGCGCAAGGTTAGCTCCAATCGATTGCGCCCAATTCTGAGTTGGAGTTTTCTTATGCAGTAGTCTCCAAATGAAGCAGGAGATCCTTGGGCTCATTAGTTTATTCCAAACTAACCGGTACTAGGGCATAGGGGCAGCCCTTGATCTTACAAGGTGCCAGGCCTCTGAAAGGCTGAGAGTACCATTTGAGTTCCCAGCCCAGAAAATAGAGTTAGCTTCATCCTAGAGTTGAATCTAAGATGTAGAATGCAAGTAGGAGCGAATTGGATGAGGAAGATGTGTAGGAATCTGCCACTGCCCACCTGAAATGAGAGCTAAGACCATCTCAAACTAAGAGAATTGGAACTGAGGAAATTTGGCTGCTATTGGGACTAAATTAAGTCATCGATCAAACTGGATACTTAAAGTTGTGCCATCTCCAATTTCCACCTGATGCCAATTTGAAGGAAAGGAGAGAGATATCTAAGCTTTCCTCCAAATGCAAGAACCTGCGAAGGGAGCCTTAGGGCTCTAGATTGAAGAGTTTTTGAAGTACCTAGCTTTGAACTAACAAAGTTGCTAGCCAGTAATCCCAAAAGCAATTGGTGATAGGAAACTACACAAACAACTACTTAACAGCCCCCCTCGGGTGGGACACCACCTGGATTCGAAACATGCACAAGATTACAATGCGGTATGGGGCCTTCTTGCCCTGCACACTTGCGCCCACACAAACACACAACGCGATATGGGGCATTTTTGCCCTGCATGGTTTCGAACCTAGGACGTGTTGGCTCTGATTTGCTAGCCAGTAAACCCAAAATCAATTGGTGATAGAAAACTACACAAACAACTACTTAACATGAACCACTTCACCCATATGGAAGAAGCAGTTAGGCCTGTCCATCCTAGCTTTAAAATACAAGCATCATTCATGTCGCTGATTCTTCAGATTTTGGATGGCAGAGGACCTCCCATCAGATTAGATTCGTTTTTATGCGAGAGAGGTTAGCTGACCATAGAAAAGTTCCTTGTGATCTTTTCTATGGAGAGCCAAACCTTCTTAGGAAGAGGGATCACAAGAGAAATGTGAATTGGGATGCTTGCCAAAATGTTTTTACCAGAATCAATCTTCTTGCAAAAGACAGTACTTTTGCCTTCCATCCGGTGAGTTTCGCACAGAGACTGTCAAGAAGCTTTGTGAAGTGGCAATATTTTGGGCTTCCAAAAAATAAAGGAACTCCAAGATAAGTGGCGGGAGGAGAGGAATCTGGGATCTCCAACAAGGCAGAGATAGATTGTTTTTTTTTTTCGGTGACCACGTTTGCCAATGAGCAAGTGGCTTTTCGAGAGGTTAAAAAACTGTCCAGTTGCAAGTTGGCAAGTGGCAAGAAGTTTGATGCTTTTGATGGAAGTAAGAGAGGCTCTTGCAAAGAAAAGCAGGTGATCAGCATAGAGAAGAAGGCAGGGAGTGTTTAGGATTATGGAGATTTTCTTTACTTTCCCTTCCCTTTGAAGCTCTAAGATGTTGAGGTTTAGAATTTCTTCAGCAAGGATGAAAAGGTAAGGAGACATTGGATCTCCCTGAAGAAGGCCATAAGATGAAGGGAAGAATCAACTGGGGCTCTTATTAAGAAGAACAAAGCCTTTTGAAGTTGTGATATGTTCCTTAATTAACCCGATCCAATCTTGAGAGAAATTGAAAAAATCCAACGCTTTAAAAAGAAAGGATCATTGCAGCTTGTCAAAAGCCTTTATGATATCAAGTTTCATGTAGAAGGAACTCATTTTAATTTTGGACATGATTTTTTGGAAGAGCTCATGAGCTTGAGCTGAATGCTGGTGAATTCAACGGTCCTTAACAAATGCAGCCTGGTTGGGGGATATTAGAGATGGCAGGATGATAGAGAGCCACTTTGCGAGGATTTTGGCTATAAATGTGTAGGAGAAGTTAAGAAGGCTTATAGGTAGGAAGTCAGAAAAGGAGGTAGGATGCTGATTTTTGCTGGATTTCGGCGACCTAATGTGCATGATAACATAGATAGAACTCTGGATCTTTTAATCAGGCAACTGAAACGGTTGTGACCAGAGTCGAGATCTCTCTTTCAATTCCCACGCTTTCCTGAACTGATCATCCAAAGAGATTCCTGGTGGAACTTCTCATTGGGTAATGATCATAAATATGCATGCTAAGTGCATAAACATTTCTGATTCATGTCAGACTTTCAATGAGATGAAACGGAGATCTGGTTTCTTGGGCTTACTTCCATGATGGTTGGAAATGGAAACCATGGATATGGAAGTGAGGTAAATCAATTGCTTGATGGAAAGATTGTTTCAGGTGTCCAACCAAATCACATTGCGTTTATGGGGGTTCCAGGTGTTTCTTGTCGTGCCAAACTTGCAGATAAATGGTTTAGGTACTTAAATCGATAAACACTAATAACCATGGCTTGCCAATCTGCCAATGTGGTTGGATCATCGATCTACTATGAAGAGGTGGGAGAGTTTCTGATGCTTATGAATTGTAGGAAAGATGCCTTTTGAAGCCGATGATTCAATATGGAGTGGACTTCTTGGATCTTGCAAAATGCACAGACATATGAATTTTGGTAGATTGCTGCTCAAAACTTCTTGGATTTGAGGTCAGATGGTGTTTACAAGTTACAATAGACAATCAAATATTTTATGCAGCTGATAAAAGTCGGGGGAGAATTTGCGGCATAGGGAATTGGCAAGATGAATGATAGGCTGTAAACAGGAGGCTGAGAGGAGTGAGGCAGAAGTGGAAAATCAGGTCTCTAGCTTTGTTGGTTGTGACAGTGTCCCAACCAAGCACACCGCGCCCGCCCCCCCCCCCCCCCGCCGGGATTTGGTTTACGAACATGAAATGCAGGCTAGGTTTGCACATGAAAGAAGTTGCCCGGTGGCCGGTGCATAGCTCAGACGGGGACTTCAAATGAGGAAGTTATAAAGGTGATTCATGTTCAAACAATAGAAAATGGGTTTGCACCTCATGTGAATAGTAAAGGATTTGCAAATTGCTAGATCTGTCATAGATGAGGGAAATTCTCAGTCAGTCAGAAGAATTTGACTTTTGGAGCCTGTTTGTTTGCATAGAATATATAGGAGTTTAAGGTTAAATGGGCTTTACCAAAGGATTATTAAAGAGGTGAAGGGTGTAGATTATTAGGTACCAATATATATATATATATATATATATATATATGGTAGTGTCTGCTTGCTTATTCATATCCTACCTCCCCTTGATTCATTTTCTATGAGGGGAGAGGGAATTCGATGGTCATTTTTGAAAGTTCACATTTCTTTTTTTTTCAGTTTTAACCATTGTTAGAAGTAAAATTTTTCTAATCAGTATGTATCCAATTACAAGAAACAAACAGGCTCTATAAAGTTTGTTAAGTGCCCAGCCTCCAATCAAAAAAGCCAATTGCCCGAAGCAATCTTTTCATTCCTTCATCTATCTCAACCAGAGAAATTCCAGCCTTCTCAGTGTCTCCTCTCTTTCATTGCAGATTCTATGATAGGTCTGAATGATTTCTATCAGCCCATCCTTACAAATCCATCAGTGGAGCCCCTCAGCCCTAGCCCAGCTGGTTAGAGACATGCGAGCAAAGGGCGTGAGTTTAAATCCCCGACGAATCCAAAAAATAAAAAATAAAAAATCGCTGAACCACCTGCTTTTAAAATCTAAACCATTGAAAATCACTATCACATCATCATTTTCTCCCATCTAGAAAATGATGTGAGCAATTTGATTGTAGCCATGGCTCCAATTTAAATAGATTTTGTCCAATGAATTTTTTTTCTTCTTTTATCTTCTTCTTCTTTTTTGGGCAGGCTATCATACCGTATGTCCTTCAACAGGGAAGAGGAGCTTGAACCCTGGTTCTCGTTATAGGAATAAGAGTCAATGTCCTGTACCAGCTACTACTCTATATGTATGTGGATTGTGGGATATGAGGATGATTTTGACTACAATATTTCATATGTGAGCCTCATAAATCCCCTCTTAAGAATTATTTTTAGTGCACGGTTGCGTTCCTTCTTTTGTGGAAGTAGGTTTTTTTTTTTAGGGGATCAAAGGACCTTTAGATGAGACCTAAAAGTGTGCAAAATCTCTACTCCTTTAAATTGACCTAGCCCATGAACTATGGCCTTTAAAGTTAATAGTTTTGGAAGGCACCTTTTTTTTTTTTTTTTTAAATTATTTGTAGCAGTTGAATGAATGTCCAATTAAGTCTTGTGAGTGTAGAAAAAGATTGGGGGTTGGGGGGGGGGGGGGGGGTTTGGTTGGTGTGGTGGGGGGTGTTGATTTGCTTTCCAATCAATCGGCCATTCATTTTAGGGCTTCAATGTTTAGGCCCCTTTTGATTGCATATAAAGGAGATTCTATGGAGTCTAGGGAATGCTTTCTTAAAAAGTGGCTAAATTTGAAGATGTGAAGGTGAAGATCCATAAGTAGCCATCAAATAATATCAAATTCTATTAAAAATTTATTATGGCATATTTGAAAATGATCATCCAGGCATCAGCTTAGTGGATGAAATAATGCTAAAGTGAGGTCCAGTATATAGGAAGATTTTCACCTCACCTACAAGCATACTGCATGGTGGATGCAGTCTAGCTCGTGGGGCCTACTTGGATGTTTTCCTTATCACTAGTGGTTGGATGGATAGAAAGGTCTCTTCGTGGATTAAGATGGTGCAAAAAATCAACCCCATGAGATTGTTTTAGCCCTTGATTTATAAAAATTTAATGGCCTTTTTAATCATAGATTTACTTGATATTCAATCCAACGACAAGTAAAGGCTTAGTCAACATTAAACTGGACATAATTGCATATCATGCAAGGATAAGAGAGTGAAAGGAGTCACATCGATCAAAAGTGGGCCCCACAGAGTTAGACTGCACATCTATAGTTCACACCGTAGGAGAAAACTCCCCTACATCTTCCCTCATATCTGTTGTCATTCACCAATTCAATAATCAACTCTAAGGGGTAGCCCAGTTGACTTAGGACCACGGTTTGCACCTTGAGGTTGTAGGTTCGAAACTGCACTACTATATTAGGACTATAAGGGAATTTACCCGACTTTTTTTTTTTTTTTTTGATCTGGAGGAATTAGTCGAGTCCAAAAAATTGAGAACCCTTAAAAAAAAAAAAAAACAATTCAATAATCATTTCTTACAGCACATTTCACCGTAAATTTCAACCAACTCAATTCCACGCAGACAAACACAGAGTGGGTTGCTCGGGATGCGTAGTGCGCATGAAAAAAAAAATCTTCTCATAAGTACGTAGGAGGGTTAGATTATCATATGGGTGGACCCCACTATATAGTGAATAAATTTTGTTTTGAGTTGTACACGTTGCAAATGCCAGTGACAATAAATAAATGCAGAGAGAGAGAGAGAGATGAATGATTGTGAAAGCGAGAGAAGAGAGGGGAAATCGGTTCGAATTTCGGAAACCATGCCCATAGAATTGAAGAAGAATGGGGAAGAAAGGAAAAATGGCCTCTGCTTCCAAGCTGCAATTGTATTAAATCTCTCAGTCCCGCATCTGAGTTGTGAAATTTTTCTGACAGGAGATGGAGACCCAATTCAGAAGGGACAGATACTGGTAATAATTAGCCCGCAATGACACGTCTCTTTCTTCCTCCTGCTTTTTCACTCTGTCTTGTCTACACAAATAATTACCAACCACCAACAAAGAGAAAGGTCTTTTGAAAGCTGGACTTGGATGGAAATCATCTCCCCACTACCCATTCATTGCATTGGATGAGTCTTTATTTACACCTCCTGTGGCACACACATCACACGCCAATCGTCTAACACATGCTGCTTAGTACCTTGTTCCCCCACATCACATAGTGGTAATCTCTATTTCCTCCCTGTAAACATCCTCAAATCAAATGAAGTCATGTCAAATAGCTACAATGTTCAATCTTGCAATGGAACCCACTCCTTTGAAAGTGTAATATGAGGCTATGAAATTAATCTTTAGACTGTCCAGGCTCCAACAGTAGAGTTCCTAGAATGTGTTGTAGGAATTTCTGGCCGATTTTCAAATTGCAGAAGCTTGTGTAGATATACCAACAGACGAGATAGTAATAAGAGACAATATCAGATAATGTACGCAACATTTTCAAAATAGCTTTAACATTAAAATTGATAGAACAAAAGAACATTTATAATTAATTATTACAACTCTTACATCTGCCCAGGCCAGTCAAAAACATGGCATAGATCTAAAAGAACTAGAAGTATATAAGACTGTTCTTTCCAAAACAAGAAAGCCCATGAAGGAAATGTGATGTGCTTTCAGCACTAATACAATGCATCACTCTACGACACCCGTGCCCCACTCGACATAGATCTGTTGGTTTCTCATGGGTTGCCGGATCTTCCTGCTCAAAGGGAGCGGTGTCGTCACTTACGATACTAAGCATAGAGATAGCCTAAAGACAAATTTAAGTAATGTGATCAAAATAAAGAACATCAGCAACTATAGTAATCAGTTAATTATATGAAAGTGAATCAAGACTAAACGAAGTAAATCATCCATGAATCACAATAAAAGAATGGACTCATAATAAACAAAACTGTAAATAATTATAGTAAATAAGTTCCCAACATCATAGTGATTCGAACTCACGAGTCTTATCTTGAGCTCGCAAGTGTCATGTTTCAAACTCGCGAGAAATAGAGTGAAAGGCATTTTGGTCTAGAAAAAAAATGAAGTTTGCTGTATAAGATACTCTTGAGTATTACATGTATTAATTTGAAAATGCCTTTTGGAGGTATAAAAATATTTGAATATGCTTTTGGTAAAAATCCAAAGAATATGAAAAATGAATACCTCTACTCACCCTAGTAATTCACATATGAGGAATGTCACCTATCACTTTATATATATCATTAACTCTCACCTTTTCCGTAAACCTTTTGTACGTACATATTTTATTGCAAACAAATTGGCCCTCATATATAAATTATTAAGATTATGGCTGCACATTCATTTCTCATCTCCTCTTTTATTCATTTTCTATTTAAGAGGGGATTATTCATTTCCCACCTTTATCTCTTCATTTCTTTATTTACTTTTACAAATACATCAAAGAATTCCTTGAATTCAATTGCCTGATACAAATGCATCCTAAATTGCCCATTTACAAGATCAACAAATGGGCCCTCAACTTCATATGCCTTCTGCATGTGATATTCAGGCCTATCACCTCCAATGTCTATGGTCGAAACTGATCGAATGCATGGATCTGGGCCCACCTTATCCTTTGTGTGCATGCCTGTATGTGAACCTATCGCTCAAACGCAAGAGACATGTTCCTGTGAGCCTATCACTCTCTCTTGGTATGACTTTCACGTGAAATTTATGAGTTTCGTACCCTTTTACCAACTGACTGAGCCATCTTAGTACAGGTGAAGAATCTTGGGAAGGAGAAAAGAAGGCCTCAACTTCAGTAGCCCGAGGGACCACTTCACAAGATTCAGCTCTCCCAAGTTCATGGGTAAAGATGTTAGGGGCTACAGGAGGATGATTTGATTGATGGACAGTCAAAATAGACAAGGATCTTCAATCAATATTCCTCTACTGCCTTCTTTGAGTCATTGTTGAGTCTCTGACATTTTAAAACAAGAAAAAAGGATTTTCATTTTAAGTTTGGTAGTACTAATCCAAATTAGATCCATGAAACGATGATGTTTAATTCTATCTTGATAATCTACTTTTATCTTTTTTGATCTGTACTTAGAAACATCTAATGAGCAAAAAATCTTCTTTTACTAATAACTGGATCTCAAAACAAGGTGTGGGAGGATAAAAAATTCCTTTTACCAGAGGATAACACTATCTGAATGACAAATCTTGATAGAACCACTCTGTTTTGGGTAAAACTACAATGCAGTGTGCCTCATTACAGTATGATATAGTGTCTTTTTCAATGCTTGGTGGGGCTTACCTTTTCAAAATCTAAGCCAATCGTAAATAACTCTAATATCCATTATATTCGTTGTATTTTTCAAAGAAAACTGCAGTGGGCCAACCATTAAATTAGGCTTCTTCTATTATCATCTAAAACAAGAGAAAAGTAAAGTAAGTACATCATGTTGTTCAGTCAAATATAACGGTGGCCATCTTACATATTTGAATGATGATTTACTTGTCGATCACTACGTAGAATATTAGGGCACATTTGTGTACAAACACTTTCCGTGGAAAGGAGAAACTGGCATGTCAGCAAATTCCATAGTAAATAAAAATCTCAGAAAATGATTTTCATAGAATTTAGAAATTCATGTTTGGTGCAAAAAGAGTTTCCTCATTGAATTGGTACTAATGTTGTTTGGTGCGGTTATGGATTCCTTATAAAAAATTAAAATTTCTTATTTGGTTATATACTTTTTTGAAGAAAAATAATATAACATGTATATTATTTATTCAATATTAAATAATAATTTATATAAAGAAATAAAAAATGAAAGATTTGTAGGGTTTTTGGGTTGAAATGGACAAGAGTGAGGAAAAAAAGATGAAGTTTTCCGAGGAAATCCATTTCCCATACCCCCCATAGGAAACTCATTTTCGCAATTATCAAGGAAAATGCTGACTGGGCAGGAAAATATTTCTTTGGAATTGTTCCGCACCAAACGCCGGACAAATGCGTTTTTTGCGGAAAACCGTCTACTTTTCCGCAAAAAAGTATTATACAAACATACTCTTAGAGTTGATGACGGACTTGGATTTCGAAAGGTGGCCCACCATGCATTGAAGAAGGGCATTACACTATACTACAATATAGTGGCGCTGCATGGGAGCATTTCCTGTTATACATGCAGTGGTAGACCCACATTGAAGGCCAGGTCCTAGAAAAAGCACATTAGGGCTATATAGCCTGTTTGGCCCAGCCCCCATCTAAAAAAATCCAGTAGTCCCCTTTGTCCTTTCACGCCCTCCCTCCCCATTTTGATGCATGAACCCATTTAAAACAACCCAAATATTACATTAATTGTTGATTGATCCTAATCATTACATTAGTCGTTTCTTTTGTGGAGTGTAACCATATCTTTTGGCCATCCAAGAAAAAAGTAGACCACCGATGAGATGGTAACATCTAATTCAGTTGCAATTTTAAGGCACAAATTATTACAGTGTTGAGACAATCTTGCACGATTCAGATCAATGGGTTGATGCATTGATAGAGATATGACTTTTAATGAGAGAATGTTAGTTGGTTTTGTTAAATATTTTATATTTATTTAAATGCAATACATTTTATCTTTTGCTATTATTAATATGAAGAAAGTGCAACAAAGTAATAATTAATCTTTTCAATTGATCATTATCGGTGAAAATACTGGGTCTGCAACTGTTAATATATGTGATTTTAAAAATCCTCGTGCATTTGGTAGAGTGCAATGAGCCTCATGCAATCACGCGACTCTGCTAGGTGTTTTGTTATCAAATACCACAGGAAGTATAGTACCACAAATTGGCAGTAGAGGTTCCGAATCTAATAATTCTATATATAAGAATTTATAATTATATATTTTTTTCTTTTTACTATGTAGTATATATCCTGGGAGGAACTAAAAGGGTTCCAACTTCCAAGGGTGGCCATGGCACCTACTAAAAGGAGTACATTTATGCAACAAGATGATTTTACAATAAAAGAAAAGGAATTTTCAGATTTTTCATATAACTCATTGTTTCTTTATTTGGTACAACACGTTTTTCTTATAGAAAAGCTAAAAAATGATTTGATTTTCTCTTACAAAGAAGATTTAGATTTCCTATATAAGAGTAATAATGAAGACTTCCTCCCTCAAATGAAACAAAAACTCGGGAGCGCAGAACCCTCTCATCGTACAAATAAATCCTAGATGTTGTATTATATATAATCCTCTCTTAAAACAAAAAAACCAAAAACAAACAAACAAACTCACAGTGGCCACTCAATGGAAATTTATTTGAGGCTTGAGCTCACCTTTAATAGCACCTACATGGATCATACCAACTCACTTATTAAAGTGGTGCTCCTTATTTCAGTAGTCCCCAAAACTAAAATCTCTATTCGAAAAGGAAACAGAAGGACTAGACAATAAGAGATTCTGAGAAAGATAGATTGCCAGACATTAATAAGGACAGAGAGAACCAACACATGGACCACAAACTCCCATCCAATTGCGCGAATCTTTGCAGGCTCTGAGCCAGCCTTTGACATCCATGGATTCTTTTCTAACGTAAAATGTTGCACCTTTAGGAGCTACACTGTGTCTAGGAGATATGTTGGAAAAATGAAAAAGGATGAGATCTCTCTTTTTGTTCTTGTTCTTTTACTAAACTCAACCAAACACTTCTTTTAAAACCAGACCTAGGAATGTTACTCAAGTTATGAGTTTTACTGATATCTTTGTTGCCTCAATTGTACCAAGGACACTAGATGCATGTTTTTTTGTGAAACTTCACTGTTAAAATGACCGATCACATGTAACAAGGGCACAATCCAATGATCCTCTGAGGGCCATAACCTTATCCAAGTAAGGATGGGGTGTGTGCATAGCCTTTTTTAATTTTCCCAGATCAAATGCATGTTAACTTGTTGACACATGAATGAGAATTGAGGACACAATAAGCGTCTGCTTGCTTGCAGGCATTTGAGAATTTTATATAATGACTTTCAATGTTGTCCCCTAAGTGGAATTTTAAAAATACTTATGAATTATCTAGCATTCAAAATGCTAACATGCCCTAAAATCAACAGCTACGACTATTTGATCATACTGATTGCATTGTGATCCCAAATCAATATGCTAACCTATCTATCCCTATCAACCCATGTTTCCCATGAAAACCTTGGTGTAACTGTCCTTATTTTAATTTAGCCCTGATACAAAAATAGCCCAAATTGGTCAAGACGGCCAGGTCTGGCCGGTTGAGACCCAGGATTAGTTCAACCTGCCAGCTGCTGCTCGAGCCTCTTTTGTCATGGAATTTTCAAAATGCAGCGTGTTGACCATGTCATGGAAGATCATGACTGCAATGGGAATTTGCCATGGGGCCTATCTATTGATGACCCGAGCAGTTAAAATTGAATGTCACTCCATTCATTAGTATATCCTCAAATTTTGTCTTGATGCAAGATTGAACACATGATCAATAACGTGATTCGCACAATATTATGCATTATTAATCTAATGAGTTATTTACATCATCAATCTTTGTGTTGGTGCTATATTTCAGGAATGAGTTTGGAACCTCTAAAGTCCTGAGACTTGAAATAATCTATCTAATCATCTGGTGGATCCCAAATAGAGGTGTGGACACTAGATTTAGGACTGCCAATCTTCTAAAATCTAAACAGTAATGAACAACTTGTGAGGCAGGGCAGCCCACTTTAAACTTGGAGAACTTATTTGTGTAACTTTGATCATTCTGTAATTTAAAATCTTAACGTTACATCATTATTTTTTCTGTGGGATTCTTGCACACACGAGTTGTTTGTACAACAAGAGGATCAATCCATCTTTTATAAATTTTTATCTCTATGAAAGATTAGGGGAATTCGGCACTCTTATCTCTTTGAATGTCAATTTTTTCCTTTTGCTTAACATCATAAGTATATATCATTTCATATCAAATTCGAGAATAAAATTGAATACGTAGAAAATCAGAATAATTTTTATCTTAAAATCCCACCACCACCATGGAAACAAAAGAAAGATGTTGGTCTCCATTTCCACTCTCATGTGCCTGGCTCCAGCTGTCGACATTGCATGGAAAGTTGCAAGAGTCTTATCCATCTATATCTCAAGGCAAATGGACAAAACACTCAAAAAAAAGAATGGAAAAGGTAATGGTTACGTGTTGATTTAGAGACCATGTTCGAGTGGGCCCCACTACAGGGCCGGAACCAGCTCATTTTGGAAGAAGATGCTGGCCATGTGCATCCATTTTGCATATCATCAGGGCAACATCTCCCCTATCAGCCGTTTATTTTTTCTAGGCTCATCGATCTACGGTCGGAATCTTTCAATTTTTTTTATCTGACCCAACAAGTGGTGGCCCATCATCCAACGGTCACGATGAAACACATTTGTGATTTAAAATGCTATAATGGCCAACCAATCAGTGGGCCCATGAAAATATACAAGTGATTAAAAGCCTACAAGATCATGAAAATGGTCCAAGTTGTAGTTCAGGCCCATTAGCAATAGAATGGGGCCCGGGACATTGATATAAATGGTTTGGATTTACAAGTGGGCCCCATCTGGTGGACTTGTTACAGGCCTGGCAAGAGGATTTATACTAGGTCAGGTTCGGCAGTACGGTCAGCCACAGCCACAGCCACGGCGGGCAAGCCGGCTGACCGCTCTAGGTGACATCAGCCGGTCAGTTACATTCCTTCTGGGCCTGGACCTGTCGCTGTCAGGTCTACCCGGGCAGCTCGTCCCTGCCCGAAGCTTCCCTTCATAAGCCGTGGGTCAGAAACTCCTTTCACATAGATCAAAATAAAACCAAGTGCCTCATTTGAGAGAAAAAGATAAAAGGGAAGGTAAGAGAAGATACTCCTCCTTCCACCTTTCAAATTCTTTGGGTTCCATTCTGTTTTTCAAAGAAGAAACTCTTTGGGTTTGAAGATGAATAAGATGAAAGTTTGATCATGCATTCATACATCTTCTCTATATTTATGTTTTTGAGTAAGATTTTATGTGCATGTTTTGTTTCTTATCTTCACTATTTTCCCTTCCCTTGTTTTATCCTATGTTAAGAAGACTGATCACCAATTTTCTTCCTTCAATGCAGGTTAATGCCATGCACACATTCATCACAAATGTTTCCAACATCATCTCGACGATCGGAATATTTGGCGGCGATCGAATCTTCACCCTTGAATTGACAATGATCCACAAAACATTGTCACTATAGGTGTTATCCTACCTGAGCTTCTCTTTTTCTCCACCCTATTCATCTACCCTACCTTCCTTTTCCAACTTTCCTCCTCCTTCTCATCATCCTCCACACTCTTTCCATCCTTTCTCCTCCTTCTCAACAATATGCTCTTCTTTTCTTGACCTTGTAAGGCCTTTTCTTGACCTTGTAAGACCCTGCGTCAGAGATGTTATCTTAGTCCTACGCGATATCATGAATCCTCAATCAGACGGTTCGGATTGAGAGCGTAGGTTCTACTACTATTCCATCTCAGCCATCCATTCTTCTCTACCTCTATCTATCCCTCCTGAGCTATTCAAACCCAACCACATTTCCGGCAAAACCAATCAAGGACATGGGTTCTCTCCTTTATGCGAAGTTGCAGAGGAACAAGAAGAGAGTGAGACAGTTGTGTAATTTCTAATCCCTGATTTCTTTGAGGGATTAGTGCTTGTTTTGTATTATTTGTGCAGAAATATGCCTTGCAGGCATCAGTTTCGTTGTTTCATGTGTTGTTTGGATGAGCAGACAGTAAATATTCTCTTGACTCGCTATGCAATGTCACCTCGTGACTGTTCAAGAGTGTGTTGCTGTTACTTTCTGTTGTTCTCTTCTCATATTTGTTTTTGTAGCTTACTCTATTTCAAGAAAGAACATAAATTTTGTACATGACATGAGCGATTTGATTGTCTCGAAATATAGCTTTTGAGATAGATTCACCAGTTTCTTCTTGTCATCCATCACATGTGGTTACTATCTATAACACGTGGTTGCTACTATCTTTTTTTCTCATGGTTTGTTTTGGCCAAGTTTTGTTCGGGCTGAGAACTTGGCCCGGTCATATATTGAACCAGAAATTTAATAGGCTCAATTTATTCATCAATCTAATTTAAACCCCTTGAGAACAGTTCCTTATTCGAATAGTAAGGAGCCGCAGTTCTCACTTGGGTATCCAGGGTTTGAATCCTAAATACGCCACCTGTTCCGTATATGGATATTTGTAAACCAGATGCAGGCAACCTAGTTTAAACCTAAATGATAGTTCATTTATTTGGGCCACGGTTATTTGTTCTTTCTTTGAGCAGTTTGGGTCGATCAAAGTTACAGGCAATTAGCTTAACAAATAACCCAATTAGTTCATCCAATTAGGGACACCAACATCCCCCTAGAGGTGAGATTGTGTAGGTTTGAATCTAAGGTTTCACAGTCCATTAGGTACACATAAAATAAAATATCCAGATTAGAAGACAACTGATATCCAAGGATCCAAATGGTGGCGATGTTCCTGTCCAACCCACTAACCTGGCCCATTGACAGCCTGAATATTAGTGAAAGAGAGACTGGTCCGGCTATAATGTCTGATAAATCAAATCAAAAGAAAATCACAATTATATTTTGGATGGTCATCTTTCTTTTCTTTTCTTCCACTAAATTATGTATTAATCTCCTCAAAACATGGCTTTAAATGTAGATATTAATACTGGTTAGATGGCTGTGATTCGGGCTTCTCCTCTTTCTCAACAGTATAATGTGCAAGGTACAGAGGAGCAAAACAAACACTGCACAATCAAATTTGTTAGACCCAATTCAGGATGGTTTTTTTTTTTTTTTTTGGGTAAAGAGAACTTCGTTGCTTAAAAGAAACAAACACCAAAAAGCAGTAGTGAAACAACAAAAAGAAGTCCAGTACAGAAGAAGCTCATCTCAAAAGGTCCCCTCCCCACAAATGATCTTGCTAAGCTGAGCTACTCTTTGAGGTCCACTGTTGATTGGTTCCATTACCCACACAATCACATCAATGATAGCCACATGGGCCATGGAAAATAAAAAAAGCATTGGCTGTGATTCGTATACTTTGTCGCGATGAGTTTGAAAGAAAAGATTGATTGATCTTCAGGCCTCTTATTTTGGCTCCTTTCGTGTCCTTAAAATTTGTCAGATGGTTTCTCTTTGAAAAGAATATATTACAGGACATGATCACAAGAGGTGAAAATTAGAGACATAGGTTAAAAATGAAAATTAGAGGTGAATGTAAAAAATGGGCATCAGATAATCTTGATTTTTATTGAAATAGAAGAGGAAAAGATGGGAATTGAATATCTAGCCCTCATCCTAGTAATTCAAATCCCAAGAATCAGCCACATCATCACCTTGTATCATCCGTCCCTCACCTTTTAAATCAAAGGAAAGTAAAGGCTTACATCCAATTCATTCTCACCTTGTATCCTTAAACCCCTCACCTTTTTATTAATCAAAGATGGAACTCTTTTAACCGAGAACTTTTATATATATTCAATAATGATGTAATCTAATGCAAACAAGCGTGTCCTTAGAATCTAAGTTGCTGCTCATTTCTACATATGCCGTCCATACCAATGCATGTTAAATATTGAAAACCCCATCATAAGATTTCCTAAAAATCTCCCATGTTGAGAATTCAAACCCACTGGCAGCTTTGGATGTTGGGGAAGTGAAATTAAGGATTCCCCACTAATTGGAGGAACCGGAAAAAATCTAGAACCGTCACAACGAAAGCTGTTCTCTATTGCGATCTTGAGGTTGTGGATTCAATTCATGTTACCAATCAATGAAAAACTTTATTTAGAAATTTGACTTCCTATAAAATCCGTTTTCTATATGAATTTGACACTAGAAATGTGAAATATTAACAATAATCTTCATCGATACAATTAAGAAAATGTCATAAGAACATTTTTCATGAAATAGAAATAAATTGTATGAGATATCAGTGTTTTTAGTTTAATGTAAATAAGAATATAATTCTTTTAAGATATTTCCCTTATTATATTTGTTGAGGGTAGAAAGAGGCCACATGCTCAGGCGGAGCCCATTAGCAAATAATATAAACTCCTTTGTGATAAATTTATGGTGCCAGGCAGGGCCTCTAACCAAATATAAGCTAAGGGCTTAACGGAGTATAAGCTACCAGTCCAAACAATTAGTGGTGGGTTTCAGCATACAGGCCTAAAAAGACAGATCATACATGTTTCATCTCAGTTTAGATCATATCAAAGGTATTCTTCCCCGCCCTATCTCTCTCTAGGTGGATGCTCAAGAGACTTAACGCCCTTCTAAGTCCACGCGATATTGTCTACTTCGGCTCATGGGGTTTCAACTCGATTTTGCCGCACGGCTTAAAAAGGTCTTATGTGTAGTTAAGGTTATGTCACACATATAAATACCCAAGATTAGGACTAGTATGTTTTCGATGTGGGATTAATACACCACTGCATACCCAGTCTTTTAAAGTTTCCCCCACCCTAATACTTGTGGGACCCAATACCCTTCTATGGGGGGCCACAGGTGTACAACAACTCAATGCCTGTGTCTCTCCTTCCTCTCTTTCTAACCTCCTCTTCTTTTCCCTTTTTAATCTCCACTGCCTCTCTATTTTGTATCTCACATATTTGGCACCGTATATCTAACCTCCTCTTCTTCTCCCTTTCTAATCTCTAGTGCCTCTCTATTTTGTATCTCACATATTTGGCACCGTATGCTACTGCCCTGATCTCTAGCACACTATCTCTCACATAGTTGACCCGCCTTACGATCTCTCTCATATCAGCAACTACGAATGCAACCACAAAGGTATGCGATTCTATATAGAATGAATTTTCTTTCAATCCATGAAAACTCTTAAGAGGGCAAGGGGAGAGAGGGATGATGGACCAAGAATAGAAATTTACCTTATCAAATTTCATTTTCACTAGTGGTGGAAAGTCACATATCGGAATTCATTAAGGCCTGTCTGTTTGCATGGAACTACAATCATAAGAATTTATTGTAAAATGGGCTCCAGCAGAGGAATATCAAGGGTGAAGGATGAAGAACATAAGGCGGGGATGTGGACGGACCCTGATTTTTAGGATTGGGTTACTAAGGTGATGGCTGGGTTATAAGTATTCATTTTCCATCTGCCCTTCGTTTATTTTTCACAGGGGCAAGCTTATTCTTAATAGTTTTTTATGCTAAGAGAAGGCATTACATTAAAAGGGAAACAAAGAGTTACGAGATTGAATTAAATCCTTACATCAATAGAAAACAAAACATCTTCAAATAGTAAAAAATAAACTAACCAAATCCTTGCACTTTTAGAAGTGTTAGAAGAGGTGTTGCACTCCTTAAAAGCCTTTAAGCAACATTCTACCTTATGCAAAGTTTTATTGTGTGAAGACCTCTTGTGGATAAGTCTCCCTTATATGTAGAGGAAGGGAGTGGTGGATTACAATCTCTTAAAGGTGGAGCTAATCTTGCGAGTTGGTTCGTCACTACATTTGCTGATCATCGACACAAGTCCACCTTACATTCATTGTTCTGTTAGGGAAAAATAGGGCAAATACGCTCTATCAAACAATCACACAAGCAACATATACTCGATTTCACTATGAAGAAATTGGACAAATCGTTATAAGGATTCCAAATCTTCTAACACTTATCCCACTCTCTCCCCACAAATCTCAATCTTGCTCTCGCAGTCTTTCCCTTTACAAGTCCTCTCTATGTTCCCCATTTTTGCTTGTTTGTTTTCTTACAAAAAATAAAAGTATTTATAAGAAACTAGCCCTACCAAAGTGGGCCCCAAGAAAACCACTTAACAAGGCCCAATTGGACCTTTTGAGTCAAATCCACTATGATCTCCTTGAGAATTTTATCAATTTGCTTCTAACTTAATATTAAATACAAAGGGACTGTGTCCTACTCATTAATTTCGGGATCTTCACCTTTGATTTTTCAATTTTAGCCATTTTAGAAAAACAACCCATAAAAACTCAATTCCATGAAACGACGACCTTTAAAAGATTGGCAAACATGCCCTAGGACAATTTTTGAATGTGCCAGATACTGATAGTGACCTATATGCAGGGGCCCACCCGCTCACCCACCCAGAAGCATTGATAGAGCAAAATTGTGAAACAGGATATGGGTCTAATATTTCGACCTGTTTATATAAAACTCAGCTACTTGATGCTAGAACCTATATTCTATTGTGTATTAAGTATAAAAGTCTTTGGGCCTAGATTGGGCTCGATCCAAAGAGTGATGATATGTACAAGCCAATTTGATTAGGTTATCTAGGACCACAGTTTGCACCTGAAGGTTATGGGTTCGAAATTGCACTATCACACTGGGGCCACAGGGGAATTTTACTCGACAATCTCTCTTGGGCCTGTAGGGATTATTCTGGCCCAAAGGGCTGGGACACCCTGCGTCATAAAAAATAAAAAAAAAAAAAAAAACTTGAATAGGTTATTGAAGATTATTCGGAATATTGGCATTGGTTTTTTTAATTCAGGCTTAAGAAAACTTTAAAAAAAAAAAAAAATAAGACTAGAAATTGTTAGATTTTAAAAGGGATACGTATTGGATCTTATAAACTCAAGTGATTCAAAATTGTCAGTTTTTTTTTTTCTTTTTTTTTCATTAGCCGATATGAATGTCCAGTGCTACAGAAAATTGAAAAATATCAAATGGGTTAATCTATTATGACTAGGGCTGTCAATTAGGGCTCCTATCATTGGAATCCGGCCCACCAGGCCCTAAAAAAGATCACAAGAGGGCTTTTATTTTTCTTTAAAATGCCCGGGCTTGGACAATACTGGGCTAGGGCCGGCTCTTTTTTTATCATTAATTATGTGCTTGGATTTATTTGAGCATCCATGTGGGTTTACTTAAGTGTGGTTTTATGTGGGTTCTTATGTTAACCCTTTCTTTTTTTTTTTTTAAATGATTCTTATGTTCTTCATGTGATTCTTATGTGACTTTTATGTAAACAAGTCATGCATGATTTTTTTATGTGATTTCTTTAATTTGCAGTGACTTTTCTATATAGAATTGTTGTATAAGTGGATTATTTGAGCATATATTCAGGCTTATTTAGCATAATTCTCATGTTATTCTTAAGCGGGTCTTTAATAGCATAGGATCACTTCCCTTCAGTTATTGGGTCTAATATTTAGCCTCTTCAAATTCAACTCTAATGGGTGACGCTTACCTATTGGATGGGTCACGACCTCGAAAACGAAGTGCTGCAAAATCCCAAATGGCTTCAAACTGGCCCTCAGATATAAATTTAGAAGTTTTGGTTTTCATTATTTCAATATATAAAATTTTAAATGATAATATATAAATCAAGCAGCAATTGATTGCTCAATTGAACTCCAATTTTGATTCAAGAAGTGTCTTATATGATTTGGATTCCATAATCCTTATCAAGGATAGAACCGGCGGGCTCCAGCCTTAGATTTTGAAACACGGGCTGGTCAGGCTTGGATTTAGTGATAGAGAGCCTAAACTCGGCCCAGCCCGATAAGATACACAATTTAAGCAAAAATTATATTTCTCTCCTTTTTTCTTTTTTTTCACTAAAAGTGTCTCGAGCTCAAGCCCAACAAGCGGTGCTCATGGACTGGGCCAAATCAATTTTTTTAATTTTATTATAAAAACTAAATGATATTTTTTGGTATGGATTCTATTGACCGTGCTAAGCACAGGAGTATCGATTGGACCAAATAGGAGTGCTCATGGACTGGGCCTACCCAAGCCCAACAAGGGACCAGCCTGCTTTGGGCCGGACTTTAGCCATAGGTTTTGGTATACGGGGCAAACTTATATCTAACTTTATGTATGTTTAAGATACGGGCCGGGCTTGGATTCAGTGGTATAGAGCGCGAAGTCTGGCCCAACCCAAATAAAATACACAATTTAATAAGAAAACATCTCCAATAATCTACACATGAAAGCAAAATAATTTTTTATTTTTATTATAAATGATAAATAATGTTTTCTTGTAAGGATTCTATTGATCGTGCTAAGCACGAGCATATTGATTGATACAAATAGTGTTGCTCATAAACCGGGCCAGCTCAAGCACAACCAGGAACTAGCCTACTTTGGGCCTGGCTTTTAGCCTTAGGTTTTGGTACATGTGCCAAATTTGGATCTAAAATCTATGTAGGTTTAAGATACGAGCTTGGCTTAGATTCAGTGGTAGAGACCTCAAAACCCGGCATGACCCAAATAAAATACACAATATGCACAGATTGGTCTCAACACAACCTGGTCTGAGCACAGAATTGGGAACAAGGCAGAAACAATGCCAGACGGGGCTAGCTTGAGCACTTGGGGACATCTTTACTAATGGAATGAAGACTTGAATACATGCACTTTCTCACACACATAAACGTCACACCCACCTAAGCTATTGCTTGGACCTAATACTGGAAGCATTTCTATTTTATATAAACATTATCCACAGTGCTCAAGCCTTACCTCTTTACTTTTTTATTTTTTTAAATATTTTTAAAAAAAATAAAAAATAAAAAAGCTCGGCCATTGGCCGTGTTTTTTCCTAATAAAAAAGTTAAAACATCCACGGCTATATATGTGGTTTTATTTTATTGTTATGCACGGGTGATGGCTATGGTATTTATTAAACTTGCCACGGCTTTGAACTGTGGCTTTTGAAATACCACATCATTTCTTGCCACGACAATTGTCATGATCATATCTGTGGGAAAAAAGGAAAAATTAACCACGGCCATTGGCTATGATTTTTTAGCGTTTTTGACGTGGCTTGGACATTATTCATTCCAACCTAACATGGCCCATGAACACCCTTAATCCAGACTGTTCATCAAACTCTGAAGTCTAAACTTTGAAGTCCATTCATTCATCAAATTTAAAGACATTTCCCTCTCCAATTCTAATTTCATTCATCAATTAAATTGAAAGAAGCTTTCTTTTTGACCAATCTCATCAACCACCGGTACATTGAATGTTGTCCCTTTCGATAAAGAGGTAATGCAAGTACTTAACACAAGGTCAAATGTGTTATCTTCATTTCTATTAAGTGTAGTGATTAATTAATCTTTTCATTTTTAGCATTTAATCTTAACATCTCTTGATTCTATTGATATTTACTTTATAAAATTAGATATGCAGATAACGCAATGGTGCAAAAGATTCAACATTCACTCTAGAGGGATTTCTTTTTTCATTTTAAATATCTTCGTAAAGTCAAAGAGACCAGAAATAATCATATCTTATAACAAGGATTAGTCAAATCAACTATGCCTCTGAATCAAAATGTCTACTATCATTAATTCCTTCCGCTCAAGTAGCACAATAAATCGTCAGTATAAAAATTCATAACATTATAAGTTTTACATGATATCATTATTTACTGTTTAGGTACATTTTAAGTATTTGGTTTATATTTTATTCCGTGATTGCTTACTTTGAAGCAATGATTAACTAAAGTTTTCCTCTTTCTTTTTCTTTTTTAATATAATGAGTGTTTAATTTTATAAAAATGATAGTGCAGAAAAACATGACTGTGCTCAGCACGGGCTGCGATGCTAGTATTATGATTATGAGAAGGTACAGATTTTGCGATTTAAGTGCATGGTTGATGTGAATCAATCCAGACCTGATCAAATCCATCAGGTAATGTGGCCCATCAAGAACTGAAAAAAACCACTTTGATTCTTACCATTTGTCATTATGAGAACGGGCCCAAGGATGCAGATCAAATTCATCAGGTAATGTGGCCCATCAAGAACTGCAAAAGACCATTTTGATTCCTACATTTGTCATTATGAGAACGGGCACAATGATGCAGATTTGCAATAACTTTTCGTTCTGTGTGGACTGTGATTTTGCTAGCAGAGCTCTCTAAAGGATATTAATGACTCAAGCTTTGTACATTCTACACTTGAGACGATAATATGATCCAAGCTCTTATACTCTTATACAAATGTTTTCAACTATCCGGCTGGAGTTTGTTGAAGATTAAATACCTCTTGTGAGAACAGAAAGGAAAGTGGTTCTGGGTCCTCCTTTTTGGTGGACCCTGAGACAGGTTTCATACATTATTTCTCTTGATAGGAGACTGAAAATAAATTTGGATACCCATTGACATCCTTGGGTGTATTGGGATGTGCAGCACTAGATATCCATTGTGGATCCACTTCCTAAATCCAAACCATTCAATCAAACCCCAGTAACCAGAGCCAATATCAATTTGGTCAGAGTGATATTTACCATTGGATGCAATCACATTAGTAGCCACCTTTACCACTATTTGGTAGGGGTGTTCATGGGCCTGGCTGGCCGGGCTAAGGCATATCCAGGCCCGGCCCGACTCTAGAAACACTGTCCGAAAGCCCAACCATTTTATTAATCGGGCCGGGCCAGGCCGAACCTGGCTTTTTTTTTTTATATTAATTTTGTAGGCATTCGAGTAATTATTTGAACTAATTAAATTAAATCAGATGCATTTCTTACACGGGCCTGGCCGGGCTTTGGGCTTTGCCCAATTATCAAACAGACCCTAATCACATATCCAAGCCCAGGCCAAAGCGGGCTGGGCCGGGACTGGGCTCGGGCTGGCCCGGCCTATGATCACCCCTACTATTTGGTGGAAGATTTTCTACTCATATACTATTATATTCCTGTTTTCAACTCGTTATATTCTTTTACCAAAAAAGTTTCTGAAAAAAAAAACCCTCACTATATTGGTCCCTAATTAAGCTTTGTTTGAGCTTAAAAACACGATATAAATAATTAATATGGAAGGTTTAGATTAAAAAAAAAAAAGGATTATAAGGCTGTTATACAGCATTCTTCTTTTTATTATATAACCGACGGCCTTTGGCAGTCGTTGTTCTATAAAAACGACTGTTAGTGGCCGTCCCTGATTTTGCAGTAGTTTTTCATAAACGACTGCCTAAGGGCAGTCGGTAAATGTAAACAACAACGACGGCTGAAAGGCTGTGGTTTAAGTTCGTTAAAAACGACTGCCTTGGGCCGTCGTTTTTAATTTTTTAGAGTTTAAAAAAAATATTGAAAAACCTGGGCATGCCCAGGTTTTTCAATAGTTTTTTAAAAACCTG
The DNA here is from genome assembly GCA_003546025.1 of Camphora micrantha. Lineage (NCBI taxonomy): Eukaryota > Viridiplantae > Streptophyta > Magnoliopsida > Laurales > Lauraceae > Camphora > Camphora micrantha. The sequence goes on from QPKB01000011.1 coordinate 26,553,767, forward strand.
AAAATATTTTTTGGAATCACTTAAAATCTTTATATAAATATAGAACACTAACACAATTAAAATCTTAATTACATTGGAGATGAGTCTCCAAAAAAATCAATAATAGAAGTGAGGGAGGCCTTTTGAGTCGGTTTCTCTAGGAGGGGTTTAGTTGAAAAGGTCCAGCTCTTGCATGTAGCTTCTCTCTATTGATTTCCAAATAGGTGGTGATCTTCTTCGTGGCTGACCTTGTTCTTCCACCCTTTCTCTGGCACCCACCAACTATATGCAGCAGCCTTTGCTTCAAGCTCACTTGTAATCTCCTTATTTTAACAAAGAAAGCAACACTATTTTATTAAAATCATCAAAGTGAAAAATTCGGAGTGAGTTAGCAAGAAAATGATTACCAATCTCCACAAACATGGTTGGTGTATTGACAAGAGGTCCATGATGAGTCGCCTCCAAAGTAACCTAAGGGGAAGAAAAGATAGCAAGTTTAGATAACCTGTTAATAAAAGAAAAGGCTCTAAAATTGAACTGTAAACCAAACTTTGGAGTAAGGACTGTAAAATTGAACTCAGTCTTAGATTTATGTTTCCCTTATTATATGCTTTGCATCAACTTCTAGAAAGAGGAAGGAATTTGTAACTAAAAATTCAAATATAAGCAAAGAGCCAATCTCTTTAGAAATTGAGGAGGAAATCAGCTCATATGTTAGGAAGTGTGCCATGTCTCAATGCATCCACAGTGCGAAGTAGCGAAATGGTTCAATGAACCCATATTTTCTTTTCATCTAACGAGGCCCATTTGAAGGGTGACACGCAAAATCTTCTTAGATCAAGACATCCAAACAACCCAATCTTTAACCTTTCTATTTCTTCTTAAAAGTTGATTCATCAGCCAAAGATTTGATGGGCAAGATTAACTAGTTTAAAAAATTCTTTAAACAGTCCATCCTAGAAGATATTCAAGATAACCACTTCTATGATACGCCCCACTAAGCCAAAAAACCAACTTGTACAACATGTGTGCATCCAGCAACTCAAAACTGCTTGGTCTATTCTAAAATCAAAATAACTTATAAAAAAAATGCTTTACCTAGCTCAACATGAAGATGCCTCAAATTCAGGAATAAGATTTTGAGCTTCTGTGATTGTCTTCAAGAGACTAAACCACGGTCCAATGCGAGGGCTAGGAGGTCCTGCCCATCCAGACTTTCCACCTTGAGGCGGTATATCAGTTTCGCACAAATGAGGTACACCTAAAGAACATAATGCATAAGAACCATAAGGGCAATGAATCAAAAGAACCAAATTTTAAATTTTGTTTTGTTAACCATAGTCAACAAATTATTACCAGTACATAGGGAAACAAAAACCGAAAGAATTACATCAATGGTTAATTTACATACCAATTGGGTGAAATGTGAGTGCAGGGAGGTTTGTCCCCTTTTTTCCCTACTTTTACAGAAGCCATAGCTTTCTTTTCTTTTTGGAAATGCATAAGGAGAGATTTTATAGATGTGCAAAGAGGAATAGAATCTTCACCAGTTAGAAGGACCAAAGCAAACTACAATGAACACAAAGTGTGGGTTTGGTCCCTGGATACTTGGCATCACAATTGCACGAATATTCCTTGCCTTTCTTGGGTTGCATTTTACCTGCATACCTTTATCATCACATGAACATTCTACAAATGGAAAGTTTTTATGCTAGCTTTCATGATAGGAAGAGTGTGCTTACTTTTCTGCTATCACTATCACATACCTTTTGTAGCAGATTTCAGATAAACCACTCAATATCGCATCCAGAGCATCTGTACGTATCAAATATTTTCTTACACTTGATCTAATCCAATACTCTGCTGGGTATAAAAGATTTTGGCTACACCTCAGAAGTTAAAAACTTAACAGGGATTGGGATAAGAAAAACATCTTTGTTATGGTATTGAGATTTTCATGGCTGAGTTAAGATCAATATTAGGATAAAGTATCACAAGTTAAGAAAAAAGCACAATTTAGAAGCAGTTAAGTTTTGCCTCTGTATGAAATGCGGATTGAAGCCTATATATGATTTTCATAGGGACTTTCCACTTAAGCATGAGAACAATAGATTTAAGCACATATTCCTTTCTATCACAAAGTTTCCTGGTCAAGGGACCACCATAGAGTCAACAACGAGGTTCAAACAACATACCAAGTTTAGAAATAGGGCCACTCTTTCCATTGAACCATTCCCTTCAAAATCACGTTTGAAGAACTGGGCTGTCTCCATGTTTACTCCCATTGCTGCAAATACAATGGCAAAATTATCCTCTTCTTCATCCTACTGCAAATACTAGGGCTGCAAAGACCAAGCAAGCACATAGCTGGGGCTTAGACAGACCAGCCAAACCTACCATGATGGAAAAGTAGTTAGCTAAAAACAACCAAGCGCCTTATTTCCAGATATGAGAATGGTATGGATAAGTTTCCAAATTTCTAGAGCAAAGAAAAAAAGAAAAGAAAAGACTTGCATTGTAAGAGAACTATCCTTCATTATTCACATAATAATAATAACATTAAGAATAGCAATAATAATAAGCAGCTTACAGACTAACTTTGAGAGGAGGGGGGAGGAAATGAAGGTAAGTACCAAAGCATTTTACATGACAAATGAGTACCAAGCATTTTACATGACAAATGAATAAAAAAAATTGAGATCTTTTCAATGTGTGTCTAAGTTAGGTGTTAATGGTGGGTTTGGATATGGTACTACGATTTTCTCAGATGCCATTTCTCGAGTTTGAGACAGAGCAACAAATAGCAATTTCCATTATAGATTAGAAGTTAATTCCACTTAAACCTATCACAATTTGGGTTGGACTACCATGTGCATCTGCCACACTTCAGACATGGAATATATATGAACATCAATCACGACCTACCAATTGTTGGCCACACATAGATTGGGTAAAATTGACTGTCCATCAGTAGGGGGTCAAGTAGATAATTAGGAAGCTACAATGGGTTGATTTAAAAATTAAGAAAAATGGAGGAACCAATGTTTGGTCCATTGAATTTAATTAGTGTGGTTTTTGGGCCATGTTCCATCCAAAATAGGACCACAAATTGGATGGTCAGAATCAGATATTCTTATTTTTTTAGTGATTTTATGGGAGAAACTCATGACATTGTTTACAAATTGAAGTCACACTATATTAGACTCAATCTCAATAGCTAGATACCTACATATATATCCACATGCAATTAATGGATAGTGATTTGCACATTGCAGGGTATGAGTTTCTAATGAGTTAGGAGCAGGCAATGGGAAAGGAGCTAAGTTTGCAACCATTGTATATCAGCAGCTACATCTTCAATTATAGGGCTTCTGTTTTGATTACTTATCCTAGTCTTTCATGACAAGTTCCCCCTCTTTTTCACCACAAGCCCAATCATAGTGGATGCAAGTGAAAAACTTGCAATCCTATTGGCCTTCACCATCCTACTTTGGAAATTGGAAGTGAACAAAAGTTTCATTTTGATTGTGGACTATGATTACTGGAAGGTAGATATCTTGAGACTTCAGTGATTATGTGGAGATCAAATCCGTATACTACGAGACCCCATATAAACAATCTCTTTTGGATAACTAGCCAATCAAAGGTCTATTCACATCTCTACTTATGTCATAGAGTTGAATAGAATACTAAAAGCCTTTTTATATAGACTTAAAAGCATATAATTTCATTTCTACAGCAACTTTGGACTCCATATTCGACACAGATGGGGACTGCAGAGGAGAGAGAAGAAAGATGGGATGAGAGAGATTGAAACCTTTCTCAAACTAGTTGAGTGAAAGCCACCCTGTATCTGCAAACTGCCCCCTTTTTTGCCCCCTTTCCTAACATCAAAGAAAGAAAGACATTGTTGTGTTGCTTTGAATGGGGTTACATTTGGCCTTTTTTTGGTAAATACAGAGATTGGTAGCAATTCTACCCTAAAAAGAAGTAAATGGATCCCAAAAAAAACACAAAAATGAACAGAACAAGCTCCATTTCCAAATCCCACACAAAAACCACTCAAAACTCAAAGAAATGCAACTACCTAATAGAGATTAAGAACAAGAAAAACACGATTTCAAGCTTACCTCCGAAATGTCGACCAAAGCTAGGGGTTGAGATCGAAATGTTTCATATGATGGGGAATCGATCGAGAAATACCTCGATTTCCATGGATTTGCAGAGATATAGACCTTGAAATTCGAATCCGGCGCTGGAAAACTTTGAAAAGGAGAGAAACATGAACATCAAAAACCCTAGATTTTTTCTTCTTCTGCTCTTCTTCTTCTTTTGCTCTTGTTCATCTTCTTCAACACAAATGATCGATGAACCACAAAACCCTACAACTTCATCGATAAGAGGCTATGTAGCCTACGAGAGAGGGATCGGATCTGGAGACTGTGAAAAAAAAAAAAGCAATTTTGTGAAAGAGATTTGGGGATTAGGGTTTCTTTGGCGATTCGAAGAGACCGGGAGAGAGAGCGATGGAGATTAACGTTTTCTTAGGGGTGGACGTCGTTTGGCATCTTTAAAGGGATATCATTAAACGACGCCCTAAAGACCGTATATGTGTATAGAATGAAATCAGCTACACCATCATGGATGGGACCCATTTACAGATTCCAGTCGTTTATGGCCCGTTTTGACGTAGTGAATTTAGTTCAAGAAAAAGCAGCCCATTGTTGGCAATTACAAGATAAAATCTTGTATTGATCAGCTATGATTGTAAAAAGCATGTTCAATCTGATGACTGCTATGTTAGAAAACTTTGGGGTTTTAAAACCTCTTTGAATTAATCCAATAATACTATAAATATAAAATCTAAACCAGTAGAATAGATAAATGGTACCTGATTGTGCCATCTTTAAACTCTGATCAAACAGAAAGTTGGTCTTCAATGGGGAGTCTTAAGCTTTATATTTTTTCTCCAATAAATGATGGTTGCGCAAAGAAACAATTGTAGTCAAGAGAGTTACCCGAATTACCTTTTATAGGTGCTAACTCTCTCCTTCCATTAAGAAGGGAATAAATAAATTTTCATCCCCACATTAACTCGATGACGGTTATAAAAGGAAAATTAAAGCAGACAAAATCCTTTAAGAAATCTTCAAGAGATGGGATAACCGTGGTAATGTAGGGCCACAACTGACTTTCGGTCCAAGATGCTCAAGCTATCTACGTATACTTGGTAGTTTTACTGTGCAGGAACTAATCAACAGGTTCTCATACAAAGAATTTCTGGTTGAAAAGTATCCCCACATGTAGAAAATGAGGCATTCTGGAGGTGTACAAGTCTCTTCTGGAGCCACCGACCATTTTCCAATTCGAACAATTGGCTGATGATTATAAAATCAGATATTATGCTATCAGATAGATACTGGTGTTTTCACATGGATCACGATTCTACACCCACCCTAAAAACATCATTTCAACTACCTGAAACAGACGCGCACACTGTTTTGTTTTTGCCTACAATATTCCAATCCATTATAAAGATGACAAGAAGTCGCTAACACCCCTTCAAAGATCAAAACCAAGAAATTACAGAAAGAAGAAAAAAAATCCGAGAAGGCAGGCCAATGGGTGTGGTGATAATAGATGGATCAACAGTTCGATCCTTCGTCTCAGACGAAGAGGTCTTCAACAAGAGCGTGGAGGAGCAATTCGCCGCGCTCGATCTCAACAGCGACGGCGTCCTCTCGCGATCGGAGCTCCGCCGTGCCTTCGAGTCATTGCGCCTGCTCGAGACCCACTTCGGTGTCGACGTCGCCGCCCCTCCGCCAAGCGAGCTCACCACTCTCTACGACTCCATCTTCGAGAAATTCGACTGCGACCACAGCGGCACCGTCGATCTCCAAGAGTTCAAGTCCGAGATGCGTAATCTCATGCTCGCCATCGCAGACGGCCTCGGATCGGCCCCTATCCAGATTGCCATCGAGGAGGATGGCCAGAGCTTTCTTCAGCAGGCTGCTGATCTTGAAGCCATGAAAATCCAAACCGCACTAGCATCATCAGCTCCTCCTCAGAAATGAAGGAATGAGATTTCGTTTTTACGTGTTCGCTTTGTTGTTGACTTCTTGTGTTTATTTTATGTGTGGTTAGTATCTATTACTATTAGATAACAACTACCTCTTTTCTCATCGTGGATTTGCTTAATAGAAACTGAATCTGTTGTGCTTTATTTTATACTGGTTTGACATGCAAGAACCCAAAAATAATTTCTGGGTTTTGTGATTTGAAGACTAATTTATAGATGGGTATTCCTTAAATCACGGCCCCTTCAAGTAGGTATGGTTTTACCGGGCTTTTTTTTTTTCTTTCTATCAACTTGTCACAGAGAAACTACTACAAGAAACCTGCAATTGTTCAGAGATTCTGAAAATGACATTCATAACCGTCTAATTCCATCTCTCTTCTTCCCCACCTGCAATTTTTCTGCTACATGTGGAAGAAGAGATGAAGAGAGAAACAAGACCCAAAAAAAAAAAAGACAAGAACAGAAGTCAGAAATCATTGCATAAAGCTGGAATACAGGGAAAAAGAAAAGATGGTATTATTGGAATTTGGAAAGCAAAAGAAGGTTTTCTTTAGAAACGTGAGAAGGGAATGGAATAGAAGGAATCCAATGTGAATTATCATGCGTACCTGGTTCAGATGCTATCTCCCCTTTATATATGAGTATTACCGGAGACTTTGTTATGGGCTTGATGATCTGGCTGCTGAGATCATCAGCTCACAAAACAATAAATGGCGGTCCATCACAGCCCACATTGCATTAATTGCCAGTCCGATCAGCCCATGTCGCATTAAATGCCAGTCACATTGGGCCTGATCCTGTCTGGACTCAATGGCAGGCGAAGATCTCACTGGATCCTTTCTTGGGCCTCCCCCGATGGGGCTGTGACCGTTGGATGCTGCCCTGTCAGAGGGTTGGACGGCCAGGATGACGTCTGTCTTGTCACTGTGCGCCTGGAGGCAGGAGATATTTTAAACACGCACCTCGGCTGGCAGTCTTCCAGCCGGGATGCGTGTTGGAACCGGGCTTAGCGGAGGACAGCCTTAGCCGGACTGGGACCATGAACCGCACCCCGGCTGGCGCTCTACTACCGCGGCCAGGACGCGCTCGGCCGGACTGAAGATTAGGCCATTAGTTTAACAGCTTTGGGACGATTAGGAATCTCCCCACACAATAGCCCCCTAGCTTGCGGCTTCTCTGGGGTCCCGGGATCCCAAACTCAGTGAAGTCGGAAGCTATGAAGGCGCTGGAGTAGTCATAGGTCTTGTGCTAGTGACAGCTGGCATCTACTCCTTCCCAAACTTCTTTTCCCGCCCGAAGCAATAAATGCAGCGCGTCAATCACAAGAGATGGGATAGACAGCGACACGCGTCCCCATCGGAACGGCCGTGCCGTTGGACATGGGAAGCGCACAGCCGCCTGATGCGATGTTTCGAGTTTCGAGGACGGCGCTTGGGGCGGAGCGGCGCTTCTCCTGCTACAAGAGGTTGCTGCCGTCTTCTCCTCATCCTTTACATCCGAAGAACTGATCCAGAAGCTCTCTGCCGTTGAACAGACCGCTGCGACGTGCATTTGAGGATTCTCTGGTTGCTTTTTCCGAGCGTGAGCTTCTTTCCTTTCCTTTAGATTCTCTCTTTCTAGGTTTTCTGTCCCTCCTCCTCTTAACCACACATGGGGATTTACAGTCACTGGGTAGAGAACGACATCGCCCTAGATGGGCTTAGGGGGGCGTACGAGATACCGGAGGACGTGTTGATCAGACGAGCGGATCCTGCAGATTATGCACTCCGCTCGTACTCGGGGGGGTGGATGCCCTTCCCGTTGATCGCCATCGTAGAGGGCGGAGTTAGGTTCCCCCTAGACCCACTCCTTAGAGCCTGCCTCAGCACCTGGGCCCTTAGTCCGTGTCAGCTGTCGCCCAACGGTTACAAAGTCATCATGGGCACAGCCGTGTTGAACAAAAGTCTAGGCATTGACCTCGGCGTCCATGACATCGAAGATGTCTACGACATTTGCAAATCCAAGGAGGATGGCTACTACCTCCGAGTCAGGCCCCGATGCACGGCTTTCGTCACGGCACTTGAGGATTCCAGTAAATATGCCGGAGACGACCTTGTGTGCGTTTCGGGGAACTGGGAGTTCGGCGCCGAGGAGGATAGGGTGCACAGGGTACCGCGTCACCCCGGGGTCGTCCCAAGTAATCCCCTCTACTTGTTATCGTTAATCTTATTTTAGTCCCTGCCTTGGTGCTTGGTGGATTGATGTCCTTTTGGTTCATTTTGCAGCTGCTCGCGAAAGGAGGCAACGGGCCAGACGGGACGGCTGGAGAAAGAACGAGGAGTGGTACCGGGCCATCAGGGGGTGCACCGAGTTCTCCAACAGATCGGCCTGGGCTCTGCTAGGTTACGAGCCGAGGTACAGGGGTTACAACAAAAGGTCCACGCTGCTCGATCCGCTGCCCCAAGGAGAGGATCCAGGGACGAGTAACCCCTTTGTTGGCGGCCGTCCGGAGGCGGTGTTTGAAGAGGGGGGTCCTTCTGGAGCTGCTGCCGGTGCTGAAGCATCGCCTGAACAGCAACCCTCCCCCGAACCGCAGTCAAGCGGCACTCCTTTGGTGAGGAGAGCGCGGCGTCCCCATATCGATTTAGAAGAAATGTCACGGGTCCCGGCATTCGTGGACCTGGAGGCATTGGCCCTAGGCGATGAGGGCGAGGTGTCTCCGCCAGCAGTCCGGGCTTCCGCTGGACACTTAGCCCCCAGCCCTGGCGAGTCCCCTGGGGCTCTCGAGGTGGCGGTACCGACCCGCGAGCCAAGCCCGGAAGTCCAACGTCCCCCTGAGGTCGCTTGCAACGAGAGCTCCTCAAGGAAGAGGCCGAGGGAAGAGGGAGGCGGCTCGGGCAGGATATCGCGGGTAGCCGAGCCAGCACCCTGGACGCCGAACTTCCTACTCGAGCCAGGGAGGCCTATGACCGTGGATGACTGCATTCACAGGAGGCCAGATCCCCTCGTGCTTGAAGCACTCGGCCATGCTTGCGCACTGCCGCGCGACATGGCTCGATTGGAAAAGATGAGCGATCCCAAGCTGGTGACGTCACTACTGCACTCCTGCTTCCAGGTAACTTAGCTTGTAATTTCAACTGTTTTGCAAGTGCTCCACTTCGGTCATTAACATATTCTGTTCTCTTGTCAGACGTTGCAGAAGTCGATGGTGGTCATCGACAGGTTCAGCAAGCAGGGTCCCTTGGTGGCTGGCCTCACCGAGGAGAAGAGGGAGCTTGAGGAGGCGCTGGGGTCTAGCGTTTCAAAAGTTAATCAGTTGGAGGCGTTCCAGGGTGACCTCCGGGCCAAACTTGGAGAGGTGGCGATGGAGATTGAAAACGAGAAAATGAAGAACGCCGACCTCGAGGCCCAAATGGAGAGTTTGAAGAGCGACCTCCGCGCCGAAACGAAGCGGGCGGACGAGGCGGAGGCCAAAGTCAAGGCGGAGAGTGAGGCGGCTTTCCAGGACGCGGCCACCCAAGCGACCGTTTACTACGGCGCGAAGGTATTCCGCGTTCGGGACAAGGCGTGGGCGAAGGCGTGGCGCGCCGCTTTGAGGGAGGTCGGGATTTCGGAGGACCACCCGTCCTTTGTGGACCCCCCGATCTATCCTGGTCCATCGGCGCCGGATAACACAGTCATTATTGGCCCCCCGGTCGGTGTCGACAGCGGCCCAGCCCCTCAAGAAGCCTCCGCCGACGTCCCCTGTAATCCAGTTCTACAAGAACCATGAAGAGCCGGTCGCTGTTATCTCTCTTTTTCCCCCTTTTTTTTTTTTTTTTTTTTATATCGCCATGTAATCTGTACGCTCCAAAATGTAAACTTCCAGTAATCAATAAATCGAACTTTTTATTATTCTTCACTCCCGCACCGTTTGCATGCTCGATCTTCTCATGGTGTTTGTACTTTCTCCTTTTTTTTTTTTAAACAAGATCATAACGGGTAATTAAAGTGGCGATGATGTCATGCGATGCCGATGCCTTCACGGTACTGAGGCGGCCACAATGGCCCCATGTTAAGGTAGCGCGTGCATCATGGCTTCATGCCGGGGTGGTGCGTGGACCAGCCCCACGGCAATCGTGGCGGCCCGTAGGCTTCATGCCGGGGTGGTGCGTGGACCAGCCCCACGGCAATCGTGGCGGCCCGTAGGCTTCATGCCGGGGTGGTGCGTGGACCAGCCCCACGGCAATCGTAGTGGCCCGTAGGCTTCATGCCGGGGTGGTGCGTGCAATCGTAGTGGCCCGTAGGCTTCATGCCGGGGTGGTGCGTGGACCAGCCCCACGGCAATCGTAGTGGCCCGTAGGCTTCATGCCGGGGTGGTGCGTGGACCAGCCCCCACGGCAATCGTATCATGCCGGGGTGGTGCGTGGACCAGCCCCACGGCAATCGTAGTGGCCCGTAGGCTTCATGCCGGGGTGGTGCGTGGACCAGCCCCCACGGCAATCGTAGTGGCCCGTAGGCTTCATGCCGGGGTGGTGCGTGGACCAGCCCCCACGGCAATCGTAGTGGCCCGTAGGCTTCATGCCGGGGTGGTGCGTGGACCAGCCCCCACGGCAATCATAGTGGCCCGTAGGCTTCATGCCGGGGTGGTGCGTGGACCAGCCCCCACGGCAATCATAGTGGCCCGTAGGCTTCATGCCGGGGTGGTGCGTGGACCAGCCCCCACGGCAATCATAGTGGCCCGTAGGCTTCATGCCGGGGTGGTGCGTGGACCAGCCCCCACGGCAATCATAGTAGCCCGTAGGCTTCATGCTGGGTCGACAGTGGGGACAAGAGCAGAGACTCAAAACTGCTTTCATTAAAATCTTGGGGCATCTCGAGTACAACAGAATTAAAAGTAGAACTTCTTGAGATGCGATACATTCCACGGCCGAGGTAACTGTCGGCCATCCATATCTTCGAGTCTATAAGCTGATTGCCCCGCGATGGCGACTACCTTAAATGGTCCGTGCCAGTTTGGCGCCAACTTGCCCTGGCTTGGGTCTCGATCCGATGGGAGTGTCTTCTTCAGGACTAATTCTCCAACTGAGAACCTTCTTTCTCTGACCCTTCGGTTATAACCTTTGGCCAGTCGCCGCTGATAGTCAGTCAGTCTGATGGTTGCTAATTCTCTGCGTTCATCGGCGAGATCCAACTCCCGGGCAATGTTCGTGTCATTCTGGCCTTGGTCAAAGAGATCCGACCTCAAAGTCGGGAGGCCGACCTCAAGAGGGATGACCGCCTCCATCCCATATGCAAGGGAAAACGGGGTTGCTGAAGTGGAACGCCTTGGGGTCGTTCTATAGGCCCATAAAACACTTGGAAGCTCTTCTACCCATCTCCCTTTCGCCTGGTCTAACCGCTTCTTCAACCCGTCGAGTACCACCTTATTGGAGATCTCTGCTTGGCCATTGCTTTGCGGATATGCTGGGGTAGAATAGCGGTTCTTGATGCCGAGTTCCTTGGAGAAGTTTTTGAAGGCAGCAGAATCAAACTGGGTGCCGTTATCCGAGACGAGAACTCTTGGGATGCCGAACCTAGTGACGATGTTCTTCCATACAAAATTCTTCGTGTCACGCTCGGTGATGGAAGACAGCGATTCTGCTTCTATCCACTTTGTGAAGTAATCAGTCGCCACTATTAACCATCTCTTATTTCCCGGAGCTCGGTGGAGTGGTCCTACAATGTCCAGCCCCCACTGGGCGAAGGGCCATGGGCTAGAGAGTGAGCTCAGATCATGTGCTGGTTGATGGAGGGAATGGGAGAACTTCTGGCACTTCTCACATTTCTTGGCGTATAACCGCGCGTCCCTCTGCATATATGGCCACCAGTACCCCTGACTGATCGCTCGGTAAGCCAACGATCTTCCTCCTATGTGGCTTCCACAAATTCCTTCGTGTATCTCATAGAGAAAGTCTTCCACTCTGCTTGGATGGACGCATTGAAGGTATGGGCCAGTGAATGACTTCCTGTAGAGTTTGCCCTCGGGGGACAACCAAAACCGTGTAGCTTTCAATCTGAGCCGGTGAGCCTCAATCTTGTCCTCCGGGAGTTGGTCGTCCTTAAGATAGGATATAATTGGATCCATCCAGCTTGGGCCGGAGTCAAGATGGAGGACTTCCCGGGGTGGCTGAAGCTCTATGCTGGGTCTTGCCAGCGATCCCACTTCGATAGTTCTTTTCTTCCCTGCCTCAACGGCGGAGGCTAGGCTGGCTAGGGCATCGGCATGAGAGTTTGACCCCCTGCTGATCTGTTTGACCTCGGCTGTGTGGAATTCTGAGAGAGACTTCTTTGCGAGGGCGAGGTAGGCGGACATCCTGTCGTCTCGGGCCTGATAATCTCCTGTCAACTGGTTAATCACTAGCTGGGAGTCACTGAAGACGAGCAACTGCCGAGCTCCGAGGATTTTAGCACTACTCAATCCAGCTAACAGGGCTTCATATTCGGCTTCATTATTTGACGCTTTGAAATCCAGAGTAAGGGCTTGCTCAATAACGAAACCATCCGGAGTCTGGATGACGGCTCCAGCACCAGCTCGCTTGGCTGTTGACGATCCATCAACGAAGACCTTCCATACGGGAGCCGGAGATTGGCTTGGAGATAGTCCGTCCTCCCCCGGGAGGGGTACCTCGAGTTCGTCCGCGGGCTCGGGGCCGGGCTGAGTTGGCGCCGAGGTCGGAGGTACGAACTCCACAATAAAGTCCGCCAGGACCTGAGCTTTGATGGCTGTTCTGGGCTGGTATCGAATATCATATTGCCCGAGCTCTATCGCCCACCGCGAAAGCCTTCCTGAAAAATCAGCTTTTCGGAAAACAGACTTGAGCGGATGCTTTGTAACCACCATCACAGTATGAGTTTGAAAATAATGGGAGAGCTTGCGAGAGGCACTGACTAACGCTAACGCAAGCTTCTCCAACTGAGTATACCTGGTCTCGGCATCGAGGAGCGATTTGCTCGTGTAATAAACCGGTTTTTGTTGATTTTCCTCCTCCCTAATGAGGACTGAGCTCACAGCTCGATCCGAGACAGCCAGGTACAAATATAATAATTCCCCATGTTTTGGGGTTGAAAGTAATGGGGGTGAAGAGAGATAGGCCTTGAGTGCTTGCAAGGCCTGGTCGCATTCGGGGGTCCATTGAAATTTAGAGTTTTTTCTTAATAACTTAAAGAAGGGCTGGCACTTATCTGAAGATCGGCTAATGAATCGATTTAGCGCGGCAGTCATGCCAGTAAGCTTCTGGACTTCTTTCGCAGTAGCCGGGCTCTGCACTCTGAGGATGGCGGAAATCTGGTTCGGATCCGCCTCAATCCCTCTCCTCGTGACCAAGCTCCCAAGGAATTTGCCAGAACCGACGCCGAAGGCGCACTTGGAGGCGTTCAATTTCAGCTTGTACTTTTTCAGGACGGCAAACACCTCAGCTAGATCAGACAGATGGTTCACGGCCTGCTTGGATTTGACGACCATGTCGTCAATATATACCTCGATAGTATTGCCGAGCTGCGCCTCAAACATCCTGGTGACCAGGCGCTGATAGGTGGCGCCCGCGTTCTTTAAACCGAAAGGCATTACCCTATAGCAGTAGATGCCCCTGGGCGTTATGAACGCGGTCTTCTCTTCATCCGGAGCGTACAGAGGTATCTGATGGTAGCCCCGGTATGCGTCAAGAAAGCTCATCCGGTCGTGGCCCGCGGTGGCGTCGATCATTTGATCTATCTTCGGGAGCGGGAAGCTGTCTTTAGGGCAGGCCTTGTTGAGATCGGTGAAGTCAACGCACACCCTCCACTTGCCAGTCTTCTTCTTGACTACCACCGTGTTGGCCAGCCAGACCGGGTATTGCACTTCCCTGATCGCCCCGGCTGCGAGTAGCTTGCCGACCTCTTCAACCACGGCTTCTGTCTGGGGCAGTCCGGTCCTGCGAGCCTTCTGCATCACTGGCTTATGCTTGGGATCTACATTCAGCTTATGGCATATGACCTCGGGATCAATGCCAGGCATCTCTTCTGGGGTCCAGGCAAAGGCTTCTATGTTCTGGGACAAGAATTCGACCAACTCGGACCGTTCTGGCTCGGTGAGTTGGCCGCCAAGCAGGAAGAACTTCTCTGGGTCAAGAGGACTGACCCTGATCTCGATTAGATCTTCCACGCTCTTCTTCTCAGGATCTTGGCCGACCCTATCCAGCTCTTTCTCCAATTCGGCCATGTTGACCTGCTTGGGCTCGCGTTCCCCTGGAACCACGGCCATCAAGCACCGCTGAGCCATTTGCTGATCTCCCCGAACGGTCACTACTTTTACTCTGCCGCCGTCTTCCAATGGAAATTTCAACCTTTGGTGTAGAGTGGAGGGCACCGCTTCCATGTCATGGAGCCAAGTCCTACCCATGATGGCATTGTAGGGAGATGGCGCGTCAACCACCAGAAAATCCACCATCACGGAGGCTCCTCCAACCTGAACTTTAAGGGTCACCTTCCCTTTCGGGTATACAGGCTGGGCACTGAAGCCTATCAATGGAGTTCGGGCCTCTTGCAGATCTGCTTCCGAAAGGCCCATCTTCCTGAAGCAATCGAAATAAAGGACCTCGGATGAACTGCCGGGGTCAACAAGGATCCTCTGGACCCTACAATTCTTCAGCTTCAGGGTGACAACAAGCGGATCATTATGTGGGAGTTGTACGCCCTCCAGGTCGTCATCAGAAAACCAAATCTTGGGCCGCTCCTTACGAGGCTTTTTCGCGACCGGTTCTAACTCGGCAGCCATCACCTGTTTTCCATGGGAAGCCCGTCTCGCCTCGGCACGCGCTTGATTACTCTCTCTGGACGGGGGAGCGAGGTGTATGACACTAATGAGTTTTTCGGATCCATCGCTGTCCTGACTTTTTTCATTCCGGTGCCGTGCTCGGAGCTCATCCCTGTCACTCGCCTTGACATATTCTTTGAGGTGCCCGTCTTGAACAAGTTTCTCCAAGTGAGACCTGAGGATTCTGCATTCCTCGGTACTGTGGCCCTTCTGTCTATGATAATCACAGAATCTACTCTGGTCGCGGCTGGCCGGATCGCCCCTCATGGGCGGCGGCCAGCTGAAATACGGCCTGGATTTAATTTTGGTCATGATCTTGTGAATAGGCTCCTTAAATATGGTATCAACAGCTTTGTAGGGATCGGAGGACAGTCTGAGCTTCTTGTCTCTGTAAGAAGGTACGCGAGCTTTCGCCGAGCTGGTCGAGGCTTTGCGTCGGCTCGAGTCTTCTCTCCTGGAGGACCGATCTTCCTGCCTCGAGGATTTGCCGTCCCTATCCGTTCGGCCGACACGAAAGCTTTCCCGAGCTCGGAGCTGATCGTCCTCCTGAGCTATGAAGCGGTTCACCCGGGCCATCAACGCCGATATCGAGGTCACAGGGTTACCAGCCAGATCTTTTCGAAGATCATTGTCCGGCAGCAAGGCGTTCTGGAAAGCGAAAATCGCCACTTCATCTTTAGAGCCGTCGATCTGGCTATAGATTTTCCAGAATCGCTTGGCAAACCGAGTAATGTTCTCGCCCTGCCTCATCCTTAGAGCCATTATATCGGCATCTGTTTTCGGAATAACCCTGTAGGCTTGGGAATTTGTTTATGAAGGAACGCTGGAGTTGCTGCCAGGTCGAGATGGAATTCTCTGGAAGACCGCAGAACCACTTTAAAGGGAGCTCGCCCAGGCTGGACGAGAAAACCCTGCAATTCAAACGTCCTTCATCCCCCCAGACAGACATCCTCTGAGAAAAATGTCGAAGATGCGCTGCCGGATCCGAAGCTCCTTCATAAGTGACGAATCTTGGGACGGTAAACTTCTTTGGAAGAGGATGATCTCTGATATCATCAGTGAAAGGTGAAGCGCCGAGGTCGGCGAACAGGCTAGCGTCTTGATGACTTCGAGTGAGACCAGCCACCTCCAAGTTCCGCCGAACTGCTTGCTGAATCTGCTCCTCAAGCCACCCCTGAGTGTCATGGCGGATTTCGGAACTGCCTTCCAACCTCTTCCTAGATAGACCGCGGCTGCTGCTGGAGACTTCGTCGTGGGTTTGACTGCGCCTCCTCTCATTCAAATGGAATCTAAGATCCCTCTGAGGAGGGGTGACTTGCCGATGGTGAGACGAACCTGCTCCGCTGGCTCGCTGCAGACGCTGTCTGGCGGTGTCAGCTGCCTCAGCTGTCTCCCTGAGCTGTCGTTGGAGGCGTCTGATAAGGGCATCCTTCTCCCGGATAGTAGCATTCTGCGCCTGTATCTCCTCGTAAGCGGGGTCGAAACTCTCATCAGAGTCATGAGCCTCACTGTGTCTTCGGTGATCAAGCGAAACCGGAGACTTACGTCGAGCCTGCCTAAAGGTAAGATCTCTTTCTCTCGGAGGCGGAAGGGGAGTCACCACCTCCTGTGGATATGACCGCGGGCAGGACTGGTCCCCCCGCAAGTAGATAGGAGTGGACCTCAAGGACTCATGGAAAGGGTTCACCATGGTCCCTGAGGGGCCCGCTTCAGGTGCCTTTCCACCTTTTGCAGCTCTCCCAGCCATAGTATGAAGGAAGATTGACAATCACGTTCTTCCCACAGACGGCGCCAATTGTAAGTGCAATTACGGTAACTCACAAGATTTTGAGATGCCTTAGAGGACTTAATCAAATGACTATCGAGAGCTGGCCGGTGTCGACTCGCGGGACCTGAAAGGGAAGAGAGAGGAGGTCAAAGAACCCTGGCCGTGGCAGCACAGGGCTCTCCGATGCCTCAGTTAGTATGAATACTGGGTTTTTTTATGGGAGAAGAAGAGAGATAGGAGGTCTTTGTATGCTATATGCGTACCTGGTTTAGATGCTCTCTTCCCTTTATATATGAGTATTACCGGAGACTTTGTTATGGGCTTGATGATCTGGCTGCTGAGATCATCAGCTTACAAAACAATAAATGGCGGTCCATCACAGCCCACATTGCATTAATTGCCAGTCCGATCAGCCCATGTCGCATTAAATGCCAGTCACATTGGGCCTGATCCTGTCTGGACTCAATGGCAGGCGAAGATCTCACTGGATCCTTTCTTGGGCCTCCCCCGATGGGGCTGTGACCGTTGGATGCTGCCCTGTCAGAGGGTTGGACGGCCAGGATGACGTCTGTCTTGTCACTGTGCGCCTGGAGGCAGGAGATATTTTAAACACGCACCTCGGCTGGCAGTCTTCCAGCCGGGATGCGTGTTGGAACCGGGCTTAGCGGAGGACAGCCTTAGCCGGACTGGGACCATGAACCGCACCCCGGCTGGCGCTCTACTACCGCGGCCAGGACGCGCTCGGCCGGACTGAAGATTAGGCCATTAGTTTAACAGCTTTGGGACGATTAGGAATCTCCCCACACAGGTATGAAGTTTTTCTTGGAAAAAATGCCCTCCGATATTAAGGTTAGTTCCACAACTCAGAGAAAAATAAGAGGAAGGAAACAGAAGTTTGTACGTGTGTAAGATGCTTAAGATGCTTTCGTCTTGATTTTTCGATGATTGAGTCTTGATCAGAATTTATCCCGATCTTTCAAGGATTATGGACGTAATCACCGGATAAGGATAACTCCTTACCTTATCTGGTATTTATACGGTCTGCAACGTGGCCGAGTCTCTGGTGCCTTTACCGAAGCTAGAATGGTCTCGGTACTGTGAAAGCGTCTACCGGCACCATTGCCGAGATGTATAAAGCTGAGAGCCAGCTGATACTCTTACCGATAATCTCTGTTTCATGAAACGTCTACATAGCATTGATTTGGACCTAAGGGTTTTCTCTACTATGCATCTTCCAAATGACTCTACATCTTCATCTTCATCTCTGCATTTGAACAGATCCAAGAGGAAAAAAAAAGCTATTGACAAAGTCATTTGGGTTCTTTAGAATTAAAGGTCTTGGCTCTCTTCATAGCAGTAGGTTTCCTCCATGCTTCAAATTGCAGACACACCATCAACCCATCCCATCATCTCAGATATTTGACTCGAAGGCAGCCATCATCAACGGGATATCTAAAAGGGATAGTTGGGGAAGAGCAATCATGTTATCACATGAGCCTCCACAGCAAGCATGCACATTTGATGAAATAGTGCCCCTCAAAGTCATCTCGACCAAGTAGTCCATGTTCGGCCATAAATTCTACTCAACCAAATTCACTATCAAGGTCGTCCTTTAATCAGGTGAGTGCCACACCTTTTTTCTTTCTATAGTGATCATTAGAAGGGAAAAAGGGAAAAGAAGAAAATAGGATCATCCCATCTCTGTTGTAAAACGGCATTTAGTTTATAGAAGAAGAAAGAAGAAAGAAGAAGAAAGAGGAAAGTGGAGGTAGAAATACCACCACACTAGGCCTTGTTTTTGGGATCTACCCTTTTTCCTAGAGACTATTTAAAATAGACCCACAAAAAAAAGAGCCATAGAAAAAAGAGGCTAGAATCAAAAGAGGTGTTCGGTAATGTAATGATATATATTAAATACATTTTTTAATATAAATGGTTGAGAGTTTTTCACATATTTCTTGAGATCCATAGATCACAAGGTATTAAGCGATGAAAATGAACTCCATGGTTGCGCTCAGCCTTCCAAAGAGATCTAATGGTTTGGATCTTGTGTTTGGGGCCCGCATAATCCAATGACTCGCGTCTTTTGCTCATATCTGGATATTGGTGATGATCCAATAGGTGAAATCTAGTCGCATGATCATGTTTGATCTCGTGAACATTTCAGCGGTTTGGATCTTGTTTTATACGCACATAAATAATAATAAAAAATGAAAAATGTATTGCTCATAGACAAATCCAATATTGAGAATAACAAACCAATGGTTATTTTTGTTTTGCAAATATCTCAAGATCCATAAGGTATCAAGTTTTGAGAATTTACCACATAGTCATTTTCAACCTTCCAAAGAGATTTAACGATTTCGATCTTGCGTTTGGGGCCCACATATCATAGCAAATTGTATCCAATGGCTCACGGTTGTTTGCACATATCTCGAGATTAGTGATGATCCAATGACTTAAATTTGGTCTCATAGTCACTTTAAATTTTTTGAACATTTTCAACGGTTTGGATTGTGAATCAAACTCTTCTATTTTGATTAAAAAAAAAAACGGAATGAGGTGTGAATGGGTATAATCACTGTTCACCCACCTCTTCTTTTTTCTCTCCTAATTCCACATGCAGCCAAAGTTGGGTTGTAGAAAATAGAGGCATTATCTCTATTTCTCTACACCATCTAGAGGCATTGAAACACTGTCAAACGCCTCTATTTTTGAAATTTCTATCTGAGTTAGAGATTTTGACAAATAGAGGCAAAAATTAGACTTGCCAAACATTGGCTAAGTAGACCTAAGTAGGTAGGTTGGGATGAAGAAAATGGGATGCATACAAAAGTCCCCGAAAAACTCAATTTTCAAAAGAGAAAAAAAAAATAGAAAAAAAAAAACTCATATTCTCATTAGATGTCCTATTTTGAAATGTAAATTGAAAACTGAAACCTTATTTTGAAATGTCAACTTTCCTGGTCCTGATTTTGAAATTTTCCTAAGATCTACCATAAGATGTTACCAAACTTTAAGGTTGTTAAATCAAGGCAGGCTACACGGTCACCAAACTATTCAATTGATATATATGGTTTTCGGGGCGATTTGATTTATGCTCAATTTGATGCAATTCCACTCTCAATTTCAATTTTGATTTTTGATTTTCACTTATCTTTTCAAATAAGAATGTCTCGTCTAGATAAGAAGATAAGTCTCAATGCAAATAGAACTCACTGCTCACAATTACATGTGAATATATATATATATATATATATATTTCTACATATCTATCATGGGCACCACATGATGAAAATCCAAACCATGCAAAATAAATGTTAGCCCCTCCAATGATATATGTTAAAATTTTGTTTCATTAGATGTAGACCCCACCGTTTGATTGAGCGCATGATGTCATTGTGATTAGTTGGTGATGAAGACAATTCCCGTTTTTTATAGATGGTGATGAATCTATTATGGATAGTAAGTAGAAGACATTTTTTTATAGTAAAAACATGATCCACCTGGGCTCGAGCTGAACCTTTTTCAGGCTAGCCGAGCTTCGGCCAAACACTTATGTCCTGAGTCGGGCTTAGGCCAATGGTCTAAAAAATAGGGTGGGCCTAGATATTGCAAAGCGACAATTCAATCCATGTCTGGACACTAGCGTGCATAATGAAAGAAGTTAGAATCTTTGATATAAAACTTTACAATATTACATATTGTAGATGATGTCATTTTATTATTTATTACACGCCACTACAATCTCTTCCTTCATTGCATAGTTTCCAAATAACTACTCCAAAACTATTGTCTCATAGAGCTTCCACCTTTCCCTCCCTAAATCGAAGAAGGCTTCCACCTTTCTTTTGCTAAAAGGAAGGAGCTACTGGGACACCTTAGTAAGTGATATTGACCACAAATAGCCATATAAAGAAAATGGAGACATGGGTGTCTTTGGCATTGTGTCATTCGGATGTTTCCATGTTCTTACGAGATAAGGTTGTGAAAAATATGTTTACTATGTGGAAATGACTTTCCCAATTTTGATCTCTCGAGAAGGAATCTCAAAATCTTAACCCTAGCATAAGAAAGTTAGAAAAAAAACTTTATTTTTAAAATTTCTTTTTATTTTTAAAAAACAACTTGCTGGCACTGTTGTTTCTCACTTATCTCTTTCCTTTTAAATAATGTCATTTAAAGACGCTAAATCCTCTCACTTTTCTTAAACGTAGGCCCCACATTTACAATCTCAAAGAAGGTGGCCCTACTTTATAATTCCTAAAGGTGGGTCATATAGTTAAGACTACAAAAGATGGAGCCACACTGTAAATCATACGAATGTGAGCCCACATTGTGAATCCTATGAATGTAAACCCATGTTTGGGTTTATAAAAGTGGGCACCACATTGTATTTTTTAAATGTGGTTACCATGTTCACAATCAACAAAAAAGACGACCCCACATTATAATTCCTATAAAGGTGGTCCCACATTGTAAATTCTATGAATGTGCTACCCACATGTTCTAATTTTTAATGGTGGGCACCACATTGTAATTTCTAAATGTAGGTCATGTGTCCACAATCACAAAAAATACAGCTCCACTTTGTCATACATGGTAACGATAAAAAAAATGTGGACATACATTGTAAATCGTATGAATGTGGAACCCATATTCTAATTTCTAAAGGCGGTACCTTGTTTTAAATTTTAAAGGTGAGTCCTATATTTATATTGACAAAAAGGTGGCCCCATATTGTAATTCCTATGTAGGTGGGGCTACATTGAAGTCCTATGAATATGGGTTCCATGTTTTAATTTTTAAAGGCGGGTACCATATTGTAATTTCTACAGGTGGGTCCCATATAGGATAATAATAGAGTATCACAAACAATAAAAGGTGGGTCCCACATTTGAAATCCTATGTCTGTTCCTTGGAGCAAAACGTTTTAATGTTACCAAATAAGTTCCCTATCATGACATATTCTCAATAAAGTAATTTAATATAATATTTTCAAACAAATTTTGTAGAGTATAGTCTTGGCACAATCCGAACTCAGCACTACCTGATTCGAGCACAAAGTGCGCAACAACATAAGAACAATGTCAAACGGCCCTATATTTTTTTTTTTCAATCAAACGATACTTGCTTTTTCATCTGATAGATAAATATCATATTAGACAAGTGATATTGTGGTAGGTTTCATTGCTAAATGCATGGGCATGAATGATGATTATAAACTATACTTTTGTTAATCATGCAACCAAAGGATGCCTGCTTTTTCATCTGATAGAGAAATGTCATATTAGACAAGTGACATTGTGGTAGGTTTGGTTGCTAAATGCATGGACATGAATGATGATTATAAAAAGAAATGCCCCATTAAACATTTATAATCATCTAATCTTTGCAACAATAGAGATACTAGGAAAGACGTCATTTTTATATTTAATGATTTTGATCAATAGAAATTATGATACTAGGTAATAGAGAAGGAGAATAAAGGAAAAGCCGACTCGTTGGAGTTAAATTCTTATTCAGCTGTCCAGTATTTGATTCCTGAGTTCCCTCCCTTGTGTTTAAGTAGCATCTCCCATGCGTGTGTTGGGGTTAACTCCTGCATCAATCGGTTCTTTCAAGAGCCCTGCCACCTTGGCTAGCGCTAAACTAAAAAGAGAAAGGAAAAAAGGAGAAAGTAATAAATTAAAGAATAATTCCAAAGAAGATTGAATATTATGACAACGATGAGTTCATCTTTTATCTATCCCTCTGAAGCTAGAAGGAAGTTGTACGTGAAACTCCAAGGTTGAACCGGAGAGATTGGAAAGTGCCTTTGATAATGCCTTGGTAAAGATATCATGTCGGATATTTTCTTAAAAAATAATTAAAATAAATCTCAAGAGGCACTTGAGTGTGCCTTTTAACTTTTTTTTTTTTAATTTAAAGTGTTTTATGCCCTTTCAATGAGATGTGTCTTTGGGGCTTTAAATGAATGAATGTAATCCAATGGCCATTGGTTGCTTCCCACTCTATAGTAAGCCCATTTTTCAAGTTCTGCAAAACGCACTCACAAAATGCAGAGATTACAGACTTTTCTTCTTCTACACATTATATCCTTATTTTTCTTATACTTGTAATTTCCAGGCATTTCCATATTTTTCATCAAAACCTTCTACTGTCATCAACATTTAAAGTTTAATTACCAACCATTGTATATTTTCTCTTGAGGATGAAAGGATCACTAAAAATGGTGTGGACCTAAGCTCCTATGTGTATGACCATACCAAGATGTGAAAGAGGAAAAAGAAACGGGCAAAAAGTCAATTTGGAAGTTTACCGCCGTATGATGTAGCGGCTGATCTCAAAATGCAAGATTTCCTCCTCTCTAAGCAAAGGAAAAGTTGCAAACCCGACTTTAGATGACCAGGCATCAGCAAATGCAACTTTTCCTCCCCTCTAAAAAGAGGAAAAGTTGCAAACCCAACATTCCGTTTCTAATAGCAGCGGTAAAGCTGCAAGAGTGCCCCAAATCATCCATTAACATAAAATGAAACAATCATTAATCCATATCTAGTGAACCGCCATCCGATAATCAAAGAGGAAAAAAATCACAATAGCAAACTTAAATAGCAAACTTTGGCAGTTGATGCTGCCCTTAATGTTCCCTAAGGGCGGACCTATGTTTATGTACCTGGGGCTTCAGGCCCCCTCAACCCTTGAAAAAGTCCATTAGGGCTATGTGGACTAGTTGGTCCAGCCCCATGGAGAGCAAGACCAAGTCATTCTCCCTCTCTCAACCCCCAAATTGGCAACGGATAATCTACTCTCTTCTTCTTTGTGTATGGGAAGCGCTTTGTTAGGTACTTGGTCTAAAATTTTTTTTTTTTTTTCAGAAATACCGATGTTAGAAATGGGGGATTTCTGAAAATCCTCAATCTTTTGAAAATTTCAATTTTTTAATGGGGTTCTCTTAATTCATAAAAGACTTTTCAGAGATGGGGGGTTTTCCTAAAAACCCAAAATTTCTAAAAACCCTCATTATTGAAATGGGTTCTCTGGATGGCGTTGAGCTTGATTTAGAAAAAAATAAAAATATTCAGATTAGAGGCGGGAGAGAGACATGCATCTAATCCATCATTATTGTTTTTTGAATACCGATGCATGTTATTGCTAATCATATTTAATTTTGGTTCAATATTTGGCTTTTTTTGTGGCCTTCATTCACGTTAGGGTTTTAGGAAGGAGTTTTAGAATGGATTTTGTGAAGTAGTTCTGGTTTTGATTTGATAAACAAATGAATGAAGATCAGAAGGTGTTTTGGTTCAAAGTTTGTTTCCAATCACAAAGTTTGTTTCCAATCAATGTACTAAAAAAAAAAAATGGATCAAATTCATGAAATCTTTTGTTAGTTATTATTTTTAACAGTTTGCAGGGATTTGTTTCTAACAGACTTTTTTAAAGTACTCAATCTCCAATTTCTCTACTAGACAAATTAGAGATTTGATTAATGAAACTATTGAGAATAGAGCTGCATAGTACTTTGGTACCTCTTGTAATAAAATTGCTACACATACAATTTCACTAAGAAATAAAAAAATATATTGAATATCTTTCTATTCAGGGATAGAGGAGGAGCTAATTACCAAATGAGGTTTCATCATCTATGAATTTTCAAACCACTAAATTCATCTTAATCTTAACTAGAAGGGAATTTCCACTTTTCACTTTTTCATGCAGCTAAACAAGCCCTGAATCCCCTCATGATAACTGTTGTATCACAAGAATGAATACAATTGATGACTAGTTTGCACATTGCTTTAGCTAAGTGTTGATTGACTACGCTATTCAAGGGATGAATACAAATGCACAATTGACTTGTTTTCTCTTTTCCCACTAGTAATATGAAAAAAGTACAGTAAAGTAACAATTGACCTTTTTTGTTGTCCATCGGCAGCCTCCTCAAGTGGATATCTTGTGTCTGACACTCTATGAAGAAAAATGTTTTAATTTGCATTAAAAAGAAGAAGGGGGAGGAGGAAGGAAAAAATAAAAAGTAATTTACAGGGGAAATTCCCCGTAGGACCCCGTATCATGTTGGACACGGGAGGGGTCCTTATGTGGCCTTTTTCTTTTTCTTTCTTATTTTTTTTGTCGTTTTGCGATGTGGTCGATATCGACCATGAAATTTGTTGATATCGATCATTATGCGAAACTACTTTATATCTCGCTCCGATTCTCTTTTTTGCAATCTTCTTTTTGGGTCGTCCTCAACTTGACTCCGGTGATTTTTCCATTTTAAAACCATCGTAACTCCACCACCTTGGTGGTTGGACTCGGTTGCACTACACCAAAAATGAAGATCAAGAACATTCATTAAGTGCGGTTCTGAGCCGTTTATAATTAGAAATGGGTTCGATAGGGCTCTCTGCCTGTAGAAATGGAGGGAGGGCTCTCCGCTGACTGTTCTCTGCAAAAAATTCAAGTTAAAATCTCATGCTTTTGATTGTTTTTTCCATTTTCATGCTTTTGGAATTCTCAAATACAAAGATAGAGATGGAAATCGTGATTGGATTTTGGGATTTAGGATAAGAACATATTCGATAAGTTACCTATTTTCTCTGATGCCAAAGACCACCACTTACATTTTGTAAAGAATGGGTTATATGGAAATATGTTCTTATTGAATAGTCTTATTAATTTGTACACAAAAATAGGTAATGTGGTTTCTGCCACCTAGGTGTTTCATGAAATGCCTAAGAGAAACATTGTTACTTGGACTTGCTCCCATAGTATGGTAGCTCTAATATGCAAGGTTTTCTTATTCTCTTTCTCTTATAGGGCTTTTGCAAACGAACAAAGAACAAGCCCCTGAAGCTCCAAAGATCGATCAAGTATGACTTTTCAATTTTCCCCTCAATTGATGATTTGGTGTTGTTTCCATTGATTTTCCATCAATAAATGTCTTTGAATGTGACTTTTCTCCAGTTATTGTTTCATTACAGGTGATTAACAGGACATTGGTGTGCCTATGATGAGAGGTTCAAGATGCTGCAGTTGGGTCTTTGATGATTAAATGGGTTCAACAAAATAATAAACAATCATATATGTTATTTTTTTATGTCTCTCATGATGTAAATGGGTTCAATAAAAGTGGAGACAATAACATGTAACTTTTTTGGGTCTTTGATGATTCAAATGGGTTCAACAAAAGTGGAGACAATTATATGTAACCGTTTGGGGTCTTTGATGATGTAAATGGGTTCGACAAAAGTTTGCACAGTCATGTGTAGTTTTTTTGGTTCTTTGATGATGTAAATGTGTTCAACAAAAGCTTGAACAATATTATGTTTTTTTTTTTTTTTTTTTGGTTCTTTGCTGATGTCTATGGGCTCAATGTAAGTTTGGACATTTCTACGAAATATTATGGGAAGTCCTTCATGATATAAATGGATCATATGTATTCTGTTTTGCCTTTTGAGATCTTCTTTGAGGATGTAATTATATTCAATGTAATGTTAACCAATTGCATGGAATAAGTTGTACACTTTTATGATGTCAACTTATTCGATGTGTGATTTAACAATTGTATGATCCTATTTTGGGGGTCTTTGATGATGTAGAGTGTTCTACGTAAGGTTGGAAGATTTTATAGAATATTTCAGGTTCTCTTGAATCTTTAAATGGTACTAATAATTATGTATTGAAAACAGAAGCTACTGCCTTCCAAGTTAAATTGTTCTGTACTGACAGAAATGGTCGATATCGACCATTTTCACTGAAAACAGAAGCTACTGCCTTCCAAATTAAATTTTTATGTACTGATAGAAATGGTTGATAACGACCATTTCCACTAAAGACAGAACCTACTGTCTTCCAAGTTAAACCGTTATGTACTGATAGAAATGGTCGATATCCACCATTTTCACTAGAACCGCATCCTGCGCCCCAGAATACATGAAATCGAACAAATCTCAGGCGAATGGCAACCGATACAATGGCTAGTAGTAAAAGGTTAAAGATGATCGTTTTGGAGGAATGGTGGAGGATCAGTTGGAGCTAATTGAGATCCATGATTACGAAAATGATTGAATCTGAGAAATGAGTTTTGTTTGGATACTGATTTAAGGTTAGAAAGTTCCTACTTTTGGGGAAAAAATGAGAGGGGAATGAAATGCAAGCAAGGTTTGAAGAGGATTAGGGTTAGAAAGTTTCCACTTTTTGTTGTTATTGTAGAAGAGAAGAAGAAAGAAGGAGAAAGAAAAGGACATAAAGAAGAAGCTGAAATGTTAATAGTTAGACTGTTTTGGATTCTTTATGTGACGGTCGATATCGACCGTTCAAAAAAATAAAAAAATAAAAAAAACTTTGTCCAGAGGATCCCTTCCGTGACCAATGTGATACGAGATCTTGGTAGGACTTATAGGGTCGTACTAGGGCTTTTCCCATAAATTCCTCAAAAAAAAAAAATAAAATAAATGCATAGATGATTAGAGCCAGTCCCTCGAATTCCGGAAAGGAACTAAACTCCACCTCTCTTTCTCCTCATCTTCAGAAACCAACACCCATTTCCACCCATTCATCCACACATAAAAATGCAACATAACAACAATTTCAAATTAGACTCGCTCACCTCTGCTTCTCGTCTTCTTTCTTTCCTTGCATGGGCGATTTCTCCAACAGCTTCCGGTCTAATAAGGGCAGGGATCGGAAGCTGGAGATCGCAAAAGGAATGGGCTTCAACGAAAAAAAGACAAGCAAACCAAAGGTTAGAGGCAAGATGTTATCGTCTTCCTCTAAGTTCAATGATGCAGAGATGAAGAGGAGAAAGCGAGTGGCTGGTTATAAGATGTATGCATTGGAAGGGAAGATCAAGGCCTCTTTTAGAAAAGGCTTTCGTTGGATCAAAAGGAGGTGCTCTCATCTCATCCATGCCTAGAACTAGTTTTCCAACATGCCAAGGAAAATGCCTATGACTCTATGAGAAGAGTTTCTTTTTGCTTGTTTGGCGCCTCAATATTCGTTTTTTTTTTTCTTTGTTGTCACTCTAATTCAACATTTTTTTGTTGTATGCCCTTTTTTCAACCAAAGAGATTCTTGTTTTTGTTTCATATCTTTCTTTCTCTCTCTCTCTCTATATATATATATATATATATATTTTTTTTTTTTTTTCGCTAGATGGTTGAGTGGTAACTAGTAAAATAATATAGATACAATCTATTGCATGCCGATACCAAGACAACTAAATAAGATCATGAGACACCTTTGTCACCAGGGTATTTACGGTAACCACTAAAATAACATGTGACTCTCTCTCTCTCAATGATGTGTTGAATGTTGGAGTAACATTAACGTGGAATTTGATGTTGGATGGTTTTTATTCGAAGGGGGAGGTTTACATTACCTCATTATAGAAAATTTGGTGATGATAATTTTATTGTATTTTTTTTTTCCTTTTTGTTGTCTTTTTAAAAAATCTTCTATTTGTTTTAAAGATTTCATCTAACATGAAGTGCTTCTTTGGATAAAGTAAAAATGAAATTGAGAGAGCCAACGGGATGTGGAGAATGAGGAGAATTATGGAGGTGGGTTCGACAGTACATATATAAGACAGTGGCCGTATATTTTAGATGGAAAATTTTGTCCTGCCACATGACTAATGGCACCAATGCATAGTGGGCAGGTGTGCTGGAGAAAATCGTCCTGTATTAAATATATGGTTTTGTATCTTAGTGGAGAAGAAGCGAAAGAAATTAGCATAAAAGCAAAAAACCAAAAAGTGGTGAAAATGTTTAATTTATGCTTATCTATCATTTAATTTGTCCCAGATAGAGAAGATATGTATGCATTTAACACAACTTACCTATTTATATGAAATAAAAAATGATTTCAAAATAGAGAAGCTTGCCAGTAAGGCAGTTTCTAAAATGAACAAAACTCAAATCCAACAACACATGGGGGCTTCACACTTTTTGCGCGGTACTAAAAAAATGATCCAACTTCTTTAATAGAGAGGATTTTAATTTCCGACTAAAGAGATCTCGGAAGGCAAAACTTGTTATAAAATCCTCTTGTTGCACAAACACACATTAAATAAAGATGGAGAGACATCTTTATAACCATATACATAAACAAAAGGAGGGGGAAAAAGGAGATACAATTGTAATTTTATGTTCTTCTCACTCTCCACTAGTACAATAGGCCACGGATATTCAGAAGTATATACTTGAACGTATCCGTTTTGAATTCAATCCGCACTCTAATGCGGCACCTCATGCAATGGCACTACTGCAAATGCAATTTACTGGAGTTTAACATTGAAGCATTGCATGTAATTAAGGAAAAAAAAAAAAAACATTGCATGTATTAAGTCATTATATTTTTAGAAAAAGTCATGTTTTACATAAGATTAATTTATTTCCAGTCTCTTTTAATTGACTGAATTTTGAAATACTAGTGATTTATTTGTTGCTCTCGACCAATGAGAGAAGGACGTAATGATAAATAGCACTCGAGAGTGTGCTCGAGTGTAAAACATGTGATTTCTACTGTACTCATTATATGTTGACTTTCTACTAATGTTAAGAATGAAAAAAGTGAATGATATAAGATAGAGATGTAGATGAGACCTTGGATTTTTAGAATTTGGTGCAGTAGGGTGACAGTTAGGCCGGGAGATCATTTTCCATTAAGTAGAGTTTGTGGATCTTCACGGTTATTCTTCAATTTCTAGCACTTGGATAGCGATGCATTTCTTAGAATTCTGGGGATTTAATGCCCGAAGGTGTTAACTGCGAAGGGTATGCATTTTTTTTTATATTAAAGTTAATAGTGTCTGCGGGTTGAATCATTGTCAAAATAATAAAAGTGCCATCTCATGAGGTCATGTAAGTGTTGGCTTCAATTTATCAAATTATTGTTTCCCTCAATAGCCCGTAACACGGCCAAATAGAAAGTTCTCTCTGTTGCAATCTTGAGATTGTGGGTCAAGTCAAGTTGTCAATAATAATAAGAAAAAAGGAATAAGAGGATGAGAGGGACCCCACTAATGCAGAAAAATTGTCTGGAGAGAGACATAAAAATAGAGTATTGATTTTTTTAAAAAAAAACTTTGGGTCATTTGTTTGCACTGCTTTACAAATGTAAATGTTACTACCGATGTTTACTTGTGCTTATTTACACATAACATAATAAATGAGGTATAAAAATGCTTTGGAAATGAGACAATTTTCATATGAAAATCTTGATACCTCCTTACTAAAAAGGCACCACTACACAATCTCAGTAGGATAGATCGCTTCTATTTTACATTTATAAAATTCATATATGCACATTTTACATATGTTTTATCTTATTTTTATATCTAAAAGATAAATAATCCCTAAGTACATGCATGCTAAAGCTAAAATACATGCATGCTAATTAAAGCTAATCTTAAAGCACTCCTCTTCGTATGACAGAAGGGGATGGCTATAAATTGCTGAGCTGAGTTCATTTTCCCTGCTGTCACCACAGCATGTTTGTCCCGTATTTCCCGATACATGAGAAGCCATCATATGGATGTGGAAGTGGAACCAATTTGATCATCATCATCAGTATTTGAGAATTGTACCCTCAATGGGGCTCATGCAACTCAGCTAGATAAAAAGTGGAGCTCTTAAAGCAGAGTGTTGACGGCCAAGACCTACTCACATGGAAAATTCTTAATCATTTAATCTAAAGATACGAAATCAACCTTCAATAGATGGAGGCGCAATTAGCCACTATATTTTGATAATTTATTTTATAACCTTAAATCAAATGACTAAAAATTATATTATAACTAACTTATGCGACTCTCGATTTGGAGATAAGCCACCCCCCCCCGCCCCCCACCCCCCGCGGAACATGCGGCGTGGCCCACTTTTTATACCATGGTGGGGACAACTCTGTTGCGGTCACAAGATATGATGGTCACAAGATAACTACACATACGCATGAGTACGTGTTGAGAATCTACTACAAAAGCTGAAAAATCCTTACCCTTAAAAAGGCAAAAAAACAGCAGGTCTTTCTTACAACGACTTGGATTCTCCTTCTCCTCTCCCTTACAAGACCAACTCATCATTTTTCACCTCCATCATCTTCTGGTCAGTACCAGACCACCGTACTTGCCTGAAACATGTGTGGAACACGCGCAGATCTATCAGTGGAACGCCGGAGTGCTGATCTCGGCGTCAACGGTAAACTGGGAGCTTTCTTTATCGTCTTCACCATACTGTGTAGCATCTCCTGCATCACTCTATGCGTTGTTGCGGAGGCCATTCGATCAGAGGTAATGTCTCGACTCATTTTGATGGGATAAGATTAAGATAATGACGGTCATAATTATCTATGAAACTAAGATATATGTTTGTTAGTTTGAGTATGGTTTTAATTAGAACTAAGCTGAAATGAAATTTTACTTGGCCATACAGGAAAATGGTTTTCTGTGGACTTTTTTTTTTTTAACTTAAAAATGGTATGTTCTTTGGGCATACTTCTCAACCTATCATGTATTAGATCTTCATTCTCACATCCTTTATATTTTATTATTCTATTCACATATGAAGAAACTTGAAATTCTATAAACTAGAGATCTTCATTTTCTGAACCACTTTTAAATTCATTTATGTTTTAGGAAAAGGGCTAACACAGATTAATTAGATAACAGTCTTGGTCTGATACATATGGGCATTGACAAGATTGTTTTGGCTTTTTGCCTTTGAATGACCAAAATAGATCTGTCAAATCATATGAGATCAATTGGAGATGGATAATTAGTAGCAGTCATCTACCTTCCACAAGCATGATTGGAGGCTGCAGGTTCATTGGATGGATTGGCCAGAATAGAAAGGTTAGAGTTTTTGACTAGTGTGATTTAATTATGAAGAGAATCCCCCACTTAATAGTGACGTATATGAATGGATTAACATATTCGATGATCCCAATTTTACTGTCCCATATACAATGGTCCCTTATTTGATAGTCTTTTGTATACGTGCCACCCTTCTTTATATTTTGCTACGTAGAATTCTTCCCAACATTCGCGACTTCTAACTGAAAAATAAGTGTTAGTGTTAGACAACTAATCAGAAAAAAAAAAAAAAAAAGAATTTTCTATAACTTCCACGGAATTATATTGTTGGCTTATGCGCATTATAGAGTTTATGCAGCCGACTTACCTTTCCAGAAGTAAGAGGGCTTCAGTATCTTTTCATATGCAAAAGACCAAATTTTTTAGACTCGTACTTTACTACTGTTAGAGATTGTGATGAGTTTGTTAGATTGTCAGTGATGTTAGAATCTTAAGAGATAATCCTTATCTTTAGGATAAGATTAGTTTATATTTGCTTACAAATGTGATGTTTTGACTCAATGAAAGTAACGGTGAAATTATGAGAAGACACTTATTCTTGAAATTCTTTATGGTATCAGAGCTTGGGCCCCACAATTATCTTGCGGTCAAGCCGGGTATGATTATGTTTCCGCCACCGTCAATTTTTCAATTTCAATAAAAAAAAAATCGTACATCACTACATCCTCTCCTATCCATCCATCTAAGCCCTACAATATTACCATCTTCATCAAAATTGCACGATCAAAGCTTCTGGAAGAAATCACGACAGATCTGATCCATTGGGCCACCGACACTGACGAATTCAGAAAGAAGTGGATTACGACAATGATGGATCCACGGACGGACGATGATCACCAAGAAGACATGAAGATCGTATTATATAATTTAGATCAAATGGTTGTTATCTTTCATTTTCACAATTACAGATACTTTTCTGAAAGTACTATGCGATTGAGGGGAAATGTTAGAGATTATGATGAGTTTGTTAGAATGTCAGTGACGTTAGGATCTTAGGAGATAAGTCCTTATTTTTAGGATAAGATTAGTTTATATTTACTTACAAATGTGATGTTTTCACTAAATAAAAGTTACTGTGAAATTATGAGAAGATAGTTATTCTTGAAAATTTTTAACTAGTTATTTAATTTAAAGCCATGAAATAAATGAACAGAACAATGAACTATTTTTAACGTCCACTTAGTTGATTTAGAATAGATGGTTATCAATTTTTATTAAATCTAAGTATTTATAAATGATTAATTAAGAAAGGCTCTTGTACTTGATTAGCAAAAACTTGTACCATTATTTTGAAAATATTGCAAGTAGCACATTAGATGGATTGCTCGGAATAAAAAGGTAAGAGCTTTTGACTAGTGATTAATTTAATTAATTATGAATAGAATCCCCCTCTTATTTAATGACATATATGAATATATTAACATATTTGATGATCCTATTCTTACGGTCCCATATACGATAGTCCCTTATTTGATGGTCCTTTTCTTTACATGCCACCCTTTTTTATGTTTTGCTATGTATAATTCCTCCAACATGCATGCATGTTACCACTTCTAACCGAAAAACAAATGTTAATGTTAGACAACTAATTGAAAATAAAATAAAATAAAAAGAAAAGAATCTTCTGCGTTCGACTTCCACATAATGATACTCTTAGCTTAAATGCATTATAGAGTTTGTGCAACGCCCATTTAGTTTTCCAGAAGCAAGAGGGCTTTAGTATCTACTCATATTGTATTTAATTATTAGACTCATACTTTACTAATTATTTAATTTTAAGGCCATGAAATAAATGAACAGGACAGCGAACTATCTTTGACTTAGAATAGATTGTTATCAATATTTATTCAACCTAAGTATTTATAAATGGCTAAATAAGAAAGACTCTTGTATTTGATTAGCAAAAACTAGTTCCATTATTTTGAAATATCCCAAGTAGTTTGTGCAGAAAAGCTGTAGATAAAATCACCAAATCAAACTTTGAATGTACTCTTGCACAAGAAGTAGCACTAAACCAACTCCCGATGGCCAGAAAAAGATCACATAAGATCAAAATATGAATCCTTATTTCTTACTTGCAGGCATCGTGGGTAGTTTTGAAGAAAGAGAAAGATGCGCAAACATATGAATGTGTATACAGAGGGAACGCGAGGAGTAGACTATTTTGTGCCTTGGGTGCATCGGTGGCTCTTGCAATAGCCATGGTGACAAAGCATGTTTATATACTGATTGCTATATATATCAGACCTACACCTCCGGCCTTGATCTCTTGGGCTTCAGGATCAGCCATATCTAGAGCTTTTAGATGGCAAGCTGCCTTTTTCTTTGCAGCCACTTGGTACGTTGTATCTATGAAGAAATCATCTTCTAGAGTTTGTTTAGATAATTAGTGGGGCTCCCAGAAATTGTAGCTCAAGGATATAGAGAAGTGGGTCACCTTCAGTTCATCCTATGGCTGGACCATTGTCCTCAAATTGAAGAATCTGGATCCTCTACTGCTTGAGAGCAGCCTAGCTAGCATTCATGTCATGACGTTTTAAAAACCATTGGACTACCACACACAAATAAAATAAAAAAAAAACTCGGATTCATTTGATGTTGTCAGTTGTTTATTTGACTAGCTAAGCCAATTGAATTAATAAAAAATAGGTTTTTTTATTTAATTTTTCATATCATGGCCTTAGATCAAACATGCAAATTAAACATGTAACGGTCATATTACTTTATATAAAATATTTATTCGAAAAATTCTCATGTATAATATCTATCCATGCAGGCTTAGTTTTTTACTAGCAGAGTTGCTTCTGACGACCGGAATCAATATTGAGAAGAGTCATCTTAAAAAGTGGAGTGAGACAAGGCCCAAGAATTGCCTCGTCGTTCAAGAAGGTTTATTTGCAACTGCTGGAGTTTTTGGCCTTGCAACCCCTTTCCTCGCCGCAGGTGTATGCCTGACTGCATTACATGCACAAAGACTGCATCAAGAGGAGGAAAATGTGAATAGAGAGATGATGGAAGCTTCCTATCTCTACTCATCCCCTGTAAGGGTGCGAACGGATCAGAACCAAGGCAGAACCATGGTAGATCCACACCCAAATCCGGGTTTATAAATTCAGATATGGAGACCCATATTTGAAACAAGATGTGGAATGCATTAATAAAATTAGAGAAGAGAGGTTCTAAATAATCTTTTTAGATATACAATTGCTGCTCTAAGTAAGAATTGATACGAAGAAATGCAACCTATCCAATAATTTGTCCTAGAATATATAGACTGAGAGGAAATTCACGTAGGTGGGCAACATTAGGGGTGCTCATGGGCCGGGACTAGATATATAATCTGGGCCACTTTAATCTTTATGCTGGGCTTGAATTAAGTGATAGGAAACCCAAAGTTGGGACCAACCTGAATAAGGAGTACGAGTAGTTTAGTGATTAAGTGTTCAGCTCAAGCTATTGCCAGAAAGCCTGAATAAGTGATAAAAAAAGCCCGGGCATAATAGACTAAATGGGCGGGCTAGCGCCGAATACTTAAGGCCCGTCTCAGGCTAGGATCCGATACATAGGTTCTAAAGTCGGCCTTGCAAGGCCAGCCCTGACCCAACCATTAATACCCATATGCAACATATTTGGGATAAAGCTTATAGGACGACATCGATGATTACTAGGGCTATTAAATGTTATGTGATTAAAGTTAAATAAACTCTCAAATGTGAATATATCTCCAGCTATATAGAAACTTAAAACATTTATATATTTCTTACATGTTAATACTTGTCATCATATATCCAGATCCTCAATCTGGACATAAACGGTTCTGATTCCAAGTCCAATTGTTACTAATCCTACATGCATGGATTCGAATCCAGATCCAAATTTCTCCCAAGTTCGATCCATATCCATTTTTTTTTAGACCCAAAGACTTCGGATTTCAGGTACTCATTTGCAGTGGGTATCAAATTCAAGCAAGATAACATGAAGATTTGCATGGGCCCGCAACAAAATGAAGCAACTTGGCCTAGCCACATTTCACTCGACTAACCTTCTAATTCTCTATAATGGTAACATGTAGATGCATGGATGCATAGGTGGGTTGAATTCAATATATAGCAGAAATGTTCCAAGTTATGTGAACTTGTACATTATATTCAGAAGTCATATGAGAAAAATGTTAGCTTTATTGCTTTTTAAGATGGGATCATTACCCAATAATGTATATCAGATCTAGGCTGATATAGAAATCACGAACAAATGGTGGGCTCAATCATCCATGTGTGTGGGCCAATACACTCGTGTAGTGATCATGATGATTCGCATGCATTAAGAACAAATACTCGTACTAGTGTTTTGATCCATTGCGAGATTGTTAGACTAGTGGATTTGTAGCCATGAAAATGAGAGTTGTTTTAGCCTATGCATAAAATTCATGTACCGGTGGATCAGTGGTAAAGCATCAGCTTTAATGACTGGTACCAAGGATTGTGAAGGGCATCCAACATTCCAACTCATTGCCATATTCGGTATTTAGCACTCTTTTCACGTTTGTCTAGCACAAGGAGTACAGTATATATACATATATTTTATTTTTTTTGTTTTTTGTTACAAAGGCAGTCATTAAAATAGGCATGAGATGTGATGGTTTTTATTTCACCATGTTTAGGTGAGAAAAAAGAAGCATCGGGAAGTAAATTTATGATGTGACACCAATTACCTTCATAAAAAGTTCTTTCTAACCTACTCCCTTTCCCATATACTTTACCTCATGCTATATAAACAAATATTGTAGTGCACCTTTATTTTTAATTCATCAGACATCACCTTTCTCTTTTTCATGATGTGACATTGACCTCAGCTTTACTCAATCCCAAGGGGTTGGCCGAGTGGTCAGGACCACGGTTCCTCCTCTTCTAGAGCTAGAGGTCTTGATATCAACCCTCGATTCCCCCCTCTTCAGGAACCGAATGTTGAGTCTACTTGTGCTATCACCTAGGGGGCACAGAAGTTTTACCCGCTTCTCTCTGGGCCCGAAGGGAATAGTTCGGCCCAAAGGATTAGGAACCCTCCGTTAGAAAAAAAAAAAAACACCTCACCTTTACTCCACATATGTTTAAAAAAAAAACATGAAATGTGTAACATATACCCTGAGGGGTGTCACATCATCATGGGTGTTTTTTTACTCAAACTTGGATGCTCTGGCCCCCTAAGAAGAGCTTTTGTGGTGTCTCCAACCGGCTAAGCTACAGCCGGAAAATCACAGATATCCTCTTACCAAATGGGCCTAGGACCTTTCTCCTCTACTTTTTCTTTCTGCTAGAGATTAGTCAAATATCTTGGTATCCATTCCATGCAAATATGCTGAAGAATCCAAGTATAGAGTTTATTTTAGTTTATATGTTCTTTTCATTTCTCTAGGATCTAGTGGCAAAACTAGAATTCCCACAACACTTTTTTAACCCAAACCCTCATGGTTGCGACATTTCAGTAGCATATACTTACTTGTATATTATACATAGCAAATAGGGGCGGACCCAAGTGGTTGTGACCTGGGGCGACCAAATTTTTTTTTTTTTTTTAAATAAATTACCTCAAAGTTGGGACCTTGGGCAGGGCCATTGGATAGATTTGGGGCATGATCTGGTGCAATCGCCCCAGGTCGGAATTGAAATCCTCACAGAGTTGAATGGGCTCTTGGAGCATGCCCCATATGTCAAACTTATCGCTCCACATATATTTAAAGATAGCCCCACATATATAAAACGTAGTTGGTAAAAAAAGAAGAAAAGAAAACGTTGCGGCTACACATCACTTCCTCTTCTTTCGAAACATCTGTGCGCCGGTTGTGAATTGAGCTCCTCGTTGCCAATTTCTATGTACTGTGTAGACTACTGCATCTTCATCTGTCAACACATATTTAGAATAATTCTTCATAATCACTTTATATATCTAAATTTGAATGCTTAATCTCCAATTTCTATTTCCAAACCCTAAATCCCTAAATCCTAATCCAAACCCTAAGCTCTAAACCACCAAATCTGAGCGTATCTATAAAAATCAAAAGATGACCAAATTCATTTATGTTATCCTGTCTTCTTACCCCCACTGTGATTCAAAGACTGAATCTCGTTCCCATTATCCAAAGGTTGGAGGCTTTGAGAAAGAGAAAGAAATGGAAAGGATAGGTGTCCTCAAAATGTTTTTATATTTAGTTTTTCTCACACACCCACTTACCTTGAATTTGCAGCAACGTCCATTGGGCATTGATTTTGACATATAAATTTAGTGAAACATGATAATGTGAGTTTGAGTATCTAAAATCTAAGTTAGAATTATTTTTTTATCCATCTAAAGCTTTTGGGTACTTCTAATTAACATCCTAACCTCTTCATTCCCCAATCTTCAATAACTTCATGCATCTAGTTGAGTTTCACGAGTTGGACATTTTCTAAAGAAAAACATATAGGTGCTATTTGGTAATGAAAAAAAGTCTGGTAAAGTGTAGCAAAAGTTTCTTTTTTTTTAATGTTAAGTCTATAAAAATTTTAGCCCCACTTAAATGAAAATCATGGGTCCGCCACTGATAGCAAATATATCATTTTTCTAGTAAGCCACACTTACATGAGCACCATGAGAGAGCCACTTCAAGCCACCACCAATCAAGAGGAAGATGGAGATGAAAAGGCCTGATGGTTTAGATTTCATAAGGTGAGCCCCTTGTATGACTAATTAGGTGATTAGAAATGTTAGTACTATTTTGTTGAAAAAAAAAAGGTTTAGTTCTTAGCCAATTTTTCAAATAGTTACAAACAAACTTAATTTTTTAATGTATTATGACTTAATATAAATTATTAAAACTATCAAACCATTTTTCATAAGTGTAAATATGTGTAACATGGATATTGAGCTGGGTGAAGCTAGAGCCTGATCTGAGCTCAAGTCGAGCCAAAAGCCAAGCTTGAACAGGAGCCTAATTGAGCACAGCTGAGTAGTCCATCCTCAGTCAAAGAACAAACTGGTTCTGTGTTTCAAAAAGCAAACCTTGAAGTCCTTCATGTTTGCCAGATTATATTACAAAAATATCCAAAAAAAAAAAAGTGCATATACAGTTCCAGTTACCAAGTAACCAACCCTGGAGGCTCAAAACTCTCATTTATGCCCTCTCTCATTTTGTTTCTTTACAAAAACTGAGAAAAGAAAATGATGTACATAGCAGAAACAATGCACAACACTTGTCGACGAATCACATGCTGACCCGCGCCATGCAGCACTCATCCAAATCAACACCACACAAATAAGAGCAACTGGATATATTGCCACTTTGGATGACTGTATTTGAAGATAGAAAGATGTGGAGAAAAACTGGAAACAAGCTCCTCACTACCAAGTCTCTTCTTACTTCCCACTGCCACTTTTCCTACTGGAGAAAGAGCGTTTTCCATCAACGCTTGGCGGCCTCGCATTGCGGTTGGGAGTCTGGCTGCCCCCATTCAACTTTCTCGAAGAAGGCGATGGGCTCGGGCTCCTGAGAACATGAAGAGATGTGGAAATTAATGTAACTTTAAAATCTAATAAAAAGATGGGGCAAGGCTTCAAGTTGATAATGATCAGCATTCATTATTCCAATTTCACAAGTGAACTTTCAGAAAGTTGGACAAAGCCATTAAAATTAAAAGCTCAAGACCTGAGCTATCAAGTGGGTGCCGTCAAATGTAATGTGTAGAGGTAAACTCATTATCCTCACTGTTGGAATACATCGATATGGGGATGGCTATAGGAGTTCTAGAGTTACTATTGAACACTAAAAGATTATGACCAAGGTTCCTATCTATATAAGAGACCTTTTTTGATAGGTAGTGAGAGAGACTTTATAGTAGCAATAAAGAAAGAAATGCAAGTAAAAGATAATGGCATACAGGTGAACTTCATTATATATGGTGTCATAATCCATGACCATGGATAACATATAAGCATGTAACTTGTAAAAAAGGTATTAGATGCAAAGCATCATCAAATGTACAGCTTGCTGAGGCATATGCTTCCAGATTGGTAATTCAGTTTATTGGTATCCTGATTGATGGATCCCATTGTGGATGGTAAATCCCAAAGAGTATACCAGTTTGGCAGATTCCAACCCCTCAATCAGTGTGCAACAAACAAACAGCTGACTAGCTAAGTGTACAATACAACAGCCCGTTGAAAATGCCAAAGAAGGATGGTTAGGATCTTCTACTATGGGGGATTTTGTAGCATCATTGACCACAGTGGCACCCAGGACTGCATAGTTATCTAGTTTGCAGTTTGATTAATTTGCATTCAAGTTCGCAATTCAGAATTTGAGGCTTAGCTCAATCAAGAAATTCGATGGAGTAGTTTCATTTAATTCACTTCTCAATTCATCTCATTCAGAGTTCAAGTTTGATGAGTTTGATGAACTAATACATCCCTGCCAATGCTATAAGTCCATCATGAAGCTCCCCACATCTAAAATCCAAACCATTCAAAATAATTTTCTCTACATTACTCTAGGCGAAATTTCACTTCAATCAGAGTTGGGCCTACAATCAAATTAATTACAAGTAAAAGACATGGTTAAAATAAACACCAAATAACACTAAATGTTTTACTAGTGATCAATCTTAAGGCAGGGCCCACTCCCAATGGGGTTAGACAAGGATTTGCTCTGACAAAAAGGGTGTGTAGTTACTTTTGAGTGGGTTGAATTTTTAGGCAGGCATCACTAATGAATTTATCGCACTCCACTTAGAGAACTAAGTATGATAAGTTTGCTAATAGTTTGCAAATTTAACTGCAAATTGTTTGAAATGAACTATTTGCAGTTTGAAGGCCTTTTGAGCGAACTAGGTAAATAAACCCAGGAGGGAGATCATAAATATCTTGGAATTGAGATGACAGAAAATTTTACCTTAGATCAGGGCTCTTTGCTGGCCTGGTGTGAGGCTTCCTGTTCTTTGATCCAACTCCATTAGCTGGGGAAGAAACTTTGGGCAGATTGCATTGCCAAAGAACATCTCCTTCAGAACAATCACTAGACGCCATCTCAAGATCATCGGAATCATCAGTTGTTGCCGACTCATATCCACGGCTATCTTTTCTGGTAAGCAGTGTTTTATACTGTTTTTCTGGATGAATTTTCGCCTCAGATAGAGCTTTCTGATAAAATGACTCAGGCAGGGAACCATTGCTTCCTTCCAACCGTCTTCTCAATGGTGCACCACCGGCTTCATTTTTTTTCACCATGGTCTTCTCAACCCAATCATCGGAGCCCACATCTTTCTCATCTCCCTTCTGAAGATCTGCTCCCGTACTGTTACCTGCCCAAGAAGGTGACTTGGCAGGTATTAATAGCTCAAGGTGATCAAGATTTTGCCCATTCTGCTTTGTGACAGAGTTGCTAGACACCTACAAAACCCAAAAGATGATTGGCCTCACTACAAATCACCAGACAAGTCAAGCTTATGACTCATACTAGCTTAAAACATGATATACAGTCAAAATATACATGTGTGAGCATCTATGACTTCTTTTGTATGTTCAAACTATTCTAACTCAGTTATCATCATCTGAGCCATATCTCATCAATTCAAAGTCGGCTAAGATGCAGGTGTGGCTGTGTAATTCAACTACTATAATGTCTTCCAAAAAAAAAAATGCTTGCTAAAGTAAAGGGAATGATTCACTGCACTGACTATTAGTTTCAATTAAACTTGAGCTCAGGGAGAATATCGGTCAATGGTCTTTGCTATCTGTAGGTCAACTTGTAAAACACATTGATCATATTCATATAATACTAACCATCCAACGAATTTCCTTCTGACTCCAGTGACTTTTAACAGAAAAGGATCAAAATAAAATTTTAACTATCCATTTGGCACCCCTGACCTAACTTTCTCTAGAATAACCACACATGATAATGCTCTACTCATTCCAGTTGTAGCACTGGTTGGTTGAATAAAGGGTAATATTAGGATGGTTAGGATCATTTGATCAGTATATTGTTGCAAATTCAACCCATGAAAATAGAAGGGCTGGACTGAAAGAAAGTGTAGCCCATATATTGTCCATGTGCCCAATTGCAGCAAGAGGCTCCCTACTTACAGTGTAACTGGGCCAGTGAATCAATTTCCTTATTTGAATTAATACAAATATAGGGTGCAGTTTGATATACTCCAATGGCAATTGGTTTATTAAAGCGGAATAGATCCAATCGATGATTATTCATCAGCTGTGAATTTAGAGAGACAAAAATAATAAAAGGAAATAGAATCCTTTATTTTTTACTCAATTTTTCAAATTTTTTTCTGCCACAAGTTGAACTTCGCAATTGGTTATTGTAATAACTTCAGACAAAAAAGGTAAAAAACATTAAATAGTTGGACTTCTAGTCTAGCATGATCACATGTACAAGATAAGTGGACTCGCATGAGAAATACCATCTTAATTGCAACACTTATACTTGATTCCTAAAAGTACTTGGACTCTAAGCATGAAGGAACCAGGGGATGACAATGGCCCCCCAATAAATTTTGGAAAAACCACATAAATATGAGGAATTTTATGATTTTTTTTTTTTTACACATGCCTCCACCCGAGCACCCCCAACCCACCAACAAAAAATTTCTTGATTCCCACGCAATCAGATTAAGGACTCACATAACTAACGAAGAGGGATTAAGAAACCTAATTAATTTGGATTCCATGATGGGAAGGGAATCATTAGGAAATTATAAATAAGGGTTTTAGGGTCTACAGTCCTCACTTAGTGATCACCCCATCCTTAGATCATGGATACAGTAAAAAGAGAGGAGAGTTGTAAACCTTATGCAAGCAAAGCCATTGATCATCAAGAGGAAGAAAGGAATCATCCAATCACAAGTTCAGGTACGCTTTTTAATTTATTTTATTGTGAAGAACTATTCTATTAAATTGATCCGATGATTGTAAAACCACATGAAAGATCTAACATAAATTTCATGCTATGATTTTCCTCTAACAAACCAAACATGTATTGAAATGATAAACCAACCATTCAATCAAAATATTCAACATACTTGCAGTTGGGTGTTTCACAAGAAGTCCACTGAATAATTAAGTTTCTACTTGATTTCACACCATCAATGTATTTATTTGTCAACGACACAGATACTCAGTGTTCTGTTTTTCTTTTGGATTTGCTAATGGAAACATTGTGCGCTCATATTCTTTCTCAAATGTCACACCTGAAATGGGAACCAGACTGCAGATTTGCTAGTCACGATTCCTCTTGTAGGTGTTAGAGATTCTATGCTGATTAAGTTGTTGGAGAAAAAGATTACATCTGTTAAAGACTATTTGAGAAATTAGGAATAAGTTAAAGATGAGGTTTAGGTTGTTAGTAACCTTGTCTTGTTCCATTCTTGTACAAATTAAGATGCTTTGTCGTAATAAAGCACGGTGAAATTCTATCAATGTAGTCCTCTTTTGAAAGTTAACGTGGTATCAAAGCCTTGGCCTGGTGGTGATCTTGCAATCAAGCAGCTATGGTCCTATCTTTTATGCTTCTGCAATAATCTCACCATATCACTTTTTTCTCTTTCAATGAAATCAAGCACCTCTCTTATCCATCAAATTATCTAAGACTTACAATCTCGCCATCTTCATCAAATAATTGAAAAATGAAAGCATCTGAAAGAGATCACAACAGATCTCATCTAGTGGGTCCCCAGCACCGACGGACTCAAAAAGGGCGGGTTGAAATAGTGATACATCCACATACAGACAGTGATCCAGCAAGGAATGATGAGCACTTCAGCGAGATATCTACTGTTTATTTTCTAAGTTCAAAGGCTTCGTAATCGTTGTTAACAATCATAGATCCTTTTAGAGTTTCTGCGTTGATTTCGGTTGTTAGTAACCTTATCTTGTTCCATTCTGTTATACATTAAGATGCTTTGTTGTAATAAAGCACGGCCAAATTCTATCAGTTTAGTCCTTCCTTGAAAGTTAACAGTAGGGACCCCATGATAAGCCCCCACCACACACACACACACACATACAAAGTAACCTCAATTAGAAACTTATTCAACTGATACTCTATACTGAATCTTCATATAAAAGTTGTACTCAAATGTGAGTTAACCACCAGAAGTTCTGCAGAAGCAAAGTTGAATAAATATGTGATAACCACCAAAAATCATCAGCTGATGTGTGACTCTTTCCACAGTTCAGGTATAATTACCTCTATGTTTCCCACATCCTCCATTGGCTGTCTGTGCTTACTGTGATCAATCAACATATCTCCATTCTGTTGATTTGAATGTATGGGTGACCGCACACTAGCCTTCATTTTGCTCACTTCAGAGCTCAATATCGAACTAGAAAGGTGCTCTGGTTCACCCTCTTTCCTTGCTAATGCTGCTTTAAGATTTGCAATCTGAAATGAGGAATAAATGTTCTAAAATTACTCACTAGGAATCATAATAATAAAAAAAGGAAACAATGAAAAAGAGCAAAAAGTTTATTTTCTTTCTATTATTATTTTTATTATTTCAAAAAAATAAAAGGAGAAAGGAAATGTGCATATGAATAGACCAAAAGGCATTGTTTGCTAGGTTGTGCCCCAGTGCCCTTGCCACGGCTCTGGCCAACTCTCAAAATGAAGCCCCCGCTTTATCCCTAAGGATGAAGCCAATTCCCTCCACCTTGTCCTCATCCATCAAAAGCCAGTAAGAGGAGCAGCAGAGGCCGTTGGCCCCATGCAAAAGTTAGCAGAAGATCAAAGGGAACGTATAAAAACCTGTTCCTTTAGCTCTTTGACATCGCCTGTTTCTTTGTTTGCCCGGGCAGCACCAAGCTCGATTGTGGCAACCCGCTCAGCAAATTTGAGCGTACTAATTGTTTCTCCAATAGCATCCACTTCAGGACTCATGTGAACAAACATTAATGTCTTTGCTTGTCCTCCTAAATATACAAAGCAAGAAGGACATGAATTATACAAGGAAAAGAAAATAAAGGATAGCTGCTCTCGGTCAAAAGAACATGTGATAAGGAATCCACAGCAGGCCCAGTTGTCATTTTACAACAAAAAATTAGACCAGTCCACACAACAAGGTGAACATGATCCATTGTAATCTCTTTCGTTACTCGCCATTTACTATTCTACGCACTGCCAACCGGATGAGAGTTTTTCCTGAGTTTTCGCAAGGAATCCATGCTATGGAACTATGGAAGGCCACTATGAGCAGCATGGAGCTCACTGTGTATTTTCTCACTAGTAGGTTTTGTGTGAAATTTTAAGAAAGCACAAGGAAAATCATACCATTATCCCATGAGAAACATAAATAAATCTTACCAAGAGAGTCCTGAAGCAACTGTGTGAGTTTACTGTTCCTGTAAGGGACGTGTGAATTCTTTTGGGCAAGAGCAGAGATTACGTCGCCTAATG
Organism: Camphora micrantha; assembly: GCA_003546025.1. Lineage (NCBI taxonomy): Eukaryota > Viridiplantae > Streptophyta > Magnoliopsida > Laurales > Lauraceae > Camphora > Camphora micrantha. The sequence goes on from QPKB01000011.1 coordinate 26,598,700, forward strand.
CTGCGAGTGATTTGTTTATGTGTTGTGCCTCCTTGAGTCTATCTCCTATGACCTCAGACTTGTCAACCCTTTCGCTTCCTGCCAAGTCAACCAGATGCAAGCTACCACGAAGGATAGTTCCAGAAACCGTGTCTCTTCCTTGAACATGAACTGTTAGGCAACTGCAAACAACTCCATCAGTGTTCATACTAAGTTACAATTTTAAAAAGAAAACCAAGATAGGCATAATATCCTCTGGCCATGATCATGCAATGTTGTTGACCTGTGAGACCCATCAGTTTGATAGATCTAGCACAAAATCTTCAAATCGGAAAACTGAGCAACCAACAGCTTTTGAACAGACAAATGAGAAGATGTGGAGTAGCAGTCTACATTCAATGTTTAAAAGAAGGGAAGACTAAACTGAATGGCTGAGGTATTACATTCTAGGTTACTTCTGGGACATACTGTATCCATAGTAGGACCCATCAAATCAACAGTTTGATCACCAAACCACAAACATCACATGTGCAAAGCAAAAATTTTATGTATTTACTGAAAGTAAGGATCATTAATTCCTCTAATTCTAAAAAGCAGTCAGCAATATCTAAGGATAGTCAATCGAAATAGCAGATGGTGACAAATATAATCAGACCTATGGGAACGACTGCTACGGTCGTTCATGGCTGTGGAACTCACTGCACGGTTCTTTTGGCCAGTGTTCATCAGTTCAATAACATCCAGCGTTGATGCAACAGGTACCAAGTTAGCATCTGGTACATTGAGCCCCTTCTGAGAACTGTTGCGGATTTCTAATGTGTTTACAAGTAAAGGACAGGCTCTATATAAAATGGCTATACAATAAAATGGAAAGTAGCATCCTATCCAAGGATTTGGCTCAGGATAGATCAAAATTGACAAACAGAATTCATATAGCCAACCCAAACATAGTTGGGACAAGGCTTTGATAATGATGATGATGATAACAGAAAAATGGAAAATACAATACAAACAAAGCTAATTCTGCAAAGGATATCTTTTGTTAACACCATCGGAAGAAAGGAGATCCCTGACTTGCTCATTATAAATCTCCAGCATCTGAACAGAAATGTCATAACAAACTGTGCCCTTCCTTTGTTTAGATAGATAAAATAAGTCGTTCAGTGCCCTGTGATTTACACCTTGACTCTCCTCTGTAAGTTCATTAGGCCCGCTCTGGACAAATTAATCAGATGAACCAAGTGTCATTCTTATGACTTGTGAAACAACATTGTAAAAATGAAATGTTGTACTTCAGTCATTATTCATGTGAAAACAAAGAAACATTGTATTGAATAGTAACAATAGTCCATATGATTGCAATAGTATTCCATGTAATCTCTTACCATAGTAAAGGTTTTCCCTGAACCTGTTTGGCCGTATGCAAATATACAAACATTGTAGCCATCGAGAACAGACCGAATCAGGGGCTGAGTATCTATAAATACCTCCTCTGTGATCCAAAAGAAAGAGAATATAGTGCTGAAAACAAACATTAATAATTAGGAGAAATGAAAAGAGAGCCTAAATATGGGGTATTCAGCAACCTTGGGTTGCAGATGGGCCAAACACTTTGTTGAAGTTGAATGACTTGCGCCCTTCTTTTCCATATTTTGAAGGGGTAATAACCGTAATACTTCCATCATCTATCCGATCCACAGTGCTTTGACGATCTGGTTGTCCATGCAAGAAGGGTCTTACTCGACAGTACACCCTTATACTTCCTAATCCAGTTAAAGGACTCAATCAGTCAACTCTGAAAAGCTTACAATCTTATATTTAAGAAAAAAATATATATAAGAAAAAAAAAAGGCAATAGTGTCTAACAAGTGGAAACTCTCACCTTTTAGATCCTGCACGTGATTATATAACTTTCTATTTTCTTCAAGAACTTTATGGTATCCAGAAGCAGCTTGACTTACAACATGCAAATGCCTACCTGTTAAGAAAGAGGATAATTAAAGGATTCGACGAAATATTTGAAATGTTAATAAAAATATCATGAAACCCAAAAAGAGTTCTCAAAAATCTTACCAAGATTGCAGAACTCCTCAGAATAATTCGTTTGGATAAACTGCATACCCGTTCTTGTGGCATGAAGAACATGTTTCAATTCCTACAGCAATTTTGAGCTATCAAAATAAATACTTTTGAAAAGGAGCCATCTACATAAATAACCATGCAATAAAGTCAAGAAACTTTCAAGGAAAAAACTAGCAGCCAACCACGAGTACCTGAATCTCTCTTTGTTGTTTTTCAAAGAGCATCTGCTGCTTTAATAGCCGACACTTTGATTCCTCATCATCAACTGGTTTGACATGAAAGAGTTCCTCATCCTTAGATTGTGTGCCAGTTTCCTCTTCCATGTTCATCTTTATGTCAGTAAAAAAAAGATGTTATATGGACTGTTATTTCCCAGATTCAAGGCCACACATACTCATGGCATAAGACAAGCAACCCCAAAATTATCACAGCACAGGTCAAATGAGAATTTTTCTTAATCTTTGATTCCTTTAGAAGTAAAGAAACAGCCTTAAACCTATATCTGATTATCACCATTTAAAATTATAAGACTTTTATCTAGAAGAAAAGATCTACACCACACCTTCATTTCATCAGAGTTTTCAGTTTTCATTATGGATTCGTTTTCATCAGATGCAGCCAGATCTTCTACAGATGTTTCCACCTTTTTTAGTTACAAAAGCAAATTAACAGTTATAAGTACATATCAGTGAAATAGTTTTATGCAACCCCAAATCCTAAGAATATCAAAAAAACAATCTCAGGTTTAAAGTCATGTAACTAGAAGAAAAGAATCTACACCACACCTTCATTTCGCCAGAACTTTCAGTTTCAATAATAGATTTGTTGCCATCAGATGTAGCCAGATTCTTTACAGTTGTTTTCACCTGTTTTAGTTACAAAATAAAATTAATAAATGCATATATAAATCAATAAGAAATTAAGAAACCTCAAATAAAAAAATATATATAAAAACAGAATGTCAGGTTGAAAGTCTTGCTTCTAAAAGAAAAGATCTATATCGCACCTTCATTTCATCAGAACCTTCAGTTTCAGTAATGGATTTGTTGCCATCAGATGCAGCCAGATCATTTTCAGTTGTTTTCACCTGTTTTAGTTGCAAAATAAAATTAATAAATATACATATACAAATCAATGAAAAAAATTTGCCCAAAGAAAATGATAATATAATCCCAAGTTGGCGATAATGTCCAACATATATTTTGAAGTTATAATAATAGAACAATGTGATGGCAACCAATTGTGCTCTATGATTATCAACTTCAGGCAGTAATATGGAGTAACCATCTTCCAATATGAATATCGAACATGGAAAAGTTATTAAAAAAAAAATAAAATGACAACAACAACAAGAAGAAGCATACCAACTCATTTTGGCTTGCAAGTCGATGCTCAAACTCCTCCATAACTTTACTTAGCATGGATTCTACCAGCTGTCTCAAGCAAAATGAAATCGACTTCTCATAATCAATTAAATCAATGAAACAAACAAGTAAAAGATTGCACGACAACCTGATAATTTTAAAATCTCACTTTTGGATGTTGGCCCACCAAATGGAAGATGGGTGTATAGGTTCGGCATCTACCAAAAATCAGGCCTATTAGTTGTCTAATCTGATCAGTGTTTTCGATTGTAATGCACTAGCTAATTTTTATTTCAAAATTCAACCATCGATTACATTGCTTTGCATTGGATGGCTAACAACCAATGATGCAGATTTTTATAAAATTCATGATCCGAAAATCGCCCTTTTATCTGATAGGGCTTGTGAACACCAAGACCGTGCTACATGTTAGATTTTACATGGTCAAGGGTCATCTTGTTAGTAAAACTCAAGAAAATAAAATAACAGAACATCTGCATGCAAAGGAAGCCTCACCAGTGGTATTTCTTCAGGCCTCCTGTCTGCTAGAACCGCACAGACAAGAGCATTAAGAGGAGAAGTATTCTGGACATCATTATTCATAAGGAGTATTTAGCCAATTTCTATAATTAAGAAAATACAATCATTATATCAAAACTTTCAGCTTACCAACCATTTTGGATGAATCTTGGGGAAGTTCCCCATTCTGTTCGAAGGACAAACTGTCCAAAGATTTTTCAGTTGATGCAGTCCTCAGCAAGGAGTTCATGAAAGGTTCAGAATTCTTCCTAACAAAACTTTTTGTTGAGTTGATGGGTTTCAAATTGCCAACATATTTCCACGAACCATTTCCACCAGTCTCTTTCCAGCCACAGTAGGATTTAAGGGCCAGAATGCAGTTCACAACTCTCACTCCATTCCCTCCCTGAAAAATGCAAATTCAAGGATGAAAAACTATTGAAAAGATAATTCATTCGCAAGATGTCTAAGAAAGCACTAGAGTCTCGACTGAAATGATTTTCAGCTTCCCTATAGATTAGCCATAGCTTGTAAGAAACATGATTACCAATTTTATCTATCCAATGTTCATCGTCATGTGTTGACCTAGCCAGAAAAGAATAGAAGGAAAAAAAAATTCAAACATGTACAACCCTAAAGCTTGTAACATAAAGCTTTCTTTTTTCTTTACATGGACTTGTGAATCAAACATAAAAATCTAATGCTGCAAAATTCCGAAGGTACAAGTCCAGAATGATACTCAAACATGACTAAAACACTAAAACAGTGTATACTTTCAGAATAATTAAAGAAATCAGCAAGGAAATATCATCTCTCCTTTGAAAAGTTACAACCCCAACCTTTTCAAGATCAGATGCCGCAAACGATGGCAGCCCCATCTCTTGCATAGCATCAAGGAAATTTCTGATATTTTCAAAGTGCTGGTATGCTGATAAAGCTGCTCCATCTGGAAGAACAATCGATTCAACTGGCACTTCCACCACCTAATCAATTAAGGGGAAAACCCCCATGACAAAGATTAAACTACCACGCAATAAATTAGGGCAAAACCCAAAAAAAAAAAAAATTCCCATGATGCATGCTTACTTTTGGAATTGCACCAGGTTGAACCTTGTTTAGAATGTTGCAGAGGATTATTCCGTTTCTCAACGCGAGCCTAAATTCTTCCTCTGAAGGCTGAGCAGGCAGATCTTTAGTCCCAACAAATCCAATTTTATTTCTCAGCCACCCCGCCGCCTCATGCCTTCTTGAAGCTGAAAACAATGCCAGGATTTGATTTATTCGAGCCAAAAAGGTAAGTTAGCAAAGATTCAAGTATCCATTGCCAGAAAAAAGCTCCAAAAAATTTTGAATCCCATTTTCAAACAGAAATTTCCATTGCTGTTGTTTACAGCAGAATCCACCTATAATGAATCCAAACCCTTTCACACGCACATACTAGCGCCAGTGGATTTTCACTCATTACTGATCCAACCATTACACATCATTGGACTGAATCACAATAAAACAAGCACAAAACCATTGAACTTTAAAGTCATACAATCAAGGGCTAAGATGATCTTATTAGAGTTAAATTTGGCAAACTATCCACAATATGCCCCCAAATAACTGTGCAATTGGTTGCATCCATTTGGGAGAAGCAAACCCAGAATTGTTTTGTAGCCCTCCTCTTCATTGCCATTCCTCTGCAAATATTTCAGTTTTCACCAGACTCATGAATTGGTGTTGAAAACTAGAAACAGAACAACCCCTCAAAAAATTAACATAATGTACTATCAAATCCCTCAAAGATTATCAAATTCCAAGCAAAAAAAATCAAATTCCATCTTAAGAAAAGACAAACCTGCTTCCTCTGCCTTCCTCGACGCGAAATCAAAATCTCTCAATCGACTCCCGTGCTGTTGAAGAACTTCCTCCACAACAGAAACAGCCGAAATCGGCAAAGCCTGTTCCGTCTCCATTCCCGAAACAGAAAAAAACCCTTCTACAACCGAATCAAGCCAAAATCCCTGCCATCAACTCTCGCAGATCTCAGAACCAACTAATGAAATACCAAGATTGCTGCTTTTTCATCAGAGAGCTTGAAATGGAAGACGAAATCCCCTCCCTCTGTTCTGCAAGAGGAAATCGAGAGGGGAATTCGAATAAGAGATTGGAGAATAGGGGTTTTAGAAGAGAGAATGAGAGAGGAAGTCAGGGTTTTTGGGATTGGCTTTGTAACGGTGTTATCTCTATCCGAAAGAATCGGTTCGTCTCTCTCTCTCTCTCTCTCTCCCTTCGGTCGTTCTAATATCGCCACCAAAAGCAGCTCCGAGCCTCGTTCCGAGGCGAGTGGTTACGGTTTCTAGTTCGCGGCGGAGGGAACAAAACCTAATTTTTTTTAACGGTTATTTGTTTGTGCTTCTCATTTCCCGCGCTACTGGTACCGACCCTATGCCATCGAATTCAACGGTCAGGATCTTCATTAGCCTTCGATCAGGAATCAGGACATGTTTGTGGGGCCCACTAGCTGCATAAGAATGATAATTAGACAAAGTATATATATACTTAAAAGTCAAAATCCCAATATAGTTAGGATAATGCTTTAATAACGATGATAATAATTAACTTAAAAGTCACAGGGACGAAAAGTTTTTATATATATTTTCTCCTACCGGTTTGGTTCAAAAAACTGAGAGGTTGTTTGATTGCTTTAGACATTTATAAATGTTTGATATTAGTTTTTTTATAATAAAAATGGCAAAAATGGCATAAAACAGATTCATCGTATATTTATTTTAACAAACAACCTAAAGTACTCTCACATATGTTTGAATTGATTTTAAATCAAGTAGACCCAAGATAATAAACTTGCCAAACTTATTTTGATTACTCTTTTGATGCTTCACAATAAATCTAGGTTACATATAAAGGCATCATACTGAGTAAGCCTACAATCATTTGATTGAGCTAAAATATGATACCTCGATCCACATCTAAATCCATCCGGCACTTTTGTTTGGCACAAACCTGACCCAGCCACTGTATCTCAAATGTCTGACAAATTGCTAGAGTGGACCAGGCCCATGTAATGATTCTTGGAATAGGACCATGTTCAACATGCAACTCGACCAAACTACTTTATCAAGGCCAACCATCACACTCAGCTGGCCCATCTTACTTCAGTCCAAATGGTTCGCTTGGTTAGATCGAATCACATTGCAAAATATAAATAGGTAAATCATTTTCCTTTATATAAACAATCAGGATAGTGAGGAACTTGTGGGTAGCGATATTGGTGAGGGACTTGTGTGAGTGGGTGTGTAAGTACTTTAACTTATAAAAATATATACAAATAATCTTTTCATAGGGAAAATTTTTAAATAAGGTCTTAAGTTTTTGTCTTATTTTAAAAAATGAAAAAATTTTAAAACTTTTTCAAATTAGTTTCTAAGTTTTTCTGTTAATTTCTAATTAAGGACATCCAGCCATTTAAAGCTATTTCTTGATCTCGATTTAAAAAAAAAAATTCAAATTACCCTTCATTTAAATCTATGACATGGTTTCGACGGCCACTACAAGCAACTGATTACAGTGGAGACGCTGACTGTACTTGATCATCGTAAGAGTACTGATGAAGAAAATGAGAATGATATAGAGGAAGTGTAGGAGAATTTTATTTCAACAAAATGTAATTTAGATATTTAATAAAAATTTAGAAAAAAATTGCTCAGAAGTAGCTTTAAATGGACGGATGCCTTTAATTGAAAACTTCCCGAAAAATGTAGGGACTAATTAGTAAAGTTTTGAAAATTATGTCCTTTTTTAAATAAGACAAATACTAAAGGCCTTATTTAGAATTTTCCCTAATATCAAACTATTATTAAAGATTTGAAAGGCCAGGGGTATTTTCGTCCATGAAAGTTTGATCCCGGCCTGCCGCTACCGCGAATGCCCTCCCAACGGTCGAAAATATTCAAAAGGGAGGCTCGGAAGCCGAGCCTAACTGCTTCGGAAATTCGATTTGAATTAGGAGGGAAGGATGGGGAAGCTCATGGCGCGAATTTAGGTGGGGTCATGAACTCTCATACCAAACCAGGTGGCTAAAAGGGGCGGGACCGTAAGCTCCATGAACCGGACCGGCCGGGCCGGCACCATAATATAATTAGATCTGAGTTACTGTAGCTAGCTGTAGGACTACTGGCTGTAAAGTAATAAATAAAATACATGCTTCTTCTTCTTCTTTTCCGAAATTAATACGAAAGGAGGAATCTTACATACAAATAAGATTCAAAGTAAGAACGTCACGTACAATAATATTAAGTGGAGAGGCACCTCCTTTCCATAGAAATAATGGGCCATCTAGTACAGAGACATATCAGGCGGGCTATATTACATTGCGAGAAAAGATGGTTATGAATATTGTGACAATTATTTGTCCTAGTTTGATTTTATCATTATATTGTTGTCATGATTTTATGAACTATGGACGTGTTTGTTTGTATTAAAATACATAAGAGTTGAATGCATCGGACGGTAAAAAAAAACGAAGATTAAAGGTATATTTAAAAAAAAATTAACATCAAATAATATTTTCTTTTGAGGAAATAAAATTAAAAGAAGATTATATTTGATGATTATTTTTAGAAACTTACCACTAATCTTTATTTTTAACCACTCTATGTATTCAATTGCTATGTATTTTAATACAAATAAATAGGGCCTAAGTTAAAAAAAAAAAAAAAAAAAAACTATATGTCAACGTACTGCAATTCTTGGATTTGTTGCAAAAATCTAAATTATTAACACAATAGAATTCCAAGAGAATATCAAAAAAAAAAAAAAAAAAGTGGGCTTTAAGATTAGAGTTTTGGGTTTACGTTTTTGAGTAGTATATATGGATTAGTGATGTTTGATGAAAACATGGTTTGCACAATATTTAATATTTTTTGTTTAAAAGCTTATTACAGTTTATTATGTGCTAATCTAACAGTTAATATCACTCTGATAGTAATGGTGTTCTAGTTTATGCCATCTCACATAAATACAGAAGCATTAAACTATTTGGATGGATGAGAGGTGGGCCATCTCAGCATTAAATGTGAGGTGCTGCCAGAAAATTCCTAACAAACTGTGCTTTCATACAGGGAGGACATGTTCTCATTCTATCATCAGGTTGGGTCGGATTTCATAGTTGATTGAATTTAAAACCACATTCAGATGTTCTTTCTTTCAGGTTGGGTTCTTGTCATTCCCAAGAAGAAATCATAGAAGCCTCCATGCTCCATTTTTTTTTTGGGTAGTACTGAATCTTGATTGCTTTGGACTTTGCACCAACCAAAGGTCTCAATGTTGGAAACGGAAGCTTTGGCCAATGGCTCATATCACCTTTCTTATCCTGTTAATAAAAAAAGGTAGCCTTCACTGAACTGATAGACTGTGTGGACCCTTACACATGAAACTGATTATGTTGCTGTGGGACAGAATGGAATTACAGTAGCCTCATTATTCATAAGGTCACATTCTCAAAACTCCAAAGAAAGTGAGGTTATAACGGGAACAAGTACTGTGATCATGAAGACTTGAATATAAAACTATTGTACTTTCTATGGTTTCAGTTGTTTCAAGAGAAACAGAGCCAACCCAATATGAACCCTTTTATGTTTCTTGAAAGGTTTTGATCACCTTTGTGCATGGTCAAATAAAATATCATGACCACAAACCACTAACATTATAATTTAAGAAAGCAGAGAACTAACAAAATGAGATTTATTGAAAGAAAATCAAATATAGGTGGCTTTCAGCAATGAGAAATCATGTTTGATCACATGTTTTATGCAACAATAGGGTGTCAAAATGGGAGGGGAGGCCATGATTTTGAGTGGTTTGAATAAAAAGGTAGACCCTCTACACCATTTATTTGCTTTGTGTAGGCAGAAAATTTTCTAGGTGCTCCAGATCCTCTACACCTTTTGGTAGCTCCATACTTATCAACAGCTTCTCTAAATAGAAAAGAAGTGGCATCTTTGTTGGGTCACATGAAGTAGTAGTTGTTGGTTAGCTACATGTTATAAATCAAATTGACAATGTTTGGTATCCAATTTGAGGCTGTCAAATGGACAACACAAGTAGAAACCCCTCTCATTATAAGTTAATTATTCATTTCATGACATTGATTTAGAGAGCTAACAACTACTAGTTATGTTTAAAAAAAAAAAATGAGTATAGACATGCCACAATTGCTTTGTTTAAACAAGCTGCACTTTTGGGCTCCACCAACATGCCACATGTGCTCCATTTAAAGAAGCTGCACATCCAAACTCTTCAAAAGGTCTTGTCAAAGAGTCCAACTAGTTCCAAGAACGAAGCTTTTATAGATAACAAATGTAAAAGCCACCCTTTTTGAACAATCTAGTGTTAAAACTTTTTTAGTGGGGCTGTTCTTTTTGGAGGAAAATGTTCTTCTTCTGTCTAGGCATAACACTCAACACTTCATTATATCTGCTTCTAAATGGGAGTCCTCATTGCATCAAAAGAGAGATGGATGGCTAAACTAAAAATGATGCTGTAAGAGAATAGTTAAGTAGGCATGTGGTAATTCATGCCAAGTCGTTGAGTTGGACAACTCAACTAACAGAAAGTTATTTCTAAGATAGGAGGTGTGTGGTTTTTTTTTTTTTTTTTTTTATGAGTCGTGGCTCCATCCTTCTAAAACCATCATGCCATTTTAGTTTCATAAGCACTGCAGTGAGGTTAGAACACTTTACAATTCCTTGAAGACTCATTTGTGCAACTAGGATGCCAGAAAAAAAAAACCGAAAAATGACATTTTTTCCTCGAGAGGTCAAGACTTCCCTGTCTGCAGAAGAGGAAACGCTTCCACAGAATCTGCACAATTAAGTCCACAGTTAAGGAAACAAAATTGAGATAAAAGAATAGACGAAGAAAGAGAGAAGATAAAAGAATAGCTGGACTTGGATTTTGAACTTGAGTTTTGTTTGACTATCTTTGATTTATCACTTTGTTATCTAGTTAAAAATTGGGTGTTTATGTACTGCTGTTCATCTACATTGTTCATGCATGATTCACAAAATCTTGTGACCCCTAATCCAATGAGAAAGGTTTATTCTAATATTGGAGGCATTCTCATTGTCATCCGTTGTTCACCCAGTGGGTCCCAACATCTACAGACCACTGGCAAATTGTATAGAATGGGTGATTCTACCATTCGATGGCAGTTTTTTTTTTTTTATTTTGACCGGACCAGTGTACTTTTGCTCTTGTGGCTATGGGGGGATCCACTTGAGTTAATTGTTTAGAAATTCATATTTGTTAGCTAGCTCTTAGTATGCTTCATTGTACTTCCAAATCCGAGACCTTGTGGCGTCATCCCTCATTTATTATTATTTTTTCATCAATAACAAAAACATTCATTCATTAAATAATGAAATTACAATGAGGGAAGAAAAGATACAAGAGTATTATACCATCTCCCACCAAACACATACAAAAAGACACCACCCAAAACTTAGATAATCATATCCTTCCAAGGAGAAGGTCTCTCGACCCCTAGAGTTATCCGATCTAGCTCATTTATGTGTATGTATGATTATATAAATATACTTCATATTTTTCCTAAAATGTAAATAAATGTTTTTTTTTTTTTTTTTACCAAATTTGCTCCCACCAAGCCCGTGGCCCACCTGATAAATCCAAGCGCATCATCCAAACCCCCACCTTCTCCCCTTTTTATGTCACAGAACCATTAGTTTTATGCTAATCTAAATCGACTGGACCATTAGATTGGAATCGAACAAAGATTCTTATTATAAATTATTAAACTTGAGGGCCCATAGATCAAGAGGTATAATGATTTGATTGATTTGAAACTTTATAGTGGGGGTTGGACCCATCTAGATCTTTCGATCCCTATATTTCGGATGGGCTCGAACGGACCGCTGGACTGGACCAGACTCGAGTCCTTGAAGCCATTGTCTGGCCCAATCTGGTCCTGCAGTTTGGCACAATCCATTGACAGCCATTCCTATTTGACATTTCACCTGAAAATAACATAAGCATACATTGATACAACTCATTTTCCGACTATTCTCTTCCTGTCTCCTTTCCTGAGTGTTTTTTCACAGAAGAAAAGGACACTAACGCGCACACACACTCGTTATTACGAAACTGCCATTGGCTTCGATCAGAAAACTGCAAATGAGCAGAAAAATCGTAAAACTCCACAACGAAATCTAGGGTTCTTCCACACATTCCTCGAATTCTTCGACTCCTCTCGGAAATCTATCCCCCAAATGCAAGGGTCTGGGGGTTTTCCTCCCTCTCGCGGCCACGGCACCGACCGATTCTACAATCCACCGGCGATTCGGCGCCAACTCCAGCAGCAGCAGCAGCAGTTGCAGCGCCAGTCGTCGTCTCCGTCGACGAAGCCGAAGCCGGTGGCGGTCTCGGAAGTACGAGAGGCGGAGAATCGAGCCGATTCCGACGAATCTCCGTCCAAACCGTCCGTCTGCTCTCCGCCGAGAACGCCCTCTGGAAATCTCGATCGCTTCGTGGAGGCGATGGCGCCGACCGTTCGTGCTCAGTACTTCTCCAAGGTAATCGGCAGATGGAGGAAGAAAGTTTGGGTTTTGATGGGCGTTTGGTTTGATTTGATGTGGTTTGTTTGAAAATTCTTGTTTTTGTTTTTGGGACTTATGTTTCTTTTGTTTTTGGGGAATTCTTGCAGACGAGTATGCGGGGATGGAGAAATTGCGATGGGGAGGATCAGCATCCGTATTTCAATCTTGGAGATCTTTGGGAATCGTTCAAGGAATGGAGCGCGTACGGGGCTGGAGTGCGGTTGGTGTTGAACGGGAGCGATTCGGTCATTCAGTACTACGTTCCCTACTTGTCTGCCATCCAGCTATACGCGGATTCGCCAAAGCCTTCTCCAAGGTTAAGATTGTGAACTGGTTGAATTCTGTTTTTGTTTGCTAGACCTTGGTTGGGATGGAATTGTAGAATTTCTAGCAGCATTGTTTATTTCCTCCTCTGTTTTTTCAACTATTTGGCCTGTTTGCATACTCGGTATTGATTTCTTCCGGATGCTATGGTAAAGGGGGTTATATCTAAAGAGTATAAAAGAGGTGAGAACTGGAGTGTCTAACGTGGAAATGTAGATGGGACCACTGGTTTCCTAGGATTTAAACTAGTAGAGTGGTTAGTGGATAGTCGTCATTTCCTATAAAGAAATGATTTTGATGCCCCATGGCGGATCTTTGTCTTTAATCCTTCAATGTTAGTCCTTTTGATCGAAAGTCATTGCTTAGATATCCTAGGAACCGAATGCTGATTATACAAATGGGCCTTATGTTTCAGTAAAGGAATTTTCTATTCTCTAATATTGTCGGTGTTTTTTAGCGTGATCTAGTATGCTTTTCTTATAGTAGAGGCAGTTTTTTTTTTTTTATACGGTCTTTGTGTTGTTATTGATTTTGTTGTTCACTGATGAATTTTGTGAATAATGTGGTTTCTTGGTTTAAAGCAAAAGTTAAGTGTGTGTGCGCGTATAAGTTCAATAATCTAATGATTGTTTGTTTGACCTTGTTGACGTGGGATTGTGTTTATACTGTGATTAACGAGATGATGCTCATCTTGATTCCCCTGGCATTGGAAAGAAGTGTAATGATGCTGGGAGAGGGAATGCGGGAGGCAATAGGAAGATTCATTTTCCTATTGTTCTCCAGAATTTTGTAATGATGCCGCTGGACTTTGGTGTGATAGTTCGTTACCCGTATTGTTTCTCTCTCTATTGCTTTTCAAAGTTTTCCCTGCTCGTTTTGTATTCTGTGGAGTATTTATCTTTTGATAGCTCTGATCCATTATCTATTTAACTTATTGTTAAGTTATAGTAAATCATTCATCTCATTCATGTTTTCATATATTATACCGAATCAATGCCATCCAATTCTCTTCTTTTAAACTGTTCTTTATAAGAAGGCCATCTTTAGAAATGATAGATCCTCATTCTTTGTTTATGTTCTATCAGTCTTGATTCAAATTTTCAATTTAATAATTGGAAAGGGAAAATTCTTTTTGCTGGTTTGAAGGAAAAAAAATATCTGTTGAAGTCACTTGGATGGATCTATTTATGCACAATGAAGCTGTGTTTTTTGATCCATCCACTGTAAATTATGATGGAAGTAATTCCTAAAAATTTGTTAATTGGACCGGAAAGGATTGCTTGTATTAGTCCGATTCATAGAATGCCTCAAGGATGCATGTGCCTGCTCCACATGTACACTTGCATGCACCTCTAGAGAAGAAGGGAAATTATTGAAGCCCTTAAATGAAGGGCCATCAATGTCCAATATGTACTGTTTTTAGCCAAACATCATCCACGTGAGACCTTTCTACCTTTAGCATGTAAAGTGATTGATTACGGTCCCAAGTGGCCCCATGAAGAGGACTGCTCTGCACCTTACCATGATATGCCCTGATTGGATCTGCTGCATGAGGCCTCTTAAGTACCTCCATACAAATGGCCTTGGATCTCATCTCACCGTAACAATCAGGTATATGCCTTATTTTTTATCCAATTGATGCTGGGGTCCAGGCTATGATCCATGGCTATTGGTTCGTCAAGTCATCTGGTTGAGTCCGAATCATTGATCAAATGTGTGTATTGGTTATGTTGTGTGGGTGGTTGAATAGGGATTCCAGTTGGGAATGTAGGGAATTAAATCTTTATCTGCTCTAAGAAGCTTTCTTAAAAACAACTGTGAAAAAAAATATCTTTAAAATGCTAATGCTAAGGAAGTGCAAAAGAAGTGAAGAACATACCAAGTGGAGGTAAGGACCAAGATGGATGTGTCTATGACTTAAATGGTACTTCAGTAATTGTGAATTTAATTGACGTGGGACCATCCACTAGTACTAGTTGACCATGGGTCTGTTCTTGGGCCTTCTCATGTGGGTTTTAAGGCCCATGACTATCATTTTTATGGCTACTCTTCTACTTCGTTAGAGTCCATAACTCCTACAGAACTGTGAAAACCATTACAATGATCTACTGTTTTCATAATGAACGGGCCCTAGTTGGCATCAAACTGCCCCATCCACATTTAGTTTAAGAATACTGGAGTAGAAGACCATTGCATTGACTTCATTTTGTGAAACCTTCATAAATGCTTCCCAACTCAACCAAAAATCATTCAAAGCAAAACCTGTGAAACCTTCCATGGCCATGCCGACTTTGCTACCCACATTCAATATAAAATGAATCACTTTTTCTATTGAACGCTCCTTTCATTTGAAGACACTGCCATTTCTCTCTTTCCAGATAGACTATTAAGAAGATGAAATTTTCAAATGCCATAGAATCTTGCATCTTCTATGAGCCGACCTGATTCCCTACTTGCCACAACTTCCCCTGAATTCTTTTGATAACACCATCTCATACCACATAATATAAATGAGTAGCTCCAAACTGCTGCAAGAAGCTGAGAAGTCACGGTGATGGGAGAGATGATCAAAAGATTGCTTCTGTTATACATAAAGATCAAAACTCTGAAACTGAGGATGATGAAATCCCTCGCCTTGTAGGGTTTCCAACAATCAAGGCATTGCCCTTGATAGTTAGCTGAGAAACTGCTTCCACCTTAGGAACAGCACCTCACCGTAATGAAGGACATAGCAGATAGAGACATTGAGAGACAACCTTCAAGAAAAACTTGAGAACTCCTTTGAAAGGACAAGACCTTTAAACTTGTACGTCATGATCATCCCTACATCAGTAATGTTCATTAGCAAATTTGATAGACACATTGACATAATCCCCCTTTTTAAACACTAACAAATTTCTTGTAAAACTAATTCCTCATACTAGATACCCACACAGGAATTTGTAACACCTCGTCACCACATCATTTATATCACTAACTACCCTAAATAACCTTAGAAACTTAACACTTAGTTTTACCACTCCCACCCAGACATCAACCAAAAATCTGACGCTATCACGCCATACCCCAAACCTGCTTTTACGACTCTCTCAACGTCACTAGATGTCCAAGCTTGTAGTGGGAACCCATAAACCTAATGCCTTCTCTATAGGAAGAGACCACCCTCATATCATCCCTTGTCCCATATTGGCTAGCTATGATACTCCTCCAAAAGACTTCCTCTTCTTCCCCAAATCTCTACCACTACTTAGAGAGGATAGCCATCTTTCTATCGTGTATCCTTCCCACACCCGAGCATCCTTTCCTTTTGGCTTTTCCACTTAGTCTGAGTCTTTACATGGTGTTACTGTGGCCACCAAGATATTTAGTGAAGAAGAGCCAGAAGTGCTACAAACAAGCATGATGCATTTCTTCTCATTGTTCCCCTCCACAAGAAATTCCTTTGAATTTTCTCCAATCTATTTGCCACTCAGAGAATTTTGGTGTGCATTTGATTATTTTCCTTTTTCTTACCTGACCATCGTAAAGAATTGCTTCTAAAATTTATGTAAACACATGAAATAGATGTTCTGATTGTATAGTTTCTTGACTGTTGAACATGTGAACAATAAATTGGAAGGAACTTTTGGTGGATATTGACATAAAACAAAACAATGAAAAGGATTGTTGTGGGCTAGATGTGGGGGTCCCGACCATAGTTGTCAATTCTATTCCGGTTGCCATTCTAGTTTGACTTTGTAGTGGAATGTTTAGGCATTCCGGTCAATTCCGGTATTCCATTCCGAAAAAGATGTAATTGAAAAATTAAAAAACTATATAAAAGAATACCTAAGATTGAAAAAGTAGTTGAATGCTAAAATAAGACTAAAAATGAATACTTACATCACTTAAATTAAACTACACTCTACAATGACCGTTTGTTTTCTAGTTTTCACTACATATGAATGGAACTTGAACGACCGGAATGGACCATAACTAGGACTGGAAATTTTTAGGGGCCATTCAGTTCTGCCCAAGGCCAATTCTGGAACGTTCCGGCCAATTCCGGCCGGAACGGAATTGAAGTGACAGCTATGGTCCCGACGGACCAAGGATTTTCGTTTGAGTGGGGCAAATGGTGACCATAATGTTATTTTCTTCATTTACTTTCTTGTTTAAGGGGGTGACGGCTTGTTTTTTATGAGGCATGGGCCATCTCACCCATAGCCCCTTTCGGGCTTTTCCGAGGTCCATGGGGCCGAGTGCCCCCAATACCCAATACCTAGGTCCACCCCTGCCAGACTGGATCAAGCAGAACCTCTGTCGCAGAAGACAACTGACAGGGAAGGGTCTCGTAGCCTAGTACTGACAGGGCAGGAAAGGGGCTGGCCCGGACCAGTTAGCTTTGGATGATATGCTTGAGCTGCTGCCAACCAGGGGATAGATGAGGAACAACTCCCTTGAGGCTCTTCCTGCTGGTCCTGTGTGCCAACCATTTTACTCAGAATTGACACAAATAAGGTGATTCTGGCAAATTAATTAAAAAAAAAAAAACGTTGTGATGGTCCCAACAGATGCTCTCATGATGCAGTATTTGTCCAGTGTTCTGACTGTCAATGTGAAGAAATTCAACCAAGCACAGCTAAATGGTTGGAGTAACTATGGCTCTTAATGCAGCCAAATGCCTCAACCATTTAGTGACGTGCATGAATGGATTGACGATGGTGTCAGGCATTGTGATATGATCCCGTTTTGATTGATTAATGATGGTCTCTTTTGCTGTTTCCTTTCCGACATGTAATTCATGTACCTGACTACCTTAGAGATATCTTTTGATGTCCTATTCTATGGTCCCTTTTTGAGCAAGCACTGGGAGCATTCTGCAATGTCTAGTTGCCTTTTATGTTGCTCCATTCAGTTGTCTCATTAGGATATTTGCTTCACTATAATTAGGGGATGTCAGCGACTCAGCGTTAGGCTAGTAGCTGGCCATAAAAACATTTTTTTTTTAACGGTACCATAAAAACCCGTTTCAAATTAATCTGTTTGTACTTCTTTTCTAAGATACTACTCTACCTTCCCTCTCTTCCTCAAGGATTGGCAGAAATGATGATGAACAGCAGAGCGTACTTCTTATTCAAATGGTTTTAAGACTTCACTTCTTTGGCGGCTCAAATAACCTCGACGAATGCACAGCTGATTCATCTATAAGGAGCTATGGATCTAGTAATAATGGTTAGGAAGAAGTGGCAAACAACATTTTAGAGAACGGTCATCCAATTAGATAAAGGGAGACATAAGGGAATCATGTTAAAGGGTTTTCACCAAAATATTGGTGTCTCATATGCCTCTTTGTACACAAATGTGGTGCAATGAAATTGTGTGCAACATGATCATGAACAGAAGAATTTGCCAGAATGTGGTCTTGCAAGTGATGGAAATAACTGTAACTGTCAGTTGAGATGCATCCTAATGAGTAACAACTTGAATGGCTGAGCAACACATCCCTTCAAGTAACCAAGTGCTACTTCGTAGGTACCAAGATCAAAAAATACAAAGATGAAATATGTGTGATGTCTTGCTTAAGAATGTCAGCCATATTTTTCTTGGAAGACTGAATTCATAAGTGAAAGGTGCAATGTCATGAGCAAGTGAGCACCTATACCCTATAGTTCATTGGTCTTAGAATCATGCTAATGCAAATGACAGATTATGGAAGTCTACAAAAAACTGGAACCAGATCTAGAACCATCTTTCAACATTCTTTCCTTGGGGCATAGAGGTTGAATGAAAAAGAGCAAAAAATCATGCAAGTGATAATAATGCAAGTGATAATACCTCTAGAGTTTAAGGAAAACATGATTAATGATGAGGAATTGGATATACTATCAGATAAGGTAGATTCAAACATCGAAGTACATGTGAAATAGTCCTACGACACTTACATCGAAGTACATGTGAAATAGTCCTACAACAGTTACATCAAAGTACATGTCAAATAGTCCTACGACAGTTACATCAAAGTACATGTGAAATAGTCCTACGACACTTACTGTGGTAGAAGAGGTAATTGAGGAAGGTTCTGCAGATGAGCCAACTAAGTAAGAACGAGCAAATGAGAAGACCAATCCTGATGAAGTTCTAGTTGTGCCCAACCTAACCACAGAGAAAACAATCCAATAAAAGTTTGATGGTTAGAATATGTCACTTGATTTGACAGTGCAATGGAGTTTGCAGAGAGATTTGACCTTCATTAGTACAATATGTGGGTTCATATTTTTAAAGCAGGAGATGAGTTACTTTAAGGTGGGAGAAGTTTTCAAAAAAGGATTCCTTTTATAATTCCTTTTTGGGGAAGATTTATGGGTGGAGTCATTAAGAGTCCATTTTGTGGGGTTGTATTGGAGTGGTAGTAAAAATAAACATTTTTGGGTGTGAATGCCATGAATGGTTGGGAGGGATGATGGTGGAATATTCCTCTTAGTAGAATTCTCATGGAGTTAAAGATTCGGACTATGAGACGTCATTGGCATGGTAATGAATCCGTTTATTTGTGGGGATGGAAGCAACATGTATTTGGTAACTGTCGACTGTATCATTTATGAAATCATCTCTCTTTTCATGGTTAATTCTTCTTTCCTTATGGTTTAGCAAGGAATCCACCACCCTTCAACCCTTGATTACTTATTTAGACATTATAAGGGGTGAGATAAGATGGAATTTTCAAATGAGAGCACCATTAGATGTATATGCATAGCATGCCAACTCCCCAAGCTGACTCAATGATTCGGCCGAGTTGAATCCACTCCTCTAGCTGAGTCAAGTTAATGTGTAAACTCATGGATATCATTTACTTGGCTGAGTCGGTCATTTGACTTGGCCAACCCCCTGGGGTCTTGTGCCTTGGGCTGAGTAATGCTCATTTTTGTTCCTTTAGTTTCATTTAAGACTTCATATAAAACCTATTTTAAAGGCTCCACGTACCATTTCAACCTTAGCTTTACTGTGCTTTAGCCCTTCTCTAGTCTTTACTCTTTACAACCTTTGGTTTGTTTCTATTTTTTGTTCCTCTTTTGCTCGTTCTATTTCCAAAAATTCCACTTCATTTATCTTTAACCAGCTGTCCATACTTCTTCTTTCAAGCTCAATATTTTTAACATTTTCAAATGTATGGAAGTTTTTTTAATATTTTCTATACTATTAGTATTAGTTTATTACTATTTTGATTTATAGTGTCATAATTTGTTAAGTGTGTGCTTTTTTATTTGACAATTAGATATAAAGGTACTTGTGGATGTTAAAAAAGCTAAACCTAGCATTACAATGGGTAGGTCATTTGATAATTCTAGAAGTTAAATTATGTAATATAGCAACATTTTTATTTATCAAAATTATGATCTTAGATTTTTTTAAATTCCTATTATTTTGAATTATTCTTATTTTTCAATTATTAAACTTTTTTATTAATTTTAGACTTAAATTATTAACTGAATAGTTTTTTAGTTTGAATCATTTCTCAAAATCATGATCTGAGATATTTATGATATCATATAATACTATTTTGCATTAATTTTATTTTTTCAATTGTTTACCATTTTTTAATTTTTAAAATTAAAGAAAAACTAACATGACTCTTTAAATCTACTTCTGAGGTGTCACTCGCCGAAATAACTCCACTCCTTGGCTTGTTCAGTAAAGCCAGAGTTACGAGGTGACAGGCTATGGGTATAGGAGCTTATAAAGTTAAAGGTTGTAAAGTGATTTTGACAAGCAGGGAATGTAGTAACATTTCTATCAAGAACATAGTTTGCAGTTGGTCTCGTCCTCTATCCAAATGTTTAAATTTTAATGTGGATGGAGCTTCAAAAGCTGATCTAGGTTCAAATCTAACTGAGAGTGCTGTTGGGGCATATGCATCACTTGCCAACTCACCAAGTTGCCTTGGTGACTTGGCTGAGTCTACTCAACTTCTCAGGCTAAGGAGTCAAGTTAATGTGTAACCTCCTGGATACCCATTACTCGGCCAAGTCATGCATTCGACTCAGCTGACTCTCAATCTCCTGTGACTTGGGCTGAGTCATGCTCTTTTCTATTTCACTAATTCCATTTAAGGCTATTCATGTAAAGACCTGTTTTTAAGGCTTCACTTACCATTTCAACCTTAGCTTATTGTGCTTTCTTTATAATAATCAAGAAAAAAGATATGACTCTACCTTAAATGTGATAGAAGGGAAGTTAAATGACCCCTTACCTTTCAGAGACAAGAAAAAATGACACTTTACTCCTTATGCCCTTCTCTCTTTTCGACCTTCCATCTTTTTCTATTTTTGTCCCCCTTTTGCTGATTCTGTTTTTAAAGGTTTCATTACACTTATCTCCAATTAGTGATCTGTACACCTCTTTTCAAGTGCAATAATCGGTCCATTTTCAAATGCATGGGAACTTTGTTAAATATTTTCTATGATATTATTACTTTTATCTATAGATAATTTGACGAATTTGTTTTTTTGTCTGTTAGTTAGATATAAATATAACATTAGAAAAAAGGTATAAATATATTCATGCATTTTAACAGGCTAGACCAAGCAATTTAATGCGAAGATCTCAAACCTAGCATTTTAATTGTTGGATTTTAATAATTCAAGTTAATACATAATTAACTCTAGTATTTTTTTAGAGGACAATTACCAAAAAAAGGCCTCAAATATTTTGAAAGACCTAAAAGAGTCCTTCAAAGCATTAAACCCCCAAAAAAGTCCTAGAATAGCACTCCCACAGCTTTCATACGACTTTTTGTCCGTGACTGCTTTTCATACAACTTTTTTGTCGGTACACTACTTTTCGCACGACGTTTTTTTTTCCTGCACAATTGCATGAGCATGCATCTTGTGTGCACGCGCGCGTACGACTTGTACATGGTGATCATGATATAGACGCATGGACAACTTGTACATGGTGATCATGGTACACGCGCATGCGCAACTTGTATACAAGATACATGTGCTCATGCGAGTTCGGGAAAAAAAACTTGTGCGAGAAGCAGTGCGCCGACATAAAAGTTATATGAAAAGTTGTCGTGGACAAAAAAAATTGTATGAAAAGCTGTGCGAACTATAGTTATCAGAATCCTACGATTCGTATTCCGAATCCCGATTCGTATCCCGAATCTTAAGAAAAACGATTTGTATCTTTGTAATGAATCCCATTTACAAATGAATCTTAGGATTCAAGTGTGACTCCTACGATTTGATACTCGTTTCATTGAATCTTATGATTCAAGCGATTTGACTAAGCAAAAATGGCTATAGCCAATAAGTTAATATTAATAATCTTTTACCTCTTAACTTTTTTTATTCTTTCTTTCTTTTATCGCTTGTATTTTTTAAAGGTTATTTAGTAGTTAATGAAACCTTGTAACAATTTTTTACGGCTTTGATAAGGTTTTAAAGATGAATAAAGAACATGCATTTAACTAAAGCATTCAACTGTACGTATGGTGCTTGTTTATATCTTCTTCTTTTTTTAATCTATTTTTGTTTTTTTTTTTTTCTTCATGAACACTTTCTTAACTTTAAGAGATATCTTACCGTGTAAGATTAATGGTTTGGATTTTATTTATTTTTTTATTTTTTGATTTAAAGATTAAAAAATATATATATATTGATACTTTAAACTTATTTAATTATTTACACATCATTTATTTCATATATATATATATAATATATGTCATGATGTTCTTGATATGATTGTATGATAGACTTGTTATAATATTTATACTACTATAAATGGAAAAATGGATGGTTATGAATAATTATTTTTAACTTTTTCTTTTAATTTTTAATTATTTTTCATTTTTATTAGAAAAATAAAAAATCTTACGATTCACGATACGATTCGCAATTCAATTCGATTCATGGGTATGAACGATTTGTGATACGATTCTGATTTTGAAAACTAAGGTGCAACTGCGAACACCTTTCCAGGAGTTTTTTGGGGGTTTCATGGAGCACTCTTTTGGTTCTTTCCAAATATGTGAGGCCTTTTTTGGTAATTGTCCCTATTTTTAATGATTCCTTAAAATTATGATTGTAGATTTTTTATAAAATTCACGAATTCACTCTACTCTTACAATAGCTGATCAAGCCCAAGTATGTACCAGTAAGCCATGGCTATATGAGCTGGTTAAGACAAAGGTTTGGTAAGTGGGTTTCAACACGAAAGGAATGTAGTAACATTTATAAAACATCGTACGCAATTGCAAAGGTAGTATGCTCAAGGGAGAAGTTAAATCATGGACCTTGATGAAATCGAGAGTTTGAGACTTCTTCTGAATGGTTCAATTTTTAATGCAGATGGAGCTTTTTAAAATCCAGATGGGACCAAGTCGAATTGGGGTGTTTACAATAAAAGAAAGCTTTATTATGAAACTAACTTTTGTACAATGGGTGTTCTTGATTTCCACAATGTGTGATTAATGGCTATTAGGAAGGCTTTGAGAATCTTTAAAAGGCACTATTCAGCGTGGTTAATAGTGGAGATCATTTCAGCCGATGTCCACTGCATATCAAAGAGTCGAAGAGGCCCTTGGAGATTGAATTTCAATATGGTTGAGACGGACCCCTTTTAACAATCTACAAACCCATAATTTTGGGATGTCTTGCATGACAACGTTTAGGGAATCCTCCTTTCTTTTTCTTCTTCTTCCTTTCCCTTTTTTTTTTTTTTTTTTTTTTTGCATTTCTAGCACAAGAAACTCATAGAGAAACGCCAAATAGAAGATTCAAATGTATATTCGAAGCCAATGTGCAACCAATTAGCATGGGGGTTATCTTTTAGGTTAAGGGAAAAATATGAGAATGAGTGAAATATGTAAGTGTTTTTGGTGTTTTTTTTTATAGGAATGGGTAATAAATCATGAAGAGGCCACCTAAGTGGCTCATGAGCGGTGATAGAGTCCGTGTGTTTTGATCCACTTTGATGGAACATTATGTGGGCCTCACACGCAAAAAAATGTGTGTGAGGGCATGAGAGCGTGAGATGTTTGTAGCTGAGATTTGCACCTACATGTATTATTTGGGAGATTTGGGAAGTTCTGAAAAGAACTTTTATATAAATATCTAACTAGTAACTAGTAAGTATCACAAAGCGCATGCTAAATACTAAGTAGTAAAATAGTAAATACTAAATAGTGATGAGTTATTGTTTTAACTATTTGACAATTAACATTTTAATGAGCCTGGGCTTCAAAGACCTGGGAATTTGAATATAGGTGAACAAATACATTATTGTTTATCTAAAATCATACAGTGTTGATATAGGACCTATATGACATTGAACTGTTTTATGCATACATTTACTTTATTTACTAATGAAGATAGACATTTAACTAACATTTTCTAATAATCTATATTTTTTCTTTTGTTTTTTTACCTAATTTTACCTCAAATAAGATTCGCAGTGATACATATCGCTGCAACCAATAAGTATTGCAGAGCATGTGTTGTTTTTGTGGGGCAGCCAATGTGCTTTCCGTGACCCTTTTTTTCCTTCTTTTATCCTTTTTTGCCATGACCCTTTTTTTCCTTCTTCTTTTATCCTTTTTTGGCTTCAGAGAACGGATTTGGGCTGTGTGTAATCGATATTGATGATTAACCAGGTGAGGATGAATCTATTGTTTATTTGATTGATTTCTGAGTTTCCTTTTTATTCACATGCTTGGTGGGTCCCATAAATCCAAATATACTTTTCTGTGACAAGTTTGGGAAACTATCATTATGTTAGGAAGGACCAGCCTGCACACGCCAGTACTAGTTTCACTTGTGTACTCAAAACAAGGAACACACAAACCACGTTTCTAAATTTTTATTTGAATGTTTGGGCAATTGGATGAACTCATCCAAATGGGGATGTTTGAGGAAATTGGGCTGGGAGTTCAATTCTGGACTGCCAACCCATGGAAGAATTTTTTATGATTGATATTGAAGGTTGTCACTTTTGCTACGGCTTTGGCTTATGTCTCCTTTTCTTTTCTTTGTATTTCTCTGCCATTCACAAGATTACTTTGTTTTGTTGTGTTTAAATCAAACTATTTTGTCTGCTATTGTCTTTAACCTCAAATTTTGCTTCTCTACTTGTTTCTAATACTAAATGCAAGTTTTCTACCCAATGTGATATGAGTATTGTTGTTCGCATCAATTCTTTCACCTAATAATATTTGATTCCCAATATAAAAGATACTTGACTGTGATTCTTGGTAAGTAGTGTGGCTATTTTTAGTTGAGAATGCTACGCCCTTGAGTACCTTCTTTTGCCCGTAGCAGACGACCTGGTGAAGAAAGTGACAGTGGTGAGTCATGCAGGGAAACAAGCAGTGAGGAAAGTACGAACTGCGATGCCGATGGTTCCAAACATGATGGGATCAGAAGCAACCGTCAAGGGCCGATATTTGAGTATTTTGAACATGATCCTCCTTACAGCAGGGAGCCTTTAGCTGATAAGGTAAGTTCGTTCTTGTCCGAGGTCTCAAGTTTGCAGATGCCTGCCTTTGTTTTAACAATCTTCGCATCAACTTATTATCTCAGATTTCAGTTCTTGCACATCGGTTTCCTGGGCTGAAGACATACAATAGCTGCGACCTACTATGTGCTAGCTGGATTTCAGTGGCTTGGTATGCTTGTCACTTAGACAAGTTGCTGCACTGTTGTGGTACATATTGCTATGCTTCTTCATGCTTGTTATTTATTGCTGACACAATGGGTTTGATACAGGTATCCAATTTATAGGATACCCACAGGTCCCACACTGCAAGATTTGGATGCTTGTTTTTTGACGTTTCATTCCCTCTCAACACCTAGAAGTAAGCTAATTTCCCCCCAGCCACACGCGTACCACCTTTTTCTTTCTTTCCAAAAGATCGTAAAATAAAAAGAACTTGAAAGTCCCAAAACATATGTCGTGATCAATGTCAATACGTTTAGCTATTGTAAGAACTTGATTTTTAAGTTGTTGAAAACTGAGTCATGGGATTACCTAACCACGGATGTACAGTTTGTTGTCTCCTTGTACATACATGATTTCATGGTTTTGTGACCATTGATATGATGGACCCCACAGCTAATGATATCCCTAAAATTTCCCAGATTGAAAAAACCCGACTGTTCAATTAGGGCCTACAAAGGACAGTTAGGTATAGAATAAAAGTCGCATTTAACAGGGCTGACAAAAGGATGGGTGTGATATTCACAATCCAAGAATATTTTTTGAAATCATCCAGTGGTTGGAACCATTGCACCGATTGTATGAACACTGGATTCCACATGTATGGCATAGGCACATACATGGGGTTCTGCGTTTCTTCTCTTTTATCCCCCAAGAGACTTTGAACTCACACACTCCCACTCATATTGCACTGTCACTTACCAGCTGAGCAACAGCTGGAGTCACGCATTGGATTATACATTTGCTGTGAAGCAGGGCACACAATTCCTTTTGCTGCAGAGGGATTTGTGCCAATAATGTGTATCTGCATGTGTCTATGGTCATAATAAGTACGTTCTGCATAGTTTACTGTAGGGTTTTAATATGAATGGAATTTCAACAGGTACAAGCAATGGCCAGCATCAGGTACGCAGTTCTGCTGTTAGGAAGGTTAGCAGTTCTGTGGACATGCCTGCAAAGCTTTCTTTACCGGTCTTTGGCCTCGCTCACTACAAGTTTCGTGGTTCTATTTGGACACCTAACGGAGCCCATGAAAGGCAACAAGCAAACTATTTATTGCAAGCTGCTGATAAATGGCTTCGACTCCTAGAGGTGGACGATCATCCAGATTTCCGCTTCTTTGCTTCACATAATACATTCTGGAGATAGCAGCTGGAGATTTGTAGAATGCCTTTTGGAGAGCGAACAGCACTAAGTTGGTGGTGTTTGTCCTGAGCACACTTACAACAGAGCTGTTTTGGTAGATTCTTCTATGGAGTCACTCCTATCTTCCCATGTATCTCCTATTTATGTAAGTGTAGTTTTCCACCTGTAATGCAAAAGAATGCAGCTGGATCTGAGAAAATGTGGAGATGCAGAACATTATACAGGTTTCAACCAAGGTAAAAGAATGATTTGATTAGGAACACCTTTTATTTGTCTCTGATTAGCAATGGAGGCACACAAGGTGGAAGGATCATGGCACAATTGCATGATTTTCCGGCGTCAAGCAGGCAAGGAAGAATAACCGTATGTTCAGCTCGAACCTCCTTTCTCTTGCATGATGCATACATATGTTGGGGTTTGTGGTTTTGATATGTATCTTGGTTAAGTCCATGACTGGTTTCTCGTTGGAAAATGCGACAACTGATATACAGTGATAAATTTGTTGTTATCAATTATGTGCTTTCAGGGTTCTAGATGATGGATGGAAAAAATTGAAAATGTTGTGTACCAATATAGTTCCTAAAGGAATTTTCCTCTTTTTTTCTCTATCAGTGTACTGAATAAATAGGGTGTATAGATGGAAGCATTTTAAGGTGCTACACATCAACTGTCAATTTAATTAGTGTACCGTTGATGATTTACAGTGGTCATTCATTTACAGTGGTCCCTTTATATTCCCCTTAACTGTGTTTTGGGCATGCATTTTGGTAGGTCCTGCAACTGCTGGTTCGAGTTCAAGATATAGTATTTTTTTTATTTTATTCTTTCAAGGTATAGTTGCTATGTGACTTTGGACACTTTGATTGAAGGTAGTAGCTCCTGTGAGAACCCATTTTACAGGGGATCCATGAGAACTTCCAAAGGGCCCACCTTATCCTAGCCACGCGCACACAGTCACTAGACCCTGCGGTTTACACCTACCAAATGGACGAGACCATTGGATTGAGGGTCAATTTTAGATATATATGAACTGTTAAACTTGCAAGCCACGAATAAAAAGGGGTTGGGGGCATCAAATTTATCCGGAGTTTGATGTCTGGTGCCTACCCATATGGGTCTTTACATCCCCTTGGTCCCATGATCAGTGGAGCCCCATCCAGCTACCTCTCAAGGTACTGTGAGAGGGGTTCTCACAGGAGTAAAGTCTTTGATTGAAAACGCTAATTTAATAACACCGCATAAATGGATCTCATGTATTTTGATGATGAAAGGAGTGATGGCATGGGTAAAAGATGGATTAGTAACGAGTGCAATGGAGGAAACGTATTGTGGCTTCAATCAGAGCGAGAATAAAGAATTGTCATCTTGGAGGTTTGGTCAAGTGCTGAGAAAAAGCAGCTTCCATCTCACGAGTGCTGAAAAAATTAGGCTTTCATCCCACTTCGGGTGGAAGGCAATTACTGCTAGCAATGCATGTGAAATGAGGCAAGATTTAATATTGACATGATTATATTGGCTAATCCGCATTATTCCAGTTGAGATGGTCTTGACATTTTTATTTTTATTTTTATTTTTTTTAGTACTCTTCACTCAAGTATCGGTGTATATGGGACCAATCAGGGCAATAGGATGGCAGATATAGGCTAGCACCCTTTGTAATATAAAAACCCATGTTTTTTTTTTTTTTTTTTTTTTTTTTTAATTTTGCATAAAATAGGTGAATGGACTACAACGATTTCTAGCATAAGAAAATTCTTTTTTTTGAAAAAAAAAACCATGAAATCAAAATTCTAGTTGTAGAATCCATGTCAATGTGAAACCCATTAGCCTGGGGTCTTCTATGTGGAAAAAGAAGTAAAAAAGGAGTGAGAAATATGTAGCCTTTTGTTTTGTTGTGGGTAGGAATGATTTTACATCATAAATACTAGTGTATGGTTGGAGCTTCCATTTACCTCCTACCTACATGCTTTATTTAGGACATTTGAGAGGTTCTTCTAGTGGATGTTTTGTATAAAAATCTAACTGGTCAGTGCTACTTAATAATTACAAAGTAACAAATACTAATTAGTCGTGAAATATTGTTTCAACTATTTGCCAATTAATATTTGAATGAGCTTCAACCTCAAAAATCTGAGTAATACAAATATGGGTGAATAAGGAGATGTAATAGGGCCTCAACCCCTCATCTGGGAATAAACATCTAAATCTAACTTTTTTCTAATATTTTAGATTTTTAATATATTTTTGGGCTTTTTTACCTAGATTTAATTTCACACTTATTTATCACGGCAATTGATAGTTTGATACTTATTCCTCAACATGTATTGTTTGGGCAGCACACAAGGGGATGATTGTTAGAGAAGTTAGTTTTTTTTTTTTTTATTATTATTATTATTATTATTATTATAAGATTAGGATAAAGTTAGTTAGAGATTTAGGTAGTTCCGCCCCTGTAATAGTTACAATGGTTACCTGTCAATATGCAAGATCTTGCCCCTTCAGAACCTTCTTAAAACATTCCAAAGAGAGCAAGTTCTTGCAATTGGAAATAAGAAGTCAACAATTAAAAAAAAAAAAAAAAGTGCAGATCAACTCTTGAGGGCTGAGGGAGGGAAATACTAGCCACCTAGAGGCAGCTCTTGCACATCTCTTTTTTCTTTCATCTTGTTAGATACATCTTTATCCTTTTTGCTACTTTAGGCAGTTTCCTTGTTTATCTTAATAGCTTTAGCTAGGGTTTTTTTTTTTTTTTTTTTCTCTCAATTGCTGTAGTTTCTGATCTTGCTGTAATTACTAATCTATATAAGGCTTGCTTCTTATTAGAATATTTGGAAAGCTCACTCACCAAACAAACAAAAATCAATGCTCATGAGAAGCACGAGGCCTCTCATCTCACACGGCCACCCCGGACTCCGTCCCTGGGTGGGTAGGTTGTCCCACTTGTAATATACCACTGACCCAGCTTAGCAACAGCAGAACCACCACCACTACCACCACAACCAACAACAAAAGAAGCACAAACATTTGGACCCATTTGTTCTTACTACATGTTACACTCCTCTCATGAGAGGATTATGTCAAGAATATACATGGGCCTCCCAACTCAGTAGACTCCATAAGAAATGTTCGCTCTTGCCCAGAAACGTGTTGCCCCCCCAACATTTTTCAGCCTCAATGTGTGAGCCCAAGAAAGAGGAAAATCATTGTGTTTCCTTGTCCCGTAGGCGTTCCAATCCAATTGACATCAAGAAGCATGCAAATCAGGAAGAGGGTTTGGTTTCTGAGGTTAGGGATCTAAAACTCATCACCCAAGACCTCTACCTGAGAACCATCTAATCACCCTGTAGAAAAAAAAAAATTATGACACCCAACAGATCACAGTAACTGTAGTTTTAAGGACCTCAAAGTCAACAGAATTTCTTTCATTGGAAGCTCAGGCAAGTATATCACATTTGAGCTCGTGTCAATTCCCATAAGAAGTTCATACATGAGGATGCACAGGCCTGAGTCGCCAGACATTCCATTGATTGAATTTCCTTCTCTCTTCGACCACAGGCGAGTGCTCTTTGGGCATTAAAGACTTGTTCCTTCTAGCACTCACTTTCACGGGCTTGTGGACACCTGATGAGCTTCTTTTTTTTCCTTTTTTGGCAAATCACCTGATGAGCTATTGTTAGTGGCACTTTGATGAAAGGGTCCAAATTCACAGGCATGTGCGAGAAATCGGTTATAGTAATAACACATCAACAACAGAAAGTTAATTCTGTACAGGAAATGGCTCCAGCACCTTTCATATTTGGGTTCGAGAAAAATCAGCTATCTGAAGAAAAAATCTGGGAACTCAAAACCCTGAATAGTTGCAAGCAGAGTAGGCTCCAAAAATGAGTGAATGTGCACCAACTCATTCATCTAATCAGAGGGAACTTTAGATGACTTATCTCATGGGTAGATGGGAAGAAACCCTGTCAACAATTTTATTTTTAACTTTTTTTTTTTGGTAATCCCGTCAACAATTATAGCTGTGTAAAACAGGATATGAGTTCAACCACTACATACATACATACAGGAACTTATATATGCACAACTGCTAATTTATTTAAATAGAATACAAGCTCTCTCTCTCTCTCTCTCTCTCTCTCTCTCTCTACCAAAACCATCAGCAAAGCCATTACAAAACCATTTCAGAATGGCAGAATGAAAATGGCTGTGGACTACCGGAAGGTAGCCGACTGACTGACAGCCCCTCCCACATTTGTGGCACAGCATCAAGTCCCCTTCATGAGTTTTCATCAAGAAAAGTGGACAGCAAAAGCTGTTGAATGAACTCACACTTTTGAGCCTTCTCCTTCTGTTCCCCATCCAACAAAGATGGTCCAGCACTGTAATCAGGCAGTTTGATAAGATTCGAACAAGTGAAAAAAGAAAACGACGACAAAATGAAGAGGAAACATAGATAGTTGATCAAGCCCAAGGATATGTGCAATGTCATTCAGGCTATCTACAGGAAAAAGTAGGGAAAGAACTTTCAGTCAATCTGTCTCACCAGTGACCTATACACGACGTCCAAAAAACATATCTTTAAAGGACCACCTTCAACGGACAGTTACAGAGGTACAGAGCAAGTACTATTGACAGCAGAATAGTAGCTAACATCTATGGGTGTTGGCTGCTTCTCAGTCATTGTCCATCAATTGTGGCCACAAGGACCATTGACCAATAGGCCTCATGTGTGCATACACAAGGCCTAAGGAGTGAGGATACTGGGCCATATCCTCAAATGAGAAAATAGCTTACACTGAGTTAAAAAGAACTCATAGCAGACCCCAACAAGATGAGGGCAGATCATGTTAATGGTAAAACATAAACTGATAGAAACAATAATTTTTTATGTATTTTTATGTATAAAACAAATAAATACAGTGGCCATAAACCATGTATATATGATTCAGAAGCCTCTTAATATGTTTTCTTTCAATTTGATTTCTTCTAAGACCTGCATCCCTTGTTGTGTGGGCCCAGTGCTAGCACAAGGTGAACCAAGAAATGTTATTGCCAGGGCAAAAGGAAAGGAAAGAGAACCATGGCCCTGCTTCTACATCTAAAATGATATTAGGTCTCTAGCTAGAGACATCAATGTAACATTTTGCCATGGTTCAAGTAGGAAGCAGATAAACATGCAAAAATAGCAGGGTGGGATTCAATTATAAATTTTTCATGGAATGATAAATCAATCATGTTGTATCCTTCTACTTGTGTAACTCCACTGTTCCTTATGGGGAACTCCCATGTACATTAAAATTTTATTCCATATATATATATATATATATATAGAGAGAGAGAGAGAGAGAGAGATTACTGCAGCTGGAGTTCAAACAAACTCTTCTTAGACAAAAACTAACAATGTTTGTATGATTCAAAGCATCGGGGTACTAGTCCAAATCATTAGTGTCCTTATATTAAATGAATAAGAAATATGATAATACAGCAGGTTGAAATTGGTCAAAAAAGTGGCAACAATTCATACCTTTCTCTCTGTCTCTCATCCGAACCTTCCTTAACCAAATTTCCTTTTTCTGAAGTTGGAGGTTGTGCACTTTTTGAAGCATCAGCCATGGGAAAACTGTAAATAAATGATGTCAACAATGGATCAGGTGCTGTATTGGAGGCAGAATGCACATAAGAAGATCCTCCAAGAAGAGACTGTATATGCCCTTCTCGCAGCTCCTTCCTCAGTAAAGAAAGCGTTGAATGAGACCCTGCTGAACCTTTACGAGATCTCCTACGCTGCATGTGAACTCTTGTTAAGAAATTCATCAAATCCTCAGATATGTCAGTAGAATGAGGTAACCAATTCAATAAGTGACAAACAGGCAAACATTATTAACAAGCCATCTAAATTCCAACAAATGACAAACATTTTACAGCAGCTCTAGTGAACAAGAACTAAAGCAAAAGAACCACTTATGAAACTCCAAATATAACCAAACAAAATTTTAGCCAAAAGGATATCTTGAAGAAATGACTGTGCTGCATGGTTATGTGTCCAACCATGTTCATCCCCACCCTTGCTGCACAAACTGGGCATACCTGAAACAGTAAAATCACATGTTTTGAGCACAAGTGTTCATAAACAAAACTTAAGCAAGCAAAATCCCTTCTGCGAACTGAAGTGAGTAAACTATATCAGTATTTTATTATTCATATTATCTAATGTGCAAACTATGGACATTTATAAGTCTTTTTTTTTAAATAATAGACATTTATATAAGTCTAGATAAACAAAATCCAAACAAATCTAGAAGTTAAACTTAGAATAAGAAACAACACATCTCTTGACTTCATAAAAAACCAAGGTCTCAAACATAGACCAATACACAGAATATTTTTCGAACAGAGTATCTGGACTTGGAAGAAAAATCATTCTTCTCCCCTTGCCCTATCTGATATATTTTTTATCTTTTGGTTTTTTTTTTCTTTTTTTTTTTTTTTTTTTTTGTGTGTGTATGGGTATGGGTGGGCGTGGGGGTGGGGAGAGAGAGAAAATGATTTCTTTAGGGTTTTCAAGTCTTCAGGTCAGATTTAAGCATACGAGAGCCTGAGACCCCGAAGTATAACGGGAAAGTGCTCACTTTTGCAACCTCAAGGTTGTGAGTTCAAGCAATTTTACCATTAAAATAAAAATAAAAGAAGCAGAAGAAGAAGAAAGAAAGATTTAAGCATCAAAAGCACAATTGTCAGACTGAAACTCACATGAAAGAGGTTTTTCAATTTTTTATGTAAAAAAAAAAAAAAAGATTCATGTTGGGGCTCTCTTTGATATATGTTGGAATCACCCCTATACCGTAAATGATGGTTGCTTGGAGTATGAAGTGCTCCAGTCCTTCATGATCTGGGGATCTTAAGGTAGGGGTAACAAAACCCGACCCCACCCAAACCAGACCCATACCATATGGACCAGTCAGTGCTAACCAAAATTTAATAGTATCTTTAGACCGATCCAACACGTATGCTACCTTTGTCTTTATGGATCCCTTTTTCTTTTTTTCTTTTTTATTTTTCAAGATTTTTCATTTTTATCAAACTTTCTCAAATAATCATTCTTTTAATTAATTTTGACATCAGATATACACACATAGTTTCAATCAATTTTAAAATTAGAGATGCACACACAAATTTCAAATGCGACGATATATGCATTTTAAATGAAATTTTCTTATCCGTGGGCTATTTTTATGTTTATCAACTGTGGTGATAATGATATGCAATATTTCTTAGCATATTTATTTGCCAGCAAAATTCTCTAATATTTCAAAATCTCTAACCTTCTAACTAGGATTTTTTATTTGAATGTATTTGGTTCATTAATCAATAACTGCCCTATTTGCCTACTTCTCGATTAGAGTTATCAACTTGTTTCATTTGTTGTCACTTCTGTAAGGTGTGCACTAAAGAGTTGCTTGCTCCAATGTTCATATGATATGAGTTTTCAATCCTCATTTCTTACATGATAATACATTGATATGACTTTTTTGTATAACTTTGAGCAAACAGAACGAATCAGCTAATAAACCTAAATAAATTCAACAGTTCAAGGGCCTGATATATGCTCATCTATTACCTGGAAAATAAAATGGTTCAATCTACTATTTTTCAATGTTCTTGAATTTTTTTTGGAAATATTTTCATAGTTCTTCACGGCCCAAAAATTTTCACTCCAATACAAGTTGATGCAATAAAGTGAACCTTGATATCTCACAAGTCACAATTAACGACAAATGTAAAGGCTTCTTCCAACTATGGTTTAAAGTAAGGCCAATATAACAGTTCCATCAATCATGATAACTGTCATATAACATATTTCAGCACCCCCAATCCAACATTTGTGCGCACACACACAGAGAGACAGAGAGAGTGCCCATGATGCCCTGGCATTTTTCCCTTTCCAGAGCCCCTTTTCTCAGTCAATAAATACATCCACGCATGCCATATAGTTAATGCAAGAGGGAATTCAACAGATTTGGGAAAAAGGGACATTTTGAAAAAATCTAAGCAACCCCCTCCCTCTTTTTAAGCCCTGAACGATCACTTCTGCTTCTCCAGTTTGGGTACAAATCTGCCTAAGGCCAAGACTCAAGAGAAATACATGAGCCTATACAATGGAGCCCGCCTATTTAAGATATGAACCACTCAAAACAAATGTCTCTCTCTTGTATGGGATATCAAAAACTTTATGTTAACATGATTTGGGCCCACTGAATGATTAATCATGTATAATAACACTTTCAAAATATTATAAGATATCATTTGTTTTATGCACAAACAATCTTATGCTGGGTCATCTACTATCCAAGTGAAATTTTGGGAGGGCTCATAAGGAGATGCATTTATTTTAAGCAGTCTAGAATATTGATAGATGCGCCTCACAAAATATTACAGAAAAATCATGTCTTTTATGCATGATTAAGTTGATGGTCAGCCCGTCTCCTACGAGAAGGATTTTTGGACACTTGCGTCGGCTGGTACTTAACAATTATGATGGTTGCCAAGTTCCATTATGGTTCCAACAATGCTCTTTAAAAAGCATGCTTCTAACCATAACAAGGGATTCAGGACTCCAATAACACGGGCAGCGTTGCAAATTTAAAGTTCCAGTAATCTAGGACAGGATATTAATATGGGTACCTAATTAAACATTATGGTAGAAGGGTAAAGATGTCAGGCCAGAAATAACAAACCTGATATGTACTGTAACTATACTGTAGCATATTAAGTATCCACATACCATGCAGCATCCAGTACCAAATTTTGCTCTATTGATGTGAATACACTAACAAAATTGATTGGCACCACAAATCCTAGTATTCTAGAAATGTACAGGGGATGCCTGCTTCACCGGATCCTTAAAAAGAATCAAAATCTATACCCGTGTCCAACATTTCAATTCCAAATAACACTCAGAAAGAACAATTTTTTTTATAATGGGTACAAAGAACCCATTGACCCACACAGAATTCTGATAGCTATTGAGCCGAATCCTAACTACAAAACCAAACTCAAGCTCCTATAAATGAATGTCCGAGTTGATAGCTCTGAACTTAATTGGGAGAAACAAAAACCAAGTTCTTTATCCTAGATTTCACAGTCCCATCCAAGTTTGGGCTTTGTCCTTGAAAGCACACCAAATTAGTGAATCCCAAATCTTATAAATAAAACACAATTACCATCATTATCTTTTGAAAATGAACAAAAGGCAATTAGTAAGGGCAGCTGCCCCCGGAACCAGAAGTACTCCAAAAAATTTAACTTTGGGGTTGACAGGAGATGAGGAATGGCACCAAGTGTGCTACTGTTCTCCTTCACTTTCTTCCAAAATAATGAAGCCACCACTCATCAATACTGATATGGGGCAGAAAAATAAAGAAAACAGTATTCTACCTCCTTTTTTTTAAAGTAAAAACAGTAACTTACTTGATATAATTCCTACTTCCTGCTAAAACAATTCAAAACCATGCAAACTATTCTAACATTCAAACCAATTCCAATTTAGGCTAATCCAAATACAGCCCGAAAGTTACAAGCGAAATGCCTTTCCAACTTATTAATCAGACGCACCAAACAACCCCAACTAACAAGTTTTAAACCTTGCAATCCCAACACAGCTATTTCACATATGCACCAAAAAGATCAGATTTTTAAGCAACCAAACGAACAAAAACCTACTTTTTTTTTTCAATTCCCCTCCAAAGAAGAGACTAAAATCACACAACAGATGGGAAAAAAGACAAAGAAATACCCCATTCTTCGCCTCGACGGGATGCACATCATCGATATGGCAGCACAATCCCACAATATCAAAATCCTCGGAACAGAACGGACAGGCGAATTCCGCTCGGGAATCATCCTCACCTTCCATTTCTTCGAACCCGAGGTACAAATCTGCATCAACAGCCGAAAAATAAAAAAGAGATCTTTCAACAATTCTTCTAATCGACTCACCAGCCTGAGATCAACCCACTTTAGATTTTTCCCCAAATTGACGAATTCAAAGAAGAAATGATATAAATAGAGAGAGAGAGAGAGAGAGAGAGAGAGAGAGAGAGAGAGAGAGATACTGACCAGATCGCGACTGGAGAGCCGACGGATGGCGTTTGGACGACAAACGAATGCTCCAGGGATCGGATGCCATGGGAATGAGATTCGAGTGGGGGAATTTCTGGGTTGGTACAGAACCCTAAATCTAGGGTTTTGGATAGCGAGAGAGAGAGAGAGAATCCGCAGGAGATAGAGAAAGAGTCGAGAGAGAGAGAGGAAAAGAGAAGAAAGTAGACTCACATTGACTCAGAGCCCCAGAGATTCGCTGCAGCTACAGCAGCAGAGGACTCTTTACTGTTTTTAGAGACAAAGGAGGAGTCTCCGGGGTACTTTCGTTGTTTGTCTTTTTGCAGTATTACTTTTTACACGCGCTAACACTGACCGCCACGGTCTGTTTTAAGGTGACTTGACTTTAGGTGGCGACACGTTGAATGCTGATGGCGCATGTCCCACGCTAGTGCAAGGTTGACTATAGGGCGTTGAAAGGTGGGTCCCGGGTATAAACCTATGGTTTGAAAACGTGTGCGTGAAGTTTACTTCTCCTTAGGTCGCATTTGTGTTGCGTCCGATATGAATGTCCCGTAAAAAGTAGTTGTCAACAATAGTGTTAGATCCTCCGACATCGTTTCTCATTTCTCGCAGATGCGGCGAAAGATGGTGGTTTTGCATTAGATTTTCATTACGGGAGAAATTCGTATTTTCTATTTAATGCAAAATGGATGCCACAAAAGAGGAAATATGGCTTGTTGAGGAGTGGACTCCACCCGAGGGAGAATGTTGAAAAGTATTCCCACTACATCTACTAATGTCTCAAGATTTTAATAAGAATAGTCAGGTCAAGAAATTTAAGATGATATCAAAATCAACTGGTCGCGAGTTTGGATCCAAGAAAGAACGACTCAGCACTAAGAAAAAGAAAAGCTGTGTTACCAATAGTACGCCGACGGGGTTCCACCTAAGGAGGAGTGTTGAGGAGTGAGCTTCACCCGAAGGGAGATAAGTGGGAGTATTGAAAAGTATTTATACAACCTCTACTAATACTTCAAAAAGAAATGCGTCCCGTCAAAAGTGCATCGACTAAGTTCCACTTGAGAATGAGTGTTGAAAAGTGGGCTCCACCGTGGGGAGAAAAATGCATCGATGTTTTGGTAGGAATGATTAGCTGAAGAAATTGCCTGCATGCACAGATACGTCAAATCATACAAGTGTCAATTGTATCCGAGGCTTCAACTTTTTATAGGTAAAATTCGTGTCTTTCGAATATCCATGGCGTATCTCTATCATATTTATATTATATATGTGCGTCAAAGCCCACGTGCCGCCGCTCTTTCAATATTTTTAATATATGTCTTATTACTAATAACCCTTGGGTGGTAAGGTTACACGGGTTG
Organism: Camphora micrantha; assembly: GCA_003546025.1. Classification (NCBI taxonomy): domain Eukaryota; kingdom Viridiplantae; phylum Streptophyta; class Magnoliopsida; order Laurales; family Lauraceae; genus Camphora; species Camphora micrantha. Next base: position 26,636,911 of record QPKB01000011.1, read on the forward strand.
AGTATCTTTTTTAATCTATATTTAGGGGTGTGACCCCTAATTGGTATCCGGTTAGCATTTCCTAATGTATATATGTCTGCGTGGACAGGCGAGGACCCATCAATGAGCTAGGAATAAGGAGCCACTTGAATTTTGCAGTGCCAACAATGATAATATGTCACACATCTATATGTGGAAACTGATGCATCATCACAAAGCATTTCAGGGATGGGAGATTGATTAGCCACTGCAGAAGATCTCAAAATAGGATTGCTTATATTCTATCAAAAATGGACTGCCCACAGTTTACCACCTTTGATGACTACTTGCCTCCTACTGCATTCGAATGTTAACGACCTTTGTCGATGTCAACGTCAACCCTCTCTCCTGAGCGATCATAATTATGGTCGAACTCTCATCCTCACCATAAAACTATTGTTGTGTCGTTTTCTATCACCAATTGATTTTGGAATAAGTGGTAGTTCAATAGGGTTTAAGATCCTACAACCTGAATCTCAATCTAATCACAATCTTAATAGTGATTCTTTTTTTCAGTTTATCTAATCACCTTGTCAGCTGGTTGAAAGTCCTGAGGTCTTTTTTTTTTTTGTTCTTTTCGTTTCTGTCTTCCCTTGTTTGTTGCTTGTTCATCCTTCCCCCTTGTCTGTTCATTTTTGTAATTGAAACTACCCGATTCTTTGATGGGTCGAATTAGACTCAACTACATGACTTATATCTTACACATATAAGCGGTTCAAACTTACGCACTCTTAAATACCCATGTCCGGGGTGCACTTACTACCTTTGGCTAGTTGTAGAACCTCTTCTAATCCAAATCGGCACGACGTAATTGACACTCATTCAAAGCATATTTATCATTGGATTAAACTTAAAAATTGTATAGTTATTAAACCATAAAACTTAAACCCATTAGAGGGGACCACCCACCAATCACCCAATTGATTAGGAAGCTTTCAGGTGAGCCCAACAGGGTGGACCATGCACATAAATCAGTACACATCCACTTGTAGGAGGAGACAATGGTGCACTGACAGCCTAACTGAAAATGATGCCTAGGAATATTTTGCATTTTTTTCTTGCAAATTCTGAAAGTGTTCAAGACTACAAGGGCTTTGGCCTTTTCAGGGTTGCTTTAGGCCAATGTTTTGATCTTGTCAGGGTGGGGACCTACTCACATGGCTTTATTGCCTTGCCATTGAAGTAAGATGTTGTATGTCTTGATGAGAAAGTACCATTAGGCATTTGGTATGATAGGATATACAGGTGAGGCTTGTGGATCAGTGATATTCCAGATTATAGAGTTGATGATGGGCCTTTGCTGACAGACCACTACTTCCATTAAGAAAAATAATTTTTTCTGCAGATGGAATATAATGAAATAATGAAATATCATGCTGATAATTGCTGAAAAGAAAATATAAATGTTCAACATCTGGGGCCTTCCATCAATTCTCTAAATACAATCATAAAATACTTCACTTCTTATTTTCTCCTTACTCTTCTTCTTTTTTCTTTTTCTTTTTTTTTTCACAGCAAATGAGTTTTTTAAATAGCATAGAATTCAAAAAAGAAAAAAAAGAGTCCTCTTAACTATGGGAGATTGGTTGGATGCCAAACTGATCCTTTTTTGGTTTCTTCATTTCAATGTGCTCCCGAGTTGCAGTTGCACCGTATGGTTCCTCTTAAGGCTTTGACTTATGAGTTAAAGCTCGAACTCCACAATATACGTCTATAGGAGTTGGTCTCGCAGTAAGATTGATCATTTGATAAAAATGTATTCTTTTCCTAGGTTGACTCCAATGTGGGGTTCTACTCTTTCAACTCAATCTAGACTTGAGTTGGATATTGAATAGAAGCGTTGGCTTTTCCTAAAGATGATTTTTTTTATTTTTTTATTTTTTTTGTCAGTGGTCTTCACTCATGGGCACCAAAATGCAACCTTAGCAGAAGGGTTAATATCTAGAACTCGACCTCTTTAAAAAAAAAAATGAGGAATTGCATCCCATTTTCTGCTGAACATGAACACTAAAAATTAAGAGAGAAAATTTACTCCTAGCAAATTCGAGCTTTTAAGTGTATGATATTTGTGAGAAGCTTGAGAAAGTGACATCCAAAACCTATTAAAAAATTTCTCAATAATAGCTTTCGTAGCTCAGTTGGTTAGAGCACCCGTTTAGTAAGCGGGAGGTCTTGAGTTCAACTCTCAACGAAAGCATCAATTTTTTTTTTTTTTGTTTTTGCACTCGCGAGTGCAAGTGTGTCTAGGAACAGCCAATCTGGAGGAACATACTTCCATGAAACAACAACTAAATTCCATGACAATAACTGTAGTAAGATTGGAACAAGATCCTTCCACCTATATAACAGATTAAAACAGTAAGAACTCTCTACACTGTGCAAAACATATACTGGGATGCAGTACACTGATCAAAGCACAATTTCAAAGAGTTCTAGTATATGTTTTGACAAACTCATGTTCAATGGACACATCCTCAGTTAGAATACAAGTTTTCTTTCAAGTAGTCAAAAATCAAAACAGTCTGGGACCAGTAAAGAGCTTTGGTGGCCACCAAAAAAAAAAACAGGTAAATGGAGTTGATGGATCAGAAAAACACTTGAGTTACACTAGACAATGGCATGAGTTTTCATCAAGCTACTATATCCAAAAATAAAAACTGAAACAAGCCTCAAGATGGCTAACAGGGGGGATAAAAAAAAGACACCTCTATTTGAAGATCATTTGGAAACCAAACCATTTTGGTTTGTGGCACCCATTTTGGTTGTTCATCATTCTCCCCAAGTGAGAAAACTCTTGACCTAAAGTTCATCCATCTGCTTCAGCTTCCTCTTTCGTTTTCACATCATGCTTGTCAAGCTTTCAAATTTCAAGCTAAATACTTCAATCCCCTTGCCCTTAAATAATGAAAATAAACTTAGCATAACACCCTGATTTCTTACCTTCCTTTTTATCATTACATCTTTTACTTACATAACTAATCAACTGAAGTTGTAAACAACTTAAAACATACAAAATGATCAATGGGAGTCTCACAAGCAAGGGACAGACCATGTGGACCAACACCGCGACATGGTAGGACCTGTAAGCCATGGGTCTCACTTGTGAGGCCATCTTCCTAGAGATTACATTAGTTGCCCATTAAGAGGTGTCCAATTCAAGAAATCCCAAAACATAGGATTTGTGGATTCAGCATAACATATAAGTAAGTGTTAACTTTGCATGTGAAGAAATAATAATAATATGCAAAAGCAAAACCAATAAAAATGATGTACAAGTCTTGCTGTAAAAAATCAATGCCCTACTCAGATCCCAAACGAGAAACATTGTAAACATAGTACATCAATTGCAATAGAAAACTCAAAAATAGTACTGGAAGAATCCATGAAAATCTTGAAGCAAGGTCGTGTAAGAAATGTGTTTGACACAAATCTAATGCTAATTTGAAAGAATCCATATAGCAAAGGTCCACAGACGCAGGTAGAAGATTGAAGTATGGAAAATCCTTTATATATCACATTCTCAAAATACAGGGTTGGGTAAGATTGGTTACAGCCCATAAATCTAATGAACTTAAATTACACTCAAAATAAAATTGGTTACAGATTAGGAGATTGTTGGTTTACAAAATTGAATACTTAGTAACTTGACCACACTTTAGGGACTGCATGAGGAGGCTGTATTCCCAATACTGGCTGCAGCAAGAGCTACAAGGAAAAGCCAATGCACTTGCCAAGGTGGGGGTACAACTGATAAGAGATACACTGAGAATTGTTCGTGTGATATGTTCCACATAATGGGTCCATAAACTCTATAGGTCACCTTTAATATACTTTCTTTTCCTGTACTTGATTTTCTTTTCTATTGATAAAGGTTTCTGTCATCACTCAAAAAAACTATAATTAAGTTAAAAATACTTTTTAAAAGAAGACTAAATTTATTATGATAAAAAAAACAAGAAGAAGAAGCATCCATGTCATGGATACACCCCCAAAAAGCCAAAAACAAGTAAACCACCCAATAGAACCAGACACACTAAGCATGCTAGGGAATAGCAACCCTAAACATTAAAAAACTGACATATGATGCCTTCTTCTGATGGAAAATCAATGTTTGCATCTTGAGATGATATTCTGATGGAAAATCAATGTTTGCATCTTGAGATGATAGCCTGCATAGTGTTACTCACTCGAAGTTTTAAAATAACTAGCATGTAATAAGGTCAAAAACAAATGTATCTGACATGGATACTGTGTTGTGTTTGTTAGACCTGAGTGGTCCTAATGACCACATGTGCAACACTGTTGGGACCCACAGTTTGAGTCTACTAATTTAAGTTACTTTCCCCTTTTAGTTTTTGGTTTTACTAAGTTTATCTTGGATTCAATTTTAGTAAGCTCAATCAAATAGGACTCTTGTTGGCTAATTTGATGGAATTAAGGAAACTTACTTTTATTAAATTTCTTTGATGGGAAGAAATCTCTAGGGCTTATCTATATATATGGTTTTCTGGTTCTCTCCCTTAACCTACTAAATCTGAAAAGTAATTATCAACTTTACGCATATTGGAGTGAGTGATCTCTCTGAAAAGTAACCATCAACTTCACGCATATTGAGTGGGTGATAAGGGAGATAGGAGAAAACCCTATTTGAAAAAAGAGATCTGCTTATCATCAAGATCATGGCGCAAGGTACGCTTTTATATAATTTGAGATCATATATTGTTTAATGCACAAATCTAGATTTATAGGTTTGATTTGTATTGCAAATCATATTAGATCTATCAGTGTTATATATGGTATAAAAAATACATAGGGTCATTTCCCATGCAACAAAATTGAACATATCAAAAGGCCCAGTAATTTGATTGATTATTTAGTATGAAGTGGAAATTCGAAAAAATATGGTCCTAACTCCTAGGAACAACAACTCAACAAGGAATCTAACTACAAATCAGAAAAGGTAAACACTAACATATGGTCCAGTGTGAATATGTATGTACTACACTCACACGTGGTTTTGCAATGTGTGTTAGTAAAAAGGGATGTTTCTGGTTCTGTTATGCATTTGGGGCACTGTGGAAATCAAAATCATGATATGCATGATATAATATTAATAATTATCCTTTTATTTGAATTTGTTAGTCGTTTATTTTTTCTTAAATATTTTAATTATAGACTTTTTTCTTATTATGTAGGAATTAGAGGGAGTTGAGCATATTTAAGCTTAATTTGGAAAGGATCAAAGCAAAAGGTACAGAGAAAAGCATTGCACCAAGAGCATGTAGGCCTGGTGGAGGAGAGCTAGAATTTCAAGTTAGAGGTCATGAGATCAAGTCTAACCGAAGTTGGTGGGACCCATTTTTCTTACAAGAAAAGTTAGGAATCTCGTGGATAGCAACAAGAGTTTTATTATTTAGCAATTAATCATATCTTAAAGGAAAGAGGGTTTTTGGGATTCCAGCCTAGCCTAGAGATGTTTACTGTTTTGATCATCACTTTTGACTCAAAACTCTGATTAAGGCAAGATTTGATGCGTTGGAAAGAGGGTTAAAAGGAGAAAAAAAATCATATTTGAAGAAGATCTCCTAATTTCGACGTTTTGAGGTCAAGACTGGCAAGATGAGAGATGAGAGGGATGAAAAATTTGGGGGATTTTTTCTTCTTAAAAGTAGGTGAGAGTGAGAGAATGAGGAGGTTGTTTTCTTTTTATTTATTTTTTTGGCTCTCTATCTCTTGCTCTCTTGTTCTTTAGTTATTTCTTTAATTTTTGTGTTGAAAGTGAATGTAAAGATTGAGTGGTGTATTAGACAACTTTGAAGGCTTTCAGTAATGAAGATTTGTTTCTTTGTTTTTACTTGTTCCGCAATGCTTGGCTAATCCGTGGATTATGGTGGAGGAGGGAATCAAAAACCAGTGAGATTGTTCTTTGTCATTTTTCTATGTCTTTCCCTCATTATGCTTAATGACTTAATAGGTTCTCCTTCATGAATGTTGTTTAATTTCTTATTTTGTAAATGTTATTTGAAATATCTTTTACTTCTTTTTATGCTTGATCTTGACATACCATACTTAGGTTAAAAACCTTTAATGGTTTTACTTGATCTTGATAAATAGTGATTAGAATATCAACATGTTGAAGTGAATGGAGTCTTAAGTACTTATTAGAGAATTGGATTTTAAAAAAAAAAAAATGGTTTTTAAAGGTAAATCTTTTAATCCAAGGCAATTGCTTGCTCATTGGGTTAAGTTTTATTGAGATAAGGTTATGAAGTAATTTTGGGATGAGTAAAGTTGTTTTGGTGGAATCTGATACCCTGATCTCTCTTTCTCTAATCAGTTTGTTTTAGTTTTCTTTGATAGTATTTTAGTAATTATTTTCTCGATTAATTGTTTTTTCAAAATTCCTAGTGTGAAAATTGATTGAGGTTTTTTTTTTATCTTGTTTCTATAAATCCATGTAGATTGACTTGTACTCGCCACTGGCTAATTAATAGAAATTTGTGCAATTGTGGTTAATTATTTTGAGCACATCAAACCACATTAAGAGGGGATATATTTTCATTTTCTTAAATTTCCTTTCCAACCTATATGCTTGCAATTAACCATTGATATTAATTTGAGACAGTAAAGCAAGAAAAATGATAAGAAAGAAAAAATATCCTACCTACCATGACCTTCTATTTGGCACTGCCTTGAAGAAAAGGCTGAGACTAACCATTATTTTTCCAAGATATTAACTGGATGTGACATAGGGATATGTTCATATGCAGGTTTTTCACTTTATATTATAATCAAAGAAAGCAATTGAGTCAACAAAAACAAGAAGAAAAAAAAAGAGTTTTTGCAAGGAAATTACCTCAGGATATCACGCTTGTTGACCATATGAATACTGATGCCATGTGCATTTGCCACTTTCTATTCCATATTGACCAGAGTCTGGAAGGTACTGTTTTCACCCCATGAAGATCCTGAATTGCAACTTCAATAATTTTGTCCCTGTTTTTGCAAAAGCCAGTTGTCTTCTACATCAATCACGAGTATATGTAAGGTAAGGGTGTAAGCTCTATATATAATTCCATTCGCTTTTCTCTCTATAGTCGGTGTGAGATTCCGGAGCGTCACACTACCCCGTCCCTTTGTTTTCTCCAATCTCATGCTGAATGTCACAGTACCGAACAATTCTGTATTCATGAAGCCCTAGTTTACTGGCCTTTAGTTTTGTGCTTCTTTTGACCATCCCCTACAAATGTTCTAGCCTGATGTCACATGCTTTACTGCTCTGTGGTTCTCTACTACTGGTTTCTACTTCCCTTGTTAAAGTGTTGGAAATTCCACCTTTCTATATTGAGAGCTCTTTGTGAAGTCCAACAGGGCCTGAGTTCAAGAAGATTAAAGATAAGACAGCTGTGATGCACTTCCTTAACAGGTGAAAAATCTTCAGTAATATTTTCGTTCTACATTTACAATGTTGCAATGCTGAAATCCAAATAAAAAGAAATTAATCCTTAAGCATTTATCAAAACAAATTGTTCTTAGTTTTTCAAATCCAGTGCTGATTGTTTTTTGTATTTTAGTCCTCATTAGTAGTTCATGGACATATAAGACTCTTCAATTGACAAGATTTTTATTCCTGTGCATCGCTGGGAAGTGGCCCTCCAGTCAAATAGTTCTAACTACTTACCATGAAACATTTTGATACACATCTAATCGAGTGAGATGCACAGGATTAGAGTTGTTGCTACCCTTGTTGTTTCTTCAAAATACAAATCTTCGTCGTCGTCATCATCACAGCCTTGTCCCAACTATATTCTTCAAAATACAAACAAAATCAACCTAAGCAGCCCCCACTAAGTAGCATAAAGGCCCGGCATCCGGTCAGTTTGTTGAGCGGAAAAACCTACCCAATTTGATGATCTCAACATCCTTCCAGTAACCTACAAGGCTACAACAAAATGGATAGGGCATTGGACAGAAAACTATCCAAAAGAATATAAGTGGACAGGACCATCCATCCAAGATTCCAATGCATGTGAATCAGTGGAAGGTGGAATATTATCTACTTTGAACACACCTATGCTATTTCACACACAACCACACAATGCTTATGTTTAAGTTTCATTATCTTCTATGTTCCAAAACAAAGAATTGAATCAAAATATATCTCCATCATACCAATTAACAAGGGGAAGTAATCATACTTCCATTTTTATACAATTACAGATTAAAAGGCCACACTGCAATTGCAAACCCACTTCCATTTCTACAATTACAGACTTCAATGGTACTGAAGTTGTGAACCCACTTCCATTTTCTTCAATTACAGACTTCTATTTGGTATCAAATCATGAACTCATTTCCAGTTTATACAGACTGTTGGAGACAGGTGAGACGGTTTGTTCTCTTTGAATGTCTCTCAATTTGTGGGGTAGGTAGGGCCCACATGAAGGGTATCTGGCGTGGCCCCATGAAAGGCCTGCAAAATGAGTTAAAAAAAAAAAAAAATAGGCTTGTTTGGTAAAAATACTTGTAGGGTGAAGTAAAGTGAAGATTGAAGATCTAATAAAATATTAGGGGTCTAGTCATAGTACAATGAAATTTTATTTTTAGTGGCTTGATAAGTAAATTTTTTTACTTTTTGGGTAAATAGTAGATAGACTTTTGTCTTTTAGTGGCATGAGAATATTGTTTTTTATTCTCTTTTTTCAAAAACTAATGTGGGAATTTTGAAAATTTATACTTTTGATATAACCCCCTAGTCTTTTCTTGTATGGTGAAAGGAGACTTTACTTTACTCCACCTTACTAGTGAAGTAGCCAAACATGTTGAAGAGTGTTTGTGGGAGGAGAGGAATTTATGTTAAAGAGTAAAGCAACTCTAATTTTTCATGCAACCCCTTTACCGTCATCTTTATATGACACATTTTTCTCGTGGAAAAGTAAAAAAAATAAATAAAAATGAGCTGATTTTATCAATAAAAAGGATTTTGATTTCAAATGTGTAGGGTAAGAATGCTAGATTCTTCTCTCCGCTAAAATAAAAATCCACGGTGAGTAGAATCCTATCACCGTAGGAACACATAAGGATAGGATAGAGCTAAATTTTTGTCAGCCCTCCAATTTGAGAGCCGGGATAAGACAATACCAGGCCTAACGTGGCCTGTCCCTCTCAATTTGATGATGACCCTTGCATATATTTACCTTAGACAAAGAAGCCTTCCTTAGAAACTTTAGGAAATCAATGTCAATTAAACACATGATTCCTGATGCTTAAGACCTGTAAAAGCGACTTTAAGTCCTAAAATATTCGGAGACATAACTTCGGCTTCATTATGCAATTTGAGAAAAATCAAATAACCCATGAGAGGATGGAATACATATACAGACAAGGCAACGCTTGCTTACATATGAAGCAATGGAGAAGAAATTACCCAAAGAGCAGAAGAGCACCGTGACAAATATCCGAAAGCTATAACCACATCTCCACATTCACAAACAACAATCATTCCATTCCGCACTAGTTTCATTCAACTGCAAGCCAAAACAGAGAGCTTTCTATCTTGTTATATAAGATCAAATTCAAGAGCACTTAGAATTAGGCTTGCTGCCATATATATATATATATGATTTCTCTACGGGTCGACATATATTGATACATATTTCATAAAGTCATCACATTTTCAATATATATTTTCAGAATAGTTAGATGTAACACTAATATCCAGTTAACACTCAGACATTACTGTTAAAGGAAAAAAAAAAAATTGATCATTTTTTCCCGCAATGATAGACTAAGGGCCTAGATAATGCACGCCCTCACAGTGATCCTCTGACCGCCCTACTTAAATCCCAATACAAACAGATTGTACTTATATATTCCTCTCGTTAGGGATCTCTCTCCTGTAACTGCATGTGTTGTTTTCTTTTTCCCTTTTTAATACATCTTTAATGTGACTGTTCAAAAAAACAGAGTGTGTGAAATGGTAGTGAAAAGATTTTCTCAGGCCGTTTTTTCTCTAATGAAATGGAAATTTTTATAAATGAAAAATAGTATTCGAGAATTTAATAATTAGCCTTTTGTTATAATGTTTTTTTTTTTTATTATTATTATTACCTCCATGATTTTCTCTTTTCAAGCCCAAAGTCAGTGGAGGAGACAACTTACAATGAAAGGTCGAGATTCTCTGTCTTTACAAATTACAAGTGACCCATTTCTCCACCTAGCAAAAAGATTCCTCCTCACTTATTATATCCACCCCATCCTTACAGGGCTTTAAAAATTTTATAAAATAGGGATTTTTTTTTTTTTATAATTTGCATCTTCAAACTACCTCAAAAGTAGTTATTAAAACCTCTCGAGTCCTGACTCGAGATTAAATGACTCCTCACAGTAGGAATGCTTTACTATGCTTGGCAGGTTGGGGGACAGGGGTTCACCAAAACCCCAATGATAAGGAAGAGAAGTGGGAATAAATGCATCCATATAATAGACAAGGCGGCGGCAACCTCTCGACAGGAAACTAGGCATGACCCTTTGTCAATAGATAAAATCCATGCTGGGGGTCTATGAAAAACAATGAAGTAACAAGGACCTTCAAAACATTACAATATGGTTGAAACAATGTCAACAAAGCTGAGGAAATAACGCACACTTCCTGCAAAGGTCAAAAAAAAAAAAAAGCATGAATCGACTTAAGCAGCCGCATTCATGTCCAACAGTCATAATGACAAATGACATCAGCCTGATTTAATTAGTAAAAAAAACCATTCCAATCTTCCTTGCCGTGCTACCATCCAAAGTGCAAGTCATGGCATGCAGCAGTTATCTAAATATCATACACCACGAGCATTGTTATTTCCCAATGGATGAAAAGAACACAGCAACACTGCATTTTAATTTTTACCAAAGTTGCGGCTATGTATCATACCATCAACTATAATATCTAGAAAATGTCTGGACAAGACCCATAAAATGAACCAAAAAAAAAAAACAAGAATAATCAAGACAGACGGACAACATACAAAAGCTCCTTTGCTCTTTTGCCATAACAGGTGAAAAGGCAGAGATAGAGGCACTATCAGAAATTGCCCTGCATCACCTGCAGCACCACGCCACCTCTCTTTAGCTCCTCTACGACTACTAACTACACGACTAAACCAATGAAAAACCAGGCATTTTATCGCCTAGGACGACGGGTACAAGATGACAAGGATCCTTTTTGGCTCCCACTTCACAAACCCCCTATAGTTTGGAAGCCAACACCCATAACCATATCCAATAATAGCAAAAAACCATGTCTGTTTCCCTGCAAAACCTTCATGTTTTATTATACCCACCAAAGCCCCAGACCCGTTCCAGCACCCCCTTCAACCACGCTGCGACTGGACCAAACAACAAGACGAGACCCGACTCCGACCGATCAAAGACGTTCCATGACACCCCACCACTGGGTGCTATATGAACGCAACTCAGACTAAATCCCCTGCAAGTTTGAATAATGTGAATCATTTGTCAGTGCACTGGCAATAAGAATCCAATTTATCAGTAAGATGATGCTCCTACTGTATACCTTTAGCCAAAGTTGAATCCTCCTGAAGGAACGGGTAGCTCACTTCCCCCAAAGCGAAACCCGGGCTGAGTGGCATCTCCTGGAGGCAGAGCCTCATCTTCCTCTTCCAGCCAGTACGTCTCAAGGATCTTCACTGCCTTCTCATAAATCTCAGTGTTATCATGGCTTTGTAGATTTTCAATCTTCTCCAACCCCTCAGCTTCATCAATCATCTGGGCATAATGGTTGACACCCCCTGTATTACCCAAGTTCTTCTCGGCTTCCCCAACCTTCAGGATGTTCTCAAGCCCTTCCAGACAGACAGTGACTATTCTTGGATCTGGGCAATTAAGGAGATCACACAATGGCTTGATGCAACCTTGGCTCACAAGAAACCTTTCAACAATAAGACATCAACTATGTAAGTTGAAAAGTATAGGGAAATAACAATTTAAGCTCTCTAGGTACATCACTGAGCAATAGATACGCACTTTATTTGATCATTGGTGCCTCCAGACGTAGCATTTGAGATGGCCCATGCTGCCTCTTTCTTGATATCAAACTCAGCTGTTTGAAGCAAATGTACCAAGGGCCCAATGATTTCAGCATCAATTACAGCCTAGATTTTACAAGTTCACGACACAATTAGAACACATAATTAGAATAAGCTCACAGATAGTCTACCCAACAGGGACCAATAACAGTGGGGAAACCAAAGAAAGTATTCATTTGAAAACTTAGGAAGAGGTTTTAAAAGGTTAGGGGTACTGAAATAGTAGCCAGAGGAAGGAAAAACATCAGGAGCGTAAGGAACAGGAAGTTTTGGCTATAACTATGTATTTAAAAAGCCTAGATTTGGTCATGAAAAGAATTTCATTGTCAGAACATTAAATAAAGCAAAGCTGAAATTAGTTAATTAAAGACCCCTCCGATACCTGTATCTGCTCCTTATTTCCGGCCGTAATGTTCGAGATAGTCCAACAAGCTTCTTTCTTGATGCTTTTCTTATGATTGTGAGTTAACAGGTTCAGAAGACAAGGAAGTGCTTGGTGATTGATGATGTACTGTAAGGACAGAGAATACATCATCATATGTATTTAAAAGATAAAATTAAAAAAATCATTTTTTTAAAATAAAAAAATACAACTAATAGGATAGAGAATCAGAATATCTGGATATCTGAAGAGGAACTCCAGATACCATTATTAAAAGGGTTTCCAACAAAAATATCCTCTACTGAATATCTCATACAACATATATTTTTTTCTTCTTTTTTTAATGGTTACTTCCATTAATCAAAACATACATTTTTCCCCCTTTTTTTAATTCCATTAATAAAAAACCAGCAGTAAAAGAGGGTTACAAGCAAGCTAAAGATCCACAAAAACAGGAAAAGAAAACATGAATGCCTTAACCAATATTAAATTGATACAATTACGTTACAGCAGTCAATCTACTGGTCTATAACATCACCATAGAATTGTTGCAAGTAACACTGTGTTTGGATGCAAAAGAGCAAAATAATGCAAATATGGATTTCAGAAGAGAGACATAACAAGTTGGATAGCTCCCTTGATTATCAGCTCCCCCATCTTGCAATACACTCATCTTGCAGTAGAACTGTTTATGCGAGATCTTGCCTCGCGCATTCAACATTCTCTTCTTCCTCCTTTCCTCTCCACTCATTCATTGAAAAACTGTAATAGAAGCAGAAAGATATAAGGTTTTCAATGAGCTTGCCTCCGGCCACTCACTCACAAAAGTGATAGCCATGCATCTAGGTAGGAAACGGCACTACATTATTTTCTTCCTCCTTTCCTCGCCCTTTTTCTTCCTTTTCATTCATCGAGAAACTGTATGTAGTAGGGAGTGAAAGAAATAACCCTCCCTAACACAATGATTTTATGATTTTTTTGTTTGAACTCGTAATTTTCTGCTCATAGGTCCGTTCTGATTTTTGAAATAAAAAAATGTTAGATTACCATCGGACCAGTTCTATTGAAAATGTCATTCTTGGAGACAAACTGGAGTTTTTTCAAGTCAATCAGTCTTTATTAAAGTTGTATTTGGATCACACCTCAGATCCTCCCACATGTAAAATCATTGTCAATCACAAAAACCACAACTGCAAAAACCACCAATAGAAAAAAGCAAATCCTAACGCCCGAGAATCTTCTATCATTGACATTATCAATTATTATCTGTGGACCACCATACTCCAAACCAAATGTTCGTAACCAGTTTCATGCAAATCATTGTTTTTGTCCTCTGTATCAAGCTGCATATGTTCCTCGTTTCAAACCACGTGAAAAGAGGTGTAACCAAGCACTTCATTCCACAAGATAGTAATTTTAGGATGGCTCTGACATGCTTATTATGTTAACCACAAAAACTTATAAGGGCATTGTCCATTCTCTGCATTGGCTTATTATGCTTGCAACTCCAAGCAAGTTGTATTACCTATCACTTAAGATTGCTCTAAATGGATGATCAATGCCCACACTAAACCCCACACACACACACACACAAAAAGGAATGGATATGTCACATTCTTCCATGTCTTGTTTTAAAAATATTACAAATCTTCCTCTAAAATATTAGGATGGTTCCACAAAAGATTTTGAAGCCTCCACGTGATCGATATCCAACAGGTTATTTGACACACCGTCACATTGGTCAATCCCACAAGATCAAAAACCATTTACAACCTCCAATGTTTTGGTTCCATCCAAGTTAGCCACCAAGTTACAATGGCTTCATGACAACCCCCTGGGATGAACCTCCAATCTATTGGAGTGTCAGTTACCGACCTTGTTGCACAATAAGGAAAAAGAGCACCAACGAGACAAATGCATCTATGTTATATTATTCATACTTACAGAATGGCATAAAACTTTTTCATGTATAAATGAGAAATGCCCTTGAACTTGAACTACTACAAATAAAAGTTCTCAGATATGGTATTCAGCATTAATATCATTTATATCAAGGACATAATTTTGAAACAACAATTTTTTTTCCACTCATACATAACAGAAATCATTTAAAAACCACAATAGTAGAGGGTTCTGCAAGAAGATATGAATATAATATTCAATACCTGAGTCTGCATATCATCTCCAGTAACAATGTTCCCAACTGTACGAAGCGCAGGAATAAGGACTGATGGTGAAGGGTGGCTAAGAATACAGTATAAATGGAACTTCAGAATTCCAATCCCAAATAATAATAAAAAATTTAAGTAAAAATTTCACTACTACAAGGTAGACAAAAGCGGCAATCTGTACTTACAGAAGAAGCTCAACAAGCCGAGGGCACACGCCTGCTTCAATAACAGCTTGGATTTTGTCATTTGTACCATCAGAGAGATATGAAAGAGCCCAGCAAGCATCTGTCAAGACTTCCTCATCATTTGAATGGATAAGACGCTCAAGTGCTGGAAGTGCTGGTTTTGTCTGGACAAGAGAGAAATTTCAAACCATGGAGAGCAACAGCTACAAAATTACAATGTAAGCCTCTTAACACAAGAACCATGAACAAACCTGCTCAAAAGGTGGCTGCGGCTTGCCCCGACAGAAATTTGATAGTGTCCAAGTGGCATTCCTCAACATAGAAAGCTTGGCATGCTCATTCAACTGTGCCAGCAGTGGAAGTAGGGCACCATGACTGAGAACAAGATCGCGGCACCTAGGGGAGTCACCAGCAACATTTCCCAATGCCCAGACAGCCTGCAGATTAAAAAAAAAACAATAAGCCTAGAACCCAAACTTCAAAAAAGAGGATAGCATTCCACAATTTGCCCATGAACTGAAACTAATATTTTAAAAATAATATCAGAATAAATATATCTCCAACAACAAAGTGACGACACTGTCAGTCTTCACTTTAAAAACCAGAGATTTAAAAGGTACAAGAACACAGCGGTTATGTAAAACAAAGTGACAAAATTTTCAGCCTTTGTGTTTAAACATGGGAGACTGAAGTAGTAGAACATGGAAACCATGTTGAGTGCTAGTCCACTATGCCCATCATTGATATCTGTGTCAAGTGAAATACACCACAATGAGAGGAAATTGACAATGTTCTTCCATACCATCAGAATATCAGTAGACAGACAAGCCCCACTCAATCTGTTCAACCTGGCGAGACCGTACCATCTAGATAGTCCTAAGCAACATATTCTAAAGGATGTTGAAGTTCAATTTAAAATAAATATAGCAATTAGATGATAAATTCTAATCCAGAAATGGAAAAGAAGGTAAATTCGATCTAACAGATATATATACCTGCTCCCGGACATCATCACTTGGAGAACCAAGAAGCTTTACGAAGATTGGCACAGCCCCATGATCAATAACAACCTTGGTATTCTCAGATGTTCCAGATGCAATGTTTGTGAGAGCCCAAGCCGCCTCAAACTACTCAAATTCCAAAAAAAAATCATAAAACAAGGTACAAAATGCAATAATTCAAAATCCAGCAAAACAGAGGAAATCGAAATAGCTCAGTTCGAACCTGCAACTGTGGGAAATCCTCCCTTACAAGAAATTCAACAAAGCGCGGGACAACGCCCGATGAAATGACTTCTTCAATTGGAGGACTCCGCTCTAACAAAAAAAAAAATCACATTTTTTTTATAATCAATTAAAACAACACAAAACATAATTAAATGAAAAAACAAAAAACCCTAGAACGGGAATCAGGTCAATAAATACCAATGGAAAGCAGTTTTCGAAACTGTGTCGTAGCTTCAAGCTGCAAAGCGCTGTCATCCGACCATACCCCAGCAACCATCGCAGGAAGGCTCTCCAACTGGAAGCGAAAACAACATCAAAATCTAAAATTTACGCAATCTGAAACTAAAGGAACATCATCGATATAAAAAAACCAAACCAGATCCAAAGGAACTGAAACCCTAACCCTAAAACCAAAGCACAAGATGAATCGATCGATCCGATCAGTGGAAAAAAATACCTTCTTTTCGACGGCGGATTGATGGAGCGATGCTGGGAACTGCTGCGCCTGCATCCCTTCCCTCCGCTTCTTCTGGAGGCTCTCTTCCCTTCGATTCTTCCGGATCTCGACCATGTTGTCTTCTCTTCTTCTCCGACCCTCTTCGGCATCGACGGCAACCTTGTAGCGGTTGCGGCGGACCTCAGTCCTGGCATTCGGCCTCAGAGACATGGCTGCAATTGATCAACGAAACCCTAGAAATCTGAAACCCTAGCAATAGCAGAATTGTGAAAAGGAAGGAAGATGAGAAACCCTAGAACGAGAAGAAGAGGAAGGGGGGGAATTGTAATTTGTGCGAAGATTTGAAGATCGAAGGATACCTGAAGAAAGCAGAGGTTTTGCGATTCGCAAGTGCAACGTCGAGAGGGAAGTTTTGGGTTTTTAGAGAGACGGAAGATCGAGATCCTAGGTCTGATTTAAAAGAGGGCTGCTAATACCACACCATAGACTTCTCTAACCACACCGGTTGTCTCCGCACACGCCAAATAAGTAAAAGATTCTCAAGATTTCCCTCCACACACCAATTCTTTACACACTCTTTGTAAGGAAAAGAAAAATTATCACTTCAGCAAATTCTATAAAAATAAAAATATTGAAAAAAGAGTTTTCAACAAATTTAAAAATTCATATTTGGTGCGGATTTTTTTTTCCTCGTTGAATTGGTACTAATGTTGTTTGATGTAGCTATGGATTCCTTATAAAAAATCAAATCTTTATGTTTGATGAAATAATTTTTTGAAGATAAATAACATAACATGTATATTATATATTCAGCATTAAATAATAATTTATTTAAGTAAATAAAAAATAAAAGAGTTATAGGGTTTTGGATTGAAATGGAAAAGAATGAGAAGTTTTACGAGGAAATCCATTTCTCATACCCCCAAGGAAACTCATTTCCTGTATTAATAAGACAAATACTAACGAGGCAAAAAAGCGTTTCTGTAGAATTGTTTCACACCAAACGCATGAAATATTGGTATTTTGCGTAAAACCGTCCACCTTTTCTGCGGAGAAGTGTTACACAAACATGCCCTTAGAGAGATAGAAGATTGAAATCTTTATGTCTGATTTAAATGAGAGCTACTAATGCCACGCTATAGACTTCTCCGACCACACCCATTGTAACTGTACACCCCAAATAAGTCAAAAGATTTCCAAAATTTCTCTCTACGCACCTATTCTTTCCAAAATACCCAAACCCCTCCAAACACAACTTCTTAGTTCACTCTCCTTCTTCCCCCTCTCCTCACAGCCACCCGCTCCATCTCCCTCCTCGTCTCCCTATTCCTCTACCCCTTGCCGGTGTTGTCGAATGAGGCGGTGGTGGCTGGGGTGGGAGAGTGTAGAGAGAAATTGGACGAGGTATGAAAATATTAGTGGTATCCATTTTTTGTAATTTCACACTTGAGTATATTGGTCTTAAAAAAAGGGCCAGTGGCAATTTACTATTAAAATAAAAGTAATGTAAAGCATCAAATTAAGAGAGAATAAAGTATAATAGGGTTACGATGGTATTTTTTCTTTAATGGATTGGTAGGAAATTTTATTGACTTCTTATGTAAAAAGTGAATTTTTTTTTTCATTCAGTAAAGAAAGGAGGTTGTTTTTTTACCTTTAAATTTTTTTTGGAGATGTGTACTTTTAATGTGACCCCTTATTTGGAAAATGATGGCTTGATATTATTTTTACTAACCTAGTAAAATGCTAAGCTAGCAGGACCGTTTGGTAATTTCACATGTAAAATAAAGTGTAGTAAAGTATCAAATCAATAGAGGATAAAATATAAAGTGTTATGATGGTGTTTTATTTTTAATTGTTTGGTATGAAATCTTTTAGACTTTTTTTTATAGAAAAATAGAGCTTTTTTGTCTTGTAGTGAAAAAAGTATGTTGTTTTTTTACTTTATTTTTATAAAGATTGAGGGAATTTTGAATAAAAATATTATTAATGTGACCCGTTATCTGAAAAATAGAGCCTTTTACTTGGCTTTTACTTATCCAGTAAAGTGCCAAAAGGGGTAAGAAGCTTGGGGTGTGGACCTAAAGGGTGTGTTCGGAGAAGCACGGTGTGACACATTAGCAGACCTTTGTTTAAGGGAGATGCTATTGGCACACAGTTTTTAACTTTTTCCACACAAATTCTCTCTACACACATTCCTATAATTTAAAAATTACATTAGTTCTTTTCACACACACCAAAATTTCCTAAACTACCCATCCCTCCATTTCCCCCTTTCTTCCCACACACCAATATAAGTGACTGAACATATTGCAGGTGTTCGGACCTAAGTGTCCGAACAAAAGAATAGTGTTCGGACACTTAGGTCAAAAATCATTGTTCGGTCTTAAAGGTCCGAACAGATGGCATATATTTGGAACTATAAGTCCGAACATATGCATTATGTTCGGAATTATACATCCGAACATATGCCGTCTGTTCGGCCCTGAAAGACCGTATATTTCGGGAACTTGCAAACTCGTTTTAGGCGACAAAAAAATTAAAAAATAGAGGTATGTGAGTAAAAATGAGTTGCCTTGAAGAAGAAAATGAAGGAATGTGAGTGAAGATGAGTTGCCCAAAGTAGATGAGGAAGTGGAAAGTGAGATTGTTGAGAGAAGAGCAAGATGAGGTTGTGTATGAAAAGATAATGGGTTTTGAGTTTTTTTTGGATAATGGATATTTTGGTCATTTCATGAAGGGGTAAAAATGTAATAAGAAAAAGGATAAATTCCTTGTATTTGAAAAGAAAAATTTTGTTTGCCAATAGCAGCACTCTTGTTTAAAATCAAAAGGGTTTAAAGAATGGGTCTAAGAATGTGGAGATTTACGAGGGTTGCCACCGGAGGGAGCCGATTTGAGGGAGTGTGCGATTTTTCGGTACCTTCTGGGAGCGGAGAGAAGGGAGCTTTTATAAGCCCGATGAATAGAGACATCTGAACCGTCTGTTTGATTGGTGGCATCGTGGGTGGGCCATGAGATGAAATCTTTTCTATGGGTATGGTGATCCTATCGTATTTATTCAAATGGTCGTTTGGACGCACAATATGCCCAATTTTAACCCAACCCAAGTAACTTCTCTTGAGCCCACCTTGATGATTCAGGATTTAGCCTACAATTTTCACTTGGTAGGTGGGGTTCAAACTAAGTTCATTATTACAATTTAATCTGTCAACTCAATGAAGCCTGAATAAATTATAGTGGGATTTGCAATTTTCTTTGACGTGTTCAATTGGATTAATATTTTGGCCAGCTGTGTTTCAAACCGCCTCAGATTTATCCAATGTGTGTTTAGTGGGTGCTACCCATGAGGATTAGTCATGTTGGGGCAAAGGTCATAAGGATGGGATACCCACACGTCATCAAAATAATAATAATAATAATTTAGAGTGCTTAAGATTAAATACAAAAAGAATATGAAGTGTCAAATGGAGTTGCTTGAGATTTAACCAATGATTTTTCCTGCTATACAGAATCTTTCATATTGTGTAAACAGTGTCCTGATGTAAAAAAAAATGATAAAAAAAGGGATTTTACTAAATAGGTGTCCTAAGAATTGAATTTTGTTGCACTAGTGTTAAGACATGATAATTTTGCCCTTATACCGTGCAATGTTCTACTATCACTTTAAACCCATGCTTGAAAAGTGATTTTAGTGCAACCCTGGCATGCAAAAAAATGTTTATTTCCTATCTATTAATAAAAGCTAAAAAAAATAAATATATCACATAAAACTCCCTTTTCCATGTCCTCAAAGGATAAGATAAGAGCTTACATGCGTCTTTGTAAACTAGTTAAATGGATTAAGTGGAGAATAGGAGAATATTATTTGTGAAATTTTGGGTCGGATTTTCACAAAAAGGCAAAGATAATGAATAGAGAATGGGGCTTTCTAATTTGAGGAAAACGGTTAAAGGTTGTTTACGCCATTTGCATATGTAAATAGTCTTTCATGCGTAACTATTATCCAACTTATGTTTATTTGCACCATTTTTTGCATCACATGCATAAATAGTGGCATGAAAATAAGTTGTTTTAGGGCCCAAATCTTGTTCACATGTGAAAAAGATGGTACATAAATATGCATGTCACTGTTATTGGGTGGTTGCTAAAATAACTTATGCAAAAAAATGAAAAGTCCAAGTTTCTTTTGTTTTTTTTTTCAAAATTGCTTGGCCCTGTCAAAATCCAAACCATTGAATGCATTCTAAAGGATCACAAACGACCACTCGGTCAAAAATTAGCCGTACATTCATCATGTATTTTGGAATATTTGTGGGAAATTTTAGACTAAAATCTGCCACTTTTGGTCTTCTATGGGCCCCATTTTTACCATATATAAATCATCCACCTTTGTTAGTAGTCTATACATGGCCAGGAGATCGAATTTCATTATAGTTGCCTATGACTTTTTTGCAAAACCGTGATTTGTTAGACTAGGTGCACTCAAATTTACATTTAAAGAAATATAAAAATAATAGACACTAAGATATGCTAGCATGTAATTCATTTACATATGTAAATAAATCACGCGACCAAAGTTTTTGTTTTATTTTTGCTAACAAAGGGTTTCCAACGTTTTGGGCATGATTAATTCCTGAGAATACGAGTAAAATTAGAATTGCAAACGGGTATCCGATTTTCTAATTACTTAAAAGTTCTGACCCACAAAAAGTCGGGTCTGGGTCCGGAACCTACTTTAGATTCTGATTCATAAACGGGTCCAGTTCCAAGTCTATATAAGTTCCGACCCGTATACCCGGTATATAAGTCATTGATATTGTAATTTGTACTTAAAAATAAACTCTTTTTGGATATTCTTATGTATAATATTGGATGTTATAGACTTGATGCACTGTTATAAGTTTAATGATATGCTTATTTAAAAAAAAAATGAAGAATAAAGAGAAAACAATATTGATTTTTGAACTAAATTCGAGTCCTTTTGGTGGTTTCGGTTCCGAAGCCGGATTCGGGTTTTGGTCCCGTTCCGATTCAAAACCGGAACAGGAACCAGAACTATTATTTAAAAACGGGTCCAGGTCCGGGTCCACTATGGTTCCGATCCGAAACCATCACGTTTGCAATCATAAGTAAAACCCTTGTGGCCCCCCAAGTGATAGCACTAGTGGACTTAATACGTGGTCTTTAAAGAGGGGGAAACGTAGATCGATATCAGAACCTCTAACTCTAGAAGAGAAAAGAACTGTGATCCTGACCACTCGGCTAACCCGTTGTAGTGGCCCATGTGGGCGCCCGGTCTGCTTCCAAGCCCAAATGAAAATTTTGGGTCCTCTTCTAAAATCCAGATAGAAACAGTGGGTCCACCCAAAACCCTTAAAATCTGGGGTTTTGGCAAAAAAAAACAAAACCCCTTTCCTCATCGGACTCTCTACCCGGGAGGTATTAAACTCGTCTCAGACTCTCCAACCCTTCCATCTGTTCTGTAATCTGTAGTCTGCGACTCTGAAAAAAAAAGAGCAGGAAAGAGCGAGGGGTTTCGGCGCGCCTCTTTCATGCGGAACGAGAGAAGGAAGAGAAGGGGAAAGGCGAAAAGATTCTTCCTTTTATTCCAGGAAAGCGGCTCCGGCATCGGCAAGCGCACAGCGCACCTCCTCTCTTTCTGTGGCGGCAAGTATTCCTCCCTCTTTCTCTTTCCTCTGTTGCTTCTCTTCCTGTCTCTCTCACTTTTCTAGCCAATTTGCAAGCAGCAGGTGGCTTAGTATAAGATCTCATATTCATATGCGCATTAGCTGGCGTTTTGCACAGAACTAAGCGAGCGAATGAAGTCATCTTTTGAGAATTCTGATCCCTCTGTGGATGAGACTGTCAAGCTATTAGAGTCAGAAGGGCTTGAAGGTGATTGGAGGTACAATTTGTATAGTTGTTATTTCAACATTTGGTTTCCCTTATGCCTGGGTTTTTTTGGTAGTACAATTTTCACTATAGATGCCAACATGGTAGGGGAAGGGTAGGGTTTTAGGTAGTTGAGAATGCTGGAATAATACACTGGATGATGCAGCAATGCTTGATCATTGTTAGGTTAGGCTAAATTTCTCTGTTACTCCCCATTTGTAGTTTAAAAAGTGAGGGTAGCAATGCAATCTTCTTACCAGGAAAGAAAAAGAGCAAAACAAGAAATGAGAGCCAGGTATGTTATGTTATTTTTATTTTTTCTGAAACCATTTCTACAACAACAAAGCATGGTTTTAAAACTTGTGATGCGATTTTTTTAACAGGGTGAGATGAAGAGACAACCTATACGCCTAAGCAATTCCCAGAAACGGAAATTAAAAAAGTTGCAGGTATTTCAACTTGTTTTCCATACTGCCATGTCCTTGTGATGTCCTTAGTTCTTTATTGGTGCGTGAAAAAACTTTTTTTTTTTTTTTTTTTTTTTCTGCCCTTTTACTTCTTGTGCATACAGGAGGAGAAAGAAAAAAAGGCCTTGGAACTGAAAAGTATTAGAGTCTTGGAGTATGCTACTGCTTTGTTATATTTTATTACAATCATGTTGTTGAGGTTAATTTTAGTAGTTAATAATTTTGCTGAATTACCTTGCAGGAAGTACAAGATTCAGGATAACATGTATTCTCTTCTTCAATCTTCAGGGAATATGGGTCAGGTTTGTAGAGTCAAAATTGCTTTGTGGAGTTTAGGGTACATTTGGGTGTAGATTAGATCCTGAGTGGAACAACCATATTTGCAAGGTGACTTACAATGAATTGATCAGTAAGATCGGGCGTGGACCTCCATATTGGTGTTATCCATGCGGATATATGTTTCTTCCAAATTGACACATTTGACTATTTCTCACTATGCATAGATATTCCCATGCTGTCACTCCCCTTGATTGGTGGTGGCCTCAAATGGATTCCACAATCGTCCCTCATATAGCTATGAGGGACACCTCTTCGTAGAAACTTACCTAGTATTTAGGTGACCTGATATTACCTTCCACTTTAAAACCGGGATCATGTTGTAACTATTTAAAATCCATGCAACGGCAATGGTCCACGTATGATAAATTGAATCTGTCATGCCCCCTCGCCCTTGACCCCCACTATGAGTTGGGACTCATAAAAAAAATTCACTCCAATGGAGTGTGTACCTACCACAATAGAGTTAATCGTGTATTTTAGATGTGATCAACCAACGATTGTTTTGCTCTAATTGAAGTGAGCCTTTTTATGGTGCCAATATATTCATGATCGTGTGATATGAGCAGCCCGTAGTCACGAGTAGCAGGCTAATATGTGGTTTTGAAAGAAGTGGAACATACTTGACTTTGAAAATGTGAGCAAGCTAGATGGACATCTCTCTCTCTCTCTCTCTGTGTGTGTGTGTGTGTGTGTGTGTGTGTGTGTGTGTGTGTGTGTGTGTGTATACGTGTGTGTATATATACGAATGTATGTATATGTATGTATATGCACACATACGTATATTATATATATATATAATAGTTGGTGCTTATTGGCGTGTGCCATGCGAGACAGCCTGTGGAGGCCCCACATGATTAATTTGAACCCTTAATCCAAACCACCCCCACCCCCCACATGTCATGGATCCCATTAGTTTTACACAGATACTAATGGACTGGACCACTGGATCGAAGTCAAACAAAATCATGCATTTTAACACCGTTAAGCTTGAGGGCTACAGATCTAGGGGTTAGGATGATGGGATTGATTTGAAATTTTCATACATGGGCCGGTGAGCCGCATAGAGCACAGCCCTGTATATGTTTGTATGTGTGTGATATATACATGTAAATAAGAGAAAATGCCTATATTTAAACACTCACAAACACATGTGTGATCCCCTAGGCAACAGCCCTAGTGAGGCCACTCAAGGGGGTCCCACTTTGTCCACTGCTCACTACCCTTGCGTGAATTGACGTCATACCCAATTTGACACCCCTGAGGATTTTTCTCACCCTTGGATTTGAGATCCAACTTTTTTGGACCGTTGGTCTTGAGGGCGGCCCGTATTTTGATCATCATAGATCCTTAGGACCTGAAACTTGGTGGGCCCCCTCTCCAACCCCACACTCAACCTCCCAGTGGTCCCTCTTGGTGGTCACCCATGATCTCCTTGTGTGACTGATTTCGTCAAAGAGATCTCTATCCTTGTATAGATTGACCAATAGATTAAGAGAGACGATAATCTTATGTTGCCGTTAGCAAGGTGTTGGTGGCAGCAATAACTGAGTTTAACCTATGTGAATCAACACTTTATCTAACTCACTTGTATCAAACAGCTCCCCATGTATTGCCGTTGGCTCAAATTTATTTTTTTTGGTTTTATTACTCCAAGCAAAATGATATGCACCAATGGATTTTATCTTGTGTGAAATATGTCATTATTTTTCTATACATGATCACTCCAAGTTGTATAAAACCCCGTTTAGAGTGAAATTTGGTGGGGCAGTTATGCATATATAATTTGGATTTGTAGGGCATGAACATATTTGGTCAAGCAAGGGTGGGCCCTATAGCAGATAAATGAGTTGATTGGTTACTGTTAGTGCAATGATGATGGAAACACACGATCATGTCATATGGTACCCAGATACTCGTACAAGCCCAACGTATTTGTGTCAGACTGATACGACACTTGTATTGGTACCTGATACTGCACTGATACTTCTAGAGAATGAGTTTAACATATCCTACTGATAAAGTCCTTTATTTCATATAGTTCTTTTAATATTTTTTACTTCTCACCATAAAAAAATGTTAGAAAGGGACGAAAACAATGATAATTTCATTGATTCAAAAGTGATCTAAAGAAAAAAATTAGGACACCCATATCCATATCCATGTTCTAGATTTTCAAAAGTAAGGAGTCGTATCCCTTATCCCCGTATCAGAGTGTCCGTATCCATATTCGTATCTGGGCATCATAGATCATGTCTCTCACATAACAACATTGATTTGCTTAGTGGTGTAGCTCATCCTGATTCTGAGCAATACTCCTGTGGGCTCCACTTGGATGCATGGTAGTCCTTGTCACGACAGTGAATGGACATTAATATTTGTATAATACTTGGATCCCTCTCATGGACGATCCTCCCTCCCTTTTATAATCTCATTTAGCCTTAATCAAGGCAATTCAAATCTTGATACAATCTATTGTTATGGAATGAAAGCTGTTACAGTGATTTGAGTATATCCTAATTTGTTACAATGAATGGGCCTGGGCCTGGTGGGCTTTGTATCACTAGTGTTAACACCCCCCTCAAATTGATGATGGTCAACCAACATCAATTTGCGAATCAAGAACTCATGGCGTGGCCGAGGCAGTCCTTTGGTGAAGATATCCGCAAGTTGGAGTTCACTGGAAACATGTGGAAGACTAATGACCTTGCGATCATATTCATCTTGAATAAAATGACAATCCACTTCAATATGCTTGGTCCTTTCATGAAAGACTGGATTCTCAGTGATACGGATGAAACTAGTATTGTCCGCATGAAGTGGGGTAGCAGAGGTCTGAGGAAACCCCAGATTTGCAAGTAAGCCACGAAGCCAAAGGATCTCAGAACAAGCAGAGGACATGGCACGATATACGGATTCAGTGGACGATCTGGAGACCCTTTCCTGCTTTTTTGCATTTCCTAGAGATGAGCGATTCACCCAAATACATACACCAGCCTGTAGTGGATCGACGAGTATCTGGGCATCCAGCCCAGTCGGCATTAGAATAAGCATTGAGGGTGAGAGGTGTGCCAACTGGAAAAACCAAGCCTCGTGTCGGAGAACCAAGAAGGTACCGAATAATCCGTTTGACAGCAACTAGATGGTGATGCCGTGGTGCTTGCATGAATTGACTAACAACATTCACAGCATATGAGATGTTGGGCCGAGTGATGGTCAAGTAGACTAGACTCCCGACTAATCGTCTGTAGGAGGTGGGGTCAGAGAGGAGAGCCCCATCATCGAACCGGAGTTTCACATTGACTTCTAATGGAGTGTCCATAGGGGTTGCATCCTTTTGGCCAGCAAGATCAATAAGATCAGTAGCATACTTATGCTGATGTAAAAACAGTCCCTTCCTAGACTGTTGTACCTCAAGACCCAAGAAATATGTTAAAGGACCAAGGTCTTTCATATGGAATGCAGATTGAAGTGAGGATTGAAGACGATGGATCATGTTACTGTGAGTGCCGGTGATGATGATATCATCCACATATACTAGAAGGATGGTGGTAGCTTGAGCAGTGTTATTCAGGAACAGTGAAGGATCATAGGGACTTTGAGCAAATCCAAAATGAAGCAGAGTAGATCGAAATTTTTCAAACCAAGCTCTGGGTGCTTGTTTGAGTCCATACAGCGAGCGACGGAGCCGTGCCACCTCGGTTTTAGAAGTAGTATCATATCCTTGAGGAAGACGCATGTAGACTTCCTCTTTAAGATCTCCGTGGAGGAAGGCATTCTTAACATCCATCTGATAAAGAGGCCATGAACGTGATGCGGCAATAGCAAGAATAATACGCACCGTTGTCATCTTGGCCACCGGAGCAAAGGTCTCATCATAGTCAATACCATACTCCTGACGGTTGCCAAGTGCCACTAATCGAGCCTTATAATGCGCCAAAGTACCATCAGAATGGAGCTTGATAGAGTAAACCCATTTACAACCAATGGGTTTGATGGACGGAGGACAGGGAACCACATCCCAGGTGTGATTCATTTTGAGTGCGTCAAGTTCTTCCTGCATGGCGTGCCGCCAACACTCATGTTGCACTGCTTGAGAAAAATGATTAAGAATGTGAACAGAAGACAAAGTAGCAAGTAAGGATGTATGGGTGAAACCAAACCGATTAGGGGGGGTGGGAAATCCTAGAGGATCGACGAAGAGGAACTGACTGGGGAATGTCTAGAGCAGGAGCTGGGTCAAGTGCCGAGGAAGCTGACAAATCAGGAGGCTCAGGTGCAATCGTATTTCCCCGCCGACGCCTTTCATACACAAGTAAAGGCTTTACTTGAGATAAATTATCAAAAGAGTGGGTCATATGATTAGAAGCCCCCGAATCCATATACCAGGTAGAGGTTGAATGTTTACTTGAGAGACCAACAGCAGAAAAGGCATTTACTATCATCTGTTGAACCATGTCAGGGGTAAGAGATGATGAAGAAGGAAGCTGAGCAGGCATGACTGTATTGGTAGCAGGACTAACTGTAGAAGGGGACGCATCCAGGGTTGCTAGATTAGCCTTCTGTGAGGAAGACTGAGCACGACGCCGACATTCCGGAAGAACATGGCCTTTGCGTTTGCAGTAAGAGCAGAATTTCTGATTGCATTGAGTGGCGACATTGCCATACTTCTGACAAGAATAACACTGTACTTTGGTCATGTCTCTGGTTTGCTGTTTGGGACGAGCCAGGTAGGCAGCAGGCAGTGGTCCTGGAGAAATAACTTGTTGAAGAGTAGCTTGGGTTGTAAGACGTTGTTCCTCGCGAAGAAGCTCTCCTAAGCATGAATCAATAGATGGGGAAGGCACCCTGCTCATCAGATTGGACCGAACATGTTCAAATTCAGACCTCAGTTTCATCAAGAATTGATCCCGCTGACTAGTGGAATGAATGCCTTGAACCACCGCAATCGAAGCATCAGGTAGACTTGAGTAAATGATCTCAGTATAGTCCGTCCATAATTGAATAAAATGAGAGTAATAGTCTTGGATGGACATTGTTCCCTGATTAAACTGAGATAGCTCATGTTCTAAGTGGAAACGTCTTGTGGAGTTATCTTGTTGATACACCTGTCGGAGATAGTCCCACATTCCTTTTGCTGTTTTATAGGGCCGGAGATTCAGAATGTATTGTGGGTCAACTGACCCCAGAAGCCAAGTCATGATTTGGGCATCCTTGGTTTCTCATTTAGATATCGCTTTGACATCCTCTAAAGGTTTAGGATCAGTCTCGTCAACATGACCCCATAACTCTTTTCCCTTAAGGTATATTTGGAATTGGAATGCCCATGATGAGTAATTTGTCCCATTGAATTTAATCAGGTAATGGTCACTTTTATCCATAATTAGAACTCAAAATGTATTAGCAGGCAGCTGGGCCAGTTCTCAAAAGCCACAAAATAAATGGGCAGGTTGCTGGGCCAGTTCTCAAAAGCCACAAATAAATAGGCAGGCTGCTGGGCCAGTTCTCAAAAGCCACAAAATAAACAGTGAACAAAAAATAGTGCACAGGTGCCCAGATTCAACGTAGACGACCCAGTCGTCACTGTGTAGATCTGTACGTGGGTCCCACCAAATGATCTGTTGACAGATCTGAGGATGAGGATGGGTGCACAGTAAACTTCTGCAACTATTGGAAGTGGTCTCAGGTAGAACGAATCCAAATCCAAACTTTTGGACGGCTGAGATAAAAAGATATGGACAAAACTCACGATCTACAAAAATAGGTAGATGGCCTACCTCTGATGATCCATAAATATTGAGAACATCTTCATAAAGATGTATAAATCCAGGCGACCAAGATGGGCTGTGTCAGCTGAGAAGCAGTTGATGATCGCAGGTGGGCCACGTTAGATCTGAGACAATCAGGGATGATCATAGACGACTGGACTGGAGATTCAGGGAGAATTCGTCAGAAATCCAAGAAGCGTGCAGAAATCAGAAGGAGGAAACCAGAGATGACTGGAGACAGAGCAGGAATCAAAAAATATAGGTCCAGGCGACCTGCATTTGGACTTCTAATGCTCTGCGTGGGGCCCACAGCTTGATATAATGGAGAATCAGATCAACAATGTTCAAGTATAATCAAATTATCTATCCAGCAATGCAAGATTCAGCAAAATTCATCCACAATCCAAGATTTTGTACGGCTGTGATCAAAACTATCTTAAAGAACTGGGAAATCACAAATCGGGACAAATGGCCTACCTCTGATCTTGGAAAAATGATGAAAAAATCTTCAAAAATACTAGGATAGGGAGTCGACCACTGTTGTAGGGATTCTGGGTTCAAATCTTGATACAATCTATTGTTATGGAATGAAAGCTGTTACAGTGATTTGAGTATATCCTAATTTGTTACAATGAATGGGCCTGGGCCTGGTGGGCTTTGTATCACTAGTGTTAACAGTCCTCAATCGTCAGGTAATGGGGCATTTAAGACTCTTTGGGTTAGGGGTGGACAAAAAATCAGCCTGATTGACCATCATACGGTTGGATATTAAGGCCTCAACTGCAAGGGTCAATCAATGATAAAAAATTTCATGCGTAGAATCCAGCGATTTATTAGTATGTACTTTCAAAATTAGCACTTTTTAACCCTTTGGTGAAGTGGATTGTGTTGTGGAACCAATGCTGATTGATAGTCGGATGAGTGTTGATTTAGCATCCTGCCAGTTCATAGGTGGCAAGTGTAGAGTTTGGATTGATATAGGTTGCCCTATATTGGAGTTTATATATCTTAAATTTGTGATTGTTTCTTGCAGCAGTTTTCATTTGAGAGACACCTATATGCATGAAAGCCCTGTGGGGCCTACTGGATGATCTTCAGGAGGTTTTCTTTTCTTTTCTTTTTTTGGCGGTGGTAGTGTTGTGGGATAGACCAAAAAGTAGCTTGATCATATGCCAAATGGTGTAGATATTAAGGGATCAAAGTCAAGGGTGGAAAATGCTCAAATGATTCTTCATATCTAATGGCAGATATGTTTTAGATGTGTCTCAAATGGGTCTGGTGCCCATCCAGAGGGGGTTAGTGGGTAGCAGGGAGGGAATGGGATGAAAGGTGGGGCCCATTTGCGTTGTAGCCCATATAGTGCTACTCATGTGATCATGAGCGCGTATTGTAAAGTGAGAATCTTCCTCAAGTTTAAAATTGAGAAGCTTTTGTTGGCCTGACCACCTGGATTTATACTAATCACCAGAGCAGGATTGGTTAGAAGGTTTTAATGCGAATTAAGAGCACGTAAAAATTAGATTGATTTTGATGATCCTATCCCAAAGTAAATGGCTTTATATGCACTTATAGACCATCATAATTTTAGGGCACGTAAGTCGTAAACAGCCTGTTAGTATCATCAGATCAAATTCATCTTTTATCTTCCCTACTCCACACTAAGTCCTTCCAATACCACCCTACCATTATGATTGACATGCATACAGTTAGACCAGAAAAAAATGGTCTCATATTTGAAATTTGAAGCCAATTCTCATTTGAACATGTGTATTTACATGCATGTGCATTTACATGCATGTGCAATAGGTAATTTTGGATCTTGCATTACTAATTATATTTGTTATCATGTAGGTTGAAACTAAAAGGGAAAAACGTAGGAGGGCCATACAACTTTCTAAAGCAGGCTTAGAAATGCCACATGATGATCCACCATTAAAGAAAAGAGTTAGCCATGCTATTTTTGATCAGACTGAATTTGCTGCTGAGGTTGATACTGATAATGACAAAAGCCGCTCTAAACCAGACCATCTTGATGATTGCTCTCCACAATCAATTATAGTTGAAAGAGATGCCATTAGTTCCCATGGGATTTTAGACAGTCATCAGTTGGAAACTTGCAGACAGAATACAGAACCTGCCACACATACCACCTTAACAGTATTAGAAGTTGACAATAACAATACTGGGAAATGTACAAGGTGGGATCAGAATACCCCTGCGATTGCTGCTTGTAATTATGTGGGAGGAGAAAAAACTGAACCACAGGTGCTCTCTCTCTCTCTCTCTCTCTCTCTCTCTCACACACACACACACACACACACACACACATGCGCGCGCGCACATCTGTTGATGACAGTTTTGCTTTATTTTTTGTTCCTTCATAATTCTTATCTGCCCTCCTAAACTATCCTATCTAACTGAATTTTTCTCAAGGCACTGCTGGTTGATTTCTCCTTGTTCCAACTGGGGCTTGAATAGCCACCCTGCCTCCTCTTGAAGGACTTTGATGTACCTTATCAGTTGAGCTAGTAGCGCGCGAGAGAGACAGAGAGAGAGAGAGAGAGAGAGAGAGAGAGAGGTGAGAACTAGTTCACATTGTTCTCACCATGCGAACTAGTGGTGGGGCCCACCTATCTCCCAATCCAAACCGTGCAACAAACACCCTTGATAGTCACTGATCCCGGGGTTTGGCAACCATGCAAATGGACTTGACTGTTTGATGGAGGGTAGGGTCAAAATGTTATTTGAATATGAAGCCGTTAAACTTGTGGGCCACGGATGAAGGGGTTAGGGGCATGGGATTAGGGTCAAACTTGATACATGGGGTGGTCCCACATGGATCTTTCCAATTCCCCCAACTGAAAGATGGGACCCACAGTGGCCCCCACGGAAAGTTCACACCTAAACAAGTTGCATATATATATATATATATAGAGCAAGGCTCTTCTAAGCTCGAGCTAAGGAGAAAATTTCGTAAGCTCATGCTTGTGGGGCCCACCTTTGGTCCATCCAAATGGACCAAACACATGACCCCCCTAAATTGCACATGTCCACAAACTTTTAGTCATATCCGAATTTACTAGACTGTTGGATCGACTATGTATCAGTCCGAATGGATTGTTGACCATTAAACTTTTGGGCCTATATAGAGATGATAGAAATCACGGTTATGGCTGATTTTTTGCAGAGAGGAAGATCTCAGGGACTCCTTGAAATCCCCCCATCCCTAGGTGGGCCTCACCACACACTTGAGCTTACCTTATCCTAAGCTTGAGCCACACACACGTGTGATCACTTGTACACCTCTTATTCTACGCACATGTGCACACATCGTCCTGGGCCCACCAATCAAGGAAAACGTGGTGTATCCAAAAATCTGGATGGACCATGCCATTGCATAAAAATGCAGGCGCATCAGACCATTGTAACCACTTGATATGTGGCCTACTAGCTTAACGGCTTTATATATATATATATATATATATATATATTTAACCCTTGATCCAACAGTCCAGTCTATTCGGATCCGTGTACAAAAATGGGATAGGTGATTATCCATAAGATCTGTGCATGGGGTGTGCACCTGAAAAATTGTGTATATATGTTCCTATATATTTATATATATCTTCGATGAATGGTAATCCTAGCTTATCCTCTTAAGCTATCCTATCTAACTTAATTTTTCATAAGGTGCTATTGGTCCTAATGTCCTTGTTCCCACCAGGGCTCAAACTTAGCTAACCTGGACTTTGCTGCCCTTACTGGCTGAGTTAATAGCCTGGGACGAAAGGCTTATGTGTTTTGCTTCATGATTATGACATTGAAATTGATTTTGTGTTTTGGGAAGGAGGTTCATGCTTCAAAAACTGTTTGTCAAAATGCGAGCTATGTGGATTTGAAACCTGCGAATGGCCGGACTGTAGTGCATGTATCAAGACCACATGAGGTTGAAAGCAAAAGGGGGGATCTTCCTATAGTCATGATGGAGCAAGAGATAATGGAAGCAATCAATGAAAATCCCACTGTTATTATTTGTGGGGAGACTGGATGTGGTAAAACTACTCAAGTTCCTCAGGTGAGTTCTTGTTAGATGCTCTATATATTTTTTAAGCTTGAATTAACATTGGGTGCGATTTCTCAAGAGTTAAAATAATGTTTCTTTTTTCTCTTTTAATGATATTCTGCAGTTCCTTTATGAAGCTGGTTTTGCTTCTGGCAAATGCAATGATAGAAAAGGAATCATTGGTGTAACGCAACCAAGGCGTGTTGCTGTCCTTGCCACTGCCAAGCGAGTAGCCTTTGAGCTAGGGTTTCATCTAGGGAGGGAGGTTGGTTTTCAGGTCAGGCATGACAAGAAGATTGGAGAGAACTGCTCCATAAAGTTCATGACAGATGGAATTTTGCTTCGAGAAGTGCAGGTTCCTACTCCCTGAATCTTACCTGTTTAATGTTGCTCTTATCTGATTCAAGGTTCAATGCCTATGATC
Source organism: Camphora micrantha (assembly GCA_003546025.1). Classification (NCBI taxonomy): domain Eukaryota; kingdom Viridiplantae; phylum Streptophyta; class Magnoliopsida; order Laurales; family Lauraceae; genus Camphora; species Camphora micrantha. Next base: position 26,670,401 of record QPKB01000011.1, read on the forward strand.
TATTTTTCAATCGTATTCTTTTATCCTTTCAGGGAGTATGTGCCAGTTAAATGCAGTTATACTTGGAATTTTGGATACATTTCAACAATCGGCCCTGTTTTTCCCCCTTCACTTCTAAACTAATATTCTATTCATATTTTCTTTTTGAAACCCCTCACTTAGCTATTTCTCTCATATTTATAGCATTCTTTGAAGAGTTAAAGAGTCTTGAATTGATGGTCCATACAGATATCTTAAACTCTATTACACCGTTCATTTTTCAGTTGGTCCCACTTTTAATTAATAAAAGTAAAGAAAGTTGTTCGTGTCTTGTTCGTGGCTCTTTTTATACTTTGCATGTGGTTCACATGATTAACATCTTTTACTCTGTCTGGTTAGAAGCTTGTAAACATCTATAGTAGAAAAATATCTTTATTGATTCCACATTATTCTTTGACTGTTGACATAGTCTGTTGTTGTGCAGAGTGATTTCTTATTAAAACGGTACTCTATTATCATTCTGGATGAGGCTCATGAGAGGAGCTTGAATACAGATATACTTATTGGAATGCTTTCTCGGATCATTCAAATCCGTCAGGTAAAAACTGAATCTTGTTTTGTGGACATAGTTCATACATGTCATATATCAATTATACATGTGTAGGGAGACTTTCATCTGCGTATGGTCCACGCATAGCTTATTTATGGACGCCCTTGTGGGCCTGCATGATTGCATGCCAATTACAAGATTTTATGACCTTCGACAAAATCACCTCAAAGGTCAATGTTTTTCCAAAATGAAGTTTCTCCCAGTTGTTGTATTTTTCTGTAGCTGAATAAAATTAGTACGTATTTTTAATGGAAGTTTATTGAAATTTCTATCCAACAGTGAATATTGTTCAAATGAGTTTCAAATTGGGGTTAGTGCCAATTCATTTAGGAGTGGGGGTGGAGTGGAGTCAGTGCCCACCCCGCCCCCACCCCCACACCCCCAAAAAAAAAAAGCAAGGTGACTCTGTCACTCTCTCTCTCTCTGCTCTCTCTCTCTGCGCGCATGCGCGTGTGATTTTGAAAAATATCCTGACATTTTCGTGAGACTAACAATCTTGATATAATTTTTCCAAACGAGGTCTGCACAGTCCATTCTCAGCACAATCAAAACTCAGCAGAGAATCAAGAACAATAGAGAAATGATTCGTTGCTCTATTATTATCTTGCAGAGTCTGCATTATATGCCTCATAATTTAAATTTAATGGTTCTATAGTTCCCACACAGTTCAGTATATCCTATATATAGAAGGAAACCATTGTACCCTTTCTTCATTTATCACGCATTTTTCTTGTAATCAAAATTTTTATTTTTTTGCCCATTCTCAGACTTCCATGCAGCATTCCTAATTTATTGATCATCAGTTAGCCTTTTTGACCTGTACAAAACATCATACCCCTACTTCTTCTTCTCAAAACCCCTTTACATGACTAGACATCCACATTGGTCAGACAATCTTACCATTTGACAGGAACCATTTACTAGTAACATTCAGTACAGTGAAGTTGGAGAAGTAATGGATAAGTTCATATTGTAGGTGTCATTTTCTTTCAGTGATTGGCTATGCACTTGGTGCAGCACCAAATCCGCGACCAAGTAGACCAACGCCTTAGATGGGGTTGATCGAATCCAATGAAGGGATTCCAAACAGGAAAATACTCACGATAAGGAAAAACACCACAATTGGAGAGAAAAACTCACAAATCTTGATTAATTGATAATAAGTATAAGCAATTACAAGAGGGACTCATCTATATAGAGAGGGTAGAATCATTCCTTAGCAAACAAGACCTTCTAAATAAAATAGGAAACTTAGCTAATCCTAATCAAACAAGAAATAGAAATTAGAAATATTCTCTAATTAAACAAGGAATGAAAATAGAAATTGGATAAAAATAGGTTGCCACGGTAGCTCTCAGTCAATATTGAGCTTGTGTACTGAACCTAACAGACCAGGTTGACCTATGGGTCAATGGGTTGACCCAGCTGACTTCTTGGACCTGGTTCATACTGCATCAGCACTGTAGATTACACTGGATGTATGTTCCCACCTCATCATTCTGATTGTAATACATGCAGCTCTTTTGTGATATCTCCCACATGATGGAGGTACAATATCTTTCTTGGCTAGTTTATTGCATTCTATCTAGCGTGCCCATTCCCCTTGTTTGACGTGAGGTCTTTTGTATGATACTTCCCAAAGATGAGTTGCCATATCCTCTCCCGAGAACCTGATGCTAATTTTCTTTGATTTACTTTTCTTTTCAGTATTTTGTTCTTCTTGTAAGGGATGTGATACTGTGCATGAATTGCAGAAATTATATATGGAGCAACAAGAGAAGATACTTTCAGGAATGCATATTAGTCCTGAAAATATGGTTACTGAATTAAAGCTCATACTTATGAGTGCTACCTTGCGAGTTGAGGACTTTGTTTCAGATAGGAGGCTATTTCATGATCCTCCACCAGTTATAGAGGTCCCAACCAGGCAATTTCCAGTGACTGTTCACTTCTCCAGGAGAACAGAGATAGTGGACTACATGGGCCAAGCTTATAGGAAGGTTATGTTAATTCACAAGAAGCTGCCACCAGGAGGTGTACTTGTATTCGTCACTGGCCAAAGGGAGGTGGAGTACTTGTGTAAGAAGCTGAGAAAGGCTTCACAGCAGTTAATTAAAAACAGCTCCAGAAAAAAATTAGATGATGGTGTGGATATGGTCGCAGAAGTGGGTTGCATTGATCAAGGGCCTGATATGAAGGATATCAATGAAGCATTTGGGTTTCAGGGTCACTCACATGACCAGCATGCTGGTAGGTTAAGCTCTTGTGATGAGGATATTGATACTCACGAAAAAGATTCTTATTCCTCTGAGTCAGCAACTGACAGTGAATTGGAATTTGACAGTGACAGTGAAGATTCTTCTAGCCTTGAAACCAGGGAGAAAACTGACATGGTGGTTGATGTTCTGGGAAATTCTGAGAGCCTTGTTTCATTAAAGGCTGCTTTTGAGGCTCTGACTCATAAAACATTAAATACAAATCATGAAGAAACGTCACGTCCTCTTTCTCCAGGTATGGATGGATGTGTAGAGAAGTCTCCTATTGATGGGAAGAAATGTGGAGTTGATGGTCGCTGTCCTGGTACATTACGTGTCCTGCCTCTTTATGCTATGTTACCTGCTGCAGCCCAGCTCCGTGTATTCGAAGACGTATGTGAAGGAGAGCGGCTTGTTGTAGTTGCTACCAATGTGGCTGAGACCTCTTTAACCATCCCTGGAATAAAGTATGTGGTTGACACAGGCAGAGAGAAGGTCAAGAACTACAGCTGTGCCAGTGGGATGGCATCATATGAAGTTCAATGGATAAGCAAGGCATCTGCTGCCCAACGTGCAGGAAGAGCCGGGAGAACTTCGCCTGGCCATTGCTACCGCCTCTATTCCTCTGCTGTCTTCAATAACATCTTTTTGGAATATTCAAGTGCTGAAATAACCAAGATTCCTGTTGACGGTGTTGTCCTTGTAATGAAGTTCATGGGCATTGACAAGGTCAGTTATATTTTCATAATGTATTTCTAAATTTTGCATAAAAACTAATATTTGCTCCCATTGGTTTCTCCACATACACTGTTGCAGCGGGCATTGTCTAGATGACATTGATCTCCACTGCAACATGGTGACTATGTTAAACATGTCCATTACTCATTTAGATAACATGCGCCAGTTCCTATGGCAACAAAGATGTTAAATATGCCATATTTAGGCAATGCATCTGCTGGGGCTTAGTAAAGGTCAGCTAGCCAAAAAATCAATCAGATCCAGTTATCAGGATGAATCTAGCAGACTAGCACATCAATGTGAAACGTTGGCATTTTTAACTGGCATTCATTTTGTACAAGATTCACCCAATAAACAGCTGACACATACAGCCACCAGGAAACTGATCTGGTTTTTAAATGTATGAAAGATCAGCAAACTTCTTGAGAATGGTTGTAGATGTCATTTTTTTTTCCATTTGAGCATATTTTTAATTCTTTACTTTTACATTGTGTATGTTTCAGGTTGCAAATTTCCCTTTTCCCACTCCCCCAGAGACTACTGCACTGGTGGAAGCTGAACGTTGCTTGAAAGCTCTTGAAGCACTTGACAGCAAGGGGAGACTTACTCCAATTGGAAAGGCCATGGCACAATATCCCATGAGCCCTCGTCATTCTCGTATGTTGCTGACAGTCATTCAAATTATGAGGAGTCAGCAAGGCTATGCTAGAGCAAATTTGGTTTTGGGCTACACGGTTGCTGCAGCTGTAGCTTTGAGTTTTAGCAGCCCTTTTATTATGCAGTTTGGTGGATGTAATGAAAGTACAGACAACTTGGGTGATGGCCAAGGTGAAAACAGTTTCAAGCAGGCTGGAATATGTAGTGAAAAGATTCTTGATCGGCAAGAAAAACTGAGGCAGAAGAAACTGAAAGCAGCGGCTAAAGAAGCTCGCTTGAAATTTTGTAATCCTAGCAGTGATGCTCTGACCATAGCATATGCTTTGCAAGCATTTGAGCTTGCTGAAAACTCTGTGGAGTTTTGCAAAAACAATGCTTTGTATTTGAAAACCATGGATGAGATGTCCAAGTTGAGAAAGCAGCTGCTTCGGCTGATATTTCATCAAAGTGCTGTAGGTGGGTTACAACAGGACTTCTCATGGACTCATGGAAATGTTGAGGATGTGGAACATGCCTGGATGACTCCCATTGATAAGCATCCCCTTTTACTGATGGAAGAAGAGATTCTGGGGCAAGCAATCTGTGCTGGTTGGGCGGATAGGGTTGCTATGCGCATCAGAAGAGTGTCAGAATTACCAGATAAAGATAAGAAAGCTAATGCAGTTCGGTATCAATCATGCATGGTAAATGAAACTGTGTTTCTTCACCGCTGGTCATCTGTTTCTCAATCAGCACCAGAATTTCTTGTGTACAATGAGCTACTTCAGTCAAAACGACCATACATGCATGGGGTAACTAGTGTCAAATCTGAGTGGCTTGTAAAATATGCTAAATCTCTGTGCAGTTTCTCAGCACCACTCACAGACCCGAAACCTTACTACGATCCTTCAATGGACCAAGTATTATGTTGGGTCAGCCCTACTTTTGGTCCACATCTGTGGCAGCTTCCATTGCATAGTTTGCCGATTAATAATGATGTGCTTCGGGTGTCCACATTTGCGTACTCTTTGCTAGCAGGCAAAGTGTTACCATGCATGAAATCTGCCAAGAAGTTCATGGCTGCACCACCAGCTAGCATTTTGAAGCCTGAGGCAGCAGGTCAGAGACGGGTCGGCAATTTGTTAAATAAATTAAAGATGGGATCGAGGATGATTGATAGCCGGAATGCATTAAGAGAGGCCTGGAACAAGAATCCACAGGAATTGCATTCAGAGATTCTGTGTTGGTTTCAAGATAAGTATCATGATATGTTTGAAGAGCTTTGGGCACGGATGCATCATGAAGTTTTACTGGGGGCCCATGAACTCTTCCCAGAAAGGGTAAAAAGAGGAAGGAAATAGTCTTTTGAAATGCCAAATCAAAATGCTACTAATTTAAGTTATTAATGTTTTATAACTCTTTTCATAAAAAAAGATGAATTTGCAAAACTGCACATTGCCGTTAAGAGTTAATGGTAGTTTCGGATTTACCTGAAAAGCATATTCTAACCAACGGGAGAAGGATAGGACATTATGACATCTGGTGTGCCAGTATATGCAGTTTAAGATTTATTGATCGGAAAGTATAGTGTGGTGCTACCATTAAAAAGTGTAGTTTGGTGCTGTTCCTCAGTTGCAGTTTTTGACAGTTAGTTCTTCATTTAGCTTCTAGCTGGAAGCTTGTATATTGATGCAAATTTCTTTGCCTTTTATCCTGTCAAAGCTAAAAGGATCTATTCCCATCTATAGTTAAACTGGAGCTGTGTCTTCTCTGGAGTTAAAGTTTGTTACTATATGCAGTCATATGACTTTCGATTCCTGGTCTTAAGGCGTGTTGCAGCTGTCCTGCCTGTGATTCACGCGGCTTTCTTCCGGAAGATTGTTACAGGAAAGACTTGATGCTGACCAGAATAATCTTTTCTATTTATTAAGAAGTATGATGTGCTAAAATTTACGTTGTGCCATCAATTACATGATTATTTCTTTTTTGGCCAATTTTTTTTGTTTATGCCTAGAGGCATCCAAAGTAACTCAATTGGCATTCTGGACCTCTGATGTATGTATGTTCTTAAAGAGAAATGTCACGTCTTTGATGTTACTCTCATTTGCAGAATAGCAAGTATCATCTTTCCTCTTTTTCTTTGCTAGTTTGTTGATCTTTCTCCTTGTGTGCTCTTCCTTGCCATTGTGGAGGTGATTAAGCTGCCCTTCCAGAGCAATCCATGAAAATTCTTCGCTAGGTTATTTGCTTTGTGGAGTCTAAATCCATTTATGTATCTGGCTGCCTTTAAGGTTGAAAGAAAGATTATTATGAATGAAATCATTTTAAGAACAAGCTTTTTTTTTTTTTCCCTTTTATTTTAATCCCTTTTGTTTTCTGAGAGTACTACTCAGTTTAGGCAGATCTAAACCTGATATTATTTAGGCCAGACCAAAACCCATTTACATATGACAGCCTCCATGCATACATCTTTATCCAGTCCACTTTGCAGTGGTGGATACTCAAAACAGTCAACCCTGCTTGTGGTGAAAGTGCAGAATTCCTACCATTCCAACAGCTGCTTAGTTGGTAGTTTTGTACTTCAATCATCTTTTTGATTCGATCATATGCTGTATCAGTAACATATACATACTAGCAATATATGTTTGTGTATGGGTGAGGCCCACCTTTTGTGTTATCTAACCTGTTCATATCACATGTATCTGTGCAGGAACTGACCAAAATCTTTTTGAGTGGCATGCACTGATGGATTGATCTTGTAAGAAAATATGATTACATATTTTACAAATCTAAACCAGATGTGTTGTTGTGCCCCTAGAAATAAAAGGATGGTTGCATCAGGTTAACAGCTGGCGTAAAACTTTAGTCGCATCTCTAATATGAATCCTGATGATAAATGATTTATACGTCTAAATTAAATGGTGTACTCATTCTAATTGGAGTAAAACTTTGCAAAGTGCCTCTAAATACATGGATGCATGTTGTGAAAGAGTTGGATCGAGCAAAGGTGGGCGTGCTCATGGATTACTCATTCATTAGCTGCCATCAATAAATCAATATGGTACTGACATCAGCGTATTATCAGGGACATGATGTGATGACTTATCTTCTAACATCTGTAAATGTCATGGTTTTTTTTTTTTAATACAAAAATTCTAAAATTCGAGCCACCGTAAAGGACTCAAATGACCTTTGGAATTTATGGAATTCCAACTTTTTTGTATTTTTTTTGGAACTTTTGGATGCTCAAGTACAGAGGAAAATTTAGAAATTCCACATGTTTGGAGAATTTATATATTCTCCAAAACAAGAATTATTTGAAACCCAGCTAAGATTTTAAGGTGTTTTTATCCAAATAGAATGAACTGGCCATCAACATGAATGAATATTTTACCAAAAACGAAAATAAAAGGCCTCAACAAGTGAAGGGGGATGGCAACACCAAGCATGCGTTAGCCTTGTCACGTCCTTTCATGCAAGAATTTCAGTAGGTGCATTGTCTGTTTGGCATCATTTATACGTGTAAATGATTCACATGAGTACAATTACTCTTGATTTACTCATGTGATGCGACAATGAAGTGTGAAAATGGTGTAAATATAACTAATTTCACTTGAAAATTTACACATCTCAAAGAGGTGGTAAAATGGGGGGGGGGAGGGACATTCATGTTCATCCATTCCTCACCATAGGTGAGGGACACTTACATGACTTTTCATCTTTGCACATGAACATTTTTTTTCTGCATATGATTATATATGATTTTTCTTTCTTGTACACATGAATATTTTCAATTATGTAAGATTGAGTTTGACATCTCTATTTTCTCCATCTTATTGTCTAAAAGCTGATTCAATCAGATTTTAGTGTGTTTGTTAGTTACATTTACTGTGTTCTTTTTAAATGACCTTAAGACATGATTTGTCTTTTTCAATAAGTAAGCAAAAGGGGAACAATCCAATCAGACAAAATTGTCTGAAGTGGAAAGACCCTGATATGAACAATGAAACATGAAGTTACTTTTGGTAGGTCATGTTGACTAGACTAAGAGGGTAAAAAAGGGCCACGCATCCAAATTGCAACCATTGGATGATCATATAATTTTAAATATTTATAAAATAAAAACCATACCGTTAGATCCATGTTTTTTTACATTTGTGGGCCCCAAACGAAAGATCAGAACCGTTAGTCCTCTTTGGATGGATTAATATGGCTATGGGATCAATTTGTAGTGCCTAATTCATTGTAGATTTCGAAAAGTCAAAGAAAAACTTTGGGCGTTGATGCACCATCCATTAGTCACTGGGTGATCCATGTTTTTCACACAGTCCGCTTTTTCTCATTTTTTTTTTCCAGCTGTGGGGGCCTAAACTATCATCTGAACTGTATAAGTTGTTAGGATGACTAAGAACAACCACCATATCAAATATCAACCATTGATCATTCTCCAATCTTGAGATATTTGTAAAACAATTGAAGTTAAATTTTAAACTTTGTGGGCTTCTTTATCAAGATTTGGACCATTGAGCCTCTAAGGAATACTACAAATATCCATGTGGTCAAGTATTAACCACTTAATCACTATGTATATCAATAAATTTATAAAAAAATATCAACTATTGAATTAAAAGAATATGTTTCAATCTATTTTAAAGTGTTACCAAAGGGCCTACTTCTACACTATCTATTACCAAAGAGCCTACTTCTACACTATCTATTTCAAACAAGCCCATATACCCATGTTTGACGTCTCTATTTTCAATCCCTACTTATATAAATGTCTAAAGCAGGAAGAGATTTGGAAAATAAGAATGTTTGGCACACCATTCTACCTTCTACCCGCTTTAGAGAAGTAGTGATAAATCCTCTTAAAAAGAAAGACCCCATTTGGCTAGTGACTTAGCCTCTTTTTTTTATGTCTCTATCAAATAAGATTTGAGATACCAGATAAGGCTCTTAGGGCTTACAACGTGGTTCAAATTATCGGTTGATACCGGTTCATATCGGCTGATACATACTAGTATTGGTTTACACCAGTTTGATATCAACTTGCAAATCAGTCACAATCTCATCTTGACAAAAAATTCCTAAATTATCGAAATTTATTGGTCGAAATTTTAAAATATCGGTCTTAACTGATAATTTTTCAAAATATAGGCCTACAATGTCTAAAGCTCCTTTTCTTTTTTTTTTTTTTTTTTTTTTTTTACCTTTTTCCTTTTGTACTCATCTTTTCCTCCTTCCAAATATATTAGATGCTACCCTTGATCTTTCCCAACACTGATTTTACTTTCAAGCTGTCGGGAAGTTTTATTTTTTTACGAATTTCATTCGAAAAAACCATATACAACTCTACCAATGTGAGTATTATGATTACATATATATTTAATATTTATTTAGAAACACTTTCAAAAATAAGGTTTGCATGCCCTTTTTATTGTGAATACATTTCATTCTCTTTTATTTTCATATTTTGAGGCTAGATCTACTAATTGAGGTTTTGAAGATTGGAATTTTTGTTGAATCTTATAGATATTTGCAAAACAGACATTGAAATTTATTTGGAACGTGTTGAAATTGCTCGTGGCTTCTTAGTTTGGTATTTATCTAGTAAATAATATATATATATATATATATATTTGTAAATGCAGGGTTCCTAGCCATTTGAGCTAGAATAATCCTTATGGGCTCAGGAGAAAAAGTAGGGGTAAAATTTCCCCGTGGCCCTAGTATAATAGTGCAGTTTCGAACCAACAACTTCTGTGTGCAAACCGTGGTCCTAAACCAACTGAACTAATGAGCAAAAGCTTTAGTTTCTTAAATATAACATTAATAGATAGCTCATAAGTCACGATCATAATTATGATTGCATTTCATAGAATTTGTGATATTTTAGTTTATTTTAGTACATACATGCAAATATATTTAATTATGAGGTTTTTTTTTTTTAAGGACCTTTTAAACAAAAACCTAAAAACCAAAATAGTGAGTCTACATAGTCCACAGTTCAGATGCTACTACTCCATCTTTTTTTTTTTTTTGTTTTCTGTCCAAAGTCCAAAGTCCAAAATCCAAAGTTCAAAGTTCGAAGTCCAAAGACCTTGGCCCGGTTCACTTTTCAGTCCGTGAAGTCACTGATCATTTCACACTTTTTTCTTCTCCCTGTCACTTTTCAGTCCACTGATCATATGCGTAGAGAATACGAAGTCGCAGGCATTGCACGGATTCCTCATTCATTTGTCATCATAACCTGATTCCTCTTCCAAGATTTCCTCCTTCTCACTCTCTCTACAGTTTGGAAGATAACATCTCCGTATCTGTATCTGTAAGATCTTTTCTTTTATTGATTTTGAGCTCTCCTTTAAGCTTCTTTTAACTGCAGAGGTTGATGGATATGATTGCTCACTTAAAAATCCCTAAAGATGCTTCTTTTATCTACTATTTTTCATTTTTGGTGATTGGGTTTTGTTGTTCTTGGATCAGGATTGGTAATTTGCTTTTGATTTTGTTTTGGGGGGTGGGTTCAAGGGATTTGGGTGTGTTTGGCCCTGTTCTAAATCACATTAGATTTGGGTATTTCCCAAGAATGGATGGGGAATTGGGGAAAAAGGGTAGAAATCAGTATCAAGCATGAGGTTTCTCATTTTTGGGTTGCCCCAACTGCGTAGTGCGATGAATAGCCATATTTCCTGCTCAGATTTTATTCTGAATTTTATGTGTTAAACACACCCTTAGGGTATGTTTGGCATTTTCGGTGGAAAGTGCAATCTGCTTTTCAAGGGAGAATGATTTTCATTTTCTGAGAAGAAAGTAATTTCTCCAAATTTTTTTATTTTTCCTGGAAAGTAGATCTGGACCCAGGATGAAGGGGACCATTTTCTGCACTCATATACAGGAGGTGAAATACATTTCACCGTGGAAAGCGTTTCCACGAACCAAACAATGGAAACAAAAATCATAGGAAATGTAGTCTTCAGTTTAATTTTCCACAGAGAATAAAATCAATGTTGAATTATTGTGCTGCTTAAATCTCTCTTTCACGATGGTAAATAGTTTGTTATCATCTCCCTTATGAAAGTATAACCCACTATATGTGGGAAAAAAATTAATTGTCTTTGGTGTCCATGCTTTTTTGTAGGTCATCTTCTACATTTCACCTCTCTCCAACCCTTCCTTTATGACCTCTCTCCAACCCATCCATTTTCACATTAAATTATTAAATCTTATAGACTTAATTTTGAGTTTTAGTGATGCAAGTGTGTCCGGCAAAAGGCTGAATTGAACTCAATTTTATGTGGCCCATCTTAAGGTGTTTGAATTGGTGTGGCCAATCTTAACATGTTTGCGCTTGTAAGGAGTACAGATTCAATTGGAATCCTAATTTGTATGGACTAAGGACTTATTTCTTTCATATAATCTTCCTCTTTCTCCCACTCTCTCTGTCTGAGATAGGTAGGAGGCCATGGTTTCTCATAATGAGTCCATTCATCTGTGGACAGAGATGATGATGTTGAAGAAATCAATGCTAATGGTCATCACCATTAATGTCACATTAGGCCTATAGAGATCAAGGGTTTGATCTATGACATGACTGGATGTTGGTGGAGATGCCTAGTAGGATTTCAGTCCCTACTATAGATGTATAGTGGTTGTAATCTGCCCATTGCCAATCATTGTTAGACCATATTGCCTGTATTGACCAGTATTTGACCAGTGAAGTTGATACGATACAGATAAATAGTGGTTAGATTATTTGTTATGGACAAATATTGGGTGTCATCTCTCTCTTTTTCTCCTACTCTTCGTCCTCCTCCTCTTTTCTCCCCTTCTCTCCTTCCTCTTCTTTATTCTTACCTCTCCTCTCCTTCTGATTAGAAAGGGTCAGCTACCATAACTGTTTTTTTCCCCCTCACCACAAATCCTCTACCAATTCAGCATGCTCAGTCCTCAACAGTCAACCCTGCCTTTGCTAATAGGACATGCTGTAGTGATTGTGGAGTGCATTGGTCCCATCAGATACCAGATGACTTTGGGATCTGTTTATCTGCAAAAAATAAGGTCAATTGGATATTGCTAGTTGTATGATCTAAGGTCATTAAATGGACAATAAGAAAATTTATTTATTCTTAAATCAATAATGGTGATATTTCATTCGAAGAAAGCAAGAACAGTATAGAAAGGAAGAAATCAGTATAGGAGAAATATACAGCCAAGATATGGCCGAGAAGGACAAGAAAAATTACAATAATGGATCTATGTACATCATTTCTCTATCAACTTCCTCATTGGCCAGTGAATTAGGTATCTCCTTGCCACTCCAGATGTGCTTGAATCTAATATCCATACCACTATCTTGTAGTTATCTGTCCTTCCTTTCTGGGGAACAACTTTCTTGGGTTTGGGCTTTGTTCATTTTTGAGTTGCAGCATGCAATTGTGGATCTTTGTTTTGTTTGGGTCCCACAGCTGTGCGAGGTTTTTTCGCCCTTACCATGCCTTTTCTTTTGTTATGTACTGTCCATTGACACTCATACTGTGTTCTATGTTTAATGAAAAGTTGTTACTGTTAAAGCCAGAGAGAGTATATGATGAGCTTAGTACCATTCTGATGACATTGTTATTTTTACTACAGCCCACCAAGATCCTGTTGAGATGCCCAAGTTGATTGGCATTGCATTCCTGGAAGGCAAAACTGTTCTTGCATCACTGTAGTATTTTTCAGATGTGCTGCGCACCTGCACTTCAAGCTTTTCCTATATTCTGCAAAATTTTTCCTTTGAAGAAACATTCAACAAGTTATGATTGCATTTGTAGGGATTGTAGGTTGGCATCTTTATAAATCTTAATCTAAAGAATTGCAACCTTCACATATCCCAAACTCTGTATCTGAAGTTCAATTTGATTCTTACAAGAACTTAAGGCACTATATAGTTGCATTATAGTCTTTTATATATTCGCGTTATAATCTTTTAACTTAATTATTCTATATGAAGATTCTGATTTCCACTGTTATCCTGTATTTTCAAGAGTGTAGGAATTAGGAACCGGTTCTTGTGGTTTATGGAAGATGGAGTCCTGCAACTGCATTGAGCCACAATGGCCTGCTGATGAGCTTTTGGTGAAATATCAGTATCTGTCGGACTTCTTTATTGCCCTTGCTTATTTCTCCATTCCTCTTGAGCTTGTTTATTTTGTAAAGAAATCTGCATTCTTCCCATACAGATGGGTGCTAATGCAATTTGGGGCATTTATTGTTTTATGTGGGGCGACCCACCTGATAAACCTGTGGACTTTCACTATGCATTCTAGAACTGTAGCAGTGGTAATGACCCTTGCGAAAGTCTCAACTGCCATTGTGTCCTGTGCCACAGCTCTAATGCTTGTTCACATCATACCTGATCTGTTAAGTGTTAAAACACGGGAGTTGTTTCTAAAAAATAAGGCTGAACAACTTGATAGGGAGATGGGGCTCATCCGTACCCAAGAAGAAACAGGCAGGCATGTCAGAATGCTGACCCATGAAATAAGAAGCACGCTAGATAGACATACTATATTGAAGACTACTCTTGTTGAACTGGGTCGGACTTTGGGTTTGGAGGAGTGTGCTTTATGGATGCCAACACGTAGTGGTTTGAACCTCGAACTTTCTTACACCCTACGCCACCAGATACCTGTTGGATCTACCATCTCTATTCAGCTTTCTGTGGTTAATCAAATCTTCAATAGCAACCGTGCAATAAGAATTCCATACACATGTCCATTGTCAAAGATTCGACCCCTTTCAGGGAGAAATGTGCCACCAGAGGTTGTTGCTGTGCGAGTACCACTCTTGCATCTTTCAAATTTCCAAGCTAGTGATTGGCCTGATGCATCTTCCAAAGTATATGCAGTGATGGTTTTGATGCTCCCATCTGACAGTGCAAGAAAATGGCATGTCCATGAATTGGAGCTTGTTGAAGTTGTTGCTGACCAGGTAGTACTTTTGTTCTACTTTTAAAACTTTTGTGAATGCCTTTGCACTATTTTTACTTGAATTGGCCTCAAATAGACCACAGCAGCCTAGGCCCTGCCTTTTCCTTTTTCTGCAATACTTTGCCTACCATTAGATTATTCTTGGTTTTTTCTGTTAGTGTGCATCTATGCCTGATTCTGATTTGGTCATCCACCTGTTGCAATTTTGACTAGTGTTTACTTTATTTGGCTAAACAACTCTAGTCAAGGGCATGTTTTGGTGTCTTAGCTTTTGGAGATCAACTGCTGATCCAATTTTTTGGCATTGCTATCTGTGTTTGTCGGAGCATTGTATTATGCATGTCTAGTGTAGGTTGTCTTTGCTTGTATCAGTTGTACCATGACAAATGTTGTTGTAGAACAGTAAACAAACCCAACTATATGTTTCTTTTTATTGTGTTACATCTCAGCAATATTTAGTACCGAGCAATCAGACTATGATCAGTGCATCTTTTTGACATGGTGTATATGAACCTATTGAGAAGGATGTGTGTGTGTTGAGAAATAATGGTGATAAAATTTGTTAGTTGAGAAGAAATGATACAACAGAAGATGAGGCTATGAGGTTTAAATCTGACAAACAGCACTCACTCGTCCTCAATATCCTCACTCAAGAAAAGGCATATTCTGCATTGAGCTTCTTGTTTAACTAAATGATCATCCTCATTAGTGCCTCAAAGTATGCATGGGCCCCACTACATCTAGTGTTGAAACATCCTTTTTTCCTTGATGACATTAGCAATTTTCCATTGATAATTCTGAATAGAATATGGCCACTTGATTGCACAGAAAGAATCTCCTTTAACAATAAAGGAGGGAAATTCATCCTAACTGCCTTCCATAGATGCACCAGTTAGTGTTATTCTTCTGCCTAGCAATCTGACCATACCAGGGTTTTTTTTTGCTTCTGTTTTGGCCGGCTCACCTTTTACACTGCATAGCTTTTACACTGTTGTAATTTTATTATATCAATGAAAATTTTGTTACTGATCAGATAAAAAAATATGCTGCATATGTGTGGTGGTTGGGGGGAATGAATCTAGTGCTTACTTCATAGTTTCTTGTTGGTTAGTGGTTATGCAGAGAGTTTACCGACATGTAATTTTAGTAATCTCTTATTTTTACCTCTGTCTATTGGCAGAACACTGTCACCTATTGGCTCTTCCATTAAGAGACTGAATGAAACCTCTAACACAGAATAAAGTGGGGAAGCGATGAAGAAAAGAATGTGGAAATAGAGAAAACTTCCAAAACAATGGTCATAGACAGGAACTAGGGCAATACACCAAGGGACCCTTTCTTTTGGTAGAAAGGGAGGATGCAAAGAAACTACTTGGGAAGAAAAGATGAATCTCTTTCCCTCATCACCAAAAAAAAAGAAGTAAAGATGAATGTCTGTTCTGTAGGATAACTAAATCAGAGAAGGTCCCTTGAAAGATAGAAGGAAGACAAAACTTGCTAATAAGTAAAATTTAACGACAATTGGAAATGGATGTGACCCACATTGTCTCATTTCTGGGTTTGACCACAAGGTTTGGTTCTTGCTGACAAATGATGCCATAAGTAGAAGTGGCTTACATTCATATTTTGGAACCTTGTGTCATCATTATGGATTTTCAGATGGTATCATCGTTATCAAAACTGTTATTTCTATAATCTTTGTGAGACGTGACTGAAGGTAACTTGTCCCGATTGCAGGTAGCTGTTGCTCTTTCACATGCTTCAATTTTAGAAGAGTCTATGCAGGCCCGTGATCTGCTCATGAAGCAGAATGTTCAGTTAGATTTGGCCCGGCGTGAAGCAGAAATGGCCATCTGTGCTCGTAATGATTTCCTAGCGGTTATGAATCATGAAATGCGGACTCCAATGCATGCAATCATTGCTTTGTCCTCCCTTCTTCTAGAGACTGAACTGTCTCCGGAGCAACGAGTGATGGTAGAGACCGTGTTAAAGAGTAGCAACCTCTTAGCTACACTTATTAATGATGTTTTAGACCTTTCAAGGCTCGAAGATGGCAGCTTTGAACTGGATACTGGCACTTTCAATCTCCATGTTGTGTTTAGAGAGGTAACTTTTAGATTATTGCTATTGTCAATGGTTGTAAAAAGAGATGCTTTTTTGCTGTTTGGTAAACCGGACCATTTCTTATCATGGGCCCTTTCATGGGTGGGATGTACCCCAAGGATATGCTATCAGATGCAATGATGCCTAGATATGACAGATAGGGACTTATATACAATGATTGGGGATATGACTGCACATTTTAGAATGAAAATACAGATATAGATACGGTCATCCTATCCATGACATGAAATT
Source organism: Camphora micrantha (assembly GCA_003546025.1). Classification (NCBI taxonomy): domain Eukaryota; kingdom Viridiplantae; phylum Streptophyta; class Magnoliopsida; order Laurales; family Lauraceae; genus Camphora; species Camphora micrantha. The sequence goes on from QPKB01000011.1 coordinate 26,686,945, forward strand.
CCGTATTATATATCAAGGTTTTTATAGTAAATATTATATATGTATGTGTGTGTGTATAAATATTATATATATGTGTGTGTGTGTCTATATATATATATATATATATATATATATATATATATATATATATAGGGGCCAGCTCTCTTAAGCTCAAGCTTAGGATAAGGTAAGCTCAAGTGTGTGGTGGGGCCCACCTAGGGACCCACATGGGGATGGGGGTCGGAGGGATTTCAAGGACTCCCTAGGATCTTCCTCTCTGCAAAAAATCAGCCTTAACCGTGATTTCTTTCATCTCCATATGGGCCCAAAAGTTTAATGGTTAATAGTCCATTTGGATTGATACATAGTCGATCCAACGGTCCAGTAAATTCGGATATGACCGAAAGTTGATAGACATGTGCAATTTAGAGGGGTCATGTGTTTGGTCCATTTGGATGGACCAAAGGTGGCCCCCACAAGCGTGAGCTTACGAGATTTTATCCTAAGCAACTTTCGGTCATATTTGAATTTACTGGATCGTTGATCGACTATGTATCAATCCAAATGGACTATTAACAATTAAACTTTTGGGCCCATATGGAGATGATAGAAATCACGGTTAGGGTTGATTTTTTGCAGAGAGGAAGATCCTAGGGAGTCCTTGAAATCCCTCAAACCCCCATCCCCATGTGGGTCCCTAGGTGGGCCCCACCAAACACTTAGCTTACCTTATCCTAAGCTTAAGCTTAGGAGAGTTGGCCCCATTTATATATATATATATATATTTATATATATAGGGAGATGCTCCTATGATAGCATCTCTCACCTTACTATGAGAGATAGGGTTGGGGTTCTCACATCCATATCCAATGCCAACAACTTAAATGTGAGGGCCCCCACCCATATCTCTCATAGTAAGATGAGACATGCTTTCATAGGAGCACCTCCTATATAATACCACCCATATCTCTCATAGTAAGGTGAGACATGCTCTCATAGGAGCACCTCCCATATATGGGAGGTGCTCCTATGAGAGCATGTCTCACCTTACTATAAGTGATATGGGTGGGGGCCCTCACATCCATATCTAATGTCAACAACTTAAATGTGAGGGCTCCCACCTTTATCTCTCATAGTAAGGTGAGAGATGCTCCTATATATATATATATTCTTTAGAGCATTTCTTATTTATTGAAATTATCATCGTTTACATTCCTTTCTGATTTTGTTTATGCTAAAAAGCAAGAAAGCTATTAAAACGTATGAAATAATGCACGTAGAATGGTAGGATATGCTAAACTTGTACCCCAAAAGCATCGGTGCGGACTGCAGAGTTGAGTAATAGTATGAGTGTTGCATCGGTTAGACATGAGTACGCTCATTCAGTTTTCTCCTTGTTAACTGTGGATATTTGACTTTGGTCATCTAAATGATCTCACAAGTGAGAGATTAGGGGATAACTGACTATCCCATGATGGTGCCTGACTGCCTGTCAGATTATTGGATTAGATAACTGAAAGGAGGGCCCCTCTACCTCTACATTTGCTCATCAAGCAATAATGTAATGCAACAATTATTTGATCCCTGTTATCCTATTTATCTGAATGATTTCTTTTGAATGTTGCAGGTAATAAATTTGATAAAGCCCATTGCAGCAGTGAAGAAGCTATCATTGTCATTGATTTTGGCACCTGATGTACCTGTGTTTGCTGTTGGTGACGAGAAACGCCTTATGCAGACAATTTTAAATATTGCTGGCAATGCCGTGAAGTTCACAAAGGAGGGCTATATTTCAGTTATGGCCTGTGTTGCGAGGCCCGATGCATTGATGGACCCACGGGCCCCTGAATTCTACCCAGTCTCAAGTGATGACCACTTTTACTTAAGAGTGCAGGTGGATTCTTTCAACAGAACTCACCTGCTATATATAAGTAGGCTTTCTAGATTTACTGTCATTAACATATGGACTGTGTACCTAGATTCTTCTGTAGACATTGATATAAAGCATTTGATGAAACCTTATGCTATGTTTCCTCTTTTTTTTTTTTTTTTTTAACTATAGCCATCTGCTTTATTTGTTGCATGATTTCTTGAAATCTTTGATGCCCCTATACTTTGAATTAGTTAATGCATACATACCGCCTTTTGCTCCTGTGCATCTGTCTTGCATGGAGTTACTGTGCAAGGCAACATGTGGAGCCCACCTGATCACCGATCTGAATGGGCCATGTGCCCCCCTCCAATCCCTACCCACCTACCAAAAAAAAAAGAAAAAAAAAAACCATTGAGATTGGACTGTTGGATCAGGGGTTAATTTTTTTTAATATATAACCATTAAACTCGCGGGACACAGATCAAGGGCTAATTTTTTTTAATATATAACCATTAAACTCGCGGGACACAAATCAAGGGCTTAGGATCATAGGATTGACTTGAAATTTGATATCTAGGGTGGTCCCACCTAGATACTTCCATTCCCACACATCCCATGTCTGTGGGGCCCTAGGTGGGCCCCAGCAGCATCTGTCTCGCACAATAGGAGTTTTGCTCATACATAGCGTACCAACAAAAGATAAATAAATATACATGCATTTCATCCATGTCTAGTATTTCAAATTTCATGAGGATGAGGCTGGGCCCCGCTGTTCCTACATGTCACTCAATGCTATATTTGCATAGTATAGCTTGAAATATATGTCGAATGGTATATACCTTCCCGTAGCTATGCCCACAGGCACCTGGAACTGGAAGTGTAATTTCTGTATCTTCCTCTTTCTATCTGTGCCCACAATACATTCAATTATTTGATAGAGACAAAAGATTCAATCATTTATGCATTTCTTTACGACCATACAAATCTGATGAATGTTTGCACTGCAGGTTAAAGATTCTGGTTGTGGAATTAGTCCCCAAGATATTCCGCATCTTTTTACCAAATTCACGCAATCTCGGAATGGAACAAATAGAAGTCAAGGTGGGAAAGGACTTGGACTTGCCATTTGTAAAAGGTATTGTTCAATTCTACCATTTTTCCTGTATGAATGATCCTTATTTTCCTTGGGTACTCCTTTGCATGGTTTTTTATTTATTTATCAGTAACGAGGAATTTAGTCATTTGGGAATAATAATAATAATAATAATAATAATAATAATAATAATAATAATAATAATAGATTAAAGTATTACTACAATGATATGAAGAAAAGGAAACTGCCTGACTAAGATCACAACCAAGGGAACATCTTATTCTTTAATGGTGTCTTGTCAATCCCATCTTTAGCTAGTATGTTAGCTCCTTTGGCCCCTCACCTTGGATCAATTAGAGGCTTAAAGCTTCAGAGTGAGCTTCAAGATTTCATCAAAAGAAAATCAAACTTCCATGTCTCTTGAGTCTTTTAAGATGATACTAATATTGCATCATGCAGACAATAGATACTAATATAGGTACACATGATTCATGATTGTACGATTCATGATTCATGATTCAAGAGAAAATCAAACTTCCATGTCTCTTGAGTCTTTTAAGATGATACTAATATTGCATTATGCGGACAATAGATACTAATATAGATTCACATGATTCATGATCATAGGATAAAGTTCTCTTTATTTCTCATGAAGGTTTACTTGTATTAATGATTTCTGTTGTGCCAATATGTAATTCAATACTTATTTTGTATTTATATCTTTGACTTTAGAAATGCAGTAGTTTTGTTGTATAATGCTTTACTTATGTCAACTTGAGAATATAGCACATAGACCACTCGGAGAGAGAGAGAGAGAGAGAGAGAGAGAGAGAGAGAGAGAGAGAGAGAGAGAGAGAGAGAGAGAGAGAGAGAGATACTTGGCTGAAATCGTGTGTACCCTTTTAGGGTTCCCTCATTCTCATTATATAAGGGTTTAATACCCTATTAATAGTATCCTAATACAACTTAAATCCTTAAATTATAGCCACCATAATATAGAAAGAGTACATAAGTTTTGTCTTTACTAATTGCAGCTAAACTAGAATACAAGTTCTAACTACAATACAATTATCGGGCCCAGTTGTGCCTGCGCATGATGGGCATGATTGACACCCCCCCTCAAATTGATGCTAGGGAGTCATATAACAACAATTTAGTAACCAGAAACTGATTTTGAGGCCAATGAAGTCCTTTGGTGAAGATATCAGCAAACTGAAGCTCAGTAGGGACTTGAGGTAAAGAAATGATACCACGCTTAAATTCATCCCGAATAAAGTGACAGTCCACTTCAATATGTTTGGTGCGTTCATGGAAGACAGGATTTTCAGTGATCCTGATAGCCTCGGTATTATTTGCATGTAAGTAAGTAGGAGAGGATTGAGTAAAACCGAGATCCGAGAGAAGTCCCTGGAGCCATAAGATTTTAGAACAGGCAGAAGACATTGCCCTATATTCAGCCTCTGTGGAAAATTGAGAAACACGCTTTTGTTTCTCGCATTTCTAAGAAATGAGAGAATTTCCGAGATACATGCACCAACCGGTAGTAGACCGACGAGTATCCTGACAGCCCGCTCAGTCAGCGTCTGAATAAGCGGTCAATTGAAGAGGATTATCCTTGGGATAATATAAACTACGAGTGACAGTGCCTAACAAATACCGAATAATGCACTCACAAGATTGACAGCAATGGAGATATCCGGTCGAGTGATGGTGAGATAGACAAGACTACCTACCAAGCGCCTGTAGGTATGTGGATTAGGAAGAAGGTTACCATCATCTTTACTCAATTTTAGATTGACCTCTACGAGTGTATCAATAGGCGAAGAGTCATGGAGATCAACAAGCTCAATAAGATCAGACGTGTATTTTGTGTTGATTAAGAAACAGACCTTTGGGAGATTGATGCACTTCCAACCCCAAAAAATAATGCAAGGGGCCTAAATCCTTCATATGGAAAGAATCCCTGAGAGACTTTTGGATAGACCTTATCATACCATCATCATTGCCAGTGATAATAATGTTGTCAACATACACAAGGAGAACAGTAACACCAGTAGATGTTTGCAGAAAAAAAAAAAAAAAAAGGATCGTAAGGGCTTTGAGTAAAGCCACTCGTGCATAGGCGACCCCTAAAAGTTTCGAACCAGGCCCGAGGAGCTAGCTTCAGACCATAAAGAGACTTTCGTAGGCGATAGACAAATTTCTTGGATGGAGAGGTGACTCCCTGTGGGATCCGCATATAGATCTCTTCTTTCAGATCCCTATGGAGAAATGCATTTTTGACATCCATTTGGTATAATGGCCAAGATTTAGAGACAGCAATCACGAGAACTGAACTGTAGTAATTTTTGCCACAGGTGAAAACGTCTTCTCGTAGTCAATCCCATATTCTTGCATGTTGCCGAGTGCGACGAGTCTAGTGTTGTTTCTATCCAATGAGCCATCAGATTTTAGTTTAATTGAGTAGATCCATTTGCAACCGATGGGTTTAACTGCTGAGGGACAATCCATAATGTCCCATGTGTGATTTTGATCCAATGCATCCAATTCTACCTTAATAGCTTGGTTCCAACTATCATGTTGTACTGTTTGCAAATAAGAACTTGGGATAGAGACAAAAGAAAGGGTTGTCATCAAGGAAGTGTGGGTGAATCCATACCGCTCAGGTGGTCTAGAAGTTCTTGAGGAGCGATGTAGGATATGAGGAGTTGTGGAATCAGGTGCCGGCGGCGGATCAAGAGGACGGGCATTTACAGTGGTTGGTTTTTCCCGACAGTGATAAACAAAGTCAGGATGAAACCTAGTAACAGTTGTTTTATTTGAAAAACCAGGTAAGAGAGCAGGTGAAGATGGATGAGGAAAATACTGATTTTCGAAGAATATAACATTGCGAGAAACACTAATGTGACAACCAATGGGATCATAACAAACAAAACCTTTTTGATTAGTGGCATAACCCAAAAATACACACTAGCGAGGTTGTGCGGTTAATTTTGTTCGTTCTGTGGTGGGTAGATGAACGAAACAAACACAACCAAAGGTATGTAGATGATCAAACACAGGATGATGACCAAACAGTTTAAAATGCAATGTTAATTGAGCAATGGTAGGTGATGGAAGACGGTTTATTAGATGTACTAAAGTAGTGAGAGATTCAGCCCAAAAATGAGGAGGAACTGATGATTCAATTAGTAGTGTTCTAGTTACATCAAGGAGATGCCTGTTTTTCCGTTCCGCAACTCCATTTTGTTGTGGATTATACGGACATTTATGTTGAGAAATGATTCCTTTAGTCTTTGGAAAGATTGAAAATCATTGGAAATATACTCCCCCCCCTGAATCCAAGCGCAAAGTTTTAATGCATTTTGAAAATTGGGTTTCAACATAGCTAAGAAAAAATTGAAATGCATTAAGAACATCGGACTTAGAATGCAATAGATAAACCCAAGTAAACCTGCTATAGTTATCAATGAATGTAACAAAATACTTGAAATGTCCATGGGAAAGGTGAGGAGCAATGCCCCGAACATCATAGTGAATTAAGTCAAAACATTCGGCGCTTTGTGTGGTGGAGTGAGGAAAAGGTAAACTTTTACTTTTTCCTAATTTACAAGCATCATTATGGAACTTTCTGGAGATGGAGTAATTTCTTCTAAATCTCGATACCAGAGAAGCGTATAGATGCCACATCAAACTAACATGTTTCAGAACCTTGAACCAGTTTTGATTTGGTTCAAGGTCGTGAAGCTGTCATCATGTTAGCTCTGCACTGAAAAGAGAGTGAGATCAATGAGCTGAATCTGATTAACTTGTCCAATGAAATTTATTGGGTTGGAAGTTGATGTTGTATCATGTATGGACTGCTTTTCAAATCGAATTGTGAGTTATTATATATACAGAGGCTTGGAGTATTCCTATGCAACGCCACCATGTGCATACTGTATTTACAGATTCAGTAACTTTATGTTGGAAATTGCCTGAATGATTACTCAATCTGAGGGGAGATTTAGGTTTTCTAAGCACATTCCCACATGGACCTTTGTTTTTATGGTAGAAACTCATGGACCTTCTTATGATGAATTTACTATCTTCATATTCACTAACGTTAACACTCATCCAGCTTTTACCATCAGATTGAAGTTCTTTTTTTTTTTTTTTTTCTCATGTGCTTGCACCACTGATTGGGTCCATATAGGGGTGTTCATGGGCCAGGTTGGTCCGGGTTAAGCAATATCCAGGCCTGCCTGAATTTTTAACCATATGCCCTATCCCGAATTGGGTCATAAGTGCCTAGCCCGAGCCCAGCCTGTCTAAAATATGATAAGCCCGAGCCCGGTTGAATGTGTTCAACTCCCATTATTGCTTAAACAGTCTCTCTCACTTGGGCCGGGCTGGGCCAGGCTTCAGGCTTTCTACCAATGAGTACAAGACTGGCCCATACATTAAATGGGCTGAGATTCAGGTCCAAGCCTGGCCTGATTACTAAAACTGAAGGCTCAGGCCCAACCCAAAGCAGGTTGGGCCCGGGCCAGCCGGGTCCATGAGCACCCCTAGGTCCATATCTTTCATGATATGATTATCTTAGCTTTTGGGGCTTCCATAATCCATGCATAGATATTTCCACTCTCCCATCCACGTTTGGATTTTTGGAGTGCATCTAGGTGGGCTCGATCAAATGGTCTCGTATAGAAAAATAAGAGCATTCTTTTTTTTTACTGTTTTCACAGGAACGAAGCCTAAATATGTATAGGCTGAGGCTCACCTAAGGACGTCTCTCATGAGAGACATAGTGCAGACCCCTTCATCATGTGTGGACCCCACATTGCATCCTCTCTTGTGGGCCCCGCCTGGGGCCATGTCCATCATGATGGAGGGGATACACAAACATGTTTGCATGTATTTTGCAAGCATGTATGTAAAATATGCATGCATACATATAATTTTTGTGTAAAACTGCTCACTACTCTCCTATATGAAATCTTTCTGGGGCCTCCCTAAATGCATGTCTATCATGGAGAGGGGGCTGGAAGGGTCTCAGGTGTATTGCAGAGCCCCCATCTTATCATCCAAACTTTTGATTTTGGGCCTCAATGTTTGATAATTTGAAACCTTTAGAGCATAGATAATTAGATAAAATTCAATTTCAAAATAATATTGCATATTGACTCTTGTCAAGATCACATTTTTCCGGTGCCATTTTATTGGGGGTTGGGGTGTAGCCATTGTATAGGATTAAATCGAAAAAATGTGGACCCCTGTTGAGCCCCTTATTTTTTAGAACCTTTATGTATCATAAAATAAAATGTTTTAAACCTTTCAGAGGACTTGTAAGATACCAAACCAAGGTAGCTAATTAGGATCCAGCTTGTGTATTTACTAGGGTGGGATCTAAGCCTATCAAATTCAAACTAAGCTTAAATATGTCCCATATAGATTGAACAATGTCAGATTCATGTCAAACTCATGCCAGTTGATAGCCCAGGTTTACTATCATCTTTACACAACCGCACTTGAGAAACCCACGTTTATATAGATACAAAAAGTAAGGTTTTTCAACCACTTAATATTCTACTGGAATACTATTAGGAGTACCAATGAACAATATCTCAATAATTGTTGTGGTAAGATGTACCTTTGGCCAAAGTAGGCTTCAGTTATTCCTATCATGGATTCTAACTCCATGATATAAATCCCTAATACGCTCCATCTCCACCATAGCAGCTCTTATCTCCATTCGGTCCTTCGTAGATATCATAGAACATGCTACACCAACTCGGACTGAAGAAATTAAGCACATTTCAAGTCTGCCTCTTGCATTTGCGTGAGTTTGAGATTCATTAAGACCTTCAACTTCTGCTGAGAGTAAGCTTTGATCGATAATCTCCATCACTCGCTCAGGTAAAGCCGTCTTAGCAAATTGATGGAGACTTAGACTTTCATTAAATATCTCATCAGTCGGTTTCTTTCCTGTGAATATCTCCAAAAGAAGGATCCCATAACTATAGATGTCTCCAAATGTAGACACCTTGCTGCCCATTCCATACTCTGCCATTATTCAACTCCGAAATTTTTTAATGGTTAGGATCCAATTCCAGAAAAGAATGCGAGACTCAATATTATAAGAAAAAGAAAGGGAATAATTCTTCAAGGGGTATAATATATCAGTGTTCCAGAGATTGAACTTGAGTTCTTTTGAGTGCTAGAAACTTTTTACTGGAAAGTTTTCAAAACATTCTAACAATAATTCCCAATAGAGGCAAATCTGGTAGACAACTAAACATAAACTATAGAACCAAGAAAATAGATTTTCCTTAAGCTACACCTACCTTTGATGTCTATAAGAAATCATTTACCTTTTCTTTTGTAAACAAACAATGAATTTTGTCAATGAAGTGGGATTGTATAAGAGAAAGAATTGGATGCTCCTAACAAATTTATAAAAAAAGTGCCTAAGTACATAATCCACAGAAGAAATAGTATTAGATACTCATTCAACAAATAATGGGGTTGGGTTTAATGATCTCATGTAAAATTTGTCATGCTAAGGTGTACTGCTCAATTTATTGAAAAGAAAAGTAGCTCTTAACATTTTTTTTCGTGGTTTCATTTTATCATTGTAAGTTTCCCATTTAAAGGCGTTTAGATGGATGGATAGATGGGAGAGAGCATGTAAAAACATGTAATATTTACTATAATCACCGAAAGGAGTAATATCCAATATTCATCCAACAAATGAGTGGATGATTAGTTAATGAATTTAGTAGAATTACCATTTTAAAGTATGAAAATCAATTTATTAGATTGCATAATGAATGTTAACATATTATCATAATTTTACTCTGTTGTCTTAGCTTTTGACTTTTTAAGTGTTACATTTGTCATTTTCATATGATGGAAAGATACATGGATTTGTTAGTATACAAATATTTACTATCTAATCATTATATTTGTTTAAAATTTACGATGGTGTTCACGGTACTGAAATTTATCCATGGTTATAACTAAAGCATGCAAATAACAAAAAAGTAAAAGATGAAAGCTTGTCACCTGGAGCAACATATCCAATAGTGCCTCTTATGCTAGATGACTTGGTATGGCTCTGAGAGTAATCGCTGGTAGCTTCAGAAAGGAACCTTGCTAATCCAAAATCTCCAACATGAGCATTCATGTCATCATCGAGAAGAACATTGCTTGGTTTTAGATCACAGTGAACTATTGGTTTCTTGCAAGAATTGTGAAGATAATTCAATGCAGAAGCCACATCAATAGCTATATTTAACCTTTGAATAAGGCTTAAATTCTTGGATTGATGTTGCTCATTTATGTCTGCGTGCAACCACTGCTCTATATTTCCATTGGACATGTACTCAAAAACTAGAGCTTTGAAATCATCACCTCTAGAATCAACACTTGAGCAAACAGTAAGGACTTTTAGAAGATTTCGGTGCCTAACATTTCTCAAAGCTTTACATTCAGTTATGAAACTCTTAGAAGCTCCTTGTCGTTCGAGATTAAGCACCTTCACTGCAACAGTCTTTCCAATGCGGTCTAGAGATGCTTTATAGACAGAACCATAACTTCCGATCCCAATCAAATTGGTTGAAGAAAACCCATCAGTTGCTTTACAAAGATCGCCATGAGAAATGTCCAAAAATTCTTCCTTCAAGGGGTTTGTTAATGGATGTGGATGCTTCTTTGATTTTCTCATACGATAATAAAGGATCGCAAAGAGGGATAATAGCAATACTAAACAGAGAGCTGAACCAGTGATTATTGCAATCATTGCTCTTGAAGAAATGTGCCTCCGTTTCTTACTATCTTGGGTTGGGCATGTGGGTAACAACAGCGCTGGACTTCCCCCGCACAACTTTTTATTGCCAATAACTGAAATTGCAGTTGTATTCTTAAAAATTCCTTTTTCTGGTACTTTACCCTCAAAATCATTATGAGATAGATTTATATATTTTAGATAGGGGAGCTCTCCAAGATATTCTGGAATCTGCCCTGAAAAGTTATTGTGTGAAATATCCATTTCTAACATTCCTCTCAATGAACTTAAAGGAGGAAATGCTCCTTCAAAGAAGTTGCTCTCCATGGAAAGATATTCCAAACTAAGACAATTGTCTAGGCTTCCTGGAATTTCACCAGACAATTTGTTATCAGAAATAACTAGTGTGGAAAGGCCTTTCAGGTTGCCTACTTCTATTGACAAGGACCCCACGAAAGAATTCGCCTTTATATTCAGATATTGGAGACCTGTAAGACTAAAGACTTGCTTTGGTATATACCCATTTAGATTATTGTGAGCAAGCTCCAACATTGATAGTCGTCGACAGTTCTGAAGAGTTGATGGTATGCTTCCTCTTAAATTGTTTTCGGCAACAAGGAAATAGGACAATTGAGTGTGGTTTCCAATGGAAGCTGGAATTTCCCCAGAGAATCTATTACTGTGCAAATTGAGAACCTGCAACTTGTTTAGCTTTCCAATACCCTCTGGAATCGTACCTGTCATTAAGTTGAATGCCATGCTCAATACAATCAAGTTGTGCAAATTGCCTATTCTTGATGGAATGCTCCCAAATATCTGATTCTCCCCTAAGTAGAGCCCTTGAAGATTAGTTGAGAGATTGGCTATAGAGCTGGGCAATGCACCTATAAGCCGGTTGCCGCTCACTGAAAAAAACTCGAGAAAGCTACAATTCGCCAGAGAAGAGAGAGAGCCCATGTCCTCAGCTTCCCCACTACCAAGTAGATTTGTTTCCAAATTTAGATGACGAAGAGCTCGCAACCTTCCAAGGTTCATAGGAATTGATCCTGTGAATTGGTTTGAGCTGAATCCAAGTTCTTCTAGTCTTGAGGCATTGGACAATGAGACTGGGATGGGTCCAGTAAATTGGTTTTGTTCTACAAGAAATTGAACAAGATTGGGAAGAGTATCGCCTAGGTCAGGGGGAAGGCTTCCATTCAGTTGGTTTGCAGTGACAAAAAAGTAAGCCATAGATGAGAGATTGTAAAGTGAAGGAGGAATAGTACCAGTTAGATTGTTCACAGATAAATGTAAATAAAACAAGCTTCTAATCTGGCCAAGCTCTTCAGGTATATTTCCCTCTAATGCATTATTCATTAGAGTAAGATGGGTGAGAGATGAAAGGTTCCCCAATGAAGAGGGGATGCTTCCTGAGATATTGTTTCGAAGAAGATAGAGGCTATTGAGCCTTGACAGAGAGCCTAGCTCGAAAGGAATCTTGCCTGTGAGCTCATTGGAACTCAAATCAAGGTTCCTGAGCCTCCAAGAGCGAGACAAATTTGTTGGAATTTCTCCTCCTATGGAGTTATGGCTGAGGTTGAGGTGCCTGAGCCTGAACAAACGACCATACTCCTGGGGTATATGGCCATGGAGTTTGTTGCGGCTAAGGTCGAGTTCACGAAGGAATGTAAGGTTTGCTATGACAGGCGACATAGGACCTACCAAATCCAGCCCAGTGAGGTTCATGGCCACGACCCTCTGACGATGGCGTCGACTGCATGTGATTCCTTGCCACCGACAGAAAGGGAGAGATTCATTCCATGTTCTTAGGACATGAAAAGGATCAGGCCATATCTGTTTCTTGAAAGCTAGTAGAGTGAGTGCATCTGTTGCATTTCCCACGTCTTGTGTGACAATGGATTCCACCAGGGGTGATGAGAGAAGGGTTGCATGGAGGAGGAATAAGCAAAACTGCCTTACAACAGTATTACGTGAGAGCTCCATCATCAACTGTTCTTCTTGTACAAGTAGAAAGAGTGAGGAATGAGGAGATGTAGGATCCTATACCACCTATTTATACAGATGCAGAGATGCTGATGCGTTTTGCAATGACATCTGCGTTGATGACTTGTCCAGTTTTCCACAAGGGAGAAATGTCAACTTTTCTATTAAGAGAGAGATTTGGACCCGAAGCATTTTTTTCAGGTTCCATTCCAAGACTTTTTATGCTGAAAAAACTAACAAAAAGAGCTATATGGAATGAGGTTGGACAACTCATAATTCCTGACACGACTTGTTCAATGCAAGAAAATTGACTCGAAAAGAGTCAATGCAGAGAGACTCGGGAGAGTCTTTTTTTTTTTTTTTTTTTAATTTTTTTTTTTAATATTTAAAAATGAATCCATTACTTATAAAATTTAAAAAGTGAAATTATTTACATTATTCATAATAATCAATTGAAATTAATAAATATATATATGCAAGAAAAGAACTACAATACGGAAAATAAAAAATATTACATATTATATAATTTGTTATTCCAAATATCGAATATAAAAGATCAAATATAAGTTTCAAATTACATTCCAGTCATTATTTTAAAATTATTGACTTCAAACCTCATGCATAATTACTTATAAATAAACTTTAATTATTTTAAAATTAAGATTTTCCTATTAAATGGTTTGGGATGCAAACAACTTTTTAAATTGAGACTACTTGGCCGGGTCTCCCCTATTTTTGAGTCGGTCTTTCGTCAAAACGAGATGACAAGGGAGAGTTGAAATTCGATTCGGAGAGTTTTCCAACCATGATATGAAATAGTCGACTTGTTAAGTAGAATATATGCTAAATCTAAATACTAGAAGTATGTATTACTTAAAAAAAAAAGAATTTTAATGGCATAAAAACCCACCACTAAAGGCGGTTTTGTCTACCACTAAAGGTTACATTTTTTGTAGTAACAATATAGTAACAAATACCAATTCAAATGCCATATCTGTCGAGCATGTACAAGTATCCGGGTATCATTGAACCATCCAATTCTCAGTTAAATATTAGCGGGACCATTTTCATCCCAACAATCAAATAATTTTATTTGAATTTTGAAAGTAGAATACAAACATAAATAGACAGGCTATTTACAAGATTAAGAATGTTCCATGGAGAGACTCGGATTATGTCGTGACCCGGGCAACAGTATTTCATTGAGAAAATTGTTGTGGACGGTAAGTGTTCTCCTGTACGAATGGACACAAGAAGAAGGAGACGACCACGACGACGACGACCATCAATTACCGGGTACAAGACGTTGGTAAGACTTTGAAATTGCTCAGTGGCAGGACCAACTTTAGAAGCTTGCAAGACTCTGAATTACATCCGAATGTGGAGATAGGAATGCAAGTGGTCAGGTTGAACAACAAACGCGAGAATGAACCCAAGCACACGCTTCGTAGAAGACCGTGCGTGGATTTAGGGCGAGGATCGCCAGCACACACTTACCCAACCATTGGACTATTCCTTTTGTTTTTTGTTTTTTTTTTTTTTTCTCTTGACTGGCTTTGGTTAGGGGTGGGTTTAGTAGTAGGTTGAAGGGTTTTAGGGTTTTAAGATTTTGATCCAAATTGGCTTCTGGTTTTTGACTGCTGTGTCCAATATTGTCCCTCCCATTTATGACTGAAGTACTGTGATACGCCAAAATTGTGTATCAAGTTGGTAGTGAACATTTCCAAGATTAGGGAGCTGGCTTGCAGATTTAAGTCCTTTAGTGTGCAGGGAATGTGTTTGATTTGTTTTTACATTTTCAAATGTAAAATTATAGTAACCATTATTAAATTGGTCTGATTCGTACTTTTAACGGGGCTTGTTTGGTATCACAAATTATGAACGTTTTTGGATCTCACTGGATATGTGTGGGCCAGGTGTAGCAAGGCAGGACGGGTTTGAGTTTGAGCTTGAGTGGACCCTCATCATGAACCATTGAGCCTGATTATATTCTATAGGTTCCGGCTTAAACTGAGCATTACTGACTATCATCTATGAAAAAACCAGTGATCATTATTACTGGACCTGACTCTTGGTTACTGGCCATGTATCTATATCAAAGTCCACCACATGGATTAGGCCCAAATAAAGGGTCCAGATTCAAATTGAGTCCCAACTACTATTATGTCTTTATATATATATATATATATATATATATGCTAGAGACTCAAACTCATGCACTCCAACTTACACTCGCGTTCCGGCTTGGGGACTACTGTTATATCTATGCACTCTATTTGGTATGGTTAACATTCTTAATACAAGTATAAAATGTACTAGCGAAAGGTACTAGTCAAGTAATGAAGGACATTTGCAGGCGGAAACAATCATTACAAAATAAAATTTATTCTGAAAATTATAATTGAAAGATAAAGCGAGTTATGATATTTACCATTAATGCAAGAATACTGGACGGTTTAGATCATGAATTTGGGGCCAAGGAATTGTACAAAATCAGATCTGTAGGTTTAGAATATTTTTACAAATCTCTCAAAATTTATGAAGATTTAAGATAATCAACTTTAAGGTCTTATGGTTTATTGGTTCAATAAACAAAATAAACGGTTTGGATTACAAATATGGAGACCATAGAATGAGAAAAATAAAGGTGGTTGATAGGGCCCATGAGAATGCAATCACCATGTAAGAGATTTTAGTAGTCCCTTTAGAAATTATAATGCAGTGCCCACTTTTAGATATAAGAACGTGGGGGCACATTCATAGAATTTATAATATGGGCCCAACTTAATAAGAATTATAATGTGGGGCCATCTTATTTATTGATTGTGGACACACACGAGACCAATATTAAAAAATTACAATGTGGTACCCACCTTTAAAAATTAGAACATGGGGCCACATTCATAAGATTCACAGTGTGGGCCTACATTCATATGATTTACAATATGGCTCAACTTTTTGCGATTATGACCATATAACCTATCTTTAAGAATTATAAAGTGGGACTACCTCTTTTGTGGCTGTGGACACAGGACCCGCCTTAAGAAATTACAACATGATGTCCACCTATAGAAATTAGAACATGGAGCCTTATAATGTGGTCCCTCCATTATAGTAATTATAATATGTGCCCACCTTTTGTTATTATGACCATATGACTCACCTTTAGAAATTACAAAGTAGGGCACCTTCTTTGAGATTGTGAACATGTGGCCTACCTTTAGGATAAGTGAGATGATTTAAGTTTTTAATGGCTTTCTTTAAAACACAAGAGATAAGTAGGAAACAATGTGCCGGCAACTTTTTTATGCCACCAGGTTAAAATCTTGGAATTCTTTCCGGTAAGAACGAAATTCGGAACAATGACATACACTTACTAAATGTATTTTTTGTAAGATCATATCGTGGGAATATGGGAACATCCGAATGGTACGATACCAGACACGCCCTTTGCTGTTGGAACACTCTGAAAGCATAAAATCCATAGAAACAGCAAAGGGACCTCCTTAGAATGAATAACATTAACCTATAGATACTGAAGTGGTTGTTAAAAAGACAACATCTCAGCCATTCATGTCCGAATCCTGCCGTTCCATATGCTCAGTTCACAGGTATTTTCTTAATTGAAACCATATCATATGGCTGTTGAAGAGTAAGGGTCACTTGGATGCATCCAATTACAAGGTGTAGGAAGTGATGAAGGGTTTAATGTGAATTAGGCATGTGCCAAATATTACTCCGATCAGATGATCCTAACCATTGATTTTAGAGATTTAAAGTTCAATGGCTCTACAAGTGCACTGTCTTTTGTGATTCAGTCCAATGGGGGATGGTGGGCGGATGAAAGTGAAATTGTGGTGAGACTATTCATGGAGAAAAAGGAGTTTGTATGGGTAAGGATTCATTATAATAGAAATTGGTGTGTGGAATTAGTGACTCAAGGTTGATTATTAAAGTAAAAGATCAATGCAAAATATGTTTTGCTTTAAAGCCCAAGTCCTAAACAACTAAAATTTCTCAACTTTCTAGTGATTTCATGATTTGCATGGGTGCCAGCAGAAGAACACTGAGCTGGTCATATGCAAGTCCCCAATTCAGAGAATGCCTAAAATCTTGATTTTCAAAAATTGCTTAACCAAATTTACTAAATCAAAATGCATATTTCTACTATATTATAACTACATCCTGTGTCAGGCATTTCGGGCTTACAACTGAGGCTCGCCTTGGGATAAATGTGTCCCAAAGTGAACCACGTTTCACTCCAGGTGGTGGTGGTGGGGTGTTGGTTTGGGGAGCTGCAATTTGAAGAACTCATTTGTTTTTGATTTAAGCCTTTTGTCAATTTTATTAGACCCATTCATCATCCCCATCAAAGCCTTATCCTAACAACGTCAGGGTCGACAAATTTTACATGAATTTTGCTTCTTCATTCTAATCTACCATAAGCCAAAAACATTGGGTAGACTGCACTTCTCCGGATTTATTGGCTCATTGACTCATGGTTGAGTGGTGTTGGTACATTGGTTTCACATACATGTCCAAGGATTGATCCTTGGGTTCTTGAGTTAAAGTTATCACTCCAGACCAGTAGCCCCGAATAGATAGATAGATAGAGAGAGAGAGAGAGAGAGAGAGAGAGAGAGAGAGAGAATCTGTTTTTATTTATTTTAATATACTTTATATTTTATGCAATTATTTATTTATTAAAAAAGTTGTGCTTGTGAGACTAAGATTGCACATGTTGAGACTTGCTCATGCTTTGGGGTTTTGGAATGCCTAACCTCATGCCTCAACATTTTAAATACTGGTAAATTTTACCATGTGGACAGACAAATTGTACAAATATTCCAGAATTGTGCTTTTGTTATGGGACTAATGATGATGAGCTCTAGCAGATTGATCTAATGTTATGGATGGCTAACAAAATTGAGTTACAAATGATGGATGAAATGAAGGCCATCCATCAAAGTCAAATATAAAAAAGACTGTCATCAACATCTAATAGAGAATGGCACTAAAACAATCGGGTAGCTTAGAAACAATGCAGAGCTACCTGCTATGCTGCTCTTTCACATGCATGGTTGGAGTAACTGCGTGCTATTAATGGATCAATGGAGAGGAACAGTGAAAGAAGAGGCATATGGCTGAACAGTCATCCACTGCCACCCCCCGTCTCTTATGTTTCCAAGCACGGGCTGCACATTCCACAAGCCTTTTAGCAGATTTTCCTCTCTCTGGAGTAGAAGAAACAATCTCCACTGCTTCTTGGTTGGAAATAACATCCCATACCTGAGAATATGAAAAAGAAATGCCAGTTTTACTACTCATCAAATCAATGAAGACCTCCTGGTATCAAAACAATAGAGAGTTTATAAACTTCATTCTAGAATACCTTGTATGTACTAGGGCATCAGCATGTATATTCTATTTCTACTGCGCACGTGCACACATATATATTATGTATATTTGTATAATAGGTGATAAATTAGACAGATCTATTTGAGATGGTTTGAGCATGTTAAACGCAGGTAGGCAACGGTGCCGGCTAGGAAAAATTTGGCTATGTATGTTGATGGCTGACCAGGGGGAAGGGGTAGGCTGAAGAGGACGCGGATGGAGGTAGTAAAACTAGAATTGAAGACGTACAACTTATTTGAGGATTTGACCCGGGATAGATCGGAGTGGAGGAACAAAATTCATGTAGCCGACCCCAACATAGTTGGCATAAGGCTTTGATGATGATGATGATATAACAATGTATATATATTATGGGTGCCCCCTCCCCCGTAAGACACAGGCTGTCGTGCCTTTGCACCAACCACAGAAGCGCTGGAAGACTCAATAAGATTCAAATCGCATCCTACTGTATTCAGTTTATCATTTGAATTTCCTTTTTATTTTATTTTATTTTATTGTGTTAAAGAACTCGACAGGATAGTCATACCATATATTCTGAGACTTGGGTTGGGGAAATGCAGAATAGTACTTGTGCTTCATGTATTAGGCATTTCATAAATTGTTTTATCATATGCAGAAGTTGTTAGCGAAAATGCGTACCCCATCAGTTGCCAGCACAATGAATTGGTCTCTGTTGGTTACATGCCTTTGTGTCACTTCTGGCACTGAAATAAGGCCAAAGTCTTTAACGCAGTAGTCTCCGAAGGCTCTTGACATTGCCAGTCCTGGTGTTTCCCCCGTCTGGTAGCCATAACCTATGCAATCCAGGTTCATCTTCTAAACAGAACACACGTCCCTTGCATTGAGTTATACGCTCAGCCTCCTCTGATATCAGAAAAAATAAGATGCATGACAATCCTAAGGTGAGAACCACTATTAGTATTTAGCCACACAATTTTCTTATCAGAAGTTGGATTAATTAATTCAAACTTAAAGGTAAAACCAAGGCCAAGGAACCGTTACTTGAACATTAAAATTGAGAAAATCTAAATTGAACACCATATTATGTTAAACTAGCTAATCCACTGCATCATCACAGCATTGTGGTTCCAGCTCAGACTGTCATTGGGCAGGTCCCATCATGGATAGGCTAATTGCAAAAGTCACTGGATTAAAAGCGCCTCTGCTTCTGATTGATAGAACCTTTTCTTGTTCAAAGCTCACTACTTTCATCACTGCATTCTTGTTCAAAAGTCACAGCCTTCCATTTTTAGGCCCCTGACCAAAAGTTTAAGATGTCTAAATAGTGAGATTTTCTTCTACAGCTGGTTCACAGTAGGATTAACCCAATACAATCTGGACATGGGCCACTTTGTTGTTGTTTAATTTTGAGTGATGTGCACCATATATCTTAATTGGGGAAGTGATTTTCAGACTGAATTTCTCCTTTAAAGAAATTTTCTCCTTGAGAAGGTAACAGTTCATTTTATTTCTTGAAAGCAACAAAGGAAACATATAAAAGCATCTATTGAAACATGGATGCATTAAGGATTGTTTCTAGAGTTCTCTAACAAAGAAAGTGAATATCCACATATACAAATGATGAATCTCGATGCGGAGACTCCGACATGCGGCCAAAGATCTATGTACATTCTGGCAATTGGGAAGCTGTGCGAATCTCTTCACATATGTCTAACCTACGGGAGTAGAGAGCATCCAACCCTAGGGCTTCCTTATCCTTATATAGACAAGTCCCAAAGAGCCACATTTACTGAAGACTTCTTCGCCAAGAAACTAACATCCACTAATCCATGAGATTGTGGGGAGTTTTATTGTGGGGACAGATTAAGTCGTACACTAAGTGAGATTGTATTCTCTGCAGGCCTTTGCTATGCTCGATCTGAGTGGGACCCGTGGCATGCAGGCCACACGTGATTTCCTACAACAAATTGGGGAATATAAATTTTTCGAAAAAGCAAAAACTCGACTTAAAAACTAAATGAGAAAGTTGATGCACAGGCCATGCATCCAAACATTGCAGTAAATAGTTTGGTAATTGAGATGTGAAATCACAGGATAAACCATCAGAATCTAGAAGTAGAGGCAGTTCATGAAAACTTAATGATCTCAAGTGGCCAATTATGTGTCAAAATTGATGGAAGATATCTGTACTCAAGCCTTTTAGCAAGCGTAACAAGTTGGCCATGTTGATAGAGCATAAATCAATTAACAATATTTGCACAAATGACATATATGATAGACAGCCATGAGAGAGAGAGAGAGAGAGAGAGAGAGAGAGAGAGAGAGAGAGAGAGAGAGAGAGAATTACGTGGCAAACTTGGTTTAAAATCAACAGTGAGCTGAACTGGAACCAGGTTTCCATCATCCATAGTTGTAGCCAACACAGCACGGGAATCACCAACATTTGCAATGACAACAACGTCTCCCTAGCAAAACATCAAAGTGGAAACTATATGCAACTGCTGATTGAAGTTGGATAAGCTAAGAATATTATGATAAGTCCTGAACTAGTAAAGAAAAGCAACTATTTTGATCCACTAGAATGAACAGCATCTGTACATCAAGAGGAAAATGAAAGAATAAGCTGTGTTTGGTTCCTCCATGTCTTGGGAGGAGAAAAAGAATTTTGTTTCAAATTCAGGAACTCCATCAGCATGGAGAAAACCCAAATTGAAAAGAAAATTTCCTTTGTGCCCGATGTGGCAAGAAGCTCAACAACCCCCCCCCCCCCCACCACCCACACACACACACACACACAAAAATAAAAAAATAGTAATATGACATCAGTCACTCAGTACCCTATTGCTACTTGCTACTAGTGTATCTTTGGCTTATAAATCTCCTCTCATGCAAAAGGCTACAAAGCCTGGCTCCCAGTTTGCTGACAGTAGGTTCGACCATTTTGTTTTCTGGAAATTTTGTGAAGATGGAGGGGAATTCTTTTATCAAGTTAAAATATCAAGGACTGATCTTCCCTTCAGAAGTGAGTTGTGAATTATGATACTTCTTTGGAAGTGTATTAAAGCTCTTCGCAATATATTTTTTTTCTTTTCTTCTGTGTCTCTTTCATGGTTATTTATAATATGAAGCATTCTTATGTAAAAACATATGATCACTATACCTGGAGAGAGGAACCCATTTCTGGAAAACCTGTCACGTCTGGGTGAGTGAACAAGATATCAAGTTATCTCCTTACATTCAGTCTGTGGTTCTCTGCTATATCCAGATACTAGGATTGCTCTGTCCCATTCCATCCCTAGATTATCACCAAATGAATGCACCAATATCTTCTACTATAAAAAAAATCTAACCTTAATCCCAATATCTCACACTTTGAAACAGTCTACAGGCCTGAGAATCATGGATTAAGTGCTGAAAACTTAAAAAAAAAAAAATTCTAGTCACCACAATGCACCCACTTTATAATGCTGCACCAATAAGGAAACCTGGTAAAGCTTAAGTTTTACAGGCCTCAGTTTTCACCTATGCAAGATCTCTACTTAAAATGAATGCTTGAGGGATAAAAAAAAAAAAAAAAAAGAAGAAGAAAAACAGAATCCACTGTAATTAGATACTTAGCAACATTACCTTTTTCTATTTAAAAATTCACCGGATGAATAAGACTCTATTATATTCCCACTACCCTTTCCCAAACATATTTCTCTCTTAAACAAGATGCAACATGATGCAAAAGTCCATGAAGATTCCCAATTAAAATAATTTTTTAAATTCAATGGCCTATGAAAGGAATAAGAATTACTAATACTTTATTGCTAGTCCAACACTTTACACAAATTACTGAAAGAGAGAAGGCTGGATTGAAAACTCTTATTACCTGTTTGACCACTGTTAGTGCAGTAGTACCACTGTGGTAGCTATCCAGGCTGCGATTTTTCTCTAGCTCCTTGTCTATAACAGAACAAGTTTTTATATATGACTGCCTCCAAGCATCACATTGATGAACCTTTTTATCTTGTTCCAGATCAAAATCTGAATCAAGGGGAGTCAGGGTGAGAGTTTCCTGCCAATTGCAAAGCAAAGAGGATGGCAGCGATTCTCTGACCTTTTTCGCCACATAGTGTCCCCAAGGGCCATGCCCATCAAACACACCACAGAATATCATATCTTCTTGGCATCCAAACTCCTATATATCAAGCATATAGAACACACATTGAAAAGTGGTTAAAAAAAAGAAACAGTCTTTTTCCCTTAACAGTAAGAATCTCCATGTACAAGCCTAAGAATTAAAACATCATGCAAAGAGGATTACAAGAAGCAAAATTCAAATGACCCAAACACATGAATTTGAAAGAAAGAAATGATGGAGAAGTGAAGATTGATGATACCTCCCACACAAGACAGCAGTCCTGATTCACCCCTTTCTCTCCTCTCTTGGTGTGAACAGATGCGAAAATCTTACAACCCTCCGCATCAACATTTCCACAAGAGCGAAGAATCATATTCCTCTTCTTCGCTTCTCTCACCAGCGCTTCTGCAGCTTCTCTTCCGGCTTCCTCCTCACTGTCCCTCTTCTCTCTCCTCACAGACAGGGACAGCGACACAGACTTCGCCAGCCCGTTCAGCAGAGAGGAAAAATGCTGCCTCATCCTCACCTTCCAATCCAATCACAACACAACGATTCCCAGCCTCAGAGACGGTTTGAAAACCAATCCAATTCTCTGAAAGACGGAAATTGATAGAGACGATGATGATGATGATGAAAGATGGGATTTTGAAAGCCTTAGTTTTGAGAGAGAGATGATATTAGATTGGCAAGAGAAGAGAGAATCTTTGTGTGTGGATCTGACACGGGATTTGAATTGGAAAAGCTGTTTTCTTGCATGTGTGCGTGTGTGAGAGAGAGAGAGAGAGAGAGAGATAAAAGAGGTGCAGAAAGGTGTTTCAGTGTTTTGTCAGTTAGAGGAGTAAAGCAATTTGCAAAACGTGTTGTTAGCTTTACGGAAAAGATCACGTACATTTCATCTTTGGAGACAAATTTTTTTTTTTTTCCTTCCTCCTTCAAATCGGTGGGTTTTCGAGCCTTTGGGCTGGAGTAATTTCTTGGGCCCGAGAGGAAGGTCGGATAAATACTCCTCTAAGGTGATAGGATTGGTGAACTTAACTTTTGATTTTTGAAAAAGAAAAAATATAAAGTGAAGTCGATATGAAGACTTCTAACTCCGGAAGAGAGAGGAAACGTGGTCATGACCACTTGATCAATTTCTTGGAATTGATTTTGAGACTTGATAAATGCTGGATCCGAATGGAGGAATAGGGTTTCGAATCAGGTCGAAGGCTGGCTTACTAGTGATTTTAACATAAGTCAAGCTCGAAGTCAAGGTCCTATTTTAATGCTTCTGTGGACTTTCAATACAAAAGCATTAGATAATTCCCTTCTTTAAAATTTTCCTCTTTTTTTTTTTTTTTTTTTTTTTTTTTTTTTTTTTACTAGAAGGAGCACCTATTCTCACTTAGGGTCCGAATCTTAGTGTCAAGAATGGACACCCTGATGCAGAAGATAGCGATGACACTTCAAATCTGGTAGAAAGAAGAAGGAATATGCTTTTAAGAGGGTTTTTTTATATTTTTTTTTCTTAATATCTTTTTTCTCATTAAGGAGTTTTTCTCATGGAACTTGCACTAGAGTTGTTGGCAGCCACTCCCTCCCATATCTATATGTAGTCTTTTGAAAGAAGAGATATTATATATAAAAGGGATTCTTATCCTTACCAGTAGTATTCAAGGATTAATATATCCTTGGTTAGCAACTACCAAAGGTTTATTGTGAGGGGCTAACCTCTGCGGATGGGTCCAGCAACATGTGTCAATATAAGTGGGCCCCATTGCAGATGCTAACAAAAACAAAGCTGGGGTACTAGGGAATTCATTATCCAGTATCCACCACCACCGACTGGAATGGGTAAACAAAAAGGCCCGCGTAGGAACTTCGCAACACGGAATGGGCAGTTTGCCTACCCTTACCATGAATATGATCCCCTCATCACCTTGACTCCCAAGTCAATGTTTCCAATTTTTATGAACAAACACACATTGGGTATTAATTTGAGACCGATCACATGCACACACAGTGTATTTGAGATGGACCCGTGGACCACAACCACACCCATACATCCCTTTCCCTTCTTACTTTCGAGTCTATATCTTCTCGGACTAAGGTCGTAGAAAAAATCTCACCAACTCTCTCCTGCACATGACTCTTTGTTTTCAGGGCTCATGTAGATTAATATAGTTTTAATTATTGGACTCCAAGTCTTGAGCACAAGAGATTTAAGCGTTCTCTCATCGAAAGCTAAGAACCCCACATAAATGATATCCTCCTCGTGTAATCTCTCCGCTAACTTTCGCTCTAATATGATTTAATTTAGACCATGCATGGGCATTATATTTTTATTGTGAGTGCGATGTTTGAAATCTGAACAACTCAAAATCATTATCACCTTTGTGTTTTGGTTGAGCCAAGTTTGACTCCGACTCCGACTCTGACTGAAATTGTTCCACCGTCAAAATTGATCACATGTAATATTACGTTACCAGATCAATGCATTCACTGAGTACCATTGAAATCAAATTCTAATGATGGGCCATGTTGCGGTATAAGATCCTTGAATTGAGGGGCAGAGAATTCATAGTCCAAGAGAAATGCCCGTCTGAAAAGGAAAGGACCTTTTTTTTCTTCCCCTTGGAAAGGGAAATGATACGGATGTTATTAATTTTTCAAGAATAATTTACAAAGAGGCCCAATGTTTTCTGACATTTATAAATCCATCACTGAAATGAATCTTTGCATCATCAATAATTCAGTATAGACATCTTTCACTTTTTCCACAAAACACATGTTGTCTGATGGAAGGTGGGGTTCATGAGAAAATTGATAAGCTGAGAGTTCTTTCAACCCTTTAAACAGTCTGTTGGGAACGATCTCCCTGTCCCCAAGGGTTGAAGAAATTGTTTTTGCAGAGGCACAATGAACAAACCGCATCAATTTTCCCCTGGTTTAAAGCCCATGAGCAACATTCTAGATCGCTTGACAAATGGGCCACAATGTAGGAAAAAAAAAGATGGAAGTGATACACAAAGGTTGGACAAGGAGGTACCAATATAATGCATGACACAAGTCCTCCCATGCGATACACCCACACCATCATCTTCATCATCAAGGCCTAGTGTCAACCACATTAGAGTCAGCTCCATGAATTGTATTATGGTTTGTGCAGATAATCAAATTTACTGGTGTCATCTTCTTGTGACTGGTTCTGGGGTTCTACGACCACTGATTTACCATGCGAACAAGGGTTTTGATCATTGCCGTGATTGATTGGGCACATGGGATGGGTTGGCCTGAGAGGAAGGCAAATGACAAATTGATGCCTTCACTTTCCTTTGTTGGCTACAAAGGCCATGTTGTCAACCAGCGCTGTGAGAAATTCTGCAAGTACTGATGGCAGCTGATATGTGAGGCCCACCTTTACTCAGTCAATGCCACTCAACGCACGTCGTTAAACATAATAAAGGTGTTGTGTGTGTGTGTGTGTAAAGTGGGTTAAGTCATTTTTAGCAATGCCCTCCAAGGGCCTATATCTTGGTTCCGCCCCTGATCACAAGGCCAGTCCATGTGTAACAAAGCCTAAAATGTCCAACAAAATCTAGATTTCCTATTTGGAAAATTAATTCATACCAAGAGAGCTCGTGTTATCCAAACATGTCACCTCTCATTCATTACCATAATCTAGCTGTTGTTGGTTCGCTAGAATCAAAATTGGCCAAGGTTTTCATAATTTACTATGCTGATTGATCTATAAGGAAAACTCAAAATGACTATATTACCAGGCTCCTAGGTCACTATCTTTACTAAAAGCTGTTCATAAATATATTATATGATGGACAAAGGCTAACTGGATTTCCTTTGAAACATGGAGCTCAGTTTTGATGGTGCTTTTTGATCCAATATCTAGAGGGGATCGCAAATGCACATCTGGGCAGAATAATAATCCATTTTCTTTCTCCTTCAATAAGACAAACTATGTATATTACTTGCAAAAATGATTCTAATTGAGGATCTGAGGCTAGCTTGTAAGAGAACTAGGGACTCTGGTTTGACACCTGACAGAGATTTCAACTGCTACTGATGCTGGCTAATTAATAAACTTCTACAGGCAGCAGGCAAACTGGGGAGCAACCTTCAAACAGGCTACAAGATCAAGACAATCAGTTGCAAGAGAGGACATGAAAATTAGAGCTTCTTCCATCCTGCATGCTGAAGCTTCAATTTCTTTCTCATCTTTTTCCTTCTTGAGCACTTGTATTTCCATATACTCATCACCAAAAAAGGGTTTTTAAGTACTCACTCTCTATGATTAAATCTTGCAAAATATATAAGAGCAACCTCTAAACTAATTCAGACATCATAGTATTTAAGCCTGTGCTGTTAATTCATATTTCCACAGCAATAAATTATCCATTTACTACTAGTTCAGGCCTTCAGGAGTTGGTTTCTTACAGCTAAAAGTTCCTAGGCACAATCATTTGGTGACCTATGATGATTTGTGCGGTGAAGTAATTTTGTGGATTTGGGGGTTCCCCGGATCTGTAAGATGTGGTGTATAAAAGATCAACAAAGACAATGTACTAAAAAAGAAGTCAAGATTATATATGGTCACATCATCTTAAAATCCATGGTAGTTTTGGGCCATCATCAATATCCCCAAAGGGGTTGAGTGTATCAACTCCACAAAACTGCAATGCAAAGGCAGTTTAACTTAAACCCACCCACCCACACAAGCTACCCACCGAGATAGCAGCTAGCCAGAGCAAAAGCAGCAGCCAGAGCTGCATGGTATGCTCTTCTATAAAGAATCATTAACTTATTTGTCTAAGCCATCTGCTTATTTGCAACATAAACTGCACTTGTATGCATAAAGCCCCTGAAACTAGTGCTGGACACAGCAGAGAAAGGTGCAAATAACCAAAATTCATATATCCGCAAAATTTATAAACTGATTGTTCTTAATATCAAGGAAAGACAGATAAAAGCTTCAGCAACTGTCAGACAAAAAAGTCCCAAAAACAAGGCCTACAAGGACAAGCAACCCACTCTGTGGCAGGACACACCTTTAACAACTATGTCACTTCTTGGATTTTTTATTTCCCCTGCAAGAACAAGATCAAACATTACCTTCAACCTCCAGTCACTACTACAAAAAATTGCAGAAGACATTTAATAAATTATATTCCTTACCCAGCTGCTTGAGTTGCAGGGGTTGCTGTTGCCCGCTCTCCAGGGCCCTGTTTCATGCATGCAAACATGTACAAGTTAGATAACTGAAATTTAAGAAGTGTCTCCTGGTGATGATTCCTTTCTTCAAGAGTGAGATCAAGTCACAGATGGAAATAAATGAGAAGTAACTTCTCAAAGTTCAGATTTGGTAAATTGTTAGAAAATTGTTTCAAGAACATATGAAAGAAATGTTTTAAATCACTTTACTATTTTTATTATTGTTTCCAGTTATGCGATGTAAAATTTTTCCTGTTATTTTTCAAAAATCAATAACTCATGATTAATAGCAACAAAAAAGCTTTCTTTTAGAAAAACACATGAACAGTGGCTAAAATTTGTAACATCAGTAACAAGGACCCTGCCAAAACCACGCATGGAAAATGACCCACCATTATTGTGGGTGGGGAGCTACCATTTATGCATGTGGGATCAAGTGTTACTAATCAATGGCCAGGAATGCAAAGTCCCACGTACTGAGATCTAAGCACCATGGGCCCTAGGCACAAAAACTCGTCTACCACATCCCGTATTCAGCATCTTGATTTTCAGATGGGAGGCAAGCAATTTTAAAATTCATAGCCACTTCACATACTGAATTTCCACCATTAAGTTGTATTAGGGCTCTAAAATATTTGGAATAACAAGAGGGGTTTTGTAGGCTAAACATGAGGGGTTTTGTAGGCTAACACTTAAAATATAAAACACTATACAACTCATCTCACCTGAGCCAACCGTTCCTCTCTCCTGGCAATCTTCCTCTCTCGGCTTGCCTTGCTCTTAGCCCTCTTGGCCTCAAATTGATCGGATAAAGTCTTCTCTCTTGCTTTCTCAGCCTTCGACTTGTGAATGCTCTCCATCAGCACCCTTTTGTTTTTAAAGACATTACCCTTCACTTTCATGTACATGTCATGGTACATGTGCTTGTCAATCTTCTTTGATTCTCGGTACTTCCGCAGTAAGCGTCTCAGCACCCGCATCCTCCTCATCCAAAGAACCTTGGTGGGCAGCCTTGCCTCTCTTGTACCCTTTCGCTTACCTGAAACATTTCAGAAATGGTCTACTGAATAAAACCTCAACAGTCAAAATGTCAAACAGAAGTACTTGCAATTTTCAAAAAGCCAGCGCACCATATCCAGAATGCCGGCCCTTCCTCTTAGCCTCCGCAGCTCGGCGTGCACGAGATCGAGAGTGAATCTTTGTTGGCTTCTTGATAATGAAACCGTCCTTCACCAACTTTCTTATGTTTTGCCCTGCACTCCAGAGATCCAAAAATAATTAAAAAATAAGCTCACATCAATAATCAGAGTTTTAATCGTTCATGACTATGGAAATATTGCTAGTTATATTCTGTGGATAGGAACAGTAGATTAGAAGAAGAAAGTGCAAGTTGTACAGCTGCTAAGAGTAGTTAAAATCCTAAAGTTTAAGTCATTATTTAGTGTCTGTTTGGTCCACACCAGGAATGTAACTGTATCAATAAAAAACATGTCGTTTTTTTGGGGGTTTGCTGAACATTTATAACAGTTTATCACGGCAAGGCATGTTTATCATCATTTGGCCTATCAGACTGATATGACACTTGTATCGGTACGTGATACTACACCGATACTTCTAGGTCTACAATTAATAGAAAAAACCTATATCATGATACTTTGATCATATTTTGCATTCAAATAAGATTCAAGGGTCTGAAACCATGATCTCTTGCAAGGGAACAAGAAGTCTACCACTAATCTATGCTCTCATTTATACTAAAACATCTCATCAAAATACTGAAAGAGTTTAAAAGAATCAAGCAACTAATTTTATGGCACAATAGTGGAAACGAGGTGATTTTTCTCTTCCCAACAGAAATAATAAGCCTGGTATAAGAGATATATGCCAAACAAGGGAAAACAGCCCGATAAATCAAATCTTTATTGATTCCTTGCTTGACCCGATGGACTCCTTGGCATGGTTGAAAATATTGGCCGCTACGTAGCGCATTATCGGCCGTATTAGTTAAGGTCACTACGTTATATTGAAAATAGTGGTGCAATTGTCTAAAACCTAGTAGAGCCAAGAAATTTTAATTTAAAACACTATTTTTCCTATTTCTTCTCCTCAGTAGCCTTTCCTAAAGTTGTCTCCGTTCTTATATGGTTCCAAACCACTAAAAGAAAATGCACAAGATTGGCTTCTACACAAGATTTGAGTTTCTTTGGCCATTTAAAAAATTCGTACTGTTACACCGCAACGTATAGCCTACTACGTAGTGTTTTGAACACTGGCCACTACACTTGCTGCAACCACTATTTTGATCCTTACTCCTTGGAATTAGATTGAATGCAGATCCTAAGGAATTCACAATGGACCTAAATATCTTTCAAAATAAAATGGAATTACTATGTAGCACCCATTCTTATTTAAAGCCTAATATGGCCTATTGGAGCTGGATGAGTCACTCCCAACAATGAGCTGACCTGAGAAAGAAGATTCTGGATACCTGAATTCATTATTCGAAATGTAACCATGTGATTTGTACATGGGGTACCCAATTTCTTAGATATTATTTACTTGATGAGTCAATTAGTAAAAACATCATCCTAAACTAATAGTATCATCTGCTAATAAGCTCTAATCCATTGAATAACGACCTTGAAATGGACAGCAATAACAGAAATATTAATGTAAGGCAATAAATTAGGTGGCCATAATATTTCTATGTGTGAATTTTGGGCAGGCAATTGGTTGTTCATAGAGGTTTCCATCAAATCAATTGCCTAGATAAATAATTGTGTGCCTTCCCTTTTGGGCAATTGTTTATTCATAGAGGTCTCCATCAAATCAATTGCCTATGTAAATAATTGTGAGCTTCCCTTTTCGTAGATCATCACGTGGACACACACATAAGAGAGAACACATCATTAGAAAATCTGACCAATGATATGCAGAGTGCAGCACTCTTACAAATTCTGCCTGTTTTAGCAAAATCTTGCATAGTGGATAACTAAATAGTTTTAGCTAACATAAAATAACAGTAGGACACAACGTGGCAGATTTGGCTCTACTTATGGTCCAAAAATAAAATTCTGGATGATTACAGAAGACAAATGGGCAAACAGTTCACTTATCAGAGATGCTTTTACTGATTTTACACCATTTTGATAGTCTAAAATGCAGGATATTCAAATAGCTGTTGGCATTAGATCATGTCGCACCTATGATGGAGACTGCCAGTTGGTTCATTAGGATTACATGTGTGCACACTGATGTGCACTTGAGCACAAAATAGGTTCTGGATATACATCTCTTTTTTATAATGATTTTGTATATTTCTATTAAGATGATGTACAACTTTAAAAACAAAATCTTCCTCTCACTAACAGCAGTCTAACATCGATAATCAAGAAAAAAGAGTTATTTTGCATTGTTTTAGTAAATTAATCAAAAAATCTATGACACTAAAATTTCTAAGAAGATTAAAGAACCTCTCTAACTTTATGATTTACAATCTATCAGAATAATAATAAAACAATTCTCTTAATCCAAGGACCCCTTTCTATTGGTAACATGACTAGAACCTGCATCTCGTGGTTGCTATGATGAGCACCTTCCAGCGTGCTACATGCTCTTCTCTATCCAACCAGAACCTTAGGATTAGAAACTATTCCCATCTTAGAAGATAGGTTCTAAAGAAAAGGATGCGAGATCCCATTGTGGTTGTCATTCAGGGCTTGTTTGGTATCTCTACTCTTATTCCAAGAGAGCCATTCAAAATAGAGGGATTAAAAAAAAGAACCATAAAAAAGGCTAAAATCAGAAAACATGTTTCGTCTTTAATTTTTTATTTTTTATTTAAAGTTACACAGCTCTTATTTTCAGATGCCCCGAATTGGGGCTTCTCATTTTAAGAGGATTTGCCTCGAGTTCTTTCAAGCGGGTAGAGTAGAGGGGAGAATCGTGTGCCAAAGGCTCTTATTTCCCAAACCTCTACCCGCATTAGACATTTAGACAAGTAAATAATGGAAATAGAGATGCCATTACAGTATGATTACAAGCTCCACTAAAACCGACTTGGCTAGTGCAAAAATCTAAAAGATTCTAATAGGTAAGTTATAAGAGGATAGAGGGAGAATTACTCCAAACCTCTACCCGCATTAGACATTTGACAAGAAGTGGAAATAGAGATGCCATTACAGTATGACTCAAGCTCCCTAAAAAGATGCTAGTGCAGATCTAAAAGATTCTAATAGTTACACAACTCAAGCCCCAAGATGCCAGATCTAGTGAAGGAGGAAGAAAAAAACACCAAACTAACCTAAATGAAACTTCAGCATGGGTTCTCAAGTTATTGGTTTCTCATTTCAATTTCCAAACCATCAATTACCCCAAACAACTCCACAAAATCATCATTTCCATTCCACAAAAAAAAAAAAAAGACACTAGTATTCACTATCATAACCTAACCATCAGCGATTCCAACCCACTCCATAAAATCATCATTCACATCCCACATAATTTCAATCTTGATGTTGTTATCAGTAAAAAAACACATAAGAAAGAGCCTGATCAATGATCATCTCTACAATCTATCAATCACCAAATCCTAGATCCATTCATTTCTTTAGATCCATTAAAAAAAAAAAAACACAGTAAGAGATGATGAAAGAGCCTTATCCATCTCCAAATCCAAATCTCTGATCCGAGACATCTTGTGGGTCTAAACCACAGATACAAAAACAGATCAAGTGAAGATGATAACGGATCCAATTGAGACTTTTGAGCACATCCAAACAGAATATACAATCAATAAAAACAACTTGAAGATCTGCTGAAAGAGAGAGAGAGAGAGAGATTAGGAAAAACGTACTGGAATTAGCCATGGAGATCTCGCTGGACTCATTGGGGTCGAGCCAGACCTTGCCTCTCCCGCACTTGAGCACGCTCGCGGCTAACCGTTTTTGCAGCTTCAACGACACCATGGCTGCTGCTGCTGCTGCTGCTCTCTCTCTCTCTCTCTCTCTCAGATGGAAATGGAGGCTCCACTGGGGAGGGATAAGAAGGGTTTTATATGAGTGGTGCTAGGGTTTCTTTGTTGGATTGCGAGTTGAAAAACTCAGTCTGACTCGGTCAGACCAGGACCTGGCTGGGTCAAGTGGGAAGGGCTGAGTTCCCGAGTTCCGACCCACTAGTCCAGAGTGAAGTGGAACCTACTATAAAACATTAGAATCGCTCAAAATAAATGCCCTCATTGTGAAATACCCTAAACTTTACATCAATCCGAATCTCCTCCACCATCGGATTGACCGTTTAATGATGAATGTGATAATAAAAATATATAAAATTATATTAATTAGGTTTTCATCAAACAACAAATCCAATGGTGGAAAAGTCGAAAATTTGGGTTACCCGGTAATAATAGAGGGGGTTTATTTTGAATGGTTCCGATTCTAATAGATGGGCTCCATTGTGGACTTCCACTCGTTTAATTAACTCAAGATTTCTCGAGGTTATAGGCACAGACGGTCCGGATTCAGTTGGGCCCACCTTCTGAAGATCATTACGAAGATGCATCCCTAGTGTTTACTTGCAATTTTAAGTTAGGTCACTGTTATTGGAATCTTTGGGACAATAGTGGCTACCTTGAGTACGTTTAAATCTGCAATTTGACCTGCCATCCATGGTTTGATGGATGCCCAGAGTTTTGCTCCATTTTGGAAAATACTGACCACTTGATCACAAGTATTTGAGAATAAATATATCACACCAAGATTGCCTAAACTAACAGTGAATGTCACATATCAAATGCAAAACTTATTATAAAGCAGGTCCGATTGTATAAAAATTGTAATTTGTTAGTGTCATGTTTTTCTCAAGCTCATGGCAAATCTGCATAGTTGTCAATTTTGTTTCGGTCACCACATCGGTCTTCAATCTATCTTCCAAAATGAAAATTTCGGCTATCAGAGTAATTTGGAATTTAGCTAAGATTAACACCTTATAAAAAGTCACAACTGTCAACACATTACTAGGGATCCGTGCATGAGGTATTAAAAAATGGAGGATTTTACAGGAAAAATCTTGAAATTTGGTCTATTTCTAACAAAGGATCCTTGCAGATCGTGCAACACAAATTCGGTCTTTCCACCACTTTTTTTTTTTTATACTTTTTTTTTTGCTATGATAGCGTCGTTCCTCGCGTCTTCTACTTCCTCGTCTCCTTTGTATTTCTCCATATCCCCTACTCCATTTCTCACCCCACCCATTACCCAAAATACTTCCATCATCCTCAAGAATAGAAGAAGATGATTATCGCCTGTCACCTTTTCTGTCCAAATGTCATAGAATCTCTTGGTCGCTAGATCGAACTTCACCCTTACAAGCAACCCTGGTAATTCATGAATTCCCCCTACATAATTAAAAGACCAACCATTTTTTATTGTTATTTGTTTTCTTCTTCTTCTCAAGTAGCAAAGAAGAAGAAGAAGAAGATGGTATTATTGATAGATAGAGTCATAGAAGAGGAAGAAATAGGAATACCTATTGGTATTGGATTTGATGGTTGCAATTGGAGCATGTCTTAGTAGGGTTATGTTTGGATCTTTTAGATCAGATCGCCGTGTTAGTATTGGAATCACTGTTCTATGTTATGTCTGCCTTTTTTTTTTCTTACTCGTCTCTTTAACTTTTTAAGACAAATATTGAGAATATCATGAAAAGAAGAAAGAAATAAATTGTATGTCGATAGTAGTAATATTTATATATATGTGCATCTTCACCATAGGGTATACTTCCATATATATATGAAGCCATAGGGTGATATTGTATGTGTCCAAAATGAGATGAGATATATATATGAAGCCTTTGATATTGTTTTTCCAAAATAATTGAGAGAAAATGGAGTGAGAGAGATAGAGAAATAGGTGGGAGAAGAGGAAGAAGAACCAAAGAGAGTTTTATGTTTTAAAAAAATCGCGCAAAGCGATGTTAGCGTTGCTCCTGTGTAGCGTCGCTCCCCTCATACTTGAAAATAAAAAACCTAATGGGGTCTGATGGACACCACTTGTGTGGCCCAAAGTATGGGGTCCTTCCCAATAAATGGCCAAATACCTGGATTTTTCCTGTGAAACCCTCTCAAAAATAAAAAGAAATTAAAAGGAGTAAAGGCAAAAGGACAAAAATGGCTCATTTGGAATAAAATAGAAAAAAAAAGGCCAAAAGTGGAAGTCTCAAGAGTCTTACAAGTCACAACCATTTTCAATTTTCAAGCCCTTCTTTCCCAAGAAGTCTTGAGAAATAGAGAGTCTTCTCACCTTCTTGTGACTTAGAAAAAAGAGGAGGAAGAAGAAAATGATGATGGTGGAGGAGGATGGCGGTAGCAAGAAATGATGGATGTGATTGGTCGTCGGCAACAACGGCAGCAAGTGGCGACGCCTCCTTTCCATCTCTTCTTCTTCTTCTTCTTCTTCTTCTTTTGCCCTTTCCTCCCACTACAACCATCTTTGCTTTACGATACCTTTCTTCTTTTCAATTTTTATTTAACAAAAATTCTATTTTTTAGGCATTTTGGGCTAAATATTGAGGTTTTGAGCGAAATTTTGAATTTCGCCCGGAATGCACCGAAATCTAAATCAAAATATTTAATGTGTCATTTCGTTTTAGCAGGATGGCTGGAATGGAGTTTTCCAGCCATTTCGGCTGGAACGAAACAGAAATGATAATTATGCAATCATGTCCTCCAATGAAAGTGGATTTTGGGTCCATTAGGATTGAAAAAGTGGTCATACATGTACGAATTTGATTGAGGGTACTTCATCTTATTAACAAAGTCATCTTATGTAATCACTCCTCATTATAAACGTATTTCTAATTGGGTCTCTGGGAGGGGCTTAAAATTTTACTCTCAACATATGCAGGGCTTTTCAAGTGCACAAGAGCTCATTTGAGAAGATTAGAGGGTTTTTGGGACGAAGATAGAAAAAAGTTCAGACCCTAGGAACTTGGTTATCATGTGTTGGAAATTCTCAAAATGGTAAAGAATTTTTTAGGCTTCTCAACTAAAATCCCACATTGGATATGATTGAAATGAAAAAGACATTTATATGTGCCTATTTATGTATCTCCATTGACATGGTGTTAAAGGACATGGGCTTGGGCTTGGGCTTATAACATAATGATTGATTTAGAAGCCCATCCTTTGCCATTTATTTAGCTTGATTTTGGCTAACCCAGGATCAATTTTAAATTGGGTCAATTTGGTCCTAACTTGGGTTGGCCCATATCCAGTCTGGTTTGGGTTGGCTTGCTTATGGGCTAAGAACGAATAATGGGCTAGGTAGCCAATGATAATCGACTCCTGCACCAATCTTCACACACAGAAAGAGAGACTCTTGTCTGAAACTAATTATTGTATTTGAGAAAGTTATGTTGTTCCTTAATCCTTACAAAACCACTATATATGTATTTATAACTGAGATCATGACCATAAATAAATACCAAGGCAAAAAAAGACAATATAAAGAGTGCAAAGAGAGAGAGAGAGAGAGAGAGAGAGAGAGAGAAGAGAAAAGGGTTGTGGAAGTTTCACTTGCACCACCCTTCTATATCATCATCATCATCATCATCTTCACTAAAGAAATTAAGCAGTAAAGATGCATGCTTATTCATGGAGCCATGTTGAAATCATCAAAAAGAGAGAAGCTCAATTGTACGTGTTCTAATTGGATGCAGAACCAACAGGCAAGAGGCCTGGTGTATATGGGACCCCGCTACCCTTGATCCATCGATCGCCTTGTATGAAGCGAGCGGCGGTGAATTTTTGTGCATGTTCCTCAGTGATGGTCTTGACGCCCCTCCACTGGACCCTTTTATCTTTGGCTGCACCCGGCCCTCTGTTGTCGAATTCGGTGTAGAAGCATGTC
Organism: Camphora micrantha; assembly: GCA_003546025.1. Classification (NCBI taxonomy): domain Eukaryota; kingdom Viridiplantae; phylum Streptophyta; class Magnoliopsida; order Laurales; family Lauraceae; genus Camphora; species Camphora micrantha. The sequence continues at coordinate 26,723,257 of QPKB01000011.1, forward strand.
CTAAGACCAAAATCCCCCGTCCAGGGCAACCAACCATCTGGATGAATGATCTCATCAATCTGCGACTGCAGGATGAAGGTCCTCGAATACTCCTTCCATGGTCGCCCCAAGTATGAGGGGAGCTTAGCCCTTAAGGGGAAGTAGTCAGCTTCAGAGGTTATAGTGCAATTCTGTATGATAATTGCAGTTCGTTCGTGTCTGTCCTTTCTGCCTTGGGCAGTTACAATGTTCCTTTGGTTGTCCATTGGCTTCCTCAACACCATCTTGCAATTTTGGAAGACAACAGCAGAGTTTCCAAAGATGAAGTCAATGGTGCCGGAGATTGTACATTCTCGATAGAATTGGCGGTAGGTGTGCGTGTAGAGTGTGTCTTGGTACCCATCCATTTGACATCTGTAGAAGATTGATCTATCCGATTGGACTCGCAAAGCAACTGCTTGATGCTTTTCGGGGCCGGCGGTGTTCACAAATCCAATGTCCTTGGCCATGAAACATTCAGAAGTCACAGCTGTTAACAACAACATAGTACACTAGATCAAATTGTGAACGTTGTTTGAAATCATTTTATGCAAATAATGTTTTGGGATTTTTACTTATTTCTTCTTCTTCTTCTTCTTCTTCTTCTTCCTTGATTGTGTTCAATAATGCAATGTGACTATCAATTTAAGAATAGAAATGATGAAGCTGTATTTTTCTAATATGTCCTAGACTAAGCCTCTTTCAAAGTTTTCTTTGTGCTTGTGCACCAAAATTGATATCACTTAGATGAGGGCAATTGTGAATTGTTCATACCCACGGTAGCGGTCTTGAAGGTAGGTGTTCCATCTATGAAGTTCTTGTTGCCCTTGATGACTGTCTTTGTCGCACCATCACCCATCATCACCAGAAACCACATGCTCTTTTCGATCAACACATATTCTTCATAGACTCCTTCCTTTATGTAGATAACAAAAGTTTCATTCTTCTTTTTGGGTACAGCGGCAAGTGCTTCATTGATGGTTTTGTATTGCCCGCTTCCATCCTTGGCAACTGTGACATTGGGTTTTAGGGAATCTATAGATTCTTCCATGAGGCTGCGTCTCTCCGGTGTAACCCAACCTGGGATTTCCATTTCCTCGGGAGTCTCTTCCGAGAGAAGCCGTCGGTTTAAGAAGGGGAGATCGAAAGAGGAAAGTACAGAAGAGATTTCATTGATGATGGCAAGGAGATTGCTGGTTAGCTCATGAGCCCCTTCGAGTGCCTTCTTCATCTTTTCACTGGTGTCGCCTTCTGTGCCCTCGAAACCATCTATGCACGTCTCTTGGTAGGTTAAGGAGCCGCTGAGCCATGTCATGATGTCGTCGATCAATTCATCCAACTTGCTGATATCGAATACGCCCAGCGATCTTATGGCTGCGCGGAGGTCGTCGAGGGAATAATTCATGAGCTCCTTACAATTATCGAGCGCCTTTGATGTTCGAGGGTCCTTGGCGGCCGCTTTCAGGAGTTCAGATTCGTTGAATGCCTTGATGACTTTTCCAATGGTCGCGTTGAAAGGCGACCTGGATGAGCTCCTTTGGGTCTGTAGTGTTCCTCTCGGCCGCTTCCGAGAGGCTGTCCACACAAGCTTGCTTGTAATCAGTGGGCTGGCAAATCTGTGTGACTGCTTTGGAGGAGGTTTGGATTTGGACTGAGTCTCCGGTGGATTCAGAATCATGTTCCCCTTGCTTACGTGAGACCCCAACTGCCACGGCGACCACCATTGCCACCAAGATTAGTGACGAGATGCCCATCACAGCCATCTTCTTACTGTCTCCCATTTTGTTATATCTTCTTCTTCTTCTCTATACCATGCAAGGGATGTGTGTGCTACATGAAGGGAAGGAATTGAAGAGATGAGGCCATCATCTTCTTTGTGCCATTTTGTCCTACAACATGCAGGTTCATTTACTTATATATGTAGGGAGGGAGAGGGGGAGAGAGAGAGAAGGACAAGATAAGAGGCCGTTGGGAGTTTAGAAAACATGAGGTGGAGGAGAGAGTATAGAAACGACAAAATAGAAGGTGGTTGTGGTTTTCTTTTGTTCTTTGTCTCAATTTAGAGAGGGAATTAAGGAAGCTTCATAACCACGACTAACTAATTTTAAGGCTCGGGTCCGGAGCTTTTCTCGCAGTCCGACCCGGCCAATGCTCTCGGGCTAATTTTAACGTTGAAGTCTAGCTAAAGTCTTCTGAATGCCCGGATTTAAATGTCGGATCTGGACCCGAATCCGAATCCAAATCCAAATACTCTTACTGCTGTGCAGAAGGGCTTTTGTTTGGATGATGTTGAGTTACTAGCAAGAGCTCTTGCTAAAATGGGTTCTAAAGATTGCTTGTTGGATAAGGTGGAGTTTTAGGTGTGATTTGATTTTCCTAAACGATTTTATTTACGAAGGTGTTGGGCTGCGGATGCTCATTTTTCACCTAATGAGGAGATTATTTGATGGATGGTTGTTGATTTTTATTTTTGTTTCTTCAATTTTAGCCACTGTGATTGGAACATTACATTTCTTTAAATTTTTGTAATTCAATTTCATGCAAAGAAAAGAACCCTTGATGCTCTAGTTGTTGTTGGGCTAGCTATCACACTTCATTTGCTAATACTGTATCAGTTCTAGTGAACCCATATGGATATCTCTTTTTTTTTTTTTTTCTTTTAATTTAAATTCATGGTTACATAAGCAATCTTACTGAATTTAACAATATATATAAATGCCAATACATTCATAATTGAGTGGTGTCGGCATCTTTGTATCACAAACATGTCCAAAAATCGATCCCTAGGTCCTCAATAAGGTATCACTCCTAGATAGTAACCCAACCTAGATAAAAAATTAGAAAGAAAGAAAGAAAGAAAGCAGGTGATTGAAATTCCAAATCCTATATGCATAAATGAAAGAAATCCCCATTCCCATTAAAAGTACAATACAGTCCCAAACATGGAAGTTATTATAATACCATCATAATTCACTTATATTTTATTCTTTCTTGAAAATCAACTTTACTTCACTTGACTCTATTAGTAGAGTTTCCAAACTGAACTTAAAAGAATCATTACATAATAATAATTACAGCAATAAGATATTTGAGAAATTAAGGACTAACCATGTCTCGTCTATCACAGCAAACCACCCACATAAGGCACCCCACTAGCAGGTATCCAACTATCCCCAGATATGAACTTAGAAACAGTGAAGTTGCTCGCAGTTGATGAGGCATTGATCACATGATACCCGGTCCAAGTGACCCGGGAACTAGTGTTCGAACCCGGACCCGTATTGTTGTACTCAGCATAATACAACGTACTCAAAGCAAAGTCCCCAGACCATGGAAGCCAACCCGCAGGGTCGATCAAGCTATCTATGAAGGATTGCATATAGACAGTCATTGAATACTGCTTCCATGGTCTTCCAAGGTATGATTTTGTACTCCCATTTGCTGCTGCCAAGTCCGAAGCAGCCGCAACACGACAGTTATGGATTGAAGTGCCTGTGTTCTGATTTGGGTCAGTTCTACCTTGGGCTGTGATGGTGTTGGACTGGCCTGATATAGGTAGCCTTGCATAGATATTGCAGTTTTGGAAGACTACTGCTGCATTGCCGAATATGAAGTCAACGGTTCCATAGATGTGACAATCTCTGTAGAATTGCCTGAGGGAATGAGTGTATAAGGTGTCTTGGTATCCTTCAAAGCTGCAGCTGTAGAAGGTGGAGAAGTCGGCGCCACTCCGGAGTGCAACTGCCTGCTGCTTCACCGCACCGGCAGTGTTTCGGAAAGTGATGTTGATGGCAACGAACCCTTCTCCCACCACAGCTGTGGATCCATTGTAAAGATACAAGAGTCAAGTTTTACATTAGATTGTTGAAGATCTAAGCAGAAGAACTCCCAGGTTTGGGTGCTTGAGATGTATGATAAGGTGATAAGTGAAAAAGAATGCATCAAGACAACACCTAGGTGTGGGTTTGGCAAAACCTGACCCATTCGATTAGCCCGATTCACATTGAAATGGGCTGGCACCATATATGGGTGCTTTTAAATGGTCGGACACAGGTTAACCCATTTAGACCTTCTAAAGGGTTTTTTTATTTTTTGGATTGGTTAACAATTGAGTTCCAAGTCCATGTCCAGTCTGGTTCATAAGACGTGACAAAACCTGACCGGACCCATTCATCTGAATTATATGCATCCAAGATTTGACCCCTTAAATCTAGGGTTGTAAACTGATCGGTTCCGGTCTGGATCCATGGTGAACCCGGAACCAGAACCATTAAAGAGAAGGTGGAACCGGACCCAGACTCGGAACCGTTTCAAAACTAGTTTCCTTGCTCCGGAATCGGAACCAAGAACCATATATGAGACGGGTCTGGATTCGTGTCCGAATCTAGGTAGAGAATCATATTAAAAAAATATGGTCTTTAAGAGAGATTTTCAAAAATCGAAATAATATGTCGGGTTTCGGGTCCAGGGGTTCGAACCAAGGTAGAACCGGACCCGGATCTGAACCCATTTACTTATCAGAGCCTAAATAAGGACCCAGACACGGTTTTTAACGTGTCGAAACTTCTGGGTAATCAGAGAATTGAGTACCCATTTACATCCCTACTTAAATCCAACCTACAATATAAAAGGTTGATCACGGGTCCAGAAAACATATTCATCATTTAAGCAAACTAGGTTAGGCCGACCCACATAACATGCCTAGCCTGCATTCACTCATTTTTAGAGTTCAAGGTTTAGAGTTTAAGATCTAGGGATTCGTGTTAACTTGGAATGAGCCGAGCTTGCATTCTACTTCTTCTTCTTCTTCTTTTTTGTCTCTCTCTCTTTAAACTCAGATAGGGTCTCAATCCTTGAAATGTATTGTTGGGCTTCAGCCAAGTTTCGACGCGTTGGGTTGTGTTAAATGGGTTGAGCTGCAATGGATGCGGTTATGATAGTTGGGTCAGATGGACTTGCATCCAGTGAGGTTAGTTGACCTGTTTTAAAAATCCGGTCGAATTTGACTTGGTCCAACCCATAGCACCCCAGTTCAACCTAGCACGTACGTTTGACACCCAATCCTTGTAATGGAAGTCAATCCACATGGGAAAAATCATTAACCAAAATCTCACCGCCCAGATTTGCAATGTGAAGCAAGTGCCCATATCACCTTTTGAGCTATACACTCCAAACGCAAAGCAAAACCATAATATAAACAAAATGGAAGGCCAATTTGCATGCCACGCATAATGGAAGGATGATAGATAGTAGGGAATTTAATATTTTAATGTCCCTTAGACATTCAATTTTCAATTTCATGACTAAAGGTCGTTAAATATCATCAGAGTCAAAAGCTCGTACACTTTCTTTTTTACTTTTTTGCCCTAGATCCCATGATACAATATATTTGGGATCAAGGCAAACAAGTAGAAAAAAAAAAAAAAAAGCATATCAAAGTCGTTTGATATTTAAAGACTTTTAGTCATGAAATTGAAGATTGAATGTCTAACGAGCATTGAAATGTCAAATCTCCTAAATAGTAAGCTGCCACGCAATGAATGTAATGTGGCATCTCCTGGCTCCTCATCTCTAGACCCGTGTAATAACATAAACATATGCAACAATATACTAATAATAGTGGGATTAGTAGATTACCAAAGGTAGCCGAATTGAAAGTAGTCGATCCATCCACGACATTCCGATTCCCTGTGATTATCGTCTGATTGATTCCATCACCAATCATCATCAAGTTCTTCTTGGTCTTATTAACCGAAACATACTCCTGATACAACCCAGCTTTAACATATATCACAAAATACCCATCACTTATGTTAGTGTTATCCGGCGCAGCTGCGACTGCACTGTTAATGGTGATGAAGTTCCCACTCCCGTCCTGACTCACCACCACAATATCTCTCACCACCACACTATCCAATGCCGTCGACGACTGCAGAAGCCTTCGACGGCTTTTAAACTCAGAAATCTCCCTACCCAAGTTAGAGAAGAGCTTTCTTCCAGGACGCAATCTCCCTCTCTTGTGCTTCTTCGGGCTGTGAGGCCATGCACTCGTGAAGAGAGCAAGTGAGACTCTGTGCAGCTTAGTGTCATTGAGGAGAGCAGTAGAGAGACTGTTCTGTATGGTGGAACCCGTAGCAGACTCCTGAAGGCTTTCTAGGCAGGTCTGTTGGTTGGTGATGATGGCGCTGAGAAGCGTTTGCACGTCATCAGTGTCGAAATCAGTGGAGTTGAGTAAGTTTATGGAGTTTGAGAGGTAATCAGTTGTTAGAGAAGAGAGAAGTTGGCAGTCCTCAAGAGCCCGGATGGTGGATTGTGAGAAGGAAGACCCAAGTCTGAGGTAGCTATCGACGAGGGCTGCGAACTTTCTAGCGTGATTTAGGGACTGTTTGATGGAGAAGAGGCCATGGTTTTGGAGGGTGGTTTGTCCATCAGAAGAGAGGACTGATTTGCAGTAGGTGGGGTCTGGGGTTGGAGTGCAAGCTGTGGCGGGGGTGATGGACGTGTCTGCTAGAGATGGAGACGTGAAGAGGAAAAGGAATAGGAAGAGAATGGTGGAGAGAGATGAAGAGGCCATGGCTTTGGAATGTTTGTTGGGTTGAAAGGAGAGATGGGAGGTTATATAGATGATGTTGGGAAGGTATTAAGGCTTTGAAGGCTATGTATTTCGTCCATGATCGATCTTTTATGTTGATAGATGTAAGCAGTGTAGGAATTACTCGAATGTCAATGGGTCTGACTTGTCAAAATGCGTACTTTAGTTATAGCGAGTTTGTCGGCATCACGACAGGTGATATGGAGAATTAAGTAATCACAAGTGGGATTTCTAGTTTCATCAAGAATTTGTTTGGTGAGATCATATTATTGATTCGATTCATTTTTCTAGGATTGGGCTTCCTGTTTGGTTCATGCATGGTTTAATTAACTTGGGCCGAGTCAGAGTGAACCAAGCCTAACCATATACCTAGATTTGGAATGGGTATTCCGGGGTTCATGTTGCCCATGTCAAACCCTAAGGTTTGCCTACTTGTATTGAATTTCAAGAGATTTATTGTAAAGCGGGTTCTAAATAATGAAGTAGTATAAAGAGGAGATGATTGAAGGATATTAGGTGGAGATGCAGATCGCACATTTTGATTCTCATGCTTTCATTTTCTGCCGTGGTGGTTAGGTGATCATTTCTTATGAATTAGGTACCTAATTTCTGAAGGGGGAACTATTTAGTTGTCATTTGTTCATTTTTCATCTATTCTTCTTCGATTTTAGCTCCTTTGATTAGATAAAAACCAGTCCTTGATTGCAATTAGATTAGATAGGTTGATGTTAGGTAGAGTAGGATATGCTTCAAATAACATAACTAGAACCATAACATGTTGCAAAACATTTCGGTTGTATCTACTAAAGACTTGAGGTTTTGGTAGGATTGGTTATTGGAGGAAGTTCAATAGGGCATAAGAGCTAATTGGTTGCGAGTTAGAATCTCATGAGGAACAACTCGGCACTGAAATCTATGTGTCAGAAAATGTATCGACTGAATTTCACCCAAGGGGGAGTGTTGAGTATTTCCGCTGCCTATACTTATGCTTTGAGGTTTTGGTAGGATTGGTTAGCAGAGGAAATTTAACATAAAAGTTAATCAAGTATGGTTTGGTTTGGATTTTGTTTGATTCTTTTGGTAGGGGAGGGTGAACTGGTTAAAATCTGGTTCAGGTTGAGTTTTAGGTTTGTCATTTTGGGACAAATGTTTAGTTTGGCCCGCCCAACCCAAGTTATTATCTTATATTCACTTATCTTGTAAGGTCACGTTTTGCAACCAAATCTTTGGGGAAAAGATTTTTCAGTTTTCCTAAATTTGTGGTAAATTCATGTTTGACAATTATAAATTCTTGAAGATTTGGACGAATGGAAATCTCCATTTGTTAGGATTTTCAGATCCGACCACTCCCCATAAGATTTGAAAATCCTCACTTAAATGGATTTGCACACTGAACCTTAATGTTCTCATCTATATGTATCGATACACACAAATATCAATATGAAATCATCAACTCTACAAATCCCCAGTGATGAATCCTTGTTCCAATGGTAGTGAAGAATCATCAGATCTATGGATTCCTCACCTGTTACCAAACATGCTCTAAAGCTCATAAAATAGCTAATGAGATCCTTTCTGATGCAAATTTGAAAGCTAGATATCATTAATCTGAAAAAATAATGCTACTCACACTATCTCTTATCCATGCATATGTAATATTTGTCCTTCTACAAAACAACCAACCAACTACTACTTACATATTGAGTGGAATTTTGACATAAATAGAAAGAATTGTTAGCTGTAGGGTCTGTTTCAAAGTCCAACACAATTAATTAAAACTCTACCACCACAACTTGGAGATTGGATTGATCAGAATTCAACTTGGACAATTATCCATTGAGAAATCAACTAGGACAATGATCCTAGTGAGGCCCACCACTTTCAAGCTGTCACAACTGATCAAATCCAACTTATGGTCCAGTTGGTTCATCAAACAATTTGGCTCATCTTTTTGATAGATCAAACAATCTTGAAGAGATACTTGTTTTTAGTTAAATTTATGTCATTTGAGACAGTATGGATGATTTATTTTTTATATATACTTTACTAATAAATGAAAAGAGTTTCTATTTCATTGAAATCTATTGTGTGTGTGTGCGTGTTTTTTTTTTTGGTAAAAGGTAAAGATATTGTGAGTTGAAACCATTGGAAGATCATTTCAAGGAGAATTTTACACAATTACATTTTTGTTGATTCAAAAATTGTATAACATAAACGGTTGGGCCTTTCATATGAACAGTATGGATCAAAGAATCAGGAAACCACATCCGTGGTCTAAATGCCTCATCAGATTCCATGTTCTGGAGCCAATTACTGCAGTTGTGGCAAAGAGCTGGAGCTTCTGCGCACATTGGTATTCTTTTCTCCCCATCAAAGTTGAATAAACATTGAGTGAGTCCAAAATCCAAGAACATACCCACTTGTCTTATGTTAAAAAAAAAAACTGCATGTTATGATTACAATTTAAGTTAGCATTCTTTTTCACATCAAAGTTACAGAAACATTGATTGATGTAAGTCCAAGAACATCCCACTTGTCTTATATTAACATTTAAGAAAACAAGTTCCAGTTGTGATTACAATCTAAGTCAGGATTTATCAAAATGTTGTATAGAAGACTGTCCTTGATGAACAAGGTCCTTTTCGGGGAAAAGATTACAAAGTCTTAACGGTGGTCAAAGTAAACACACTAGTAGGGGGATTGAGCTGAAAGGCACATAGGTGGTGGCAGCACGAAAAGCTGAAGAGAAAGAAGACTTCCCTTCCCATAAAAGCAATTAATTGAAGTTGAAAGTCCAAGACAAATCCCCCATGTGAATTGATATGAAAGAGCACCTAGCGCAGCCTCAATTTTGAAGAGGAGAGTCAAGACTCAGAAGCTGGTATAGAGGGGCAGTTTCTTTTCTTTTTTTGAAGAGGTATAAAAGGATTACTGAGTATAGCGAAATTTATTTATAACTGCTATTCTTTTCTGTTCATTTGTTTGCATGGAATTGAATATAAATGAGTTCATCATCATATGTTAAAAAAAGTGACGGGTGAAGAATATAAGATGTAGATGTAAATGAGACTTTGGTTTTTATAGGATTTAAATAGGTAGGGTAATGAATGGGTATTCATTTTCAGCATCCCCTGATTCATTTTTTATTAGGGGGATTCGGCGAGAGGTCCCTCAAAGTATGACTTTGTTGCAAACAATCCACAAAAAAAAGTCATGCAGCCAAAAGTCCTCTAACAGATTCTCATACCTGATATGCCTAATTTACCCTTTCTTTAAATCATATCCCATAATTAATGGGATATCCCTTAATAATAGTCACCTATCATTCAATGGGCCACGATTAATGGAATCATGAGATTTTCAAATAACTTCTAAAAACACACAAATAAATTTCAAAATAACTCAAATAAATTTAAAAAAATGCAATTATTTCAAAAAACGCAATAAATTATAAAAAAAAAGGCAATAAATTTAAAAAAAATGAAAATAAGTTTAAAAAGATCAAAATAAATTTCAGAAACTATAAATAAATTTCAAAAGACTCAAATAAATCTCAAAAGATCCAAAGAAAATTCAGAAAATGCAAATAAATTTCAAAAGACGCAAATGAATTTCAAAGGACGCAAATAAAATCCAAAATATGTAAATAAAATTAAAAAATGTAAATAAATTTCAAAAGGCGCAAATGAATTTCAAAGGACGCAAATAAAATCCAAAATACGTAAATAAAATAAAAAAATGCAAATAAATTTAAAAAATGAAAATACATTTTCCAAAACTAAGATAAACCAATTTTCCAAATTTCAGAAAAAAATTTCAAAAACTCAAGTATTTTTGTCAAAACTCAGTTAAAATTATTTCAAAAAGTACAAATAAATTTTAAAAGACACAAATAAAATTGAAAAACACAAATAGATATAAGAAAATACAAATAAATTTGCCAAAAAATAAAGAAATATTCATTCAAAAACTCAGTTAAAATTTTCAAAATCGAGATAAATTTGTCAGAAAGTCGGCTATATTTTTAAAAAAATCAAATAAATTTTCCAAAAACTCAGATGGATTTGTTCAGAACTAAGATAAATTTGTTCCAAAACTCAAATAAATAGTCAAAAACTCAGATAGATTTGTTTAGAACTCAGATAAATTTGACAGTAACTCAAATAAATTTGATAAAAACTCAGATAAATTTGACAGAAACTCAGATAAATTTGATAAAAACTCAGATAAATTTGACAGAAACTCAGATAAATTTAACAGAAACTGAGCTCAATTTGACAAAAAATCAGATAAATTCCCTTCTCTGTAAGCCTGCATCTAAGCCCTTCTCTCTCCTCTCCCTCACCTTTCCTTGCTCTCTATCTAATTCGACTGGCTGGCTACTGGGCTTCTTCTGCAAACGGGTCGGGCCGACCTGGACTGGACCCAACCCAAAACTCCCTTCTTCTTCGTTCTTCTGTTCTGGTTCAGAAACCAGAACTGGCTTCTTCTTCCTTCATTGCTTTGGCCACGGCAGGGGCTGCGGCTCTTCTCCGGTCACACGCAGGGGCGACTCCGGCGAAGAGAATCTCCGGCGTCTGTTCACGGCGAGGTGGGCCCCAGCCGAAAACAGAACCCAAATCGAAGCTTGGCTGCGATTTCTCCTCTCCAAACGCTTCTCCCTCTGGTCAGCGACGGCGATGCGTGGTTCCGGTGGCAGCAGGCGACACCAGATCTTTCGATCAACTCCGGCGATACGCAGCAGCGATCAGCAACTCGTGTGGACCACCTGGTGATCGTCTCTCTCTAACTCCGGTTTCCTGCTTCTTCCTTTCCAGATTTGCGATCTGTCACGCCCTCTAAGATCCCCTCCGGTCTTCTTCTTCCTCAGTCACGGCAGCGGAGTTGCTTCTTCTTCTTCGATCGACGGTAGCAGCGAAGTTGCTTCCTCTTCTTCTTCACCATTTCTCTGCAACACGAGGATCTTCTTTCTCTTGACGAGAGAACCGTGGCCCTCCAACAGATCTATCGCTCTTCACCTCTCTTCTTCTTCTCCGATCAACCCTCTGATATGAGTCTCCTATTCCTGCAACAAGATTCACGTGCAGAAGTCTGGATACAAGAAGAAGAAGAGGGAAAATGGAAGATTTAAAATTTAAATTTTTGAAATTTTATGCCTAATCAGTTAAAAGGGCAAATCAGTCATTAAAATGTATGAGGTGGCGTGTCCAGGGACCTCTCTCCATGAAGTGACGTATCTAGGGACCTCTCATCCAAATATGTCCAAGCTGCATGGACTATAGGCCTTAGGAGAAAAATTGGTGGACTAGAGGCCTTACAAGTTCTATATGAGGGACCTTTCGCTAATTATCTCTTTTTATTAAATCCGGCAGATTTTGACCGTTATTTTGGACACTTCAATTGCATCAAACAAATTGGTACAATTTTATGAAGAAACGACAGTGACCTTACATATTATGCACTATCACAATAGTATAGCCTTGGGGAAATTACTAGGTGGATTCAAATCCTCAACAACTTCACTACCACATGTCCCATTAAGAACTTGCTTTGAGATCTACTCAATTTTGAAGCATTAGGTCCACTCTAAAAACTAAGGAGACTCCATCTCAGTCTTATTATTTTATTGAAAATCTCAAGTTCTATTTATACAATACAATGTGATAAATAAGGAAACTTAGCCTCATAATATCGATATATTCTAACCATAATAATGAGACATTATCTCTCAATTTAGCCTAGTCATAATATTAATAATCATATACTAAACTATCCTAAACATATTTAAGGACTCCAACATTCTATTTCTACATTCTCTATCATATTTAATGTTGATAATGTAGGCTTTAGATGCTACGGAAATACGAACCTGACTAGGGTTGGCCACTACAACCACAATCAGGATTGGGTCAGCTTGGATCAAGCACTAGATGTATAGGTTTGTGACTGTTTAAGAGAGATCAGTCACGTATGATTCACTCACTAATCATTTAATTTGAGACTCTAAAATGATGAAGATGGCAATCAACTTCAAATGGGCCTGATTTTCTTGTTTGTTGGCTAGATGTTAAGTCTACCTTTTAAAATTAATCCAACTTTAAACTAAAATCTGCTCAAATCATAAGCTTTTAAACTGCAAGTGGACATATGAATCCTCACAAAATTTATTATCGTTCGAATATTAAAATTGAAAGATGTTAAGAATTATTAAATTGATTCAGTCATTGGAGGGGGAGATGTCAGTATACAAGGATATTTTGTTGATTAAAACCTGAAAATCAATAAATGTACCAAGGCTACGGCTTGTGTGAAAAAAAAAAAAAATTGTCCATTAAGACACGTGGCATTTTAGTGGTGTCCACTAACCCCACTAGCTAGATGCATTTATATAAGTAGGTTGTTGAAGTTAGGGTGGACCAGGAATCAATCTAGCTCATTGAATACTTCTATGGCCCATGCAGTCCATCCAATCCAACCATCCTTTAAAAAAAAAAACATCCAATCATCCAAGGTGAGGATGGGACGTAGGGTTGCAAACGAGTATCCGATTCTACGGTTATCTGAAAGTTTCAACAAAAAAAAAAAAAAATTGGGTCCGAAACCTATTTTAGGGTTCGATTCATAAACGAGTCTAGGTCCCAAACCCAATTGAGGTTCCAATTAATAAACGGGTCCGATTTTTGGTCCATATAAGTTCCCACCTGTGGACCCGGTACCCAACATATGAGTCTTTGATATTGCAAACTGTATCTCAAAATTAACTTTTTCTTTACATTTTTATGTATAATATTGGAAGTCGTAGACTTCATGCATAATTATAAGTTGAATGATATCTTTAGTTTAAGAAAAAAAAAAATGACGAGAAATTAGAACCAATTTTGAAACTAGAATCCAATCCTCTAGGTGGACCCACTTTTGGAACCGAATCTGAGTCTGGTTACAACAAAATAGGTTTCGAGTTAAAATCAAACCTGGAACCAGAACCATTATTTAGAAACAGGTCCAGGTCCGGGTCCAGGTCCGGATCCAGTATGGTTCCTACCTTGAACCGTTCCATTTGCAACCCTAATGTGAAGTCATCATTGGGATTAAAACACTTTGATTGATGGTTTGATGACCCCAAGATTTATATGTTGGGCCACACCTTAAACTGGAGTCTCTCCTTACATGGCCACAATTCAATCACATTGATTCATTCGTTGATCTTTGCAGTAATCCTTATTCTTTGACTGATGGACGAACTCCAATCCAGGAACTTGGAACTATAAGAAAATTCTAAGAACAACCAGCATCAATGATTGGGCCTGCCACTTGAAGCGTAGTGAATATGGATCAACGAATCAGGAAACCACATGTGCTGCCTTAATACCTCACCATATAACACGTCCCAAAGCAACTGACTAAACTTACGTCAAGAGGCTAAAGGTTTTTTTTAAAGGAATAATTAGCCAAAAGTCTCTCATCACGATATTATAAGGCCTCCAGTCCAATAATTTTTTCTCTAAGGCCTAAAGTCCATACAGCTGGACATATTTTGACGAGAAGTCCCTAGATACGCCAGACATTTTCATCACTAATTTGCCTTTTCAACTGTTCAGACATAAAATTTTGAATTTTAAAATTTTAAATCTTCCATTCCCCATCATTCACAGGGCAAGATTCTCTCTCATTCATAAGGCAAAGTTCTCCCTCATTCGTTCCGCTGTAAGGTTGGGACGAGGCGAATCTAACACGGATCCATCTTCCCGGAGTGACATAGATCAAAGGTGGGCCACTGCACGGATCCGCTTTCGTTGTAGGTTTTGGTACAGAACCTCGATCGAAGAGTTCTGCTTTCCTGAAGCGGAGACGACGAAGGGAGAAGGAGATTTGTTGAAGAGTAGAGAGGATTCGAGATCGTTGCCTGTTGCATTTGTTGTTTGCGCCTTGGTTCATTCTAGAAGGAAGAGGGCTATGCAACTCCTCACCGCCACCGAAGGAGGCTGGGACGGCATATCACCATCCCTCTCCGCCAGGTGCTGCCACTTGGGTAGATTCCAGGGTTCTGCTGTTGGTTGCGGAAGAAGATCGAAGCAGAGGTCTCGTTGTTACTGCTACTGTAGTTTTCTGATCGTTGCCGAACGCAGTCGACGGTGCCGTGCCATCGCAAGAAAAGGAAGGCAGCATGGCTGTTATATCGTTTTTGATAAATCTATCTGAGTTTTTATGAAATTTATTTGAATTTTTTTGAAACTTATATGAGTTTTTGTCAAATCTATCTGACTTTCTGTCAAATTTATCTGAGTTTTTGAAAAATCTATCTAATTTTTTTGGTGAATTTATTTATGTTTTTTTAAATCTATTTGTGTTTTTTAGTTTTATTTGCATCTTTTGAAATTTATTTGTGACTTTTCAAATTTATTTGCATTTTTTTAACTTATTTTCATTTTTTAAAATTTATTTGTGTTTTTTTAAGTTTTATTTGAAGATCTCATTGATGGGATTTTTATTAATCGTAGCTAATTAAATGGTAATTGACCATAATTAATAGTATAACCCACTAATTATGGGATATGATTTATCTTTAAATAGATAAGAACTTTTAAAGACAAGGTAACTTGGACAATTTACGTCTTCAAATTTGGAAAAAAAATGACCTCTCATACTACGAAAAAAGATTGTGGATCTAAGGCAGAAAGTAAAATGTTTAGGGACTTACCCCCTTTTTTTAAAAGTAATAAAAACATTCATTTAAAAGAAGAAGATTACAAAGAGAAAAGCAAAAGAAAGTACAAGAGCATTGTACCCCGCTATCACCAAACTACAGAATAAAACCCTCTAAAAAAAAAAAACCTCCCAAGAGGTTGAAGGATCTGTATTAGTAAATCATCAAAACTAAAGAAGCATAGATTGAATACATACTTTAAGTACATACCCACTTGGTCTTATTATCTTACATATAAATAAGAAAACAGTCAGAACTTATGTTCGTAATCTAAGTTTCACTGTAGTCTGAGTCTGTCACAATATTTATAGGAGACTCTCTTTTCAACATAGTCTATTTCGAGGGTAAGAACTAAGAAATCTTAACAAAGTCTAAGGAAAGGTGGTTCTGGTACAGGCATTGAACCAAAGGAGAAACAGGTGGCATAGAAAGACAAGTCTTCCATCAAAGCAATAGATTGAAGTTGGAAGTCAAAAGACAAATCCGTAATATGGATTGACATGAAAGGGATTGAAGCTCAGCCCAGATTTTAAAGAGGAACGACAGCAGTTACAAAGTTCCACAGTAGCTGATACCAATAGGTAGTTGAGGAACTCGAAGTATATATATTGTCACATTTGCTTTCATTGTACAAACCAACCACTTGATTTTTCTTTCAACCACTTTCATGTTCTATATATATCCACAACAATGGAACTTCTTTTTTCTTTGATCCACCTACAATTTTGTTAAGAAGACAAGTTGATATTGATCCGACCATCGTCTGCTTTTAGACTGAGTCACAGGTAAAGATGCACTTACAAAACCATTAATTTAAGGCTATAAAGTAATGAGATGAAAAAAAGTGAATGAAGAGATGATATATTTGGCCAATTCCTAGCACACCACGCCCTTCTTATTCCCACTATCACATTCTATCTTTTTTTCAAGTTTGGCTTCTCATCTGGCCCTATTGGCATTATAGTTGCATTCAAATGAGCCCTATACAAACTGATCGTGCTTTTAAAGATCGACCAATGCTATCCACTTCCTTAAAAGTCTCCACAAAATGAGGCCTATAACAAAATGTGATCTCGCATAGATCTTTCCATCTCCCTGGTCCCATCCCCAAATGAGGTCTATAATTGAGCTCCGCAAAAAAGTTCTCACATAATATATGAAACAGTTCTCACCTGAATACTACCCTAATATAATATCTATCTTTTGCAACGTGGCACTATTGCAAAATTAAAAAAAAAAAATTATATTTGACCCTCGCCCACTTCCATGATTCTCTACAAATACGGAATCATATATCATCTAGGTATTTGTCTGCGACGTGGCACTAATGCAAACTTTAAAAAATAAAAAAAATTATAGTAACCCCACTGTCCGAATATTAGCAAGAGATATATGCCATGGAAGGCCCACATAAATATCAATAAAACTCTCCCATTGGTACCTAACTCAATAACAAAGATGCACTGATAAAAACAATTACACTTTTGGCTCAAGTGATAGGAACCAATAGTAATATGACTCGAAATGAAATTTATCCTACCTCTACTTCACGACACACCCTTTTAACTCCCTCTGCCCTTGTAATTAACTTGTATCTTGGTGGTGGGCCATACAAATTGAGACATTCATATCAAAGAGTAAATCTGGTTTCTGTTACAGTCTCTAATACATTAAACGTGGATCCGATCCTTTTTATTGTTTCTTTAATAGCATGTGTGCCAGAGTTTGCATAGTAATAAATTAACAAATATAAGAGACAAGTTGGGTTCTTTGCTTAATCCAAGGTATGAAATTTTAGGGTTTTTTTTTTTGTTAAATAACACAGGTTCCTAGCCTTTTGGGCTAGAATAATCCTAACGGGCTAAAATAATCCTCACGGGCCTAGGAATGAAAGCCAGATAAAATAACCCTAGAGCTTGTTAGGCATCATTCTTGTTTGGTAACATTATAAAAGTTTTGCTCCAAAAGAAGGGAAGCAAGAAAATCATATAGTTTATAATGTGGGACCGAACATTTATTGTTTGTGGCACTCTATTATTACCATATATGAGACCTACATGTAAAAATTACAACATGGTGCCCACCTTTAAAAAATAGAATACGAGGGCCATATTCATAGGATCTACAATGTGGGTCCACCTTTATAGGAATTGTAATGTGGGGCCACCTTTTTGTGAATGTAAATATGGGACTCCTTTAAAACTTACAACATAATACACACCTTTAGAAATTAAAACAAGGGGCACATTCATAGTAATTACAATGTGGGTCTACTTTTATAGAAATTATAATGTGGGGTCATCTTCTTTATTAAATGGGAACACATGACCTACCTTTTAAAGAATAAAATTTTCTTGTACTCACCTTTAGAGATTAGAACAATAGACTATATTCATAGGATTTACAATGTGGCTCCACCTTTTGTGATTGTGACCATATGACCCACCTGTAAGAATAATAAAATAGAGTCACCTTTTCCATGATTATGGACGCACAACCCACCTTTAGAAATTATAATATGATGCCCACGTTTAGAAATTAGAACAAAGGGTCCACATTCATAGGATTTATAATGTGGTCCTACCATTATAGGAATTATAATATGGGCCCTCCTTTTGTGATTGTGACCATGTAGCCCAGTTTTAGGGATAACAAAGTGGGGTCATCTTCTTTGAGATTGTGACCATGGGCCTACCTTTAGGATAGGGGAGTAGATTTGGAATCTTTAAATGATTTTCTTTAAAAGGTAAGAGATAAGTATGAAAAAACTATGCCAGTAAATTATTCTTAAAAAAATAGTTCTTTTGTTTCAACATTTTTTATGCTAGCGGGTTAAGATTTTGGGTTTTCTTCTAATGAGATCAAAATTCAAAATTGTGATTTACACTTGCCAAAAATATTTTTTTTTATAGCTTTATCTTGTGGGAACATGAGAACATTTAAATGGCACTTCCAAACGTACTCTTATTTTCGTTGCATTGCTAAATCGTAAAGCCCTCTTCTGCAACCACTTCTAAAAAGCTTTTGATACAACTAGGGCATTTATCTACTTGACCCATATCAATTGAAGTGGGCTCTTTTTTTCCTTTTTTTTTTGCTATCGGAGGATTCCCAACCTTTTAGGGGACTAATCCCTTCAAATTAGAGGAAAGCCAGATAAACTCTCATATATGTGATAGTGCAGTTTCAAACCTAAATACATATCATGCTCTTAGGCCAAACCCCAGTTATTAAAGTGTGCTTTAACACTATCCAGTACGTTAACAGAGTCTCATTTCTTTGGGCTGGACACATATGTGGTAGTGCACTCTCGAAGCCAAATGCAAACCGTGCTACAAGTCAAACCCCAAGTCATTAAGGACATGTTAACAGAGTGAGGCCACTGATATACTGCTCCTTCATATGCGGCTGCGCCCATCACTAGCCAAAATCAGAGACCTTGTCTTCATACGAAAAGGTTGCAGTCAAATCTCTTGTGCAGAAGCCAACAAGTATCCACTTTCCTGCAAATGTCCACCTTTACACCATTTTAAGTCTCTTCTTCTCCTTCTTCATGTTCTAGTGTAGGAGGTTTTGCAGGCACACCATCTTCTGCTTGATTAGAGTTCAAATCAGTACTGTTGTGTCTTTTGGTCAATACAACAACGAACATAACATTGCACATTCATTTTTCCAAACCAAGAGCACCAAAAGAGTAAGTGTCAGTGTTGGTTGTGTACAACTCAACTGAGTAAAGGGAATGATAATCCATTTGGTTTGCCTCATGTAATAAAGGTCACTCAACATGCAACGTGCATTAGATTAATCATGGTATTTTAGAGAACCAAACCAAACCAAACCAAACCAAGCCTTTTCTCACTAGGTGGGGTCAGCTATATGAATTTGACGACGCCCCATCAAATCTGTTTAGGGTCATGACCTCCGTTAGATCCATGTAGGCAAGGTCATGTTTAATAGTTTCTTTCCAACTTCTCTTAGGTCTCCCTCTCCCTCTCCTACTCCTTACAATCTTCATGCTTTCACACCTTTTAACAGGTGCCTCCGTTGGACGCCTTCTAACATGGCCGAACCATTTTAGTCGATTTTCTCTCATTTTATCTCCAATCGGTGCTATTCTTACTTTGCCCCTAATCTCCTCGTTCCTAATCTTATCTCTCATTGTGATCCCGCACATCCATCTTAGCATTCTCATCTCCGCAACTTCCATCTTCTTAACATGATTATGCTTTACTGCCTAACACTCTGATCCATATAACAACGCTGGGCGTACCGCCACCTTATAATACTTTCCTTTAACCTTGAGGGGGACTTTCTGATCACACAAGACGCCCAAAGCACTCATCCATTTGGTCCACCCGGCCTGAATCCTGTGACTTACATCAGTATCAATCCCTCCATCCTGTTGCACCATAGATCTAAGGTATCTAAAGCTTTCTTTCTCTACTATCTTTTGTGTGCCCTAAATTTACTTCTATGTCACCAGGTGTCCTATATTGACTAAACTTGCATTCCATATATTCCGTCTTGCATCGGCTTAACCTAACCCTTTAATCTCTAACGTTTTCCGCCACAATTCTAGCTTAGCATTCATTCATTCTTTCGTTTCATCCACTAAAACAATGTCATCTGCAAATAGCATACACCACGGCACCTCATCTTGGATATGTCTTGTAATCTCATCCATAACTAGGGCAAACAAGTACGGGCTTAACGCTGAACCTTGGTGTAGACAATCGTGATAGGAAACTCTTTAGTCTCTCCGCAGTCGTTCTTATAGATGTTACGACTCTATCATACATATCCTTTATCGCCTCAATATATGCGACACACACTCTTTTTTTTTCCAGTACTCTCCATATAATCTCCCTAGGAACCCGATCATAGGCCTTCTCCAAGTCAATGAACACCATATGTAAATCTCTCTGACCTTCTCTATACTGTTCCATTAACCTTCTCAGGAGAAAAATAGCCTCCATGGTTGATCTTCCAGGCATGAAACCAAATTGATTCTCTGAAACGTTTGTTGTTCTTCTTAGTCTTCTCTCAATAACTCTCTCCCATAATTTCATCGTATGGCTCATCAATTTAATCCTGCGGTAGTTCGCACAGTTCTGAATATCTCCTTTGTTCTTGTATATGGGTATAAGAATACTTTTCCTCCATGCATCAGGCATCTTCTTACTCTTTAGCACTACATTAAAAAGCTTTGTCGACCAACTTATGCCATCTTCCCCCAAGCACCTCCAGACCTCAATAGGGATACCATCTGGCCCAACCACTTTCCCATTCTTCATCTTTTTCAATACTTCTTTAACTTCTTCCCTACTAATTCTCTTATAGAACATATGATTCGATTCTTCTCTAGAAATGATAAGTTGCCCCAATTGTATGTCACTACTACTGCTTTCGTTAAATAACTTGTAGAAGTAGTTCTTCCAACGCTCCTTTATCTCCTCTTTCATTACTAATACTTTTTCATCCTCATCTTTAATACATTTAACTTAGTTTAAGTCCTTGATCCGCCTATCTCTGGCTTTAGCAAGCTTAAATATCTCTCTTTCGCCTTCCTTAGTGTCAAGTCGCCTATATAGCTCTTCAAATGCCTTTGCCTTGGCCTCATTAACTGCCTTTTTGGTTTCTCTTTTTGCTTCTTTATACATCTCCAAGTTTGCTCCATTTCGATCATTTTGCCAAGTTTTAAAGCACTCTCTTTTAACTCTTATCTTGTCTTGGACGGCCTCGCTCCACCACCATGCCTCTTTCTGTGCCGGAACACCCCCTTTGGATTCTCCTAAGACTTCTTTCCCTACCCTCCTAATATACTCTGCTACCTTATCCCACATAATATTTGCACTCTCATTTACCGCCCAAACGTCTTCCTCTAGTACTTTTTCACTTAATGCTAGTTGCTTATCACCTTTCAAGTTCCACTACTTAGTCCTTGAGCATCTATACAACTTCTTTTTTCTAGTCCACCTTTGTAGCTGCACATCTATGATCAACAACCTATGTTGGGAAGTCAAGCTCTCCCCCGGTATAACCTTGCAATCTTTACAAACTAAGCGGTCTCTTTTCCTAGTTAAGAAGAAGTCAATCTGTGTCCTTGAAGAGCCACTCTTATAAGTCACTAAATGCTCCTCTCTCTTCCTAAAAAAGGTGTTAGTTACCATGAGATCATAAGCTACTGCAAACTCCAAAATATCCTTCCCTTCTTCATTTCTATTACCATACCCATGACCCCCGTGTACTCCTATATATCCATCTACATCACGTTCTACATGACCATTCAAATCTCCTATGAAGACCATCTCGCCTTGGGGTATCTCTAGTAGTACTCCTTCCAAGTCTTCCCAAAACTTCTCCTTATGTCCATCTCCTAAGCCCACCTGGGGTGCATAAGCACTAATAACGTTCACTATCTCTTCTCCTAATACTAACTTAATTGCAATAATCCTATCTCCAAAGCGCTTTACATTAACTATATCTTCCTTTAAGTCCTTGCTTACCACTATGCCGACCCCATTCCTCGATCTATTAAGTCCCGTATACCATAACTTATACCTAGTCCTCTCAATTTGTTTAGCTTTCTGTCACACCCACCTTGTCTCTTGCAAGTAAGCAATTGCAATACGTCTCCTTTCCATTGTATCCACCACTTCCATAAGTTTCCCAGTCAGGCTCCCAATGTTCCAAGAACCTAATCTCAACCTTCTATTTTCGACTAGCTTCCTTACCTCTCACACGTGTCCACTAAAGTGTGAGGACCCTTGCCTATTTAGCACTGCACCCGGGCGCCGATGCAGCGGTCCTTGTTCACTTATCACTGTACTCGGACCACACAGCGTGTCGCTAAGTAGGGGACGCCCCAACGAAATTTCATTAGGTCTCAAATCCATAAAGAACCCCAAATGGGTATTTCTTGCCATGAAAATCATCCTCTGCCCTTTACAAATTTCCAATGCCCAACATACAATGTGTATTTGATTAATCATGTATATTTTAGAGCACCCCAAATTGGTATTTCTTGTCATGAAAATCATCCTCAGTCCTTTGAAGATTTCCAATGCCCAACATACAGTTTGCATCTGATTAATCATGTGCATTGTAGACAACCCTAAATGGTAATTTCTTGCCATGATTCCAATGCACAACAGACAATGTGCATTTGATTAATCATGGGGTTTTAGAGAACCCCAAAAGGGTATTTCTTAACATGAGAATCACCCACAGTCCTTTACAAATTTCTAATGCTTCAGGGCCTGACATGCACATTCAAGCAGGGTTCACTTCATATAAAAATATGCCCTGTTTTAGGAGAATGATTAGTTTAAGGAGTTTTCCTGATTTCACAGAAGAAAGATTCCCTCCATCACTTCACCTTATATGGTGCCATATCATATTTTTTAGACAGTATTTTGTCACTCTTGAGAACAAACCAATGTTTGTTTCAAGAATTTTTTATTTTTATACATAGCTTAGGCGGCATTGGAACCATCTGAATCTTTTTAGGAAATAATTTTTAGGTCTATGTACATACTCATATTCTTTTGCTTAAATCCAACTTTGCTAAAAACAAATGGTTCAGGCATCTCTATGCCTTCATTCCCAAGGACCTCTCTTGTAAGGAAAAAAAATTAAAGACAAACAGCTTGTGCTTTTATCTAAAATCCTTTTACCTAGTTATGAGTACAAGACCAATACCATTGATTTGTATGATCCAAAGATATGTACTGATGAGAATATAAAGATAATAATTATATGATGCATGGGCTGTATTGTAGTTGATACTCATGAAAATGTCCAATGTACACATGCATTTACCAATCCAGACCGTTCAAGTCTCAGATTATATCTCACTGTAAATTACAGGCCCAACTTGAGTTGATATCAATGTGACAGTAAAGATGTCAACTAGTTGGGAATTGTGTGATTTTGACTGTATTATGGATCATACTCATGGACATCCAGTTTTTCACATGACAAACAATTACCAATCTGGCCCACTCAAGTCTCAGATCTTGCTGTAATTTGAAAACCCAATTTAAGTCAATGTTCAATCAAATCAGCCAGACTTTGATGAATGGTGGTTTAAATTGAATACAAGATTATACCTTTCCATATAGTAGTATATGGATGTGAGTTGAGTAGAATTTCAACATTTTCTAGTGGACTCAGCCGAGTCTAGAGCAAGTCAATGGCCTTTGGAACTGTGAACTTGAAAAATCCTAGGCATCCAATTATCACTGTTGAGAGATTTTGCTTGAAATGGTGTATTTTTTGGCCATCCATTCAGGGGAGCTTTCATCTGAGCCTATTAAGTGTGGCCCATGATTTGGATGCATGCCACATGTAGGGTGGATGTATTTGTGAGTATGAACCACTGTACTTATTATAATGACAAGTATTCCATTCCACCTCTATCTCCAATGCAAGGGACTTCAAAACTCTTTCCCTTTCTATCCCCTTGGATGTGTCCAGCGGCATAAGATGTGGCAAATCGCCAGGAAAATGATTGAAATGGCTATCATATATGATGATCATACCTAAGTCATGACTTTGTTTTTAATGGTTACATTGTTTAGAAAAACAAAGATAAACAAAGCAAATCACCAAACATAGACAACAGTTCATTGAACTAAATATTAACAAACCAATAAGAAGAGCAAAAGAAGAAGAAGATGATGAAGACAAGAATGAGAAATGGAGAGAAAAGAGAGAGTGTGATCGTTGTGTTGGATGGAGTCAAGGCCTCCTCTAGAGATGAGAAGGGTCTCGCGCCACTATCATGGGCCATGCGTAACGTTGTTCACGCAGGTGGTGATCTCTTAGTACTCTACATTCTCAATCCAACCATCACCACTGGGGGCTTTTGTTGTTTAGGATTTCGGCAGAGCTTTACAAGTGAAGAAGGAAAGGACTACCTGAAGTTCCTCCATGAACAGATCGGGCAAAGAAAGGAGACTTTCCGGCAGCATCTCCGGCCTTACTATCTTACATGCAAAATTAAAGGAGTAAGTTCAGTTGCATGACCCCAAAAACATGAGGTGACATCCCACATGCACCAAGTCTGCCTTCTTGAGTTGACTCACTGAGCAGGACATCGCTGGTTTTCTTTTTCTTTTTCTTTTTTTTTTTTTTTTTTTTATGTGTCAAATTTGGATCGCTTAGGTTCCATAGAGGAGTCTCTCCTACAGTCCTATTCCCTACAGTGATTCAACACCATGTTGTGATTTGAAGTAAATTTCTTCAACATTACATATATAACACAATTGTTTCATTCTTTAATTTTGTGATTGTGTGCGTTCATGTTTATTATAAGGTCATGATATGCAAATGATAATAGCTAGTACCAAATGAGGGGGAGAGAAATATGTAGATCAGTGTAATAGGAGGTTTCACCATACTAAGGATTTAAAGATATATGTACTGGTGTGGATCAGAGTACCCATATGTTTCCTGGGAGCTCATACAATTGTAGTTCATAATCACATACCCACAATCAATAAGAAACATTTCACGAAACAATTCCTGAAGAGGACAATTCTACCAAAATGAAATTTTTGAATAATTTTCAGTAATTTACTTTTTGGCAGGTGAAGTTTGAAGCGAAGGTGGCAGCAGGATTTCAACCCAAGGCGATGGTGAAGGACGAGGCAAACAATGTCGGAGCTACATGTATTGTCATGGATAGGTCTGTTCTACCCTTTCCTTTTATGCTCAACACAAATGCCTGCGGTCTATCCTTGTGTATGTTTGTCTTTAATCTTTCAGCTTTAGCACCTTCTATGAGGATGATTTGCTGAAATTTTCTAGGACTCAGAGGGGCTAAAATTTGAATAATGGTGACAATTCATGAAGGGCCACAAATAGTCTCCTCTTTGGTAGGAAATGATTACCCAGCCCTTACCCCAGTATATGAAATTCTAGAAAAGTGAGCGTCCCATCTACTTATCCCCCTTAGATCCTTCACTTCCCACCTCTTTCATATTTGTTCATTAGACCCACTTAACTATGAATTATTAGGAGTTCAATACAAAGTAGGCACAACTGGGAATTCAATACAAGCTAGGAAGAAGGCCCCCAAGAAAGGAAATCCATGAATTCATTTGAAGAACATAATTAGAAGTGTTGTAATTTCCAATTGTATTTGCTAAAAAAATATAGAGTACCAGATTTCTATGGGCACTGGAATTGTGTTGGAAAGCAAGTGGAAGTTCAAATCCCTGTGCATGATAAAAACTAACTAGCATTCTACTAACCCCAATTTTTATTTGAATTTCGTAGGAATTTGTAACATCTGATCAGCAAATTACCTAATTATCAGAAATCGAACTCATATAAGGAAGTACCTTTGAATTGCAGGAGCTTGGTGGAAGTTGTGAACCTCCAACTGCATCGCAAGGGTCGCATAATCGTGTTAGTGAACGACAATGAGGAGCCTGAAGTCCATAATCCTCCTTTAAGTAAAGATTTAGACATTCCCATAGTTAGGAAAGAGAACCCCAATCCAAAATCTCCTGTGCTCTTAAAAGAATATATTTTGCAAGAGGAGCCACACATTCATGATTCATTGCCAGTCTCTATTAGCGAAGACACAGAATCTGGAGTCCACACTCCCTCTATGGGTAATAAATTGGACATCCCTAAAGTTACAAATGAGGACCCCAAACCCAATCCCCCCAAGCTCTTGAAGGAGTTTGTATCAAGCGAGGAGCCACACGTTCGTGATTCCTTGCCGGTTCAACCTTTCGTAACAGGCGTGTGCTGTAAGAAACTGATTGTGATGGAGCCATCTTTGAAGGAGAATAGTGAATGTGATAGTGTGCCAAAGACCAGTACAAATGACAATGTAGCATGGATTAGAAAATTGGACCCAACACTTGTGCTCAAACTACCAATTGAATTAAGTTGGGAAGAGATCTTGACTATCACTGATGGGTTTCGAGCATGGCTTTGCATGTCTGGACATGAACAGTTGGAAATGTATAAGGGGCATCTACGTGATCCTATGGACATCGAAGTTTTGGTGAAGCGATTTTCTGGTGATTGGAACAGAATTGTAGAAGCTGAAAAGAGAGTTTCTTCCTCTCTGTCTCATCAAAATTTCCTAGCTCCAATCTGTTACCATGAGAGTTCATATGCCTCAGCTTTAGTCTATCCATACACTGGAAACGGAACGTTGAACCAGTATCTCTCCGGTGAGTATTATGTCAAACACCTTTGTTCTTGTAACATCACAAATCGTATGGTGTGATCATTGCCAGATGCAATCAACCAAGTAGAAGCTCAGTTTGGTTCTGGGTTCTGGCTCCAGATAGAGTCTATTATGCAGCCCCCAAACAAAAGGGCTTGTGCATAGAGTTGTCCCCAACCAAATGGCCAGGTCCAACCCAACCATCTTAGTAACACAACTTCGGCTGTCCTTCACTTGCACATGGCCTTGGTCCCCATTCCATACATAGTTGACCTGGACCAGCTCGGACCAAACTCATTAAAAGGCAGCCCAGTGCACGAGGCTCCCACCACTTCAGGGTCTGGGAAGGATTAGATGTTTGCAGCCTTAACCCCGCAAGCGGAGAGGCTGTTTCCACGCTTCGAACCCGTGACGCCCAGGTCGCAACGGAGCAATCTTACCATTGCGCCAAGTTCCGCCCTCTCAGACCAAACTCATTAGGAGGCCTAAATAAACCTAAAAGACCAGCTTGACTGATCTGTCCTCATTCTGTTTGAGTTTTTGATCCTCTATACTTTACTTCCCAATTGATGAGTGAAGAATGCTTCCTACCATGTGGCTTCAACTACAACCTAAATCTCTACTAATCAAATTCATTTGGAGCAATAGACCATTTGTGCCGCACGTTCTCTCTCTCCTCTCTCTTTTTCTCTAACAGCTAATTGTGCACATGGGATGACAGAAAATTCAGCAAGATTAACCTGTCAGCAAAGGATGAAGATTGCAATTGGGATTGGTCGAGGGGTCCGCTACATGCATGAAGAATGCCCAGGAGGTCCCATTGTTCATGGTGACTTACGACCATGCAATATTTTCTTGGGACGCAACTATCAACCACTGGTAAATAAACAAACACTAGTTTTAATGTCATTTGATTCCAAAAATAATCTATATTTTCCTTTGTTCTCTTTCAACAGATCTCAGGCTTTGGGCAAGCAAGATGGCTGGAAATTGAGCAAGTGATGATGGGTGAGAGTAAAAGCAGGTATGCATCATCCATTAGTCTCAACGATTACTAAAGATGCTTTTGTAAGCTTACTTTTTTCCTAATTAAGGTCTATGGAGTTGATTTGTCTTGTTAAAAGGTGCTGGCACGAGGCGCCTTCAGACCTTAACTCTATCCCCCTAATAAAATCGGATGTCTTCGCATTCGGAGTATTGCTTTTGAGACTATTTTGCCAGCAACCCATGCCAGAAGATGACATGGAGTTGGTTGATTGGGTCAGTATCATCCTACCCTTCACCTTTCAAAAGTAGATGGATCTTCCTTATATTTGAATTTATAGTTACAGAACGACTAGATGATCTGAAGAACAAGTAAGTATAGTTACATATGACTCTTATTCTTTCAACTATTTTATTCACCTGCCTTATATCATATTCTATAATCAAACATATCACACGAAAATAGCATCAATGTGCACAACTTCCAGACATTGTCATTTCTCAAAATATAGAAAGAACACTACATTCCATGGAGAATACAGGAATTCATAGCAGTTCTCAAATTAACCTCATAAATCATAAATGAATTCTTATTGGCTTTGTGTGTTCTACTTTTCCACTCATTCATATTTAAAAGTATGTTGGACGTAACCCCGCAATCAATCATTTCACTTTGGACTAACTTATTCCTAGTTTTTGCTACTAAATATAAAATGTTTGTATGGCAATTATATTGGCACTCAATTCACATTGCGCGTGCCCTGTCAACTTGTTTACCCTGTCAACTTGTTTAAGTTCAGAGAGGTAAATGTAACCAATGTTGGTCTAGTCTAAACAGCATCCACCTGCGTATGTGTATGAGCTTTGTGCAGGCTCAGCCCCTATTGCTGCGATTAGCATTCCATGAGATGTTGGATCAGGACATGGAGGACCTGGACATGTATGAAATATACAAGGTGATGGCTGCTGCAACTCAGTGCACTAAATCTAAGCCGCTTTCCCGTCCTAGCATGACTCAAGTAAGTTTGCTCCCTGGCCTACTTCTATCACAAACTAATGCTAGATTACAGAAACTAAACGGCGCTCAAGGTTTGTGGATTTGGGTTTCCTGCAGGTGCTTTCAATTTTAAGGGGCGAGAATTCATGTGTGATGCAGTCATCTCCATCATCTGAAAGCAGTCTCATGTCCCATCAATTTTTATAAGACGGAGAGAAAACTCATGTTGAAGTTCCATTGCAATTATGTAATTCATTTGATTTGTAGTTGGTAAATTTCACCAGTTTTGGACTGAAAAATTACTGTCACACAGAATATTTTGAGTTGTATATGGTGTTAATGAGATGTCATTTTTCTTCACTAACTTTACATGATATTGATATTTTCGAAATTGGGGGTTGTCATTTTTCTTCAGTAACTTTGCATAATGTTCTTTCTTTTCCCTCCTATCTCATAATCTTCTATTTGTTGGCCATCTTATTGGCTCCTACTATTCTGTGTTGTTTTTCCATGATGGGTGTTTAATACAAGAAAGCAACTAGGAGGCTGATTAGGAGGGGGAATATGAGCAGAAAGATTAGTTGCCCTAACTTTAATCCCTAATCACCTTAGACTAGTCCCCAAGTGGTGCCGCTAAACCCATACAAACACAGATCGGATAAATCTAGGGAGATTTCGAACACAAGATGTGGGGAGCAAATCTGACGCCTTATGTCACTGCACCAACTCCGAAGTGGGTAGATTAATGTCCACATGTTCACCCTATTTTTGCTAGCCTTTGGTTTTTTATAATCTCCTTTTCTCCTTTATAGCCAAAACAAAAAAAAAGTGAGACCCCATATGACCAAATGGTGATTTTTTTAATTTTTTTTTTTTTGAAACGGTAACAAAAACTTTCATTAAAGGAGAAAGAAAATACAAAAAAGAGAATAAAGGGAGATATAAAAGGATTGCATCCCGTCTGACACAATTTACATAATCACACCATCCCAAGAAGACACCCTCTTAACCCCTTTTTTTAGCCAAAGCATCGGCAAAAGAGTTGGCCGATTGTAGTTCGTGACGGAAGACTACGGAGAAAGATGTCGATAACATCCAGATCTCATTAAAGAGTAAATGTTGTGAACAAGAGAAAACTAATAAAACGATTTTATTGAGACAAATAGATGAACATCAACTTATATATAGCATAGATGAGCAAAGGAAATCTAATCAAATAAAAAAATCCTTTAAAATTATTCAAAATTGAATTTTAATATATCCTCTATTATAGCTGGATTCTATATATCCTCTATCCTAACAAATGTCAGTCAGATTTGAAGTTATATTTCACTATAAAGCTTTCTTTTCTGAATTCATTTTTTTGAAAACTTGTGAGACAGACACCTTTAGAAAGAACTCGTGCAAATTCTAACTGATCCAACGGGTGCAACTGTGTCAGCTACTCTGTTCTAGCTTTTTGGCCAACTTGGCAGCTGATCTATTGATGAAGCTATGCCCAAATTCTTTTGCAAACCAAATTACATTCTAATGTGTTTGATACCAATTGATAGGAATTATATTAGGGCAAACTCGAGCTCAACCAAGCACCAGACAAGTAATCTAAGACACAGATTTACATGGTTCGGCAAACTCACCAGCATCCACGGGATATAACACTTTCTTCCATTAAGCCTCACGTGGTTCTGAATACTCCCATGCCCACAAAGAAGAGACCTTTTACATCTCTAACTCTCCGAAAGAGTATAGGACTACATATTATACTAATATATAATCTCTACTTTTTTAGCCTACAAGAAACCCTTTCTCAACTCTACCCATCACCCTGGGCTAGTCATTAGCTAACACAATAAACTAATCCGGTAACCCCGGAATGTAAGACATAAACCCAACACATTCTAGAGATGACTGGGTCCTCGTATCATTTTAGGGTTTCAAACTACTACAAATCGACTAGATATTTACCAATTAATTGGAAGTCATCCTCTTCATATGGTGACAACACATTTACTAGAAGGGGCATAAGAATTGACTTAGAGCATGCCCTATGCACATAGAATAGAATTGGGAATAACTTTATGTTGTGTACTCTTATTATTCCAGTTGGGATCTTTCTAGGCTTCCTTCTGCTGACTAGAAGTTCTGTGAGGCTCTTCAATGGGTCCTACTTATTAAAAATTTAAACCATCAAATTATAAAAGAAAAACCGAAGATTGAGTTTCTCGTGAGTGGAAGCTTTAGAGGATCCAGATTCTTGTTATTTGGTTGAAACTCTATTGTGGGGTTCCTCAGACAATGTTAACAAACTAGGATCAAATGCTTACCACTTCCTGCAGTGTTGCATCCTAAGCTTTTATCATAACAAATAATCTTTGGCCAAATAAGTAAGCAGGCTATCAGCCAATGTACTGTATTTTTCTTTTATTTTATTTTTTTTTTGGGTAGAAAATCAGCCAATGTACTGTTGCTTAAGTGGTAGTACACCTGTCTTGTGACTGGGCAAACCAGGGTTCTCTGAGGCAATGGAAGAAAAAACTTAGCCACCAAATAGAATCTTATCATAACAACAGTAATGATACAAATGATCAGGCTATGTGAGAGTGGAGAAGTGCACCCCACCCCACCCCATCATAGATTGATATTTAGGCTGTTTAGTTAGAGAATTTTTGAGAATTCATGTCCGGGGAGAATTATAATTCCCCAAATATTGTCCCTTTACTGTTTTTTAAAAATGCTCAAGTACACTTCAAATATTTAGGGGGCATTTATGCACCGATGGTTCAAGCGGAAAAGGGCTTATGCGGCGCCCTACTCGAGTTGTTTGGTGTAGGGACGGAAAGTCCAGCAAATCCCTCCTTCTAGCTTGATTTTGCTATGGGAGAGGATCCAGACATCCTCAACAGAATGATAGTAGGAAAAGTTGATCCGCGGTTCCTCTTCCACAGCCAACACCAAATGCACTCTTCCTAAGCTGAAATTCCGAAAAATCCAAAAGCCAAAAATAACTTCTGAAGAGATTGCATATGAGAATACTAGCAACAAAATAAAGGAATCCAAATGCTCCCAAAGGCATGATATCCCAACACATGCAATTTTGGTCAAATATAAACCCCAAAACAAAGAGGCCTTTGCATACCAAACCCAGCCCATTTCCATCCTTAATGAGCTATGATGGTGCAGCCCACCTGATGAAAAGGGTTGAACTAGGCTCACAACTATGAGCCCATCCATAGAAGAAGAGTATAGAAACCAGAGAGAGAGAGAGAGAGAGAGGGAAAAGAAGGAAAACAATAGCCCATGCCATGGCTCTTGTCACCCGACGCAGTCTCGCCTCTTTCATCTCTCGTACCCTCTCTTCTTCCCCTTCGCCTTCTCTTCCAAACTCTCTCTTCCGTTCTCGCTCTCGTTTCGCACTCGCTATCCTCGAATCGCCGCCCCAACTCGGTCCCGACTCGAGGAAAATCCCGACTCGGTCGAAAACCACATCTGGGTCTGGCTACTCGCCCCTGAACGATCCATCTCCCAACTGGAGCAACAGACCCCCCAAGGAGACGATCCTTCTCGATGGTTGCGACTACGAGCATTGGCTCATAGTCATGGAGTTCTCCGAAAACCCTAAACCCTCCGAAGACGAGATGATTGCTTCATACGTCAAGACCCTCACCGCTGTTGTCGGAAGGTATAATCAAAACCCATTCATCAACTTCGTCTTCTTATTCTTTTATTTGGGGCTGTTGGTGATTTTTGATCTCTGGGGTGTTATTTTTTGTATCAGTGAAGAAGAAGCGAAGAAGAAGATTTACTCGGTTTGTACGACTACTTATACAGGTTTTGGTGCATTGATATCAGAAGAGCTTTCTTACAAGGTTAAAGGTATGGGATTCTTGTTTCTGGTATTCTCATTTGGTGGGTAGTTTTTCCATTGGCTTAGCGATTTGATGATATATATTGTATCATTGTTTCTGATTGAGTGTGAGTTTGTGTTTATTATGGGTGTATTTGGGACCCCTAGTGGGGTTTAGTGAGCAAGGAGGGATTCAGATTTTTTTACCCAATATCAGTTTTGGATGTAATTCTTATTGAGATTGAAGTGCATTGAACATTTATTTAGGGAAGAGAAGGGAGATAGGAAGAAAGATTGATTCTTTAGCAATTGATATCATCATCATTTTACACATATCCCATCAATTTGTTGTGGGGTGGGGAGCTCAAAGAGGTTACTAATAGATTATGAAATAAGGATTGTCATTAATATCCTAACTTTCCAGCTTAAGGTCTCTCTCTCTCCCTCTTTCTCTCACTCTATCCTACAACATGCAACTGTGAACATATAATGACATATGGTATCCTTTTTGTTGAGCTTTGATTAAGTTACCTTTGGACTTACCACTCAGGAAAGACAAGAAATAAAGATGCTACCCCTTGACCGTCAAGTTTCAAGATTATCTACTTCCTTGCCAATGTGATCTTAACTGATCTTTCATAGGGTTGCTTTTGTCAGTTATGCATTTCCACTGGGCTCTCTCAAAGACATGCTCTTGGAACTCCACACTATAACATTTATTTCCTCACTACTTCATTTGAGGCCTTTGGTAGTCTCTCCTCACTCCTGGTTCTTTGTACCAATACCTATTTTTCACCACTACCCTGAGCGAATAGCAGTGCCGAGTGTCATTCTTCTGACAAAATATTTAGGCTGCTTGTGAATCAAGGCTTTAAAGTCTCGAAATCACAGGGCTCTGAGTTGGCCAAGTTGCACCAATTCGGCCCTTAGGGCATAAAGCCTTTTTAAAATATTGAAAAATACAATGAAAAACTAAAAAGTTGAAAAATAATGTCATGCAAAAATAGAATTTTATGAATCATCATGTTTTAGTTAATATCAAGGAATTTAGATATAGACAGGTGTTTTCATTTGTTTTTCACTGTTATCTTTTTCTTTTCTCCTCTGGTAAATACTCAGGCATCCTACCCAAGTCCCTTCACCATCAGCCCTACAACTAGGGATCTATCCTTGGTGGTTCTGTGGAGAAGGAAGTGCCTTACCAGTGAGCTACTAGTGGATTGGCAAAAAAAAAATTTCACTCTATCCAGTGAATAATGCAGCTGATTTTTTAATAATTGGATCTTCCATCAAATGTTTTTTTAATCTTCTAAAATTAGTGTAAAAGATACTCAAAAGACTCCAAAGCTTCTTCCAACGGGAAAACAGTGGTTGACTTGATTCGGCCACGTTTTAAAACCATGTTGTGAATAGGGATACATCTAAACTGTCTCATTTTCCTACTGGTATCTGGTTTAAACATTCTCGCATGATGTATGTTATATGTCACACAGAGCATGTAGGCCTCCGTGGAAGCCACGTGTGACGTTAGGTGACATATCACATACATCTTTTCTGGACTTTTCCATCTAAATTCAGTGTCAACAGACAATAGTGCTGATAATGAATTGTGGTGAACGGAGATAAATAGTATTCTGGTGATCTAGGCCCGTTTGGCATCGTTCCCATGATGTTCTCAATTATGCACCAGGATCAAGTTGTACTGCAACCGAGTTGCGCTGAGACCGGACTGCGCAAAATTTGTTTGGCGATATTATGTTAAACTGTTCTGCCAAGAACATGTGTCTGAAACTTTTTGGTAACATTATAACAATGTTATTCTAAGAAATAGAATCAAGAGAATCATGTTTACCTCGCACAGTTTTAAGTTCAAAGGGGAATTTTTTTTCCTAAGTTCATGTGATCAGTGCACTATCAAGTGCGGCAATTCCACCAATGGACATGTATAATCTGTGTCTAAAGGTATCTATGGTTTTCAATGGTAGCTTACCTAATCTAGCTTTTGTTCCCACACAAAACAGAAAACCAACTGATAATGTATGCGCATTCACCTTGCTCTTTCTTCTTCTGAGAAAAAAAGACACAGAATGGAGAGACGGAGAGAGATGAAGACAGTGAGATGGTGGGCGAGCGGTGATTGGGTGATGGAAGAGAAGAGAGGGAGAAAGAAAAGGGCAAA
This sequence comes from Camphora micrantha, assembly GCA_003546025.1. Taxonomy (NCBI): domain Eukaryota; kingdom Viridiplantae; phylum Streptophyta; class Magnoliopsida; order Laurales; family Lauraceae; genus Camphora; species Camphora micrantha. Next base: position 26,757,769 of record QPKB01000011.1, read on the forward strand.
AAGAAAAAGAAAAAGAAAGAAAGAAGAAGGAAGAAAAAGAAGAGAAAAAAGGGAAGAGAGAAGAAGAAAAAATGAAGAAGATGGTCGGCTGGGTGGGGGAAGAGGAGAAGAAAGAAAAGAAAAAAGAAGAAAAGAGAAGAAAGAAAAGGAAAATAAGAGAGGAACGGTGGAGAAGAAGAGAGGACTGGGAGTCTGGGAGAAAGAGAAAAGGAGTTTATCCTCGAGTTGTGATCATCTAGTTGATCACACTTCCATCCCATCTGTAGATCAACCCAACTCATCATCCACTCCACTTAATCAAAAGGAGAGAGAGAGGGGAGGGAGAGGGATAGGTTGAGAGAGAGAGAGAGAGAGAGAGAGAGAGAGAGAGAGAGACGTTGGGTAGGGATTGGGCCTCGACAAGAGGAAAAATGAAGAGACAGGGAGGAGGGAGGGGGAGAATGGTTTGTCAGGGAGAGGGATTGGGTAGGAACTTTTGGAATCTGCACGAAATTGGAGGAGTGCCAGCAGCTTGTTTCAAAAGAAAAACAATGCTAGATCATTCCGAAAACATTGTTCCACCGAGAGGATGTGCCGAGGATCGTTCTGTAAAACGTAAAGTTGAAACAGGCTTCTACCAATGCATTGCACAGTTATCCAAACCGTCGGAACACGGGAACATCCCACGGACACAATACCAAAATGGGCCCCTAGTTTCTCAATCAGCACTACTCACCAATTTATTATGGAAGGAACGGATGTCCATTTTTATAGAATATTAACATGCTTACAATTTGGACTCCCAAGGCTTTTCCAAAATCTGGACACGTCCTTGGAAATCGTTATCTTTAACGTATTTTTCATGGAGAACTTCATCTTTCACTTTTACTATTTTTTTTTTTTTTTAACTTGTTTCTTTTTTGTTTCGTGGATGAACAGGGCTACCTGGTGTTCTTTGGGTCTTGCCTGATTCTTATCTTGATGTGCCCAACAAGGATTATGGAGGTTGGTAATTATGTAAACTTTGGGGAAAAACAAAGTTAATGAGGATCTCTCATTTTCTCATTTAAAAGATTGAATCTGAATGTGAGTCTTCAATTAGACATTTACTTGTTATTCTTATTGATAAATTTTGCCAGGGGATCTCTTCATTGATGGCAAAGTCATCCATAGACCACAGTTCCGTTTCAATGAGAGGCAGAACGTGAGGAACAGGCCTCGGCCCCGATATGATAAGCGAAGGGAAACTGTGCAGGTTGAACGAAGAGAGCCAATTCAGAGAAGCAGTTCGACCCAAGAACATAGAGAGACTGTGTCACAGACGATCCCCATGAACAGACAAGGTTCATTTCAAGGTGAACAGAGAGACTCATCTTTAAATCAGGGAGGAAGTTAATGAAGGCAATTCCTTAGAAGTCAGAACCACCACTGGGTAACCAAGATGGTTTGCCTAAAGAAGGAAATTAAGGGTAGGTATTATAATTTCTCAATTGTTGAACAAGGACCCTGTGCACTTTCCTTATGAAATATGGTTTGTGACTTGCCACAAAATGTTTCTAAATACACATTTTGATATGGATAGGGAACCGTTTTTATCATTTTATAATTCGAAGTATGCTAAGAATGTGCGCATTGAAGCAAGTGAGAACTCGCTATAAGATTCAAGAAATAGATGGAAATATGCACATGGAGAGAGGGCATTCTGGAGTTCCATGTCAACATCCGCCCTCATTAGGATTTCAGTTCAGATGGAGAGGACATTTGAACGCGAGCTGCATGGGCTTCATAGTTTGGAGTTGATGGCTCTGGAGATTTTAAATCCATTTGACCCTGTTTGGATTCTTGGAATTCAGTTGCCTTGTGCTCTGTTTCCCTGTGAACGTAATTATTCGTCTCTCTGTTTGCATGTTAATTGATCGTGTCAAAGAACATCACATCCCACCTTCTATCACTTGTCATGATATGCCTATTCTACAATCTTTTTGAAGGGTAAGTGTGATTTGGATGGAGGTGGGATTGTACACACTTTACCTTACCATTTTTTGTGATAAAATTGAGAAAATCAGCAAAATGAACCAATCAATGAAGTTGGTAAACCTTTGGGTCTCAAGTCTCAACCTTAGATTTTGTTTTCCTTCAAAGTTAATCATATAGGAGTCATATCAGCTGTTGATTGAACCAATCCTTATGTGAGACTGACCTCATTGATTGAATTTTCAACCAAAAACAAAACACCCCATTAATTGAAGTTTTGTTTTAATTCCAACGGTGAGTAGCACTTGCCCACAGGTCAGTTTCAAGCTCATCATCTATCATCTGGGGTAGCTTGAGATCCAAGGGTTTGCCTTGATGAAAAGTGAGTCCGATATGCATGGATCTGAGCCAACCTTGTCATAAGGTCTGAGCATGTCTATAAGCAAACCCTACCTCTCTTGACATATGCCTTGAAATTACTTGAGGTCCAAGGACTTATACGTATTTTTGATGTTAATCCTATTGAAAATTGGCAAGATTCTCTCTTATGGGAGTCTGCACAATGGGTGGTGCAGGATTTTTAATTTCCACCATCCATAAAAGTTGACTCCTAAATTAAAGGGACCCCCCGAAAATCCAGCATGCTTTTATTCGGAATTCGTACGGGGAAAAAATGCCCCTCCAGAATCAATAGGGCCTATCTATGCTTGTCTTGTCCCTAAAAAAAAAAAAAAAAGAAGGAAAGGTGATAGCAGCAGGACCCTTTGCTACCTCTGTTTCACTTCTCAACAGAGATAGGCTGTTGCTTCATACCTTCAAGAGTGCTCCTTTGTTGCTATGCGAAAGTATTCTACTTAATATTCATTTTATTTTGCATTTTCTTTTGAAAAGGAAGCATTGTTTTAAATTAAGAATATCAATTAGAAAAAAAAATTAAACTAAAGTAAAATACCACAAACACGAAAAATGAAAATATATAATCAATATTACGTTTATTTCTATTGGAATGGATGAGAGTAGCGAATATGAATGAAATCTGAAAATCAATGGGAAATATGAAAGAAGGAAAAAGAGGCAACTAATATAACAAATTGATTTCTGTTATTTTATGGGTATTGATAAGATCAAAAGAGAAAGATGATTAGGAATGATCAGTTGGAAAAAAAGAACTGGAAAAACCTGCTGAAAAAGAATTGAGGGGTGTGTGTTGGAAGAAAATTATCCGAATCGGAAATTTGTTGATGCTATATAATGTCTGATTGATGTGTAAAACATATAGGTATGTATTGTAAAGATGATCAATCTAGCAGTTTGCATAACTCAGCTAGGGTGAAATTTGTGACAGACTTGTACTATGTGTAAATTGGACCAAACAAAGGCGGCTACCACATGAGTCAAACCAGTTTGTCCTCTTCTACATTTTTATTGATGGCTCTATTTTTTATAGTGCTAACTTCATTAGATCTATTACAAAGCGCTTCTAAAGTTCAGAATCTGACTTTATAAATAAAAAAATACAAATAGAAGACATTAAAATAATTCTAAAAAGTCAGAAAATAGATATGAAACTTTAGACAATTGATGTATAGGGATACATTTAAACAAAAGAACGTCAGCTTCCTTGAAAGAGAAAATAATCTAAAACATCAACACCAGATCATTATATATATAGTATGAAAAATAATATGCATGAGAAGTGATTCTAGTAATCTAGTTTAAAAATTAATAATAGCAGATTTCTCTGATGGCTCAGCAATGTTTCTTTCATCATGGTCATGACTCATGAGCAATAGAAAACCTTTCTACGCCTAACCAAGCAATATTAACTACTAAATGAAGGTGATACATGAGGAGGCAAAAATATCTTTCATGATATCAAGGAAAATAGGCGACAGCCCACAGCACATTTGGCAAACCTATGACTCCCCCCTCTATCAGTATGAAGTTTTTTTCATGGTATCCAACACCACATCATTTCCTATGTCTTTATTTCAGAAGACAATGCCTTTCTGTTCTCTGTGATAATAAAATACCAATAAGAAGGGCTTTTGAAGGGAATTACAATGGCAAAACCAACCATAGGAATCATGAAGACCAAGAATTGCAGCGAAATATGAGAGAGAGAGAGAGAGAGAGAGAGAGAGAGAGAGAGAGAGAAGATGTACATGGCCTTAAGTGGCATCTCAGGTTGCAATCATTATAACAGTAGAACAAGGTGAAGAAAAAAAATTTCCAGTCATTTGCTTGAATAGATAGCAAGACAACTAAAATACCAGCAAGAAAGCTTTTCTTATTACACTAGCCACCTCCAGTAATTGGAGACTCCTCCATGGCGGGAATACGCTTTATTGCGCCAAAGTGTGGGCTCGGGCTCAGGCCCAGCAATAGAAACCTTTGCTGAAGAAGTTATAATAGTGGAGTAAACCAAGGAAATCAGCTTTTATCAATATATCACTGTCACAAAATTAAAGGCTTTGGGTAGCATTAGAAGGCCAAGAAACAGATGGAACATAGGATTTAGAGATGAGATGATTAAGTAAGAAAAGCAAGAGCACCCCAACCATTGATGATACCAACACCACAAACCTTGAACTCTGATGTGACTGTATCTCCTGCATTTCCATCATCTTAACAGGGTGTGTTTCATACTTTGCCCCTTCAACAAATTTTCTCATGTAAGCATCATTATCAGCTTCATCTGCAATTGTCTTTTCTGAATTCTTGATATGGCTCTTGATCTGTGTCTCGAATGGGTGTTCAACTATTTTGGCCGGCCAAATTGCTTCTGCATTTGATTCCATAGAGGAATCTACTGTGCCATCTGAACCTCCTCCATCTTTTTCATTGTTGTTGTTGTCAAGGAGCTGTGGTGATGGGTTTTCTTCTCCTTTATCTATATTCTGTGTGAATGTAACAGTGTCTACAGGTGTCGTGTCCTCAGTATTTTCTTTGTTTTGATCATAATCCTTCTGTTCTGTCAAAATGCCTTCGTTTGTGGTGCCATAATCATCAGCTGCTGGAAGATCTTTCTTTGAATTGTCCAAGTCCATCTCTTCGTTTACGGACTTGGTTTTCTCTGCTTCAACATTGATTTGTGAACTGTCCTCCTCCTAATCAAAATTGTCAAAATAATGAGTCCTAAAATTACAAATTGACAACTAAAATGACAGATTTGCAATCCATAGACTACAGTCAACTCAGTGAATCCACTGTGTCACGTTCACAGTACCAAATACAGAATATTCTAAAGAAAGTTGGATATTACAACATCGATCAGTTCGTCTAAATTGAGATTAGAGTAAATGAGTTTTATGATATGATAAGGTTATCAGATTTGAAGTATTATCTGATTATCAGATTTGGACGAATGAATTTGATTTCCTAGTCTCACATAGTTTGATTCAATTTGCTGTTAGCCAACTTGTCCAGTCTCGGTTAGCCATAGATAACTTCAATTCAAATCATAATAGATAATGCTGGGTTGGCAGTCTCCTCCATCTTTCTATCCTTCTATCCTGATGAAATCTCTCTTTGTAATCTTCTCTACTATGTAGGATCTTGCTAAGATTACTTTGATCTCATCCCTAATGAATAGGGATCCTTGTTGTATTATACATATACATCAATACAAGTTCAAGTTCGTCTGTGTGTGTTGATCCACCAAACCTTTCTTTCATTTATATGGTTTGTAGGTTCAGCTCAACTCCAAAAATGAACTTGTGAAATCTTATATTATGAGGCAATGCTCTATGAATTCACTCATGATCTCTTTCAATATTCTCTTTAAAACAAAGTCTCAATTGAGTAAAGGAAATTCATAATAAAGCACATTGAAAATCTAATATAAACAAGTGATCGATCCAATTCGCAAAACTAAATCAAATTAATATTGAATTATTGAGTGAATAAACTCTGCAATTTAAAAGAACTAGTTTGCAGTTTTAACCCATGGATGGTCAACTGATCATTTCCAACAAGAGAAAGAGAAGGGGAAGAAAAACTACCATGATTAGGCTCTTGGTTGCCATTGAGTCACTCGAACCGAGCATCGTAGAATGGATTATGGATGCTTCTCCTTTGCTGTCAAGTTCCTTAATTAATTAGTAGAAGAATCAAACAAGACACAAGGGAAGAACCCATCAACTCTACAGCTCTTTTCCTTGTTAAAAAGGAAAAAAAAAAACATATGTATACCTTTGATTGTTTTCCAAGGAGAGAGATGGAGTTTGAAGAACAGAACGAGCTCCATCTCCTTCCTTTTTGGATTCATGTTCTTCTGATGGATCAGTTGGTGGGTCCTTGGTGATTTTGCTGGTGGGTTTTCGTTTACTTCTGTTTCTGAAAGCTGCCACCAAAGCAGCAGCAGCTAGAACTCCACCCAATATAACAAGTCCTCCAATACCTCCACCAGAAATCCTCATCTCTATCTTGTTATCTTGCTTTTTTTCCTCCACTTGTGCCATCTTTTCTCCACTTTCTGAATCTGGGTTTTGAATTTTGAGAGCTGTCATGATTGTTTCCATGATGAAAGAGAAGTGGATCTCTGTTTTATTTTCTATTGGGATTTGTTGATGAGAGATGGAAACAGAGGAGTTGAAGTCAAGTCTCTCAATACTCAATAGCAGGCCTCAATAGAGTGTTTTGGAAATTTTTGTTATGATGGTGAAAGTCAACCAAACCTCCATTGTAGGTTTGGAGGAGCCTCTACAACCTTCTCGTCAAAAAAAGTGCTTGTTTGTGGTGCCCTCACATTCAGGGAGGTGAGTCTGAGTCTTCCAAGGCCCCAATCCGAAGTTTATTCAGGTCCGTTTTAAATGGATGCAAAACCTAAACCCATTTCAATCTTTTTGGGCTGAACCATCAGACTCCATTTCATCTAGGAATGTAAATGGTAAATGGGTACCCGATTCTTCGATTACCAGGAGGTTCGAGGCTCCGATAAGTAAATGGGTTCGAGTCCGGATCCGGTTCCACCTTGGTTCGGACCCGTAGACCCGAGGCCCGACATATTACCTTAATTTTCGAAAATCTCCCCTAAAAGTCATATTTTTTTAATATCATTATCTACCTAAATCAGGATCCGAATCCAGACCCCTTCCATATATGGTTCTGGTTCTGGTTCTTAAGCCAAGAAACCGGTTTCGAAATGGTTCCGGGTCTGGATCTGATTCCAACTTCTTCTTAACGTGGATCCGGACCGGAACCGACCTATTTACAATCCTAATTTCATTCCAATTAGCCATGTATGAAAGAGTCAGTTTAAGTTATTGTTATTGATCTGATTTAAAATCATGAAATGAATAAAAACGATTTGATTTTTAAATAATTTATAGGTGTCATTGTTGTCCATCTCATTTAAAGTCATGAAACCAATGGTAAAAACAATTTCAGTTTTAAATAATCTATAGGTCAGTGCCCACGAGGTTCATGAGCCTCATCTCAACAGTCTCATCAAGGTGAAGATCCAAACCATTTGCCATCCTCCAGATTGATGGTCCAAGAGGAAAGAAACAAACAAACCTCACGAGGATGGGGTGGACCTTCTGTCCCCTTCATCCCCTCAAATGAGAGAGACTGCAAGGGACTCGTGATTTGCACTTGCATTGGCATGCTTGTTATGATCCCAGTCACATGTATTTTTTTAGACAACTACAAATGACCAACCACCTATTTCATTTTTGCGAATGACAAACCTCTACTAATAAAAGGATCATGGTAATGTTTTCTGCTTGATGATAAATTCTACTGTATTTCGTCTCGAGATTAAGGCGCGTTAGTCCAATTGAGCTCAATCTAATTCAATTTAACCAAAGATTACACCCTGGTTTTCACTGAAATCATCTTTTTCGCGACAAAATTGTGGGATGCAAGGGTTGTTATTTGTGAAATTTTAAGGGTAAAAAGAAAGTTACAATCAGTTGGTTATTTGTAAAACCTTCCAAAAGGGACAACGTGAGACACCTGTGTCATATCCAGCAGTTTTTAAAGGGACTTGTACAAAAAAACAAGTGAAGACTTTGGTTGGTGGTTGCACATACAATTCACGTTCCTGAGAAATGGTATGGTGATGAGAACAAGGGCGGAGATTATAAGTGTCATGAATTTTGGAAGGCTTGCCATTGCCAATGACTCCTAAATCTGTGGGTGAACCATTTTTCAAGCCCACTCAAATGTATGCAACATGGGTGGCTCCCATGTGAAGTCTAATTTACCAGAAGATCAGATTAGGGTTGGCAGAATCTGAACTGAACTCTTAACTCAACCCATATCCAACCCACATTTGACCCACAGAAACTGGCCTGCCTCATGTACAGGTTGGTCACGGTTCAACTAAATCTGGTCCTCAGTAAAACAGATCAGATTAGGATTCAACCGCTCAACCCATTCAAACGGGCCCAGACTAGGGTCGACCCACATATCTAAACCAGTTTAAACGGTACGGTGGATTAATATTTTTACATTTTGGGACATTTTGGGCTTGAGCTAAATATCTATTGATCGGGCAGGAGTCGGTTCAGGTTAAGTGGTTTCATTCATGTTGGATGCAAGTTATGGAGGTTGGATGGATCCACATTGGATGCAGGTTGTGTTACCTGATCCATTTTAGAAAATGGGTCATGACCATCAACCTCTAGACATCCCAGGTGCTTCCAACCCCACCTGTTTGCCACCCCTGGATCGTATGGTCGATGGCAGGACCTGAGCCCAGGCCACTACTGAGTCAGGTTCAGCCTTGATTTTATGACCGACTGTAATTGGCTGATCTAGGGTGGGTGACCTTGATTCGCTCCAGACCAGAGTCAACCCTCTGTCACCAACATTCAGATAGACAGACAATGATCTGCAACCCAAGAAAACTAATTTACCTGCTAATTTCATTGTCTGCATTACTGTGTCTCATCTGTATTTCATCATCTGTGGGTGGTTGTTATTGCTTTGTATTTTTATTTTATTTTTTCTAATGAAAATCTCTTTCTTACCCCAAATAGAAAAGGAAAAGGAAAAAAAAAAATCACTTGAGGATTTTTCAGATTGCAATGGAAATTGTCATTCCCACTCCTAGAATATAGAGTTCAAAAAAGATTATGAAGATTTACAGAATCTTTTAAAACTTTGAAAGAGAGATCTTTCACACAGCTCTTGGCCCCTAGTTGACTGAAGCAAAGCTTGTGTGTATATCTAATTTCTGATGAGGCATCAAGCTTTCTAGTAAATATCTAAACTTCTTTGAAGGAAAATAAAAGAGAAAAGCATCACTATACACAGAAAAAAGCTCCATGTCATTTTAAGGATGACATACACATTCTGGGGGACATCCTAGTCTCCTCCCCTTGTTATTTAGGTAGGAACCATCGTTTTGTTTACACAAAATGAAAAAACTACATGCCCTAGGCTTCTCTTCTTAATAATTCAATGATCATAGCACTCCCACGAGACCGCACAAGAACAAGCACCTTCCAATTCATAACAAAACCAAAGGTTTGTCGATCCATCGTATCCTACAGCCGCGGGCTTGCAGAATTTGAATCAACTCCAAAGAGAGCAAATACTTCAAACCACAGCATATTTTAAGCTTCTTGAGCCTATCCCAGCAACTTCTCAGAGCAAGTTCAAAACCCTCCAACGACACTCGCGTGAGATGCACGAGCTTCACATCCTGCAGGCACCTCATGTTTGCCAGCAGAAAATACAGGCCAGCATCAGAAACCGGGCAGTATGAGATGTTTATCTAGGGAAAACAGAAAACGAGTAATTAGAATTAGAAAATAATGTTTTTCTTAACAATTGGACAGGTAACCATAAAAAATAATAATAATAAATAAATAAAAATTAAAAAAAAACCTGTTGTAGAATGGACTAAAGATGTAATACCTGTCTCAGGTTTCTTGCATGCTGTACAAGGGCACACAAGGCCATATCATCTATGGAATAGCAACGTTTGATATCCAATTCCACCAGACTCTTGCACCCAGTTGCAATTGCAGTCAATCCCACACTTGAAACCTTTACCAACAACCGCAACTCAAGATCTGAAAGCTCTTCCAAACAACTTAGATGCTTCAAACCCTTGTCAGTGATTTGTGCACAGTAGCACAGGTTCAGCTTCCTCAGCTTCTTGCAGCCACTTGCTATTGCAGCTAACCCATTGTCACTAATTCCTATGCACCTGTAATGCAATACACCCATGAAAAAGGAAATCAGTCTTCAAATCATATAAGGAATACAAACCAATTGATGCTCAGGTATGAAGTAGATCCCACAGTTTGTTAACCTGTATAGATCAAGTTCTTGAAGCTTTTTGCAGTTAGACCCAATGTGAAACAGTCCCTGGTCAGATATCTTTTGGCAAAGGCCTAATTTCAATTCAATCAGCTCAGAACACCTAGACACAAATTCCAATCCTGCAAACGAACAGGAACACATATGAACTGAAAGAAGCAAATGTTAACGCATTTGTCTGCATTTTAATTGATTTTCTGAAGTTACCTGAATCATTTATGCTACAATCTGTGAGATCTAGCTCCTGGAGTAGGGAGCAACAAGTTCCAATCCTCTCAAACCCCTTCTCTGAGACTAAAAGGCAAGACTCCAACTTCAGGCATTTGAGCTGCTTACAAGAATCAGCAATCGCTGAAAGTGCATCATCCGTAAGCAAATGGCAGCATGTAAGATCAAGAGTCCTCAGACTGACGCAGCTTGATACTAGCTCCATAATGCCTTCATCAGTTACACCCATGCACCTGCTCAGCCCAATGACCACCAAATTCGGGCAGTTGAGATCAATAAACTGCAAAATTGAATAGGAACCTTGAAACCCGTCTAAGCTGATAGAATTCAAGCTCTTCAAGTCTCTCAACTTCGATAAGAAAGGTTTTGCAAACTCCTACAGTAACAAATTGCCCAAATGATAACTCTCGTCAGTAGCATATATCAACAAAAGCATACAGAAAACGGCAATACAGAGTCCGGATGAGAATTTTCATTGAAAAGCTCTTACTCACAGGAGAAATGTACCCAGCCCCAATCTGCCGGAGACCCGGATGCCCTTCAATTACTGAGATTAAGCCAGAAAAGCTCATACTTTCACACCTCGACACATCAAGAATCTGCGATATATAAAGATCCCTATCTTGTTCAAAATCATGTTAATGAATAAAAATCTTCTTTTCAAAAGGTTATCCTCCAGAGTCATTGTTGTTGAAATGGTATTTTGAAAATTCAAAAGTTGGTTCCAGATGAGTCTCCTAGAAAATCAAGTGATTCTTAGAATATTAAATATCTAAAAAACTGTTTAGACTCTTTAGTTTCTCATAGTCTTTTATGCATTTTCAATGTAGTATGTAGAAGTTTCTTATTGGGTACTAGTGGTAATCTCTTTAGATTAGTCTATTTAAGCCTTTGATGTTCTCTTTATTTTCAATGTGGAGAGTCTTCACATTGTTCTATAAATAAGATTAAGACCTACTACTGTAAAGCAGCAAGACAGAAAAATATATCAAAACTCGATTGCTTTGTGATTTATCTCTCCTCCTTTCTCTTCCCCAACATGAATTATAAAGAATTAGTAATCAGTGGTTTTGCAAGCAGACATCAAAAGAAGCGCATTAGGAAGAGTGTTCAACCTCTACTGCTCCAAACAATCACTCTCAAGCTTGTGTTTATGGGTTGTTTGGATGTAGAGAAAAAAGATGGAGACAACTAATAGCCGTCTACAATATATATTTGAATGGGGCAGTTCTTGGTACCTCCACTTTTTCTCGACATAGAAAAGACCCCGTGAGGAGAAAAATGTGGAGAAGATGGAAGTAGACAAATATGTTCACAGTTCAAGTTTGTACTATAGACAGTTTTCTCTAGATCCAATCAGACCCATAGACTACTGATCATTGAGAATTGAGGATCATGACAATGTTGCTGCGGCATTGGGGATCATGAAAATGTTGGAGCAAAAAAGACTAACAATAATAGTGAACTTTATTTTTTATTTCCATATAGCACCAAGGCTCTATAATTAATATAAGGATGGGGAGATTGAGGATGATGTTCAAACATAGATAAGAGCTAAATGGTTGGAGTAAAGATTTGCTTCTAGAGTGCCTTGTGATCCGCGCATATCAACAAGCTTTAAGGAAAAGTTTTACAAACCCATCTAGTACAACCTATGGGGTAAAGTGTTGGGCAATTAGAAATCAACACATGCAAAAAAAAAAAAAAAAAAAAAGAGTATAGCATAGATGAGAATGTTGATATAGATATATAGTAAAATTAAAAAAAGATAGAATCAGAAATAAGATCATTCAGAAGCATTTAAGGATAGCATTAATAGATGATAAATTACGAGAGGCGTCCAACGTAGGCGAACAACGACACTAGTAAGGACAAGTATCTCAACGGAGAGGCATAGGCCCAACAGATCATTGATGGAAGTAGCAAGAATAGATCCAAAGAAGTGCAACCAATCTGAGGATTTGTGCATAGGATAGATAGGAATGGCAAAATAGAATTCACCTAGCTGATCCCAACATAGTTGGTACAAGGCTATGATGATGACGATGCAGCAGCAAGGCTATTTGTTATGCACCAATAAATCATATCAAACACAATGCAAATAAGGGGTTTTGTGTTAGAGGCAACCTTCAAGGGAAATGACAAAACTGCCCATATTTAATTGAAGGGTTTTTGCAATTTTGTTAATTTAAGCAATTTCACACAAAAGTCCCCCTCTTGTTGGGTTAAAAATGGAATACATCCATGTTATATCACACACTGAATAATTTTATGCCATATCCCACACCATCAAGGGCAGTTTTAGTTCATAAAAACCACACCATGTGGATGCCAAATATCTCAACTCTCTCAGCAGGCAGGTAGGGGCAAAACCCTTTCAAATAAACAACATTTACTATAATGAGTTGCGACAATAAATGTATGGAAAAAGAAGACACAGGAGGTCCCAAAAACAGAACTCTCATCTTAAAAACCTTGATTAAAACATATCACCACCAATTCCCTCAAAAAACCAATCAATGAATTTCAGACCTTCCACCATTTCTAGCAAAACCAAACGCCCAATCCATCATATTACCATTTCCTTCCAAAACAAAACAAAAGAAAGCCATGACACATTTTTTTTCCGAAATCCCATTGGATTACAGTTTGTCAATAAAAGAAAGAAAGCATCACCAAAGCAAACCATCAAATCACCTGAAGAGAACAGCTCCCATTGCCGAGAAAACCCAAACCATCATCATCAACAAACGGGCATGCAACCATACACAAAGACTCCAGCTTTTTCAGAGTAGCAATCGAACCCATCGAATCGTTCGTAATCTGAATCCAAGAAATTAAAATTAACAAAGTGGGTCAGATCCAAATCTCATTAAAAAAAACCCATCTGGGATTCTCAAAACGAAAACATACACAAGGAAGACATCAAGCATTCAATCAAGAGTCAAAGCCACCTTGAGATAGGAGATATCGAGAAACTTCAAATCCCTGCATTTTTTCGAAAGCAGATCGATCCCCAGATCCGAAATCTCCAGACACCACTTCAGATCCAACCTCTCCAGCCCCCCGCACCCCACTGCGATCTTCGCCAGCCCCACATCCGTCACCCCCAAACACTTCACCAGCTTCAAAACCCTCAGCCCCCCGGCGAACGACAGCGCCGCCGCCTCCCGATCCCCAAACCAACGGCAGTGCGACACATCAACCTCTTCCAGACACGGGCACGACCTCGCCACCACCTCCAACCCAGCGGATCTAAGCCCGCACGCCCGAGACAGCACCAGCGTTCTGAGTCCCCGAGCCCAGGTCGGGTCGGAGAAGACGAGAGAAAGAGTCCGATCATCGGCCCGCGGGCAGGCGGAGAGATCTAGCCGGTGGAGGGAGCGGTAGACCCGGAGCAGACCCGGGAGGTACTCGTGGCGGAGAACTCGGAGCGAGTGTCGGTGGATCGACTCAGCGCGTAGGAAGTCCTTGCAGACGAGTCGGCATGACTTGACGTCCGAGTCGGAGGCGAGTCGCGAGAGGATGTTGAGAAGGAGGTCTTGGGTGAGGAAAGAGAAGAGGTTAGGGTTTGTGCGAGTCATTTAGGTGGGTACAAAGAGGAAGAAGGGGAAAGGAAGGAAGAGTAGAAGAGAGCGAGAGGGCTCAGATGAGGTGAGATGGTGGTGATGAGGAATGGACGGCTGGATCTTGATTTGCATGGTTTTGGGCTCTAATTGATCAGGATTTGTTCGTTTTGGGAAGAAGATGATGTATGGCAGTTCAGTTTTCTTCTTCTTCTACTTGCAATTGGTTTTGAAGATGATGAAATCAACAGACATCTATATCTCTCTATATCTATATCTGAAAGTAGCACTTGGTTGAGACCTGAATGAAAGCAAGAGGAAGAAGCCTGTTCGGAAAAGCACCTGCACCAGAGTCGTCTTGCCTTGTTTGTGAATATATATACAGTGGTCATGGAGAGCGAGAGAAAGGAAAGGGAAATGTTGAGCGTACGGAGGGACCACTTGTGACAGAATTTAAAAGCGCTAAAAATGTCGTCGTCAGTGATTGAAATTACGAGAAGAGGCTCGAGTAGTTGGACTTGGAGAAGTCGGAAAATACAATGTGCAGTTGGAGACATGGTTTTAGAATTTGGACATTATTTATCTGGAGCCCCATAAGACTTTTCTAGAACTCCATTTTTTTTAAGCCTACTTGCAAAAGAATTTGGAAAAAACTCAACCTCCTCTCCACTATTACACCTTCAAGTTTCCATTAAAAAAAAAAAAAAAGAGTGGATTCGGCACCATTTGGAAACATGATTAGATGTTGATGCACATTGGTACCCGATGTATGGTAGGACCCACACCTTTAAATAATAATATATCAGCAGGGGAGAAGAGATTTGTAGGATCTTATGCATCCACAGCTATTATTCTTTTTTAAAATCAACCATTTTAATGTGAAATGAAAATAGTCCAAGTTCAAATGAATTTACCAGTGAGAATAGAAAGAATACCCACAAATAACTAAAGCTGAGTTTAGGCCATAGATCTTTACATGTACTTGGATTCAAATTAGATCCTAAACTCAAATAAAAGGGCTTAAATGTAAGCCCAAAACAATGCCAAGTCACAAACTCTATCCAAGGAAAGAGCATTTTATAATGACCTATTGCAAGTGGAAAGGCCCAAACAAACCACATAGCACGAGTTTCAGACATAAAATAGATATAGATGACCAGCTACAACATAAGCAGTTGTCCCCATACAACATCACACATGTGAGTCCTTCAATATGAAATTCATTGACTTGAATACAAAAACATAAACTCCATTCAGGTTTGTGCATTAGACTTAAATCCAAAAACCAAAAACGAGTTTCAATATTTAATTTATACCCAATTGTTTTTTCCAATT
The DNA here is from genome assembly GCA_003546025.1 of Camphora micrantha. NCBI lineage: Eukaryota > Viridiplantae > Streptophyta > Magnoliopsida > Laurales > Lauraceae > Camphora > Camphora micrantha. The sequence goes on from QPKB01000011.1 coordinate 26,773,131, forward strand.
CAAGCATTGGGCACAACTTTCACCTGACGGTGATAAACCCCATAAGATATGGCATTTTGATGACTCTAGTAACAAAAACCACTCAGGAACTATGAGTTGTCTAATCTAGTATTATGATTGTGAACTGTCCATGGAGTCTTGTATTAACTTTCTTATCTTAATGCATTAATCTAATGGATAACAATGTTCTTTCCTAAAGTGGGATGATCATCAATGACATTTGTTGACATTGTAAAAAAAAGCATTAACATATGTAGCCAATTGAATTAATCCCAACTCCACCGAAAGGCCGTACATTTGACCGGCTGAGTGGGCCCCACTTAGCATGTCATATTTTACTTTATTACGTTATCCTTAAATAGAGTGCGAGGACTATATAGTCATTTTAGGCGATACTGTTGCAAGAGATTACTACTTGAAGACTCTTTTTTAGGTTTTAGCTCTTCCACTCTACTCGTGTGGACCCCACCCTATTTTAATTTACAAGGATAGAGGTGTATTTGTGTACTGGGAATTGGGATTTTGGAGGGGGCTCCGGACAAGTTTCGTGCAGTAGTTACTTTACTTTTACTTTATTTTACTTTACTTTGTTATATAGATTCTATGTAGTTGGTGGGTACCATTCCAAGTACAGAGGCATCCGTGCAAGCTGTCCCGCACCAATGGGTCGCATCCCTGCAGATGGTACGGCCAAAGCAGGGCATCTGGGACCACTAACGTGCGCTGCCCGTACCCATCCAGGACCCTTGTGACATGTGCGGGCTGGACCACTAACGTGCGCCACCCGCACTTTTTGATTCTGTCCTCGGCGTGTACTGTTTTTAACCCAACGGGCCCCGGCTCAAAAGCCTCTTTCCATACTGGCGGGCCCCTACAGATGATTTTCAGCGTCACATACATAGTCTAGAATCTCTCGAAGTGGAGGATACGTTTGGCAATAGATGAGAAATTTATAAATTCGATGATTCCTCACTGGCACTGGATTAATAATTTTTTATTGGAGATTTATATAGTCGAGGATTTCATATTGATATTGATGTGTATCAATGTATATAACTAAGAAAAATATGATTAGATGTGCAAATCCACTTAAAAGAGGATTATTAAATCTTATGGGGGATGGTCAGATCTGAAAAGCCCAACAAATAAAGATTTTCATTCATCCAAATCCTTAAAAATTTACAGTTGCTAAATATAAATCTACCCAACTTCATAGAAATAAAAAAATCTTTTTCCTAAAGATTTGATTACCAAACATGACCTTATATAACTAAAATATGGCAGCTGCAAATGACTCGAACCGACCTTTATATAATGTCAAGAATATCCTAACGAGTCCAAATTTTATGCCTTACTGAAACAAGAAAATATTGTTTTGCCCTATCAAATCATGCCACACCACCGAGTTATTATTAAAATTTATAATAAATAAATAGGCCCTTTATTGTTAGGTCATACGCTCCGAAGTAACGTTTTAGTTGGGTCCATGCTTTGTTGATCAACGCCATTGATATGGTCAAATCCACAATGGATGGTATCAATTGAATTATTATTTCTAATTAGGAACTGTGAATGTTTTACCCCTTTACTTTAGGTTGTAAGATTGTGGACGAGTTATTTTTTAAGTTTTTTTTCTTTTCTTTTTTTTTTTTTTTTTTCTAGAAGAGGATGAGTTAATTTGAGAATTGGGAACTATGTCTATTCCCCTTTTTTTAAGGCTTATTAGCAGAGAGATTGGAGTTGGACTCACCATCATTTGACCATATCTAGAATACAAATAACTCCCTCTGGCTTTTGTGTGTGAACTAATTGTGTTTTGTTTTTGCCCTTTTTGCTTAATAATTGCGTTTTTTTTCCACTTAATAAGAGATTAGAATTCATGCAGTAACACATTACATGACTCCGCACGCACATGCACACTTCACATGCTCCTAACTCGATGACAACCAATTTAGGGCCATCAATTACATAGTTGACCTAACTCTAACTAGTGTGATACTTCTTTTTATCATCTAAGGGCTCGAACTCATGCACGCGTACATACTGCAACAATTTTCACAAGACGGCCTTTATAGTTAGAAGTTCAGGTGGCTTAATAACTTATCAATTTCTTTAGTTGTCTCCACTATGCCTCATGACTCTGCGTGTTTTAGGGCAAGTTGACCCTTGCTCGTCATCAAAGTGGAAAAAAAGTGTATCCACCAATCCACATTATTTTTTTCTCAATGGCATCAGCCTACTACAACATGTGTGAGGTTGACATTTATTTGATCCAATTCATTTATTTTCTATCAACTTTTATGCATTGCCATAGTCAAATCACAATGCTTTGAGCAAAAAAAAAAAAAAAAAAAAATCATAATGCATATCCTTTATATATGGTTCCATGTCTCAATTTCATTTCGGTTGGGATGATATATGTTGATTGGTCATTTTATAACTGTAATGACTCACCTCTACACGCATGCATGATATTGTCCGCGACTCTCATACCATTTGTAATGACCCACCTCTACACACATGCATAATATTGTCCGCTTTAGCTCACGGGCCTCACGGTTTTGCTTATGATGGGCCTCAACCCATCAAAAGAGCTTATGCAAGATAAGGGTGTAAGCTCTACATTAACCCTATTCACTTTCCTCTCTATAGTCGATGTGGGACTCCGAGGTGTCACACTAACCCTAACCTAGAGCGTTGGGACTCAATAAGAGCTAATACAAGTGAGAAGAAAATGTCCACACAAGTGGAAAGAGTGGCTTACCCAGAGATTGATCTATTTGCAACTGGGCAACATATCTCTTGTTGTCACTTAATCATGCGTTGAAATATGTAATTATGCGCGTGAGCACTTCAATCATCATACTCCATTATGATTGTTATTTGAGTGAAACTCAACATAGATCGGTCCAATGGCGGACCCAAGATTTTCGTTTGAGCGGTGTAAACCTTAATAGGTAATTTAGTTTTGGGGGCAAACGAGAGTTTTCATGTGGATCCACCATTTTTAATGAATTTCTTTGAAACGCACCTTAGTTTAATTGGTTTGGTCGCACCCGCGTGGTTATACTTGGATCTGCCCATGGATTAGTTCAAATGTTATGATAGGTTCCATCACATGATAGTGGGCGCTACACAAGTGACAACAACATAAGAACCTTTCTATTTTTTAAAATAGATGACTCAATATTGATCTCCTAATAAGGATTTCGATTTCTCACGTGCGGGTGAAGAATATAAGAATCCTCTCCCAAAAACTAAAAATCCATGCAATGGAGAATCCTCTCATTACATGTACAAGTTATTAAAGTTTTTAGAAATTTCATTCCTTTAAAATAAAGAGACAATTCAAAGACTATGCAAAAATGGAACATATCCCCCCTTTCATCTAAACAGGGTTCCCGGCTTCCACACATGTGAAAGATAAAGAAACAATTAATTTGTCCAAATAGGATTCCCTTGTTTGGACGAAACTGGGATGTTATGGTTGAGAGGACAGAAATTTGATGGATGGGAAAAACAGCATAGTGGACAACTTTGTTCCTTACAAAATCAACCAGATATTACTAGAGATTGCAAAACCAGAACAATTTAGGCAGTCCGAGATGCCTTTGTTGGACTAGAATCGAGTGGAGCAGAGCAGGTGGGACACGACCATAGACCTAGGTGTACATATTCCTTGCGAAGATGCTGGGCGGTATGGGCCATGGGCCCCAATGAATCAGGCAGCAAAGACGACCAGGTACGTACGCGGAGAGACAATAAAAAAGCTTAGGCCTCACGGCTTTCGTCCAAACGATTCTTTCTTCTACTTTTATTATCAGATCGCGTCCATCGTACACATCATCTTTTACCGTAGAAATCTTTCGGTACAGATTTCAGTCCCAATCGTACTACAACCATCCCCATTAAATGAATCTTATAATAAAAAAAAACTAGGGTCAGGGTCAGGGTCATGGTCAGAAAAGTTGCCATACGTAACCAATGATTCTCCCACCCAAACAAATTGATGGGGGTGTCTACTTCTGATTCTCAGATTTTGACCTTTGTGGGGGACAAATTCGCCAACATCCCCCACAACCATTATTGGCCCCCTTTTCTGCATTTTTATTGGGCTCCACCTATGATCAAATCAGTGCCTTCCATCATGCCTAGTGCAATTTACTGTCATAAAATCAGTATCCCCTGTTGCAGCTGTTATACGTATAAATCTCATCCCCTCCGTTGATAGATTCTCAATTCTTCGATTTAAAGGAAGGGGCCAAAAAATGTTTCTAAGACGTGGCAACTAATTTGTTACTAATCACGTTTCCGTCATAGCGATCAATCGATGGTGGAATCCACTCTTTATAAACTGGTTAGTATGTATTACATTTTGAACGGTCCAGGCTATTACTATGTGGGTGGGGTTTAAGATAGAGTTCAAGACATGTGTTGCACAGTTTTGTCTAATAGTAGGGATGAGGGGATCTGACTTAGGGCCCATTTGGTAACTCTAATTTAACTATTAAGAGCTAATTAAATTAAGGTCTAAAGTAAAATCTCTACTTTTAAGTTCTATTTTATAATTTAGACTGTTTGGTTAAGTTATAAAAAAAAAAAGCTCTTATTTTATAATAGAGTGTTTGGCAAACCTCCAAATAAGAGATTTTTAGAGGGGTAATTTCATGGCATTTTTTTAAAAGTAAGAAAGATAAAATCCAATGATGTATCCTTCAAATGAGCCATTGTTAAGAAATACCCAACATGGGACTCTGATCATGCAAAAACCCAATCTGTAAATAAAATCGTAAACTAAAACCACAGGAAATTGAATTATGATCATTCAAGACTCTTCTAGGTAATCAATAATCACAATCATATATTATATAAATTAGAGGATTTTACCGAAAAAAATAGATTAGGTGACCACCTTCCCAAAAAGGTAATTTTAAGTACCTTTGCACCAAATTCAGTAATTTTGCCCGAAAATGTATTTTTTTTTTTTTGTTAACATTCTCTATTAGGGTTCCGATCGACCTTTTTTTTAATGTTAAGGGTCCCCAGTGACCCTACGTGCGACCCGTTCATACATTTTAGGACTAAGAAGCTTGCTTTTCTCTCTTGTTTGTTTCTTCTTTTTCCTCAGCGTTGATTGCGACTCCACATCAGTTGTCAGGCATATTTACAGTGGTTTCCAACCGTCCTCCATCGAGCCATGGTGACATGAAACTATGAATTATGAAAATGGTTTCTGAAAAGTAAAAAATCATATTTTAGGGCAAAGTGCAAACTCCAATCAAGCAAATAAAACTCAACATAGGATTCCAATCTAGAAACAAGAAGATCTAACAAAAACATAGAATTCCAATCAAGCAAATAAAACTCAAACAACACAATCCCCTATAATACCCAGATAGAGCCATAGAGCACACATACCCAGCAAAGCAGATAAAATTCAAAATTAAGAGACAACATTTACAAGAAAAACCTCAAATGGGAAAACGATTTGAAGAGAGAGAGAGGTAGTGGGACCCTGAGCCTGGACTTCTGCCTGGTACTTGGTCTTGCAAGGAAATGCAGAATTGATGTTTGTTCGTGAGAATGGAGAAAAGGGTATTATTTAGGGAGGAGAGGAACTGACCTGGTGGTGATGTTGGGGAAAATCTGCTTTGTCGTCTTGAGATCGGTAGAGAAGAAGAGTCGAATAATGTCGACGTAGAGAAGGAGAGTTGAGCTGGCATTTGAAATACATTAGAGTTTCAAATTCCAACCACCCAAAAGATATTTTGGAATTCTTAAAATTTCACTCTCTATACCATTATTAGAATTTCAAATCCTCCATCAAATAGAAGGATTTGAAATTCCACCTAAGGGGACAACTTTTAGGAAATTTGAAGTTTTCCCTGATATGAATTTTTAGAATTCTGATAAAGAAACTGGCCATAAGGGTATTTTTATAAATATGAAAGTTTATACTGGACATTTTTGTTCAACGCTTCCGAAATTTCCGTCAATCTCTGCATTCTCCGCTTTTAGGTGAAAAAGTTGAAAAAAAAAAAAAAAAGCTGCTCTCACCAGCTTATTTTTAAGAGGTTAAAACTGCTAATTACTAAAAATAAGTTTTAAAGTTGAAATGTAATTAGTATTTTATCAAACACTCTAAATTACCAATACACTATAAATATTTAAATAAGTGCTTACTTTTAGAGTTGCCAAACGGCCCGTAATTGTCATAGTACGAAATTTTTATAATCAATTATTAAAGTGTTTGTCCAAGCTGCTGCTGTGTCATCATAACAATATAGTGATTGTCCACTTGAACCTATTAAAATAGTTCACACGTAAGAAATGATGGGGTGGGTTAAGCCAACAATTATCACTTCTCATTCACATAAATCCCATGTCTGGGAAATAATTCATGGGTGATGACTGCATGTGATGTCACCTTAGGTTGACCAATGTGGGGCCCTTTTCTGCTTGGCATTTACTCCCTACTCCTCCAATATTTAAAACAAAAGCATTGAAAGCAAATATCATTTTTAATGTTATGGCGATCTATATATATCACTCTTATTGTAGAATATTTGGCCCTGCACTATTAGTTTATTAGGTCAAGCCACTAAGAGATGTATTATGGAACAAATGACAACAAAAAAATCACAACATACAGGACATGTGTTGTGCAATGCCAACGACTTTTTTTTCGACCGAGAAAGCCCTAAATGTGCTTGGATGGACTGTGAATTGATGTAAAGTGAGGTGAAGCATCAAATTAAAAGATAATAAAATATAAGAGAGTTATGATAGCGTTTTGGTTTTAGTGGCTTGATAGAGAATCTTTTTGACTTTTTATGTAGAAATAAGAATTTTTTGTCATTTAGCGGAGAAAAGAGGGCGCTTTTTTACCTTTTAAAAAAAAAAATGAGGGAATTTTGAATTTGCATACTTTTGATATGACTCTTTGGTCTTTTCTTGTCTGGATAATGGAGGCTTTACTTCACTTTAAGTTTACTGATAAAGCCACAAACAGCCAGCCTGTTTGGATGAATAGTGAATTGAAGTAAAGTATGGTATTCATCAAATCAATAGAAAATAAAATATAAGAGGGTTATGATGGTCTTTTGTTTTTAATTGTTTGATAGGAAATTTTCTGACTTTTTTTTGTAAAATGAAGATGTTTTTTTGTCATTTAATGGAGAGAGAAGGCTGCTCTTTTACTTTCTAAAAAAAAAAAAGAGAATTTAGAATTTGCATATTTTTTATTCTTGTCTGGATAATGGACGCTCTACCTCGCTTTACTTCAATTTACCATCCATCCAACACACATCCCTATCGTTTTTTTGAATTTCTCTTTCTTGTATTTTTTTTTTTTTAACTGTTTTGTCAATTCCGTTGAAGATCATTTCCTTAAGAAAAGAGTAAGAATCTCTTTTCGGACCCTGCAAAATAACGATATGTAGTGCCGTGGACTATTAGATCATTTCTAGAAGTGCTAAATAGAGCTTATAGTTAATGGACCTTATGTGGGCCGGATATGGATCATAGAATTACCTTTTGACCTGAATCCTGTATTGAATACTGACATCAGGTAGAGATCTAGGTGAACGTGACCTGTTATAGCAACAAATTGAAAGATCTTTAATGTGACACTGGGGAGCTGAATCCTGATAATTTTGACCTAAGTTTCAAACCAATTAATTGGGCTTGTATCTTTGGTCACTGTCTCTGAAATTTTAGGAGCCTTCCAATTTGATAACATACAACAGAAAACCCATACAATAATGGCTGCCTGTTGAATATCAAGATACCATCATTCATGAATTAGATATACCCCTCATCTCTCTTAGGGATGGTCATGGGCCAAGACAGCCTGGGTCCAATCAGGCCCAGATCACTATTGGACCCGGGTTTGGATTAAGTGATAGAAAGCCCAAAGCCAGCTCGACCCACCTAATCAGTGCTTGAAATTTAGTTTATTTTCCAAACAATTAGTAGATAGCCTGGTTGGGCCTAGCCCATCCCATCCCAATGATTAAATGGGCGGGCTTGGGCTTGAGTTTTACTGCCCTTGTTGGGCTCGGGCCTATCTTTCTAAAATTGGGATAGACTTGGATATGCTTTAGCCAGGCCCCAACCCAGCCCATGAACGCCCCTACTAGTAGTCCAACTTTTACTCTTCGATAAGAAGTGTTTTTAAGCTTTCAAAAATTAATTATAACACTTTTATAAGAACTGAGTTTTATTTTACCAAAAAAAAATCAAATTTTATTTTATAGATGGAGAAAGAAATCACCATAGAGGAAGAACATCTATCACAATGTATTGCTCTTACATCTATAGCTTGGATGGTTCCCACTCTGATATCAACCGGCTTGATGGCATTGTTTGGGTTTTCTACCGCACCAGCTTTTCCCTCCTCTCTCTCACATGTAAAGAAATCAAGGTACAAAATTACCATGTACTGATGATATCGTTGGGTTTTGAAATTTTATACTTTCTGATGAGACTGCTTCTTCTTTTTTTTATATTTTAAAGTGACCATTTACTTCAATTTTATTTACAAGTGAATTAACTGCTCTAAAAGGACATTTGTCAAAAAAAAAAGAAAGTAATATTATTTATGAAGCACTTTATAAATTTTTTTTATTACTCATGCAATAAGAGTCTAAACTTAACTTTTTCGTAAAAATGAAAGGTCTACCCAATCCCTCTATTCCATGTACTCTTCAGGATGTTACCAATTCAGCAACCATCAATCAAAACAAGTCATTACATCTTTTGGTGAATCTTTCGTGTTTTTAGAGGATTTTACAAAAAAAAAAAAAAAAAAAAAAAAAAAAAAAAATTCACTTTAGATGCACCCTCTAACAAAACGGCTCTCCTACCAAAGTGGTCTTCCTGCCAAAAAGTCCTTTTTTTTTTTTCACCAACGGCAATGAGGGGTGATGTCAACTTTGGTTTCTACATACTTTTTCAACCAAGGGTTGACGTCGATGTAGGTTTGGATATTCCGTGTTTGAAATGATGCTACAAAAATTTGGGGCTATTGTCAATTAAATAAATAAAATGAAATGGAACGAAAGTACCCGATAATGCAAGATTCCTTAGACCTTGTAGAATAAGAGAGCGGTGGCATTAGCAGCAATTGGTCGAGGCACGTCTGATGATGTTATTTTAGGACGAGTTATGCCCCTTGGGTTGAAAACCCAGCGAGAAGGTTCTCAATAGAACTACTCCTGGATACAACGCCCTTCTCGCAAGATTCAGACTAGGATGCGCTTCGAGTCCAAATACCGGACTCCAATTGATGCTCAAGAAGAGAGAAAGAAACAGAGTCTTACGGATATGTTGTTACTATAAGGCCATTCTCCTTCCAAAAGCGGACTACCATATATATATATATATATATATATATATATTGGTTTAGTACCGTGTAAATGGAACATGTAAATAGAAAGTTGTCCTGTGGAAGAAAGGATGCGTGTTCTGGAAAGTGTGGATGCTTAAGCGGGATCACTTCCGGAAAGTATGAGCGCGTAAGCAGGATCACTTCTTAAAAGTATGGGCACGTAAACGGGATTAATTCCGCGGAACTAGAACATGTTACCCATGTAGGCATCTTGTGGCATAACCACGTATGGCTTAAAATGGCACTATAAAAATAGGTTTTTGACAATTGTTGAAAAAACATCTTAAATACAATAACAATTATTTTATTTTAAATAATATTTATGCAAAAAATTACTAAAATAAAAAATCCACTGTTTTGGATTGTTTGAAACACACAAAAAACCCAACATTCTGTTCTTCTAACCTGCAGCGAGGGTCGATAATGTTTCAGCCTAGGTCGACATTGATGCAAGTTTGGCTATTCCGTTCTCTGGGTAGAACCTCTCAATTTCTTTCGTGAGTAGGATTTTAGTTATTGTTTGTATCTCACCTAGTTTTGTTTGGAAAATTGGAAGATGAGGTTTTTTGGATTACAGTATTTGGAATTCAATTGCTGCTGATTAAATAGGTTTTTAGATGCACTTCTTGTCGATCATCTTATTTCTTCTTTAGAAATTTCTACATGTTGCATGTGTAGATATGAATTACATATTACCCTACATTGATAAGTATTAGGAAATACAACTCAAAAGATTCAGCACAGGTCATAGGATCCGGTCAACCATAGCAAATCTCTATCATTATCTCTTGTATCAATCACATATCCAAGATCCTATATTTTCTCAATTAGACCAAGACAAATTTGTAAGCTTTCTCAATTACAGCTTGTACAGAGAATCAATGAGATTCTTTCCTTGCAAAGAGCACCCATTATAAGTAAGAGACCAACCCACATTTATATGTGTGGGAAAATTCAACCGTGGAGGTAGCCTTAGAGTTGAACCACGTAATATCTTGTCTTCATTCATTATATGGTATCAGAGCCTTCCTAAGACACACGTCCTTAGATCCTAATGGCTGCCCTCACATCTTCTTCTTCCTCCCCACTACCAAATGTCCAACATTTCATCACCACCAAACTTGATCAGAATAATTACTTGTTGTGGAAATCACAACTGTTGCTTATCCTTAGAGGATACGAACTCATTGGCTACATTGATGGCACAAATCCCTGCCCACCAAAAACAATTTCTGATCCTGAAGCTCTTAGTAAAACAAAGCCAAACCTAGCCTATACTAGTTGGGTAAAATAGGATCAACTTCTCTTGAGTTGGCTCATCGCCTCTCTCACCGATAGTGTTCACACCAAGGTTGTCGGATTGTCTACTTCCAAAGACGTGTGGAATGCCCTTGAGAAGCACTTCTCCTCTCAATCTAGAGCACGTCTTCTCCAACTGAAGCTACAACTTCAGACAATAAAAAAAGGTGCACTTTCAATTAGTGACTATCTTCACAAAATCAAAGTTGTCACCAATCATCTCGCTGCTACTGGAAATGCAGTTCCAAATGAGAAAATCACGCTATATATCTTGGGTGGATTAGGCCCTGATTATGATGCTTTGGTCACCTCAATCACCACCCGCACTGAACCTATGGATTTTGATGAACTTCATGGCCATCTTCTCACCCATGAGTTGCGTCTTGAACATATGCATTCACAGCAACTTGAAGTTCCCCAACCAGTCGCCAACTCTACTCAACGTGGCCGTGGTCACGGTCCAAACCGTGGTCGTGGTCGTGGAAGAATCAACCAGCAACCAGCCCATCCCAACTTTGCAACTTCCGGGGCAGGCCGATCCCAATCCAACCACCCAAGTAACCCACAGCCCCCATCTTCATCCAATCGTGTGGCTTGCCAAATCTGTGGCCGCAAGAATCACAATGCCATGACCTGCTACAGCAGGTTTGATTATGCAGTCCAAAGTGACCAAACTGCCCAAGCCTTTGTTGCCTCTCATGGATCAAATCAAGTTGCTCCATTTGATCCTGCATGGTATCCAGACTCAGGCGCAACAAACCACATTGATGGGTCAGACCCAAATGACTCAGTCCACAACGACGGGTCAGGCCCAAACCATGATGACGGGTCAAGTCCAAGAGATTCAGTTCATGATGTTGGGTCAGGTTTGAATGACCCGGGTCCGTGTCGAGCCCAGGTCCAGATCCATTCGTCATGGGTAGGTCCGGGTCCGAATCCACGAAGTACGAAGTCAGAGCGTCGTTACCTCTAACCTGCTTTTACCAAGTCTTGCGGAGGATATCTTATCTGCCTCGTCACTTGAGGGCGGTTCGGAGACTCCGCCAAAAGGTAGCGTCCGCTGCTGAAGAGTCTCCCCATCTGTTAGGGGACGACTATAAAACACAGAACCCCTCTAGCACTGAGGGGCAAGCAAGCTATTGGCAACCAACCTTTATCATCATCTTCCTGTATTTTCTGCAATCGCTACACATTTGAGAAATAAAATCTTCACCTTAAAGTGGACGTAGGTCACACTGACCGAACCACTATAAACCCCTCTCTCTTTTTCTCTCTCTATATTAATATTAATTATTCTATACTTGACCGGTGGTGCCCGAAAACCACTTTTTGGCATCATCAGTTTGGCGCCGTCTGTGAGAACGTCAAAACTCTCACTTCATACCACTTCATTCTCAAAATCATGGTGACCACCACCAGATCGACAAGGCGACAGGAAAATAATTCCAGACGAGAGGGAGAGGACAATCCCCCACCGAATAATCCTCCCCCAGTTGCAGCCGCTCTAGATCCCACTCCCCAACAGATGTTGGCAACAATGCAGCAGCTAGTAGCCCAAAACCAGCAGATCCTGCAACTCATGCTTGTAGGCCAAGGAGGAGTGCAAGCGGGAGGAGCAGCACAAGGAGGGCCTCGCCAAGGAGCTCCTCGCAGGGGAGCGCTCTGCCCGGGCGACCATCCGCATGGCGCCCAGGGCTTGGCGCCCACCCCCATGGCGCCCAAGGCCTGGGCGCCCATCACCTAGGCGCCCATCCACCAGGCACTGGCGCCCAAGGAGTTCCTCCTAACCCCCCTCTCGGAGTATTATTTGTTGACCCTCAAGGTCGTACCCATCACGGAGTCCCTCTACCCCAAGGTGGAGCTCATGTTGGAGGACCCCCACCTCCAGGTGGAGCGAATCATGGCGGTCTTCCACCTCCTCCTTCTGTTTCTAATGGGGAGGAACCTCATTTCCAAGAGGAGGAAGATGAAAATCAAAGCATAGAAGTGGGGAGTCACTTCTACGATCGGTCCAGAGAAGCCCCCAATCACTGGGAAGAAAAAATCAAAGAAATGCAGAATCAACTGGGCGATGTCTTCAACGCCATAAGAGCTCGGGCACCAGAGACGGTAGATTATCTAGTCGGGCGAACGGATACACCGTTTAAGCCTGACGTGGTGAACTACCCACTCCCTCAAAAATTCAAGATGCCATCCGTAGAGACCTTCGATGGAAGGAAGGATCCGTTGGACCACTTAGAGACGTACAAAAGCAAAATGCAACTGCATAATATCCCTGACGAGATAATGTGCAGGGCGGTCCCAACCACATTGAAGGGCTCTGCTCGACAATGGTTTGCCAACCTCGCCCCAGCCTCCATCGCCACCTTTGGAGAGTTGAGCAAGTCATTCGTCTCGCACTTCATCGGAGGGCGCCGCCACCAAAAGCCAGCCACACACCTGCTCAGCATAAGGCAGGACAAAAATGAGAGCCTCAGGAGCTACCTCACTCGTTTTAACGAGGAGGTACTTCAGGTCGAAGAACCTGACGACAAGGTGTCAATGACAGCCTTTCTAGGAGGCCTTTGCTCATCAAGCTTCCTCTTCTCGGTGATGAAACGTCCGCCAAAGAATATACCAGAGCTACTAGCAAAGGCTCAGAAGTATATGAATGCTGAAGACATAACCATAGCCAGGCGGGGAGAGTCCTCCAGAACAGGGGATAAGAGAAAGGAGGAGCGAGACAGAGATGAAAAGGAGGACATTAGCGACAAGCGAGGCAGGACAGAGAGGGTACTTGTTAGAGACCGACTCAGTCCTGCTCCGCACAAAGACAGACAAGTATTCACTCCTCTCAACACCACTATTGGACACATCTTGTTCCAAATACAAGATGACCCCGCAGTAAAATGGCCTGGGAAAATGAAGTCCCCTCCAAATCGCAGGAACCTGACTAAATACTGTCGCTTTCATCGCGACCATGGCCATGACACTGACGACTGCTTTGAACTCAAGAAGCAGATTGAAGATCTCATTCAGCATGGTTACTTGTGCCAATATGTTGCTGGAAGAGGGCAAGCCCCACCACCGCCACCACCTCGAAATATAGAGGACCCGCAGCCGATTGGGGAAATCCGAACTATCTCAGGAGGACTAGCATAGTCACTCTCCGCCCTGAAGGCTCATGCCAGAAAGGCAAGACATCCTGATGAAGCACACCCATCTAAGGCGCCCACGCATGAAGCTAACGAAATCATATCCTTCTCGGATAAAGATTTGGAAAGGATGACTCACCCCTCCTGTATTAATTGAAAACATCAGGACAAAAGAGTATACATTGGCTTTTCTCTTTCAGAAGCTAAACCTGCCTCTCTGCACTGTTTTTAAACATGTAATCTACCTCCAGCTTAGCGGCTCTCTCGCGGGTCGCCAAAAAAGCTTGGCCTATCTCTGCACTGTTCTCAAACAGGCAGCCTATATTCAGCTTAGCGGCCGAAAAGCACAGTTTCAAAAGGATCTTGAAACTCAGGTCATCTGCAACCCGAGTGACTACATTAAATTAGCTGTCTGGCCGCTCAAATGAGTCTACCCATCATCAGTTTGGCGCCATCATCCACAGGGCAACCAGACCCCCTTTAGCTCGCCCGAAGTGGCGCCTCTTGATGCCTGCACGCCAAGGCCAGCCTCCTCCATAACGCCGAAAGTTCCTAAGGCAACCCCAGCTCGCCCAGGTCACTTCCAGATTGCCCTTGCAGTCCCTGCTGCTATCTCCTCAGGCCTGAAGCCAGGGGCGCCCAGCTCGGTCAATGCTGTCTCTCCACGTCTAGCTCGGTCGCTACTGCTTCTCCACGTGCAAGCGCCTTAGTTTGGCCACTCGTGCCTCTCCCTGGCGCCCAGCTCGGCCGCCTCTGCCTCCACGCCGAGCGCTAAGGGCGCCCAGTTCAGCCACTGCTGCCTCTCCACGCCCAATTCAGCCGCTGCTGCCTCTCCTCGCCCAGTGCCCGCCATCGCTGCTGCTCCTGCAGTGCGGGCGCCTCTCCCTGCCGCTGCCAGGGGCGCCCACGCCCAAGCCAGGGGCGCCCATGCCAGGGCGCCCGCTCCTCCATCGCTGCTGCTTCCCTGGCTGGGCGCCCATGCCAGGGCGCCCGCTCCTCCATCGCTGCTGCTCCCCTGGCTGGGCGCCCAAGCCAGGGGCACCCATGCCAGGGCGCCCACTCCTCCGTCGTTGCTGCTCCCTGGCTGGGCGCCCAAGCCAGGGGCGCCCATGCCAGGGCGCCCGCCGCCGTCGCCCGCCTCTGCTGCCTCCTGCGGTCCACCTTGGAATCTGTCACCTGCTGCAACCCGGAATCTCAGAGCAAGATATGTCCAAACCTAGGAGGACTCTTCAAAAAAAAAAAAAAAAAGGACAGATACAGAAGGCAAACAAAAATCAAATCTGATCCTTATAAAACCCTAGGTCAAAATTTTGGTCCGGGGGCGTTGCCCTCGAGCCCCTGCCAGGGGGCGCTGCCCCCGAACCCCCGCCGGGGGCGCTGCCCCCTGGGCCCCCGCGAGCTGACCGGTCAGCTCGACCACCGCCGGGGGACACCCCCGGACCCCCTCTGCGAAGAGCATATTATTTCGAAGTGGCAGCATGTTTTTGTGAGTTGTATGAGATACTAACTTGCAGGTAATAATGTCCTCTCCATAGCCAGGACTCCTCTAAAAAAAAATTTGATATTTGAAAATGTCTTGCTTTCAAAACTTCCTTTGGCGCGAGACATTGAGGGGCAAATGATGGGTCAGACCCAAATGACTCAGTCCACAACGACGGTTCAGGCCCAAACCATGATGACGGGTCAAGTCCAAGAGATTCAGTTAATGATGTTGGGTCAGGTTTGAATGACCCGGGTCCGTGTCGAGCCCAGGTCCAGATCCATTCGTCATGGGTAGGTCCGGGTCCGAATCCACGAAGTACGAAGTCAGAGCGTCGTTACCTCTAACCTGCTTTTACCAAGTCTTGCGGAGGATATCTTATCTGCCTCGTCACTTGAGGGCGGTTCGGAGACTCCGCCAAAAGGTAGCGTCCGCTGCTGAAGAGTCTCCCCATCTGTTAGGGGACGACTATAAAACACAGAACCCCTCTAGCACTGAGGGGCAAGCAAGCTATTGGCAACCAACCTTTATCATCATCTTCCTGTATTTTCTGCAATCGCTACACATTTGAGAAATAAAATCTTCACCTTAAAGTGGACGTAGGTCACACTGACCGAACCACTATAAACCCCCTCTCTCTTTTTCTCTCTCTATATTAATATTAATTATTCTATACTTGACCGGTGGTGCCCGAAAACCACTTTTTGGCATCATCACACATCACTGCCGATCTTGGAAATCTCTCTTTGCACTTTGAATATCAAGGCAACGACCAACTTCAAGTGGGAAATGGAACAGGTTTGCACATTGCTAACATTGGTTCTTCAACTATTCATACTTCTTCTACTCCTTTAAAATTAGAAGATATTCTGCATGTGCCTCACATCACAAAGAATCTATTATCTATTTCTCAACTAACCAAGGATAATGATGTCTATTGTGAATTTCATGTGAATGATTTTTTTATCAAGGACCGAGCCATGGGGCAGACTCTTCTATGGGGCAGAACTAAAGATGGACTCTACTACCTTCCAGTTCCAATTTCTACCAAGAAAGCTCTAGTTGGTGAAAAAGAGTCGCTTGAACAATGGCATAGACGGCTTGACATCCGTCTAAACGTATAGTGCGTTCCATCATTGCCACAAATAAGTTGCCCTTATTGCAAAAGAATAAAACTTATTCTATTTGCTCTTCATGTCAGCTTGGAAAAAGCCATAAATTGCCATTTGGACTGTCTAATTTTATTTCTTCTGCACCTTTAGAACTTGTGCATTCAGACTTATGGGGACCAGCCCCTGTGACATCTTCTCATGGATATCGATTTTACATTCATTTCATTGATGATTTTAGCAAATTTTCGTGGCTTTATCCACTAGTTCACAAATCTGATGTCTATAATGTTTTTTAAAGTTCAAAATTCAGGTTGAGAATTTATTTGACTCAAAAATCAAGAATTTACAAACTGATGGAGGTACATAATATTTGTCTCTTAAACCTATACTAGAGGCCAATGGTATTACTCATCGGGTTTCATGCCCCTATACACCCGAGCAAAATGGCACGGCTGAGCGTAAACATCGCCATGTTGTTGAAACAGGCCTCACACTTATGGCACATGCTTCTATGCCACCAACTTATTGGGATGAAGCCTTCCAAACCGCGGTATTTCTTATAAATAGGCTCCCATCGCAGAATACAAAGAATAAGAGTCCTTTTCAAATTCTATTTCATCGCTCTCTTGATTATACAATGCTAAAGACTTTTGGGTGCTTATGTTATCCTTTTTTGCGACCTTACACCAAACATAAATTGTAGTATAGGTCTGCCAAATGTGTCTTTATGGGTTACAGTAGTTCACATCATGGATACCGATGTCTTAATTTGCAAACTGGACGTATCTTTGTATCTCGACATATCATTTTTGATGAGTGCAATTTCCCTTTTGCTACACATATAAACCAAAATCATGTGTCATCAACCTCACCTGTGCAACCCATTTCTAGTCCTATCTCCCAAATATTAGAACCCATCTCCTCACATGACCCACCTTCCCCCACTAATCATATGCCCATGCATTTACCCATTCCCACTTTATCATTACCCACATCAAAAGAACCCACCACTTCAAACCCAACACCTGCCATACCCACTCTCAATTCAACCATCCCCAATAGTCCCTCAATCACTACCGCCCCTAGCCCCTCAAATACAACAGAATCTAGACCCACATACCAAACTGAACCCTCTAAACCCAACCGACCACACACCAATTCATCCAACCAACACAACTATCTCAACCCAACCAACCATACCCCCACAAACTTCAAACCAAACCCACCTCAAACTAAACAGAACCTAGCCACCACAACCCATCCAACCCTACAACAAATCATCCTCCAATCCCATCCAAACAGGAATTTACAAGCCACCTAACTCTTCAAACACTCATCAAATGCAAACTCGCCTCAAATCTGGCATCGTTCAGCCTCGCACTTTGTTGTCAACTAAACATCCATTACCTATAGCTCTTATGGTGTGTAATGAACCCATTGAAACAACCTGTTTCACTGAAGCAAACAAGCACCAAAAATGGCGTCAAGCAATGTCAGATGAATACAATGCCCTAATACGCAATGGCACTTGGACTCTTATTCCTAGACATCCTTCCATGAATATTGTAGGATGTAAATGGGTTTTTCGTATCAAACGGCGGGCAGATGGTTCTATTGACCGATACAAAGCACGTTTGGTCGCAAAAGGCTTTCACCAACAAGAAGGGCTAGATTATGATGAAACCTTTAGCCCAGTGGTTAAACCAACCACGATTCATATTGTTCTTTCACTTGCTCTTATGAACAAATGGATCATCAAGCAGCTCGATGTTCAGAATGTTTTTCTACATGGGATCTTAAATGAAGAAGTCTACATGATCCAGCCCCCAGGGTTCTTGGATCCAAATGCTCCCACACATGTATGTAAGCTCCATAAATCTTTGTATGGGCTCAAACAGGCACCAAGAGCATGGTTCACTCGCCTAAGCAATCATCTTCTCGATCTAGGCTTCATTGGATCCAAAAATGATTCCTCATTGTTCATTTGGCAACATGGGCTACACACTATTCTCATCTTAATTTATGTGGATGATATCATCTTAACAGGGTCTCATCGGGAAGATATTGATCGTTTAATGTACTCTCTTCGTCAAGACTTTGCCATCAAAGATCTTGGTCCATTACATTACTTCTTAGGAGTAGAGGTCACAAAGATTGGACACAACTTGCATCTTTCACAATCTAAGTATATGAGGGACTTACTATTGCGATCAAAGATGGATGGTGCTAAACCTGTTCGCACACCAATATCAAGCAAAAACTCTCTTTCAAAATACTTAGGCACACCTCTTTCTGATGGATCCGAATATAGAAGCATTGTAGGAGCCCTCCAATATTTGTCATTAACCAGGCCAGACATTGCCTTTGCTGTAAATAAAGTATGCCAGTTTATGCACTACCCCACAAGTGATCATTGGGCAGCTGTAAAAAGAATTCTTCGCTATCTCAAAAACACAATTACACTTGGTCTACTAATCCAGCCTTTTACTACTGCAACTCTTCACATCTTCACTGATGCAGATTGGGCTGGGTGCATAGATGACCGTCGATCAACTTCGGGATATGGAGTCTATCTTGGACCAAATATCGTATCATGGAGTTCAAAAAAACAATCTACTGTTGCAAGATCCAGCACAGAGGCAGAATACAAAGGTTTAGCAAATGCAACTGCAGAAGTTCTATGGGTTTGTTCTCTTCTTCATGAACTCGGATGCCAAATTACAAGTGCTCCAACCTTATGGTGTGATAATCTAAGTGCGATATATCTCACCGCAAATCCACTATTTCAGTCAAGAATGAAACATGTAGCAATTGATTTTCATTTTGTCCGCGAACTTATTGCTCGCAAATCATTACAAGTGAAGTACCTATCAACTATGGACCAGATTGCTGACATATTCACTAAAGGTTTATCATCTCAGAGACATTCTACATTGACATCCAAGCTGAAGGTGCTTCAACAACCATCATCTTGAAGGGGATTATTAGGGAATACAACTCAAAAGATCCAGCACAGGTCATAGGATCCGGTCAACCATAGCAAATTGTTGAGTTCATGAATTTGCACATTTACGCATCATTTTAGGATGAATTATGGATTTAATTAGGTGAATTGCATCATTATTCATATAATTTCATCATTTCATGCATTTTCACCTAGGAACCTGAATTTTCATACTTTTCATATATTTTCTGTATTAACTTAGAATGTTTTGCAAATTTTCTCCGAAGAGTCCCAGTTAGAGTAAAACTCTGTCCGGATGGGTCCCGCTTCAATATGACTCTTCAGTATTTGATGTGTTGAATTAGAATGTGCAGAAAATGAGAATTGCAGGCCTTTGTCACGGAACCCACTTTCAAGCACACATTGTCATCCTGGACCCTGCATTGCTGAATTGAATTGAAGAATTCACCATGTGGACCCCACACACAAGCCATATGCAAATTAATCAAAGGAGGGGTCCACTCATCATGTCAGTTGAAGAGTTCTAACTACAGTAGAATACTTCTCATAGGGCTCACTGTTCAAGCAGATGAAATGTCCCACATGACAGGGTCCACAGTAGTTGCAAATTTGAAATTATTGATGGATAATTCAAAAAGTACAATTCTGATTGGAACAAAAGAAGAAGAGTTTGAATCCTCCACATCTGATGTCCTTTTAATATATGAAAGTTGTGCAGAGATAGAATCCATTGCAAATCAAATTTTAGAACTTAATCCCATTTTTCTCAGATAACTCATCTTCAAATGGCCATAACTTTCAATCCGACCGTCGGATCGATGAAATTTACCTACCGTTGGAAAGCTTATTCAGAGTAGATATCCGTGGAGCCCAAGAAAGTGTAAATCAGAGCTATATTGATAAAGTTATGGGCCTGGAGATTTTCATGTTCATTTTTAGACGGGATTGCAATTAAATCCACACCGTTGATACTCAATTGCTGCACATCCTTTGTGGGACCCATCTGAAGATTAGCCAAGCCACTCAAAGGTTTCCAGAAGCTTCCACCTCATTCAAATTCAAAAAGGATAAGATATGTACCTTATCAATAAAGATAAATCAGAATTGAAGAGAAGGTGTCTAGATTCAATGTATCTGATAGATAACCGGAGAAATAAAATGAACCAAAAAGTAGCATACGAGACAACTCCCTCCCCGTTGGACGTCCATAACTATCCTCTCTCCTCTTTCTCTTCTTTTCCATAATTAATAGAATTTAATAGTTATTTTTGAGTATTCTGGAGCCCTGTTCCAGAAATTAGAAATTTTAGAAGAGAGATTTTTGAGAGACAATTGTACAAGGAGATGCTATCAATGAAATTACTTATGAAGTTCTTTTCAATGGCTGGCTAGATTTCTGGATTGGAGCATACAGATGAAGCTAAGTAGATCTTTAATTTAATTTATGTGATTTTTCTATTAATTTCTTGTCTCTTTCAAAATACATGCTCTATTAGAATAATAGATCTGTCTTCATTCCTTAGGCAGCCTCTGTTTTGATTTCTAATGAAAATAGTTTGATGATTTATACTTATTTTGATAGATTATGCTTAGGGCTGAGATCCTTTGATAATTTATGCTTAATTTGATGAGTCATGCTTATGATTTTTCATTTTTTTATGAGGTGAAGGAGGTCTTGGGTTGTGACCTTATTCTTAAAAATTGATTTTTGCAAAAGACAAATCTTCCGGATCCAAAACATTGATTTGTTTAAGATCTGAGTTATTTTTGGGACAAATAGTAGAATAATTGCATGGATGAATTAACTATCTTGCTTAGTGGATTTTGAATGCTCTAATCTGTTTTATATATTTGATTAGTTTGTGTTTCTGAATTTTTTTTTCTAGTTTCTTTTCTTGGATCTCAATTACTTATTAATCTTTGATAAAAAAAAATCAGATTTTGAATTTTAACTTAGTAGTGCTCCTTGTGGGATTCGACATGTACTTGCAACTGTCTCAAAAAGACAACTGTGCAATCGCAGTATTAAAAGATTGAATTTAAATTCACATCACAAATCTTTGTCATTATCTCTTGTATCAATCACATATCCAAGATCCTATATTTTCTCAATTAGACCAAGACAAATTTGTAAGCTTTCTCAATTACAGCTTGTACAGAGAATCAATGAGATTCTTTCCTTGTAAAGAGCACCCATTATAAGTAAGAGACCAACCCACATTTGTATGTGTGGGAAAATTCAACCGTGGAGGTAGGTCTTAGAGCTGAACCACGTAATATCTTGTCTTCATTCATTATAATAAGGATGTTTCTTTAGATAAAAGCTATAAGACTTTTAGTTATTTGTTCATGTACTTAGATTAAAATGATCACTTTATAAGTTCTCATTGGGATGTGTTTAGTTGAATTTATGATTGAAGGTTAGAGCAGGAGCTGAGATGGCGTTGATCGATGCAGTTGCTAATAGCATACATGTACCTTTGTGGAGATTGTTTGGTAGGGTTTCAGATTCCATAACCACTGATATAACAATTCAGTCATTTTCTTAATTACCTGCTACATGAATTTCTCTTTTCAACAGTTCTCAATTCCTACCATTGCTTAGAGGAATGAATTTGTCTCAATTGCCTGTCTATATGGAATTCTCATTTTCAATAGTTCAGATTCCAATTGTTTCACCAGCTGAAGCTGCTTAATTAGCTGCAAAGTATCGGAAACAGGGATTTGGGACTCCAAAGCTTAAGGTGGGAAATTATTTGAAAGTTGACATAGAAGTGCTTAATGCCATACGTGTTGCCCACCAAGTTACATGGTGCCAACTAACATATTTTCGCGTCCTTTAAAAATGCGAAAAGCCCTAGTTTTTCCTTTTATCTTAGTTTCTAATGTTTTCCCTTTTCTTTTGGTAAATAGGTTCTAGGGTTAAGTCAGAAAATCTGGCATTCGTTAAAATTATGATCAATATAGTGATGATTAGGTGGTTGTTTGCTGCAGTGTCAAGATCAATAATGGTTAGGTTTTGTCAAAAAACTTGAAAGAACAATTAATATAAGATCAATGGTTAGGTTTTGTCAAAAACATGAGACGACAACTAATATGCATTCAGATTTTGATGCACTCACTATTCCATTCAAAAAATTTGGCACTTCCCCCTTCTTTGCTACAATGGTCCTTTTTATTCACACCCATGTTCCTAACCAGTGTAGCACAGGGAGGGACCCTTCGTAGGACGCGAAATTATGTAATGATGATGCACAAGTTGATATTAAGCTAATCTTCTGTATGGGTTTCTTCAATTTGGGGCTTTGAACATTTGATGAGGCAAGCGTTAGCAACGAAACGTCTTTAATATTGTCCCTGTTGTCACTGTCTAGCGAACTGAAAACCATGGTTGACCCAGCTTCATCAGTGTTTCATGGCATATTAAACGAGTCTCCGTGCATGCATGATGGGTATATTTCTTGCAGATGACTGGGGTCTAATAGACCAGTAGGTGTGAATCAAGTACTCTTTTTATGAGGAATGGTGATATGTGAATAGGGATTGAGGAAGAAGGGAGAAAACTAGCTCTTCTTCAAACATTGGGGAGGAGAGGATGAGGAAGGTAAAGAAAAAACCTAGGGCCTTTCGCGTTTTAAAGGAAACAGATAGGGTCGTAAACAGGTAGGTTCCTGGGTTTGTTAATTAAGGAGAAGGTGGGACTAGATACGGAATCGGAACCAAAACCTATATATGGGACGAGTCTGGATCCGGGTCAGGGTCTAGGTAAAGAATGATATTAAAAAATATAATTTTTAGGAGATATTTTCGAAAATTAAGATAATATGTCGGGTCTTGAGTCCACGGGTCCGAAACCAAGGTAGAACTGGACCTGAACGCATCTACTTATCGGAGCCTAAATAAGACCTAGACTTGGTTATTAACGAGTCAAAATCTTCGGATAATCGGAAAATCAGAAACCTATTTTCATTCCTACACACTATGAAGGGTAGATGTTAACCCTTAATACTTTAACTCGAAAAAGCTGAAGAAAAAGATTTTTTTTTTTTTTTTAGGAAATATCATTTTAATTCAAAGGAAACTAAAGTGGTCTTTTTTTTTTTTTTATTTATTTAAAAAATCCTCTTATT
Source organism: Camphora micrantha (assembly GCA_003546025.1). Lineage (NCBI taxonomy): Eukaryota > Viridiplantae > Streptophyta > Magnoliopsida > Laurales > Lauraceae > Camphora > Camphora micrantha. The sequence goes on from QPKB01000011.1 coordinate 26,796,642, forward strand.
TCTCTCTCTCACCAATACGGCAACAAGAAAGAAGGATTTTGCAATTTTTCACAAAAGGATAAAGTACCTATTTTCTCTAAAAAAAAGTCAGCAGGAGTATTAAGGAGTACTGAAGAGAGAGACAGGGACAGAGATCAATTTAGGAGATGATGGAAGGGATTTTGCATCGGACGGTAACCGTAAACGGCATAAACATGCACATAGCAGAGAAAGGAGATGGCCCACTCGTCCTCCTCATCCACGGCTTCCCCGAACTCTGGTACTGCTGGCGCCATCAGATCCTTGGCCTCGCAGCTCGTGGCTACCGAGCCGTGGCTCCCGACATGCGCGGCTACGGCGACACCGACGCTCCTCCTTCTGCTTCGAGCTACACCGCCTTCCACATCGTCGGAGACCTCGTCGCCCTCATCGACGCCCTCGGCCAAGATCAGGTACCATCCCAATCAAAACCCCACGACCAATTAGAGCGACCCAGATCCTTCATCTGCTTAGATTGCAGAGAGCTTCTTCATCCGGAGTACAGTTGCAGCCGTCTGATCATCCCCTTGCAATTGGACGGTTGTGAGAAAGAGTGGCACTATGGGCGGGCCCCATATAAAGATTGACCACCAGTAAAACATGAAATTTTGCTTGGTTTTTATTTTATTTTATTTTTTATCTTAACTATGTTTTACATGGAGTCAATCTTATTGTGGCCCAAACTATAATTGAAGTAAAATTTCACCCACCCAAGTTCTCACTCAATTGCACACACAGAAAAATTGGAAGATTGCATTTCTCCATTCATTCACTTCAGAAAACTACATGTAGAATTACAGACTTTGCCAAAGTGATTACTATAACTTGCTACCTACTTAAGAGTCACACTAATTTTTTTGGCACTTTCAACGTACTTTTGTATAGAGATTGTTCTTGATCTTTAGTATAGTGTCCAAACCATCTCAAATGGCGTTCCTTGGTTTTCTCTTGCATTGGGGTTCTTTTAACTTCTTGCATTCATCTTAAAGTAAGCCGGTCGAGCTGCTATCACATAAAAATGTCACTTTGATTAAAGTGGCATTGACTACTGTGCAATAACATTCTACTAGCTGGTCTCCACTTTTGCCACCTTGCGATATTCCATACAAACCCAGTGTTTCATTCTATAGTTGTCCTACATATCATAGTCCATCACAGTTGCAGCAAGTTTCAATTCTTTCTTACCCACCTTCCATACCCTTTGATTCATTAAGCTTACAGTTTATTCTTTGTGTCATGACCCGGGCCCGAGATTCAGTAACCCCGAGCTGTGAACCCATATTTACTCCCGTAAACTCCGAATTAACCGAAGTTAAAGCGGAATCCACAAGGGATAACATTCTCAATATACCTGTCAAATACAAAATTTTTGCGGAAATATTTATATTTGACAATATCAATTTACGATTTACATGTATGCAAAATAAAGTCCTTATACATGTATCATTTCCAACATTTGTTCGTCAAACACTGCATATCCAAAACACTATGCAGATGACAATTAATTACATTTCAAAATGAATATACAAAACAATTTCTCATAGACATTTCTCAAAATGTTTCAATTCTTTATCGCACTCGGATACCCATTCAAATGGTATTCCGATCATTCCATTCGTTTAATCCTCCTGGAGGAACCGGAGCGGTCTCCTCCCCTGCTGCCGGGGGTGCTGCATGACCGACAAGGGCAATCGGGCCTGTAATGCCATCAATAACACTAATGAACACGACGATTCAACAATGTACAAACAAATCTTGTAATAGCACGTGTTAATACATATACTGAACTTATTCAATCTATTTAACATCAATTTCAATTCTAGATAATCCCCATAATGACAATAGGTAAGCAAAGTCAATTAATAGAAATGTAGAAGATGCCCACTGCATAGCATTCATTTCATTTCATTACCATCTTCCCTCAAAGGAATGATTCATTTTAATTACCATCTTCCCTCAAAGGAAGGATTCATCTTCCAATTGGAAGGCATCAATCAATACCCATAGATATGATCGGAATTGTGGGACTTACTAGTGTCCGGGCCAGGGACAACTAGCATCACCACGGAGCTCCGGAACACCCCAAAACCATCTACTGCAGTATGATTAGTCATTTATTTCACTTATTAATTCATTGAACTCATTTAGAGTTCCAATATAACAGCTAGGTAGTGCCAGATTCAAGAGTCATTACTTGTTAATAAGCAATCCATTTCTGGATTCAACTCAATTCAATAACTCCTTTCACAATAAAGGAAGAGGATAACAATAATACAAATCTCATTAGATTGGAACACAATGATACAATGAGAGAATTATTAACCACCTATGGTTCTACTCAATCTTATCTCAATTCTAAACAACCATGTAGGTGTAACCATTGGTTTCCAAATGCACGTGTTATTCTCGATGGACATCACATTTATATACTTAATATGTGCATTATTATAGTCCCCGTAATTATCACCCATGGATGCTTAGTATTAAAACTAATTAAAGGAGTACTTACACTCACAAGTGATACTCCAAGTCCATGTGAAAATCCAAAAATCCAAAACCCATTCCCAATCGGTCGGACCGTTAGGTTCGATCGATTGGCCCAAATTTCGCTCACAGTTAATGTCCTGACAGTATCAAGTTCGCTTGAGCGGAATTATTGTTCACTCGAGCGGACCAAACAGAGAGTTGTTCGCTTGAGCGGACCAAAACAGAACGATGTTCGCTGGAGCAAACCTTCAGAATTTCAATTCAAACAGAATGTTGTTCGCTCGAGCGAACCATCAGAATTTCTGTCCGAAATTTCTGATCTTTCTTCCTTCTTCTACTCTCATTTCTCCATTCCATTTCCACAACCTGCAATGAACATTGGAACCTCCTGTTCCCTCCTCACACACCATCCATGCACAATCAATACTTCTAATCATCCATTAACCATCTCAAACAACCCATAAACAATTCCAACTCAATGGAAAATACACAAAATTCATGAAAACTCTATGCACTTATACACTGATTAACTTTAATCACAAGTAAATGTTTATACTTGCCCCTCTTTAAGCTTAGTGGCAAAAACCCCTCTTGTTTAGCTTGCTTTTGAGATGGAAACACCCAATCTCAAACCCTAATTCCATGAAAACATACAAATGAACTCTTATGAGCCATTTGTGCTAGAAATCACTATAAAACAACTAATAGCACTTGGAAATCACAAGAGAAGACCATCACTTACTTGTGGTTTCAAGCAAAGAGGTCTTGAGTTCTCTTTCAAGTTTCAACACTTTCAAAAATGGAGGAATGGCTTGAGGAAGAAGATGAAGATGAAGATACTCTCCTCAAAGATCACTTGAATCACTCCCAACCTCACACTTGATGAAGAAAATGGAAGAGAAAGGGAGAAGATGAGCCTAGGGTTTTGTTTGAAGTGAAAATGGATGAAGAAGCTCATCTCATTCTAATATAAGGCTCCTTCACACAAAAACCCCCCTCTCATTAAGTCTATTTACATTTTGAGTCAAATGAATCCTCACTTGATCCATTTGAGGTCAAATGGAATCGCGTCTATTATGAAAGTTAACGTACTATTCAAGATATGCACGTTGGTATCAAGAATTTCCGTATTTGACGAAATACGTGAAAACCCGTATTTATGAAAAAGTCCTTAGCCTACCTTGTTTGAGTCTAAACTCATTTTAACCAACTTAATTTCATTCCATTATGCTTAATACATCATTTGAGACTAACTTGTCTTTCTTTGGTCATTAACCTTGATTAATCCATTTACCCATGCTTAATTAGCATTAATCTCAATTAATTAGCCTTAATCATGATTATTTTGGGTCGGGGTGTAACACTTTGATTTGCTAATTTTTAACCCATTTGACTCAAAAACCCCTCTCTAAAGTTTTATCTTGTCATTTATTTGCTAACATCAGGCATATTTGCTATCAAGTTGTTGTCTATGACCAAGACAAATAACAAGAGCTCATACCACAGCTTGAAGTTGTTCATGGTACAATCAGATGCATATGGGACTATATTAGAACACCTAACGCCTAAGCGAGCTGCAAGCCAGACCTTTCTGAAAGCCTAGCCAACCAGGTCTGCTTGCACATTCTTCTGGCCAAATTTAAAATTGTCTGGCAGAATTTGATTGTTTGACTGACAGCAAGAGGCGATGCAATATTTCCTACCTGGATCTTTGTTCTGAGTTATTTAAGAATGCAGCTGTTGGAGAACAAGGAAGGTTAGATCTAGAAGTTTCTTGGAAGCAGTGGATGAAAGGCGGAGATTAGCTATGAGCTATTAGTGTTTATTTGCTTTAGACGGCTGCTGTAGTTCACTATTATGCTATTCAATTAAAACAAAACGCTTCAACTTTGCTCTATCTTGTTCCCACAGATGTAGTTTCTCTTGAGGTTTTGTTTCATAACATACATCTTAAACAGTATTTTTTTATTTTCCATTTTAACCTTCAAACTTTGTTTTATGTTCTCCTTCTGTTTTTTTACTCAACTCGTCCACCATAGCATAGGAATCTCAGCCCTTCTTTACTATTATCCTGTTTCATTTCATCATCCCTAGTATTCAACTTGTTAGGACAATGCAGTTCAAACTTCAAACTGCCATATTACACCAAATGGCGTTAGTGTTTCCAATATTTTTCTTGTTCGTAAAATGTCCCTTCTGTTTTCTGGTTGTGCTTTTTTAGGGACTGGGTGTTTCAATCGTTGTTCATTGAGTAATTAGTGCTCTTCTTTAATCTACTGTTATTTTACATGTTTGGGGATCTTGTGTAAGAGTTCAGCACTCCAGCTTTCAGTTTTTGTTTAACAGAGAAATTAGCTCTAAAAATGATTGTCATTTATCCTGCAACTTGTGGACTTACCATGAACATGGATTGCAAGGCCTAAAAAGCTGTACATTTGCTTGGGCCCTACAGTTTATAATTCCTCAAAAAACGCTCGCCATCTGCATTTTCTTTATAATCATTATTGCATATTCATTTTTTTACTTACTGAATTAAATTGTTGCTTTGGGGATGTGATAATAGGTTTTTGTGGTTGGACATGACTGGGGTGCAGTTATGGCTTGGTATTTTTGTCTGTTTCGGCCTGATAGGGTGAAGGCACTGGTTAACCTGAGTGTGGCTTTCAGGCCGCGGCACCCTTCAAAGAAGCCAGTTGAGACAATGAGGGCGCTATTGGGAGAAAACTATTACATTTGCAGATTCCAGGTTCTTCTTTTTACCCCTTTGCATGTTTGTATGTAATGCACAGGCAGTTTGATTTTCTTGGTAGCATGGAAGTTTTTTGTTTGCTATGTTTGGAGTGATGCAGGAATTGTCTATATATATATATATATATATATTTTTTTTTTTTGTGTTATCCTTTCCCAAATAATTTTGAGCAATGATTGCTGATATTTGTATGGGGCTGAACTGTTAGGAAAAAAAGTATTCGCTTGTGATATTTGTGGTGCCCAAATGTGCAGGAGGACATAAATATGTGAAATCCTTCCTAAAACAGTGACCCTTAGATAGAATGTTTCCTGGTATTAAAATTTCCTTTAAGTCTCAATTTTTTATCAACATAAAAAGTTTTTCTCAGTCAAAAGTTTTGTTAAATTGAAACTCCATTAGAAACAAATAACAAATGGACATAAACTTCATGTAAACTGACCCCCTCGACCAAGTTTCGATGGGATCTGGTTGCATTTATCTTCATGGTAATCTACTTTATTTTCAGAATAATACAAAAAGTAAGAATGCTTGGCTGGTTATATTCCCGCATAGTACATTTTCGGTCCCCCCTTGTCCCCTCCTTGTCTAATGCCATTTTTTGATACTTGTACTTGTGTGCTTCAAGTAAGAAAAATAGAGGGGAATGGGTTAAATGCACCATACTTTCACCCATTTACTTTCAGTTCACCTATTCAGTGTTTATTTGTTTATTTATTTATTTTTAGAATGTACCTCATTTTCATGTAATGAAGTTGGTACATTTCAATAGAAATCATCATCAAAGCCTTGTCCTAACTATGTTGAAGTCGACTGCATGAATTCTGTTTCCCTATTCCGATCTATCTTGAGCCAAATCTTCAGATAAGTTGCACTTCTTCATATATATTTTTACTATCTCCATCAACGCCCTCTTTGTCTTACCCCTTCCCCTTGGTAGGCTATCAACCTTCATCGACAAACTTTTCCTTACCGGTGCCGTTGTCGACGTATGTTGGACATGCCCAAACGATCTCAAACGGATTTATCTAATTTTATTTCCTATTGATGTTATTGCTACCCCTAAATGCTTTCGAAAGTGTTAATTTCTAATTTTATCCTTCCTACTTTTACCACACATCCACCTTGACATTTTCATGTCTACTACATCCATTTTGTGCTTATGTTGATTTTTGATTGGCCATCATTCTGCTTCGTAGGTCATAGCTGGTCTAGTCCTGTCCAGTAATTTTTATTTTTTTTTCAATCTTGTTGGCATTCGTCGGCCACAAAGCACTCTAGAAGCAAGTTTCCACTTCAACCATCTTGCTTTTATCCTATGTTTGACATCTTCATCAATCTTCCCATCCTTACTAATTATAAAGCCTAAGGTAATGAAAAAAATCTCTTTGTGGTATCTCATGGTCTTCAATTCTCATAGTAGTTTCAACTTTTTATATATGCTCACTAAAGTTACAATCCATATATTCCGTCTTTGTACGACTTGTTTTAAAGCCTTTGGATTCTAAAGCCTCACGTAATCTCTTGAGTTTTGCATTCACATAGTCTCTTGATTCATCTACCAACACTATATCATCTGTAAATAACATACACCTATGTAGATCTTCTTGAATATTAACACTTATTCATAATCAGTGCAAGGAGATAATGGCTTAGGGTTGTCCCCTGATGCAAACCTATGGTCACTGAGAACTCACCTGTCTCTCTATAAGTAGTTCTCACTCGTTACCGCTCTTTCATGCATGTCTTTAATAAAATTTAATATAACCTCTTGGAACATTCTTTTTATTTAAAACCCACCAAATTAAATCTCTAGGTACCCTGTCGTAGGCCTTTTCTAGATCGATGAAGACCATATGTAGATTTTTTCTCTTTGCTCGATATTTTTTCATTAATTGCCTAAGTGAGAAGATAACTTCCATAGTTGACCGCATTGGCATAAAACCAAATTGATTTTCAAATATCTTAGTCTTCTGTCTAAGTCTTTGTTTTATTACTCTCTCCCATAGCTTCATAGTATGACTCATAAGTTTAATCGCATGATAGTTTGTATAAGTTTGTATGTCTCCATGTTCTTATATATAGGTGCTACAACACTTTTTCTCCATTCATCCGGTATTTTCTTTGTCATTAATATCTTGTTGAAGAGTCTAATTAACCAAATCTCCCCAACTTCTCCTAAGCATTTCTAAGCCTCAATCAGAATGTCATCTGGACCCCTAGCCTTTCCCATGTTCATTTGTTTCAATGCTTTCCTTACTTTTGGCACCTTAATTCTACAAAAGAAGGTATACTTCGCTAACGAAGTATCATCTTTTGTACTTATGACTCCTATATAGTCTTCATTTAAAAGTATGCTTAAATATTCTCTCTACCTTTCTTTGATATTATTGTCCTTCATTAGAACCTTTTGGTCATTGCTCTTAATACATTTGACATGATCTAAGTCTCTACTTTTCCTTTCTCTAATTTTTTGTAAGCTTAAAATATCATTCTCTTGTTCCCAACCTATTATATAGGTTATCAAATGCTTTGAACTTTGCATCGCTTACTACTTTATTAGTTTTATATTATATCTTTCCCTATATATATATATATATTAAATATTAAAAATATCCTTCTCTACTTTCTTTGCGTTCTTATATATCTCCTAGTTTTCCATATTTCTAGATCCTTGCTAAACTTTGTAACGTCTTTTCTCTCAAACAACTTAATGAAATTCTACGCAAGACCATCAGTTTTTTTTTTTTTTTTTTTTTTTAATATAATGTCTTTTCCCTTTTGACTCTCCAAGTACCTCTTTTGCAGCCTTCCTAATACCATTAGCCATTTGCTACCACATCACTGTTGTTTCTCCCTCAAAATTCCAATCTTCCTCGAATCACTTTACCCTTAAACATTGTTGCTCTTTCTCCTTTCAAATCCCTTCACCTTGTTTTAGGGTAGATTTTATTTACTACTCTTTTCTACTTCTAATGCAAGAATATAAAACTATTAGCCTATGTTGTGCTCAAACTCTCTCTTGGAATAACCTTACAGTCTTTTACAAGCCAATCGGTCATGTTTTCTAACCAGAAAAAAGTCTATTTGTCCCATGCTAGTTCCACTTTTATCATCATCATCAAAGCCCTGTCCCAACTATGTTGGGATCGATTACACGAATTCTGTTTCTCCATTCCGATCTATTTTGAGCCAATTTTCATATAAGTTACACTTCTTCATATCCATTTTTACCACCTCCATCCACGTTCTCTTTGGCCTACCCCTTTCCTTTGGTGGGCCATAAACCTTTATGGCCAAACTTTTCCTTGTCGGCCTATGTTGGACAGGCCTAAACCATTTCAAATAGGATTTTCTAATTTTATCTCTTATTGTTGCTACCCCTAAATGCTCTTGAAAACACTCGTTCTAGTTCCACTTTTATAAGTAATTAAATGCTCCTCTCTTTTTAAAGCAGGTGTTTGGTCAAATGCTAATGCAAAGTTCAAGATAGTGTCCCCTAACTCATTCTTTTCTCCAAATCCTTGTCCTTCATGCACTCTCTCATATCCTTTATTATCCTTTCCTACATGCCCATTTAAGTCCCCTTTTAGGAAAATCTTTTCACTAGTTGGAATTTCTTGTAGTAAACCATCCATCTCCTCCCAAAATTGGCTCTTGACCCTTTCATCTAATTCTACTTGGGAGTATATGCATTAATAATATGAATTAATTAGCTCTTGACCCTTTCATCCAATTCTATCATCTAATCTCTTTTCCCCCACAATTTTTTCTTTTAAATACTTATCTACAACTATATTCACTCCATTTTTTGTATTTTTCTTTCCTGCATAAAAAAGTTTATAATCATATGTGAGCTCCTTAGCTTTATCCGCTTTCCACTTTGTCTCTTGTAGATAGGCTACACTAACTCCTTTTCTTTTCATTACCTAGACTAACCCCATGCTCTTACCCGTCAAGGTTCCTATATTCTAAGTAGCAATTCGTCTCTTTCTTTTCTTTTGCTGCCAGACTAAGTTCTTTAGCCGGACTCTTTCAGAATGGTGTGGTAGCCCTTGCCTACTTTCCACTACAACTGGGGGTGCTGCAATGCATTGCTTAAAGCGGGAAGCGCCCTAGCATGATCTTGGAATGTTGTAATCTCAGAATTCATGTTTGGGTTGTGACAAAATTTTACGCTGGCAGTCTACCTACTTAATGCAACCCTCCTCCTTTTCCCGGGCTTAGGGGCTGGCAGTAAAAAAACTGATGGAGTTGTACATTTCAATGGAAATATAGGTAGCCAAATGTAGCCTTCATGCTTTTGTTTCTTCTGCGATTTTTAGCAATCAAACTACTTGTACAAGCTTAATCAGATGAGAAAGGAGAAATTCCAATAGAATTCTGTATCCGAGGATTTTAGTTATTCATTTTGCTTAGATGAATGAACATCAACTGAAATATCGAATTCTTTTCCAAAGAAAAAAAAAACTGAAATATCGAATTTGGTGGAATGATTTTCCTGAAATTCTATTCAACCCCCACCCCCCATACACGCGCACATTTGAAAGTATAAAAAAGTGAAATGGCCACATTCCTGATCCAATGATACTGATCCAGGATAGTTTACTGGGTAATGGGGCAACTGATGAACTGATTGGTACAAGATCAACCACTTCCATTGCTGAGTCGACGAAGCCACTGGCCCAGACACTGGCTTAGATGCTGCTACCTCTGGCGCTGGTGATATCTCTGCCTGTTTTTTAGGTGGTGCTCTTGTTGCCTTCTCCGACCCGGTCAACTTGTTATGACACTGAATCAGATGAGTTCATAGAAACTGGGTCAACTGCCGGTGTTACTACCGTTGGAGAACCGCATTTCAATCTTTATCTATCACTTAAATAACCAGGAGGGGTCCCGTCCTGCCTTCTCTTGGATTATTCCACATTTATCCCTCCATGGTTGCCCATTTAGCTACCAAAACTGTACTCGCATGGATTCCTTGAAGAAGTTGATTCTTCAGTCATTCCAATTGTAGTTAATGCTCTGCCCTTGAAACCTATTGAATTTCGACCATTCTCCATGACTGATAGTAAGATCGGACAATTTCTATGATAGCTCAGTAGAGTTGACTCATATGATAGCATATCTGGGGCCGTCTGGCATTTATTGAAGTAATAATATACAATGCATTGATTGTAACTTGGCAATATCCACCATGTATCATATAGATTTTGCACCTTACTTTCTTTACTGATTCAATTCTACCCAGAGCGTGATTGGTTGAGATAAATCATTCATGACATGACAAAGAAACAAGACAAGCCTGCTTCCCTGCAAGTAATTTGCTTCTCTGTCATTGGTTTTGTATTAACTAATCCATATTAATAAATATACTCGTCTGGGTTTATAAATATAGTCGTCATGACCAATTTGCATTTTTTTTTTATTTTTTTTTTTTTATTTTTATTTATTATTATTATTTTTTTTTTGTAGTTGTATGTTTTTGCTTTTTTGTTGTCTCCTCTAAAGAAATCTGATGATGGTGTTTCTACTTCGCTTAAAGGCATGCATTGTTTCTATGGTTTTGTTTTCTATACCATTATTTTCTACTCATATAATAGAACTCTGCTTCTTAGGAACCTGGAGTAGCAGAAGCTGATTTTACTCGCCTTGGTACTTCACGAGTACTTAAGAAACTCCTAACATATCGACGTCCAGCCCCTTTTATAGTACCTGAAGGAGGGCTTAGTGGTGCACCTGATAAGCAGTTTACATTGCCTTCTTGGTTGTCAGAAGAGGACATCAATTATTATGCCAGCAAATTCGAAAAGACAGGCTTTACTGGAGGATTGAACTACTACCGTGCTTTAGATCTGTATGTTATTCGGAACCTTAGGTTTTATGGAAAAAATAACTGCATTGAGCTCTCCTTGTGATTTTGTGGGTGGAGAAATTCTTTCTTTTTTTTCAATATTATGCCGGTAAAAAGATTCTGGAAAACAGGAAGGAAATTTCTCTGCTCTTCAAATGTCAAGGAGCCAAATACAGGCCTTATACGTTTGAATCATGATTTACACAGAAAGATACTTGTTCTACTTCTTGAGCTGGATATACATTTGAATCATGATTTACACAGAAAATAATTGTTCTACTTTGAGGTGGATAAAATGCTCACACACCCATTCACACATGTCAACAGCCCATATGTATAAATTCCAAGGTTCTTATCAGTTTAGGTCCACTGGACATAATGTTATCCTAAGATCTGCCAGATCAGAGAATCCATTGTGGTGCTTTTTGAGAGAAATATTGGATGGTTATAAAAAGGTACTCCTTTGACCCACATTTAAATCACGAGACCTTTATCACCTGACCATCTTGGTTTTGGAACATGGCCGTGTAAATGGAGACTGACCTAATCAACAAGACTGGGATCATATCAAATGAGCTCGCCTAAGTTGCAATGCTTATTTTCTGGTTTTTCATGCTCTTTTGCAACCAATGTCACATCATGCCAGTGGTATTCTAAAACAGTAATATGAGTTCATTGATGTTGTGTTTGAGAGTTTGACTTTGTTTTAGAATTTTGTGAATTGATAAGGTGATTTTCAGAGCATTCAAATGGAGTAACACCTTCAGGTGGGATGCTGTATTCCCTATTTTTTTAACCTCAAATCATATTAGTTATTGGTCGTGATGATGGTTTTGGGGCTTTTTTGCAGAAGAACAATTTCCCACCTGATGTTGTTTCCAATTCTATGCTGTTATAAACACATATCACAACGTATAACTTTAATTTTTGGAAGAGTAGCCTAACTGCCCATTTGGTGGTAAATCCTTAACTGGCAATTGGCTTTACGTCGTACCTTTGTTTTATCACTATCAAAAGAACAGGCAATTTCTATAGATGCAGATGGGAATGAAGATGAAAACTGAAAATTGTCTCAAAAGGGTCTGAGGCATCACAAATAAGATGAAGCAAGGAGACTTAGAATGCTCTAATCAACAATTTTTGTCAACTCTACAAAACAGATGCAAAAGCTATAATGCCGATGATGCTTTTATACCATTGTATTCCAATTGTTTGATTTACTTTTGTATCTTATATCTTCTTCCTATCTTAATATAATACTTTGTTACTGATAAAAAAAAAAAAATAATGGGGCTAAAGAAAGCAGAATCATTTCAGGTAATACCAACGTCTTTTTGGTTGTTGAATGAGACATTTCACCACTTGAATATTAAAAAGGTGAAGAGTCATCATCGTCATCAAAGCCTTGTCCCAACTATATTGGGGTTTGCTACATGAGTTTTGTTTCTCCATTCTGATCTATCATAAGCCAAATTCTCAGATAAGTTGCACTTCTTCAAATATATTTTTATTACCTCCATCCACGTCCTCTTTAGCCTACCCCCTTCCCCATGGCGGGCCATCAACGTGCATAGATACACTTTTCCTTACCAGCACTGTTGCCGGCCTGTGTTGAACATGCCCAAATCATTTCAAATGAGTTTCTCTAATAGATGCTACCCCTAAATGCTCTCGAAATTACTCATTTCTAATTTTTGCCTTCTTAGTTTTACCATATATTCACCTCAACATTCTCATTTCTGCTTTATATAGGTCGTGACATTCTACACTTCTTTCTCGCGATGTTAGGAATTGTCTCGCTAATATTTTACTTGCTTTTTAATATTTTTTTAAAAAGTTTCTGGTGTTAGATTAAAACAACTTGTTTTTTTGCCTACAGGAATTGGGAGCTCACGGCACCATGGACCGGCGTTCAGGTGAAAGTTCCTGTTATGTTTATTGTGGGAGATTTGGACGTGACTTACAACACTCTCGGTGCCAAGGAGTACATACACAGTGGTGGCTTCAAGAAGGATGTCCCATTTCTTCAGGAATTAGTTATAATGGAAGGAGTAGGTCACTTTCTCAACCAAGAAAGGCCAGATGAGATCACTGCTCATATATATGACTTCATCCGTAAGTTCCCGATCATCCATGTCACCTCTCAGCATTACTAATTTTCGGTAAAGAATGTTGCCTTCTAATAAAATGATAGATTACATGGGTTATCCTGGAGTTGGCACCTTTAGAAAGTGCCTGTATATCAAAGTCCATCATTTGTAGTTTATCAGATCATTGTAATTGCGTAATCATCGTGGTCTCGTTTTACTCTTTGCGCCTTGCAGCCTACATATATTCTTTTTCCAAACAATTTTACTGCTTTGCCTGAAACCAGAGAAGGAAACTTGCTGCTGTTGTAGAGATTAGAGCATGTGTCGATGCCTCTGGAGGTTTTTTTCTTCTTTCAAGCCTTTCTTGATTGAAAATATATAGTGTTTCAGAATTGGAAAAGTGGTCACAGAGATCTCCTGCGATCAAACAATTGGTTTTATTTCTTTTTTTTTTTCTTTCTTTCTTTCTTTCATTTTATATTGTAATTGTAGGTATCATTAAGGGGTCTTAGGGTTAGCTTGTGCTAACCTACAATGCTTAACTCAACCAGAATCCAACCTGGCGTGACTTGGAACCCACTGCTAAAATTCATAATTGGAACCCACTGCCAAAACAAATCACTCAAAATCTCTGTCCTCCTTTGTACTAGTATGGGCTGACATTCACTGGAATTGGAGTTGGACATAATGTCAAATTGATGAAGTGAAGAACTTCTAGACCCAATTGAACTTAAACTCTGCCTGATGCTTGTACACATGGGGATGTTGATTTTTGAGTGGTTTTGATTTAAGACGTGGCCCATTAATATTTCACTCTAATAATTCATGCATTAGCTCAAAATTCAATCAACTTTCAATTGATGGTATAACTTTAAAAGTGAGTTCCTTGACTTTTAAATCAACACATTTATTTATTATTTTATAATTTTATTCATTTATAACATTATTCTTTTTATTTTAAGTTATTCCACATCTTGACTTTCTTTTCTAAAGAGTTGGTCTTTAAGATTTTACCACTGTTTTTTCCCCTTTTCTTTTTTCAGAAATTCTTGAAAACAAAAATACTAAGGGCTTGTTTATTTCATGTAATTGAATTCCTAGGCATTCTAAGAAACGTATTTCTTAAAAGTGGTTAAAATTGAAGAAATGAAGGTGAACATCCATAAATGTTATTAAATAATCTTTTTAATGGAAAATGAAAGTAGGAAGATGGAACATGAATACCCAACCATGACCCTTGTCATTTACATCCTTGGAAAATCAAGGTCCCATTTCTTCATCCCTCACCTCTTTAATGCTCATTTATTGGAACACATTTTATTATAAATTCCTATGCACTCAGTTTCATGCATAGTGAAGGGCCCAAACTGAATAATTATTTGAGATTTTTATTTTGATTTATGCTTTTCTTTTCACATATTTTTCATTTGATTTTATACTTTTGAGTATTTAAATTTTAAAATTAACATTTTCTCTCCTTTCCATGAAGCTTTTAAATTTTAATATTGATCTTTTTTTTTTTAATGTTTATCACTCTCTTATCCCCTTGCATCTCACAGGTTCTTTTGCTGATTTTCATCTAATTTCAAAGATCTCAAATGGTGATACTGATTAGATTGTAATGTTGATTGACTCTGATACTACTTTCGTAGTTAGATGTGACAGAGAAACAAACAAACAAAAAAAAAAAAAAGGAGGTAAGAATTACGTCAAAGAGATGGTGCATAATTGAAAGAGAATTAAGGTCAGCTCATCCATTGTGATAGTGAAAATAACCGTCTGCTTTAAATCATTCATTCACTTTTGGAAACGAATCCTCCGCAATGCTCTACTATGATTCAGTTGGTGAGGAACATGTGTAGCGAGTGTGAATGTGTCAATTGGAGTATGTACTGAAGATATGGGGGAAAAAAATTCCATCCACAGTGTTTATATAATAGTTTGAATGCAAAAGAGGTGGCTAAACCACTGATATTTGGATTTATTTTAGCATGATTGCTATGTGATTCTAATGTGGGTTCATCATCATCATCATCATTATGGTGTTTGGCAAAGGTCACTTTGCCAAACAGTTCCATTAGTTTTTTTTTTTTTTTTTTTCCATTAATCACCTTATAATATTGAGGGTTATTCCCTGGCACTAAGTTAGAAACCTTCACATTATAGGTCACTGTTGTTTTTATCTAGTAAATAAAGATCTTGACAGTCTCTGAAGAGCTTTGAGAGTTTACAGGTGCAGGTCGTCTTTGTATATGGGGGCATCCCAGGTTTACCACAACCGGTTTTGGTGCAATAAGATTGATCGAAGAATGATAAAGCATGATAAGGAATATGAATAAGATTGTTTGGATTCCCACTAAATGAGATGTACATGCAATTTATAGATTTCAATCACCAATAAATTCTTTTTTATAGATTTCAATCGAAAGTGATCATTCCAAAAGCAAACTTCTGAATTGGAAATGGGGTTTCCAAGGACCTTTTCATGAGATTTTAACATTTTTTTTTTTCGTAACCCCGGTATCTCCCACCAGTCCAGTCGAGGAACCTTTAGCCCTTTTATTTTGAGAAAGAAAAAAATGCTTGATTATGAGAAGAATACCCTAAAAATTAGATTTCAAACATTAAATTTTGTGTTTTGGAAATTTTCAACCAGAAGTCATGTGGAAGTTAATTATCTTGTTTATCGAGGGTCCTTTTTATTTTTTAGTGACCTAGAGGAAAGACTATGAACTCATATGAGAAGACACCCAAATATCGAAGGGTCCTTTTGCTTGGATGAAATTGAACTTGCACAAATTCATGATAAATGGGTTCCAAAAGCCAACCCATTAGCAAGACCTTTAGTGCGGACTGCTAGGGATCATATCTGGTAGGCTAGTGGTGCACATGTCCCAATTTAAAAGAAGTATTATGGTGTTTAAATAGGCTTGCAAGTTGCTACCTTGATCCACACTACACAAGTTTCGGATCCCATGGGGCTCCTCTTCGTTTCCATAAGAGGAGTAGAGAATATGGGTTAAAGTGAAAAAGCATTAAAGCACTACTCCTCCCACTTTATTAGGGGGTTTGGGGGGTTGTTGGTTTTAAAATAAAGGGAGGGTAAAATCTCTGATTTACGTCACATCAAAACTTTACTCTGCTTTTTCCCTTTTTGTAATTTTTAATTTTTTTATCTTTCTTTTATGTAAGAGGAGTAAAGAGTATGGGTTAAAGTTAAAAGACACTACTACTCCCACCTTATTAGGTTTGGGGAGAGTAAAACTGAAAAGTGGGGATAAAATCTCTATTTTATTTCACATCAAAACTCTACTCTATCCTCTCTTTATCACATCAAAATAATTAATCAGAAGTAAAATCTTATATCACATCAGCCCCTATTTACTCCTTTTATACTCTACTTCTTGCTGAACAAACATTAGAGAATTTAAGAATTAAAAGAGAGAACGTCTATAGTGTGCACCTATTCAAAATCCATAGGTTCAAAATAAACACCCACCTAGCCCAGCGTAAGGGATATCTTCAAATTTTATATGGATAAAAGTTAGCCCCACCATAAAATTGACCATTTGATGAAAATGTAATTTATAAATATGATTAAAGTTTGTATCAATTGTTCTCAAGCTGTAGCTCAGCTTGTAGCGGACATGCATGAGAGAGTGCCCGTGAGTTTGCTAGATTCCTCAATTTAGAAAAAAAAAAAAAACAAGAAAGAAAGTGTATTGACATTTTCAATCAAATATTCAAGCTCAAGGTGGGATCAACTTTTAGGGGAGTAAAATGTATGGTTATACCATAAACTGAAACATAGTTCATTTTTCTAATCCACTCGAACTTCCAATAAATGAGAGCCCCAGGATGGAGTTTTTCACTCTTTTAACCTCAGAGGATCCGGATCCTGGACTCAACTTCTTATTATATTGACATGTTCTCCATTCATTCTCATTGGATTTATTTTGTTTGTTTGTTTTGTTTGTTAGAATTCTCATTGGAGTTGGCATGTCGATGCTTTCGATTTCGAAAGGTGCCCCCGCGTTATTATATATGACACCAATCAAACTGCGACCCTAGCGTTTGCTGCACCACATTTTTCTGCCCTTCCATCAATAAAGCTTAACAGGGCGGCTGGATATAAATCCCAAAGCAAAGCAACACGACAAAACAAGATTTTGAGTTCAGTTCTTCCAAACATTCAAGGAGAGAGAGAGATAATGAAGTTCGTTGGATGGAAAGATCTGTATAAGACCTATCTCTATGCAAAATTTGGACCCCATGAGATCATTCTAACCTTTTGATCGATAACCCTAAAATTTAATGGTATTTAGAGACATCATTTTTTTATGATTTCAATCTAATGGCGAAAGAAAAGTTGAACGGAGTGTCAAATTTGGACTTAAGCTATTTATGGTGGGGTAGTGTGTGTGAAAAGACTAGATTCACATAAGGTGAGTCCCATGACAAAAAAAGGAGGGGGTGAAAAAGGAGCATTTTTAAAGTGGGATGTTTTGGAGAATTACCCCCATATTATATAAATATATATATATATATATATAAGTGTGCGCACCTCAATGTGGGGCCC
Organism: Camphora micrantha; assembly: GCA_003546025.1. Lineage (NCBI taxonomy): Eukaryota > Viridiplantae > Streptophyta > Magnoliopsida > Laurales > Lauraceae > Camphora > Camphora micrantha. The sequence continues at coordinate 26,814,419 of QPKB01000011.1, forward strand.
ACCTAGGATTGAGATCTCGGGGGATTAAAAGATCTCATAGCTAGAGCCCTTCATCTCTACAAAAAATAGCCCTGACCCTAAAACCTATAATCTCCATCCGGTCCCCACAAGTATAATAGTGTACAGTACATTCAGATGTGTGTGGCCGTGTGCAGTTGATCCAACAACATGCCTCATGATGGTCTACAACATAAAAAATAAAGTGTTAGAAAATTCCGATGGTTTGCAGTAGGTGAAATAATGTGAAACTTTTTTTTTTCTTCTTTTTATATATATATATATATATATATATAGGATACATTTGTTTGTTTTGTATTTAATTCATGAGAATTTATTGCAATGCATTTTACCAGTGGCCTAAAATTGATAAAAGTTAAAAGATAAGATTCACCAATTTCATCAAATTTTAGTCTATTGGTGCCTTGCATAAATGTAGAAAATATTAAAAATTGATTTTCTTTTCGTGAAGCCTTTGTAGTGCAACCCTTGAGAGCTTTGGCTTACCCCTGCCCCGGCTCGCATATGTTGAGGGTAGGGTTTGGACAATCTCCGGCTGGCCCTGGTGGGCCCTATTCCTGAGCTCCATTTGGTTCTCCTGATCTACACTATTACAGTCCCGTTCCCTTATGTGGGAGTCATAAATAGTCAGGTCTTTGGTCTATTAACATATATAATTTGGTCTGATGCAGGAACTGGGAGCTGGCAGCACCCTGGACTGGGGCACAAGTGAAAGTTGCAGCCAAATACATCGTAGGGGACCTGGACCAGAATTACTTACTATATGATGGGCACCAAGGAGTACATAAACAGCGGCCTCTTCAAGAAAGATGTACCCAATCTGGAGGATGTAGTCGTAATTGAAGGAGTGGCTCACTTCATGCAGTAGGAAAGACCTGATGAAATTACTGCTTACATTCTCGACTTCATTCAACAGCACTGATCACTTCTGGTGGCCCACCACTTCATCTATACCATTAAATAAATTGACTGTTTTGATCATGATGGTCTTAACTTGTACTCAACTTCTGCTTATAAAATATATATCTTGCATATTCCTGTTTTAGGCAATTATCAAGCTCGTTCAACTTGGCAAGATTTACTGCCCCCCATCAGTGAACTTGAGTCTCACAATCTAGATCACGGGTCTTTTCTCTTATCATCAGACAATTCACAAGATTTTTGGGTGGATTCAGTTTTCAGTTGAATAGAAGAATCTTAATCTCTTTTTACAGTGGCCTAACTTCTCATAATCCAATATCCGAATCAGAAATAGATCACAAATAGTCATCAGAATTGGAACGTGGGCCATTAAGAGTAAAGCCTAGCACCAATGGTATGGTAAACTAAAAGTGGAGACTATCAACTATAGAGATCCAAAACTCTTCCTAATCCTACCCACAGCAAAATGGAAGTGGCAAGGGTGTCTCATTTTAACACAAGTGCCCAAGGGGAAAGAAAGGACTCATCCCTGTGCAGGTATTGCCTCACCTTTTGTGTACCATTCACCCATCTAGCTAGAAAAACAAAAAAAGTATCATTGTCCTGAGTGGAAACACAACCTATGGATCCAAATAGTGATTACAAAACTAGGAAGAATGGTACTCTCCAGCTTACGGATCCTCCAAACAGGGAAATCCTGTTTGACAATTATGGGGTGCCACGTGGAGGAGAGGATGTCAAATTAGATGACATCCCATCTCCTCCACTAATAATAATAATAAAAATCCTCTTCCCCTATGCGGCACCATCTAATTGGTCCAAATAAGATTTTCCTTTACGGTCCAAAGAGGGATCGGTTTCCCCAACTTAGATAATAAATAGTCTATCTGGACAAATTTTTTGGCAAGAATTTTGGACAACCCCTATGATAGTGATATTCAAGGGATATCATAGGGGTCATCCAAAATTCTGGCCAAAAAGTTTGTCCAGATAACATTACTCCTTAGATAAATCAAACGAAGACCTGCGGATTCCATGCTGCATAGGGAAGTATGGTTTCTGGAAGACTCCCACGCTGCAGAAATGTGAGTACAGTTTTTGGAAAGGAAATGCATACATGGGTTAGTATAATATATATGGGAGATGCTCCTATGAGAGATGCTCTCACCTTACCATGAGAGATAAGGTGGGGGCCCTCACATCCATATCCAGTGCCAACAACTTAAATGTAAGGCCCCCCACTCCTATCTCCCATATAAGGTGAGAGATATCTCTCATACGAACATCTCCCAATATATATTACATCAAAAGAGAGACATCATCACACAAGGAATTGAATACGCAGGAATTCATTACATAAAAAAAAAAAAAAAAAAAAGAACAGTCTTGTACAGTTGTACCCAACACCCAGAAAAGAAGCCCAATGGGAACTCATTACAGGGGAATTGAATAGATAGGAAAGAAATACATTTCACGATTTTCATGTTAGGGGTTCTTTGCCTCTATGCATGGGATATGAAAGTGGGTTTCACATATGTAAGTGGTACAATGCAAATGTTTAACATGGGAAACACATTACCATATTTTTCAAAATCAGCATTTTTATAAAAGTTAATGATTCCATCGATCCAATGACTTTATATGTATTTGGGTGTTTTAGATGCTTTTCACAAAATTTTGAAATTTCATGAAGATTTAAGATGTGAAAGTAAATGCCTTACTGTTTGTTATTAATATATGAACATCGAACAGTTGAGATGATGATTTGGAAGCATATAGAAGTGTAAAAAATGAGATTTATAGGTTAGGATTCTTGAATTTTCTAAAAAATTACTCAAAATCTATGAAGATTTAAGATAATCAGCTTCGAAGTCTTGAGACTCAATAAAAGTAGTTGATGAGATGACATCATATCTAATCCCAGCCCGTCTTCAACAACATAGCCTTCTACCCGGATAAAGCCCAACATAGACCATAAATGTCAGGCCTAAGCCCACCACTTTGATCAATTGAGCCAAGCCGAATTGGTTTCTTTACTCCTATGGTATGGGTTTTTTGGACAAATCATTACTAAATTACAAGCACTCATTATTTGGGCTGGGTTAGGCTTTGGGCTTTTTATTAATCCAAGCCGCCCAAATAATAAATTGGTCCATATTGTATATCCAAGCCCGGCGCATGAGCACCTATGAAAACTTGTATTGGTGCCTTTTTTGAAGTGGGTGATATGAAAGTAGGTCAAATTATCTTATTTGGCCGTGAGAATGACCTTATTTACACCATTTTTACACCCTATTATGCATTACACGCATAAATGAGTGCAAACAAATTTAATGATATGTGACCATTATACATGCGAATCATTTACATATGTAAACGAGTGCAAACAAATGATCAGTTAGTTTACCATATTGATGGATAATTTTCTTTTATGAGTGGATGGCATATACAACTCAGATCTATAGAGTATACTTGGCTCACCTTTGAAGTACTGAAACTTCTTTCACATTCTTATTCCTTTGTGATCCAGAAGAATGCATCATAACCTTTACTCACCATTGAATTCAATATAAAAAATATATAGGGTTAAAAGATCATTAAACTTTAAAATTGTTAAATCAAGGACTAAGATAATTGATGAGTCTGATTTTTCGTATAACTCTGTCGGCAAAGACCACTTTCCATCTACGTATACTGAGCCGAGCCTAGCTTAGCTCAAGCAATTTGAGCTCAAGTTGAGCCAAATCATTTAAAAGGCCTAGCTTTAGCGAGCGAAATAGCTTGTTCATGAGATGACAATCCACGTAGTAGGAAGGAGTAGATTTGTGGACAAAACCAATTCACAAGGAAAGTGCTTGGAACCTCAAAATAAAATAACACAGGCCATGGTTTGTATTCTCCAAATTTAGAATTACGAGTCGTTACTGGAACCAGGGTCATGTGAATTGTATTTTTGAAAGCTGTTAAAACTGAAGAAAAATAAAGATAGATAAATGGCCATCAAATAATTTTCTTTTAGATGAAAAAAATGAATTAGCGGGAGTTTAAAAAAAAAAATCAAAACCCAGCTATCACCTGCCCCGGTAAATCAAATGCTAGGAAAATCAGGATCCATTATATCTCCGCCTTAGTTTCCTTTTCAAACCTTTTTAGTCGAACCATTTGCGCCTTAGTTTCCTTTTCAAACCTTTTTAGTCGAACCATTTCACAAATCTCTTGTTGGCAGTATCTTCGTAGATAGAAAGGATATTTGGAGATTTTTAAATTTTAATTTTCTTTAGATATAATTAGGATCCAACCCAAAATGGATTGATGTAAATAGAATAAGAAAAGACAATTTCAAAACAAAGGACTGATAATATAGATTAGCACCAGCTCATTTATTAATTAAGTTATCAATCATGTGCTCAATCTAACAGCATGATCAACTCTTATTATAGTAAAATTTGAGACTATATCACTGGAATGGATGACATTCAGTTTGAGCCATCTAAGTTATGAATAGGTATAGGTAGGCCCCATGTAGAACCCCACATGGGAGACTACTCTGGACAAATCCCCACATCATTGAAGTCTTATAGATGCACTTTTCTTCTCTAATTATTTAATATTGGTTTCTTCTTTATTCAAGTTAGATCCATCTAAATTCCTTTTATATTCCTAAACAAAGACGTTGGTTTCAATCATAAATAAAATCATCTTAAAAATGGCTTAGTACTGGACAATTATATTATATTAAAGCCAAGCATTTTCAATCTAATTTAGACCGTTGATTACAATCTTGACCGTAAATTACTCTTCTATTATTTATTATCTCCTTTAACTGGCCACTTCTCATCCCATGCAATACCTATATAACTACACAAGTCCGCTCCCCACTTTTCCTCTTTCGTTTTAAATAAAACTCCTTTATGCCCGCCTACTTTCTGTGAAAATAGGTATATATTCTCTATCTATTTTACCTACTCTCAATTGTGAAAATAGGTACGGTCATATATTATATCCTTTTATTTTTTTATTTTTTCTAAAATCCACTATTAAACATTGTATTTGAAATGTCATTCAAGTCTATGCTTATTTTCTAATTACATAAATATTTGATTTATATTATATGAGTATACTCATGCTCAGCTAATGATGTCTCATTCCAAAGGCATCGAGTTCCACGCGGAGCACATGAGATGATTCATCGTTGGCATACCACCAGTAAAATTTTACAAAAAGAAGTATACAAGAGGACCTTGCAATAATCGTCACAGTTGAGACCCCAAAAGATAAGTCCAAAAGCAAATAGCCCCACAACTAAGTATAATAATAATAATAACTAGAAAGGTAAATGTTTTGTCCTTACCAAAGCAGTAATAGGACCAAAGGATTTTAAAATTTAAATACACTTCACCTGCAGAATCCGAAGGAGATCGTAATCGTGTCTGTGAGAGAGAGAGAGAGAGAGAGAGCAATATGGATATGGAAGGTATCTCACATCGGATGGTATCCGTGAATGGCATAAACATGCACTTAGCAGAGAAAGGGGACGGCCCGATTGTACTACTACTACACGGCTTTCCTGAGCTCTGGTATTCCTGGCGCCATCAGATCAATGGACTCGCAGCTCATGGTTTCCGAGCCGTGGCTCCAGACATGCGAGGCTATGGCGCCACGGACGCACCTGCTGCTGCTTCAAGCTATACTGTGTTTCACATCGTCGGTGACCTTGTCGCCCTCATCGACACTCTGGGCCAAGATCAGGTCTCCCTCCCTCAATCTCCCTAACCATCCATCTGAGCTACATCATCTCACCGTCATGCGGAATACTACTATTATTGTCATTGTTATTGTTGTTGACAAATTTTTTTTTTTTTTTTTTATGTGTGTGTTGATTGATGTGGAGAAAGGGGAGGAGGGAAGCATGTCTCTCAATCTCTGTTTTGTTTATCTTGTCAGGTGTATGTAGTCGGGCATGACTGGGGTGCATATATGGCGTGGCATCTTGGTTTGTTTCGAGCGGATAAGGTGAAGGGATTGGTCGCGCTGAGTGTTGCCTTCATGCCACGCAACCCTGCCATGAAGATTTTGGATTTCCTTCGCACACTCTACGGAGACGACTATTACATGTGCAGATTCCAGGTTCTTCTTCTTCGCTGCCTTCCATATGACCTTTCTTCTTTTATCTTTTAAGTGGGGGAAAAATATAGACTGGGGAACAAGGATCCTTTGATGCTGGTACCATACGCCTCTGTGAAGTTAAAGATCGTCCTCATGCATAGGATAGGATAAGGAAAAAAACCCAATCTAATTATTCCATGAATTTTATACCAGCTCAAGAATCAAAAATCAAGATTGATCATGTAAATTTTATAGTTTATATAAAATACATGAATCTTATGCTAGTCTACATCTAATTAATATATTTTTAATTGGATCTATACTTCACATAGGATTGATTTTAATTTAATTAGCATAATATGGATCTGAAATCTAAACATGAAACTGACTCCATCGCGTACGCCTGATCTAAAACGGCTATAGGATTTGGATGAGGCAATCATTTACTAGAATAGATGAGCTGTAACCCCTAACCCTTATATGTAGTTTTTCTTAGATAAGTCCCTTCTTATAATAGAGCCCTAGTTTAATTAGGATTTTAGATTCCTGTTCGCATAAAAACCTCTATTAATTAAGTTAGAATATCTTCTAAAGTGCAAAATGTATTGTATTGAAGTGAAGGTTTAAATTGAGACATGAAAATGAAAAAGAATCAAGTCATAAAATACTAAATTTTAAAATTTACCTTCTTAGCCTTTCATGATTTTGTAGCATGAAAACACCTTCACTTCAGCAAAGGGTAAAAAAAAAAAAAAAAAAACACCTCCAGCAGTCCAGCCAAAGAGGCCTAATGGGCATGGAACACATCACATGGAGTGTGTGCAAGCTCATGCCAAGCTGGAGGCCCACTTTAGATGCTTCCCTAATTTACAGCCTTTCAACGGGAATCAATTAGGCAATGGGTTCAAAACACATTGGGATGGCGTGATCATCAGGATCCACATTTCCAACCTATAAGGCAAGAAAGCAACTTGTCAGGCCAAAAGTGAAAGTGACAACACAGCTGTGCTGAAGTACGACTCGCGATAGCGAGCCTCATATTCGCCGTAGCGAGCGTGGACGGGAAACGTAGTCCGATCCGGACTCTATGAAAGAGTTTGACGATGAGTGGTGTTTTTGGTTATGGCCTTGCTGATGAATTTATAGGCCTAGCAGAGATTTCTCTTGATTCAGAAAATAGGAATCAAAGAGGACCATTGCCAAAAACTACAAATTTTTTATAAGTTACTACCACTTTCTTTGCCTTTGAATGCACTATTGTTAATTTTGAATGATGCTATTTTTTATTTTATTTTTATAGATACATAAAGCTTCAAACCCTACTATAAAATGGTGAGGTCAAGGTCCCACCTACCTACCTTGCAAGTCAGAAACTATGCATTTTTGTTTTCATTTCTTTATAAATACTCATACATTGAGTTTTGACTTTTGACTCAGTTAAGCCCGAGATTTTAAACTATGGAATTGCTTAGGTTTAACAGTTTTGAAACCTTTGAAAAGTGTCGTTAAAGTTGGTCCGGCCTAACTCTTCTAATTGACTAGCCCTGAGTTCAGTTAGGTTGCTTGATTGTGATGTTAGTTCATAGGTTCATTAGTATCTGTCCAGATTTCTCAGGTTCGAATGACATGATCTTATTGTTTTACAACAGAATCATCAATATATTTTTATGCTGTAGGAAGCTGGAGCTGCAGAAGCAGATTTTGCTCACACTGGAACCGCAGTTGCGTTGAAAAAAATTCTCACATTGCGCGAACCTGGTCCTGTTATTGTACCTAAAGGACGATCTGCGGATTGGCATAATAAGCCACTTACCTTGCCTAATTGGTTATCCGAAGATGACATTCGCTATTATGCTGAAAATTTCGACAAAACTGGCTTTACTGGAGGATTTAATTATTACCGAAACGTAGATGTGTACGTTATCAGCAGAATGATTAGTTTTTAAAAAGCTTTTGTTTACTTACTAATTACTATAGACTCTGAGTTAAAGATACTGGAAGAGTTTTTGAGTCCCCTTCCTTTATGTATGAGTCTTAAATAGTGAGGTCTTTAGTTTACCAAAATGATTGATGTGTGTGCAGGAATTGGGAGCTGACAGCACCCTGGACTGGGGCAAAAGTGACAGTAGCTGCCAAGTTCATTGTGGGGGAGCTGGACCTGACTTATGACAGCATGGGCATCAGGGATTATATTAACAGTGGCCAATTCAAGAAAGATGTACCCTTTCTGGAGGATGCAGTAGTGATGGAAGGAGCAGCTCACTTCATTCAGCAGGAAAAGCCTGATGAAATCACTGCTCACATTCTGGACTTTATTCAAAAGCACTGATCACTATTGGTGGCCCACCACTTCAACACTCTTTAAATAAAGGGACTGTTTTGATCATGACTGTCTTAATTTGGTTGGCCAAAGAAGCCTTGTGCTCAACTTTTCTTATAAAATCTCTATCCATCCTACATGTTCCTGCTTTGGAGTGAGATGTGTTAATCTTTTTTTTTTTATTTTTTATGAATGTGTGAGATGTATTAATCTTTCTCAATTGGTTTCAATGTCCATTCTCATATGAAAAACTGTCTGACTCCAATTGGTTTCAATTTGCTTTCTCATATTTAAAAACTGTTTAACTAAACGAGGGAGCAGACCTCTACTATCGCTTTTCCTCAAATTTAGTTAGGGTTGGCTCCTCCCCGGGTTGAAGTCTTTTGTTGGTTAGCAATTTCAAGAAACGTTTCTACATAAGATAACTTGAGAAGAAGAGGACTAACATCATCTAGTTACTCAGATCTCTGCCTGATGTGTCTAAAGAAGGAGGAATCAGTTAACAACCTTTTTCTTCATTGTGAAGTAGTGGCAGGTGTTTGGGGTCACTTCATTGGCAAGTGCGGTGTTGCTTGGTGTTGCCTGGAGAAGGTTGCAGACACAGTGGAGGCATGGATGGGAGGGCATTTTCTTGATAGTGGTCGTACTTTTTGGATGATGCTTCCATTTGTTATCATATGGAGGGAAATGAATGACAGGATTTTTAAATGTGACTTTCTTCCCTTTCGGTGTTGATTGATAGAATAACTATGAGGATCGCTGAGTGGGCTTTGATCAGAAAATAGTGATCCAATTTTAGTCTTAATGACATCATTCTAAATTGGAAAGTGTGCATGGGTTGCAGACCAAGTAAGGTGAGGATAGTTGTTCTTTAGTCTCCACCCTCTCCTAGTGTGTTCAAGTATAATGTGGATGGTGTTGCGAAAGGCAAACCGGGGTTGGTGGGAATTGGAGGTGTTCTTCGGAATAGCAAAGGGGAGGTTGTGTTTATGTTTTCAAAGCATGTGGGTGTTTACGATTCTAATGAAATGGAGGTTTTGGCTATTTTGGAAGCCCGATACTTTTCAAGATGCTTTCCAAGGTGAACTTATGCTGGAGAGTGATTTCTCTAATGCAAATTGTTTGGGTGTCTAATAGAAGTCTTTTTCCTTGGAAATTTCAATTCCTCTTTAATGAAATTTTATCTTTCACTACTATCACTGATGTTGTCTTTCTTCATGAGCTTAGAAATGCTAACAGTATGGCTGATGCTTTAGCCAAGCAAGGGGTGGAGAGAAGTTATCATTGAGAAGGTTTTATTATGTAATTGGGGTAGGGTGGGGTACAATGCTCTTGTACCATTTAGTTTGATTTTTTTCCTCTTTCTTTTTCTATGCTCGTGCCTCATTGTTATTTGTCATTTTGTATTCTCTCTATCTCTTAATGAAAGTTTCAATTACTGATAAAAAAAAGAAAAAAAAAAAAGCGTGGGGTGGGGTGGCGTACACAGCTGGACTATCAAACTCGTTCAACTTGCCCAAATTTACTGCCTATGAGTCAACTTGACTCATCAAGAGTGTCACAGCAGAGTTTTCAAAAATGATGTTACCAGCAGGGTCAGTAAAATTGTCATAGATGGGTCAAAGCATTGTAGATTGCAGGCCGTATCTTCATGGGCCACAATATAAAGAAGGGGAACATTCATGTGTATCTATCCCTCATCATAGGGTGAGGGACCGGGTTCTTCTGATTGATGTAACGTTCTCTGATTGGTGGATCAGAGGTGGGCCTACCGATGCAAGAATTTCAAAACTCGAAGTGCAGATGGTAACCAAAGGATGTAATTATCAAAGTATCGGGTTACCAAAGTAGGCCTGAGATAAAAAGAGGTTTGATTTCATCTTCAGTTGCGGTCTCTGCCGACAGAATGGGAACATTGAGCGGACTGGAGACTCTTAATTCCATTCTAACATGAATAGTGCGTCTACTTGAATGGAATACTAGTCCAAATTACTAATGCTCTACTTAAGTAATAAATCAAATAAAATAGAACTAACAAAATTATCTACCACATAATCACCACAAGAAGGTAGATATATTTTTTTATGTGAAAACCCTATCTAGGAAGAAAAACCACGATCTGAAATCAAGAACTATTGAGCAGTTATAAGATATACTCACAACTCCCTTTCCTAGTCAGTACATCGACCTAAGGACTGTAGTTTTTCTTGTACAACTTCTCCAGTTGCCACGACTTTCTCGCTGTGCACTGTTCTTCGCACTTGATCCAGCAGCATGTTGTCAACTAAGATGAACAATTTTCTACAAGAGAGTAGAAGGCAGATCTTCAGCACAACCTATCAATGGCTCTAAGGAGTCAAGGAATCTCTTCTAGGGTTTTCCCACCTTAGAATAATGAGTGAATTACTTGATGCACTTTTGATCTTCAATATGCACACCTAGGATTGAGAGCAACACCCTTTACATAACCCCAAATCCGTGCCTTAGTATTAGAATACAAATAGGACTCAAAGTATGAAACGCTAGTCTAAAAAAGAAACAAATCCGTGGCCCATTCTGAAAATTTTCCGCCATCCGATCGATAGAACAGAGGATCCGATCGATCAAGTCAAACCCCTGTTTTCGAAACTTTTTACTATCAGTACTGTTAACTAGGACCTGACAGACATCCGATCAATTAGACCTCTGTTTGATCGATTGGGCCTCATGCGTTCACTCGGACTTCTTCTAAATTCTTCACTATCTTCGTTTCAGCTCTTCTGGCGACACAACCATAGTCCATTGTAAAATAAATAGAAAATACAACTCAATGGATCCAAAGTTTTGTCCAACCCATGATTAAGCTAACACGAATATGATCCTAACATAACAGCTCTCATTTAATTCTAGGGATTGTTAGTTTCCATCCCGACGATGGATTTTTGGTGAAACGTGTCAACCTCTGGCTGCTTACCGTCAGAATACCACCAGAAGCTGTCATGTCTCAGGAAAGTCCTAAGCTTAATGAGTTTTCCCCGGACGAGACAGAGTGAGTGTGTACTCTCTGTCCCTCTTCTCTTTCTTAAGCACTTCTAGTTATAAGCCATTTGAGATTTTTTACTTAAGAAATAGATTAAGTATAATTTAATCCAGATTTTAAATTAAAAAAATCCAAAATCTAATGACAACTTAAAGAGACAAATACTCAAAATGTACAAATTATGAGTGCCAAACTTGATAGGATCCATAGCTTCAATATAAAGAAAAAATGGTAAAAAGGAATAGGTAAGGAAGGCCATAATAAGAGAAGAATAGAACACATTGTAGAAAGAGATGGAAAAAGTAACTAAGAAGAAATGTATTTGGGAGGTTTGGTGTTTGGTCAAAGGATAGGAAAAATGGTTTAATGAGCTGTCTTCTTGATAAAATTAAATGGCATAAAAAAAAGTTTGATAGGTTCAAGATCTATTTTCATTCATATTCATGCCTAATCCATCTAGGCATATACTTGATAGGTGTTTGGAATTTGAATGGACGTCCTCACAAATGGTGTTCATATTCATTGAGCTTCTAATAAGGGAAACATTAATTCAAAAAGGATAAACAAATGTTGTGCTATATTAAAAAAAGGTATAAACAAATGTTTATCCATAAAGCACGTGCAATGTTGTGGTATATGCGATGAAAATGTTTTTTGAATTATGAATGCATTATGGATTAAAAAAAAAAAAAAAAAAACCTAAAACCCATTTCGTTTATGAGAATTCTAATTTATCCTGTTAATAGGGGAAGGTGCCACTTGTTTAAACAAATGGTACACATCAGCTGCACATCATCATACTTTTCTTAGCAGCCTTTCATGTCGCATACAACGCTCTAACTATGACCCTTTCATGGCTAAAGCTGGTAAAACTGTTGCATTATGTGTTAATTTATTTAAGGGGAAAATATGGTTTTGAACCAACATCTAAAAAGGAGCATTGGGTTTTGGAGGAGAGAGAGAAGGAAGCTGTGGGTTTTGGGAGAAAGAAGAAAAAGGAATTCTATCAGGAGAATATTTTGTCATTTTATTAATATTTTCATGGAAAAGAGTACTTGAGTAAAAGAAATTGGAAAAACTTTTATACTCATTTGAAATATCCAAATCCTCATGTAGTATTTTGAAAAGGGTAAATTTCAAAAAAAAATATATATATATATATATATATATATACAAGATTTCCACAATTCTTTCAATCTATAGTCCTTTCCATAATTTTTTTTTTTTTTTAAATGACAAAATACTATTATCTTATGATAAATTTTAGTTTTTTCTTATCCCCTAGTCTCCCCAAGATTGGCTATCTTGATTTTGATGATCATACCCTCTTAATGAAGTTAGTTTTAGTAATCTGGAATCCCCCTTTTTTAAACCTGTACATGAAGGTCATTCAAGTCATTGAAGTGGGCCCCTCTAGGTCATTTAGGTTGGACTTAATCATTTCTCTAAATGATTTATTATAGAGAAATTCTGAAAAAAGACATAAGGGTGTTTTTTTTTTAATTTTTTTCATTTCTCATAATTTCTTCTTTTGGAGAGGACTTGATTGAAAGAATTGTAAAAACTTTTATACCCTTTTTTTTTTTTGAAATATTCAAATCTTCAATAGTGTTTTGAAAATGAGCCAAAAGTTTTATATGTACTTTTTTAAAAATTTCCCAACTTATTATTATATTGAAAGTTTTTATTCTTTTATTAAAATCAGACGTACCAAACAATTTATTTGTAAAATGCATTTAAGTGAATTAGCTCTAATTTCTAATGGATAAGTGCTACCAAACAAGCCTTATACGAAACACAAGTTTAAAGTCTTTCATATTAAGGATTGCATTGGAGCATGTTTGGCTGGGATTTATAAAAGCCACAAGTGCTTACTAAAGTAGCTTTTCAAAAGAGTAAATTCCAATGGTACAAAAAAAGTAGTTTGGTTGTTTAGACCAACGACTTTAGTACAATTTATGAACTTTTGCAGGACAACAATAAATGTAAATGCAATTTAAGTCATATTACCATTTAACAATGCACGGGATAGGTGTAAATGCAATTTAAGTTATATTTTTTTTAAGGATGAGTAGTTTTTTTTTTTTTTTTTTTTAAGCTTTGCCACACGAGAAGTTTTCCAATTTTTTGGACTGGACTAATCCCTTCGGACCCATAAGGAAGCCGGATAAACTCCCCTACAGTCCAATGCGGTAGTGTAGTTACAAACCTATAACATCGGGCCGCATACAAACCGTTGTACTAAGCGAAGTGAGCTATCTCTTGGGGTTAAGGAACAGTTGATTATACTTAAACTTGGAGTTTGCCAATGACTATAGCTGTATTCGTGAACGGCATAAAAATGCTGATGGCCCAGTTGTGCTCCTCATCCACGGCTTCCCCGAACTCTGGTACTGTTGACGCCATCAGATCCTTGGGCTCTCAGCTCGTGGCTATCGAGCTGTGGCTCCAGACATCCGTGGCTCCTTCTCTCACGAGCTACACCGTCTTCCACATCGTGGGAGACCTCGTCGCCCTCATCGACTTCCTCGGCCAAGACCAAGTAGTCTCACTTTCTGTTCTGCCTGACTTCGTTACATTAGCTCCCTTTATAAATACAAAGGGTCAATTTGTTTTGGGCCTGCATGAAGTCCATCGAATACATGAGAATTTCTTGTCAAATCAATAAGCTCCATCAAAAGGTTATTAAAGAAATGAGGGGCGAATACGAAACAATGGAGATATTATCTATGGGTCTTCTTTTTTCTTTTTATTTTTGGGCTGACGTAGGTGTCGGTGAACCAAGACTAATCTCCCGGGTGACGCCCCTCCAAACCTATAAAAAACACAGATATTATGGGCCATTTTCTTTCTCAGATTTGAATTACTAGGATTATCAAGTGGCTATCATTTTTGTTATCACCTTTAATTTATTGGATTTGAATTACTAGGATTATAGCGGTGTATTCAAATTTTTTTTTTTTATCTCCCCTTGATTCAGCTTCTGATATAGGAGACTGGAGAGATTATTTGTATTGTTGATGTGATTGGGATAGATGAGGAACTTGTCTCACTCTTCTCTCTGGGTGTTATCTTTTCTCAGGTGTATGTGGTTGGGCATGACTGGGGTGTATTGATGGCGTGGTATCTGTGTCTGTTTCGACCAGATAAGGTGAAGGGATTGGTAGCGCTGAGCGTTAACTTCATGCCACGCAATCCTTCCATGAAGGTCGTTGATAGCATTCGTGATCACTTTGGCGACGACTACTACATTTGCAGATTTCAGGTTATTCTTCGATTCCCTGCTTCTATGTAAGTATTTAATTTTTATTATTTTTATTTAAGGTTTTTTCTTTCTTTCTTTTTTTTTATACCAAAAGCATCATCAAATATCCCTATATCTCAAAAAGCATCTTAAAATACATGCAATACCCAAACGTATCTTATACCTTATACTTTAATTTTTCCTGGACCAAATTGCTCTTCAACCTTGTTCTCACGACATCGAGACTTAACCGCATTCGCATAATGAAGTATTTCGAGAATTTTTATTTTTGTTTCAATTCTTGAACTCACTGGTTTATTCAGGACATCATAAGTAGTTAACTTTTATTTTAAACTCGTATTCTAAAGCAACAAACGTAAATGAAAAACAGCATCAACTTTGAAAGTAATCATCTCCATAATTGTAGTAAATATTTATTTATTTGATAACGCTTTTAGTAAAAATACCATTTATTTATTTATTTGCAGTTAAGGATTTAGAAATAGGCGCCTCTAGGTTCGTATATACATCCCTGATTTGGCATTTTAATACCTTCACATGCCAAAATCGATAAAAAATAATAATTTTTGAATGGTTAAATTCAATTAAAAGGCTAGAAATACAAAAGGACTATACTGACAAGCTTCAAACACCTCAAAGAAATAAAAAAGCATAGCAAAGAAAGCCCCCATCATGAGGTTTCTAAGATTACAGCTTGGCATTTTGCTTACGAAGATTACAATTGTGCCTTTACATCCATTGAGTAGAAATGGATCTTCATAATTTAAGAAAAAAGAATTGTTGGTAAATACCTTTTAAGGTTTCTAAGATTTAGAAATAGGCCCCTATGATTTCAGTATTTGGTATACGTCTCTGTTTTGGCATCTTAATACCTTTCATATCCAAGAATGTGTATGTTGTGAACGGTCTCTCTCTCATTCTATCTATCATTCATGTGAAGCTAAATCGCGTGTTACAAGGCCACAAATCTAAAACTAAATTGCTTGAATTAAATGTTTTAAATGAGTTTTAGCTTAATTCCACTTGAATAGAAGCTGGGACCACTGTGAAGTTATCACTACAAAACATTCTTAGGCATGTTTGATTTCTTTAATTGAATAAATAGGAATCAGAAGACACTTATTTATAAAAATGGCTATAATTGAAAAATGAATATCAATTTCCAAAAATGACATAAAACTGTCTCCTCAGTCTTCTATAATGGAAAAGGAACCACAAGGGAAATTGGGAAGTGAATGCCTAGCCACCCCTAGTAATTTTATCTTTTGGCTACATTGGATTAGTGGTACAATACTGGGGGTCAAACTTTGGATACCAGGGAATAGGGATTGAACCCATGTCATCCTTTGGAAGTGAACTGCCTCTACCCCTGAGCTATTAAGTGGTTTGGCGCCACCCCTAGTAATTCAAGTTGATCAAGGATCAACCATTGGGTATGCCACTCTTCCCATAGTTTGCGGGCTCTCATTTCCACTTGTGTAGGCTCTCTTGGTCTTAGCCCCGTCGGCTAGGTTGCAAACAAAAAAAAAAAAAAAAAAAAATTATAGGAAAAGTGAGGGTTGCATCTATGTTTCATCGACCAATATCATTTTCTTTATAAGCTACCATGTACCAACCTAAAAGCTTAAGCGCTGATAGATGGAAGACCCAAACATGTCTATGAAGTCCTATCAAACTCATAAAGTCCTATCAAATTCATTATTTAGGCAATGAGGGATGTGAGACTTTCTTACATCCCTTGCCTTCGTAAGAGTCTTTATAACCCATTACTAAGAATTTCTATGTTATGTTGTAGGAACCTGGAGCTGCAGAAGAAGATTTTGCTCTCACTGGAACTGCTACTATAATGAAGATATTTCTCTTAGTACGTGATCCTGGGCCTCTCATCGTACCTAAAAGAGGATTTGCAGATTGGCGCAATAAGCAGATTATCTTGCCTAGTTGGCTGTCAGAAGATGACATTCGCTTTTATGCCGACAGTTTCAACAAGACTGGCTTTACAGGAGGATTGAATTACTATCGAAACTTAGACTTGTATTTTATCTGCATTGTTTGATTGGCAAAACAACTTTTAATTTCTATGTTGAAGCTTTGGACTTAATTAGGGTGACATAGATCAGTTAAGGCTTGTTAACCTTTAGTGGTTAAAAATAAGGATAGAAGGTGAATATACAAAAATGACCATCAAATAACCTCCCTTCCAATGAAAAGTGAATGAGGGAAGATGAGAATGAATCCCAACCAAGGTCCCACTTACATTGCTACTTTAAATCCTTCATTGACACCTCATATCACCCACATTTCTCTCTAATAATCATTTGATGAAGCTCATTTGACCATGAAATCTTATGCTTAATCTTCTCTTGCGAGCATCCACATAGTATCTAGCGCATGAAAGTCATTCCATTCATCTAGAGTGGGCCCTCTTGTGTTTAGGGTAGGCATTGAATTTCATGCACTGTGTGCTTAATGGATTCCCTCAAGAGATATGCTTTGTATTCAATTTCTATGTATTCCAATGTAAACTTACACGCCCTTAGATTGTAATTTGGGTCTCTTTAAACAGCTTGGATTCCTCCTCCTTTATACCATAATAATCTTGAGTAGTGAGGTCTTCAATTCATTAACATGATTGATTTGTGTGCAGGAATTGGGAGCTGGAAGCACCCTGGACTGGGGCACAAGTGAAAGTAGCTACTAAATTCATTGTAGGAGACATGGCCCTGACTTTCAACACTTTGGGCACCAAGGAGTACATAAACAGTGGCCTCTTCAATAAAGATGTACTCTTTCTCAATGAAGTAGTAATAATCAAAGGAGCAGGTCATTTTATCCACGAGGAAAGACCTGATCAAATCACTGATCATATTCATGACTTTATCCAAAAGTACTGATACTACTGGTGGCCCACCACTTCATCGCCCTTTATAAATAAACTGACTCTATAGATCATGATGGTCTTAACTTGCATTACTAAAGACTTGTAGTCGATTAAATCTAATAAAATCTATATACATCCTACATATTCCTAGTTTGGAGTAAGATGCATTCATCTTTCACATTTGGTTTCAATGTGTTTTTTTTTTTTTTTCCTTGAAAGCCAGTGGGGGAACCAAGAAATTTACTGAGGAGGGGCCACTATGTAAAAAAAATATATAAAGTTCTTGGAGGGGCAAAGTTAGAAATTAATTTCTGGGGGGCCATGACTAGGGGCGGACCCAAAAAATTCTCCTTTGGAGGCCTTCAACGTAAAAAAAGAAATCTTAAGGGAGGGGGCAAATGTAAAAAAATCATTAATTTTAAGAATTTGCTGGGGGTTGTTTTGGACTTTTTTTCAGGTCTGGTACTTGGGTCTGCCCATGGCCATGACCCCCCCACAGCCCCCCTAGTTCCGCCCCCATTGAAAGTTATTGATATATTAAACAGGGAAAGATCACATATTAATGAAAGTACATATAAAAAGAACTTAGAGACTACATTCCTATAGAAACAACATGCTAACCTACTGAGATACAAAGTAACAAATATATTCAAAGTAAAAGCCTACAGTATATACAACTATAGAGTATATTCTTAAGGCTTGATGACTTGTTTCATGTGTTGCCTCTCCACTGATTGTTTTTATATTTCTTAAGAACTCCTCACGTGAGTTAATTAGAATCTTGATCGCCTAATAATATTGTGGCTGACCTTCTCGTAATCCACTCTCCAAATGACAAATAGATCACAAATAATCAGGATCAGAACCTGGACCCATCTGAATAAAACCTAGCCCCACCGTCATCTAAATTGAAAACAGCGACTGAATGTACAATGGTGAAAAGTAATGAATTATTTCATCCCATCCATAGGAGACTAGGATAAACATGAAAAGAATGAAACGTAAATGGATTGCTACAGAAGTATTATAAATCTTTTTTTTTTTTTCGACATCTGCTCCACGAGTCCAGATCCTTGTTTCGTTGAATTTCCGCATATCTTGAGCGCAATCTGTATAAAACATCATCATTTAGATCAGAAACCTAATTATTGCTTGAATCCAAGCCTATTATATTCGAATGCAAACATGTCCTCATTTAGATCACAAAACTCTGTTTAAAATAAATTTAATCGGAAAAAAACCAAGTTTTTCTCAAGTTTCTAATGCTTGATTTTCACTCAAATCCATATAATTCTTTTTTAAATCCCATAACCCAATTTAAATTGTGTCAAAATATTGGGGGTAATTTTGATTTTGATTTTTTTTTTTCTTTTTCAAATTGAAAAGTGTAAAAGTAAATTTTATATTTAAAAAAAAAAAACTTTTTATACTATATTTGGCAGTGTCCTTTCAACCTTTAAATTTGGGCTTCAAGATTTCAACATTTTAAATGAAATGACATTCTACTTCGTTTAGAAATTTGTAAAAATGGGCCCTATATCTATGGAATACGTACATGAGCATTTTCTTTAATATTTCATTCATATTTATTTATAAAAGCTCAATGTTATGAAGGGCCAGCTCTTCGTAATTAGGTAAAATTTGGCAATGGCCCTTAGAAGAAGAGGATGTCCAATTGAATTGTTTAAGTTTTCAATAGGGGGAGCCTTAGTGGAGTTGAATTCTTTCACAAAGATTTAGGAAGAAGATAGTGAGAAAAGGGCAGCCTAGGAAATAAAGAGGTTTTTTTTTTTTCTTTTTTGAAAGGTTGATTTTTTAAAAAAAGGTTAGTGAGAAAAAAGTTGGTAATTAACTTCAATTTTAAATTCCCATAAAGTTCCCCAGCTATATTGTTCTTGAAGGAAAGAAAGTCAAGCAAATGATAACTGTTCATTTTCTTCATTCCAAAAGCATCTTTGTCTCGTTAGCACTACTCTTTCGAAAAAAAAAAAAAAACGAAAAAGAAACCCTTCAGATTGTTTGCTTTGTATCGAATTACTTAAAACTTATGATAATTGGACCCACGGGATGATGGTTGCCAAAAGACAGACTATTTATAGGGTTTCACCTATAATTCTGCAATTTTGCCTCTCTCATGAGAATACAGTATATAGAATTAATAGATCCAAATTCCAATACTAAATAAACAAATGCATTTCCAGCTAGGGTTTGCAAAATCTTACCCAAACTCGAACACAATGTAAATGGGTCGGTTACTATTATGAAGAACCTGATCCGAATTTAAGCGGGTCGGGCTAGTTTTAGCTTAGTTAACTTGCGCAATCCGTATAAACTCATTTAAGTAGGTTGGTTTAAGGACCGTATACACAAACTCATTCAAATTATCTAATACATTTATAGTGGTTAGTTTAAAGATTGGATAATTAAATTCATTTAAACAATTTGATGGTCTTAACATTTTGGTACTTAAAGTGGTTATTCTTTTATTATAGAATGAGTTGACGTTGTGTTGGGTTTCTTCCCTTGCCAACTCAACTAAACTGTAGCCTTTGAAATGGATAGGGTCCAGGAAGGCTTTTACAAGTCAGGTCAGATTAAAAGGTTTGACCTGCACTGAACATTGGTTATGCGGGTCAGATCAAGTTGTCTCAAGTTTGGTAGGGATTGTAGTTACCCAAGGAGTTAAATGAGATTCAACCTCAACCCATCTTCAACCCATAGATGGGTTTTGTCAGCCCAGCCCATTTTGACCCGACGTAACCCATTTGCAACTCCCAGTCCCAGCATTTAGAGAACTTTCAAAAAAAAAAAAAAAAAACCCGAATTCTTTCAATCAAAGTGGCACCTTAGAATATACCTCTTGTAAAAGAATACTGAAAATATATATATTTACAGCAAAACCATCAATCTAACCTCAGAGTATTCGCGGTATACTTCCAAGTTCCAAGTCCCCCAACGGATCCTTCACTGCAAAAATCATTGCAGCATCATACACCATAGTTTAAAGGGGAGTGTTCATGTGCATCTATCTCTCACCATAGGGTGAGGCACACTTCCATAAATGGGATTTTCAAGTACAAAAAGTAAGTTTTCAAGTACATAGGTGAGGTACACTCATTTGTCTTCATGTGCAAAAAGGGGAAGTGTCCCTCACCCTATGGTGAGGGATGGATGCACATGAACATTTCCCTAGTTTAAAATGCCAAAAGGTATTTAAATTTCTCACTATAGTTTAAAAAAAAAACCCGTAAAAAAGTTACTTTATTTCTCCATTAAATGACAAAAAAAACTATACAATCAATACAGAAAGGCTAAAAAATTTACATAATAAACAATTAAAAATAAAATACAATAATAATTTATTTTTATTTTATTTACTTTTTTCAAAATAACATTTACTTTAACTCAACTCCATTATGTTACTAGTAAGGTGTGGCTACATCCACCCTGGTCAGAGGGGGGATCAATTGCCTACCCCAACACGTCGTATCATTGGAAAGTGTGGACATTGGAAACATAAACCACTCGACGCATTTAATCTCTTCCAATCAATCCATCCATCCATCTACAGTATAATACATACAGACAACTCTTTTATCTTCTCGGCGATTAGACTGATGTGACATTCATATGCAGAAAAACGCAGAACGTATCCAATATCATGTGCACATACGGCTTCAGTGACTCCATCTAGATATATATCACACGCTCACGCAAAAAGAAGGATAGATGCCTACACCATCTAATCTTCAAAGTCCATCAGTAAACATCAGTAATCACTCACTGCAACATTGCTAGTTATAGCAGTTGCAAGATAGGAGAACAGTGAGGAGCAACACAAGATGGGAATAACGGAAATGGAGGTGGGGGCAGATGGGGTGGCCCTGATAACCATCATCAACCCACCTGTGAATTCATTGTCCTTTGATGGTACGGTCCTTTTGGATTTTCCTTCTAGCCTCAAATTTTTTTTTTCTTTCTGTTTTTCTTTCCTTTTTTTGCCCCTTTTTTGTGTGTTCTTTGATCTCTTTGTAAAGAACATGGTTTGGATCATTTGGGTTGTATTTACACTTTAATTGTTGTTAATGACTCTTGGGGCCTGTTTATTTATTGGAATTTGTGACTAGAATTAGGGAGGTTGGAAATTTTTTGGATATGATGTGAAATTTTATCTCGTGACATTTAAAATCTCTTGACATTTAAAATGTTGTAGTTTTTTCATTAGAGTTTCAAATTCCAACCATCCAAAAGACCTTTTCGAATTCTTAACATTTCACTCTTTATACCAAATTTCAAATACTCCATATAAAAAAGGAATTTGGAATTCCACCTTAAGGAACAACTTTTGAAAAATTTGAAATTCTTTCTTTTATGAATTTTTGAAATTCTGATAAAAAAGCGGGCCCCTCGTGTTTTATATTATATTTATGAGGTTCATGCATCAAGACACTATGAAAAAAAAAAAAAGATTTTACTCTTCATTCTCAACATCCTGAAAGCTGTAGATTATGAATCTCCCTTTTACTGGAATGGTGGAGATTAAGTGATTAACTCTTTTTAATTTTTTTGTTCCTTTACATGATCGAAACCTGAGACTGTCTTTGTTGATCTTTGTGAAACTTCTAGCGTCTTGAAAGGACATGGAGCTAAATGCACTATAAAACAATTTCCTATATTTCTTTCAGTGTTCATGTGAAGTGGAGTCATTGGAATTTTTCAGATTCATTTGTATGATATGTGGAGAATAAATTATTTTAAGTTCTTTGGAATGAATAGATTCTTAAGATGGAGGTGTTGAAATTTGTAGATAAGGGGTGTTGCTGTTTTATTAAAAGATCTTTTAGTACTGTTGTTTTGATTAAGAGAAACTCTTACATAAAGGGGACTGTACAATACAACACCTCATCGATCAAACTTTGTAAATAATTCACATCTTTTCAATTTCCAGAGATCATTTGCAATGCGTGTATGTAAGGGAGTAGTTTCCGTTGTCCAATTTCTTGATGTTATCAAGGATGAAAATAGCAATAACGGCGAACGTAGCGGCTTTCCGCCAAAACGCTACGTAGCGGCATAGCGGTGCGATTTGGAAAAATCGTCAAAAAAATATGAAAAAAAAATCTAGAAAATGTATTTTTTTTTTTTTTTTTTGCAAAAGTAACTAAGGTAAGGGAGCATAGCGGTCCCCTCACTGTATGAGGTCCTGTATCGCTGTATAAATAGAAAATAATAGTAATGATTATTTTTTTCACATGTGTTCATGTTGCTTAGTTATGCTAACTTAGAAACTAATGAAATGCTTATAAAAGAAAAAACTATGCCATGAAGTTAAGACTTAAAAGTACTTAGAGAAAAAAAATACATCTACCAAATGGGGTGTCTAATAGGATGTACTTAGAGAAGAATCATTGAGAAGAACTCTCTGTATTGACTGTAATTTTGCGAGATCATGTGGTTTTTGGTGTTCTTTTAAACATAAAAGGGTAGAAGAGTTGTGTAAAAATGTTATTTGGAGAGAAGAAGAAAAAAAAATAAGTCATATTATGCATTTTAAAAAAATTTGGAAAGTAGAAATTTTTCTCATCCCGTAGCAACTTTGTAGCGGTTGTAGCAGCCCCGTAGCGGATGTAGCGGCCGCTACAGGTGCGACGGCAGATAAATCGGTCGTAGCGTGGCGGTGGCGGCCGCTACAGCTGATATAGCGTAGCGGCCGCTATTTTCATCCATGGCTGTTATTGTAACTACAGTAGTATATGAGCATTTGTTGTTCATTGCAATTTAATCTATAGTTTCTACTTTTTATGCTGTCCTCTCATTCCCAAGATGGAGGTTCTTTAAATGTTTAAACATCCAAGTTAAGGGGGTAGCACCCCTTGTTATATTGTAGGTTAATTCTACAATTGTTTGAAAAATGTACTAAAAGCCTCTTTTGTTACTGCAGTATTATTTAGTTTAAAAGATAACTATGAGCAGGCTTTACGAAGAGATGACGTGAAAGCAATTGTTATCACTGGTAAAATGGAGTAATTCTATCATTTTTATTTATTAATTGGCAATGAGATGAATTACTGATGCAGGGGGCTTACAGATATAGTTAATTGAGCAGGTTCTAAAGGGAAATTTTCTGGAGGTTTTGATATCACTGCATTTGGTGGAATGCAAGGGGGAAAGAGTATGATTAACATTTTATATGCCTTCAATTGTTAATAATAAAAGTTACTATTTGTTAGTTAAACTCTCATATGTAAATTTCACAGACAAGCAGCCAAAGCGAGGTTACATATCTATGGATGTTTTTACCAACATGTTTGAAGGTACAAACTAGTTTCATCTTTTTTCATCTCACTTCTGGTATTTTTTAATGTTGCATTTGGATAATCTGTTGTTTTCATGTTTTTCCCCCTTCAGAGGTTAGAATGCTTTTGGTCCCACAATTGACACAACAGTGTTCTTTTATGGGAAAATAGGCAGTATGACGAGTACTTGCCACTATGTCAATTGTGGGGCTGACAAATGTTAGAATCTTAAAGTGATTTAGAGTTGCGCTGATGATTACCTCCATGGTTTATTTTTTTCGGACTTTTCAGCTGCCAGAAAGCCTTCAGTGGCAGCAATTGATGGCCTTGCTCTTGGTGGTGGGCTAGAGGTTGCAATGGTAATGTCTCATGATTTGTTTTTGACATGCCAGCATATTGATTTATATTTTGAGATAACCCATGTTGTATAATCCTATTGTTCTTAACTTGTCAAGGTTTGTCATGCTCGCATTTCTACTTCTACTGCTCAACTAGGCCTTCCAGAGCTTCAACTTGGAATAATTCCTGGATTTGGAGGTATAACCGTATGCATCCAAGTAAGAATTTGGATGCCTAAGTCTTCTTTGGCAATTTGGATGTTACTTTGAGTGTATAGCTTTCTTTTAGTATCGGCTTCATGCAGCAGATATACACATGCTAATGTTGCTAAATATTTGCTTGTTGGAACTATCTTTCATTTGTTGATCTGTTGTCTTACATTGCACATTTCATCAATGTACGTCCTTTTTTGCGCACTCATTGAACCCACATCCACTCAAACAGGGTCTCACATAAAACAAATTTAGAAGAATATGTTTTTTTTTTCAGAATATTATCTTCATGTTTTTTAAAACTAGGTGCACTTCATGTGTAAATGGTGCCCGATCAACACAATTAAGTTCGTTTGATGGATTATTCGATTACCTATCCAATAAGCTCGACATTGTGCAACTTCGAGAAGTTTTTAAGAAGCAATGGTCCATTTAGCTATGAGGTATAGTATAGGCATGGATTTTAGGTGTTTTAGTTTCTTTTAATGTTAATGTCCATATGTGAAGTTTCTATTTGTTGGAGAGCCCAAAGTGGCTGTATAACAGGGAATTGCATACCTATTGGGGAAAAAAAATAAAGCAAGTTCTATACATGTAACTAAGGAACAGCCATAATCATAAAGTGAATTTATTTTCTTGGAAATTGTGGAGTTGCTTCCTCCTTATCCTAGATATTATGAAGTCTTCCCCTTCATGGTACGAAATCATGTAGATTATCTTGCATAAGAAGACCGAAGCACCAATTCAAGGCCTCCTTCCTGCATCAATTTCTACGGAATCAAACTCGCATGAAAATATGTCCCCTTGAAATGGCCGTGTATGCATAATCATTTTATTTTTTTCTTTTCATGTTGTTGGACCTTGCTGGGGCTGCTACATTATATGCAACCTTGCTGAGAATTGCAGAGAAATGTAGGCTGTATTGATGTGGAAGGTTGAATATTGCATAGTGTCCATATTCTGCTGGTTATTACAGAGTAAAAAACTATTGCACTATTAAGTATTGGGACTGTCTTCTGAAGAAACACCTGTTGAATTTTAGAAAAATACTTGTGGAAAGACATCAATTTGTTGTAATGATCAATTACATCCCATCACAATTCAATTACTTGCTAAAAAAAAAAAGCATAGTTTTCTTTGAAGGAAAATGTAATTTGTAGTTTTGAAGAGGGTGATTTTGTTATATTACTATTCATGGTGTAGAATGTTAGACAGTTTATTAATGTGCCACTTACATGATCTAACTGGTGCCCATTTACCTATTGTTTATTTGTAATATCAAATTATCTAACAGGGGAATGAGATCAGAGTAGATGTTTCTATACATGATTGTTTCTATTGGGCTTTTCATGCTCTTCAAGATAATTTATCTGTCTCATTTCAGGTACACAGCGACTCCCACGTCTTGTGGGCCTTTCTAAAGCCCTTGAAATGATGCTGGTATGCTATTATTATTGATGCATATGGTTACACTTTCCTATACTCGAGGGTTAGTCTGAGTATGTGTGTTCTTGAAATCATGCAGATTTAGTATTCATTTCTTTTCTTAGCAGAAATGCATGGGCTGTCTGAGTTTGGCATTTTATGCCAAAAATTGGATGCCCACCTATATGGCACCACAAACACAGTGCTGACACAACCAAGGGCAGTCTAACTGACATACCCAGAGCTTAAGTTTGGGGTTCATTGAAGTGCACCCTATTGTTTGATTTTCTAAGTTACTAGAATTTCTGACACACCTATGCAGATGTCAAAGCCAATAAAAGCTGAGGAAGCTCAGGCATTGGGTCTGGTGGATGCCATAGTTCCATCAGATGAATTGGTAATGACAGCTCGTCGTTGGGCTCTGGACATTGTGGAACGTAGAAAACCATGGATTGTTACTCTTTACAGAAGTGACAAGTTAGAACCTCTTGGGGAGGCTAGAGAGATTCTTAAGTTTGCAAGAGCTCAGGCCCGTAGACAGGCTTCCAATCTTCAGCATCCTTTGGTTTGCATTGATGTTATTGAAGAGGGTGTCGTTTCAGGCCCTCATGCTGGACTTTGGAAGGTAAGTACCATTAATTTTAAGCTACACATCTTATTTAAGCCTTTACAGACTATGATATGATGTCAAGTATGGTGTTGTCAGGAGGTGGAATGTTTTGAGCAACTTCTTTTGTCTGAAACCTGCAAGGCTCTGCTCAACATCTTCTTTGCACAGCGAGCAACTTCAAAGGTTAAAATGAATTATACTTTCACGTACGCATTTGTGAATTTATAGTCCTTGGGCATTGGCTGGTGTCTTGAGTTGATGGCTTCACATAATTAACTTGTTTATATTTTGCTTTTCTTAACTAAAACTTAGGAGATTCTGTTAAAAGTAGTACAACATGTATGGGGGGAATTCGGAATCCGAATCAATGAATATTGGTCACTCAAATATCCGACAAAGCTGTTTGCAAAATATCTGCTGTTGGAGATAGATCTTCACACAATAAAGCTCAGATTAGGTTCTGTTAGGGATAATTAACCTAAGATAAGATCTGGTATTTCTATTGTGCTTACTGGAAATCAGCCGCAAAGTTGATCATAGGGAGTGTATTAAAGATCTTGATGCTACTAAAGAGTGCCTGGCTGGACCCTATTATGAAGCGAAAAAGCTCTGTGACATCAATCAGTGGCGGACCCTGGCATTGGGTATTGGGCAGACCTCGAAATGCCCGAAAGGGCCTGTGGGATAAGACAGGCTGTGCCTCATCAAAAATATGCCCTCACCCGCTCAAACGATAAAATTATGAAGAAAATAACATTATGGCAATCATCTGCCCCCCTCAAGCTAAATTCCTGGGTCCAATGCTGCCAACAACCAAATGAGAAGTGGATCTAACGAAGAAAAAACATTATAACTTACTATCATTGGCTATGTGCAGTATCTCCCATAAAAAAATTGTATCTATCTTTCCATAACTTCCACAATATTTATATTACATCGTTGTGCTCTGTTGACTCTATTACAACTATAATCTTTTCATGAAGAATCCTGCTTTGATTTTCAACAAAACACATGCATTCTATTATTATAAAACAAATCTTTATTTGCCTTATCAGAAAGAGTTCTTTCACCATTTGAAAATTCCCAATTTAGACTTTTTATGGCTTTAAAGTAACTACTTAAAACTCCACCTACATCCATATACACTAGGATTCAATTTTGTTTAAGTAGGAAACAATTTCGAATAAAGGTGCTTCCTGTGAGACCATAAAATCAAATGACAAGAAGGGCCTTATTCAGGCCTAAAACATAGTAAGTGCACCCTATCTTTTTTTTTTTTTTTTTTTTTGCTAGTTACTTAGAGACATGCTGGTTTAGGAACAAAGACATGAGTGTCAGACAAGGATGCTTCAGAAACCTTAGTGTGTCCATGCAATGACAAGAGTGTCAGACAAGGATGCTTCAGAAAAGTTAGTCTGTCCAATGTCCATCCAATTATATGATGTTATTGCTATAAATATTTATAACTAGAACTCGCATGAGATCCATATAATTTGTCTACTTTCTGCTGCCAAAATACAGAAGTAGAAGACATCTATGTCACTGTGTCCAATGCTCTCCAATCCCAGATGATCCATGTTGCATGTTTAAGGGAATAAATACAGATGCTTGGTATTTCCATCTTTGACAACCTATGAATCGAATCGAAGTTCATAATAATATTATAGTAATAACTAATAATAAAAGAAATCATATCATGCTAACATCTCCTTTTGTGTATTATTCATGACAGGTTCCTGGGATTACTGACCTGGGTTTAGTTCCAAGGAAAATACGAAAAGTGGCTATTCTTGGCGGAGGGTTAATGGGCTCTGGAATAGCCACTGCAATGATACTGAGTAATATTCCTGTGATCCTGAAAGAAGTAAATGAGAAGTTCCTGGATGCTGGGATTGGCCGAGTCAAAGGTTGCTATTTTATTGGAGAAAATATTACATTAGGATTACTTCAAACATGAGTTGTATGTTCTCCATAAAACTTATTTCATGAAGTCCTTTTACCTACAATACTACATTTTGCAGCTAATTTGCAAAGCCGTGTCAAGAAAGGAAATATTACTCAAGACAATTTTGAGAGAACCATCTCTCTTCTCAAGGGTACTCTTGACTATGAAAGCTTTAAAGATGTGGATATGGTCATCGAGGTGATTATCCGATAATGCGCTGATTTCAGAGTGTCTTTAGAATTTTGGATGTAACCAATTAGTGGTTTGGTCATATTGACAAAACAAACAGATTATTTCTTCTTACCTCATCTATGCATTTGGGATTGTGTTATTATCTAAAATAATGTTTGATGGGATGTTTTATCTTTCCTCTCTTCTCATTATCAGCATCAATTACCATTGTTGAGTTGGGAAGAGAAGTTGGAACAAGAAAACAGTAGTCCACCTAATGTGATTTCCAATTTCCACATGGTCTCACATACACTCTGGATGCAATAACAATCTATTGTGCCAAAATATTCAAACTCGTTGTGATCTATCCAAGCACATTCCTTCAGATTTTTTATCTATCTCGTTTTTATCTTGATCTTTGCTAATTCCGGGTTGGAAAGCTGGGCCATGGAACAGGCTGTCATTGAGAATGTTTCATTAAAGCAACAAATTTTTGCTGATCTTGAGAAGTACTGCCCACCTCATTGCATACTTGCTAGCAATACTTCTACAATTGACTTGAATTTGATTGGTAAAAAGACCAAGTCTCATGATCGAATTGTTGGGGCACATTTCTTTAGGTAATACATCTTTCTGAAAATTACATATGTTTCCCTGTTTGTTCCTTCTTTTTTTTTTTTTTTTGGTAAAAGCCTGTTTCTTCCGGTTGTTGATCCAACTGATTTATGTTTAAATTTCAGTCCTGCTCATGTGATGCCGCTGTTGGAAATAGTTCGTACTCAGAGAACATCTCCTCAAGTGATTGTCGACTTACTAGATGTCGGAAAAAAGATCCGTAAAACCCCTGTTGTGGTTGGGAACTGCACTGGTTTTGCTGTCAATCGAATGTTCTTTCCTTACTCACAGTCAGCACTCTTGTTTGTTGATCGTGGTTTAGATGTTTATAAGATTGATCGTGCAATTACCAAGTTTGGAATGCCAATGGGCCCCTTCAGGTAACTTCCCAAAATAGGCACTGAGGTTGCATTTGATCTCAAACTGCAATGCAGTTCGAATATTTTAACAGGTTGAATGATCATTTGTTCCACATGATACATGTGAGCAGTGTGCAAATTGAAAGTCCAAGTTGGTGGGATAATGTGTTTTCTGCCTGAAACTGATTGTAGTGGAAAAGGAAGAAATAATTCAATACATTAACTAATGTACTTTTTAAATTTCACCCCACCTTATCTGAATAGTTCTAATTTTATCAGATGTCTCTAAATTGGTAACCATCTGTTCTGGCAAAATATTTCCATGGTGAAATAAAATTGACCACAACATATTTAATGCACTAAACTGTCCTTGGTCAATTAGAAGAGGTTGGCTAATCTGTAGAATTACTAGTTCCTGTAACATCCATTATAAGATCACTGGAAATATATTACATATTCAAATTTCAACAAAATGTTGATCAAAATGGATGCATGCTAAATTTATAATGTGTCACCTTTGTTTTTTCCTTTCTTTCATGCAGAATGGTTGATCTGGTTGGTTTTGGGGTAGCCATAGCAACAGGTAAACAATTTGTAGAAAGCTTTCCTGAAAGATGCTACAAGTCGATCCTGATGCCTATCATGCTTGAGGACAATAGGGCGGGTAAATATGAATTTGTTATTGTCTTATTACAGCTTGAGATACTGAAACAATTGAGCAATATATGTATTCCTGTGTTGTCATTCTGTACTATCATCTCCATTAGGACACATAACCACAAACTATTTGACAGTTGCCCATTTTTGTTACATTTGTCTCAGGTGAAGCTACCCGCAAAGGATTCTATGCATATGACAACAAACGCAAGGCTAGCCCAGACCCTGAACTAAAGAAATTCATTGAGAAGTCAAGGAGCTTTGCTGGTGTCTCCGTTGATCCCAAGGTCTCTCTCTCTCTCTCTCTCTCTCAAAAATAGATATATATCTTTCTATCTATTTATATCTCTATCTCTCTCTATCCATCCGTCCAACCACCTATCTATCCATCAATTATCTCTCTGTTATGACATCCAGTTTGATCTAGCAATCCAACTATATCTTGTGACATTCAGTTTGATCATGTTTATACAACTAGTATAGGAGTCAATGTCGAAGTTTGAGAATTCAAAACAAGTAAGAAGAGTAGTTGAGCATGTGCATAAGGGGCACAGCGCATTAGCATTTGTGGTCCACTCATGTGCAAGATAGGTTTCAGTGGTTCCTAATTGTGAGGACTTTCTGGCTTGGACATCCCAGGCCCATGGATCGGTCAGAGTTCTGCATTATGGCCTTCAGTTCTATATTGGTTTCAGTGCTTCACTCAGAAGTTGAGCTTTTTAATTATTATTATGTTAGGATGGACAAGATAAAAAAAACATCTTAGGACACATTATATGGTCTGTAGGGGTTGTTGGGTTGTTTTTATATTATGCACTATATATACATCAATATAGGACTGGAGACCAAATCCTTGAGAATTTTCTATATTGGCGTGAGTTTAAAGAATTCTGTGGCTTCGATCTTGTAACTTTAGTTCTTAGTTCTTAAAAAATTTAGGCAATCAGTTGATTCAGGCTATTTTCATGCAACTTCGTTTTCACTTTGCCCTCTCGACTGTTAGTGAATTTTTTTTTTTTTGCTCAGAATTCAAAGTCAGAAGCTAGACCAAGAGTCAGATTGCATCTCTCTCTCTATTTCTTTTTCTTACATAACCAATTTTCTAGTTCAGTTAATTTCAAATAGTACACTTGTATGCTTATCTGCTAAAATGCCAACCAAACCAAATGCAAATCACTTGTTAGCTCTCACACTTGTGACCCTGGTTTTGTGATCCAACAAAAGCAATTCTGGGTTTGTGGCAGTGTTCCATCCTTAACAAAATTGTTACCTCATCTTTCTCCTTTGCTGGGTATTCCTCTATTATTTTTGAAGAGTTCATAAGCAGACTGAGTGCCAGGGAACTTACATTCTCAAGTTTCAACATTTAAACTGTGACAATGAGATTCTCTGTGGTCACACACTCTTTCAAATTCAATGTGTTTGGATCAGTTTCACATTTTCTTTCAATGTGTGTGTCAAATGAGTGATACTAACGTTTCTTTTTTAATGTAGCTTATGAAGTTATCTGATAAAGATATAGTGGAGATGATCTTCTTCCCTGTCGTGAATGAAGCTTGCCGCGTCCTTGCAGAGGGAATTGCAGTCAAATCAACAGATCTTGACATTGCCTCTGTCATGGGCATGGGGTTCCCTGCTTACAGGTCCATGGTTTTCCTCAATAGAATAGAATTTGTTTGACTGATACCAATATACCATTCATCTCAAAAAATGAAAATTAAATAAGTACGTCACTAACACTAAACATTGCATGGTGGCCAGGGGTGGTATAATCTTCTGGGCTGATTCTCTCGGATCCAAGTACATCTGTTCGAGACTCGAGACATGGGCAAATACTTATGGTGATTTTTTTAAGCCATGTGCATACTTGGCTGAAAGAGCTTCAAAAGGCATTTCTCTGGTGAGGACTAAATGGTTTATTTTGGAGTTCTATCATTATATGATGCTTGATTGAGCTAAGTGATGCCTGGTTTGCTAAGTGATGTTTGGTTTTGTTAAACTAACAACTGCACAAATGAGAATCAATTCTTTGTATCCATCCGGCGTACCCCTTCATGAGATTGGCCATCTGCGATTCATCTCCTGAATTGGATGAGCATATATATATGATGTCTGGGTTGTGAAAAAGACAATTATTGGCCATAGCCATATTTAATGCAGGGAAAAAACACAGATGGGGGATCATCTTATGAGAATTCTTTGAAGTTTGCCCCATCCATGCTAGGAGCTTTCACCAGAGCAGTTCAGATCATCAAAAGGTGGCCGGATATATATGTTGGGATGAGATGGTGGTTTGATCAAGAATCGGGATCATCTTAGGATTTTCCCCACGGTGACCGTGAGTGGACCAATCATGGTCCGCCACCGTCACAGTGGACAGCCCCCGCCCGGGCATAGGGCAGCAGCCTCGCGTGTATGGCAGGCTGCCCGCAGTGACGTGGCCGACCGTGATTGGTCCACTCATGGTCACTGTGGGGAAAAGCCTCACAGGATCTAGACTCTTTAATCAAACATTGTATATTCCTCTGTTGTATGCTTATGCTCGGGGGTGGACCTACATATACTGTTTTGGGGGCATTTTTCCCTGCGGGACTTGGGTCTGCTTTCAAAACCCACACGAAAATGATGGGTCTGCCCCCATAACCTGCATGAAAAGCCTAGATTTGCTCCCAAAACCCACATGAAAATCCCATGAAATGAAAATCCTGGGCTGTCCACTGCAGTTATGTTACAGAAACAGTTCACTGGACTATTTCAAATTTTAACATCTGAAATTACTGCAGAGTGCCTCAGCGGAGCAATTCAAGTCTCGAATGTAAAACTAGTCCACTTCCAAGTCATACCTGGCCATCCACAGAAAGCCCATTCAGAAGCCAAGTCATTTAAATAAAGATGGTGTTGAGCATCATGAGTCAAGACAGCGCGCTCTCTCATGGAAGCTGCTGAGCTGGTTGATCTCATCCTCCAAGTACTTTGATCAGTTTTGGCAGATACTTTCTTGATTTGGTGATCAAGTGTTTAGCTAGATATTCAATCAGGCATCTGTTTTGATAATAAGTTTACCGTCTTATGTCTCTGCATACTATTTATAATGAGAGGCAATTGGTGTAATCTGCGAACAAATTCTAGCAGAGAGATTTTTATTATCAATTTTGATCTGGTTCATGGTGAAATTTGTGCTGAAGAACGATTTGATTGAAGGACTGCATGCATTTGATGCTTATTAAAGCTGCAAATGATGCTGAAATATATATTGAGCTGGTCTTCTATGAAAATTTTCTTAGCTTTTGAAGGTCTCTAGAATGGCTACTAGTTGAATAACTAGCACAACGGAAGTAATCAAATCAAATCAGAGTGAACTAGCAAAGTAATCTAACAAGCACACATCACAAGAAGGCACGCATAATCTTTTCACGTGTAAATTCTCATAGGGGAAAAAACCACGATCCGAAAATCAAGCACTATTGAATCCCTTTCCCGGTTCATTCTGTCGACCTAAGGACTGTAGTTGTTCTTGCACAACTTCCCTGTTGCCATGACTTCCCGCCAGGCACCGTTCTTGTACTTGAACGGGCAACACCTTGAGAATCAAGATGATCAAGTCTTCTGCAAAGAAGTAGAAGCAACGAACTTTCTAAAGCAACTCTTCGGCACAAGCTCTTAATGATGGCTCTAGAGAAGAAAGGATCTCTCAATGAGCTTTCTCTACTCAAAACAATGAGAGAATAACTTGATCATTTTTCTAGAGTGGAGAGAACACACCCTTTACATAGCACAAGATTCGTGCCTTAGCGTTAAAGCACAAATAGGACTCAAGCTTGGAAATTCCAATTTCGAAAGGAAACAAATTCGCAGACTTGTCCTGAAAAATCTCCAACATCCGATTGATTGGGTATGCACTATCTCTCGAGAATTAATTCTGTCAGCACCTATTAATTGAGACCCTCTCCACATCCTGTCGATTCGATCTTTATCCGATTGGTCGGGTATCGTGGTGCCTTCCGAATTTCTTCTTTTTTTGTTATTTTCTTCGTTTCAAATCTTTAAGTGACATAACGACAATCCATTCTAAAATAAATAGAAAATCACAATTTAATGAACCTAGAGTTTTAATCTAACCCATGAAATAGCCAACATATATATATATATCTATATATAAATCCTAACATCTTTGACATGACTTACATGTGTTTCCACGACTATATATTTTCAATGGATGGAATTGATACTCTGACATTTGAAAACACCTTTTGGAAACCTGTGTAGGATTCAAGCTCCTTCTTTTGGGGTTCACACATCTAAATTCTCAGGTAGGCCACAATTATATGATGAATGGGTGGTTGAGGATTTGTTTTCATTATGACAATGATGAAAGTTCTAAACAATATGACAATTATGATAGTTCTAAACCAGCTTATACAATGTAATATAGAACTATATCCCAGCCTTCTTTTAATAAATGGATATTGTTATACAATTTTAGGCTGTTTTCTAATTGTCTAGCTTAAAAAATCATTAGAACTTCACAAACATAAGGTACCCTCTCAAACAGTGAAAAGATAGACCTGTCGATTGGGCAAAATAATATCGCAGGGTACCATATGATTTAGAAAGCTTAGCTGGGACCTTGCACGGTGTGAAGACTGAAGTAGATAATAATGTCCCCAACTCCTTCACTACAAACAACTGCTGCTTACCCCACTGGTAAGGAGTTGGGTTCAACCCCACCACCTCCCCCCTGTATTTTCCTGTATGTGTTTATACGGGCTTTCTGCCCACTTTGGTGGGTGGGCTTCTTATCCGAGTGTGCCGGACTTTCTTCCCACTTCGGTGGACTTCCTTCGTGTAGACTTTCTTCCCACCTCAGTGGACTTCCTTCATGTAACCTAAACCACTCAGAGACTTTCTTCCCACCCCACTAAGATGGGGTACCCAAAAAAAAAAATCCAACGCTAAAAATTCGTCGGTGGATTACATAATGCATGGGTGTTGGCCCACTGTTAGATTGGTTGGTCTTGAGAAGAGATGATATGATATTGTCTGCTTTGGCCCACGGGCCTCACGGTTTTATTTTTGGTGGGCTTCAACCCACCAAAATGCTTCATGCAAGATAAGGGTGTAAGCTCTACATAAAACCCCATTCACTTTCCTCTCTATAGTGGATACGGCACTCCGAGACGTATTGTGACGCCTCCTCTAGCCAAAAAAAAAAAAACAGAGAACAAAGTGTATT
This sequence comes from Camphora micrantha, assembly GCA_003546025.1. Taxonomy (NCBI): domain Eukaryota; kingdom Viridiplantae; phylum Streptophyta; class Magnoliopsida; order Laurales; family Lauraceae; genus Camphora; species Camphora micrantha. The sequence continues at coordinate 26,849,811 of QPKB01000011.1, forward strand.
TGGGTAGGTTAAAGAGTCAGCACTCCTTAGATTACTTAAAATTGAGTTATTTAAAGTATTTCTATTTTCCCCCTCGACAATCTATAATGAGAAGAGTCCATCCACAAAAGTCTCCTCTTGAAAGGACAAAAAGGAAACAGAATATGCTGCATCCCATATTCGTTGGACCCATTAGCACCACCAATTTTATTAATAGGATTTGTAGATTAGCCATTTCCAACAGAATGGCTTCATTGAAATTTCTAATAATCCAACTAAGACCATAAAATGGTTGTTCCCTATAGAAGTTCTCCATCTATTTTACAGATCATTGGACCATCTAGTCATCGGCTTATGCTGAAAAGATATAATTTAATAATTTTAATTTTTGATAGATAGTTAATCTATAAACACCATTTACAGTTAACTAATAATTCCTCTAAAAATTTAGAGGGAGGATCCAAACTTGCGGATGAACCAAAAACTTGGATCAAACCGGTCTAAAGCTATTCAAGGCCGTTAAAATGGTAATGCTATTTCCTTGTTAATGCCACAATGGCTCTGTAAGCACAACCCGAGCATCGGTGAACAAGTACATAGAAAAATGAAGCCAAGTATAATCATCAATGTCGCCTATACAAAATGACAAGTAAAAGCCATAATTAACACATAACATGGCCGGCAAAAAGGACTTTAATTAGAGAAAATAAAAGTAAAATGTTTCTGTCAACCAAGTACTATTTTAAACAAAAGCCAAAGAAGTTCATAAAGAAAATGAAATTAAAGTTGACAAACATACTAAGGAAAAAAAAAAAAAACAAATGATAAAATAGAATATACTAAATTAAAAAAATCAGCACCCTCCACTTTTTATGGACTTGTCTTGTCTTGCATACCCCAAATCTCTCATTGCAATTAGAGTTAAAGGGGGAAAGAGAAAAGGCCTCTGTGAGATCATTTTTATTTTTTTTTAGGCCATCTAAGGGACCGCACACGAGAGAAGAGAGTACTCAGCACAAGCAAGAAGAAGACACCAGAAGTGGAGTGCGGAGAGAAAGCACTACACATGCCATGAGAGGGCACCCACACACGCCGAGAGGGAAGGCTCGCACATACAAGGTGAGGAGACTCGCACATGTAAGGAGGAAGACAACCTACAATGCATACCTAATCATCTATATGGGGTTTCCAACCAACTGGGTGACCCCTAGTTCTCACTCATGAGACCATCCTGTGGCGTGTTTGACAATTAACTAATTAAAGTAAAGTAAAGTGAATTTAGACAAGAAATGACAATGAGCTATATCAAAAGCACACAATTTAAAAATTCTTTCTGAATTTTCTAAAAAAAGTCAAAAAAGCGACCTCCTTTCTCCATTAAAGGATAAAAAAGCTCTACTTTTCTATACAAAAAGTTAAAAAGATTTCATATCAAACAACTAAAAATAAAACACCATCATAACACCTTATATTTTATTTTTTCTTGATTTGATGCTTCGTCTCACCATACTTTAATTCACCATACATCCAAACAGGCCTGGATAAGGGCTTTTGCGGGCAAAGGACAACCGACGTAGGCCCTAACTCCAGCCAAGTAGGTCCTTATAATGCACAAAGCCTCAAATGGAATAGTAGAACCCAAAACTGACTATGCTCATCTTCAGCAGGGAATTTCATACCACCAATGTCCATCAAACCAACCCACGAGAATCAAAAGTGGAACCCTCTTGTCGTTCCTCGAATGGCCGGTCCACCCACGGTCCACCCATCAGGTGGCTTTGATATAAAGCTTGAGCATGGACTGTTGGCAAATTAGTTTATACTGTAGATATGGGCCGCATGATGAAGAGATTGGAACAGCATTTAGGCCAGATCATCTACATGGTAGGACCCATATCATGCATGGATTAGATGGGTTTAATTTATCCAAATCTGATCACATGCTTGATGCATAGAAGGGTAGTTGTGAATTGTGACCAAACCAGAAAGTCAAAGGTGATTCTCCATAACCAACCATGTTTAATACATAAGATAAGCATACAATGACATGTGATGATGACTTTGTTACCATACATGGCAAACATCTTGCATTTGATTGGTTGAAGTCACCACTGGCGAGACACAACTTTTAATGATACGAGCCAGGCCCACCAATGGCGCTTGGTGGTTGGCGCATTTTCAAGTGAAAGTGAAGTTGAAATATCTTAACTCCCATTACAATACATAAAAAATTTAAGTAGGTGCAATTAAATAGACAAATTATAATATAGGGATTTTTATTAAAAAAATCAATCACAAACCCTAATTACACGAATTGATTGAATACACTACAATATCGAGTTAGAATGCCGTATATAGCCAAAAGACCAATTTACCCAGCAATGACATAGGGCTCTTTAAAAAAAGCTTCTTTTTGACTTTTCCCTTCTTCTTTCATATATGGAAGCCTCATTTTCTTCTTTCTTGGCTTTTGTTTCATCACTTTCTTTACAGTTCTCAATTTGGTGTTTGATGTACGGCGACAAAGAGAAAGAAAGAGTCTCTGGACTTGTCTAAGTTGTGGACGAGAGACAAAAAACCGGATGAACATCTTCTTTCACAAATACCAAAATGCATACTAATAATCTATTTTTATAGGCTCGTAACTTATGCATGCAACTCCAACAATAAGTTATTTACCATTGTGAGAGCACTCTAAATTTGAATCACTCTTTACAATTGCTTGTGGAAATGGTACTTTTATAATTGCTACTTGAATATGACCTGGACAACAATAATGTATTTGCTATGCACAGAGAGATTGTAGAATTTGGAAAAGAAATGAAAAACCAAAATGGATAGGATAAAGGTTTTGAGTCGCAAAGAGCAAAAAGAGTAGAGGTGAGAGAAGACAAATGATTCTCTTATTTTTTTGGCAGGAAACGAAGATGGGGCAAATAATATATTTTGGAGAAAGAAAAGGAAAAGAATTTAGCAATGACCCCTAATGATATCATTGGGGAAGGAGACTCAAATAAAGAATTTTTTTTTTGAAATGAGCCCCATCAATATCTTTTTAGGGCAAATTGGTGTTTTGGGTGCGTACAACGCCCTAATTGGATGTTTTAGGGTCTTTCTTAATCAATTTGTGTAATTAGGATTTATGAGTAAATATTTCATAAAAGTCCCTATAATATATTAAAGCTCAGAGCTTTGAATTCAATTTTGACATGATTTTTTTCAATTTTACTTTTTTTATTGAGCCTTTGTAAAAAACTAAAAATGCATAGGTCGGGAGATTTTAACTCATAACCTCTTGCCTTTTTAAATAACAAGCCTAGCCACTCCACGCCACAAAACTCATGTGTAATTTTACTTATCAAAACAGTCGCAAGTACGTAGGTATAGCGGGGACCCTATCCACTGCGGTAATGCCCGCGCTTATATGCTAGTCTTTAATTATTGGAATGTATTCAAATGTGTAGTCTTAAACTAAGGTAAGGAAGGTTTCGTTCACTTCTGCCCCTTTCTTGCAAAGATGGAAACAAAAATTAGAGGTATTCTTTGAGAGTGACTACCTACACACTACAAACGACTCTCTACACACTGTATTTAAAAAATATAAAATAAAAAAATTCATAAACTACCATCGCCCTCTCCTTCCCTCTCTCTCCCTTCTCCTCATTGCCCGCCCGCCCGCCCGCCCACCCACTCCCCTTCCTCTCCTCTCCCTCTTCCTCTCATTCTCCTTCTCTATTTCGCTCTCTTTCCCTCTCCCTGCTCGTCGCTGCCCACTGCCCGCCCACTCTCCTTCTCCCTCTCTATTTCCCTCTCCCCGCTCATCGCCGACGGCCGCCCTGTCACCCTCTCCCCTTCCTCTCTCCCTCTCACGATGGACAAGCAAAATGCTTTGGATGTCAAAAAAAAAAAAATGCCATTGAAATTGGCGAATTTGATTCGTTCAACGACATAGGGCCGAACAAATCGAGTTTGTTCGGCCAGCCGATTTCAATGACAATTTTTTTTTTTTTTTTTTACATCCAAAGCATTTGCTTCTTCTCCATTTGCTTGTCCACCGTGAGAGGGAGAGAGGAAGGGGAGAGGGTGATTGGGCAGCTGTTGGCGACACGAGCGAGGAGAGGAAAATAGAGAGGGAGAAGGAGAAGAGGGAGAAGGAGAGTGGGCAGGTAACGGGTGGCGACGAGCAGGGAGAGGGAAATAGAGTGGAAGAGGGAGAGGAGAGAGTGGGCAGGCGGGTGGCGGATGACGAGGAGAAGGGAGAGAGAGGAAAGGAGAGGGCAAAGGTAGTTTAAGAATTTTTTTTTATTTTTCTAAATGTAGTGTGTAGGTTGCCACTCTCCTATTTTTTCTCAAGAATTAGAGGCAAACGAGTCATTTTCACTACAGACATGGTCGGACCCACGGTTAAATGAAGCTGACCCACATGAAAAGGTAATCATCTCTCCCTCTCTGTCTCTCTCCCTCACATAGTCACATGTACTTAATGCTTACTTTGTACTGGCTCAACCTCAAACTCAAAACATTACCCAATCGACAAAAATAGACAGACATTTCCGTTCTTCTTTCTTTTCCTTCTCTTTCCCTACACCAATCTACACTGCTTACAATATGCACACACTGAGTTTCATTGTAGGAGTTGTAGGTCAGAGCAAGAATCTTTCATGGAACTAACATTAAGACCCCAACTTTGTGGGGTGTGCAAAAACATGCTTGTAGTCATTTATTTTTGTGCCAATTAGAAACTCATGGCTCTCTCTTACTTGCTTTTTTTCCAGGCAATTTAATCTCTGTGCTAGTCTTTGCTTCTCCCATGTAAGGAAATCCTACCAAGATTGAATTGATTGAATAATATCCATATAGAATGCTTTATTTTTAGAATGGTCAATTATCCATGACCATATTTTTTTATATATATATATATATATATATATATTTTTCTCCTAACATGATCAATGATCATAGTCATGTTCATAACATGGTCCATGACCATGTTTTATCTTTCTTCCTCTTCTTTTGTTTTCATTTTTGTTCGCATTTTACACTCTACACAAGCACAGTCATGGATTATCTTTTCAAGCTCAATATTTCAAATTAAGCATCACATATGTACATGCCATGATCTTCATTAGAAGAACCACAATCATGGGTTATTTTGGCAGGCTCAGGATTAGGATGGTATTTAGTAAACTCATTGTCATGGTTTGATTGTGATTCCAGATGGACATTCTGGAGGGTGGTAAAAAACAGATCTACAGAGGAGTTTGAAGGCCTACCCTATGTTTGCATATTGCTTAGTTCATCCCTGTGGACTTACTATGGCTTTACCAAACCTGGAGCCATTCTTGTTGCCACTGTCAATTGTGTAGGCATTGTTTTGGAATTCATCTATGTTACCTTATTTCTCATATACTCACCTCCACGTACAAGGGTAAGTCTGTTTCTATCTTCACCACCACCATCTGTATCACCATCATTGAGTACTGCCGTTACCGTCACATTGGTAAATGTCTTTCAGGTTCAGATCGCCACACTGGTCGCGATTTTGGATGTGGGGTTTCTTGGAGGAGTGATTCTGGTTACGCGGTTGGCGATCCATGGCAAATTGCGCATTGATGTGATTGGGTTCATATGTGCAGGCCTTAGCATGTGCATGTATGGTTCTCCTCTAGCAGCCATGGTAAGAAGGAACTCTTATGTAATTAATTGGGAGATTAAGATTCTGTGTTGAACCCCCATGTATTATTAGGCTCTTCATTTGCAATTAGATTTTGTTTTTCATGTGGTAATCATGTGGAGATTTGGCCAAACCTGAAAATCATACAGTTTGGACAGTCGACCCAAGCATCTGCTTGCAGGTCTTCTTGAGGAAAGTAGATGGAAATTTGAGTAAAAAAACTGATCAAGTCTCTATGTCAATTTCTTCTCCAAAATGATCCTCTAGATGAAGGGTTAGGATTCTCCAATATGGGTGAATTAAGGGATGTGGTCCAGCAACATTAAGCCCCACAAGATGAACAGTTCAGATTTGTGCAAAATGTCACGTGCACTGGGGTAGAATACTGGACTTGGCTGATGTGCTACATACAACACACGCACGCACAAGGTCTTAAAACACAAGTGACAGATATTTCACATATATTTTCTATATTCCATATTTAGATTAGATTGGGGTTTTAACATATTAGTCCTCCTTAAATTCAATTTTTTTAATTTCATTACCCAAATGTAGATAACGTCGCTATAGTCATTTGACTTTAGTCAGCATTATTTATTTATTTTTTACTTTTTCTCCTAATGTCTCATGATATCATGGGATAGTCCCATGATGATATTTATCAATTTTTGCATCATACATTTTACACCTAACAAATGAATTCATATTTTATATAACACGAAAAATAACATTTTATGATAAGTAAATACACATTTGACCACCATTTCTCAATTCTACGATTTAGAAAAAAAAAATTCTCCTTATAAGATGTTACATAAAAGCCATGACATCATGGGGCAGTCCCATGATATTATGGATTTGTTAGTTTCTATGACATACAATTTTCCCATGATATCATTTGATTTGTAAAAAAAAAAAAGTTAAAGAAATGTTGAATAGAGTCAAACGACTCTAGTGATATTATCTGAATTTTGGGTGGTGTGGGCTATCCATTGAAGTGCCTATAAATTGGACAGTCCAGATCATTCTATTTGGAATTCAAGATTTTACATTGTCTAATGTTCTTATATTGGATGCACTGTAGAGGACAGTTATAACAACAAAGAGTGTGGAGTATATGCCATTCTTTCTTTCCTTCTTTCTCTTCCTCAATGGAGCTGTTTGGACTTTTTATTCATATCTTGAGAAAGACTTCTTCGTTGGAGTAAGTTCCACTTCCACTACCACCCTCTCTAACTTTCAATATCACCATCTACCATTCTACCTCCTTCAATTCTGTTTAATTTATAGTTTGAAATGTACGTGGGTGATAAAAGATATCCAGAACTTGACCTTGTTGTTCTCAACAGCCATGGCCCATGTCTGACATATCCAATTTAAATAATCAAAATCACAAATAAGACATAATTATTGTGAATTTTTAATATTGAGCAGATCGATGGCACCCCTGTTTTTAGGATAAAAAATTCAAAACCATATCTTACATGACAGAGAATGGTAGATCTTAGAACCTTGGTGTGGATAGGTTTTTTTTTTATATATATTTTTTTTAAGAGTAAGTTAGTTCTCTAATTTCTCGAAAAGAATATAATATAATAAAAAAAATGGAGTCTAAGTCATCCAATAAGATCTTAGAACCTCCCAGTTGGGCATATCCAATCAAAACTAAATCAATGAAACTAAATTAACGCGCAATCAAGCAAAGTTCGTCATTGGTGTGGATAGAGTCCGCAGTTCTTTATCCCCACTTGGATATTGGTCAGCTTGAGTGCTGTAAATTGATTCACACATAAACAGTGGATCCTGTGTTTGGACTGAACACCATAGTCGTTTGCCCCTTGACATGGCCAATTCCAAGTTATTAGTAACTTGGTTCTACCCAAAAAAAAAAAAAAACACTATAAATTTTGTAGTGAATATCCTATTTAAAATTTTTATTGCGTTGATATTCTGCTGTCTTCTTGATAATTTTAAGATTTATTAAGAAAATAAAAAGTAAACCAATCAAATGAATGGAGAAGATTAGGGTACGTTGGATTCTGCATAGATTAGAGTTTCAGTTAGCTTCGGACCACGATTTGCATCCGGAAGTTGTAGGATCGAAATTGCACTAACACACTGAGGCTACTGGAGAGTTTACCCGACTTTCCTTTGGGCCCGAAAGAATTAGTCCAACCCAAAGTGTTGGAAACCCTCCAAAAACTAAAAAAAAAAAGTTTCCACAAGATCCGTCTAAAGCATCTAATAATTTAATCCCACTCCACTAATTGGATTAGAAGTGTCGGTGAACTATTTCTGGCATATATTTGGATTAGTGATCATAGCCTTTTGAGCCACAAAAGATTATCAGATGTGACGCTTCTGTCCTGTTCCTCCCCACATCTTCTCTCTCCACTTTTGTTTTCTTTATTCTAAATTGATGCAAGCTTTTCCAAATTATGTAATTCTCACTCGGTGTAAAGCTCATTAATATAAATAGAAGTTTGTGTTTATTACTTTTTCACAATTTAAAGCAGTAATTCTTATTATAAAAATTTTAAAAAACTAATTATTCCCTTCAAATTTATGAAAAATTATTTTCAATATATATTGACTTCATATCACTTTTCTCAAGTAACGTAAAATCCACAATGTTATACAAACGTGCCCAAGTGTTCAAGATATGTGAAAGGTGGGAGGATATTATGGATATTTCCTATTTCCACCCACAATTCCTTCTCTCATGCAAAATAAAAAAAAGGTTCTTTTTGGACAGCCACATTTACCTCGCATGATTGATCGATGCACTTCACATGTGACATATTCTCGTAAATTAGCACCAAACTTAAATTTGATAGTTATATGAGTTGTGTAGACCTCTTAATCATGCACATTTCTGTATATATCCTTCTTTACTTGATGACTAAGATTTGGACAGATTTGAAGCTCTAACTAAATTTTTAATCAAATGATTTTCATTTTTCACAAAATTAAAAATGAAAAAATCGAACCTAACACCACGGTAAAGAATTTCAAAAATGAATAGATTGTCATAACTTCACCGTAACTTCATTCAAATCAACTTCCTATTTTTATACAAGAGAAAATAATAATAGTAAAAAGAAAATTTGAAATTCAAATCCTTAACGCGTAATCCTTATCTCTAATAAGGAAGATCTGTAATTGTTAGTATAGATGAAATATATATAGCCTTTCATCTCTTAAAAAAACTAAATGGTAGATTTTTTAAGAGAAAGGATCTTCATATATTTTTTCTGCGTTGATCCTCTTTTTTTCATTCTGTCGGTGCCAGTGGCCTATTGGATCATCTCATCATGATATCTTCTCTAGAAGCTTTCAATCATATTATTTGATGACCAAGATGGTGTGAGATCATAAGGCTTGGGTGGATGGATAAGAGAGGATGCTCGAATTTTCTTTATTGAAATGGAAAGATTGATGGTGATTACTGCGCTGCGCTAGCATGAAGGATAGGACTAGGGCCCGTCTTGATCGCAACATCATCGTTGGGTCCTACTCTGGAATCATCAAGAATTATAATAAAAAACTATTACACCAAAAAGGCAAAACTCAGCTTTGCTGACACTAAAAGCTGCATCCGAGAAAATATAAACTATGTCATGAGAGAAGCCCAAGTTGAAGCCTTCAACATGATCTGTTGAGAATTCCTTAGCTTCATAGCTAGGATGAATTATTAAATTTAATGCTAGAGAGATAGATGACTTTATCACTTTTTTTTTTTTGCTTGTGACTTTGTCACTTTTCTTTGAAATATATAGGGCATATTTGTGTAATACCTTTTCGCGGAAAACTCATTTGTTCGACGTTTGGTGCAGAACAATTTCGCGGAAATGCTTTCCTGTCCAGTCAGCATTTTTCTTTATAATTGTGGAAATGAGTTTCCTATAGGGGGTATGGGAAATGAATTTCCTCGGAAAACTTCATCTTCTTTTCCTCGCTCTTGTCCATTTCAACCAAAAAACCCTATAAATATTTTATTTTCTATTTCTTTATATTAATTATTATTTAATATTGAATAAATAATATACATGTTATGTTATTTTTTTTCAAAAAAGTATATCACCAAATAAGAATTTTTTATTTTCTATAAGAAATCCACAGCCGCACCAAACAACATTAGCACCAATTCAATGAGGAAATTCTTTTTTCACCAAACATAAATTTCTAAATTCTATGGAAATCTTTTTTCGAGGTTTTTATTTTTATAGAATTTGCTGACGTGTCAATTTTACCTCTCCGCGGAAAAAGTGTGTATACAAACGTACCCATAGGCCTTTATGGTTTCCTACATAGTCCTACCACCAAGGCTTGGTAATACCCACAGACAGACGAAATTCTTGAATCACACATCATCAAGAAAGATTACTACCGTCAACGTTGGATGTGTCAGTGATACAGATAGATTTGGACATAGCAGTGGTATCATGAGCATAATTTTGTTTCTGACCAAAACACTGTTATATTGGCTATGTCAGTGATGCCAATGGCCATGCTGCTAGTGATACCATTACTATAATTCCTTTTTACTGAAAATCTATGCAGCATTCATTGGGCAGCAGCTCTCTTCACCCATACAGCCTTGACAATTCTTTTAGTCCTATCAACAAGCAGATGTGAAAAGGGTAGGTATCATGCTGATATTCTGAATTAGTGTTTTTACTTCATGGTCTAATATTTATAACCATGCATCTGATAAATGGATGTTTTTGAAAAGTTGGTATATATACAGCCCAATGAGAAGAAGGTTTTGCTAAAGTTACATAGGCAGCCATGTATGTCAAAGCCTGAGCTTACACCGTGTAATTGTGTACTATAGAAAAAGAAATGAAAAAAGATATATCATTGATGTGTGGATGCATGTTCCTTTTTATAATCAAGAATGATAGCGTATAGATTCACCTTTTAGTAGTTAATATAACGTCAAGAATGATAGCGTATAGATTCACTTTTTAGTAGTTAATATAACGACAGGTTGAATACAATGACGTCTACCCCACCATTGGAGACAGGGTTAGGGCATTCCACACTCAATGATTGTTTTTTGGCTGCTTGACTACACGTAGTGAAAGCAGACAGTAATACGTTTTTCTCGGCCTTTTGGCAGATCTAGACAGCTGACAGTCAACATAGAAATAGGAAACAGTTTCTAACGACATTAATTAACAGGCCATAACATTCAATATACAGTTAGTCTACCTAATCTCAGCGTGCCTGTTGTTTTACAGTCAACTACTGCATTTAGTCTTTATAAGTTAAACTAATTAAAGAGGAAAGGATATAGTAGATGGAAATAAGGAATACAAATGAGTGTTTTTATTTATTTTCTTTTTTAATTTTTTTTTTATAGTAGTGATACTTTCAATATGAAGGCTTATGAATCCATCCATCTGTAACTTGCCCAATAACTTCCATCCATCTCTCTAACTTGCCAACTTCTAATAAAAAAACTTGTCAACACCACTAAACTATATGTGTGGGCGAAAAGCACCACTCAACTATGAATTGGAGGCACATCAGTTGAAAGGTTTAGACTTAAAAAGGGGAAACACAAACTATCAGCCCAATCCGGAGAATCCTATCACTTGGTTTTGGGTCAACAAAGTTTAATTGTAAAAAATTATGTAAATTTATTGTGATGAAATCCAATAGTAAAGAATGTCCTAAAAAGAGTGAGATTAGTATTAGAACTTTTTTTTCTTAAGTTTTTGATGGTGGGGTGGGGGTAGTTGTTGGGAGGTTGAAGGGGTACTTGGAATGGAGATTGTTCAAAGGTTGGGGAGAATTTGCCATGCAAAGCTGTTTTACCTAGTATATGAAGGGTTTTTTTCTTTTTCTTTTTTTTTGAAATTCTTTGTATTTTTTATTTTAAAAGTTGAGGATAGTTTACTTAAAGAAAGGAGTTTCAATAATAGGCTCCCCTGAGACACTAAAGTCATGTTTGTTTATGTATTTGAGTTTCTAAGAATGCTAAGAATTTGTACATCAATGGTGAATATCCAAAAGATGAGTTACAAATAATATTTTCTTTTATTGAAATTTTATTAAGGAATACATGAGAAATGAATACACAGCCATCACCCTAGTCATTCAAATCATAGGAAAGTCGATGTCTCATTTCCATCGCCGCTTATATCCTTTACCGTTCGCCTCATTTCCTTGAGCCCCTCACTTTTTTAATAATTCTTATATGGTCTCATTTAATTCTACCTAAACAAACAAGCCCTTAGCCTAACATAAAATTTCATAAATCTATAGATGTATACAAGCTCTGCTCGTGAACTCAATTACTTGTTACCACAATCATCATACACGTCCAATTCACTTGAGTCCTGATGGCACATGTACTCTTAATTAATTGTACGTAGTCTCTCTATATATAAATATAAGGGTAATTTTATATGCACCCATCCATTTTGTTGAGCACACCCACATCCCTTTATGAACAGTGATTTTTTTTTATAAAGGTGGGTGTGCTCAATAAAATAAAGGATGCATTTAGAATTTCCCTAAATATAATCTATTCACTTTATGCACATGCATGCATTCATTTAACTTGATTGTATGTGTTCACAACTTCACATGTACTCTTAATTCCACCCACAACTGTGTATATATATTATATGTCTGCATGCAAATATAATTATTGGGCAATGTTCTTCTGCGTACACCTCTCACTCTATTATGGTAAGAGATAGCTTGATGGGGCCCACCTGGGGCCCGCTAATTATGAGATAAGGGGGATAGAAAGAGCCATCTTGGGAGGGCCCATTTGAGGTCAATCTTATGCCTCTAAACCCTTCATCTATGGCCCGTGAGTTCAATGACTTTACATTAAGAAAGTGGCCCTTGAACCAATGGTCTAGTCCATTTGGATCGGCGGAGACTCAATGGTTCGGTATAATTTAAAAGGCTGGTCCCGTGCGTGTGAACGGTTTGAATGGATCATAAGATGGGCCTACTATGTTGCCCTCGCAGTAATACGTGAAAGGTGTGTGCATATGAAAAACTCTCATAATTTTAAAGTAATCGGACATGCATCTAAGCAGGATGTGAGATGTTTAAATCATACCAGAATAATCTTTTTCTGTACTTGGATGGATTTGAGAACAGGTGCCAAATGGGATTGGTTTTCTACTGGGTACTGCTCAACTGATCCTCTATGCAATTTACAGAAACACCAAAGCCACAAACAAAACACAAATAGTAGAAGGGATGGAGGAAAGTAGCCAGCCCTTTATCCAGCCTCTTCAAAGCCACAACTGTGATGAAAGACATAAGAGTTCTGATGTATAATAACATTCAAACCCTCTAATAAGTAAAGAGTGTGGCAAATACAAGAACCCTTTCTGTAAGCCTTCTAGTATATGGACTTTGAAAGGTTTAGGAGGGAGGAAGAGTTATATCTAGACAATGAGGTCATGAGTTCGTTTTATTTAATTTTTTGGTCAGTTCAAGGTTGGAAATCAACCATTTTTTTTTATCCTTGTTTGTTGTACTATGCTTTATTTTTGTTCACTGGAAGCAAGAAGGTCATGTCCCAATTAATTGTAGTTGGTGATCTTGGAAATTGTTATATTATGCTATATTAGTGAATGTGTAGGAATTTTTTTTTTTTTTGGGAGTAAATAGTGTGTATGGATTGTTGTAGTGTAAGCATGTGATGATGGGTCTGCGTCATAGTTTTAAAATACATTCTGACTCGAAGTTGAGTCAAGTTTCCGAGTTTTTGTGGAGAGACATGCCTCGTGCTGTTCTTTAGTTTGGCAGCAGCATGAGGAAAACGAGAATTCACTTCAAGATCTGGCCCATACCCATTCATCAATCTAGTCTCAAATTTTCTGTTTTATGATTCCCTCATTTAATATAATACTAGCTTGACCACCTCATGCTTAAAGCACAAAGCATGTGTATCTATTAAAAAAAATAAATATATAAAAAAAAAAAAGCCACAGGGGTTTCAACATTTAAAAGATATAATTAATTTTATAACTTATCATAATTAAAGTTTTATTGCCGCCAATATTTAAAATTAGAAAATAAAAATAATAATCTTATTTAAAAAATAAACTAATGCGAATTTAAGGTGAACCTTGTAGAAGAGACTTGTGATGAAGGAGAGTCCAAATAGTTAAGAGTCTTTTTGAATTTGAATTGATTAGATGAAGAGTCTAGATGATGTGAGACTTTCATTCTCATGCAGGATACTTCTATATTTGATAAGATAAAGTAAAAATAGAGTCAAAAGTTTAAAGTAAAATCGAGTAGTTGTTATATATGAAAGAGATTGATTTCAATTGAAATCAACCTCAATTGATTTTGACTTCAATTTTGACTGTCGGTTATAACTTTGACCAACGGTGATGTACGTACTCATATAATTACCCACTCATCTTTTCATTAAACCACTCATGTTTTAGTTGTTCCTATGTAACTATACTCTTTTTGTTCCAATTTCTTTATTTCTATCATAACTTCTCTTATGAAAAAAGGTTAAAAAAATTAATGTGATTATTTATTTTGCGGTGCATGGAGATACCGTGGTCAGCATAGGTTATTGGGCTAGTCCAATATTAACCTAATGACTCATTCAATTCCCAATGGATTCAATGCCCAATTGATTTCTAGGGGCTCTTTTAAGTCCTTTCAATGATTTTCAAGACTCTCATAAGTTATAACTCCTCTCTAAAGGGACAATTCCTCCCCACTCCTCTCCGCTTTATTTTCCTACCATAAAACTCATTCTCTCTCCTCTTCATTTCTCCAACATGCAAAAATGCTACACATTCGGCTCATGAAAATCATGGATAACATGCATAGCTTCTTGCAACTCTTTATCTTTCTCGACTCCTTTGCTACAACGTTGTCATCCATCTTCGTCCCCAAAATACAGTTCCCTGCCATTCGTCTTCTATTGCTTCGTTGATATCATCCCCAAGGATCGCCCCATGTCCCCATCTTAGATCAGGTTTATCGAATCGTTCCCTGTGCAAAGGTACCCAATCCTACATCCTGACAGCAGCACCTTGTTCTTTTGCCATTTCCATCTTTACAATTGCTTAAAGCTTTTATTTGTCTGAAAACAGTCACTCCAGAAAACTGAATTTGAAATCGTGGTCCGATATGAAAAGAATCTGGTCTAAATGCTGCTTTGGATAATATATACCACCATTGTTCCTTTTTAGACCACAAAAAACAGAGGTATCGATTCTAGCAATTTGTAAGTGAGAAAATACTAGCCCTGTGTTGATTCTACTTTATCTGTTCATTATTTCAGTTACTTCAACTAAGATTAAATTCTCATAAAGTTAAAAGATATTTGGATTTTGGTTTTTACTGCTTTTAATGCTATATGAGAGGTTGCGTTTTTTTTGCTAAATTGCAAAAGAAATTCATTAAGGAATAGGGTTAAAAAAAAAAAAACCCAAAATGATACAAGCCAAAAACGCTCAAAAGAAGAGCACCACTGAACAACAAAGAAGAGAAGGAGCAAAGAGAACGAGTAAAGAAAAACAAAAGACAAAATCAAAACAAAAGACAAATCAAAAGGTCATTTTTAGATATTGAGAGAGCTATAGAAGCTTATTAAGATATGACTCGAGGAGGTTCTTTCCTTCATCATCTTAAGAGAGAAGGATGTGTCCGCCATGATAGAAATAAGGATTTGCGGGGGATTTAGTTTGATATTGGAGAAGAACCGTGTGCATCTCACCTTCCAGATGGAGAAAAACAAGTATAAAGGAAATAGTCTCCAATACCTTTCATGATTTGAGCATCTGCTCCGTAAGATAGGCTGAGTTTGGAGGGAGGTTCAATTCAAACGATCCATATAAAGAACGAGCTTCCAAACGTCAATGGCAATAGGGTGATTAGTTACATTTGGAAAAGTATTACCTATCAATTATTCTGTATTACATAGGGGATATGGTGCGTGACTTAGGAAGAACACCCATTCTTCCAATTGTTGACGTTTTTAATGCATGAATGGGAAGAATGGGTGTCACATATTAAAAATGGTGGATAAACTCCTCATATCATGATATTATCATCGTAATTATTCAAACAAAAAGAAATAAATACTGCAAGAGTTTTGGCACCAACTTCCAACTAAAATTGCAAAGCACTAAAATGTCCATGATGGTGCTAGCATAAATCACTCCTCAATTTTTTTCCCTTTTTTTTTTTGTTTACTATCGGAGGGTTCTTAACTCTTTGGGTTGGATTAATCCCTTGGGCCTCGAGGAAAGCCGGGTAAACTCCTCTGTAGCCCTAGTGTGGTACCTCTGTAGCCCTAGTGCAATTTCGAACCTACAACCTTCGAGTGCAAACCGTGGTCCTAGGCAAACTGAGCTACCCCTTGGGGGGTTAATCGTTATTCATCTTTAGAGTCTAGAGTTCTTTCTTTTTTTTTTTTTTTTTTGTTTAAATCCTTCTTTCTTATTATCAATAGTTTTTAACTGGATTGCACAAGTTAAATATATGGTTAAATTATGTTCCATTAATCTGATAATGAATGTAACCATAACACACTGGAAATTCATACGGCTACAAAGGGCAAACTGCAATGTTTTGATGATTTCAGTAAATTTATATGTTGCTGATTTTCTTTTTGATTGTTTGGATGGATTTTTAATAAATATGTAAATTGATATGTCTTTCAACAAACTTATATGTTGATGATTTTTGTATTTGCTTTTTTTTTATATATTATTATTATGAATACCGTAATGATCAATGATGATTTAATAAGGGTACCACAATATAGAAACTGATTCAAGTTTTCCTCCTTACTGAATGTTTTAGGATTTTCATTATTAGCTATTGGTTTTAGTTGTAATTTTGACCTTCTTATTATCATTTTTTAAAAATTTTATGAATTTTAATGTAATTAGCACGGACATGTTTTGCTAGTCCAACCTTAATTTTGAAATCAAAACACGCTCACTTAATATATATTAATTTAATATTAACCGAGCCACTCTTTATATGCTAACATTTATGTTCTTCGCTTGAAATAAGACCTATCTAATTTCTTGATTTCTTGTCACTCTATATAGTCCCTTTGGTTTGAGGTGTTCGTTTGAATTTGCCTAGACAAGTAAAGTAAATGAGTTTGCCCAATTTGTAGTTACTCCAACTCTACCTTTTCTCTCTCACGGTTACTCGGTGATACCATGACAAAGTGGGGTGGAGTAACTTATTCCCTACTCTCTTTATCCAACCAAATGCAGATTTAAATCATTTTTTACTTTACACCAACCATTTAAATACATTAAGAGTAATTCATCTACTAATTTAATTTAACTCACATTTTTTTAACTTTATCATAACGTGACATCCTACTCTTCTTCTATTACTACTCTAATAGAAATAAATGGCATGTTTGTTTGTAGGTTGAGTAAAGTCAAATAAAATTGAGTGTCTCAAAAAGAAAAAAAGTGAAGGAAGTCAGGAGTAAAAGCATTCGTTTTATCATTTTGTGCTTTTTATATGCATAACTTTTGTAACCTGGTTATGAAAAAAGGTTTTTCAATAAACCAAGATTTAAACATTGAGTTTTTTGGACAAAATATTTCCCAAAACTTGTGTATCAATGGTTGTGGTCCTGTTGGTGATTTTCACCGCGGTATCACCTTTCGACGCGCCTTTACACCTCAATCAAACCCTTTTACCATTTTCTTCTTCTTTTTCTCTAACTATTTCGGGGCTCCCTCTCCTGGACAGTGGCCTCAGAGGTTGTTTTACATCCTATCTTTGCATTTTTTTTTTTATCACATTTGGGGTGATTAAGGCAAGTGGAGTAATGATGTAATCTTCTTATTCTTTGTGGCTCACACGTTTAGAAATAAAGTTTTTTTTTTTATTCATCATCCACCAACCTTCTTTCGAGATATTGACTCCACTTGATGGTAAACCACATCCAATTCTTGCTTGTCTTTGGATTCATTGTTGATTTTGTTTTTTACACCATCAGTGTTATACCCCTTTCTTCATTGCGTAAAAATCTATGTTTTATGAATGGAAAGACCATAATGAACCAATAAGTTGGAAGGTAGAAGACAAAGTTCCAAAGAAAACTCATAAAGAACCCACAAAAGAGTCAAGCGAAATCCAGATTCAAAGTTTTATTTTCCTTTTAGGAGTGAGTAAACAGCGATATCGCCGCCTTTCATGTATGTTTAGGGAAAACTGTCCAAAAAAAAGAAAAAAAAGGAAAAGAAAAAAGAAGAAGTAAGAAAGAAAGAAAGAAATGTGGCGGAAGGGGCTTTGCTATCCATATTGAAACCACCTTTATCGTCCTCATGGCATGAAAGAGAATTTTTTCTGGTTAAATCCTCTTAAATTTTCATTTTATAATGATCTCCAACAATCCCTCAACTTTTCTTCCCCTCTTGTCTTCACAACCCCATTGCTCCTTTAACCCAAAGGAGTTAGTGAAGTGGTCAGGACTACGGTTTCTCTCTCTTCTGGAGCTAGAGGTATTGGTATGGACCCCCAGTTTTCCCTTCTTCAAAAATCAAAGGTTGAGTTCACTAATACTACCACTTTGGGGCCACAGGAGTGTTGACTCTGCTTTTCTCTGGGCCCAAAGGGATTAGTCCAGCCCAAAGAAATAGCAAAAAAACCACTTGCTATTTTCTATACATTCCACCATAACATTACGCAGTAATATGCTGAGGCTGAATATCAACGACTGCAAAACAATCCCAATAACGTTTTATTATATCATATGCCCCTTTTTTACCTCCATCTTAGAAAAAAAAAAAACAAGTGAATGAATAAAACGTAGAACGAATGAATGTTTCCAAGCAGATAGGAATGACAGCGGGATGCCTCTATCACGTGAGGACAATCTCTGATCTTGTATTACTGTAAGATCCCTATCTTATCTCCTAAGGAACGCAGTCCATAGTAGGACTTTTAATTCTTAAAAAAAAGCAATTTTCATCTGCTTGATCTAACGTGGAATTCGTGGCACGCATATGACGTAGAATTCGTGGCATGCGTGCCACGCAATTTTTTACATACACACCAACCATGTATAGAGTTAAGAAAAAAAAAAAATTTTTCAGAGTTAGGGCCATATATGAAATGTGGCATGCTATGATAGAAGTGGATATCATAATAGCCATCAGCCGACATCTTAATGGTTGCTCGAAGGTATCTGCTAAGTGGCAGACTTCCAAGATTTCCTTCTATCATAATGGTAATCACCATTGAATTGCTATTGGTGAATTATTCTGGGTTCAGTTGACTAATTACCATTTAGAATTACTTCCGAAGGCTAGTTTAATTGGCCTAGGATCACGGTTTACATTCGAAGGTTGAGGGTTTGAAACTGTATTACCATACTGGGGCCACAGGAGATTTAGCCTGCTCCCCCAGGGCCTGTAGGGATTGTTTTGGCCCAAAGGCTAGGACAACCTCAGTTAAAAAAAAAAAAAAAAAAAAAAAAGTTACTGTCTAGAGTTTAGACCTAACTGGGGCCTCGTGCATAGACTGTATAGTCTCAAAAAAAAATTGTTAAATTTTTACCGACTCATCGGAGTTCCAAAATTAGTGAGAACGCTATTCCCAATTGGCTTGCTAATGTGGAGGAAAATTTTAACCAACTTCTAAGGTTGGATGGGAGCTAATTGGCTGTTTTATTACATATACCTAATCCAATCTTGGAAGTCTGGTATTCCATTGGATGGAGTTTGATTTAATATTTTAGATTGGAAGAGTTCTATGATCATGCAAATGGGAAAAAAAAGTGAAGGGTTTTAGTTTGTTGGTCATCCACCTCTAACCACATTTGGACGTGATCCTGCATCTCTGTTGCATGTAAACCACTCATGGAGTAAATATCAGCATAAAGTTTACATAATATCAGCATGAAGTTTACATAATGTGATAGATTTGTGCGTCATACTCATTTGAGTGGAGTTGCCGACTCTAATTGCAAAAATGGGGTTTAGAGCTGACAAATGCACGGGAATGGTGTTGAGTGTTGCAACTTTGAGGTTATGGGTTCAAATAACTTTAGGATTTGTTTCGTTTGTAAGTATTACATGTTTGGGGTTTTTTTTTTTTTCTTCTCTTAGAGCATTTGGAGAAATTCTAAATCATGTTGCCTCCTCATATCTCTTGAGAGTCTTGAATCATTAGCTCACGCTTTTAGGGGCTTATGCCAATTCCACGTGTGACAGAAAACTGTTATGCATGGATAAATGACTCACATATGAAACATATTCATATGCACATTCAATTATTTGTCATTTCACACTTCTCACATGTGAATGACATTGGATCTAACGGTTCACAATTTTCATATTTTTTCACAAATATATTAAATAAGTGATGAATAAAGGCATGGGACTTGACCTCCCAGCCAAAAATGGCATTCTAATGAGTTTGGACGGTTCGGATCATGAAAATTTGGCCCACGGGATTCAAAATTATAGATTCTAGTTCTAGTTTTTTACAAATATCTAAAAATCCGTAATGAATTAAGATTTAAAATCTCATCCTATGACTGCTTTATTTATTTGAAAGAGGATCAACAGGTTTAGATCATGAATTTGAAGCCCGCATGAAAAAGAAATTAAAAAAAAAAAAAAAAAAGACTGACGAGGTTCAATCACGTTTCAATAGTGTGTAAAATCAATGTAATGGATCCAAGGGTTCAGTGACTTTCACAATTTTCTCAAGATCCATGGATAATTTCTTTACAAGATTTGGTCCCGCGGTTTTTTAGACCTTCTAAAGGGGATGTTAAATTGGATCATAAAATGGGTCCCATAAAAGTGGAAAATGGTACATCTAATAGTCTGGACTTTTTTATTTCTCAAAATTTAGAATGAATCGACGGCTGGGAATTGGTCCCATAGTAATTTTTTTTACCTTTAGAAGAGTTTGGACACTTCAAGATTAAAAAATCAGCCTTACTAATTTATTCTATTCCTCAATTTAACAACACATCTTAGCCGCATAAATTTTTATGAGATTTATTTCAATTAAATCTTCCATTTTTAGTGATACACCACACCGGACACCAAGCACTTCTCGGAGGATGTGTGTATTTAGAGGCATTTGAGGTGAGCCGAATGAAAAAGCTACTGCTGCGTTTTGCAAATGGGATGCTTTGCTGCTGCTGCCGCCGCCGCAGCCCTCGTTCCCTCACCATCTTCCATCTACCACTGCTCTCAGAAGAAGCAGAGGAAGATCGAGAGACTGGTTGGCATCGCTCGAGCAAAATTCCACCAAGGCACCAACGACGACCCTTTTCTCGAAGCCGCCATCAATGCTGCTTCTCTTCGTTTCCAAGAGACCCATCGCCCCAGTAACCCTCCCTTCTCTCTCTCTCTCTCTCTCTCTCTAGTTTTCCTATCTTGCTGATATGGGTTTTCTACCTTGTGGTTCAAGGAATGAAGAATATCTGGTCTTTCTCCTAAATCTATACTTTTGGTTCAAACTTTTACATGCTTTAAAAAAATGTCCAACCAACTCAAAAAGTGAGAAGTGGGTTTCTCAGTGCAGATTTCACTCACCTATATCTTGACTTACTGAAACCCCTGATCTATATTTCCCATTTAATTGAGCCCAGTGTTTGGATGTTGGTAGTGGAACTGTGATTGGTCATTCCTCTTGATAGGATGTGATATGACAATACAGTTCAGTAAATTGATAATTTGTTCTGTATGTTTCTTTCTTGAAAGAAAAATTAAAGAATTAAAACTGCTCAATGTTGGAATTGGTTAAGTTTGATTTGGTATTATGTGGAAATAGAGTTTGTTTTTGCCAATAGAACATGTGATTTGATGAAGGATATGGTTTGAAGAGAATGAACTAGACCCAATCACTTTATACTTGTACACACATACTTCATCAATGCATTTCTGTTACTTTATCACACACAGAGAGATGCCAGTAATTTAATACATAGCATTGTAGCCCACAATGTCCTTATACCGATATGTTGCCAATATGAACAGAAGTAGAAGATGCATTTGATTTTTAGGGAAACAAGTAAAATGCAAAAGAGGCGCTAGCTACTCTCATTTGTTTTCTTACAAAAATCCTTTTTGTATGATGCGCATAAATTTGAGGTGACTTTTAGGCTGCATTTTTTTTTTGCTTTCGGCTGAGAGGAGAGATTTTCTCAAGTTTGTGTGATTCATCAGTACAATAAGTGAAAAAAAAAACCCCTCAAAATCCATGAGAGAATTTTATCTGCTCCCTGGAATAGTTTAAATGCATGCTTATAGCTTTCTTTTTTTGGGAAAACATACTATTGTTTATATGAAATCAAGTTTGTGACAAAAAAACAGCTGATATTTCAGGTCCACTTTTTCTTGATCCTTATGCTGGTTGCCTTATTTCACCATTCACCAATAAGGATATGAAGCAGTACCAGCCACCGACTACACCTTCATGCCACTATTGCATAGCTACCAAGTTTATTGATGATAAACTGCTTAGTACTCTGAATCATATGGAAGGACTTCGACAGGTATTTAATTAAGAAACTTCTCTCTCTCTCTCTCTCCCCGCAAGTGCCCGCCCGCGAGTGTTACATGTGTGAGTGTGTGCATGCATGTACATTAAAATTTCCCAAAGAGGTTAGATCTCTTTTAGCTTAAAGTAGGTCTGGCCTGTGGGACCACTTTTGTTCAATCCAATTGGCTACAATCATTTCCCCCTTTCCCCACCATATATTATTAGTGCGTGTATGTGAATTGGCACTCACCCCAAATTAACACTTACTCTTCAGCCAGACCCACCAAAAGACCAAACTCAACAAACCCCACATTCCACCACACCTTAATAGGCCAAACAACTTTGCACAAAAAAAAAAAAAAAAGAACAAGTCAGGCTAATCAGATTATGTTTGGTGTGGATTTTAAGGCCTCAAAGTCAGTGATAGTGATAGAGAAATATTAAGAAAGTGTGTTTGACTCTAATGGTAAATGCAAGTAAGATGAGTGTCAAATTGGGGTAAATGCCAATTCATGGGTTGAGTGCGATGGGTTTGGTTGATTGTAGGGGGGCCTTGGTTGCATAGTTATCAATTTCATTTTGGAGGTTGGACCCTATTGGTTTGACTGTGGATTGAAACATCCAAGCAGGTCTGGCATTTTGATATTTCAGTTTGGAGTTTTGTTATGGTAAAATTTCACAAGTAAGAAAAATGAAGAATAGTTAATAAAAGTGAAATTAAAATATACATATATATATATATCAGTAGTTTAGTACCTACACAAAATGAGGAGCATTTTTGTTTAAGGAAAATTTATAAAGCATTGCACTATTTTCCTTGTTTGGCCCAAAATCTGGTTTTTTCAGCCTGTTTAGCCGATAGGCCAAGAATAGGATCCAAACTGCCAAACAAGGCCAAAAAGGTCTGGATTTGGAGCAATGTTTTATGCAGGTTGTTCGGTTCAGTCATCTGACTGACCCATGTAGTTTCAACTTATCAGTTGTAACAAACTCACTTGACTCTTAAGTTTGTTAAGCCCCACATTAGTAATGCTTATTTTGATCCTATGAGCTACTTATTTTACGGGATCATTTTCATGTGTCTGCATAGAAGAGAAGACAATCTAGTGAAGTGGTGAGATGACACCTTTTGTGCCCACTTGGTATGTAACACATTGACATGGCGGTGGACGGTAATGGGATACATAGGGCATAATCAATTGCATTTCATTTTGGCCGAACAAGGATGAAATAATTCATTTAACTTTGGGCAAAAAATTTGGTTTGCTTAGTCTGAAGGACTGAAACAAGTTTATTCTTGTAAAACATTTTGAATTTTTTTTCCCTTTTCCCTATTTACCTTTAAGCTGGACCTGAAAAATGGGTAAGAAGGCCTCTGTCCCTGGCTATTGCTCAGCTGGTTAGGCCATTAGGGACATGAATATGTGTGTGTGAGTCTGTGGAGAGAGCATGAGTTCAAGCCCATATAGGATAGGAAGGTCTTTTTACTCCGTCCTTGTCAAATGGAAGGGTTTAAAACAAATGATCCTGTATTTGTTAAGATTAGTTCCCTTCTCTAATTTTTTTTTCTTTTATCTATTTTTCCCCAAACCTTTAAATTGAGCTTGAATGGGGTAAAATGGTGTTTTTACTCTCTCTCTGTCAAATGGAAGGGCTTAAAACGAGCGATTGTCTATTTATTAAGATTTACTAAAACTACCCCTAGTTTGGAGTGTTACTCGTGTTTTTTGAGCTTGAATGGGGTTAAATGGTCTTTTTACTCTCTCAGTATTGGAAGGGCTTAAAATGAGTGATTGTCTATTTGTTAAGATTACTACCCCTAGTTTGGAGAGTTCCTTGTGTTTTTTGAGGGCTTAGCTCCTTTTCTTTATGCTTTTGGTTGCTCTCCCCCAAGGTTTTTTGGGGTTTTTTTGGGCTCAGTATATATCACTTATACTTTACAGTTCCTTTTGAGCAATAAATACAGTCACCAGAAAAAAAAAAAAAAAGATTGCTACCTCTTTCTACATTTGCAACCATCCTTAACATTTGCTACCTCTTTCAACCATCCTTAACATTTGCACACATCGTGTGCCCCTTGGAGGTGATCACAAATTGCTATATTTTGGAGGATCTATATGATGCAGCTGCAAAGCCCAGCTGTATTGCCATATATTTTGTAACATAATATATTGTGTTATATTATATTGTAATCCATGAAGTTCTCTTATACCCTACAGATTGTTCTGTTGACAGATGGCATGGACACCAGACCCTATAGGCTTAATTGGCCCCAGTCAACCATAATATTTGATGTATCACCAGGCAGGATTTTCAAAATTGCATCTGAAAGACTTGGAGGTGTGTATCTATCAAGTTAATGGCAGCCTAAGACATTTTGCTTCTTTTGCATCATTTTGACCACATCAGAGATGCCGAAGATATCTACTTTGTTTTATTTGTTAATTAATTAATTTTTTATGAGAATGTAACTGTATGACTTGAACACAGACTTAGGGTGGCCCAGCTGGGCACGTTGGTCAATGTGTCACAGCCCAGCCCAGGCACGGCACAACCCATGGCCTGGCATGGCACGCCCTATGGCTCAGTGAGGCACACCCCAAATCCTTTCAGCCCATGCTTGGAAATAGGTGAGACTTGTGTTTATTGGTGGGTGGATACATAGTTTTCAAAATCAGAATCGTATCGCAAATCGTTCGTACCCATAAATTGAATTGAATAGCGAATCGTATCGTGAATCATAGGATTTTTTTATTTTTCTAATAAAAATGAAAAATAATTAGAAATTAAAAGAAAAAGAAAATAGTAATTATTCATGACCATCCATTTTTCCATTTATAGTAGTATAACAAGTAAGTCTATCATACAATCATATCAAGAACATCATAACATATATTATATATATATGAAATAAATGATGTGTAAATAATTAAATAAGTTTAAAGTATCAATATATATTTTTTAATCTTTAAATCAAAATATAAAAATAAAATAAAATCCAAACAATCAATCTTACACGGTAAGATATCTCTTAAGTTAAGAAACTGTTCATGAAGAAAAAAAACCAAAATAGATTAAAAAAAGAAAAAGATATAAACAAGCACCATACGTACAGTCAAATGCTTTAGTTAAATTCATGTTCTTTACTCATCTTTAAAACCTTATCAAAGCCATAAAAAATTCTTACGAGGTTTCATTAACTACTAAATAACCTTTAAAAAATATAAACGATAAAAGAAAGAGAGAACAAAGAAAGTGAAAAGGTAAAATATTATTAATATTAGCTATTGGCTATAGCCATTCTCGCTTAGTCGAATCGCTTGAATCGTAAGATTCAATGAAACGAGTATCGAATTATAGGATTCACACCTGAATCCTAAGATTCATTTGTAAATGAGATTCATTACATAGATACGAATCATTTTCGTTAAGATTTGGGATATGAATCAGGATTCGGGATACGAATCATAGGATTCAGATAACTATAGGTGGATAGACTTATGAATGTTGGTGGGATAATAGATGCATTTAAAACGCGTATTTATGGCATGAAGACTTGAGAATTGAGCAATTCGAATTTCAATGACTGGTATTTATGGCCTTATTACAAGCTTCAATGTGCCTGATGTATGGAGGAAAAGTATTCTTATACCCATATACAAGAACAAAAGAGATATTCAGAACTGTGCGAACTACCGCGGGATTAAATTGATGAGCCATACGATGAAATTATGGGAGAAAGTTATTGAGAGAAGACTAAGAAGAACAACAAATGTTTTAGAGAATCAATTTGGTTTCATGCCTGGGAGATCAACTATGGAGGTTATCTTTCTCCTGAGAAGGTTAATGGAACAGTATAGAGAAGGTCAGAGAGATTTACATATGGTGTTCATTGACTTGGAGAAGGCCTATGACCGGGTTCCTAGGGAGATTCTATAGAGAATACTGGAAAAGAAAAGAGTGTGTCGCATATATTGAGGCGATAAAGGATATGTATGATAGAGTCGTAACATCTATAAGAACGACTGGCGGAAAGACTAAAGAGTTTCCTATCACAATTGGGCTATACCAAGGCTTAGCATTAAGATCGTACTTGTTTGCCCTAGTTATGGATGAGATTACAAGACATATCCAGGATGAGGTGCTGTGGTGTGCTATTTGCAGATGACATTGTTTTAGTGGATGAGACGAGAGAATGAGTGAATGCTAATATAGAATTGTGGTGGAAAACGTTAGAGACTAAAGGGTTTAGGCTAAGTCGATGCAAGACGGAATATATGGAATGCAAGTTTAGTTAAAGTAGGACACCTGGCGACATAGAAGTAAGTTTGGGCACACAAAAGATTGTAGAGAAAGAAAACTTTAGATACCTTGGATTTATGGTGCAACAAGATAGAGGGATTGATACTGATGTGAGTCACAGGATTTAAGCCGGGTCGACCAAATGGAGGAGTGCTTCGGGCGTCTTGTGTGATCGGAAAGTCCCCCTCAAGGTTAAGGAAAGTATTATACGGTGGCGGTACGCCCAGCGTTGTTATATGGATCAGAGTGTTGGGTAGTAAAGCATAATCATGTTAAGAAGATGGAAATTGCGGAGATGAGAATGCTAAGATGGATGTGTAGGATCACAAGGAGAGATATGATTAGGAACGAGGAGATTAGGGGCAAAGTAGGAATAGCACTGATTGAAGATAAAATGAGAGAAAATCGATTGAGATGGTTCGGCCATGTTAGAAGGCGTCCAACGGAGGCACCTGTTAAAAGGTGTGAAAGCATCGAGATTGTTAGAAGTAGGAGAGGGAGACCCAAGAGAAGTTGGAAAGAAACTAATAAACATGACATTGCCTACATGGATCTAACGGAGGACATGACCCTAAACAGATTTGATTGGCGTCGTCAAATCCATATAGCCGACCTCATGTAGTGGGAAAATGCTTGGTTTGGTTTGGTTTACAAGCTTCAATGTGGTATTTATAGCCTTATACAAGTGTCAATGGAGAGAATTATGTGTTTATTCGATATCAAAAAATTATGTGTTTATTGGTAGGCGGATAGACTTATGGATGTTGGTAGGATAATAGATACATCTAAAAGGCCTATTTATGGCATGAAGATTTGAAAATTGGGCAATTCAAATTTCAATGAGTACTATTTATGGCCTCATACAAGCTATAGTTTGTAATTTATAGCCTTATACGAGTGTCAATGAGTGATTTTTATGGCTTTATACAAGTTTCAATGTGGTATTTATTTCAAGTTCAGTGTTTTTTGCATTTTTTAAAAAATTATTTCAAAATAAAAAAAATCAGAAAATGGGCCGGGCCACCAGCATGACCTAGCGCGACACGAGCCTAGCCGTGCCTGTGGGCTGTGGTGGGACAAGGCCCTGCCAGCCTGGGCATGGCAGGGTCCGGCCATTTCATGAGCCGTGCCGTGCCGTGCCATGGCCCCTTTTACATCCCTCATAGACTCGTGTTAGTGTTGGACGCAAGACAAGGGGTGTTTTTGCTTCCAAGTGGAGCCTTGAGATTCCCACTTTTCCTAGGCACTTTAGGTTAAAAATCCAGCTAGGTCCCCATGTAAGATGGAAGCCTAAAAATTTAGCTGAATATGAAGATCATCTTTCTTTGAGTCCTCATTTTGAGAGTGCCAAAAAAAAAAAAAAAAAAAAAAAAAAAAAAGAAGAGGAAAACAGGCTCGAAATGGAGTTGATGGACTCCTCTGACTAAATCATAAGGATTTTTCTCCAAAATGAAGGAATCATTCTATTAATTGCTAAATCTATGAGGACTTTCAAATACCCTTAATTTGCTTGAAGACAGCCCCAGATGTTTGACATGGCTGCCTGTCTGTGGAAGATGTATATGATGGCAATGCAAAATGCCAATCATCATCCTCTTCATCATTGAAGTCTTCGCCCATTTATTCAGTTGGTTTTGTGAATTTTACTCTTCTCCTCATCTCTATTTAAAGCCATCTTCTTTGCACTCAACATCTTGACATGTCAATTTATTGTTTCTTCATTCCAAGTCTTTATTGGCTCTCTCTC
Organism: Camphora micrantha; assembly: GCA_003546025.1. Classification (NCBI taxonomy): domain Eukaryota; kingdom Viridiplantae; phylum Streptophyta; class Magnoliopsida; order Laurales; family Lauraceae; genus Camphora; species Camphora micrantha. Next base: position 26,878,013 of record QPKB01000011.1, read on the forward strand.
TTCTCCTAGTTCCTTGTAGCAATTCAATGCTTCATACTGTGGACAGTGGCTATTACAAATCCTTTGCACACATGCCCAGATCACCTCAAATGGCATTCTTTGAATTTTTTTTCTTCTTTATATACTCTCCACATCCATCTTAACATGCACATATTTTCACTTTCAGGTCTTAGAGCAACTTATGGAAGTTTCTGTTCCTGAAGACTCTTTTACCTTGAGTGTCTTAATTGCTTACCCGCCCCCCCCCCACCCTTCCCCCCTCTTTTTTTTAGACTTGGGACTTTCGCTATCCACAGTTGCTCTTACGTTTGTTTAGTGATCCACCCTACAACTTATTTCCTTTTCACACTTTCTTTTTTATTTGTATATTCGATGTGACTGCACAATGCACTGATGTTTTTCATTCTCTTTTCTCTGCGTGCAAAGTGGGTTGGAGTCTGGAACATATATGGTACCTAAGCTGATCTGGACAAAAGTTATTATAAAGAGAAGTGAGAATATGCCAGATGGTGCTTAACATGTTTATGATTTCTCCTGTGTATTGAATGAAAGTGAAAGGAGAAACTGTTTTCAAAGCCACATCAAATTTCTGTAACATTCGTAGGTCCTCATTAATCTTCTATATGTTGGATGGATTACTTGAACTTTTAAATGGCAACCCTGATGTCTCTAATACTGTAATTGAACCATAAACTAAGAAAATGGTAACATGCAGTGGCGGACCTAGGAAATTGTCCTTCTGGTGTTGAGGGTGGGGGCATATGTAAAAATAAATAAAGTCTTAAAAAAATTACCAGGGTTCCTGTGGATGGCTAAACATAATATGAAAATATTGGACCGGGCAATGAAGTATCATGACAATTATAGGTCATAAAAGACTTTGAACTGTGGGATTAGGTATTGTTGAATATGTTTGTAGAATAGTATTCCCAAACATCGCTAGTAAGATAAAGATATATCAATGGAGTTGATAGAGAGAGAGGAAAGATGTATCAAAGGTGAGAGAGAAAAGAGAGAGAAGAAAGAGAAAAGAAAGAAAAATGAAAGTAATTAGAAAGATAGGAATGTTGTTGGTTCTGTGCGTGTCTTGTCATTTCAGCAAGAGGGGAGAACTAATGTGTAAGCTGTAGTCGAGCTTAACCAACTCAATTGGAATTGTTGGCCAGACTATTTTCTTTTATTGGTTTTCATAGATCTCTTACTGTAGGATTCTATAAAAGAACTTCTTTCTTTTCTTTGATCTCATTCAGACTTAATTATATTAGGTTTCTATAAGTTTCAAGCTAAATGGACACAAATCCCACAACTTACTATTAATTGATGTCTCTCTCTTTCTTTGTGTAGGCCCATAGTTATGCATCTTTCTCTTCTTGTATTAATATTGATCATTTTTCTGTGCCAACATTCTGACTGAATTTCTCCTAGACCAACATTCTTAACTTAATGAATATCACATCATATAAGATGCCTTCACATTTTATCACATCATATAAGATGCCTTCACATTGTGTCTTCTTTTCTCCTTCATTTGTTTAAGGTATTGGAGCTAAGATTTCAAGAACCTGCATGCTTCTCCATGTTCCATTGGAGTCTTCTGACATGCACCGGATCTTGCGTAGGAAAGGCTTCAGTGGCATCAGACCAAGCATATGGGTGTTTCAGGTGATTCATGGTTTTTAATAGCATGTAGAGGCTGAACCAATATCCAATTTGGGACAGCATGCCATATTGGTGTTGTCCATTGTCCAACTTGCAGGAGTCTAGATTATTTCATTTCCTAGGCGTACAGATATGGCCCTTTTTCTACAGTTATGTGCGCAGGCAGGCTGGGCTGTTCCTTGTGCCCAGGCCCAGCCCAGCCCAGGAGACGGCGTCAATGCCGTGTCTGGCCTGGGCAGCCCGGCCCATCTTTCATCTCTACCTAAGATACAATATGGACACGGGGGTACAAGACGAATACAGACCTAGACATCATGTGCCGGTAATTATTTATAATTAGTATAATGTAACACAAAATCAAATTTATAAGCCTATAAATTCATTAATATCAGCACACATATATTAGAAAAAAAAAAGTGAAGATAAAATAGAGTTTATGTTGTGTACCTTGATTTCCAGCAAGTCACGATTCATGAAGAAATTTTGTTGCTCACTTGTTTAATCACTTATATGAGTATATCTGCAGGGGCGGACCCCGTAGTGGCACCTGGGTGGGTTTGAAAAAAGTAACGGAAGGGGCTACGGGCCATATGTCCCACTCACCTATTCAAAGTTGATAGCGCCCCACCCTGACGACTGCATAACTCTCCCCCCTTCGAAAACGCCTTTATTGTTGAAACCCCTTTCCCTTTGAAAACCCCCAACTTGCAAAACTCCCTTGCTTGTCTGGTCTTTCCCTCCAGCTCTGGCTAGCACCCTCGCTCTTTCTTCGGCAGCGCAAGTATCTCTCTCTCTCTCTCTCTGTTCTCTCTTCTCTTGATCTCTCTCAATCTCTTCATCAAAGGCCTGCATAGTGGACAGCTCAATGGCATTTCAGTTTGCATGACACTGAAAGTGCTTAGAAGAATAATGCTCAGAACCAAAGAATCAAATAATGCCACGGAGGAATAATGAAAATTGATTCAGAGTTGGTGCTTAGAGGATTTAAACCTAATTTTACTAATTTGAGATCAATTCCAGGCCGCATGACATCCTGACAAGAACCACGACTTCATGGCTAAAAAACTACCCTTTCCTTCCCACCTCCATTTTGTCAACGACTCAACGCATGACTTCCATCTTCAGCCAATCCAATCCTTTCAACATACTTCCCCCTCAGCCAATCCACTATTTTTTTACGGCACGAGTAGACATCAAGCCTTTCATTATTTTCAATTATACACTGCAAATCTTCAATCTAGGCTGATCTCATGCCATGGTTCTGAAAGCTAGATGATATGATCCATATCAGCCATTACCGATGTTTGCACTTTAAAACATTAAAAAATTGTAATTGTCCAAGCTCTAACATGAGCCCTTTAAAAGAGGACTAAATGTTTACGTTCACCGATCTTGTGATGACAGCAAGGTGATAGATCCAAAGAATGGTGGTTGTCCCCATCCAATGGGACTTGCGTGAAGGCGGGCTCTTTGTTCTGTTGTTCGACCTTTGCAATGTAATAAGTTGTGTAGGTTTTTTTTTTTTTTTTCCTTGATTTGTGTCTATCTGCAATTCTTAAATTTAAAAGAATGCACATATGTTGGCAGTTGATGGGTACTTCTGTTTTGGGGCTCATGGCAATGAGTGTCAACGATTTTTTTACTTTTGCATAGTATTTTTACTCAGTTCCATCTCTCTATATTTTTTATTCTTCTTATTTTCTTTTCTTTTTCTTGTTTTGGTTTTTGATTGACCTTGGAAATTATTTGATGTTGGTGATTTTTCATTTTTTATTCAATATTCTGTGGATTTTTTCTTAATATCATCCACCCCATTCAAACAAAAATCCGTGGTCTGCCACTGTATTCTAAAGTCTAATATTTTCAAAGAAAAGTAGTCAGGCATAAAATATATAATAGTGGACATTACACGGTCCATAAATTTTAAGTCATAACCTATATGTATAAACATAACATTGAGTATTTGCATCATAACTCAACACAAATTTATATGACATACCTTTTTCCTTATGGATAAAAACAAAATATTTCAACAAAGTCTAACAACTTAAAGAAAATTATCATGCATATTTCAATTTTAAGTCACTATTCAATATTCATCATCAAAATCAAATCTTGTTCAAATTAGGCTTCCTCCTTATTTCCACACAGACAAGAGGATGATGTGCCAGCATCATTTTCACATAAGGGAAATGTTGAATTTTCTCTTACATGCCTTGTTCTTCAATCTCCAAAATGATTTCTTCATCATCATCCAATCTTAAGCAATCTCCAATTGCTTGGCTCTTGATGGTATTCATATCCAACTCCCACATCTCAATATTGGGATGGTCCTTTTCTAGATACATAAAAGTTTAAACCAATTTTAGTGTTTTATGAATTAAGTAATCATAAAAAGTAAGATTCTCAAAATTAAATAGCAAATATAATAAGTGTGAGTTAAGTTTGTTTAACATTATTATGAAATAAAAATTACGTGTATTCTTTCTTCTGGAAAATAAATGAAGATTACTATGCACATACACCAAATCTTCTACCCTTCTAGTTGTAAGCTTGTTTCTTTTGATGGTATAGATTTTAAAATAAGTACTCCTATTTCTTTCGCACCATGATGATGAACCGGTTTTAAAGAGAAGCTTAGATTCTAACTCTAAGAACATAGGAGCACCAAATCATCATACAAGAGGATAAGAGGTATTCATATCTTCCACTACATGCAAGTTACTAACATAACCAAAATGGAGTGCCAAAATTTCCAAACTCCACATTAACCTCTCTTAAGTTTTTCTTGTGGAAATAGACGATCAAAAAATGCAAATTGGTTACACGATACTTCCATATCCTTGTTTGGAGCTACACGTTTTACTCCATTACCTCCTCTAATAACCCATGCATAACTATAGTATTTAAGATTGAGTGGGTGTGCAGCGGAATAATGTAACGGGGTAAGGCTCTTATTCCACCTCGAAACAAGTATTTCCTACAATACATCAAAAAATTTTGATTTACCAATCAACATGTCTTTCTTCTCATGTTGAAATAACTTTCACATCTTCAATCAGCGTGTCCCACATTTCATATAATAGGTGTAAGATATCATGAACCAACCGAAACGCTTAAGCTGATAGGTGGAAGGCCCAAACAGGTATATGAAGCCCTGTCCAACCGAGGACTTTGGTGATGTGGGACTTCCCAACAGTCCCCCTCACGTGCAAGTCCAACAGATTTCATAGACGAGCTTGTCACGTGGGCTACACAAGAACGACAACAGAAACTCGCTCGGATATCATGTAAGATACCATGAACCAACTGAAAAGCTTAAGCTGATAGGTGGAAGGCCCAAACAGGTATTATATGAACCCCTATCCAACCCAGGACTTGGGTGATGTGGGATGTGGGACTTTCCAACAGGGGGTTAGGTGTTGTGGGGGTGAACCTGTGGGTATGTGGTTGGTTAAAGCACTATATAAGCTATAACCATATCACTTATAAAAAAAAGGGCCCCAATGTCCCTTGGAAATGCGTTTGGAAAATGGAAGTTCTATCTAAATTGCAATTGTTCTGTTGGAAAATCCCTATAGGCAGAATCCTTGTGAGGGAGCGTATCCATAAATTCATGAACCAAATTGATCCTATCTATGTGTTGCGTAAATCTGAAAATGAATCCATTAACCATCTATTTGCAACCTGCGCGGTAGTTGTTAGCATCTAGAACTGCCTTGTCTATAAAAAAAAAAAAAAAAAAAAGAAAAGAACTGCCTCCCTTGGATTGTTCCAAAATCGTCCTCTATTAGTTCATTTAGTGAATGGCTCTAGAACAGGGTTTCTAAAAGAAACAGAAGATTGGGTGTGACAAATTCTTGATATATACGGAAAATGAGGAATGAGTACTTATTCCAATCATCACCCATAAATCCTTATGCTGTGATCCAAAAAACCAAGGTGGCCCTTCTTATTTCTAGGCTTATAAATTTATATTTATGTTTCAATATACAAATCCTGAATAATTACGTCACCTGCCACCCATATCCGTATCTGTGTCATGCTCTTGTCTTTGTATTGTATCTTAAGTGATGCCGTATCTTTATCCATGTCCTAGATTTTGGTAGCTGGCATGTTGAATCCCCTTTCGCTGTGTCTTTTTCCATACTTGTGTCACTACCCAGGCATCATATGTTGCAAATCTGTTGTTCAAAGTATCTGATGCCCAAGGCATTTCCAGAGGATGGTCGGAGGTTAGAGAGAAAGGGTGTATTGGCATATAGCTGATATCACAAATGGATGGAATCTCAGCACATGTACTGTAGAGTATTTGAGTGTCATTAAAATTGTCTAATATGACTGTTCTTTTGATGCCATAAATCATATTGTGTGCAAAGCTTCATGACATCTGCAAACTTGAAGAGTTTGGTGGTCCTTCTCTCTAGTGATATTGATGACATTTGTCCCTACATCATCGTCGTCGTCATCTTGATCTTATGCCATCATTATCTTAGTCATCTCGTTTTTGAACTAATTGCTGGTGACAAATACCAACAAACTTTAAACCCGTGGCCTGATTTTTGAAAAAACAAAAAATATGTTTGAAAGCTTCAAAGCTCAAACACAATCAACTGGTCTTATGTGGGCATCTTGCAGGGCCTACCAGTGATGACATTGTCTATCTTCAAAGAAATATTTTTTGCTATAAGTGCTTTAGCTGCAAAAGGGAGCATTTTTGTTGGTGAATTGCCAACCGGATTCGCAGAAATGGAGTTTGGAACCAAGGTCAGTATAGTACAAATTGTAATGATATTTTGTTTTAACTCAGCATAATTGCAATGGTTGTTTGAACTTTTGCTTGGTCTAAAATAAAAGGGCTTATGCACCCACCTTTTAGTGATACTTATTGTTCATGTGACGGGGCCTATGGAACGTTGTTAGGAGTGGTTTCACTGCTCTTGTTGTCGTGTTGTCAGTGGAGGGAAGATACCCTCAACAAACACCCTTTACTGGATGATTTTTTTACTGTCGAACTGTTATTCCTTTAAATATGCCATGAGTGGTAGTTGTCCCTTTTTGTTGGACAGATAGGAGTGTCCACGGGTTTTTCTCCTATGGGGGAATCACACATGGGCGAGGTTTTCCATTTATGCCTTTAATTCAGGGGGTCGCACTTTTGGGGAGGTGGGGATGGAAAATCCTGCACTGCCCCTTGTGCAAACTCAGTGAAAATTTTGCAGACTAATATGAGAGATATTGGGGCATCATCTACCATTGATGGAATGGACAAATACATTATCTCGAGAAAGCATTGTGTGCTACTATTTTAATAGGCTACACATTCAAAGACTATAATTCCTCTGCCATATGTTCCATTCCTGCATGTGCCATATGTTCCATACCCTTTGTGAAAATTTTGCAGACTAATATGGGAGATATCGGGGCATCATCTATTTCCCTCCAGATCAGTGGTTTATTTTTTCTAGAGTTGCGGCTCACCTTAACCATTGATGGAAAGGACAAATACATTTTCTTGAGAAAGCATTGCATGCTACTATTTCAATAGGCTACACATTCAAAGGCTATAATTCCTCTGCCATATGTTCCATACCTGCATGTGCTGGTCCTGGTAGATTAGCAGGGCTGGCATCAAATTGGCAGTTAGTCATAAAATGTCGCTGATTCAAAGTACTTGACCTAACCCAGCCTGAAAAGGGTTACATGTCATCATGCATGGTCCATCCTGTGCCAGGCTTATGCTCTCAAGACAAATCCATTCAATCATTGTGCCTAATATTTAGCTGATTTGTGATTAATAATTTGTTGTGTTAAACATGTTAGGCTAGGTCAATGCTGGGCCTTAAGCAGCAGAGGCCCAAATGTTAAGGCCCAAAGGTCCATGCTAACCCATCCAGTTGCAGAGCCAAAAGTAGTTCAGGACCCAGCCCAAGGGGATAAAAGCTTAAGTCTAAATCCATCATGGAGTAGGCTAGGCTTGAGCCTGCTACCCATGTGCATGCCTATTCTTTTTTTTTTTTATTTTTTTGTGAAAAGCATATCTGATGGCCAAGTATTCATTTCGTTAATTTCTACATGGACTGGTACAGATGGAGATGCAGGAATGGTTGGACAAGCTTTTCATGAGCAATGGTTTCCGGGTGAATATGATTGACTATGAAGAAGTTGCTAAAAACATGAGCCTGGGCCCTCCATCTGGAGATTATGGGAAAATGCTATTCGTGGGACAGCAGTTGCAGTTGTCTGATGATCAGGTGATACACATCTTTCCTTGTGCAAATCTTGAGAGAATGGCCCATAAAATGACAGTAGGAAGTATAGAAAATGTTGGCGTCACTCTCCGAGAGTGAGAAATGCAGGCATTAAAATGGACACTGTGGAAAGCATCTGTCATGCATTGCCACCATGTTTCCCCACAGTTCTTATTCTCTGAAAAACCCACTGCAGCATTTCAAATTCATGATTCCAACAGAACTATTTCTCTAGTAGCTCCTATGTACCAAAGCATAGTAGATTAGCTGTCTTTGATTAATTCATTTCCTATTTGTGTTGGGTGTATCTCTTTCCTTTTGTGTTATGGATGCATTTCCCTTCAGAGCCATGCATCATGGTTCCTGATGTGTAGTTCTTCTGGACTTCTTCAGGCTCGTCCTTTATCCAGTGAGGCCCTGCATATACATTTTTTGGGTTGTATTTGTTTTGTGCGGTGTTCAACTAGTGAATAAACCATACTGATTTTGTGGGTCAGAGTCTCTACATGGGACCTCACATTGAAGATACCTTGTGCCTTTCACAAATGTGGCAAACCTTTAAATATTAAAAGTCAGGATGAGTTTCTCCTGTTATTTTTGGTTCTGGAAGTCCACATCTAGATGGTGTGTGTCGTTTATTTGGTATTAGTCTGGATGCATAAGAATAGACAAATGAGTATTGGTTGTATGTCAGGCACCTAGTTGAGATATACTGGAAAAACAGCATGGGTGTTTGCAAATGTACAAAGGCTCTCTTGGATCCTTCTAAGGTATCGTTTGGGAAGGAGGTAAAATGAGGGGAAGGAAAAAAAAGAGGGGAAAATGGAGGTAATGTTGAAATTGATGGTGTTTGGGAAGGGGGGAGGGAAAGTGGGGGAGGGGAATTTGGGGGTAAATTTTTTGAAATTTGCCTTCAAAACTTTCCCTTCAAAGCTGGGGGGAAAATATGAGAGAAAGAGGGGAATTCAGGGTCAAATTACTGAACTGCCCTTTTATTTGTGAAATATAATTTTGAAGCTTTTGCAAAAGTAAGGATAAAATGGTAAATATCTCTCTACCTCACAAAATTTTCTTTCCCCTACTTTTTGACTATCCAAACAAGAGGGGGTAAAATTAATTTTCGCTCCCCTCCCCGTCAAATTTTCCCTCCCCTCCCCACTTCCCAAATATAGTGTAAGTGAGATTAGAAAGTGCATTAGGGCTCTTTTAAATCCTGCTGCATAGTATCAGATAGTGTTTTCATTCTTAGATCCTGCTAATGAGATTAGATAATGCATTTGAGTTGTGCATTTCATATCATAAAAATAATAACTGCATCTCTTAAGAAATCCATGGCTTACTTTCACGACTGTTTCTGTCTCAGATGGAGAATTGGAGGAGAGAATTCCAGAGGATGGAGGAAGGAGGAGATGAAGAGGGTTTTGAAGAGCTCTAGTGTATAAAGAAAGGTCAGCCATGCCATCAGAAGACATGAACTTTCAAGATAGTTACAGAGAAGCTTGCTTGAATCAATGGGACCCTTGCCATTGTCATATCCAAATCAATGCTCACAATTTCATGGATCTCATATAGTGTTCTCTTGGGGTGCATTTTCAGTCATTGACAATGGGCTTTAGAAATGCCAAGAGAACATTATGTGACATATTTTAAGGTTGCCATTCCTGCAACACAACCACAGAACCAGTGGGCCTAAGGAAGCATCAGGAACATTGGAGTTTTGCTTCATCTGATACAAACGAAAGATAAAAACAGTGAAAGGAAAAACAAATGATCCATTCTGCCAGATCTGATAGTGCACATTTGTGGTGTTTCAAAACTCCATCAATATTTTAGGCACTATACTAATTTCACTGTTCTATGTGTATGGCGTAGCATAGTAATTGAGTAATTTAATCCTAACCCATCAAAATGAGTCATCAGTTATCAAACCCAAGTATCCACACTGCTGTTCAGTGGCTGCCACAAACTCAATAGTTCTAAGCTGAGTTCTCAGCATTCCTAGGCTGGATCCGTTTTTTAATATGTATAGCATTGGCAAAGAAATCTCCATGACACTGATGACAGCTAATCTTTGCTGTGCAGCAGTTCTATTTTTTCTCACATTATGATACTTTAAACTTGGATCCAGAGACAAAATAATACTTCATCATCATGCTGTTGAAGCTTGTCGTTATTGGTCTTCCTGATCAACAATTTCATCTCAATATATTCTTGATTTTGAATCCAATTAGATAAAAGTTATAAATGACATCCCCTTACAATGAATTATCTTCAAAAAAATTAGCTTGCAATTTAATAGAGCGATCTTACTTTGGAGTCAGGTTACCAATTCCATTTGTCATTCACTTCAATGTTATCATTCCAAACTGCCAATGAGACTAGGGAATTGCCTTGTGAAAAATGATATAGTGTGAGCCAAAAATACTTTCAATCATTTTATGAGACCTGCAAATGAGCAATCCAGCCTCAGTCACCTGTCCACAGCATTGGCCAGATTTGATTCTGATGGAAATAGTATTCACAACTGCCTGTTGGTTTGGACCACCCTAACCTCACCCCGTGACATCTTTGGGGACAAAAACCTATCAATGATGAGACCTTGCCATCCACCTGCGCCATGGTTGGTGGTGGTCCCAACTGGGACCCTTCGAAGTGGACTGCACCTTAATGTGGTACTAGAAACATCTTTGCGGCATAGCACCAACAGCTAGTCATTCTACAAGCACTCCAAATACCAGGCCCAATCACCAATAATCCTTACAAGAGCAAGCCCCTTTGGTAAAACGGTGAAAGCGGTTGCAGTCCCTCACAACAATCTCCCGATCAAAGACCCTTGATATCATCTTAATTGCAACATGACAATCAACACATATCCTGAGGTTTTTCACAATGTAAATGGGTGTCCCAGGCCTTGTCTTGATAAAACTAAAAGCAATGGCTAGCTTCTCACTATGAAGTGATAGTGCCACCTTCTTTCCTTCCTCATCCAAATCTAGCAAGACCTCCCCTGTATTTTCCGCATAACCAACTAATTTTAACCTTCTCATGATCTCCCCCAGCATCAAATGTATTTCTCTGCTCTCTGGGTGTGATTCATCACCCACAAAGAACTCATGAAGGACACCCTCCACCTCAACCAAACTGCATCCAGGCACCTTCTTGATCCCCTTAACTTCCATAAGATCCCGCACATTTCCTACATCATCCCACCTACCCATTTTCGCATAAACATTGGACAGAAGAACATAAGCCCCACAATTCATGGGTTCCAATTCAATAAGCTGTTTGATGGCGAATTCACACATTTCAATATTGCCATGCATTCTGGAACCACTCAGAAGAGCTCCCCAAATAAGTACATCAGGCTTCATGGGCATAGACTTAACCACATCCCATGCTTGTTCTATAAGGCCTGCTCTCCCATAGAGGTCGACAATGCAACCATAGTGTTGGATCAATGGAGTAATGCCGAATTCCTCACTCATCCTCTCGAAATACTGCCTACCCTCGGTCACCAAACCAGCATGGACACAAGCACACAACACGCCCAAGAAAGTGATGGCATTGGGTCTCACCCCACAATATTGCATCTGTGAGAACAAACTGAGACACTCTTCACAGTGCCCGTGCATCGCAAGACCTGAAATCATGGCACTCCAAGCCATCACATCTTTATCACAGCCCAATCTGCTAAACACACATCTTGCCCTTTCAATGCTCCCACATTTCGCATACATATCTATCAAGGCAGTCCCTAGCACCACATCAACTTTCATCCCACACCTGTCAATATAAGCATGAGCCCATTTCCCATGCTCGAGCGCACCTAACCGCCCGCAGGCCAAAAGAACAGTTGACATGGTGAACTCATTCGGCCGAGCTTCCTCCATCTCCAACAACTGCATCTCCCTAAACAATTCAAGCGCCTGTTTATATTCACCGCACTTGACGTACCCATTAATCATAGTGCTCCAAGAGATGACATTTCTTTCGGGCGCTCCATCAAACAACCTTCGGGCATTCTCAATAAAACCCAGTTTCACATTGGCCGTAATCATCGAGTTCCAAGAGGGTAAATCCGGTATGGGAGTTTCATCAAACACTTGCTGGGCGGAGCTTAAGCTGCCGCATGCAGAGTACATGTTGATGAGAGAGGTCTGAACAAAGGCATCGGATGCGAGACCATGGGGAGAAAATGTTGGCATGGATTTTTCTACCGAGTTGGAGGTGGGAGGGAGAAGAGAAGGATTGGAGGAGGAAAGGGAAGGTGTGGAAGTCGGGTCGAACGCCTTGCAATCGCATGCGAAGGTATATGGAGAAAGAGGAAAGGGCAGGAGAAGCTGAGGCTCGAGCATGGGCTCGGATGAGAGTGTTCCAAATGAAGGAATCGACGGTGGGATGGGAAAGGTTGAGAGATGGGTGGGTTGAGGAAATGAGTTTTGTGGTTGATCCCATATTGCTGGGAAAAGGCGGGAGGGACGACTCGAGACTATTCTTTCTCTTGAAAGCTGTAAAACGGTTGTGCAGTTAGATACTAACATATGAGATTTTTTGAGATTTTCTCAACCCACATGAAGCCACATCAGCAAATGGAAGTGGGACCATCTCAAGTTTGAATTAAAAAAAATCTCCTGAACCGATGTGTCTTTCATGTGTCTTTCCGGAACAATTACAAACTCACTTCTGAGATTCTCTGAGAATGATAAATCTCTAACTTCCTCGTTCTTCTGCCTCTCCCCTTTCTTAACCTATCTTTCTCATCTTCTCCTCTCTCCCTCTCCTCTTTCTTTCTCTCCCTTTCTTTCTAATATCCGGTGCTCTCTCGAACTTTCATTTCACTCGGCACAAAAGCAACAAAATAGGTATGTAAGATTCAAATTTTTTTAAGGTTTTTTCTAAATCATTTTGGTTGATCCCTTAAAAAAATTCTGCAATATATAATTGTCTGTCTTTTGTTAATCTAAGAGAAAGAATTCTTCCCTTGCCCATTTTTGCCAAGGCTGCAACCTGCCACTCAAGTGCCAATTTATTATTTTGTTTTAAGACTCACTATCACGTGTCTACTGTGCTTGAATGACCATTTCCTGCAATCGATTGGTTACAGTTAAAGAAAATGAAAGGGAAGCAATATCGTGAGGCAGTTTTTATAGCGTGGGCGTGTGGTTTAGAGTTCCTGCCGTTTCAGTTTTTGAATTTCATTTTTTTCCTGCATTTCAATTTTTTTTTTTCTCCACTGTTCTAAAACGATGCTGAAAGAGGATTCAAGAAGTTCCTCTGCAGTTCAGAAAACAGGAGGTATTCTACAGTTTCGTGACCATAAGTTCCAAGAGCTGGATTTGGATTGTGATGGGAAGTTGTCTGTGAGAGAATTGCAGCCTGCTGTTGCTAATATAGGTGCTGGTGCTGCTCTTGGCCTTCCTGCCCATGGCTCTTCCCCTGACTTTTATAATTTAGATTTTGACCCCACTCTCTCGATTAGTCTTTGACATTTTGTTTCATGCGCGGTTGAGTTTTTCTTGATATATGGTCGTGAGGATTTGTGGTTGTCTGTGGGAGCCTGCTGGCGCTAATAGTGTTGCTCTTGGTTTTCCTGCTCATGGCTCTTCTCCTGACTTTCATATTTTAGATTTTGACCCCGTCTCTCTCTGTTTAGTCTGACATTTTTTTTTCATGGACGGTTGAGATTTTCTTGATATATGGTCCTCACGACGAATTATGGGGTGGGTCCCACGTTAGTCTGACATTTTTTTTCATGGACGGTTGAGATTTTCTTGATATATGGTCCTCATGACGAATTATGGGGTGGGTCCCACAATCGATGGTCCAAATGAAGGAGACATTTCCGGCGTTCTGATATAAACAGTTCTATGAAATTTAATATGTGCATCGCACTGGCACATTGCAAATATTTTAAAAACGCAACCCAAATTAGTCCTCAAACTTATGTGCTCATATTTCATGCTTAGACAATCATGTTATGAGGTGAGGATGTATTAAGTCTGTCAGCATTCATTCCTCAAAATTGGAAGTGACTTGCTGGAAATATTATTGTCTGGATCAAACTTTCACATATGATTAATTCAATGATCACACACACTAACTCTAATTTTAGTGAAAATTTGAATAATCCATATATTCTGATGTCCTTTTTACTTAATTATATGATAATAAGGATTTCTATTTTGAGATTAACAAATGGATATATCATTAGTTAATTAATATTTTTTTATTAATTAATTTGTAATTTAGATATTAAATTTAAATTATTTTTCAACTTAAATGAGATTTAACTGTGCATCGCACGGGGCATTTTACTAATTGTAATAAAATCAAGTCCGGTCATCTTGTTCCTCCACACTCCTTTCATCCATCTGCATTTTTGTACACTATGTTTTTGTTCCTAGGGGTTTTTTTATGGAATGGGAAGAAGAAGGGTTGTGGGGGTTTTGATGGCATGAAATGGTCAGTGGGCTGTGTTGGCCGAGAAATGATGAAGATAGGGCTTGGATTTGATGACTGTAGGATGGAAGTTAGGATGACTTGACGATTGCAGGTCTCATAAATTTGGAATGAGGATTTGGCTCGGCTGGTTTGTTCCCAATCGTGGGTTGGAAGTGTTGCAGGGCTGCAAGTGCTTATGGGTGGTGTGGGATCAAGTGATATGGGTTGCTTAGTCAAGTGGGTTCTCTGATCATTAATTGCCTTCTTCCAGCATTATTATAAGTAGTAGTTGGGCCTGTTTTGTTGTATGGAGCTGAAGACAACTTTTGTTGTAGTTTCATGGAATTTGATATTTAGTGTCACTAATAAAAATAATGTAGACTCTGAGTTGGATATAGAAAATAGGATAAATGCATGAAGTGGAGATAGTCGAGTGGGGGTGTTATGCATTCCCTGAGTCGCACTCCTGAATGTTGGGGAATGAAGGAACAAGAAGTTAAATTACATTTGGTTAAAATGTGTATGCTAAGATGAAAGTGTTTAGTTACAGTGAAGGATATAATTAGAAATGATCACATGAGAATAAACTTATGGAGTACCTCGAATTGAAAATAAAATTAGAGATTGTTTTTTGAGATGGTATGGATATGTACATAGAACATAAGTAATACCCTTATTAAGGTGTATTGAAGACCTTGATTGTAATAGCAATGAAAAACATATGTATTGTGAAATTATTAGGTAAACGAAAATTTCATAGAAACTCCTTATCCGAACCGTCAGGTTCCAAATATCAAACCGAATATATTATTGTGTTGTACAACAACTAATATTATTAACATACTTGGATTAAAATAATTTTAATTGAATAAAATAATTAATTAAGTGTGGCTAATCATAATTAAATACTTCATATTTTAAAAACTCTATGAAATATTTAATTAATTCTCTCATAATTAGGGCCTATCAACACCAACCTACAAGTGACACTTTAATAAATGGGGTACAGTTACGGGTCCGCTCAAACATGAATTATTTAATTGAACTCATAATAGTTAGGTGATCGAAATATTCAGATCATTTGAAATTATGGGTGATCGAAATATTCAATGCAATTCATTATATAGCACATAGGACATACATTATATTTTTAATTAATTTTAATATCTGTAGGAATTGAGTTTTAATAATTTCGCTGACTCTTGGGACTATTCTCTTATCATGTTCTCAATTTCTCCTCCTGATTTATATATTAATTTATCTGTATTATTTAAATGTGGTGATTATTTAGTTATTCAACAAGTATTGATATATTCACCCAACCCATACAAGAATTGACATGTGCGACCTTTACTTACATTCACAGATATTCTACTTCAATATCTTGCAATGGATGTTGAAAATATACATGCCAATTTATATCAACTTGAGCCTAAAGTAGCTAGAGCACATAGGAAATATATACTCTCAATTAAAAGACTAAGAAGAAATACATTCGGTAAGGTCGAACTCAATGAAATTTATTATTTCAATTATACTATATCCCTATCAGCAATGACTAATTCTCTAAATTTGCTTATGTGTGGAGCATAGGAAACAACTTCGGCATACATCATACACTAAAAAGTCATCTAGAAGAACATCTTTCTAGATTCAGTAGATGGAGGAGAATGTCTAGGAATAGAAATCAAAGTTTTACAGCAACATCTTTTTTCTAGAAATAAAATGCTTACTTCTTTTACTATACCATATGATCATAATTACTATGATCTTGAATCAGTATGGATACTAAGTATTAATGAGAAATTATTTAAAATATAAATTTATAATTAATCATTCAATATATATGAAATTAAACCGTGCATCGCACGAGCTTTGAATGCTAGTTTGAATTATGGGTATTTATAAGAATAAAAGGAACACATCCTCTCTCTCTCTCACTCCCTCTCGCTCTCTATCTCTCTCCTGGTCCTGGTACCCAAGCAAAGGGCCTGGGACCCATTGAGCACTCGGGTGAGATAAGGTGGCAAAATTAGGCCTGGAACTTATTTTGTATTCCGATTCATAAACGGTCCGGTCTGGAATACTAAATTAGGTTTCGATTAATAAATGGGTCCAGTTCAGGGTCTATATAGGTTCCGACCCGTATACCTAGGACCAGTATATGAGCCTTTGATATTGTAAATTGTACCTCAAAATCAACTTTTTTTTATATATTTTTATGTATAATATTAGAAGTAGTAGACTTGATGTACTGTTATAAGCTTAATGATATGCTTATTTTAAAAAAAAATGAAGAAATTATAATTGATTTTGGAACTAGATTACGGTCCTATAGGTGAATCCGGTTCAGGAGCCAGATCCGGGTTTTCCTATTAGACTTGGGTCTGGAATCAACAAAATAGGTTCTGAGTCAAAATTGGAACCGTTATATAAGAACTTGTCTGAGTCCACTATAATTCTGATCCGGAACTGTTCCATTTGCAATCTTAGTGGCATGTATCAGGGTCGATCTTTGGACAACTAAGGTACAACCGATGCATATTAATTGGGAAAATGGACAACCCACCGCTAGAAGTGGAATGATACTTTTTCCCATTATCTCGCCCATGCATAATTACAACAATTTATCATCAGCATCTTTCCCCTCAATTGGATATTCCTCTTTCTTTCATCATTCATCATTTGGTGACCACTTGTACATCAATGATTTTCCCACAACCGGCGACTGATTACAGCCAGCCTTTTCACTTTTTTCTTGTAATGTACGGTTCCTTTTCATGTTTTATTGTTGTGGGAGACACTGAGACTACAGTTTTGGATGATTTAAGTGATTTTAGAGACTTAGCAGATGAAACTGCAGAAAAATAGACTCTTTTTTTGTATGTTTTCCCATCATTTTCAAACATGAGAGAAAGACTTGATTTCACAAAAACAAAAAAAAAAAAAAAGAAAGAAAGAGAGAGGATATTTAGGAAGGAATTCTTTTCTATTTCTTATTGGGGGTGTTTGGCCTTAGGTCCCTCAACATTAACATTTTATTGTAAAAGGTTCACTTTTTTTTTTTTTTTTTAAACCGTAGAGGCAAATGTCCCTTTTCAAGTTTTAAACAATTAAAAAGTCCAAAACGCCCCTCATATATATACTTTCTGTGTTATTGAAAAATGCCAAAAATCAAGCCGTAAATTTCGTGAAGATGAAACGCTGAGAATTAGGCCATAAACTTTGTGCCAGAAAGTCCAATGAATTTATATGAGTTTGTGACAGAAAGTCGGATAAATTTATTTGAGTTTATTTTAAAACTCAGATAAATTCAGAAAAGGGGGTGGTGCTGCCCCTCTCTCTTGGCACACAAACCGAGGCAATAGACAACCTCTGTCACGTGTTCTCTACTTGCCTCCTCTTTTGCAAGAGTAAACAAAGAGAAAGAAAAATTTCTTCCACTCCTTTCAGCACTAAAGAAAAATACACATGACCTATTGACTTTCTTACTCCATGTGTAAGTAGGAGGGCAAAATCAACCCAGCACCCCAACCTTGTTATCCGTGCCCAAAAGGCAAAGATGAGTAAATGTCGTCTTCTCCCCTCTCTCCATTCCACGTAAACAAAGCAGAGAACAACAACCCGAAAGAAACTCAAGAAGATGAGAACCACCGAGATCCTCTCGATCCACAGCCTTATCGCAAGCTCCGCATTGATTTGCTCTACTTTCGGCTTCTACAAAACTTCCTCAACAGGTTCTGCAACATCGTTCCCTTCCACTTGAATTTCGAAACTCAATCTAAAGCTAGGAAATAAAATCCATTAAAGGGCAAATCAGTCTTGAAATATCATGTTAAGGAGCTTAAAACTAGGGATTAAATTTGTGTAATTTCAAACGATTAGAAGGGTAAATCAGTCATGCAAATATATGATCTGACAAACTTAGGGACCTCCACCTGAAATAAGTCTAGGCGAATAGACTAGTAGCCTTAACTGAAAATCATGTGGATTAGAGGCCTTAAACGACAATATTAAAAGACCTCTGGATAGTTTTTCCTTTTAATGCTCATTTATGACATAGAATAATGAACAAAATAGTCTATGGCTTAAAATCAACTTATTTATTGCATATTTAATAACATCCTAGTTTGATATCATACATTTTATATTTTATGGATGGCTATGTGGGTTTTAATAGTAATAGTGTATGTGTGTGCTAGTAAATGTTTACATGTACATATGACCAAATGGCCATATTTTGCAAAAAAACGAAGACGAAGAAGAAAAAAAAAAGGTTAAAAAAAATAGAATGAAAGTGTAACTAGATACATAGAAATTCCATTAAACTCAAGCATATGAAAACAATCTTTCTTCTAAGTAATTGGTATTCTGTATACTTAAACAATTGCCGCCACTTGTTTGGGATGGAACAAGTGATGATATCAATGATTAGTATAGTTTCCGATTTATTTTTATGGGACTTGTTCTTCTCTAAACTTGTAACTTTCGGCTCCTTTATCATCAACTTAGTTACAATTGATTTACAATTATTAACTTTTTTCGAGCTTAGTTGCACTCTACATAAATCTTTTTTTTTTTTTTTATTAATATGGGCCCCATTCCTCCAAATTCGAACCAAATTCAAGCCTTGTACTTATAATTGGTTATAACTAACCTTAGTCCATGCGCATGATCAACCATTGATTGATGGAAGTTTCAAAACATGAGATTATACTTCATGTTTGTGACCATTGAATTGGTATAAAGTAATAGCACTTTTTGTAAATAATTACCTCACACCCATTTTGCATTATGAACAAAAGGAAAAGGCTATCAAAATATTAATCAGCACAAAACTAATGTGGTTGCCCCTTGGCCCGTTTGGTAATTTACTTTTAAAATAAAGTGGAGTGAAGTGAAATGAAAAGAATGAATAAAATATAAGTGAGTTATGATGGTATTTTGTTTTTAGTTGTTTGAGATGGAATATTTTTGACTTTTTGTATAGGGAAATGAAGTTTTTTTGTCTTTTAGTGAGTAAATGTAGTTGCTTTTTGACTTTTTTTGGAAAAGATGGAGGGAATTTTTTGGAAAAGTGCTTTTGATGGGATGTTTAACTTGACTTCACTTTACTTAACTATATTAGTAAAATTACCAAACGGGCCCGGGTCACATGGAGCTTACTTTTGAGTTTGGAGAACCCAAGGGCTGTATATACAAAAAAAAAAAAAAACTTGGCTATTTAAAAGAAGAGTAGTTGCCCAGGCAAAGAGAGATTCGAAATGAAGAAATATTATAGACAATTACATTCCTTTTTTTCCATATATAAAATCAAGAGTTTTTTTTTTTCCTATCATGTGGAACCCCTCTACCCCCCTTTTCACAGGACCGACGGTAAAACCCCGGATACATAACACCACCCATAAGCACCATATTTTTAACAAGGCACTCAACGAGGATTTGAAGTGTGGACGTTTAGCGCAACACAGAGCATCCAAGTTGTAAGACTAAAAAGCAAGTTGTCCTTTTCTTTATCTCTCTTCCTAAAATTGCCCCCTTTTTTTCTTAATCTCTTTCTAACAAACCTACTATTATCGGGATCTCTATTAAAAATATAAGTCACTCATATGCTTATAATCCACTTTTACGTGACTTGGGCCCAATTGTACTCTATTCTGGTTGGCCCCATAGTGAGATTGAACTTATATAAACCACATGAATAAAATATCCAAAAAAAGTACATGTATTTTATATATCAATGCCTATTTTCTTAGACATATAAATGTGGTATAGTCCTTTTTTTTATTCAAAGCATTGAAATATGGGAAAAATGACCATGCAGTTGTTCCAAAACTCAATATTTACACGAGACCAGACGAAAGACTACAAATTTCCTAAGAGAAGATCGTACATAAAGGATGGATAGTTTATCCTTTTATCCTGCGATATCCTAGGCCAGTAGGATATCGCACCGTTCGATATCCTATATATAGGATATCTCCGTAAAATTTTCACCATTCTCCTTTCAACCTAGATGAAACAGGGACGGAGATAACTCAGTAAAAACCCCTTTTTACTGTGATTATCTTCTTCAATCCTCAAATGGTTTTTCCTCCATATTTTTCTCATCTTCTTGATATGGATATTGTAGGAACACAGCCTTCCACTTCATTCTCCTTCGTCAATCGCTACAACGTCGTGTATCTTCAACTAGGTAGAGGAGATAAGGTTATTGTGAGGGCACTCTTTATGTGTCCGGTCAACTATTTTCCCCTTTGTTTGTGTTTTTGTAATCATCCACCCATTCCATCCAATCACACCTATAAATAAACCACATGTTTTCATTTTCAAGCCTCCACCTGTTTTCCATCCATATAAAATGCACATGGTTGTGTCCAATCACTACTCATTTCACATGCCAATTGTTACACATGTACAAATTCCAATTCCACCTTCACACAAGCACTTTGTGTTTTGTGTTGTTTTGTTTTTTTTTTTTTTTTTTTTTTTTTTTAATATATGTATACTACTTCACCACTTCCAAGCAATCCCACAAAATCCAAACCATGAGGTCTATAGCTGTTCTCGCTATAGCGAGCTCTCTGGTTCCGTTGGAGTCGCTATAGCGAGGGTCTCGCTGTAGCGAGCTTCTAGCGAGATTTTCCTCCCTTGAGGGTATTTTCGTAAATGGATTAATACGCTCTGATTTTTTCGTAAATGGATTAATGAGCTCTGATTTTTCCTACCCACTCCTGCTCCGTTTCTCCTCTCTGACGTTTCTTACCCACACCTACTCTCTCTTTCATTTCCTTCTCTCATCTTCTGAGTATGATCCTCTTATCTTCTTCTTCTTATTATCTTTTTTTTTTTTTTTCTCTTACTCGTGCAGTTTCAGTTTTCTTGGGTTTTCTTGGATTCATCCAAAACTTTATGAAATTGACATTTTTCTTTACAATGTGCACGAGGAAGGAGTTCTCTTGAAATTGGCATTTTTCTTTACATATCGTTTGGGAAGGAGGTAAAATGAGGAAAAGGAAAAAAAAAAGAGGGGAAAATGGAGGGAATGCTGAAATTGAGGGTCTTTAAGAATGGAGGAGGGAAAGTGGGGGAGGAAAATTTGGGGGTAAAATTAGTGTAGGGCCCACTCCAAAATTTTGCCTTCAAAACCGGAGGGGAGGAAATATGAGGCAAAGAGGGGAATTTTTGTCAAATTACTGAACTGCCCTTTTGTTTCTTATCTTTTTGTCAAATATGAAGATAATAAAATAGTAATTGTCTCTCTACCTCACAAACAAACAAAATTACACTTTTTCACTTTTCTTTCCCTTACCTTTTGACTATCCAAACAAGAGGAGGTAAAATTAATTTTCCCTCCCCTCCGCTCTCCTCCCCTCTCCTCTCCTCTCCTCACCTCAAACATAGTGTTAGATTGTCGGCCCATTGACAGGTCAATGGTAAGAAATCTCACACTAGCTAGGGTCGATCTTTGGTATCACAGGTAAGAATATCATTTCCTTGCCAGTAGGGTTATTTATTTGGGCCTTTCACGAGGGGGCCTGGCTGGCCCGACTCTCCAAAGCTTGCAAAGCGATGGCTTTTTTCTTGTCCTAAAGTCCATGGGTATGACAGGGCAAGACCCAATTTTGAAAAGCTTGCAACCTTGAGGGCAAGATAGGGCCTAAGCCAACTTAGTATATTATAACATTATACAGAGGAAATTACCTAGAAAATCACCTTAGATATTCGATACACCAAAAAGTCCCTCAGAGGTCCTTTATAACAATAAAGGCCCTCTTGCCAATTTTTTCTTTTGTTTGAGCGACAATATCGTCGCTTGTGTCTTCTTATTCATCTTCTTTCTTCCTTTTCACCTTCCTCTTTCTTCATCTCATCCTATTCCTTGATATCAAACTTGAATTCATGGTTTCAACCTCTAATCCACCCAAACTGTCATGTTAGCCCCATCCCCATCCTTCCATTAACAAAGCCAAACAATATCAAAACACCACACATCATCCAAACCCACTCCTTACGGTCTTATGGTACAAGCCACCTCATGGGATAATGAATTTTATGATTCCTTATCATTACTTGGGCGCTATTTATAATGGAAAAGAAGTTTTTTTTTTTTTTTTTTTTTGTGTTCTTTTATCCACCATCTAGAACGTGTTACAAGAAATAGAAAAGCAAAAGAAACTTCCTAATAAGGCGCTTTTTTTTTTCGTGCTTACTTGGCTCGGTGGCCAAGTTAGAAAGTAAAGCCACCTACAAGGGATCGATCCCTGGTGGGTAGAATGGGAGTGGGAGCCTTTACCACTAGATTATCCCTTGAGTTCCTGTCGCTTTATTTTTTTTCATTATTGATGTCAAAACGACGGTTCCACCTTATAAGAAAAGAGCTGAGGTGCCACGTCCATAATTCCCATTCCAGGAATGTGTAGAAACAAATTCTTGACATGCACATCAAGCACCTATACATGGGGTTTTTCAATTGGTTGGCAACTCGATCTCCACATGTGTGGACTTCTTCTCACTTGTGCTGGCTACCTTGAATATAAGCCATAGTTGTTAATATCGTTTCAGACCTCATTTCGCTCTGACCTGCAAAATGAAAAGTTTCGGCCAATTCAGGATTTCGGCGAAACTTTTCGGAATTATATTTCGGGAAAAATATAACATAATATATACATATATAAGTTAAAAAAAGAAAAAGAAATAGTAATAAATATAGATTTAATCCATTATAGTAATTTTTTTGAAATTTTTTTTTTGAAAATATGAAAATATAAGAAATACAAAATATATGTGTAAAAAAAGTTTTAAAAAATTAATTATATAAAATTCCATTTCGACCGAAATCTTGAATTTCAGTCGAGATTGACAGAAATTCAAACCGAAAAGTTCTGGCTAAAATTTTGTTTCGGCCACTTGACCGAAATGAAAATTTTCAGCCATTTCAATCGAAGCAAAATGAAATTAATAACTATGATTGAAGCCCCATCAACTGTGGTTAGGGTTGTAAACGGGTCGGTTCCGGTTCGGGTCCAGGGTGGAACCGGAACCGGAACCGGAACCGTTTTCTAAGAGGGGGAACCGGAACCGGAACCGGACCCGGTTCGGGTCCAGAAAACTGGTTCCGGAACCGGAACCAATAATATTAAAGGGAACCGGAACCGGAACCGGAACCATTTGTGAAGCGGGTCTGGTTCCGGTTCCAGGTATGAGATGTTAGAAAAGTAGAAACCTTAATATGGAAAAGTAGAAAAGTAAGAAGGGTTTGGTTTTCACATACTAAAGTTACCTTATATTAGTGTATATTCGGTCGGGTCCCGGGTCCTCGGGTCTGAGCTACTGTGGATCCGGAACCGGAACCGTTTAGGTATCGGTTCCAAAAAACGGATCCGAAACCGGAACCATTTGCTTATTGGGACCAAAATAAGGATCCAGACCCGGAACCTAACGGGTCGGAACCTTCGGGTAATCGGAGAATCGGGTACCCATTTACAACCCTAACTGTGGTACGAATAAAAAAAAAATACCAGTACGCATTTGCTCGGGCGCAGGCACTAAAACACCCACATCCCACCCACTGGGATGATCCTTTGAGGCCTCAATTTGAGCTTTAGCCTCTTACAACAGATGAGGCTAATCCTCTAAGCCCCACATGATCTGAGGACCAATTTGACAGTTCCATGGACCACGCTTACAATTGGATTGGATATTTTGGAATATTTTTTTAAGCAGACGATTCCTTCGGCAACAACCCCTAGAGCCCACTCCAAGGCCCAACTAGACCTAGCCCACCTTCACACACTACCTTCTATTTCCCCACCACAACCACCCTCACTGGAATGATTCGTTTGAGGCCTCACTTAGAAGGCATTTGTGTATCACTGCGAAAGAAGAAACCGTGTGTTTCCTCACTTACAAGGCAATTGTGTATCACTTTGGAAGAGGAAATCGTGTATTTCCTCTTTCGCGGCACCACTTTCCTACTGTCCAGGGAGGAACTCCAGCCCCAGATCCTCCGTATCGAAAGAAAAGACACCTAAAAAAGCAATTTCCGACCTCGATTCCTCGCCGCACCAAACAATAACAGCATGTCAGAAAATCCAGTGCCTTGTATCCTTCCATTTCTGCTGAAAGAGGCGTGAAACAAATGCATTAATATTAAGGCTCATCCTCTCACACAAACATGTAATGGTCCCTTAGGGTCGTGGTGGCAAAGGGCAAAGTGTCGATGGGTTGAAGTCTCACATGTATCCAGCACATTTTTAAAATGAGTCGAGTAATTTCACCCCGCACCTGTTGTGTGTCAAGCAGACCTGACCTACATAACCTGAATTGAATGCACGTTAACCTATAGAAACTTTGCCCAGACCCAATCCATCTCAACCATTAAGTCCATATTTGACTAAAGCTGCAGGCCAAGAAAAGCCCAAGTTTGGCTCATTCCATAAAACTACACTGCTCACTAAAATATTAAACAAACAAATTGTTTAAATGGGTTTAAAAATGCAAGTAGACCCTAACCCAACCCATTTAAGTTGGGTTATTAAGGCCAACCCCAACTCAAACCTCAGGTTTTCATGACTACATGACCTGTGACTAACCTGTATATAGTTCAGGCTGTCAAATGCAGGTTGGATTTGGATTGGGCGTGTCAGATCGGGTTTTGCCCCACTACTAAGCACCACTTGATCCCAGCTTACCCTCCCACTATATTCCGACAGAACCAATTTGACGACTCTATAGACTGCTGACCTCAAGTTTAAAAATCCAACAACTTTCACCCATTGGTATTAGATAAGGATGCTCCCCTAAACCCTGGCCCTGGACGCCAACCCCTGGAGCCACCCTCAGGCCATTCAATCACCGACTCATGTGACAGACATGAAGACTAAACTGCCCCCACCTAAATTATTGCAGCCATCTGATAATTAAAGAAAATGATGTGGCCTGGAGTAACAAACAAACGAACAGTATAGACTATAGACCACTGAATGCCCGTTTGTTTGACTGGTAGTGATTTCCTTCAAATTCTCAGCGAAGCTATCTGATTAGAGGTGCCATGCAAAGGCGAAAATTCAGAGGACCATTGGACAGCCTCCAACTTGTGTAAGAAATTATTACCCAACCACACACACCCAAATAAACCAATCCCCAGAGTGATGTTCCCAGCTATGATTCCACGTTATCTGCTTCACTCCTCACGTCCCTGAAACAAGGGTTTTAAAAAACAGGCAAGTCCCATCTCTTCATCTTCCATTCCTTCTAAAGACACCATCCACACTACCTACACCCATGCCACCTATCCAGTCCAATCTTTTCTTGAGAAGTCTCTCTCTCTCAAAGAAAAAGAATAACAGTCTTTCAACTCCAAAGAAAAAGAAAAAAAGTTGAATGACTTACTCAGCCTGAAACTCCAGTGAATGCTTCAGTCCCTGAAAGAGAGCCTCTCAATGAATTCCTGGCCTGCATAAATTGTCTCACAGCAAATGCATTGTACAATAAAGCTCTATGTCAAAAGGAAATATCAAAGCATCCCAAAGCAATCACACTACCAACCCACGTGCAAGTTTTAAGTCTTATGAGGTGCTTGCAAATCCTCTACAAAATTCCATTTTCAACCTAATCTCACATGAAAAATATAATTCAATATTCAGTTATCTATGATGGAAAATGACATGTTCCCATTAAGAACCACACATCTTGGCCTAGAAGAGTTCTGAAACTTCACTGGAACAAAAGAGTGCTGAACTAAAATTTAAATGCCAAGAGAAATGAAAATGCATGATCCAATCAGTCTTCTTCTTCTCCCTCATTCTCTGCAATGTTGAAATAACGCAGCTCGTAAACATTGCGGTCTTTGTTGGATGCAATCACTCGCAGCCAATCACGCACATTGTGCTTCTTTAAGTACTTCTTTGTTAAGTACTTCAGATACCTGGGAATTGTAATAAATTGTTTAGGTTAACAAATATTAACTACCAAGTCAAATTAGCAGAGAGAGTTTTTTACTGATACTAGCAGCACTCCATACAAACAAATGACAACATGCATACAGGTGCACATAGACACATGCAAATAGCAGGGCATCTGCAAATCAAATGAACCCAGAATTTATGGTGTCAACAGACAAACAGATAGAATGAGGCACATCAGACAACAATTATCACACTCCAAACACCTCAGAGAAGTCCTCTCAAATTGCTCAGTACAGACACTTGGGAGGAATTCCTCATTCATAGCGAATGGACCATTCTGCTAGCAATCAAATAACAAGCCCATGTGACATTAGGAACTGCTCGTCATTGCAACCTGGAGGTTGTTAGTTCAAGTCATGTTACCAACCAAATAGCACATTATATACATATAAACATATGTGGTTTCATTCTGATAACACCTCTCACAGCTTGCGTGAGGGGTAAAATCTAAACCCCTTATGACTTGTGAGACCCACTTGGATGCATTCTAATCATGGCAAGATAGAGTAATGGAAAGCTCTCATTGTGGATATAATTTTAGGAAAAAATCAACCCAATAGAATCATCACAACATTGATTTAGGGGCCTTAAATTTTAATGGTTTCTCATTACATTTTTAATGAAATTTTAATACAACGCTGAGTATAATTATATTAAATTTAGATTAGTGTCAAATTAGGGTAATTTTCAATTCACAGGGGGTTAGTGAGTGTGAAAAGGCTACCTTAATCATGGGGTTCCGATGTGATAGTAAAATGGTTACTCTCCACGCATGCTGTGAGGTACCCCAAACACACAAAAAACACACACAAACCAAACACACACACACACACAGATATATATATATATATATAGAGAGAGAGAGAGTATGCTGATCAATTAAATCTCTTCTTTTTTTGATGCAATGCACCTTTGAGACAAAAAAAGGTACATTCTTGATGCAAGGAAATCACGCACCCATTCTAATATTAGTTTACCCTGAACCCTTATTCTCCACTACTTCAAAGACATCAACAAGAGATTTTTTTAGCTTGTTGAACCCTTAGTCATCAAATGAGCCTACAGTCCCAACTATTTCAAAGACATCAACAATAGATTTTGAAGCTCAGGCAATAGGCAAGTGTACTTCTAATGAAGTATATCATCTCTCTCTTCAGGGCACAAAGCGCAAAGGCAGTTTTCGGATTGGGTATCTATCGCATCTCAGGCTTATTTAGGGTCCCATGACTAAAAGAATTCCAACAAGACCAGGGTTTCATAAATTACAAAACCTGCAATGATCAGATATATCTCCTTTTCCCTTTTATTTTATTGAGTATTTTTGAGATGGTGAATATTTGATTTAAAAAAATGGAATGACATACAATGGAATAATAGCAGGAAAAGAACAATCAAGTTCATATAATTGGTCAAAATAATTATAGTTAATTATAACACGCCATTTAAATAATAATGATAATTATAATAATAATGTTCATTGTTGTTGTTGTTGTTATTAGAGTAATTAAGGAGAATGATTTTTTTTAAGCAACAATTAGAGTGAAATCTAAATGGACACAACAAGTAAACACAGTAGTTAGACTAGAGAACAAAAGCTCGTCTAAATTTCATCATCAATACTATCGGAGACTCTGGTTTTATGACTTCCACTTATCAACTAATACCTATGTAGGGCAATATTCTGAGTCTCTTTTTTTTTATTATTTTTTTTATGTTAATGTTCTGGGTCTCTTAAAGACCTATGGTCGTTTTTACACAACTTTTCTTTTAGTTCATTTTCAGAACGTAGTTTAAAAAGTTTTAATTGATATCCCCCATTTACCATAGTTATCAATTCTGTTCAGGTCGCTGTTCCGATTTGACCTTGTAGAGAAACGTTTCGCCATTCCGGTCAATTCCGGTATTCCATTCCAGAAAAGGCGCAATTGAAAAATGAATAATATATATACATAAAATTAAAAAATAGTTGAATGCTAAAATAATACTAAAAATGCATACTTACATCACTTAAACATCACTTAAACTACTTTTCACTACTACACTCGTATACAACAACAGTCATATCATATCCGATATTTTCTACTTTTCACTACATACGAATGGAAGTACGAAACCTTGGTCCGAATATGGGCGGAATTGGTCCAGAATTAGAACCGGAATTGGGACCAGAATGACCGGAACGGAACCGAAAACTTTTAGGGGGCCATTCTGTTCCGCTCAAGGCCAATTCCAGAAACATTCCGGCCAATTCCGCAGCCGGAAAAAAATGGAATTGACAACTATGCCATTTACCCTATCTCCCTGCATTTCTAGCAGCAGAATTATTCTGTGGGGCTGCTTTTGCTTTCCCAAAAAAATGTTTCAAAATTTCAAACCATCTCAAACAGCATTCTTTGTTATCTTTTAATTCATTCCACTCTAACCAAACTCATAAGTAGTAATACTCATTCCTAATTATATCCCTTTTTGTCACTCACACCCTAGCAACATTATCATCATCAACATCATCTGAGCCTAGTCTTATCGTCCCGAGATGCTCAATTAACACATTAGCACCTTAGCATGCGCGCATCTCAAACACATTCGTTGTCCTTTTCTCATCAATCACTTCTAATCCATAATGAATGATAGTGAACTAGAAGGAAGAAAGATAAGTTTTATTGTACTATATATATGGGAAAATTTTAATGGATGGGGTGAAAAACGGACCCTTCCATCCTATTGAGCCCACCAGGCCCACTATGATCAATTGAAACATCCCACACTCACCACCACCAACAAACCCTCAATCCCATTCTAAGACTTTACCCAAATTTCTAAACAAAATGTCATTAATTCCTATCCCACATTATACACATGAACCCTGAATTGCATTTGTTACGTATAAATGCCTCCTACTTCCCATTTGGATAATCAAAACTATAAAAAGGTACATGTCCAAGTGCCCTAGGGGCCAATGCGTTTTGTGTAATTGAGTTCCTAGGAATTCTAAGACTTTACATTTCTTTTAAGGATGAGAAACAATATCCACAACAAAAATTACAACCATCAAATATCCTCTGTTCAATAGAAATTGAATCGAGGGAGGATGAGAAACGCATACCCACACATAACCTGCTACTTTATATCCTTCACCCCTCACCTCTTTAATAATCCTATGTGGACTCTTGACCATTACTTCCTATGTCTTCCATGCCCATGTATTCTATGCACACAAACAGACCCTAAATGGACGATTATTTTCTTCTCTTTCATGAGTTATGTATTCCAAATGGATGCAGATGCATTAGAAGCAGAGCAAAAATGGCAAAACATTAGATAAATACCACTTTTCCAACTCTCCCACCACACCCAATTTTCCCCAAATCCTAAAAACCCCAGAAAACATCATCCCTCCAAACCTAATTTCCAATTTCCACTCAACCCCAATCACAAGAATTATACAACACATAACAATCCATCACTAACAAAATACAAAAGCTTTCAATTACATCTAAGCACAACAACACTTCACATACAGCGATTCAAAACGAGACATAATTCAATAAGAAACAACTAAAGGCATAGAAATGGATCGAGATCGATAGACGATACCGCTTCGAGAAGGCGCTGTCGGATGTCACGGATATCTTATTCTTTTCGCGGGAGATGGAGACAACGTCACCGAGGGCGCCGGCCTTCCCTCCGACCTTGATCCGCTCCTGCAGGAACTTCTCGAGCGACGCAATGTCCATGATCTTATCCTCCACAGGCTTCGCGCAGTCGATCGTGAAAGTCGACGCCTTCTTCTTCCCCTTGGGGCCAGCTGCGCTCCCTCGGCTCATTTTAGCAACAGTCCTTTCCTTCCTGCAATTCACAAACAACACAAAACGAGAAGATGAGCAGCAGAGGAACCAGGAAGCTGCGCCGGGGCCGCTAACGTGCGCAGGCGCGTGAGGAAGAAGAAGGCGATGTACCTTGAACTGCGGCTGGAGATGGGAGAAAGCTAGGGTTAGGGTTTTGGGAGGTTTATAAAAGCTTCATGTGTTTTATATGTAGTGGAGGAAGTAAAGTGGTCCTAGGGAGTACCTGAAAATGTACTCCATTTCATGAGATCGGGTTCGAGCCCTTTGGTGTTAGATTCAGGTTGGGCCTGAGGCTTGTTTGATATTCAACATTTATGGAAGGGTTTCGTTGGAGTAAATGATTGTTTTCTGTCTGGGCCAAGGTTGGAAAACTGAGGATTTGGATAGACTCGCCCAACCCAAAAAACTGTTTAGACTTGATGGAATCAACGTGGTCACTCGGGAGAGTTTTTTTCTTTATGTAAATATTGTAAAAATCTAAAAATAGATTAAATGTTTATAAAACAATAAATATAAAATCAAGTTATATTAATGACAAATTAATAAATTCATATACTGAAAAAATACTAGAAGGAGAAGAAAATTTAAAAAAAAAAAACGTACTTCACAAAGCAGGTTTGAGGCTTAAGATTGACCAGATTTTTATATATATATGGGTCCATCATGATTGGGTCTTTTCATCCCTGAGATGAACATGAGCTCTTAAGTATATTAATCATGGTTCATGCATGTGGATGAGATTCACATGCACGAGACATAGATCACAAGTTTTATACTTGAAGAGTTCTCCCAACGGTGATAAGATTAGACATTT
Source organism: Camphora micrantha (assembly GCA_003546025.1). NCBI lineage: Eukaryota > Viridiplantae > Streptophyta > Magnoliopsida > Laurales > Lauraceae > Camphora > Camphora micrantha. Next base: position 26,908,992 of record QPKB01000011.1, read on the forward strand.
CATCTGAAAAAGTTACACCACTGCAATTGCTATGGGATAGTGTGGTTTGTCTCAACCATTAAAGTGAAAGACTCTAGATTGTTGTGCTAGTACATTAGATGTACTAAAGCACCATAAGTAGCACCTTAAATCAAATATTGTCTCTAATTAAGGAAAGCTCTCGTAATTTTCAAGCAATAGGCTCTTAATCCTGAACGTAATTAACTCAAGTTTTCTGCTATACATTTACTTTAACTTACCAATGAGTGAAGTAAACTATATGTCAACACCTCGGTATCTTGGGTAGATGGTAGTGGAACAATGGGAACATATGCTTTCAAGATAGAATATGTCCTCTTAAAGAGAAATATATCTTGTGCTAATTAATGGAATTTATCGTCGATAAGAGGCACCCATCTTGATTAAGAGTTAATCAGATGGTATCGATGATTAAAGTAATTAATTGTGTCACAAAGATAATAAGAGGTAGATCCGATTTGGTTGTTCAATTTAATTCCAATGGATCCATGAATATAATTGATGGAGGGGTCTACTTGCAATAATTGAAAAGTTTAGGTCTTTTTTTGTAAATATTCCTAGGACTAGAGTGCAATTGCATTTATTTAGTGGAGTTATTTGCAATTAAGTGCAGATCTAGAACTTGCATGAGATGTGGGGTCCAAAAAGGTTGGAGCCAAATCTAAGGAGTCCTTAGTAGTCCCAATGCTAGCCCTAAGAAGAGAAAGTTATATTCCAATTGGGACTCTTATAAGGAAAGGAGTAAGATACATAAAAGAATTAGAAGTGAGACTTCTGAATGTAGCAGGAGAGGAAGTTTCAAAAACTATATATAAAAGGCTAGGGCCGGACGTCCAATAAGAGTTTCACAGCCCAAGGTTGGACGTCCAAGGCAACCCCCCCCCCCCCCCTCTCTCCTTCTCTTCTCTCCTCTGGTTTCCCACTTGAGTGCCTAAAGTTTCCTTCTCAATTGAGATCCAACCACTCTCTTTGAGGAACAGATCGAATTCCAATCCTGAGTCTAAGCCCTAAAGACCATTAGATTTTGGTGTATACGTGCCTCCACAGCATAACACATCTTGTGCACCGCATGCTCAGAATAGGTCTTTGGAGGAATCGCTCAATGCGCTCATATACGGTCACAACAACAGTTTATGCAAAGCTTGCAAAATAATCAATAGATTATTGAGAATAACTAGTATTCTATTCAAAACAATCAATATGCTATCCAAAAGGTTAGAAGCATCTATCGAGCAAATTAAACCTAGCCTTCAAGGTTTGGGAAAAGGAACCTTTCCGGCCCAACCCCTGCCAAGCCCAAAAGGTCACTCCTCTTGATGATTGTCTATCGGGATTAGTCGGCCTTGGATCTGACAGAGGCTCATTGCTGTGTGCACTATGTATATTTAGTAGTTTAGGTTTTCTTTTGTTATTCTTGTTTAACTTTGGACGGGGAGCAATGCAGACATATTCAGGTGACTTATTCCCTAACCCTCATTTATGTTTATGTTTTCCGTCTATTATTGTTTACATTTCTGCATTGCATACATAATATCGGGGACGATGTTCATCTTAGGTTGGGGGTTGGGAACAAGCACACATGTCCATCTTTAAACAAAGATTGTACATGCTTTTCGGTTGATTTCTTAGGATTTGTTTTTCAATTTTTTTTCAAAATCTTTTCTATTTTAGTTGGTTTTTAGGGTTTTGAAAAGAGAAGAAGTAGGATCCAGGGAGAAGAAATATGATCTCAAGGAGAGGATTTTGGATCTTAGGATAGAAAGAAGGGGGCCAAGAGCCTATTTAAGGTCCCCTTGGACGTCACCCCCATCTCATAAAAGAAAAGACCCATCTATCTTGGGAATCTCCTCCATTTTCCCCTCTCTCTCTCCCCTCCATAGTTTCTCTTACTTTAAGAAGGCTCTCTCGAACTTGAAGCTCCATTCTAGAAGAGGTTCTTTCAACCTAGATGTAATGTTCTCTTTGATTGAATTCTTCATCTTTGATGTAAAGAACTTTACATTCTAGTAAAAGGGTCATTGTTCTTTTTCATTATCTTCTTCTTCTTGTTCATGTGATGATGGATGCTTTTTTTTTTGTGTGTGCGTGTGTGTGTGTGTGTGTGTGTATGACCCCGTTGTTCTTGGATTGACAACCCATAGAGCCTAAGAACATGATTTGAGTAATCTTAAATCCGATTAAAGAGAAGGATTTTGTAAAAACAATGCACTTCCACACATTTACTTTTATGCAAATCCATACATTTAAATTCCTTGCACCTTTGTTTTCTTTATTTCTATGTTCAAAGTAAATTTCAAGTTTGCATAGTTTATGGTTGGAATAGTTTTCATTACATGCACATGCATACGGGTGGAAAAATCAATGTTTTTTTATGCTTTTTTCCCTGTGGTGAATTTAATTAAACTTGGAATCAGAGTTTTAAATTGAAAAACAAAGAAAAATCAGAGATTTGAGTCAAGAATTTTGGCCAAATATTTTTTTAAAATTCGGATCCAAACAAGAAAGCATAAAGGTTTGCATTTATTCTGTAGAAAGCACAGGACAATTTTTTTGTCCAAAGTTTGCATGTTGAAACCATACCAAATTTCAGTATTTGTTATGATACTTAGAGAAATTAAAGTCTAATAAGTGTAGTTTCATGTCTCAAGATTTCATGAAAAAATAATTTTGGAAAGAAGGTAAAGTAGTGGCTTGAAAATTATTGGATCAGACCCACCTGTGTGTAGAAATTCTACATAGTCTTAGCATATAGGTCATGTTCGTTCATGCATAACTTTTTCATTTTAAAGTGTTTTTTGCTTCTGTTTTTTTTTTTTTTTTTTAATTTATACTTAATCCTAGTTTAGATTCCAGCCATCAAACTTAGTTTTAAGTTTCATTAGAATAGGTGAAAATCATGCATACTTTCAATACTACATTCTAGGTATTTTTAGGAATTTTCTGCATAGCAAAGCATTCATTCCATTAGTAATTATACTAACTTTCTAACATCAGGATTAGTTTCTTTATTTTTATTTTTTGTTGTTTTAGATAATTTTCAGAATTAAAAGAACCTTCTAAATTTGTTTTAATTGAAGATTTTAAAATTGGAAAGTTTTTTCATATTTGAAAATTCTAACATAGTTAGTATCTAGAGGATTTTACTGGAAAAATTTCGAAATATAGCCAATTATCCGGAAAGGTCCTGGCAAAATGTGCAACACTAATGGGGTCCGTCGGGCCTTGTTTCCATTTATTTTTCAGCTTTGAGAGGAGTGACGCTAGCATCACTCGTCTCGGATAAGAGAAACGCTAGCGTTGCTCCTCACTACAATTCCTAACTTCTTCTACTTCCTCTCTTCCTCCTCTTTCTCCGGTTTTCCCCTACCTTTTTTGCCAAAAGGTTGTGATGGCTGGTTTGGATGAACAAACGCTGCTTGCCAGCATGATCATAAAAGACACCCCAGAAAGAGAATCTAAACACAAGAGACATGCCAGTCAGCAATTAAGACCACACCTGCAAGTTCAAGAAGGTAAAAAACCTACACTAATTTTTATAGTATTCTATTTATTCTTTCTTTATTATTATTATTTTTTTGGATAATGATTCGATTCTCTTCCCAAGAAGCACGGAGTGCAGCAGAGAACCCCTCTCCGATCCCTGTGGGAGCAATTTTCCTCGATGATGAAGAAAAGGGTGAAGATGTTTTTTTCCCCCTCTTTTCTTTCATTTGATTGGTGTCTTAGCCTCTAGAAGGAATTTGTGAAATGGGTTTTGATTGGTTTCCATTCATTTTTTTTTCTTTCATTTGGTTGGTGGTTTTGCCTCCAAGAAGGATGTGAAATGGGGTTTTTGATTGATTTATGTTCTTTATTGTATGGGCAGAAGATGCAAATGGGAAGAAGAAGAAAAAGAAAAATGCGGAGGCCGCGATGACTGAAGAGAAGAAGAAAGAGAGAGGTGAAGGATCTTTGCTTATGGAAAGTCGTGTTTCTTCTTCGGCTGCTATCCTTCCATACGTGGATCAATTGAGGGACGATAGCGTCTCCTATGTCTACTTAAAGATGGAGTGGGGGAGATGGAGAAATAGGAGCAGAAGAGGAAGAAGAAGACATCAGGAGATACTCTGACGAGCGACGCTAGAGTCGCCCATGGTGATGCTATCGTCGCTCGGAAAAGAGTATAAAACAATAATAAAAATTGGCGGGAGGACCTCGTTAATGCTACACATTTTGCCAAGACCATTCGGGATAAATGACTGTATTTCGAGATTTTTCCAATAAAATCCTCTAGTATCTAACTTTCTTGCTTTCTAAATTGTAGTGATTTGAAAATTTTTATTTTTGGAAAGTTCTTAACTTTAGGAAGGTGATCAACTTACTTCATTAACATAGGAAAGTTTCTAAACCTAGGTTTTTATTTTTAGAAAGTAGGTAGATTTTATTGAGTTTGATTGTTTCTAACTTTATTAGAAACGAGATATTTTAAGATATTTTGCTATATTATCTGTTAGTTTAGAATGTAATCTATTCACCTAAAAAGGAGGTGTTTGGATGACTTAGAAAGTATCTTACAATATCTCACTTTCTTCCAAAAACCTTCATATTACATAATTCAAGGATATGTTGTATAAAATAATCTTTAAAAAAATCTTTTCTAAATACGAATGAAGAGTTTGAGTAAAAATCAATGGAGAGTTCATGACCAAGCATTAATTATAATGGCTATGAGTCCCACTATTAAATTGGCCCCACAATGCTTACCAATTTAATATGGGGTCCTATAGCCATATCACGACTACATAGCCCTTATTAATTATCAATATTAGGTGGGTCCTACAAATGTCGTGCTTGGGGCTTTCATTGTGATTACCAACATTAGGTGGGTCTCATACTACCAGAATTAGCCAGGTCCTGTGATTACCAAGACTGAATTGTATGATTGTAATTATCAGTTTGCTACCATTAAATGAGTCCCACTACTTGATAGCTCTTCTAGTGTTAAAATAACTACCAACATCAAATGGGTCCCACAATGATTTTTTATAAAAAAAAGCTAGATAGGGCCATTTGTGATAATCACCATTACATGTATTATAGTATAGTTACCAACGTTTGATGGATCCACCTTAATAATAAAACAACATTGCTTGGATCTCATGATTTAAATTTAATCTTATATTTTTTTTTTAACAATAGATGAGTCCTACCATAATTATTAACAATTGTGATTACTAATTAGACTTGTTGATATTATATTATGCACTTATCCAAACACCCATTTATGTAGATTTGTTTCCATTTGTGTTTTATTCATTTGTTAGTTTCTAAGTTTAATTTTAGCAAGTTTTATTTTTAGTATTTTTCTAATGTGATGTTCTAATTTGTGTTTTCTTTTGCAATGATTTGAAATTTCTTTTATATTAGGATTTTGGATTTAGAGATTTTTATTTTGGAAATGTATTTAATTATTTAAAGTAGGAATGATAATGTATTTTTTTAGATTTTAGGCTAAAATCAGATTTTATTGAAGGCAGGTGACAAAGTTGGAAAACCTTATTTCTAAAGCTCTATGTGGATCGACTCCTACATCGCACCCTTGCACTTGGGGGGTTACAAACACTAGCCCTAAAAAGAGAAAGTTATATTCCAATTGAAACTCTTGAGAAAAGAATGAGTAGAATACATAAAAGAATTAGAAGTTAGACTGCTACATTTAGCAGGAGAGGAAGTTCCAAAAACTGTAGATAGGAGGCCACGGCTGGACCTCCAATAACAGCGTCCAAGATTGGATGTCCAAGCGCCTACACCCCCCCACACCCCCCCCCCAAAATTCTCTCCTCTGGTTTTCCACTTAAATGCCTAGGGTTTCTTCTCAATTGAGATCCCACCATTCTCTTTGAGAAGTTTCCTGCGAGAGGGTCATAGCGTGGAAGATTGCAAGGCTTAGGAGATCAAATTTACGAAAGAGCTTTATGAAAATCAAGTAATCAACTTTTTGATTTGAGCATAACCAAGCTCCCTAGATATAGATGTACAACCAGTTATTTTAGTAGATCTTCTTGATTGATGCTTATTTAGACATTTTATTTGTGGATAGATCTATAATCTTAATGTACGAGACAAGGATTTTAGATCTTGAGATTGAGTTCTTGACCTTTTGGGTGTTTGATCCCTACATTAAGTGAGTCAAATTTTTTGAAAATTCATCTAAAAAAACCCATCTACTCCTATCAGTACCTAGGGTTCGAACCACTCCAATATGGTTGAAGTTGATGGGTACTTTTCAGATCTAGTAGGTTGAGAGAGAAGATCGGAAAACGATATATATAGATAAACCCTATAGAGATTTTTTTTCCCATCAAAAGAAATCTAATAAAAATGTAAGTTTCCTTAATTCCCTCAAATTAACCAAGAAGAGTTCTAAAATTGAATCCAAGATAAACTTATAAGTAAAACCAAAAACTAGAAAAAAAAATGGAAAGTAACTTAAATTAGTAGGGTTCAAACCGTGGATCACAACAGTATTATACATGTGGTTATGAGAACCACCCACGTCTAACAACCTCTCACTTGGCCCTAATGACCACATATCAAGTGAGAACTCATTGGTAAGTGGCCGTTGTCAATGTAAGCTCTCCTTGATGACTACTAAATTGTCTGATGGCTGTAAGCGAGCGTGCGCAAGTGGTGGGAGAGGGGTGAGGTACGGATAGAGATGGGATCACCAGTGGGACTCACAGAGCTCTCGTCCATCCAAGTCAGAACTCAGATAATTCTCTGAATCCGCACATAGGAGCCTCCTGTGAGCCTGGTCCACATTCAGCCCTGTCACAAACATCTATCTATCCATTGGTATTTGGTAGAGCCGTGGAGACTTGAGATGTCATTCCAATTATATATGATCTTACTCGGACTCCTATTCACCATTAATCACTATGATTCTTATTAAAGTTTTGGAACCTTAGAACTCTAATAACTAGCATATAACTGTTAACAGGCGTCATTTAGTTAGGACTTAGGACTAATTATCACCCAAACCTCATCAATTGTCATCAAGAGACCTTTCTATATATAATTTCAATCCACCTCCCAAGTGTGGAAAGATTTGCCCCCACATCATCCCCATACATCTATTATCCTTCTAGACAGTGGGCCCCAAGAAAGGGAGGGCTCTTGCCCATAAAAGAAGCATCCGATCGGATTGGGCCATAATTCCATCTGACAAGCCCTCTGATCATATTTACATCATGTGAATGTTCTTCAATCAATAAAAGCAGACGAGAAGTTGCTGCCTTTTTATAGTTGGAACTTTTCATATCATCATCTCACTATTTTTAAGGTCAATTTATCAGAAGGGTGTTAGGGAGAGTGTTTCTATCTAGATGGGGTGACTGGCGCGTGTATTTAGTTCCTCCCAACACGCCATTGCAACAGCCACAGACCACCCACGAGCATAAAACAAAAAGATTCTCTCCCACTCCCTCTCTTTCCTTCCTCATCTTGTTCTTGTTCTATCTAAGATACTTATTTCCTGAATCAAGGTATATTTCACCAATTCATGTGTTTTGATGTACTGGGTCGCTTCATCTTCTTCTTCTTTGTATTTAGGATGTCTTACGAACTTGTTATTTTTCAATGAATGGATAGTTAAGTGGATGTTAATTATATAGGACTTAATAACCCTTTTCTTGTTATTTATGATTTTATATGTTTTTGGCATGGGTGCAGATTCTTTTGAGTTTGTTATGATATTGGAGAGAGATGGAATTCGAATATCAAGAGGTCTGGTTAACTTCATTGAGTACACAAACCATGGTTGTGTTTTTTTTTTTCTTATTCTGGTTGAAATTCTTGGGTATTGAGAATTGAGGATTTGGATGGGATGACAGGATTGCATCAGGAACTCTAGAGGGGTGCAACTTTTCACTTGTAGATGGTTGCCGCTTTGTTCACCAAAGGCTCTCGTTTTCCTTTGCCATGGTAATGGCTCTCTCTCTCTCTCTCTCTCTCTCTCTCTCTCTCTCTCTCTCTCTCTCTCTCTCTCTCTCATTGTGTTTATTTTCATTAACCAACATGGCCTTTTTTGTGGTGTTGTTGCAGGGTATGGGATGGAATGTAGTGGTTTCATGAGAGGTATGAATAAATCATTAAAAAAAAATTAAAGGATTGATGAACAAAATTTTGAAACATTATTTGAGTTTTTTTTGTTTCTTATATAGGTATGAATTTGGTGAGAAAATGGGTGCATGTCCTTGGTTGTGATTCCTGTTCTTTTGCTCTTTCGCTGCTTTAAATCTTTCTATTAGAGTGGTCTTCTCTTTCAGTATTTGAATTTCGTGAATATCTTGAATGGGCCTACGTTTCTAGGACTTGTTTGGTAGGGATTTCTCTTTTGGTTCTTGCTCAGCTGTTGATCTAAACATGGAAAGATGAGGTACTATTACTTGTTTTCCTGTAAACGGCAAAATACATGATCAGCCTAGTACTGGACACAAATGGAAATTGCACAGGCTATGCACTGAATCTTGGCGTTTTAACGTAAACAACAGATCATCCTGGCTTTATAGAGTTGTCTCTTTGGGTTATGGCCCCACCAAGAGGTAGCCAATTGATTGGTGGTCAGGAGTGGGAGCCGTGGATTTTTACTTTGATCTTGGATACAAATGATTTTAGGGGTTTTGACTTATCAATTCTCCCTAAAGCTGATTTTTTTGATTTTATGATCGAAACTCTAATAATGTCACTAGAGTCACTAGACTCTGGTCAATATTTTTTTTTCTAAACTTTTTTCCCCAATTCCATGATATCATAAGAAGAGTTTATGTAACAGAAATGGATAAATCCCATAATATTATGGCCTTTATGTAACATCTACGGAAGAAATTTTTTAGAACGATGGAACATGAAAATTGGCGGTCAAATGTATATTTACTTTTTATAAATTGCCATTTTGCATGTTATATAAAAAATAAATTTGCTTACTGATTGCAAAAAGTGTATTATACAGAAATTGATATATCTCATTATATTATCGTGGGATTATCCCATGATGTCATGGAATTTAAGGAGAAAAGAGTTTTTTTTTTTTAAATGTTGACTAGAGTAAAATAACTCTTGTGGCATTTTTTGAATTTCAGTCATATAATTAGAAAAACCAAATTTAAGAAGCACTAATATGTCAAAACTCAAAACCCCATGATTCTATACACTGAAATTCTGTGTGCTGTTCAAATGACTGAATCTCATTGTTAGCTAATGACCATTAATTGCAAGGGAGTCCTCAATCAAAGAATGTTTTATTGCAGTTGATCCAAACAAATGCATTTGATAGGCTCTGATTTAATAATAAAAAGTCTACAGAGCCCGGGACAAAATCCGGGCCCTGTAGCACGGCTCATTTAATAACAGCCCAAAAAAGCTGCTCCAATTGGAAGATCCTAGTTTTTTATATTTCAATCATGCTTTTTTTTCTTTTCTTGGTATCCAGCTTAGGGGGTTTGGACCCAATTATTTGGTGAGCGAAGTAGACCTTGGGTGAGGTAAGAAAGCTCTCTTTGACGAGGGAAGTAGACATCGGGTGAGGTACGACAGCCCTCAGGTGAGGAAAGGTGACTATCCTTGTTTGAACCCCTGTGCAGCAAGGTAAGAACCACGATCTCTTAGCACTGGATTAAGAGGCCATTCTTCCGGTCAGGCTTTGTTGGGGCATGACATTATCTAGAGTGGGGTACCATCTGATCATTGCTTTGGATCACAGCACTGGTCCCTTACACAGTCACAAGAAGCCTATGAAGAGTCCCTATCATGAATTAAGGATCAAGTGCCCATTAAATGAATGTTTGGACTAATCGGCATTTGTGGCCATCATTCAGTATTGACTGCTGTATGCCTGTATCCCCTAGATATCATGTTTGGTCTGGTGGGTAGGAAGTAAAGGACCATTTAGCTTAATGGATGTACGTACAAGCTCCTCAAAGAAATTCTCTTTGGAATCTATAGAGAACAACCTTCATTTTCAATAATTACATAAAACTACTTGTATATTTCATTTTTTATTTTTTTTTTACAAATAACCACCTTTATCAATTTGATAATTGCAGTCAATTACTTTGACCTACAGTAAGATACCAAGTTTTTACTGTTGACAAAACCAATATATGCTGTTGTGAGAGAATGAAAATCCCTTCAGATCTATAACCGTTTGATATAGTCTAAAGTTGGAGAGATATATGAATTTTTCAAATGTTGTCTCCCTAATTTCACAAATACCCATGCATAATGTAGCATTTGAAAACTGAAAAATTTAAAATTTTTACATACCAAAAGTAACATTTCACAAAGCTATTTTTACGAATTCTTAACATTCAAACAAAAAACTATAAGAATTCTTATAGACAACAACTATCATTGCTGCCAAGAATTCCCGAGATAAGAAATTCCCATAAGATATACCTCTAACCAAACAGGCCTGAGGATTATATCTGACATCCATTTTTTTTAAATAAACATTTTAGGGGGAGCATAACTCAATTATAGTAGATTCCTTGAATCCCAGATTAGGTGACTATCCCCATCCTAATTATTCCACACCCTCTTCCACCATCCCCTTTCAACATAGCCACATGGGCTGACTTTGTTATCCCCCATAAAGGCAATGAGTATTCATTAGTATAACCTCTGTCCTTATCCATAATCCCCAATCCCCATGATCCCAAAAAGAGTATATGTGGTTATCTATACAATTTTTCTACTTTTCTTTTATTATTATACAGAGAAAGAACCACCCACTTCATTTCTTCTTTAAATGGAGGGGTCATAGGAGGTTATTGGGATATGCTTTTTAATATTTGCCAGAAACCCACCATGCATAATTTCAGGAAGATAATGCTTGTGGGGACTCTGTTTTTTTGAAGTGTGGGCCACTTGTTTGGGCCTTTGGGCCAACAAACAAAGACCCACCGTCACCTTGTTCAAATAGGCCAAAATCTCATTCAGTGATTACGGCATCTGACGTTTGTAACATTCCAGAGTCGCGACCACACGTACTAAACCAATTTCTCGAGAGAAATTGAGCCGAATTTGAAACACCCACTCCCTTCTTCATACCTAAAAAAATAATTGGGTTTCCTCAAACTAATTGGGCCTAAACTGTGTTGATTTTCAGAATTAGTACTCTGTTATTTTCATTTATATGGTATCTTAACTTCTTGTGATGTTAATCTGTCATTAAAAAGTCATAGGAAAACACAACTTTGTTGTTGCAGTAATTTTATTTAATGTATTTGCTGGATTTAACAATTGTCATAAATCATATGGGCCTTGTTTCATTGATTCATGAGGTCATTGATTCAAGAGGTTGAAATGTTGGGCGTGATGATAGACAAATGAAGCACGAAAATGTTTCGTGAAAACTATCAATTTGAATTGTAGACAGTTTTCTCAACTTTTCTTCTCATCCGAACATACCCTAGTTAGATAAGTCAATTTCAGATTGATGGGATAAGGCTACAAGGATAATTATGGTGAAATTTGTCATCATGTTCGATACAGGATGCGGTACAAGGCTAGCAGAAGCGGGGTACGGAGTCTTTGGGATTGACTATGAAGGGCATGGCCGGTCTGAGGGCGCCCGGTGCTACATTAAGAAGTTCGAAAACATCATCAACGACTGTGATGATTTCTTCAAATCCATTTGTGGTAACCCACTTGCTATTGTTTCATTAATGCCATAAGAACCTTCAGGCTTTGATAATACTCATGAAAATATTTTTTTTTTTTTTTTTACTTGATTGTTTGTTGGGGGTGTTTGCAGAGAAAGAAGAATATAGGGAGAAGGGTAGATTTTTGTATGGAGAATCAATGGGTGGAGCTGTGGCGCTTCTCATCCACAGAAAAGAGCCTACATTTTGGACTGGTGCAGTGCTTGTTGCACCCATGTGCAAGGTAACAATAACATCATCTAAAGTTGCCACATCCTGGCTGTTTGTTCATTTTGGTGGGCCCCACTACCCCACTATGAATGGCTATGATCCGATTATGGATTGGCGGCCAATCCCAATCTTCTCCACAGTTCCATACATATGCTTCCATCCAAATCTGCTTGAAGCTCACAGCTCCATACATGTCACATGTGCCTCCATTCTTTGGCTGTATATGTCGTTAATCAGATGGTCTCGTTGCCAACAGAGGATGTCCCAGAAACTCCCACATAGGAGCCAAATTGTTCAATCATGTACATTCCTTTCACACTCAATTGCAGAAAAAAACTAATAGAAGTCCCCTGATGCCTTGTTTATTTCCATCTTTACTGAGCAGCTATATGTCATTATTCTAAGATATGTAGCAACCTTCATCTCACACTCATTTTCAGAAATAAATAGATGTGATGTTGGAAGAGTCTTGCACTTAACATTGGAAATTGAACAGTTCATGAAAAGAAATTCTTATGTGCAGATATCAGAGAAGGTGAAGCCCCACCCTGTGGTGGTCAACATATTGACTAAAGTGGAAGATATCATACCCAAGTGGAAGATTGTTCCTGCTAAGGATGTAATCGACTCTGCCTTCAAGGACCCTGTCAAACGTGAAGAGGTTCTATTATCCTTCTGTTTTCTACTCTCCATAGCTTCTTTTTTTTTTTTTTTTTCTATCAAATCAGTTCTTTAACTTTCTTTTGCCCCGTTTGGAACCTCTGAACTCAGTTGCGCCGCACTCAGCTTACCCATAAATCTAAATTATCCAGAACTATGTTTGCTGGTTATCGGTTATGGCAGAAAATTAAACTACTCTCACTTATAGCAACTTAATTGACATGAACCCTACTTATAAACCAAGTTGCTTGCACTTGGTTATGAAGATCCTATCATCACTTTACAAAGCCATTGATGATGTCTGTTACCTAATTTCATGTCAACCCCTTATAAGGTCCTTGTGAATTAAATTATTATTCCTTTTGATGCACAGATAAGAAGTAACAAGCTGATATATCAAGACAAGCCACGACTGAAAACAGCACTAGAAATGCTTAGAACTAGCAAGAGCCTGGAGGACAATTTGCACGAGGTTTGTACTTATATATGCATATTCATACATACATACATACGAAAAAGTCTAAATGTCCCGAACATTGGGATCGGTCCACGGACCGGTCCCAATGTTCGGGACATGTAGCAGGGCTCACATACATACATATATATATATATATATATATATATATATATATATATATATAGTCGAATGTAGATTGTTTTCACTGTGAGATTGATGAGACCTTGGCAGGTGACACTGCCATTTTTTGTGTTGCATGGTGAAGCAGATACAGTGACTGACCCAGAGGTGAGCCGGGCTCTTTACGAGCGGGCCGGAAGCTCCGACAAGACAATGAAGCTCTATCCAGGCATGTGGCATGCCCTTACCAGCGGAGAGCCAGACCAGAGCGTCGAGACTGTTTTTTCAGACATAATTGCCTGGCTCGACAAGCGGTCCGGCGACTCATTGACAATCCAACCTGCCCACCATAGGCCAATGCCAGTCGAGAATTACATGATTCCTCAGGAGAGGGAGAGGCGAAAGCGCCACCCCAGTAGCTTTCTATGTGGCTGGAAGGGGCGGATGCACCACCACTCGGCAATGTAACACAATACTACAATCTTTCTTATGACATTGATGGGAAGATCAATCATGAAATGAAAAATGAGTTGAACTGAAGTTTTCTTTTCTTCTCTCCGGTTCTCATTTATATGGTATGTGCACACCTATTATAGACCTTTCACGATCTTCAATCGATCTTGGATCTTTCCATCCTCTCAGTCCATGTGTGCATCTTACTAGCTACTTGAATGGTCATGATGCTTATGTGCTTTTCAAAAACCTTTATCCCCACCATTAAGTATCTCACCTGCTAGAACGTGTGGATGGTATGGTCTACTTGACCGGACCACACACCTTTGTGGGTCCCACCTTGGCTCCTAAAGCACATAAGGAATCGTGGTGTCTTTGGTATTTTAGAAACCCTATTGGACTTGGGAACTAAGAGTTTGCTCGCTATACGTGACTGATCACAATGCACAACTGCTTCTCAAAAGCCTCTAATCTTGATCATTACATGTCTCACCACCATTGATAGTCTCAACAGATGTGTTGGGATTAAGAATTCATACGATCTAAACCTTGTTTCCAACATTCTATCTTTCCCTTCCAAATGTACTACTTGCTGAAATTCACAGTTACATTTTTGTGCCACATGCTTTGGTGGTCTATGCTGTTGATTAGATGATCACATCACAGAACGGAAGATGCACCCAAAATTTCTTACACTGGACAATACAAATTGCTCGATTATACGCATCCAACAACGATATGTTTGTATTCTAAGATCTCTACATATTCTTTTATTTATTTTTTATCAAACCAGCTTTTTCATCCTTAGCCATGTGTGGGTCTAGCCACTAACTGACTCTCCCTATTATACTTAGTTTCCCAGTGGCTGTGAAATGTGAATGTACTAAGTTGGGGCTTAGTTGAAGCTTGCCCAAGAACAGACCATCTAGTCCTCAAGCCTTGAAATAATTGACAGAAAGAAAAAAAAAAGTTGGTCTTATTTCGATTTATTCATGGCAAAAGTTTTATTACAATCTCATAAATAGGTTATTTGATGCAGCAACAATACGTTTCGCCGAAATCATTTCTGCACTTGCCATCCTGATGGTTGAATTTGATGCATTTTTGTCTACAATCACCTGCAGCACAGGGATTCATTACTTCACACCCAGGAGGGATCATTTCAGCTGCAAAATTAAAACAACATGTTAGCCGATGTATTGGCGGTAACCTGTTTACAATTGAAAGGTTTTGGCAACTCTAGCCTCAACCCCATGTAAAATAAGAGCAATGTGGTTCATAGAAATCCTGTTGTGGATATAATAACTTCAATAAGAAATGCAATCATGAATAAAAAAGGAATTATTCAGATAATGTCTATTAATATCAATGATTAGCATTAGCCTGTTTACAAAGAGATTCTTGGTGATCAGTATACTCCAACCCATATAAAAATGAAACATGTTTATTTTAAAGATACTGTTGTAAATAAATAACTTCAATAAGAAAGGCCAAACATGAAAAATAAAAAAATAAAAAATGCTTATTCATTCAATTACTTTTTTATCTGCTTACAACCCATATGATATTGAAAATTGTTGATTATAATAAATGCTATTGGAAGCTTTTGGAAGAGATCATGATAGATCTGATCTAATGGACGATTACCACCAATAGATTTAGAAAAAGTGGGATGCAATGGACTTTTTATATAGATAGGCGGAGATCAACAACAACAACAAAAAAAAAGCATGATGATCATTTTTGGCTAGATATCTTCTGTTTATTTTCTAGGGATCAAAGAGATTTTCTTTTTCTTTATCAATCACACGATCCTTTTTATCAAAATGACCAAGTGATTGCTAAAGAGTAATAGAGATAGTAGGAATATGTTAGAGAATATTACAAAGAATAATCTTTAGCTTGAATGTTTGAATTTTAAAATCACCTCTCTCAGTTACTCTTGTATAAATTAAAGAGTTTACATGAATTAAGTTACATGAATGAAAAACATGCATACAAAAACTGGATTTAGCAGCGGCTTTTTCCGCCTCTAATGCTTACGTTTTGTAGCAAAAAGAAATTGCCACCACAAAAGGTGTGGCTATTGCCTCATTACCAACTGTCTAAGATTAAATTGCAGAAAAAACAACGGAAAATATAAACCGCTACAAAATAGAACCTTTTGCGGTGGAAAAAAAAACGTCGCTAAAGGTCATTCCGTCCGCTGCAAAAAGTCACTTTTTGTAGTTAATTTATGAACGATTCAGGTATCATCTACATGTATAACCCAATGACATTGTTAAATTACCTCTACAAGTACGTTGAAGTAATTAACTTGGACTGTCAGTAGTTGGTACTTTCAGCAAAATATCCTTTACTTTTTTCTTTCCTTTTTTTTTTTTTCTCTGAGGTGGGAATTTCATTAATATTGTAAAGAATTGTATTGCATGGGTTTGTGCCATTTCTTGAGACCATTTCTACAGGCAATGTTAGCAAATAATATTAATGTTAGGAACATACGACAGAAAGGAAAATTCAGGCTAGTGAATATGCAAATAGCAAAGCCAAAGCCTTTCCATGATCAAACATTTTCAGGCGGACCCACCATGTGAGGACTTGGGGCGGTCGCCCCATGTCAAAACCAGAAATCATATTAAATTCAAATGGGGCCCATGTCCGTGCCCCATATATCACTCAACAATCGCCCCACATCGAACATGAACCAAATGTTTGTACCAAAAAAAAAACAAGAACAATCACCCTACATATGTCAAAAACTTCGCTATTTTCTTATTAAAAGAGAGAAAAACAGAAGAAGAAAAGCTTCAGTTAAAAGCAATCCGAAAAAAAAAAAAAAAAAAAAAAACGAAGAAGCATTCGTGGTAAAAAGTTACTTCTCCTTTCAACATTTATAGTCGCCAGCTCCTCATCTCGGTTCATAGCAAACCCTTTCTGCAGTGAAGTCCTCGGAATCACCTCTCCTCCAGTTCCACATCGAGCCAACTTCGTTGGAACCCCATCTCCATTCGGCCTTCCATATCAAGCTAACTCCGTCGGAATCACCCCTCATCCAATTCCTATAGTTGTTTGTTATTTCAATCTTTTTTTCTTTTTTTTTTACTCTCTCTTTTCTATAAAGTAACATTGTGGATTGTTTGTTTGAGTGAGCTCTTTGGCACTTTAACATTTTTCTTGCAAAGGGAAGTAGATAGCAACATAATTACAGAAAAAGCCAAGGATTAAGAGGAACTATTAGGAGATAGAATTTAACTACTTATTTCTTTTTCTTCTAGATTTTAACTACTTGTTTCTTCTTCTTCTTCTCTTTTGGAATTTTTTCTTAGACCATAATATGATGTCTATCTCAAATAAAATCAATTATAGAAAGAAGGGGCATCAAACTTTTTTCTATAAAATACCCTTGTGGATTGTTTGCATGAGTGAGCGCTTTAGAGGTTGGAGTTTTAGTATTTTTCTTGTAAAGAAATGTAAATAGCAACAAAATTATAGAAATTGAGATTTTAACTACGTATTTCGTCTTTTTCCTTCTTTTTTTTTTCTCTTTTGCTATCGTTTTTGAAAAAAATTAGATAAAGTTTAGCCTCATCCAAAAAAAAAAATCTTGAGTCCGCCACTACATTTTCTAATGGAGATTCCAACTTATTTCAGTCTAGACCATGGAACCATACTGATATTGGGATATGAACATATCTAGCGTAGGCCTCAAATTATTAGAGAAAGAGAAATAGAGATACCATCTCCTAAGCTGACGAAGAGAGCAGTAACAAGGAGCAAAGAGAGGAAGAACGCCTTAGACGCCATATTCACCTATTCTTCTCCCTTGCAGGCAGTCGGTAGGTTTGCAAGCTCTCCATAAATAAGATGTTTAGGAAATTAGGTAGAGATATTATTTTCCAATTAGCTTACTATTAATAGTTCTCTTTAGATAACATGTTTGGGAGATCTAAATAAAAAGATATCATTCATTATTTAGACTGCTATTTATTGTGATAGATCGACCAGCATGCATTTTTATTTCTATATTCATTATTATTGCCATCTAACTCTACACAAGGGCGGGGCCAAGATTTTTTAGAAGATGGCAAACATGGAAAAAAGGAAAAAGAGAAAAAAGAGAAGATGTTAGGGAGATCTAAATACAAAGATAGCATTGATAATTTAGAAAACTACTTATGGTCATGGACCAACATTTTCATTTCTAC
Source organism: Camphora micrantha (assembly GCA_003546025.1). Taxonomy (NCBI): domain Eukaryota; kingdom Viridiplantae; phylum Streptophyta; class Magnoliopsida; order Laurales; family Lauraceae; genus Camphora; species Camphora micrantha. Next base: position 26,926,817 of record QPKB01000011.1, read on the forward strand.
CTTCATGTACATTGTCATTTACCTTTACACAGTGGTGGAGCCAGAATTTTCTAAAAGATGGCAAGCATGAAAAAAAAAAGAGAGAGGTATTAATAGTTCTCTTTAGAAAAGATGTTTGGGAGACCTAAATACACAGATATCATTCATAATTTAGACAACTATTTACGGTTATAAAGCTAGTATTTTCATGTCTATGTTCATGTTTTTTTTTTTTGTTGTAATTGACTTCTACATAGTGGCGGAGCCAAGATTTTTTAGAATATGCAAGCATGGAAAAAACAAAAAAGGAAAAAAAAAATCTGCTCGAATCACATAAAAGGGAAATTCCTCATAGAATGTGATTTATAGGACCCGTACCACAGCTATATTCTATTTTTAAACTTATTCCACATTTTTTTTAAAAAAAAAATTATAATTTAAATAAACATGGTTATTCCACGTTGCCCATCCAACTAATGATGAAAGGCTTCTAGATCTATTCTAGAGATTTTCTCATAGTTACACTCCATGCTTAAACTAGTTCACACTTTTTTAGAATAATTTCATGACTAATCAGCACAGTAGCATGATATTTCACCATAATTTAAGACTATATCAGAGTCTCCTGGAGTATTATAGACCTTTCAACATCATCCTTAGATCCTTCCATCCATTTGGTCCATGTGTGTGTTCAACTACTTGAATGATCATGATTTCACAAGTGCTTCTCAAAAGCCTCTTATCTCCATCATTACACTGGATAATACAAATTGCTCAATTTTACACATCCAACAGCTATATGTTTGTATGCTAGGATCTCCATGTATACTTTCATTTTTTTCTTTTTTTTATGAAACCAGTTTTTTTCATCCTTCCTTGGCCATGTGTGGATCCAGCCACTAACTAGCTAGCTTTCCCCCTATAAGTCAGTTTCCCTATGGCTATGAATGTACCAAGTTGGGCTTAGTTGAAGCTTACCTAAGCACCAGACCATCTAGTCATCAAGCCTTAAAATCAATTGGCATAAAGAAAAAATGGCTCTTATTGAGATTTAATCATGACCAAAGTTGTATTACAATCTCATAAACGGGTTACATGAAGCAACAACAATACTCTTCACCCCCATCATTTCTACACTTGCCATCCTGATCTTTGAGTTTGATGCATTTCTGGCTACAATCATGCGCAGCACAGGGATTCATTACTGCACACCCAGGAGGGATCATTTCAATATGAAAGGAAAACATGAAAAATAAAAAATTGGAAAATGTTTATTTGTTCAATTACTTTTTATCTGCTCATAACCCATGTGAAATTGAAACTTTTTTATTATAAGAAATACTATTGAAATCTTTTTGGGAAGAGATCATGATAGATCTAATCTAGTGGACCATCAACACCAATGGATTTAGAAAGAGCGAGTGCAATAGATACTTTTTATATAAATAGACAGAGATCAACAAGAAAGCCTGCTGATCATTTTTGCCATATATCTATCTATCAATTATTTTTTAGAATTAAAAAAAAAAAAACCTCTCTTTTATCAATGGCACGACCCTTTTTATCAGAAGAACCAAGTAATTGCTAAAGAGTATTAGAGATATGAAGAATTTGTTAGAGAATATGTTAAAAAGGATAAGCTTTAGCCTGAATGTTTGAATTTTTAAAATCATCTCTCTTAGTTACTCTTATATAAGGGGGTGTGGTGACCTTATATTTCTAAAAATTTTGCTACATTATCTGCTAGTTTACAATATAATCTGCGTGTTTGGATAACTTAGAAAGTATCCTATAATATCTCACTTTATATATATATATATATATATATATATATATATATATATTAAAGCAATAGGATTTGTGTTGCCATGTTATCACCCCATGGAGCTCCCCTTTCAGAACAATACCCAATAAAAAAGAGTACATGCTTTGGCTTTGATGTGGGTCACGGAACCTCTCCAGATTTATCTCATCTCATCACATCCAATTCTTGACGTGGGTCACTGCACCTCCATATTTATCTCATCTCATCACATCCTATTCAAATTCAAACAAGTTTTTCATTTTTATCTTTTCTTAACCCCTCTCTTCTTACCTACATCTCTTATTTGCATAATACTCTTCGACACTATTACTCCTATCCCCCACCCCTTCTTACCTGAGTTTTAATCTAAGTAATATTAAACCACATCCTATCCAACGGTACACATTATTTTGATTCACGACTGAGTTCGTTAGAGTGTTAAAAACATGATTAACATTAAGACATGGGCCCATCATATCTTAAGCCTGATCCCACTTGTAAATTTGAAAGATTATTGTAATCATGTAGGGTGCGAGCAACCCATCTATAAAATATGAAATCATGTCGACCATAGAGACATGGCAAGGGTCGATATGGGCCTACTGCACTAAGAAAATTTAATTGCATTTCTTATGATTAATATTATCAATATTATCAAGGGCCAGCTCTCCTAAGATCAAGATTAGGATAAGGTAAGCTCAAGTGTGTGGTGGGACCCACTTGGGGACCCACATGAGGATGGGGATAGGATGGATTTCAAGGACTCCCTGGGATCCTCCTCTCTGCAAATTAAATATCAGCTCCAACCATGATTTCTATTATCTCCATATGGACTTAAAAGTTTAATGGTCAACAACCATTCGGATCGATACATAGTCAATCCAACGGTCTAGTAAATTCGGATTTGACCGAAAGTTAATGGACATGTGCAATTTAGGAGGGTTATGTATTTGGTCCATTTGGATGGACCAAAGTTGGGCCCCACAAGCATGAGTTTACGAAATTTTATCATAAGCTCGAGCTTCGGAGAACCTTGCTCTATTATCAAAGTTCACTTTTATATATCTAGTCATTATTGTTATTATTCTTTTTTTATATATATATTAGGTTTGAGTGGTTTTTTAATTCTGAGAATTATTATTTGTTTATATAGGTTCTGAGGATATTGTCCTCCCACCTGGTTTTCACTAATGTTAAGTTTACTTTACGTTTTAATTTCTTTATATCTTTTTATATAGTTTCTTTTATTTTGCTAAGTTGGACTACTAGTTAGATTTGATGCTTTAAACTTAAAGACCTAGGAATTGATCCTTAAGCATGTGTGTGATTCTAATATACCAAGATCAATCAACTTTAAGTATGTTGGCTATGCTTGGAATAAATTTTAAGAATGACAGATAATATATTAGTTTTTTAAGATTTTTTTTTTCTTAATATTTTTTTTATAAAAATCTTTACTATTATTATTTATTTTTTTTTGGCCCGAGCTAAGCACGGACCTTTGTTGCTAGTTCTTACAAAAACCTTTAGATTAAAATATAGGTGGATAAAATAATCTTTCGTTAGGAAAACTATCCAAAAGTGTTTGGAAAAACGAGTGGAAGTTCTTAAGCAAACACTAACATGGTGGCCCACTACAATTTTTAACATTGATGGTTTTTATAAAAGTCCTACTGTGACTCTTCATTAGATGGGCCCTTCCATATTTATAAATTTTATGTGGGTTCTATAGCCTTGTCATAATTACATAGTTTCCTTGTTGACTATTAATATGACATAGATCCTACAGATATTGCATTAGGTGACTTCCACCATGATTTACCAACATTAGGTGGGTCCCATACTATCAACATTAGGTTGGTCTCATATTCATTACCAATATTGGATGGTGTGATTGTAATTATTAGTTTGTCATCATTAAATGAGTCTCATTTTTAGTAGCCCCCTATGATTACTATAATTAGCTTTGTTAATGTGACTATTAACATCAAATGGCTCCCACATTGATTTTTCATAGATAGATTCTTCATTGATATCCAAGACTTGATAGGATAATCTATTATAATCACCATTAGATGAATTACGTTGTGGTTTCCAACGTGTGGACCCACATTGATTAAACAATATTGCTCATGGTTTTTAATATTTAGTCCAATAATTTTCTAATTAGATGGCCCTACCCTAGTTACCAAAATTAAATCATGGACCAAACCTAACCAATAGAGCTACACCCGTAGATCGACCCATTGTTTCTATAGAGAATGAGATGCCTCGCCAATAAGCTAAAAGTGGATCTTCAATTTTTGTTTGCACCTAACTTAAGCACAAATCTCTCATTTTCCTTTCAACCTAGGCCATTTAGATTCATTGACCCCTCTTAATCACACTCACTACCCTCACCTTGTGAAGTGGTATTATCCCCAATTACGCATTCATCCAACAGATACCATTAGATTATTAAAAAACTTAAATAAATAAATAAATAAAACCAATGCCTCCAAAACCATAACAGCTGCAAATGTCAATAACATCTTCCCAAATTAAAAATGAGAAATATCAACACGTTTGAAATCATAAAAGGGGTTAGAAGATGTGATAGAGCGGTCAATAACCCCCACCCCAAGTGCTCCTTATTAACCACGTTCATGCATCAGTCATCGTTCATATTCTTCATTATTTGACTATATCATGTGCAATAAGGACTCCTGCTCTGGTATGTGTAGGAAAAATGTCTCTTTTCAATAGAACACATTTAGATGTAGGACAATCTAAGTGAGAGACATCAATGTACAGAGATTAGGACAATCTAAGTGAGAGACATCAATGTACAGAGATTAGGACGCAACCCACAAGAACTATAGCATAAGGAGAATTAAATGATCGTAGCTCTTAATTTTAAGTCCTCCCAATTTAATAGCTAACCTTTGCATGGTCAATATTATTTGGAACTCTGTGAATTCCTGACTAGTGCAAATTCCGTATGACACCATTTCTTGTCTTAATCTGGGATCCAAAACTGTCTCAATTTGTTCCGGCTCGTGATTCAACACTCGAGATCATAGATCCGTGCCAGAGACAGATCCATCTTATAGATAACAATAAATCTGGATCCAGATTTGATGCACCAAAGTTCCTGGGCCACACCTGTGTTAATCCATAGACAAATCTAGCCAAAGCAAGCTGGACTACACTACCAGATTTCGATTCCCATTGTCATAAATTAGAGATTCAATTTGACATAGAAATGCATTCTAATTTTACTTCATATTATCAACCAACTCTGAGAAGACCCACAATCACTTTCGCCAATCCCCAAACAGCTTGCAGTTGACACAGCACTTGAAACTGTGGCTGGGTAGAGACCTCCACATACAGCACTGAGACAGATTTGGATCGGCTAGATTTTAACCACCTGAAGATCAACTCCCATGGCAAGATGTAGTAGTAGACCACTTACGAGAAATTGAAATTTAATGTCATCGACTTCCTCATGAATCTCTCTGCTAACATGTTGGCCTATTCTTTAACAGCAATGGCAACTAAGGTGACACTCCAACTGTTGCGAAATGAATTTTAAAATGGACTTAATGAGAGAATGCAGGTTGTTGCCTTTTTCAAGTTCAAAGAAAGTTGGGACCATGTGACTTCTTGCTGGATTTTTAATAACAATGATTTTTGCAACACAACAATACATCAATTAGAAAAAAAAAAAAAACTGTAAAGTAACAAGCAAAAAGAAAGAAAGGTCTGAAATTCAGACCATCCAAATTTATGCGTCCAATAGAGGACGTATTATAAATTTCTCAACTAAAAAGATCATGTTGTTTATGAGGGTCCCTGTATACCTTTCTCCGCATTCAGACTAAAATCAAGCGTGGTCCCTGTAAATATGATTAACACCGGAAGGGGAAATAAATAAAGGGTTGAACTCCAGATGAACTGGAGACTCCAATAGAAATAATGTTGATGATTTTACTCAGGTCTTTTCAGCACCTTACTGTTTCTTATTCATAGATAAAACTACTCATAGCATACATGATACAAACGCTAGGATCAAAATTGGATGTATTAAATGTTCTATCTTGATCTGCTGAAACAAGAAGGCATCAATGACAATGATCATGCAGGACTTTCAAATCCCTATCGCAGATTTGTCTGTTCTTCCCTTACAAACCGAGACTTTCTTGCAAACACTCTCATTGTATATATAGCACGCGTATGTTGCAGTTGCAACCTAGCATAGTATCATATATCATGCTCTTGCACTCCCCTTATAGTTTAAAAGGGGAGTCCAGAAGACCTATTTTTGGCAACAAAAAAAAAAAAAAAGAAAAAAAAACCTGTTTTCAATCAATATGCACCTCATCTAGAGTCTTTGGAAAAAAAAAAAAAAAAGGCATAGTCGTTATGAATCTGAAAGCAAGGTCATAGAAGAGACAAATATGAGCAATGACTTGTTTATGAAAGCAACAACTATGACACCCAATGCATTGCTATGACACCCAATGCATTGCCAGAGAAGCATTGTCAGGCCAATGTATACCCATTTACATTTGGAGATGTATAGTGTAGAGCCAATTCCATCGATTGGAAATCATAAGAAATTTGAGAATCAATAATAAAAAGATAATATTTTTCAGAGAGAGAGAGAGAGATCCAACCTCAGATAGCCCATTGGCGGGCAAAACAGCAACATCAAAACCTGAGTAGTAAAGAATAATTGGTTTCATTAAAATCCAACAGTCAAATTAGACCTGTTAATAACAACAGCAGCAACAAGAGTCATTCACACACGATGGTCCAGATCTTCAATTTAACTATTTTCATGTCAAATTTGATTTTCAGATATAGTTATATCTAAAAAAAAGAATGACAGCTGAGACAATGCCAATGGTAGACCAATGGCATCCAACACAAAACATCTCCGCCGCATCACACAATGGTCATTATTTTCTGATCACAGAAATCTCAAAGCAAACAAGTCTTCACTTGCACTTCTAAGTAATTAATCCAAATCAGTAAAGCAGACCGCCAACCTTATAAAGATTAAGTGACCTCTTTTTTCTCTCCTTCTCTGTTAAATACGCACACACCAACCCTATAGAGATTAAGTGACCTCTTTTTTCTCTCTTTTCTCTGTTAAATACGCACGCACCAAAAACACACACTACCCAAGTCCTTATCCAAAGGAGCTACACAACCGGAGATTGATCCTTGGTTGTTTATGGGGAGAAGGAGCCTCACCACTGAGCCATCAGTGGATTCGGCAATTGACTAAATTGTGTGTGCAATTAAACTCCAAACAGTTACATCACCCACAAGAAAAACATACAAGCCCACAATAAGACCATATATTTCGAATTATGAAGAGAGAAAGAAAGACGTCACGGTAATTAAGAATCTTGCATGTCTTCTCTCTCCCACAAAAATAGTTCCAGACTCGTACAAGGAAAATCAGAAAAAGTAAAACCAACACCAAGAAAAAGAAAAAGAAAAAAAAAAAAAGCTTCATGCATTTCCACTGTACCTCACAAAAACAGCTTCTCATGGTTTTCACCAATACATGTGTGCATGGAATTACCTAAATGGGGCAGGGTGGGACCTCAAGAGTTGACCCAGCTTGTATCTGGCCCCACCCAATAAGACGCCAGTGCTTCTCAACCCGCCGACTCAATGCCACCTTCTCCCCTTTGCTGGTGCAAACGGGCGAGGTGAGCTGCAACTTGGCAAGATCATTCTTCACAGCGAGCACCCGAGCCCCAGTTGACATAGACCCAATGTTCAACATCAAGATCTCACCCTTGGCCAGCTTTGAGACCTTCTCCTGTTTCTCTGTACCCTTGGTCCTCACCCCAAGAAGCCGCCGGAGCAGAAAGAAGTTCACCTAAAAGATTACAGGCATAATAAATAAAATTTCTCCCAGTACCACATTAATTAAAAATAAAAAGGTAACATCTTGTTAAATCAAGATGATCATCCAAAGTGTGCAGTATTTGGTACACCATTGTATGAGGTAATCAAAACCATAATTGCTATGGCAAAAAAAAATATATACACACACCGCCCACAATTGCTTTGCATATTGGGCAGGTTGGATGGTATCATTTTCTGTTTCTCTAGCATGCACAGAATGTATAAATAAGATTTTAGGATCAGACTCATCCAACCTGAAGATAATATTGGTAATTGGCACTGATAATGGTATTCATTTGGAAAACATATACTGGATTTCATCCATTCAGCCCCTAAAAAATATGGGCATTTATACATCCTGTGAATGCTAGAGAAACAGAAAATGTAACCATCCAACCTGAAGATATTATTGGCAATTGGCACTGATAATGGTATTCAGCTGGAAAACATATAGTGGATTTCATCCATTCAGCCCCTAAAAATTATGGGCGATTGACACAAATTTGGGGATGAAAGCAGTAACCGACCCAAATCAGGATTTCAATACCCATACAGCCAAATACACAGCAATACTAAAAGCCATGCATCTGCTACAAAATTCAAACCATTTTGCAATTTACTCACAGACAATTGCGTCCTCAAAAGATTGCAATTATTTATCAAAGACAAACACCATTACATTACATATTTGAAAAATTGCTTGTTTATTGTAATTGAAAATAAGAAACAATCATCAAAGCATTAATTAGAAAGGCAACAAATAATCTAAGACGCAAATATGTAGCATACCTCAAGCTCAACAAATACATCAGGGAGGGAACCAACCGCTCCAAGGACCTGACCCACCAGCCTATCAGCACGAGTTAGTGTTGGGTCCATCGTGGTGCCAACACCAATCAGACCTCCAGGAACAGCAAACTGCAACTCATTTTGCTCGGCAAATAATGAAACAATTCTTGAGTATATTGGGGTACACTTGATATTACCAGCTTCATCTTTCACGACAATGCCAGGACGGACTTCAATGTATTGATTTACCTTCAAAACACCCTGCAAAAGCACCACAGTCAAATCATGGTGGAAAAGAACATAAATGGACAATACATACATGTCCACATGTAAATGCTACAAATGGAGATTTGGATGTTTTCACATGTTCCCAACATCACAACAAGATGGACTACTTTTCAAATCCAAAATGGAACACCCTTAATTCATGTGGATGCAAATACATTCATGCAATGTTCCAAGACACTCATACCACCAATTATTAAGTATTAAAGCCAAGGGTTCCTATATTCAATTTTTACCAATTCCTATTAATTTTGAATGCCCATTGGCTATGGGTCAGGTTTGGTCCAGATCAGGCTGAATTTAAACCCGCAATATGACGGGTACAGGTCGGATTTAATATTAGAACTTTTTATGTTACTTAATAAAAAATTAAGTTATATGCATTTAAATGTATGCAGGAGTAGAACTGATATTAACTCACTTCCTACTCTCAGTGTGCTCTACCCACTACACCACATAGGACTTCTATCTGAAAACCCATTATAAAATATTTAAACAAGAGCGTCTAATTAACTCCAAATTGTATTGTAATAAGAATGTTTTCTATGCAGGTTATTAAGTATACTCAGAATAATAGTTTTCTTTGAATATTTGGGATGTGCATTGCAAAATTTGTTGTTTAAATAACTTCAATTCATATCATCAGCTGCAAAATTGATTGCAGAACAACTAGACCATCCACCTAGGTCATTTAAAAGATGATTCTGATCATGGAAATTCTCTCTATCTCTATCTAAGAGCAGTTGTTTACAGGTTGAAAGCCAACTCGTATCTGACCCCCTTTTAAAACAGGTCAGGTAACCTCAACCTACAATCGATGCAGGTCAACCCAACCTCACCTGTATAACCCACATCAAACACAGATCGACGCATTTAACTCGACCCAACTCAACATATGGTAGAAGTTAGGTCCAAGCCCATTCCATTTCAAGTATTTAGGTTATATTTGAGGTTGATTTTAGGAAAGAAAAAGCTCGAACTACAAAAAACATTAAACAACAAACCATTTGTATCAGTTTAGATATGCAGGTTAACTGACCCTATTCCAACCCATTTAAAGGGTTATGCAGGTCAACTCTAACCCGATCCATTTTATTGCAGGTCAGACTAATGTGACACGTGAATGACTGCATAACGGATCATGTGGGTCTGGTTATGCAGGTCAGTAAGCAGGTTGGGTCAGATTTAGGCACCCCTCACTATGCAAAATGCAAACTTTGATGCTGAGAAAGTCATCAGTTCCCTACCCATGCTGAGTACAGGCACCATTTACAAGTATCAAACAAAGAAGTGATGTTACTCCCAATAAAGAATCAAATAGAATGCACTTTTAATTAATAGATTGATCTAAAATTATTCAATGGTTAAGATAGAAGTAAAATACCCTGAGAATGCTTCCACCAGCGACACCACCCTTTATTTCATCAACCTCAAAACCAGGCTTATTCACATCAAATGACCGGATTACAATCATATTCGGTGGTGCAACAAAATTCCTCTCTGGGATTGGGATTTTTTTTACAAGATATTCGCAAACAACATCAATATTGTATTTCAACTGTGCAGATATCGGTACCACTGGCGCGCCATCCGCAATAGTGCCCTGCAAATATGTCAAAATACCATGAAGCCATACAGAGTTTTGATGCTGCAACTTAAAAGGCTACAGAATTTGAGACAATGTTTAAGAAAACCAACCTGAATAAACTTTTGGATTGCTTCTTGCTGGTTTATGGCAACATTTTCTTGTATGAGATCAATTTTGTTCTGTAAGATAATTATATGCTGGAGACGCATGATTTCAACAGCAGCCAGATGCTCAGAAGTTTGAGGTTGCGGACAACTTTCATTGCTGGCTATCAAAAGCAGAGCTCCGTCCATGATAGCCGCTCCATTAAGCATGGTGGCCATAAGAATATCATGACCCTGTGGATGAGAAAAGGATAAGAGAGCATGAAACAATTGATCAAGTAGACAAGCAGAAGAAATGAAAAGGAAAGCCTGTGTCAAGGAATTTGCGTTCTCAAGGGCATGTTTGTGAGGCTGGTTTTCCACGGAAAAGTGAGGATTGCAGAAACGCTTTTCCGCACTACAGTAAAACAAATGTTTGGTGCAACGAGGAAAAGTGCAAAAATGATCTATAAATTTTTCAAAATTCCATGGAAAAGCTTTTCCTATGCGGTCAGGATTTTTTTTTTTTTTTTGGCATAAGAGGAAAAGGTCAATGGAAATGGTTTTCCGCAGGCATACACAAACGTACCCTAAGGGCCCATATGCTGATGGAAGAGATAATTACTGAGTCTGCATCGCAGTTGGGCACATAAATAGGAAACCACATTTGGTAGTAGCACTTGGTTTTCTACTTTTAATTCCTCATTAACCCTATTTTACTTCCCCACCCAAACTTAAATATATTTGGTGCAGGAAAGGCAAAAAAAAAAAAAAAAACAGCACTTTTGCTAATGTTGTTTCCAATCCTCACTGACAAAAGAAGATATCCAAACCATTGACAAGGGGTGAACTAACAGCAATGAAGTATTTAACATTTAGCTAAAACAGACATTTCAACTTTCTTCGGATCCTAAAGAAGTGGATTAAAAGTCACAGTATCACATACTGGTACAACACAGGCCAAAGGCTACAGAAATATCCACATGTCCCAATAATGTTAGAAAGGTATCAAGATAAATCATCTCACCGGGCAGTCCACAAAAGAAACATGCCTCAAGAGTTTCATCCTGGCATTTTCAAACCCTGGAACATCACATAAAGGATTGTCTTCTTTTCCACTTCCGTAGGCCCTATTAACATAAATTGGAGAGATGTCATATAAAGTGACAAAAAAAAAAAAAAAAAAAATTGTTTCTTTCAAATCACCATACTTGTAGCACATGGGCCGTGGGCACCGCTCGTCCTCGCATTTGTATATTTTGGCATTCGCATATCCCAGCTTGATTGTAATATTGCGCTCTAGCTCATTCTTAAAACGAACAGTCTGCGGACAATAGATATCAAGGGAAATTTCTGCATTTAGAGTTGTGTACATAGTTGTCAGTTTTATTTCAAGCACTGTTTCGTTTTGACCCAGTATTGAAACATTTTGGCTAATTTGGAATTTCAGTATTTCATTTCACAGTTCAATCTTGGTAAATATTATAAAAATTACAAAAAAAAAGTATTTATAAATTATAATTAGAAAAATAGTGAAGAAGTGAAATTAACACGCATACTATACATTTAACTCTTTGAGTTAAATAAACAATGAAATATGTTATTTCTACATGTCAAATAAATAAATAAGTCATGTGTCATGACAAGGTCAAACGGAACATCCATTCTAAGCTCTCATGTGCAATTATCAGTATCATACGATAGCAAAATAATAACATAAAACGAACACATTTACATAATCATTACATTATATGAGGGCAAAATAGTACACAAGTAAATATGAAGAGCCTTTTCTGTTAAAAATTGAACAAAAATTATATTGCACTGTTATCCCTGTTCAGCTAGCGAAACAGCTGAACAGGTCCAAAGTCTGGACCTAAACTTTTCCCAGGGTTGTTCGGTTCGATCACTTGATCAAACTGAATGGTTTTGTCTTGTTCAGCGGAAATAAAATGAAATTGACTATTATGGCTCTGTATAGAAAAGATTGTACATACTTAAGTTACAGCTTTTAGTAGCAACAACATTTATGAACACTCGTTTTGATGCATCAAGGCACTAGCTTAGATAACTAGATAACTAAGATAGAAACTGCACTACCACACTGGGGCCACAGGGGAATTTTACCCCGTCTTTCTCTCCTAGGCCCGTAGGGATTATTCTGCCCCAAAGGACTCGAACACCCTGCGTTATCCAAAAAATATATATATTAACAAGGTAGTTTACCTGAACACCAGATATTGCCTTCACAACTGTTGACTTCCCATGTGCCACATGACCTATGGTACCTAGACAAACCAATTTAAAACACAAATCACATCTCAATCTCAATAATATTTTTAGCTCAAAAGAATTACACAGATATTTATGATATGCATGTCAACCATGAAACAAGAGATGATTATCTGAAGTCTTTTTTATCAGTAGAGATCTCAAGATCAATAACTATTCAAGTAGGCATATGAGGCTTATCTGAAAGAGTAAGCATATGAGGTTTATCTGAAAGAGTAAGCATATGAGGTCTATGAGGCTTATTTGAAAGTGGGGATGAAAACCTAAAACATGACATTACAACCAATTGAAAAGACATAGACAACTAAACTTGGATCTTTTGAAGAGAAAATCAACTGACAAGAAGAAATGAGGAAAAGCTACTAGAGAATTATGTCAACTTATTCATTGCAAATAGATTGTAAACAGGATACGTGAATGGTTGTTGGCTCCACAGATCACAGGATATAGGAAAAAAAAAGTACTAATAATGTTGCTATATACTTGCCTAATTTATAGTATTTTCAAGCTTAAGAATGTTACTGCAATTGTATGTATTGTCTAAGATGTTTTGGTATGGGCAAGCAATATGCAACACAGATCCTATACCACATCATCAACATCAAAGCCTTGTCCCAACTATGTTGGGGAGATCCTATGGCTCATCTACTTATAATAAGCATTGAAGGGGGGAGGAGAGGAGAAAAGAAGAGAGGGGGGCATAGAGTTGGAACTTGCAATGACATCCTTCCTAGTGCATGAGTTTGAATATCCAAAAGGAGCATTGTATCAATGATGTTGTCAGATGAAGATATAATTATGACTGAACAAAAAGGAAAGCTTACCAATATTAATTGTGGCTTGACGTGAAATGACTTCAGGAGAGAGTGGATGTAAGTTTGTCACATCCAGCTTACTTAAGTCCTGCTCCATTAACCCTTTACGAGACATACTTAATTGTAGCTAGAGTGCCTGGTAATCCCAGCAAAAGGAAAACAATTACTAGTTGTAGCATGTAACAAACTTATTTAATTTCCCAAGCAAAATGACATTATTGCATGACAGAGAATAACAAATGCTTTTCCAAGAATGGGTGGAGTAATCCAAGAATAAGAAGAGCGTTAGAGAGAGAGAGAGAGAGAGAGAGAGAGAGAGAGAGAGAGAGAGAGAGAGAAGTAAGCGTTGGGGGGAAGATGAAGAAACCAAGGTGAGAAAAATGTGTCTCTAATCCTAAAGTAAATTCAAACTCAGGTGCTCTAAACGACTGCAACCTTAACTTCCCTACAAAATTCAATGACAATAATGCAAAATACTAAATTTTGTACTGCCCATTTCTTATATACAATTTGATTATGAGAAAACAGTTCATACAACATGCATCCATCGCATGCAATCTCCATAGAAGTTCACCAAAAAAGAAAAAAATTTAATTTTAGATTTCAAGTCTTATATATTTATATTCATGTGCATATGGTGAGGGACAAACTCAATGGGGCCCACCTATGGCCCCATTGATCATGGGACTTGTGGGGGATGGAAAGAGTCATATGAGATGAGGCAATATATCAAGTTTGAGGTTAATCCGACGTCTCTAACGCCTTCATCGGTGACCCACAAATTTAACGACTTTATATTAAAGGAAAATTTTGACCATCAATCCAACGGTCCAATCCAATCGGATTGATGAAAACTCAATTGATCCATTTTAGTTTAGGGGGTTCCATGTGTGTGGATGATTTGGATGAATCATAAAGTGGCCGCACTATGTTGTCCCTCACCATAATGAGGTGAGGGATAGATGCACATGAATATTTCCCTATATATATATATATATATATATATATGGTCATGAGAAATGCTCCTATGAGAGTAAGGGGGAGGACCCTCATATTTAGGCCATTGGCATTGGATATGGAATTAATGGGTCCCCCCTTACTCTCATAGTAATGTGAGACTCTCTCTCTCTCTCTCTCTCTCTCTCTCTCTCTACATATATATATCAAAAAAATTAAGGCTGCCATTCAAAAGCTAAAGCTACAACTTCAATTGCGAACATCACAATTATAAATAAGGGAAGAAAGATTGCCATACTAATTTCCATATTCTAAAGTGCCAAAAAAAAAAAAAAAAACACCCAAATCCCAATACATCAAACCAACAAAAGCTAGAAATTCACGAGGAAGAAAAGGCAATATCCCATTCCAAAATCCAAACTTCAACTCAAAATGAAACGAAAAATACACCTCCATTCCCTTAAATGAAAAACCAAATTCAATGTTAGAAAAGGGAGGGGGGTGTGGAAAGAAAGAAAGAAATCCAATACCCAGCATGAAAACCCTCAAATCATAGTTAATGTAGCTTGTAAGAAGCACAAAGTAAAAAAAAAAAAAAAACCTCAAAAACCCTCAAAAACCCTTCTTCCATGAAAAACAATATATCTTAAACTAAAGAAATCCAAATATACCAAGCAATAACCAATCAGCAGATGATACTTTGGTTTGATCACAATGATGATAATGTTGAAGAAATCACCAAATATCTGTCCATTCCAGTAAATAGAAGGTTATCCATACAAATGTCTTCTAGTGGGGGGAAAAATCAAAATTCACATCAGGTAAGATACTACTCTCCAAATCCAACCCCAAACAAACCAAAATCACCAAAAGCACAGCCAAGAAGAACTAAAAGAAAACCCCAAAATCGCGGTGCCCAATTCCTTGCTGCGTAAACCATTGGATTCAACCTACATCACTACAAGCAACAACAGAAAAAACATACAACTACCAAATCACAAACCCCAAACAAGAAATGGTAAAAAGAAACTCCAACCACAATCAACGCATCCATATGAAATAATACCGGATTCATCACATTCTTGAAAGTTCTGCCCCAGTTACTAAATAATCCAATACCCCCTTTTACAAAATCCAAAAAAAAAACAAAGAAAGAAAGCATCTTTTGCTGTGTTCTCGCATTAAACGCAGAGGGTAATCATTAGAAGTAAAAATAACAACTTTTGATAGAATAGAAATTCTCGCTACATCCAAACAAACCCTAAATCTGCATCACGAAAAGATGAGATTTCTTTTACAGAATTAGTATCGAATAGAAGCGAATCGATTGTAGTATCAAATGCCAAATGAAAGAAAAAGCATATAAGGTAGAAATAGGGTTGAAGGAATCAACGTACGAAGATTTAGGTTGAAATAGAGACTAGGGTTTTTGAGGATGAGCTGTTTGTGACTACACAGAGAAGAGGAGTGGAATCGAGCTTTTTCTTTCGTTCAATGCGTTTTCAGCAAGGAAACGAGAGGTATTGGAGTGGAGGCTCATGGTGTTCGGCACGCACGTGTGATCGATGCACTTGTGTTCAATGGTTCGTGGAATAGGGCCCATGACCCGATTGACCTAGGGTTCCAACCCAACAAGTCAGGGTAGGGGACCATTCCTATTGGTTGTTGTGGACTTTTTTTTTTTTCTTTTTATTTTATTTTTGTCACAGAAGAATATCTAATATTCAAGAAACCTTATTAGGGTTGCAACTGGATGTCCGAAGTATATGAAGTCTTTCAATTTGAATAAAATAGATACAGAACCGATTTTTGGATTCAGGTGAGATTTGAATCCATCCGAATTGAGGGTTCGGATCCAAAATGATAACATTCACGTATTAAAAAGTTTATGTCTAAGTTTTGAGGGCCTACATAGCTTTAGCAGTATTGTGTTAGCATCTAATAGCTACATTTGTATACTAAAGAAAAATTTATTTTGAAGTCCTTCTATTCAATTTACTAATGCTTTGTGCATTTATTTTTACATTCAGATATGAAATCGGATATGATTTTTTTTTTTCAATGTTGTATTCGAATACAACATATAGGTTTCATGTCTGAATCTGAATCCAGATCTATAACGATGGATTTTAGGCTGGATTCACCGTAGTTTTGTCCTAGATCCAACTTGTTGGAATCCTTAAAATGAGATTTTTGAATATATTTATGGAAAATTTGTAAAAAAACACCCTTTTTACACCCCTCTTATTTTTGGTCTTGGGGCCTATATTGAGTCAATCTAGTATTTACACACACTACCCTCTCATGAATAGTCATAAGTCCAAGTTTAACACTCATCCAACTTTTCTTCATCATTGGATTCTAGTGGGGCCCAAGTAGGAGGAGCGTTTTTTAAGAATTTGCATCAGGCACTATGTAGCGCTCCCCTTTATATATTATAAAGTAGTTGAGGCTTTGAAGTGGTAAAATATCAAGTCCCAACCTAGGTTTGCAACAAATTGGGTTTGACTTCGGTTGCAATCATAGAGTTGAACATGGAGTTGGACTATGTAATGCAAGTAGTTTAATAGGATTCTACTTCTATGATAAACCATGGATCCGTTCTAAACCCCCCACAACCAAGATATATGGGCATATTTGTTTGGATGCAATTATGACAAGAATTTCCTTAGTCAGCAATGTAGGGGCATATCTTTAGAAATTTTTGAATTCCTTGTTTGATTGAATTTAGATGGCGGGAATTTGACGAAAGTGAAAATTTAGCTTTGGCAAGCAAGATTCTGGATTTTGCAATGTTACTTTGCCTTGGGTATTTTAAAATTCTCCCAAGGCCCTAGACAATATATTTCAAAATGCTTGCAACCAAACATACCTTAACATCTTAAAAGATCATAATTCCATTGCATCATGGCTAGTCCAAGTTTTACTTTAATTTAAATTCATCTTTGTGAGGGAGAGGGAGAGGGAGAGGGAGATTGAACAAGAAATTTTCTATATCTCTAATTCTCTGTAAACTCCAACTGAAATTGGGCACATCATTTGATTCATCACCGGTAAAAAGTATGACTAAGGTACAAAACAAAAGGATAGAAATAGTTATTGACAATGGGCCCAATCTTGATCGGAGTTGTATTTGATTAGAGGCAATGCATAGGAGGATAATGATTTTAAGAGGTCCAAATATGGCCTTCACTGATGGATTAATTGGACTCGCCTCAAAGAATTCCTAGTCCTCGTCTCAGATTTTTTTGGTAGAACATCCAAAGGCTTGAGTTCCTAAAGAGCCGAGTCCAATTAATATCCAGGCAAATTTCCAGTCAAAGAGCTCCCTCTATATCATTCAAGAAACAACATTTCATATCATATACATCTATCTTTATAACTTATAAGAACATGCAGTATACACAACTTACATGTATATACCATGAAATGATAATTATCTCCACTTTTATAATCAGGGCCCATTTGCAACAATGCAATCCACTTATATAAACTGATAATTATCTCCACTGTTTTAGGATTAATTGCTACTTCATTTTAAAAAATAATAATAAAAATAGACATACCCATTTTTTTTGGACTACTGGTCACTAGCATTCCACTATTGAATTGATTGCATGGAGATCTTGATTTGTAATTAGATCAGAGTTAATCATGTATTTTGGATTTCATTAATACGATCATTTTCTCTCCAATTACATGCATTTTCAGTTAAATGTCAACTTCAATCAATGAAAAAAAAAGAAGTAATATTTCAATAAAGAAAAGGTTTCTCCAACCCTAGGAGAAAATCTTTTCTCCTGCTTTTTCTCCACATTTAAGAAGGGAAAGATATACTGTATGTTCTGAAATGTTCTGCTGGTATTACACATACCCAAATTTCACTCTAACCACAATGGGGTTTAAAGTTGGATTATTTGCATGTTTTACAAGATTAACCCGACAAAGTAGTACGTGTTTTGAACAATTTGGATTTGATAAGTGGGGCCCTCTTCATCAATATAAAAGGTCTAGGAACAGATTGATGGGAACACACACAGATTGGTTCCCCATCATTGAAATGTCCTTAAAAGCAAGGGCCAAAGCATGTGAAGGTATTTAAAGCACACCCCCAAAAAGCTTGGAAGCTTAAAATAACAGTGCAATGAATCAAATGATGTAGAAGTTTCTTACTGTCTATGATATTATGGAAAACTGAAGGACAAAACAGCAATGAAGAATTACAGAATAACCCAAGCAGATGATAAGTGAGAGAGAAGAAAGAAAAAAAATGCTAAATAGCCTAGGCAGCGACGATGCATGCAGGGCAAGTAATAAGATATAAGATGATGTTGCTGCTGCTGCTGCTGCATGTAAAGAGACTCGGAATGAGTACTGGGGCAAGAGAGGATCATTTAATAAATATGTTCAAGTCTCTCCTCAGGATGAGGTTACACCATCCTTGTGATCACCAAAGATGCGCGTGCGGAAGTCGGAGACCATGAGGGGGAGTCCCTTCCTCAGGGGCACAGTGGGCTCCCATCCCAGAAGTTCCTTCGCCTTGGAGATGTCAGGCTTTCTCTTGTGTGGGTCATCCTCCGTGTTGGGACGGAACTCGATACGAGCATTTGGGTCAATAGTTTCCTGGACGACCTGCATGATCACAAGGATATATAAGTCACTAGGAAATAATGGCAAACAGGACTTTCCGAGATGTCTAGATAGAGAATTGATGAGGCAGGGACAGCCATGGATACAGAAGGAAAATAGATTTTAAATTTAAGGCATTGGATGTAATACAGTACAAAAATGGAAACAATGCCTATTTTTGAAGCATCTAGAATCATAGGTACTTTGCCTTAAACCAGCGAGGGCGAGGGAAGGTCAAATGCCTCCTGCTTGTAAGAGTACTTGGTTTATATTCAGAAGGTTTAATGCCATTTTTCCACCACAAGAAGGGTAAATGAGCTTAGGCCTTCATTTAAAAAAAAGAAAAAAGAAAAAAAAGAAAGAGCTTAGGCCTGAAATACTGCTACATGGGTCTCCAGTTCATCAATGCAGGACCAAGCTGTTTTGATGATCAGGCAGTTGTGAAACCTAGCCATCAAATCTTTGGCCTTTACTGTAAGATCCCATATCGCCCATGGGACTGCCCAGAGACTGTGCTATAAGTCAGGACCCCCGCCTATTGCAGCACAAGGCCTTTTGGACGCCTGCGGGCCAACCCAGAAACAAAACCGTACAGCCAAAGCCCGAAGCGGACAATATCAGGCTAGTGGGACCGGGTCTGTGACATAATGGTATCAAAGCCAAGGGCGGCTCTCCTATGAGTGGTGTGGATTGTAAGATCCCACATCAACCTACTGCAGCACGAGGCCTTTTGGGACGCCTGCCGGCCAGCCCAGAAACAAAATCGTGTGGGCCGAGACCCAAACCAGACAATATCGAGCTGGTGGGATGGGTCTGTGACATTTACCCTGTTGAATTTTGATCATTGCAACATTACTGTAACCACAGAGTTGCATGTATCCTTACCTTGGCAAGCTCCAGCATAGTGAACTCTCCAGGGTTGCCGAGATTGAAGGGACCCACGTGTTCACCCTCCATGAGTCGCATCAGACCCTCCACCTGCAAGTTATCCAAAATATCTAACGTTAGAAATTGACAAAAATGCCATTTGTGACATTCATCTGTCCATATTTCATCAATGACTATGATTGTTGATCCAGTGGGCCACTATGCGGCTTTGCTATAACTCTAGTTTAGAGGAATTTTAAACTCTTAATGTACTGATTAATTTGGATGACCATTTCACTGTGCATTCCAATAAACAAAATTGACTATAACTAGTGCAGTTCCTAACGTGATACAGAAACAGACTAATCGCTTGCTGTAGCATTAGAATTTGGATTGAGAGGCATTCGCATCTGATCCATGGCACACTCTTTACCTGTGTACCCAGATAGCAATTAAGTGGTGGACCGTTCACACCAAGACACCTATAGATGATTCGTCCACTGCTGTTGTTCAGATAGTTAGGGACATTATATATGTGCATGGGTGAATGAGTTCGAATCCCCTTTGTAAATACCCCACCACACACACACACACACCCGCACCAAAACCCAAAAAAATTATTTAAAAAAATCCATATTTCACTAGAACTAAATGTTGTGAAAAGCCATGTGAATTTTGAGGACCCAAACAGGGCCAAAACTAAACATCATGTAAGCGGATAAAAAGTCAATGGGATCAACCCTATTTAACCTGTAACACACCCTAATTTTTTCGGTGCTTGTAAGTAGAGGGACCAGCAATGGCTATGGCCGATAGACCAGATCTCTCAAATATCATGCATAATACAAATTTTCCACAGAAAAAGCTGCATATTGATTTTTAGATGAGGTGCCGGCAGCATCTTCAACACTCATTTACAGTTCTCATAATGGAAATCACAGGGACAAAAAAAATTCTCATTTTACTGTAAGCAAATCAAAAGTCTCACCCCGAGACCATACGTAAACTGTGAAAGGAATAAACTATGCACAGGAGCCATTTGGGACGGGTGCATGTTTCAGATTTTCTCTTTACCTTCCTTTGCAAATTGAAATTGGACCTGACTTCTTAAGTTATGAACACATCAACTTGTGAAGAACACATCCCATTCCCCTCTAAAAGTGGATCATGTAAAATATATGATCAAATCCTTTCATAAAGCTCCGAAAATCTTTAGGGCAAAAGTTCCCAACATAAAATTGTAAGCTTCACTTTCACAGCATGGATTTGCATTACGAAGTCATATAAGCATGTAAAAAGAAAAGAACAGAGAGAAATGCATACCAGATCAGAAACATATTGGAAACTCCTTGTTTGCTTCCCATCACCATAAACTGTCATAGGTTCCTTACGCAATGCCTGCAAATAGAATGGTTACACATGTTATTGAATAGGGCACTCGAGAAAAATCAGCAGAAAAAATGCAGAATAGCCATTGTATACACTGTTGTTTCGGTGGGATCACCGGACTCGTGCAATGAATCAGCTGGGATTAATCTAGTGATGAATTTAAAAGAAGAAGAAGAAGAAGAAAAATTATTACCTGGGCAACAAAGTTACTAACAACCCGACCATCATCAATGCACATCCGAGGGCCATATGTGTTGAAGATCCGAGCAATCCTCACCTGAAAAGTGCCAAATTGACAACCCACTGTAGTGTTATAAAACTTCCAACAAAGAAAATATAAATATGGAGAAAAAGGAGTTACAAATGATCAGTTGCATGTCAATGGTACAAGAGAGTGGATTCCTCTGATTGGTTTTCATTCAGTAAAGGACACAAAAGCACAGGTGGTGACTGTGTATTGAGCTGCCAGGCCCAAGCCTTGAACTTTATAGGCCAAGGCCTGAATTGCGAGCCAAAACCAGCCCTTGCAAGAAATTTTAAGCCAAGATCAGGCAATATTAACCAAGTTCTACTATTTCTTGTAAAGGGCCTGTTTTTTCCTTTTTGTTTCACGTAACTGATTTTCTAGGAATTCTAAGACTTCATACTTCTACGTAAGTGGTTAAAACTGAAGAATCAACGCTGAATATCCAAAAATGACCATTAAATGATTTTTCTTTGAATGAAACTTAAACAAGGGAAGATGGGAAATGAATACCCACCCTTCCATCCATCACTCTAGTAACTCAAATCCTAGTAGGAAAGTCCAAGTCCAAGTCCATCCAATAATCCTTTAGTGGAAGAGCTCATTTTATCATGAATTCTTATGTATTCTATCTCGTACAAAGAGACTCAAAATGCGTGTACCATTATATATTTTTAATTCAACCATCCTTTTACAAAGCAACAAAGTAGATTGCTAGGAGCCAAGGATCATCAGCTAAAAGTGATTCCAAGGACTCACAGATTAACAAATCATAACTTGCTCTTAACTAGATCAAAGCTTTGAAGGCCCAATCGGGCCAAAATGCCATGGGGCCCAAGCTCTATATGTAGCCCATCTGAATCAAGAGAGGCAAACTCATGTAGGATTGAAATTTTGGCCCAATTACCACATGACATTATTTAAGCAGGTGGACCCCATGGCAAAAAGCAGTGAATGCCCACCATCCATGTTTTGCCGGGATGGCTAATCAAGGGTGGCCCACAGGAAACGAACGGTCCTAATTATCCCAGATCATGATGTTGAAAGAAAGAGAACGAACCTCAACATTGGCACCCCTGTGGTAATCCATTGTCAGAGTTTCAGCCGTACGCTTTCCCTCGTCGTAGCAGCTGCGGACACCTGTCCCGAAACCAAACACAACCAAAAAGAAAAACTCAGTCAGTACAGGAGGCCCTGGGTGAAGAAACTTACACGTGTCAAGCATCATTCGAGGAAGACGCACTCGGTTTAAAAAATTTCCAGATGACCAATTTGGACTTTTTAGACACATTTATGGATACAAGAAAAAAAAATGTTTAAAGTGTAAAAAATCAAAAAAGAGATATTGAGCCTGTTCCATTTCCAGAATTTATGACTAGAATTTAGAAGGTTGGTTTTTTTTTTTATCATGATATTATATGATGTGACATTTTGTAAAATACAGTGTTTCTTTCACTATAATTTTAAATTCCAACTACTCAAAAGACTTTAGAATTCTTAAAATTCCACTCTCTATATTATTTATTGAAATTTCAAATCCTCCATAAAAAAGGGGATTTGAAATTCCGCCAAGAGAAGGGTCAGTTTCTTTGTTGGAATTTCTGAATGCCCAGACATCCAAGAATTCCACCAAAATACATAAGGAATGAAATTCCTGGATTCCCAAAGGTCTCTTTTGACGTTTCATTTGACTCGAATCAACAAATGCTAATAAAGAAACATGAAATATGAAATTTAAAAATTCTAAAAACAGCATGTCACATCATGTTCAGAAATTTACATGATGAATTCCTGACAGAAATTATACTAAATTCTTTTAGACATGAATTATTGGATTTCTCACATAGAATCGGCCCTATAAAGTATAAATTATTAGATTCAAATTCAATACATGGAGTTTTTTTTTTTTTTTTTTTTTTTTTTTTCCCTTCAGTTAATGGCCCACCGGCGCACGTTAGCATCAATCGCCGACTCACGAAAAGGAACAAAATTAGGGAACGGACACCGCAATTACAGGCAGCAACCAAAGAAATGGAAGTCAAAGTCAAAAGACGACGAGAGGAGCCTGCGGTTTCGTTTGCACTTGCAGCCTACCTTACCTAGACCAGGCTCCTTCCCTGCACGTTCACCACATTCCACAGCTAACACGCACCAGCTTCAAGCGCGGCGCACGGTAGCCACTATTGACCTCTCTCAAAAGGTCAAAATTATCTTGATTTACTCGAAAATAAATAGAATAGAATACTACATATGTAGCCTGCGGGAGTACAAATAGAATTAACTTATAAGAGAGAGAGAGAGAGAGAGAACGCACCGATAGGGTTCACGTTGCCCCAGTAGGTCTCAACCTGAGGGTGCTGCAGCGGATCACCGTACACCTCACTGGTGCTCGTTAGCAAGAACCTCGCACCAACCCTCTTAGCCAGCCCCAGCATGTTCAGCGTTCCCACCACATTTGTCTTGTGCTCCCGCCAACCACCGAATCAAGGACCACAACAACTAAGAACACACTGACCAAGTAGAACTTGAAAAAAACAATTTAAAAAATATTTTGGGAAATTGTACTTTATAATTTAAAAAAAAACCCGTAAACTCCTGAAAAACAACAGAGGGCCTCAATTCCACAAAAAAGTAAGAGTAATCCAAGAATTTATGATATCATCGAATAAACGTCATTCCGTGATATATTTTGTAATAATTCAATATTTCATGATATCGTAAAATAATATAAAAAAAAAAATTCAACTGAAAAATTTAAGAAAATAGTGAGAGGGGCCTTTTATCATCATTATGAACTCTATCATTGATTTTAAAGATATTTCTCATAGAAATGCTTAGGAAAGCAAAAATTAAAAATTTAAAAAAAAATACCCACAAAGTAGAAATTCTAGAAGAAGAAGAAGAAAAGGATATGATTGTCTTGACCGGGTTGAACTTGTAGTGAACAGGCGAAGCAGGACACGCCAAATGGTAGATCTGGTCCACCTCAAGCAGCAAAGGCTCGACCACATCGTGCCGGATGAGCTCGAACCGCGGGTTACCGAAATGGTGCATCACATTCTCCTTCCTCCCCGTGAAGAAATTATCCACCACGATCACGCTGTCCCCACGCGCGATCAGACGGTCCACAAGGTGGCTCCCGACGAATCCGGCACCACCCGTCACCACGATCCGCAGACCCTTCCGCTTCAGCCCCAGCGGCACCTTCCCGCCGGGATTCATCGTCATCGCCCATCCGCCTCCAGTCGCCGCCCCCCGATCGTAGTTCTGGAGGCTCTTGTACGAGATCGGATCTGGGTTCTCGAAGACGTTGGGATGGCGGACGGTGCTAATGTGCGCCGGGGAGGAGCGTGGGGCGAAGGTGAAGAAGAGGGTGGCGATTGCCATCCCGACTAGGACGAAGAGGAAGCGCTGCTCCCGGAGCAGGTAGCGGACCGGGGAGGACACGGAAAGCCAGGGTTTTGGGGGTTTGGGGAAGTAGGCGTCTGAAGGAGGTTGGGATTCATGGCCTCTGTAAGTCAGCTCCGAACTCATCTTCTTCTCTCAAAAAGAAACTATTTTTACTGATTTGGGACAAGACCCAGATCAGAAATCTGCTAAAGATCCGATCTTTTTTTGCAGATGGGTTGTCAGAAATCGGAGAAAAGAGGGGGAATTGCAGATCCAAAGAGAGACAGATTGCCTCAAAAAGATTGGAAATTTGTGGGTTTTTGGGGAGAAAGGAAGAGAAAGAGGAGAGATCTGAGATCGGTGGAGAGGAGTTGGTGGGAATGAATCGAACAAGTAAGAAAAACTTCTGCAGATATTTTCGCCGGGAAATCGCTCTCCGGCGCGTGGAAATGCTTTCTCTGCTTTTGTTTGTTTTATAAGCGAAAGCCAGAGGTTTCGTGAAATTACGTAAGTGCCCTTCCAAGACCAGGGACTTGGTAATCATCTGTCCGTTGGTTTGTTTGGGTGAAAATGATGGGAGTTAATGTGGGATTGCTTTCTTTGTTAGATTAGACTGTTGAAGTTGAATGTAGACATTAGTTTGGTAGTTTTGATTAGGGAGTCTGAATGCGCCAAAAATGGTCCATTTCTTTATCAAAATTCTAACCATTCATGTTTTGGAAAATTTTAAATTCTCCAAAAGTCGTCTCTTTAGAAGAAATTTCAAATCCCTTTTTTTTTTATTAAAGAATTTGAAATTCCAACAAATGGCATGAAAATTGGAATTCCAAGAATTTCAAAAAGTCTTTTGGATTGTTAGAATTTGAAACTCTAATAAATGAAACACAATATTATGACAACATGTCACATCATGTCCAAAAATTCTCAACCTTTCCAAGTGTTAGTGATAAATTGCGGTAAAAAAACAGGCCCTAAGATTTTACTAACTTCCTCATGAGCCAAGGTTAACAATGGCAAAGAAATGGCTCGGTTTTAATTTTATTAGAAGGCTTGTCTATAAAAAGATCTACCATTTCTTTTTCAAAACAAGTGTCCTTATGCAGTGGACCTTCTCTAGATGCATAACAATTATGGATAAGAACATCATAAGGAAGCTGATCAAACAATGTCATCCCTCAATGTGAAAAAATCTGATTGTAAATATTAGAATTGAGTTAGATTCAAACCATGATTAGTAAAAATTAATAAAATGTTATTTATGAATTAGGAAGACAAGTCAAGCTATAGCTCAAGCTAAAACTCCAGCTTTAATCAGGTTGATTGGAAATTCGGATCTAAAGGTCTAGTACTCCCCCTATATATAAACAAGTCTAGATCAAATTAGTGGTTGTTTGGTATCTCTATTTGTCTAAATATCTAAAGAAGATAGAGATTTGAAAATGTGTTTCGTACACAATTCTATCATCTACCCACTTTCAGGAAGTAGAGGCAAATCTTCTAAAGATGAAAGGGTCCATTTCTAAGTTTGTGAAAAGACTCCACCAGTAACCAACACAGATTTCACCCATTAAACTAAATTGGTAACATAATTATAATATATATATATATATAAGTCCATCTCAAATTAGAAGAACCTAGGTCCTCAATTAAATAGGTAAGGTCAAGGTCAACCCACAATACATACCTCCCATAACTATTAGATTATATTAGAGCCAAGGTGTTTGGCTTTAATTTTAACTGTTAGCTATGATTTTAAAAGTAAATTATTTTTTTTTTTCAAATCTTTTCAGTTTTTTGTCATTTATCTCATACAAACTACTTACTTTATCTCTTTATCGAAATCACTCACGTCTATTCTCCACTTGTCAAAGTTCTTACAATAACTATCTTTCTATCCAAACTCTACCATTTTTTTATTTTTTATTTTTTTCATTCTTTCTCCTCTTTTAAATTACATAAGCAAATGCTCTCATAATCTTTCCTTCTTATACTTTTTTTCTAAAATTCATAAATATATTTTTAATGCATGAATATTTAAATTACGTCGTTGTCGATACCCGTGTTGAACACTAGTTATTATGCTTAGTTAATCTTAATTCCACTTACCACTCTGACCTAATAAGCAAACAAGCAATGAGCAAATGGCTTTCCAGGTTTGGTTTGTTGTGTTTTTTTAGGTGGGAGGGAGCTTGTCCATCCAATGCGTGTTAATCTCTTCTAAATTGCAACTTTGCATGCTAGTGGCGGGGCTGGTGTAATGTGTGGTGTTCCAGGAGAGACTTATCACAAATAGATTCACCACTGTTGATGTCAGTGTTGTGGGCCCCACTGCCGATGAATGAATGATAGCATCATTCATCTTGATACTGCTGTGACCAATTAAGGTTCAGACGTGACCTTTGACAATTCAAAATTCGGGACTTTTGGCTTGGACTAAGTCGCATTGGCCAACCCACTACCAGTCTTGCTAGAAAATAAACTTCAAAAAGGGTCTGGTGGGGCCATTGATGTTGATGTGCTTTCTACATTCTTGTGAGGCCCACCTGATCAATGGTTCCTCCCTGATGATCTACTTTAGAACATCCACTTTCTTTTCAATTTTATATTTTGGGAAATCCTAAGCATCCACTTTAACCATGTGGGGCCCACACCTATGTGTATTTTTAATCTTTTACATATAAGATTTAAGAATCCAAATCCTCTATTTAACTTGGTAGGCTCTCATTATCAGTAGACTAATCACATTGACACAAAACCACTTAATTTTAAAGCTTGAATGGAATGGGAGCAACTGTACATGATCTATGTCAACGTGGCGCACCATGATTTGTCCACTCATTGTGAGCACATAATGCGATTGAAGATCCCGACTCTAGAATTTAGATATTATTTCCCCTTTTTTTTTTACAATTAATAATCAGCCAAATGATTTTCACTTTTACAAGTAAAGATCCCTGTTAGTGTTAATTTATCTTGAACAGATAGTTTTTGTTTCATTGATGTATTTAACTGTATATTTTCATTATAAAGGATTTAACTTAATTCGTTAACACGAAAGGATCATTAAATCCCATTTATTTTAATTGGAGCTGAGTCCCTAAATTGGATTAGGTCTAAGAAACTTCCATCCTTTTGCAAATATACTTGATTCTATCAATTGGTTAATTATACAAAAAAATGAATAGATAAAACATTGTTGTGAAATAAGGTGGTTAATATAGATTTTTAAATTATTAGATGTGGTTATTTTCAAATTATAAATTTTATTGAGGATTTGACTCGAGATAGATGGATATGAAAAAAAAAAAAAGAATTCATATAATCGATCACAATATAGATGGAACAAGGCTTTAATAATGACGATGAGATTTAACTATTTATTAGAATGAAAACGATATATAAAATACAAGCGCATTATATAAATTTCTTGAAAACACGGCTCCTTCAAAAGAACATCACCTCATCAAAGACCCAACAAACCCTGTCAACTTGATTCAATGGGGTCCGTACAATGTTTGTTAGAACAACCATTTTCACAAGAGCATTTGTTAGTCATGGCTTAAATTTTGGTTCATCTCGAGTGATTTAATCCATTTGATTGGTCATGTATCAAAATTGTATACTTTAAATAACAACCAATCTCATAGTAAAAACCAGTTTTTGAAGTAAAACCTGGTCCAATGACTTTACAAGATGGGTGTGTGTGATGTGAAAGGATTATACTTCAACCAAAATAAGGACTCCACATACTTGTAATGAGTGGTCAAGAAAGCCCTCCTGATGTTATGTGATTATATCAAATTATGTAATTATATTAAATTACGAAATGCTAATATGTCACCATGATTTCCAGTGATATGCTAAGGACTATCCCTCACCAGACGCTGAAAATGAGGGAGAATCTTTTCCTACGAGCAAACTGCATGTACAATCTAATTTCATGGAGCTACTTGGGCCCACCTTTGATAAGTGCATCCCATTTCTCATTTGAGTATATTACTTATGCTTATCATGAAGTCTTTATTAACCGTTGGATTGAATCGGAAAAAAAAAACCTATGGTTATAGGGTTATTAAATCTTAAGAATGACAGAAGAAAACTCATGGTTAAAAAACAATTAAACTTTAAAATTGTTAAATCAATGGCTAAGATGATCTGATGGGGGTGATTTTTTACACGACTCTTATCGTTAAAAAATATTACTTTCGTCCACTTTATCACAAAATGATAGAAAGCTAACCGAGCGAACTCCACGAGTGAGATTGCTTGTCGTGCATAAGCAATATCCTCAAAGGTGAAAGCTTTAATATCAAAATAAAGTTGAGAAAAGTCCCACAAAATCTATTAAAATTATTTTAATAGA
Organism: Camphora micrantha; assembly: GCA_003546025.1. Taxonomy (NCBI): domain Eukaryota; kingdom Viridiplantae; phylum Streptophyta; class Magnoliopsida; order Laurales; family Lauraceae; genus Camphora; species Camphora micrantha. The sequence goes on from QPKB01000011.1 coordinate 26,956,204, forward strand.
TTTGAATAACTTTAGTTGATTTTTCATTCTTAGATATTAAATAATCTTAAATAAATTTATTTTATTTTCCATTCCTAGATTTAAACCTTCAAAAAAAAATTTCAAATTTGGAAATATCCCAACATTTCTCCACAAATACTTCCCTAATACAATTATGTGTAAGAATGAAAGAAAGCCTGTCTTTAATTAAGGCCTTGAACAAAGCATGTGCTACCGTCATGGCAATTTGTGACGAATCGACTGTCACGGACCATTCGTATGTTCGAACTTGCTAATCAATAGGGCTGCAAATGCTCTAAAGGATATTAATTTGGAGAGTCCCAATAACCAAAAAACAGTCCAGCAAAGCAATTTAGATTTCGATCCATTTATGTAGAAGCACAAATCGGTTTGAGAACCTGTAAACCTTTTCTTTTTTGGGCCCTTTATATCCGAAGGGATTAGTGCACCCCAAAAGCTTAAGAACCCTTCAATGGCAAAAATAAAAAATAAAAAAAATCAATCATGTAGAGGGCACTCACATCTTAAATGTGAGGGCCATACAGCTTAGGCTTTAGCCCCATATAAAAAAGGATGAGCTCAGATCGCAAACAATCAGCCATCAATGTGGACTGAAATGTGAAGGGAGACCCTTTCACCAGTGCGTCAACTCCTCACAGCTCAATACATTACTCCATCGTTACCCTATATAAAGATGTGTTATGCATGTTCTTTTAGGCAATGTGGGACTATTCTTGTAGCTTCGGATCCCTCTAAAACTAAGGTCACTCCGTAGGGACTTGTCATGGGCCTGCTGATCTTCTCTACAGCTAACTCAAGGAGTGGGGATTTAGTGTGCCATGGCTCATCAATGTGGGGGGAAAGAAGAGAATCTAACCCCCTAAAATTTAGGAAAATGAAGCTCCCATCCACACTCCACCTTATATTCTTCCCCTTTCAAATCTTTACTTTCTTCATTGAAACCCGTTTTACTATGACTTCTAGGTAATTTGGCTCCCCTATTTGTTTGCATGGTTTAGAAATGAATTCATGTCATAAGTAGTGATAGAAAGTGAAAATACAAAAACGATCATTAAATAGCCTCCTCTTTAAAGTAGAATAAAAAATAAATACCCATTTACATTAATACCTTACGTCATTCACCCTCACTTCATATCATTCACACCTCGTCTCTTTAATAATAATTCTCGGTAGAAATCATTTGAGTACATGAATTCCATATATAGCCAATTCTTATGCTAAAGCAAACAAACAGGTCCTAAACCTTTCTTTCATTCTCGGGACAAGAGGATCGATCCCACACAACCTTTGACCTAGATCTAAATCCTAATCAGATGCGTGTCCATGAACAGTGCACTTTCTGTTTTCAGCAGCTTGGATTGAACGAATTAACTGTGCCCCACTAATGGATTTATATTCTAGGCCATTCGATTTCTCAGATTCTCAAGGAATCACTCAACATTGGCCAGATTGGACACATGTCCATGTGTATGGTGGATGTGTGGGGAAGTAGGTGCTGCTGGGTTGGTAGCAGAAGGCAGATTAGGTGCTGCCCCTTCGGTTGTCCCCCTGTGAAGGTTCCATCAACATGGCCACTTGAGGCCCAACAGACATGACCAACGACTCCCCCAATATTAAACTCTCATCAATAATAAATAGTAGAAGAGAGAGAGAGAGAGAGAGAGGCTTTCAAACCAAGTTATAGGAGATGATCATATAGGTTTCAATTAGCCTCTATTTATTTAATCTTATAAGATTTGAGTTTGCTATGATTTTTCATGGGAAGTGTGGGGATGATGCACGTCCCTTTCTCTACCAAAAGTCTCCTCATGTCTCTTTCTCCTTGTTAACAGATCTGTCATGTAACTAACCTAGTAAAATAATCTTTGCATTTGTCCATAATAAGCTCTATTGAGTAGGGAATGATTAGAAAAGTAAGGGCCAAGAATCCTTTACATGATTTAGATGTGAATGGAGAGAATTAAGGATGAAAAATATATTTTTTAAAACAATTCAATTGATGAGTACTCAATGACAATTCTGTTAATTAGAACTCTATTTTCATAGAGATAGGGGGCACTTTTATCATTCTGGACTGTCTGTTCCATTTCATGTTGGGGCGCAGTGAATACTATACTATACTATGTCATGTCAATGAGAGCTAATTCAAGAGTCTACTACACACTGTAATATATTTGGGATAAGGCTTTGATAATAATTATAATGAAGATGAAGACTCTACTCACTGTTACTTGCAACTTAGCCGTGCAACCTTTCTATCAGCTCAGCTTAGGCTAACTCTTGGCCAACCATATCCAGCTTAATGGTCAACCAGAAGGAAGAACAAACACTTGTTTGAAGTAACCATGGGAGAAAATCATTTTGCCTAATAGCTAAGAAGAAAGTTACTTTTCTTGCTAAAATTAGGTTCAGTTACACTAAGTGAGTAATCAGGATATATCTTAGAAGAGATAGATGAACCCTGACAAATGAGGTAGTTTGGCCATCAATAATCACTTCAAAACACATGAAAATAGCCATTTCTAGAATTTACAAGCTTCTTGTTGCATCTATTTCCATTTTTTTCCTGGAAATTTCAAGAGATGATGAGTTCAAACAAATTGGAAACTCATTTCAAGGCCAGCAATAGCAAGACTATTAGAAGAATATATCTTTTACTAATAGTAGAAATTAAGAAAGCATGCAAATCATAATAAAATGCTTAAGTATTGCGAAAAAATCAAACATTAGAAAATAAATAGAATTTATATTTACAATGATTACTCTTGAATCATGAAATGCATGTAGAACAAACAGATCGCAAGAGACGAAATTAAAATATCTTGTAAAATTTCATAAAAATTCAATAATTCATTTTCATCTAATTTGCCAACCCACTTAAGAATCGACATCTATCTCCCTTTCCACCGAAAACAATAAAGAGTCAATCTCATATTACTGCTTCTTTAGTTAGGAACTTATATAGCATATGCGGAGAAAAACAAATGTTATGGTGAAACTCCCACCCTATAAATTCAAATATTAGAAAAGTGAGGGTCCCATCTCATCTCTCAATAATATGTTTCTCCTCACACTTGTTTAATAATTATCTTTGGAGGCCCACTTGACAAAATTAATGCGAATTCAATGCTATGCAAGCAAACGGGCTCTGAGGCTGAAAATCCGACCCGAGTGGTATTTCCGTAATAAGCGTAAATCACCTTTCGGGTCGACTTCCATACCACTCTACTCCGACAGCACAGCAGATCTCTTTAGGAATTGATGTTGACTCTCAACCGTCCACGTGTTACTTTTTATTCTACACGTTTATTCACTATCCCAATTTCATTACACAGCGACATCTAAACCAATTGGCCCCGCAAGTGTCCCATTTCATTGATTTTCAAATTCAAACTATTTAAAGAGGAACAAAGTGGGGCCCATTGTAGATGAGTGGTCAATCTAAAAAAAAAGTTACCCATTGAAAGATCATGGCCATCTGAGAGCAGATGAGAAAAGTTGAAGCTAAATAGTAGTAGAAATGAAGATTTGAGATCATGTATAGTAATTACTACTGTTTTAGATTCTCTCCTTTCCTATACACTAATGAATGAGACACCAAAATCCACACATGTGGAGTTACCTGCAGAGAATGATCAGAAGGCACAGAACAAGTCCCTTGTAGAGCTACTTTTAGTTTTGGACTTTGGACTTTGGAGGCTTCCTAAGCAACTTGCATAGTATTAGTCCCACATCGCCTGAGGAGCCTGAGAGCATTCTTTTTATATATGGTAATGATAGTAGACTCATATGAGCTGTGAGGAATTAAGTGCAAGAGTGAAAGGGTCTCCCTTCACGACTCAGTCCAAATTAATGATTGACTTGTGCGCATCTGAGCTCTATGTTTTTTCCTTTAAAGAAGAGTTTTCTCCTACGAATGGATTAATCCACGCGGAAGAGTTTTCTCCTATGAGTGGATTGTCCCAGTGTATATTTTTCTATTTTTGTCCAAATGAAGAGTTTTCTCCTACGAGTGGATTGCAGATACTGTAATAACTTTATTTGAAATGAAGAGTTTTCTCCTAGGAGTGGATTGCAGATACTGTAATAACTTTATTTGAAATGAAGAGTTTTCTCCTATGAGTGGATTGCATGCGGCACGTTTAATTAGTGCAATTCCTTTGACACTCTTATCTCCCAACGACTGGTATGTTTATGGAGCCTTTACTCTTGATTGATTATTAAAAAAAAAAAAACCTATGGCTAATAGGGTATTGAGCTTGATGGCCATCAAACCATGGGCTGGAATAATTTGCATGATTCTTTTATGCACAAAAATCTTTCCATTCATCTACACTCTTTGATAGAAATGCATCCAAGTTGGCCCCACATGAGCTGGACCACATATGCACAAATGCATTCTGCTTGTAGGAGGATATTTTCCATCTAAAAGTAAAAAAAAAATTTAAGTGTGCTGAGTAAAAAATTAGGATGATTTCATTGCGGCAGCACTTTCTAGCTAGTCTACCCTGTTTTGATACTCATTGGACTAATGCAGGTCGTTTGCTTCAAGAAAGAAAGTAATTACTTCTCACCCCAATCTGATACTCATTGGATGAGTATATAGTCCCTTCAATTTAAGAAACAAAGAAATTACCCCATCAAAAAGTTGTAAGATTCCAAGTCAAGAGTTAGAATGATTTGATTTTGACACATAGGACCAGTACCAATATCACTCTTCTCCCCTAATTGGCATGCAACCTTTGGATTTTAAAAAACATGAAAACTTCACACCCCAATTTGACACTTACTAGACTAGTATAGAAATTAGATTTAGAAGGAACAGAAAATTACTTTTTTTTTTTTTCTTTCAAAAGTTAAAAACATTAAGATTTACCCATCTGTGAACAGATGAGAAAAGTTGAAGCTAAATACTGTATACTAGTCATTACATTCTCTTTTTTACGTGCAAAACTGGTCCTAATGCTAAATCGTGTGATGAAAAGAGTATCAAAAGGACTGCACTGACCAAAGGCTGGCCCCATCTCAGAGAACACTCTCCTCTAAAGGTACAGCTAGTATCATTTCATTGTGACACTTTTTAGTCTACCCTAATCCCCACTCACTCATCTTAATAGTAATTAGAATCATGCAGAACGTTCGATTTAAGAAAAGAAATAAATTGTTTCACCCTAATTTGATACTCGCCAGACAAATAAGGTCCGTTGGATTCAAGAAACAAAGAAATTACTTCATCAAAAAGTTAAAACTTTAACTTTAAAAGTCCTGGGTTAGAATAGTTTGATTATGACACACATAACCATACCAACACCCATCCTCTTCCCTAGTTGACAATAATGCATCCATTGGATTTGAAAAACAGGGGAACTTCTCAACCCAATTTGACCCTCATTAGACTTTTTTTTTTTTTTTTTTTTGCGCTATCCGAAGGATTAGTCCAGCTCTTTTCCCTCCGGACCTAGAAGGAAGCCGAAAGCCGGAAACCGGGTAAAATCCCTTGTAATCCCACTGTGGTAATGTAGTTTCGAACCTACAACCTTTAAGTATAAACCGTGGTCCTAGGTCAACTAAACTACCCATTGGGGTTAACTCTCATTAGACTAATAAAAACAGTTATACTAAAAAAAAAAAAAAAATTAATTTATCTAAAAGTTGAAATTTTAAGATTTAGAAGGATATGATCAGGACACTTTTAGCCTACCCTATTTGTAGCTTTACCCATACGGCCGTACCCCTCAGTATCATCACTCATCCATGTGAACTTCAAAGGCTGTTCTTTAAAATAAAGAACTGTTTTTTTTGTAGAATATTATTTAAAATCCGTAACTCCCTCCTTTTTATAGTACCATCTTTTACTCATTTTTTGAGTTAGGTGCCATCCTTTTCTTATAAAAGCGTCAACATATGATTAGATTAAAAATTCCATGATATCTTGATGAAAGAGAGATTAGTTATTGCAATTAAACAACCCATACTGTCTATTGATGAATGTGGAATTGTTTAATACCATGAACGTTGTACATGAATGCTAATATAATTGTAATTATTAGCATTGCATACTTCGTACTTGTCCCATGAATAGTGCTTGGATTTGCCACAAACAAACATGTTTCCTGTGCCAAGTGGAGAGTCATGATGGGATTGACTTGAGATTTTATATATGAGGTGGCCCCACCTTTTTTTTATTTTTTCAAACCAACAAGGGAGCTGGGACCTAAGAAAAAGACCGCACACATAAAGGAAGACAACCTTCAAAAGCTTGAACCCACAACGTCAAGGTTGTAATAATGAGCGCCTCCTACTATCCAATGGGCTCACTGTATATTATATGTTATAACTTTATATTTTCAATCATTAAAGTGAAAATCTACCCTAAATGGTAGCTAAAAATGGTTTCGTTGTGGGCCCCTCGACCAATCCAATCCCTTTTCAATTTAACCTAAACTAGGAAACCTAACTACATTATAACTCTAACCTAGGATAACCCTATTTAGATCATGAATAGCTCAATACTTAAAAGTAATTCTAATCCTAATCTAACTCCACTTCCTTGAGCTCCCCAGCCATTACTATACATGCATGCATGCATACATACAGCAACTTCTTTTAAGAAAAAGCAAATATTTTAGCAGACGCCACCCGCTGGTCAAATGACTATTAGGAAAGAAAAGATTCAAATCAAATGCAAATAGAATATTGAGAGTTGGATAGAGACTTCCCATAAATCCCTTGGATAACATTTTCCATGTTCCAAAAGGAATGGCTAGCAACTTGTATAATCCATCAGTCTCTCGTTTATTCTGCTTGCCAACATGACAAAGAAAGGGTTTAAAATATGTTCTTGAGTACATAATAATGCCTTGAAATTCATGCCAAGATGCCTTTCAACCCATCCTCATCTCTGTAGTATTAAACTTCAGACGGCCATTATCTATAATTGTCTTCTTGAGGAACTGTACAGCAGAGTGTGCATGAAACACAAACAAATCTTTTAACTTTGAATCCCCACCTGTTCCTGATCCAAATGGAAGAAAAATATCATGAAGGACAAGATGCAATCTGAACTCAAGGATGGAAAGCTCCCTCCCTCCTTAACTATGACTATGACAGCGACATTTATCTCTGCAATAACAAATCCCATTCCTAGCAATTGGACGGCATCTGCTGAGATTCCCAAGCTTCACTTTAGGCAAAATTGGAAATCTCAAATGAAACTTCTTGTTCAGTTATATTGATACCAAATTAATATCAATATTTTAAAATATATATATTAGACCAATTATTCAAGGGGTACACCATTCAATTTAAAAATAAAAAAATAAAATTCAAGGGGGACAATATAAACATTCAGACACAGGATCCCAAATTTCTCCACCCTTGAGAACTTCAAGCAGAGATTAATACCCCTATTTATCCATTGAATGTGGCTGATTCCCATCTCAGATAAAAGGCAAAAGTTAGAAGGTCAATCAGGAAATGTGGGGTGTGGAAGTGAGAATTGAATTTCACAAATCCCTAATCCCTATTGGCTGCTGAGATAAGCCAGCGTGAAAATTTTCAAAATGCAAGAACTCTAGGATAAGGGATGCTTACATCCTAATTAGGGATGTTGATTCCTCTCAATTGGGGGAGAAAAAACATGAGATTGAAATGCCAACCATCAATCCTTTTTCTTATGGAAAACATGTCTAGGAAACACCAGACAAGGGAGTGGCATCATAGATGTATTACTCAGAATCCAATCAATTTGTCAATCTTGCAAGTAGGAATCCAAACCCATAAAACATCCTTTTTGGATATTGTCCATTGTCCGATGACCCGGAAAAAAAATGGGACATCCTTGGGTTGGGATCAACGGTGTCCAACCCGTAGTGTGGATATTGGGAAATCAAGGCCTTGTAAAACAATCTAAGGAGCAAACGATAAAGCAGGCTCAGATGATATGGATTGTAAGCAAAGATAAAAGCATTGTTTTTATTGACTAAAAGAAAAGGCAACATTTTACAATAGCATTGAATTAATAATATTGAAGGAGGTGGAAAAGATTAGGAGAGAAATTTCAGAGATCACCCTGCAGGAATCTTTAGCTCAAAATCCATGCACAACACCAAATGGAAATGAAAAAACAGACCCCCAATCAATCATATTCACTATTAACTCTAATATATCCTTCTCATTTGTTATCAATGAGGGAGGAACTGGAGGAATAATATCTGCTGATAATGAATTCAAAATGGCAGCTTATGCAGCAAGAATTCTCTGTTCTCAGTCCCATATGTCTAAACTTTTTCTCTCTAGGCCATGAGCTTAAACTATGTTCCTAGCTACCGGCCTAGAAGCTAAGAATAGAAGGCAACATCTCCCTTGGTTTCCGAGATACATATGGGACTAATGGAGAAGCCTGGGAGCAAAAGCCATGGACAATTCAAGCCAGCAAGCATTTGTAAGACAATCTCAACCCAGACAACTAAGCACTGAACAAGGACGGCCAACAAGCTCGCCAATGCCTAGGTGAAAATTAGACCAATCTCCACTCTTGCATGGTGGTTTCAGCTACCCCTCACCTGAGGTGTATTTAGTCAAGGCCTTGACCTGGATATTGTGCAATAGGAAATTTAAGGATTTATTTTGGACCTCCATCATTCGGTCCCAAAATCTTGTAGGGTCACATGCTTCAACCTTTCCTTCAAGCCGCCTTTGATTCCCAGAGGAAGCAATGACCCATCCATCTAAGTATCTCTCTTCGTTTATGCTTCATTGGCAGTTGTTGTTTTCGATGTTTTGTTCCGTTTCTTCCTTTTTGTTTTTGTTTGGTTGACCTTGTGCCTGATGAATGAATCCTTACTATCAAAATAAATCTTACATATTTTTTCCATTTTCACTTGCTTGGCCAAGTTGCCAAGGGGAATTATTATCTAACCCTATCCATCCAGGGATCAATCCCTAGTCAAAATTGTGAGAGTGGGAGTTCTATCCACAGAGACATCCCTATATTCTCAAAATAAATCTTATATTCTGCAGAAACAAGGGAAACATTGTTTGTCCTCTCTCGTGTTTTCTAGTGGAGTCACTCCTCTAGATCAGATCATGCCATATCTGAGCATGCAGCTGCTGCATGAGAGTTGAGACCATTTCCTGCTCAACTATTCTGCCTTAAGGAAACATGTTAGGGGTTTTTTCTTTTCTTTTTTTAAGAAGGAAACATGTTATTTTGACATGCTCAACTAGGAGTTTCTGTACGACTCATCTATATGCCATACGTGATCATGCAGCTACAGCATACGAGACAGTTTCCCACTGCAGTATTCTGCCTTAAAAAAGGAAACCTGTTAACTTGACATATTTACTTAGGAGTTTCCACCACCACATAGAGGAACAAGAGTAGCAAGATTCAATTAATCTTAACTGTCTAAGAGGACAGGGCCACATTTCTCATGTTTCCTACGTAAAGTCTCCATTTCTTTCCTTCCTGTGATATGTTAATCACCAGGAGGAGTCTTCCACATATATTTACTTGTCTATTTCTTTCTCTACATCCATTTGTGTATATCCTCTCTTTTACATCCAAGTCTGTGCATCAGAGACCGCCACCTCCAATCTAAAGAATCAGAATCATGTTTTTCTCTTCTCATACTCAACATCCATATTTGTATGTCTTTACTTTTACATTCCAACTCCCAAGTCTCAACAATCGCAGACCACCCCTTCCCATCTCTCAAGACCTCCCATACCAAGAATCAGGCATTCTGTTTCTTTTTTCTCTTCTTTAAGGACTTGTTTGTGCAAGAAGAGGATTCCTCTCTCCACGGATTTTTGTTTCCCTAGGAGAGATGAATCATGCATTCCTACCCTTGATGGGAAATCGAAATCCTCCCAATAGAGGAAAATTAGTTCCTTTTTTTCCCTTTTTCATAAGGAAAATGTGTCATGCCAAACAATGGAACAGTGGGCTGCATGAAAACTCAAAACAACTTTTATTCTCTATCACAGAATTCTTTCATCGCACAAAGTTTCCCGTTGATCATCATAATTTGCAAATGTGCTCTAATCACATGTTAAAGCTTCTTGTTAAATGGGCGATGGCATTCTGTGATGATCTTTAGACCCAGGCTTGTGCTCGGGCTCCGTTAAACTTGGCCTAGTGCTTAGGTGTGGATTTTGCCTAGTCTTGACAATTCGGGCTTAATGTGATATGGGCCAGGGAAAAAGATTTAAAACTCCACCAAGTTAGGTCCCATGGGACTGGGACTCAATTACGTAGGACTTGGTTGAATCGCAGACAACTCGGCCAAGTCCTATATGACTTGGGAAATTCATAGGATCTGACCAAGCCAGGTAGGACTCGGGTGATCAAACTTCTTCCCATCATATGAACCTCTTTATATAAAAAGTTATCCAAAACCAACTACAAACTGATTTACCTTGTGTGGGGCTATTTTGAGTGATCAAACTTGATTTACCTTATCATATGGACCCATTTATATAAAAGTTGCCCTAAATTGCACTCCAATGACTCCATAAAGTGACCTACACCAATGAATTAATTATGGACAAAAAACATTAAAATATTTCACATATCATCAATTCAACACTTTTTATCACTTGGGAAGGGAAGTGCTTGCCTAAGATGAATGAATTTGATGATCATGAAAGGAGAGCCCTCTACACAAGACAAATATGATTCAACTTAAATAACTGATTAACTGATTGTCATAAAATGCAATCAAATCATAAAAATATATATTAAAATCAAAATATTAAGCACAATCTACATAGCTGGTTGATTTTCTCTAATTTTTCCTACTTTTCATGATTTTTAGAATTTGTTTAGGACTCGAGAAGAAACCCTGTGCTACCCAGCTTGATGGGAACCAAGTCGGGCCATGAGTCCGGATTTTTAATCTTTGGTGGGGAGTCAAGTCCAAGCCCAGATATTTAAACTAAATTGGGTCTGGTCCACCATGAAACCATACCAAACTAGACCCGTTCACATCCCTATATAGAAAAGGAAGTGAATATTGTTTCAGAGTATTTAGGAGTACTAAGAAAAGGCTTTGAAAACTTTGTAATACTGAGTTACTACTGCTATAAAAATGAAAGGTAGCAAGATCAATGTTAGTGACTAGCACTTTGAGTGGTAATTGCTTTTAGTATTTAGAAGTACTGAGAAAAGGACTTCAGAACTTCATAATACTGATTTACAACTGCTAAAAAAAAATATGGTAGCAAAGTCTATCAGTGACTAGCCCTCAGAGTACTCATTAGGCTTGTTCATTACTGATAAATAAAATGTTTTCTTTTGTTCACAAGATAATGGGAAGTTCCACTGCCAACTAAATGCTTCAGTTAGAGCAGCAGAACAGGATACAGTTTTTTTGAAATAAAAACAGAACACGATACATAGTAATGCAGAACTAAAACATGTCCTTTCAGCAGCTTTGAAACCAAACAAAACATGCGTAGAAAGACATCAAACTGGTGATCATCCAAACCTCAAACATGGATGGCTAAGTACCTACAAAATCGAGGTCGGCATGCTCCTCTACCTATGTAGACTTTGGGAGAATCTCTTCGCTGGGAATCTCAAGTGTTGCTCCTGCATGCACTTGGCTTGGCTTGACTTCTGCAACAAGCATGGGCGCACAATAATTGGAAAGTATTCAAAGCAGAGAAGAAAATCGGAAGAACAAACAATAGAAGTACTGGGACAACCTATTTCGCTATCCAACAGGTGGGTCAAACCTTGGTTTACCTGCCAGACTTATCCATTTTTCATTTTTTTTTTTAAGTTTATATATAACAGATGGGTAAAATCCAACAAAGTGTATGATCCAGATAAGTATCAAAGAAGAACATGATAGGGAGAGTGGAGGACCATTGGTGGGCTGCACATGGGCAATTGCCGAGATATTATCACGAGCTATGAAGTTCAATTAATCATGTGGGTATATCAACAATGATCTGCTATGCAACGTTCCTATTGGACCCACCTGGGCGATAAATCAGGGCAAAAAAAATGTGGGTGATGGAAAGGCCTATTCCTAGATAAGGGGTGGAAAAAAAAATCAGCCTGATTGGACATCACATGGGGTAAATATTAAGGCCCCCCAATCACAAGGGGGGAAGTGATAGAAAATCTTAAGTGTAAAATCCAATAGTTGATAAAGTTGGGACTAGTGCCAATTCACAACAGATAGTGGTGTTATAGGGAGAAATCAGTAGGGATGCAAACAGGTAAGATCCGAGGCGGAACCACAGTGGATCCGGACCCAAATCTGTCTTTATACATTTGGTTCTAGATCTCGATCCAATTCCAACATGGAAACTATGTGTTGTAACCGGATCCAGCATCAACTTAGAAAAATGGACCCGGTTCCAGATCAAGATCCGAAATAAGATGTAGAGTGCATTGGTATAATTGGATAGAAAGTATTTTTTTTTTCCAATATACAAGCGGGACTATTAAATGGTTTATGGTATATGATTAAAGCTAAGTAGACTCTCAAATATGAATATAACTCAAGTTATTTAGGCCATTAAAACCTATATATATATATATATATATATACATTTTAGTGTGTGAATCTAATATCATCCTAGAGATCCTCAATCGGAACATACAAGGATCCAATTCCGGATCCAAATCTTCTGAATCCAACCAGACCAGGGTCCAAATTTCTTCCAAATCCAAAAATAGGTTCCATACACGCTTTGTTCAGAATCACAAATTTTGGGCCCAACATGGGTGGTTGCTTGTGATAATAATGCGAGCTATGTATCCAACCAATGGTGTACAGATTATATAGAAGAATATTCTCCTACAGCGCACCAAAACAACCATCAATTCACTTCTGAGTTCTGCCTCATTGGAATTGGATCCATGTAAAGGGCTAGAGTAATTCTAAATTTGAACCACATCATTGTATTACCCCATCCAGACCATATTCAGAGACTCCCCTTCTTAAAGCACCAACATCAACATAACCTTTCACACTACCACTGAAAAAGACAATGACACAGTGGACCAAATCAAATAGCAGAACCAATCAATGGTCTGACAATCTGACCATCTGTCCAAACATTATACAATTCCCAAGATTCAGATTATCACAAGTACTCTACATGTTCGTGAAAATGTCACAGTGAAAAAAAAAAACGCATGTACATACATACATGCATAAAAATCCAATCTTTTCAGCAAGTTAGTCATATTTGAAGAGAGAGAGAGAGAGATGGATGGATGGATGGATATAGAGTACCGTAACCGCCTCGGTCGTTGAGTTTGGCCTGGACAATCATGTTGGAGATGAAATGGGAAGCTTCACGAGCTTCTTCGACGAGTCTCTGGATCTCTGAGTCGGACGAGACGGCACGATTCTCCTCGAACTTCTTCCGGATCTCCAAACCGGACTGAGTCAGCATCAGCGTGTCGCCTGCAAACGATTTCCGAGTCGCTCGAAGGAGGGATCGGTACGCGCCCAGAGCTGCTTCTCTGCTGCCCATTCTTCTCCTCCTTCCTTCTCTTTGTTCCTTCTTCCTCCTTGTCAACAAACAAAATGTTGCCCTTGTTTGTGGGACCCACCCACACTTCTCCTCTGTAGGACCCTTTAAATGGAGACGGTGGATATATTAATATAATGCTCTTTGTGGAGCCCGAACAGAACCTGTAAGTGGGGGCTATTTGATTAAATCATGATCTAACAAATTTAAATGCTCAGATGTGAATGATCAACCCAAACCAGATGGCTAAATGGATATTAGTCATCACGCTTCCATCTAAGTGGATGAATTAAGTAATCAAATCAAGAGAAAACGAGAGGAAAAAGAGTTGAAAGTATAAAATGAAAAAAAAAATATATATATATATATATATTTATAAAGGCATGTTTGGCAATTAACTAATTAAGTGAAAATAAAGTGAATACAAACAATAAATGACGAGGGGTCATATCAAAAGTACACAATTTCAAAATTTCCTCCGAATTTCTTAAAAAAAAAGTAAAAAAAGTAACATCCTTCCTTCACTGAAAGATAAAAAAACTTTACTTTTTCCTACAAAAAGTCAAAAAGATTTTATATCAAACAACTAAAAACAAAACACAATCATAACCCCTTATATTTTATTTTTTTCTTGATTCTTCACCTCGTCATACTTCAATTCACTATATATCCAAATACAGGCACACTACATGATAAAAAAAAAATGTATTATGACACTAAATGACAAAACGTGGAAGAGTTAGGAGTGTTCATGGGCTCGGCTAAGGAATATCTGGGCAGCTCAGGGCTTTTAAATTGTAAGTCCAAGCTTAGCCCAGGCCTGAATCTAGCAATAAGGAGTTGACCCAAGCCTGGCTGGCCTAGAAAACTATCAGCTTGAACCCAGCCTGAGTTTGATACATCATTTGAAAAGAGAGTTTAATTTCATAGTCTTAAGTCAGCTTAACTGGTTTGGTCCTATTCGCTTGTGTGAAAGTACCAATGTTTATATCCCCTTGCTATACATTTCCCTATTACTATTTTTTTAATCGGGTCAGGCCGGGTTTTGGGCTCTACAGCTAAATTCAAGCCCAGCCCATCTATTGAACGGGCTGAAATGAAATATCCGAGCTTGGCCTGAGTACTAAAACCAAAGGCCCAAGCTCATGCCAAATCAGGTTGGGCCCAGGTCGGGCTCAAGGTAGTCAAGTCTATGGGCACCCCAAGGAAGAGTTTTTCTTTTTCTTTTCTGTTTTTTGCTTTTATTCTCAACTCTTTTTTCTCTCTTTCTTTTGATCTAACCCTTTGTTTTATTTCACTTCACTCCACAGTGCAGACAAACACACCCTAAAAGTCTTGTTTGCATAAAAATGCATGGGACTTTAAGGGGTGAAGTATATAAGGAGTATATGTAGATGGGACCCTAACTTTCCTATCTATTGAATTACTAAGATGATGGTAGAGTATGCATTTCTCATCTTTCCTTGTTTTAATTTCCATCAAAAGCAATGTTATTTGATGGTCATTTTTGGATAACCTTTACTTCATTTTTAATCACACATACAATTCCATGTATTCAATTACATGAAACAAACAAGTCCTTAAATGATGCAAAATGTGCAATAGAAGTTCAAGATAATGCACTCCTTTCTTAATATTTTTTCTGGAGCATTTTGATTCTCCCTTGGTTCCAATGTGCTTTTCATCATATTCAATTAGGTTTTGGAGAAAAAGTTCAAGTTCCTCATGCATTTTGGACAAAGTTTTCAGACGATTTTATTTTTTTTCATGTAGTTCCCCACTTCCCCGTGCATTTCAGAAAAATATCACAAAAGAAAATTCCATTGGAAGCAGTTAGAACTGTTAGATTCATTTCAGCTTAGTAAGAGTTTCCAATAACTCCAGTTTCTCTTTTTTTTTTTTTTTGTTAAACATGTTAAGCTGCATTTTAGATAATTTCAATTAAAATGAAGTTTGGCTATGAAGGTTAATGGCCCACCAAGGAAAAGGAGTAGGCCCAAGAGGACGTGGATGGAGGTACTAAAAATAGGCCCAAAGAAGTACAACTTATATGATAATTTGGCTCAAAATAAATCACAATGAAGAAACAAAATTCATATAACCAACCCCAACATATCTGGAAAAGGCTTTGATGACGATGATGATGTGCATATCGTAGCTCAATTAGTCTGTTTTATAATCTAGTGAGCTGTGAGATTTTCTTTACAGAGATAAAAGGCTTTCCTGACTAGAATTCTAATGGTTTGGGTTTTTGAGACATGAACATAATGTCCCTTGGTATTTCCAAATCCCTTGTTTCTTGACAAAAATTTATGAATTCCAACACATGATAAGTCCCAATTGGCCTTAGGAATTCAGGAATTCCACTTTTTTGTATTTTGGTGGAATTCATGAATGCTAAAGTCCTAGGAGGATTTAGGAATTTCACCTCGTCTAGGAATTTAGGAATTCCCCATACAAGAATTCCTGGAATTCTTGTAAACGAACAGCAACAACAAAACCACATTTCTCAGAAATATAAAGAACCCAAAAAGGATCCAAAATTTTGAAAAAGGGGAGCTTCCAGCTTTTGGAACAGCACATCTCATATCAACAGCTATAAAACAGTTGCTGTCCAAGCACACAACAGAACATTGTGGATTATGGAATGACATACTGCTCAGCAAAACTGAAACCCCCAGTTCTAACAATATTACCTGAGCTCAACTGAAACCCCCAATGCTAAGAATTATTACTTGTCCTTTACCAGATTCTATTCACATGGTATATTTGCAGGAAGCTCAATACAGATCACTCCGTTTGAATCATATAGGGTTTCGGACACCTTAAGAAGCAGATCCAGCAGAGAATAGAGAGGCATCTCCAGCTGGGGAGAAGATTTTGAGAGCGTCCACATCACATAAGCTGTACTTCTGATTGTTTTTGGGCTATGTGCTTTGTTTTTGGTATCTTTATATCTGTTTTGTATGTACGTTTTGTCTCTTCTGGTATTTATAAGAATGAGGGTGGTTGGACTTAACTTCAAGCGGTCCCTGCTGTTTTCTCTAACATGAGTGAGGTTAAAGCCTTCCCAGTTCCCACCCAGTGATTATTTGACAAGAAGAACTCAACAGACTTGATCAGTGAAAACGCAATAAAATGAAAGTATGCTGAGAGAAATGTACGTCTTATTCTCTGTTGATGATTATATCTATCTCTGCACGATAAAAAAGTTTTAACAACAGTAACAGAGGAAGTGATCCTCGAACATATATAAAAAATTACACGATATTGTTTTATAAAAACAACAGATTACATGATATTACACGATATTGCTACCATCAGTTCTCTGCAAGAACTTCTTTCAGGTATAATTTACCTTAAAGGAGCAAACATTCTCCAATCATGCTTCTTGCGCCTGCATCTGTGATGAGATTTTTGCTCCAAAAATGTATTCTCACCGATGATTTCCATACGATCTGTATCTGAAGAAGGAAGCAATAGTCAGCGAAAAACAAGGCCATGCCCCACAAAGAACCCCTTTTCTTATCGGTAACATGACCCAAACCCACAGCCTTGTGGTTGCAATAATGAACACCCTCCAACTGTGCTGCAGGCTCCAGTCATGCCCCAAAGAAACTTAAGGAAGCAGACTGAAGTACTGGATGTTTTATGAATATGTAAATTTACATAATTGCAAAGACAGTTTTTATCTGGAAAATTGCAAGGTCTTGGAAGTAGTTGAGAGTTCAGCTCAGGCTAACCATGCAGCCAATAATACCCAGATGCTTAAATATGCCTACTGTTGCCATATCTAGCAGTTCAGGATATTGGTACTGGTACTTGATAAATTCACGTACTTGTAGGCACAGTTGTAGTGCATCCTACTGAACAATGTTCACTATTTCATTAAGTTCTATTAGTTTTCCTTTTCAACATAAAATGTTAGGAAGGTAAGTTGTGATAATTTCATTAGTGTAGAATGTTATAAAGAAACGACTACATAGAACCTCATCTGAAAAATGAAATTTCAGTGAAGGGTAGGGTACTTCCATCAGTATCCACATCGTAGATTTTAGTGTTAAGAGTCGTTATTCCGAATCCAGTATCTGTAGTAGCATCAGTATCTGGAGACCTCCAATTTCAATAAAATGCTTCTTGAGAGAACTACTTGAGCAAAATAAACATCATCTACATAGTATAAACAACAAAGAAGTATAGCAGCCTATGCCAATACATGAAAGGATGCTCAACAATGCACCTTCTTATCAACTATATGGGGACACTGAGTGAAATAGAGCCATACATTTCACTTAATTGGCAAATGTACATTTTCTCTAGTGGCTACCAAAACCTATAATTCGGTAAAAAAAAAAAAAAAAAATCTTTGCTGTCATCATCAGTAATATCAAGTATCCATAGCATCACCTGAGCAAATAGAAGCAGGTTGATAAATGTTTTTTTACAAGAAAACAGTCCAAAGTGTAAAGACGAAAAAGGCCTTATAGTTTTAGTGATTCATTGGGTGTTATGCATAAAAACAGTTCCATCATCCGTCCCTTTAGTGATGTGCTTGTCATCTCCATAGATGATGAGATCATCAACATAATAACAACAACGGTCACATGTCCCGTTTTTTCCTTCACATACGAACTTGAACAATGGGACAGTTTAGTACATCCACTATAGACACCAGAAATTCTGGTTATCTTCGCATACCGAGCACATCATACTTGTTTTAGACCATACAGGGCCTTTTGTAACTTACACAAATAACTTCGATTTCTCTAGTATTTGAAACCTTACGGCTATGCCATGAAAATCTCTTTATCGATTTTACCGCAAAGGAACACATTTTTCAGGTCCATTTGCCATAGTTGCCATTCCTTGCTTGTTGCCAATACGATTCACGTGCACAAGAATGTGATTCTCCACAGGGGACTAGAACATTTCATCAGAGTCAATACTGCCTTTTGCAAAAACCATTGTGCAGCAAATCTAACCTTCCATTGATCAACCAATCCATCTGCCTTTCGCCTCACCTTCAATCCCCATTTACATGAAATGGATTTTACATTCTGAGGAGGTGAAAACAAGATTCCATGTCTCATCTTTCCTCAAGGCTTAGATCTCCTTGGCTCCTTGCTGATATCAATTTGCCACTTGATGTTCTTAGCTTCTTCAAATGATTTAGACTCCATCACCTTAAGATCTTGAGAAGTGCCACACAGAATGATAGACAACTCTAGCATCATTGGCAGCATCCTCATACTTTGGATTAAGCTTCAGCAACCATGCCAATCCCAATAGTTCTGGTTGACTTGCATCATCTTTGCCAAGCTCATCTAGTTGTAATGTTTACAGTTCTTCCAGTGAAGCTCAAGTCTTCCTGTTTTGCACCAGGCCTTTTCCAGTTTCTCATGGGCTTTTACAGGATGGCGTAGTGGAGTTGTATTGCCATAGCTCCTCAACTGATTCATCCATCATCTCCCGAAGACATGAGAGATCACACAGGCTTTCTAACCTTTGAATTGGAATTCAATTTGCCGCATCATAAATTTATTATGGTATCATGACTAAATCCAATCTCTTTTTCGACTTCTCAGCAAGAAAAAGTTTATCTGACAAAGTGACTTTCTCCATTGACCACCATGGCAATGATTCAGTGAAAACACATCTCTTAATACATAAATACTTTTGGTGGTTGGATCCATGCACCACCACTTCCTTTTGCTCACAATAGCCAATAAACATGGCTTGCACCACCACCTTTTCCATCTTGCTCGCTCTAACTTTGTCAACATTACATAGGTGACATAACCAAACACTTTGAAGTGCTTAACTGAAGACCTCTATGAGCAGGCCATACCATGACCCATGGGTCAACCAGGCCCATTGGGTTCAGCCCACAGACCCAATATGACCAGCAGTTACTGTAGGAATTTTGATTTAAGTAGGAGCCTTTCAATTAAGAATTAGTTTGATTTGGATTGTCTAGCAAGTTTTGAGGAGATTTAGTTTCCTTCGTTAATTAGAAACCAACTAGGAAAGGGTTGCCCCATTCCATCCTATATGTTTGTAATCTTCCCATTGGGTAGATCACTTTCATTATTTGACCAAGAGTTGCTCAGTTTCTCATTGTGAGTGTCTCTCTTCAATTGAGAGTGCTTGTGTGGAATCTGTTGGGGATTCAGCCAAGCTCAATTATGGAGCTTGGTCTATCTCGCTTGGAATCTTTTGAGGATTTAGCCAACCCTCTTGTGGAGTTACACTATTTTCGCTCTCGGATCCGAGCTGTATCACTCTACCTGTGAGCTTCTGATATGGTAACATGTAGCCTAGTCGTGGCTGTGAAATCCAATTGATGACCAGAGCCAATGTGCACACACCACACCCAATATTGAGTATGGATGCTTCTCCTATGAAGCATGCCTCAACATGTTCCCACCAACTACATGTTCTTCTTCTTCACAGCCCATGTTGTTGAGGGCATTGGAGCAACTAAGCTATCTTTTGATCTTGTGGCAGCTGATCTTATGGTCAGTTTTAACTTCTACATGTTCTCAAAATTCTCTAATTTCTCTTGTGAAAAATACACTCATATGGATC
The DNA here is from genome assembly GCA_003546025.1 of Camphora micrantha. Taxonomy (NCBI): domain Eukaryota; kingdom Viridiplantae; phylum Streptophyta; class Magnoliopsida; order Laurales; family Lauraceae; genus Camphora; species Camphora micrantha. The sequence goes on from QPKB01000011.1 coordinate 26,976,313, forward strand.
TCAAGTAGTCATCAATAGCAAAAAGAAACTTCTCTTGTGAAAATTCTCTCTTTTCACTCACAGACGATTACTTAATTGAATCATGTGCATTGTAGACTCGTAGTAGACCAAATCTAAAGGTTGCTTCGAATGGAATTCAAACGGTGGGAATGTTGACGATGTCGTATACGATTATAGTGACCAAAAAACAAGTCTAGATTCAATCCGACCTGGCGTTCTGATACCAACTGATAACTTGGATACAAGAAAAACATTTAGAGAGAGAGAGAGAGGATTTTGGAAAGTACTTGCACTTGTCGAGTCGCACAAAATTCCTGCTACATTGGGAGCTACTTATAAATTTCCAACTCTATAAAATTCAAGTAATTACTCAAATTTAAGTGTCCACGTCTAAATCCTATAACCCCAACTAAAATTGATAGCCATTGAAGTGGTAAAACTTTTCAAACTAAATCTATCTTATCAAAATTTAGAATTAAATTTAAAACCAAATCTCAAACTACCTCTATAAGAGTTCAAACCACCTAGTGGGAAGCTGGCAAAAGAGCTGTCTACTCTAGCTACAAGAACTAAAGCATAAATCGCAGCAAAAACATGAGTTACAAAGGGGCATCTAAGTATAAAGGGGCCCCATTAGCCCCCTGAACACATGAGGAATGAGACATGATAGATGTACATAAAGCCTTAATCTATCCAACAACAAATGCATCCTCCATGGGCGGGTTGAAGAGTGAGACAACCACAAACCTCCTTTATGAAGTCTCTCAGTCTCTGTACATAAAGCCTGAATCTCTTTAACAATATATGCATCCTGTGTTCATGGGTTGAAGAGCGAGACAACCACAAACCTCCTTTGTGAACTCCTTCCCTCCCTTCCTCAACCTTAACTATAGTTGCCTTTACATTGTTTCTAGATTTTTTCTTATCAGTAACAATAAAGATCTATGGATGATAAAATGAAAGCATAAGCTTGAAAGCCAAGACACACAATGCTGCGACGCAAACTTTATAGATATTTTATTAAGGAAATTCTATTTTCACCGTGGAAATAACTGAGCATACCCACCTTTTTAAAAAAAAAAATATTACGAAAATACCAGTATGAAATGACGAAAATACTCATGAGCTTCATCTTCTCTGCAAGTGCACGGCTGTGAAATCCCGTGCATATATCATGTGCACAGCGATCAATCCCATGCATATCTCATGTGCACGGCTGTGAACGTCGTGCACATGATATATGCACGAGGTTTCACAGCCATGCACCTCTTTATGTGCATGACCCTGAAACTCAATGCACCCCACCAGTGAGCGATACACGTGAAGAAAAGGAGAAGATGGTCATCAGTGATGGTGGGGCAGATAGGGGAGCTCACCGGAGGGGGAGATGGTCGCCGGTGATGGTGGGGCAGAGAGGGGAGCTCGCCGAAGGGAGAGATGGTCGTCGGTGATGGAGCAGACGTCTAGGTTCGGTCGCAGCTGGTGGAAGGGGGAGAGAAGAGGAGAAGGGATGGGAGCTCGTCAGAGGGAGAAGAGATGGGAGCTTGCCGGTGAGGAGAAGAGGAGAGGAGAGGAGAGGAGAGGATAGAAGAGAAGAGGAGAAGATGGTGTTTTGGGTATTATTAGGGGTGGGTTCAGCAAAAATGGGCTTTTATTTTTTTAGGTGTGGTGAGCTTAGAAAGTGGGTGGGCTCAACAAAGCATGTGAGTGCAAATAGAATTTCCCATTTTATTGAGCATCCCTTGGTGATAAACTTCATTTGCATATTATTTATCTAATAGGTCTTCAACATACATCCCACATCTATGTTTTGCCCCCAACTCTACCCAACACTAAACAAATAAAAAATAAATTAAAAACAAACTAAGAAGGCTAGCCTTTCCCTAAACTACAATCTAATTATCCACACTTTTGAAGTGGACTCTAATTTGTTACATCCATGTTTTACATGAAATCTCATATTTGAAAGGATTGGATTGATTTTCTCCATATTTCTTATATGAGACTCGCTAGTTGATCATTTTAATCTCTGAAACTACCCACTTTGGAGACTGATGTGTGCTGTTGGTTTCAACTTTCAAAAGAAATGAAAATCAAAATACGAAGTAGAAACAATTCTAGAGCAAACATGGATCTTATATGGTGAGGATGATTCATCATAGTATTACTATAGAATCTCTGCACGAACTTCTAATATAATGATTGAGTCCACTCTTCCACAGTGGTTTCAGTTCCACATTATTGGATTTAACATGAAGATTTGAGCTCAATGTAACATCTAGGATCTTGTCAAAGATGAACCCCAGGCACCACAGTTCAGGGCATGCATTTGCAGCTCAGAAATAAAAATAACATCATTTAAGTCACTGCCCAATACAAAGTTACTAAATAGAACAGCTTTAACTGAGAGACCCTTTCAATGTGCCTTCGTCCTCACCACATATTACCTACAGCCCTAAAAACATCAATTTCATGCCTTTATCGTCATCCCATGAATGCTTACAATGCCCCGTCTCCACCTAACATTGGTACGACTGTCTAATATCACGGAAAAACATCTGCCTATAGCAACATCAATACATTGCGATAACGATTAAAGACGACTTGTTACTGCAAATGCCATTCCAATATACTAGAAGAAAAAAAATTGAATCGTGGACTAACAAACCATCATGCTTATGCTTTTCATTTCATTCACATTTGGGATTTATGGAAAACATGTGCAGGACCATAAAGATGCAAGACTCGAAGTCATGCAAACATAGCAATTATCCAGTGGTCCAAAGCTTCATTCATCAGTTGACTCATTTCTCATAAAGACACGTACAAGTTCAGCTTTTGGATTTATTGTCATAGAGCAATGCAACACTAAAATAACAGGACCTCTTGAACTTCCCAGTCAAACACAAGACACATATGAGGACGATCCAAGAACAACACAAAATGTTCTCAAGCATCAAATCTGACCCAGTAACAATTATAGTCTAGAACATTGCCATTCACTACCTAGATGATTTTGTGCACTGTAAATATTCCAAGATAAGATGTAGAAATCAAGGACCAACTTCCACAGCAGATCAAAAATTATATCTTCATTATATAAAGTACCAAGCCATTCATGAATTTGATTGATTTTCTTCCTCAGAAAGAACAACAGAAAAGAAAAAGAATGAAAATTAATCAACATATAATCAGCCAGAGTCCACATTGACCTGTTCCAAGAAACCAATCAGATACAACCTCACAGTTCTATATATCACCTCTCTGAAAAAAACACAATATTTACTCAATAAAAGGAAATCTATTCAAGCAAGAAGTGATCTAAAACCATACCTCCCAACCGATTCCCCCAGAACAACACCCTCCCATCATCCTCTTCTTCATCAAACTCATCCCCATACCCAAATTCAGCATCCCCTCTATACCCCGGCTCGCTCCCATACCCGGATTCATTCCCCGGCGCCTCCGACCCGCCCGCCTGCGAATACCCGCCACCCGGATTCTCCCTCTCCACCCCACCAACATCCTTCCCATCCCTTCCCGGATTATTCCGCGCATCACTCACATCCGACGCCCAATTCGGATCCCCTCCACCGCCATTCACAAACAGCTCCCCGCTAGAATCAGTCCCGACCGCGATGGGAAAATCCGAGCACGTCGCATACGCCCCGGACGCGCCGACCGAGCAGCACCGGCGAGTCCCGCTCCGATCGCTGCTGCGGCCGGATACAGATCGGGACCCGCGGCGGCGGCGTTTCCTTGCGATCCACCCGTAGCTCTCCCTCTTGTGCAGGTGCTGGACAGGCGGCGGGGGGCGGTCGTCGTCGAAGAGGGTGAGCTTGGAGAAGTCGAGATGGTCGACGGGGGTGGTGGCGCGGTCGGAGAGGCAGGGCTTCTTGGTGCGGAAGGGCTTGGGGTCGGGATCTAGGGTTTTGGTTAGGGTCTGGAGGTGGAAGGGGCTCCAGGAGTGGAGCTGGAAGGTGCAGGATTCGAGGGCATGGCGGGTGTTTAGGGTTTTGTGGGTCATGGTTTTGGGGGATTTGGCATTTGTCTTTTCTGGGGATTTAGGGTTTTAGGGGTTGGGAGAGAGATTGGAAAGGAAGGAATGCAGGTGTGGTGGTGTTTTGAGAGGTTTTTGAGAGGTAGAAGGAAGGTAAAACAGAGATAAAGTAAAGTAAAGAGGAGGAGGAGGAGGAGGAGGAGGAGGAAGAATCCTGGGCAGCTGAGTTTACAGTTGGAGATGAGTGGGATGGAGAGTCCCGCGTTCTCGCAGGAATCGTCCCAACGGTTTCTTGTCAGGATCCACCGAGTTTCACAGCTGCTTAATTTCTCCCGCGTACGTGTGACGTCACCTTTAAGTTCAGGGGGTCCCACTACTTTTACAATTCTTCTCATTTTACTTTCCCTTGATTAGTGTTTGAGCCGTGCTATACGTTTCGAATTTTGTCCCGAGCTGTGGCACAGCTCCCAATCTCAGGCTGTGTAGGCTTTTTGTTAGAGTTTTTAGATAGTATATAACGCGAGAGGACTGTTGAAAGTGGTGACCACTAAAATTGAATGAAATTGTCAAAGTTTAGTTCAAACATGTGTTAGATCAGTCGTAATATTTAGGATTAAGGAGATCACTAATAATGTGATTAATGATTGTATAAATTTGTGTTGATTACATTGTTATTCGTGTGTTTAATAGAATGGCATGGAGAGGACATTCTCTCTTTTTTTTTTTTTTCTTTTTTTTTTTTTTTTTTTTTTATATGTGTTTAAGATTTTAAAGAGATGGGTCTTATTATGGAGTTCTACTCTCCTCCTTGACGAGAAGTTCAAGAATCCAGTTTAGAATCCGATCATGTGGAAGAATTCGGGGTCACTAGCCTGAACTCATAGTAAATTGAGTTCAACATTGAAATATTGAAGAGGTGAAGGACGGAAGGATGTGAGTTTCAATGTAAAAGATTTGTTTGGATGGGTATTAGTTGGGTATTTATTTTCCATGGAGATTAATTTATTCTTATTTCTTATCTTCACCTTTATTTTTTTCAGGGGAATACATTTCTTGGAATTCTGGGGAGTTCGATTCAATACTAAGAGTAAGGCCCAGAATTTAGCAATTTATAGAAGCTCACTTTTAGAGTCTATTTGTTTGCAATAAAATATATAGGGACCCGATATATAGGACTCATACCATTAATAGTGAAAATAGAAGATTAAAAGTGAATTTTTAAAAGTGAAAATCAAATGACCTTTTCTATTAGGGCAATAAAATAAAAGAAAAGATTAAAAATTAAGTACTAGGGTGATGTCTGATTTACTCATATTCTATCTTTTTTTATTTTATTTTTCAGAAATAAAAGTTTATTTCTAAAATACTCACCCTTGTCCTTTATTTTAACTACTTATAATATAAATCTTATATATTTAGTTCTTATGTGTTATAATGTAAACAAACAGCCCGGCCAACTTGGTATTTACCACGGTTAGAACAAAATTTCCATTTTAATCCTTCATTTAGAGGACTTGACCATATGGTCCTATGATGACAAGATTTGATGGACTGATTTTTCTTTTTAAACAGTTGAGCTTCTATTGGCACCCCAATTTCTTCTCTCCCCACCTAAAAAAAGAATTTTTTTCCTAGACTACTCCCCAACCCCTGGTCTCCGACAGGGCGGGCCGGCCCGCCTCCCCCCTACCTTCTCCTACGGGGAGGGAGATCGGGTGGTGGCAACCCCGGCTGCGACTGGGTTTCCGCCTGCTGCTACATTTGAGCCATTTTTAGATTTCTAAATATTAAAATTTATTTGAAATGAAAAAAAAAGTGTAATGGACTTACAAATGATCTTGAAAACTAAAATTATAAAATTTCACCTATTCTTATTTTCAAATAAAATTTTACAGAGAAAAGAGAGAACGAAGATATATTAAGCAAGACTTCTAGTTTATATATATATATATATATATATATATATATATAAGATGTGCATTTTGATTTCAAAATTGACTTCAGTTTTATTTAAATTTTGATCTCTCCAATTAAAAAGAGGAGAAAATATTTCATATGGATTTAAAAATGAGATAATTAGCGAAAGGTCCCTATAATTGAATCTATCCAACCTCCAGTCCAGGCAAATTCTTTTTAAGGGCTTTGATCTAAGCAGTTAGACTGTTTGTAGCCGGAGGTCCCTGGATACAATTTTGATGACTGATTTACCCTTTTAACTGTTTTTGGCATAAAATTTTGAAATTTAAAATTTAAAATCTTCCGTTCTCCCTCTTTCAAAGATTGTCCAGCTGGTGATGAGACTACAGGGTTCTCCATTGGAGAAGACGCCCCACGCCCCCTCTCTCTTCCTTTTCTTCTCTTTACGTTTTTTCCTCTTTTCATTTCATTAATGGCACTCCCAAAAACCCTAGCGCATTGTCTCTTCAACATGACGAAGATTTCGTCCCAAACCCCAATCTCTGCAAATCCGACCCCAAACACCTTCTTCAAGAAGTTTTTAAACCCTCCTTCGGAATCGAACCAGAGAGGATTCCTCCGCCGGTGCTTCTCTCCGACGAGAGCGGCGTGGACGAAAACAGAGCCCTGTTTGGTCTCTTCTCCTCTGCAACAGAGAAGTAAGGCGCAATTTGCAGTCTTATCCGGGAACGGACAGCAGCGAATGGTGAAGGAGTCCGGCGATAGCGACTTGAAGCCTCTACGATTTCCACTTTGGAAAGCCAAGTCCTCTTCCTCTGTAGCGCGAGCAGCGCCTGGGAACACTGCATGGCGTGGCGATGCTTCTCCGTCAATGATCAGCACAGGCATTCCGGTCCCGGCAGCAACTTCTCCAATCACAGAAAGTGGGCAAAACAGAGCCTTGTTTGGTCTCTTCTCCAATGCAACAGAGAACTATGGTGCAATCTGCACTATTCTTCTTCTTCTTTCACCTTTCAAGAACGGCGCAACGATCCGATCCTCCCCTCCAGTTGAACCCCTCTTCTCCGATTCAGAACTGTACCCAGAACGAGATGTGTGGCCCACCTCGATTAATTCATAATCATCTGATTTCTTCTCCAATGTAGAACCTTTGTAGCGACGTTAGATCTACATCAAACGAAGAACTTCTTAGATCCGTAGTTTTCCGATTGTTGTTGAACGTAGTCAAGGTGATGTGCCATCGCCAGAGAAGGAGGGTAGCAAGATTGTTATATCGTTTTGACAATGAGTTTTTATGAAATTTATCTGAGTTTTTGGAAAATTTATCTAAGTTTTTGTCAAATTTATCTAAGTTTTAACAAATGTATATGAGTTTCTGTAAAATTTATCTAAGTTTTTCATTTTTTGTCAAATTTATTTGAGTTTTGCGCAAATTTATCTCAGTTCTAAAAAAATTTCTCTGAGTTCTGGACAAATCTATCCGAGTTTTTGGCTAATTTATTTAAGTTCTAAAACAAATTTATCTGAGTTCTGGACAAATCTATCTGAGTTTTTAACAAATTTATTTGAGTTTTTAAAAAATATAGTTGAATATCTGACAAATTTATCTCCATTTGGCAAATTTTAACTGAGTTTTTGAACTAAACTTAGGCTGTTTTTCTTAAATTTATTTCATTTTTTAAAATAAATTTAAGCGAGTTTTAGCAAAAATACTGTAGTTTTAGGCAAATTTTTCTTAAATTTGAAAAATTGGGTTATCTTAGTTTTGGCAAATGTATTTGCATTTTTTAAATTTATTTTTGTTTTTTAATTTTATTTGCTTCTTTTGAAATTTATTTATATTTTTTAAAATTTATTTGGATCTTTTGAAATTGATTTTCATCTTTTGAAATTTATCTGTATTTTTTAAAATTTATTTGGATCTTTTGAAATTTATTTGCGTCTTTTTAAATTGATTTTCATCTATTGAAATTTATTTATATTTTTTGAAACTTATTTGGAACTTTCGAATTTATTTGTGTCTTTCAAATTTATTTATATTTTTTAATTTTATTTGCGTCTTTTTAAATTTCTCTGCATTCTTTCGAACAATCAGGGCATTTGTTGGAAAAACAGGGAAATTCAGAAAGCAAAGCCCATCCACTGCAGTCCTTGGAGGAATGTGGAATCTCCTTGTGCTTTGGACATAAAAGTCAAAAGTTATGTATCGTGATTTAGGATTAAGATGAGAGGAGCTACTTTGGCCATGTATTTCACCCGGATTTGTGGTGATAAAAATGAGGCACGATGTTAAAAAAAAATAAAATAAAAATTTCAAGCCAATCAAATGATATGGGCTATCTTTTTACTTTTCCTCCTGAAAAAGTTTTTGTACTAAATAATAAAAAATCATTTCCAAGAGAAAAAAAAAAAAAATCCCCATTTGTGCTTAATGGTTTGTTTATCTACATGATACCTGAATCTGGGCCCGTTTGGCACTTTACTAGTTTAGTAATAGTCAAATAAGCCTCCATTCTCCAAACAATGGGTCACATCAAAGTACTATTTTTCAAAACTCCCTCCTTTTTCTTTCTTTTTTTTAAAAAAAGTCAAAAAAACAACATCCTTTCTCCACTTAAAGACAAAAAAACTCTACTTTTTTTTTACAAAAAGTCAAAAAGATTTCATACCAAACAACAAAAAATAAAATACCATCATAACCCACTTATATTTTATTCTCTATTGATTTGAATTTTTTGACTTTATCTTTATTTTACGGTAAAATTATCAAACGTAAGGGCCTAAGAATTTGTGAATGCCCCAATCCAATGGAATTTCTAAGGTTTTTTTTTTTCTTTTTTTGTACTTGAGCATCAGGGATTCTACTAGAAAACAAAGGGGTTGGAAATTTCAAAATCCCACCAAGGCATTTATGACCTTTTATTAGGTGGCTGAATTATTGATTTTTTTTTTTTTTTTTTTGTAAAAAAACACAACATTTGCAAATGCCATGATAAAATATGTCACATCATGTCCATAACCCCAACACAATAAATTTTTGTCAGAAAATCTAACAAAGAAACAGGCTCGAAATACCATCTCACAACCAGATCTACAAATGTTTTTGTCCCTATATTTTTTTTTTTTTGCATAATTCTACCACCTAAAAGTGATAATTTCCGAAGCTAGTTTTTTTTTTTTTTTAATTCTTATTAATCACATGAGGAATCTCAAATATTGGAGAAAACACCTAACATTGCTATAAAAACAACTTCCATATATATGAAATCCCCTTACATTTCCTCGAGACAATTCCCTTTGGATTTCATAGCTGATAAAGTCTTATCATTATTGGGCCAATTTGGCAACTCTGCTGTGCTAATAGAGTCAAGTGAAGTAAAATTGATTTTGAAGAAAAAATAAAATATAAGTGGGTTATGATGATATTTTATTTTTAGTTGTTTGTTATGGTATTTTTTTTATTTTTTATAAGAAAGTAGAACTATTATATTTTAGTAGACGAAGGTAGTTGCTTTTTTATTTTTATTTTTTTAATAAAATAAATTTTAAATTAAAATAATTTTAATGTGACATCTTGTCAAAAAATCAAGACCTTACTTTGCTTTTACTATATTAATAAAGTGCCACCAGGGTGTTGTCAAGAGAGCTTGGCCCATCTTACCATGTACAGACTGCGTGAATCTGAAACAATCTTGCCTAGTACCATGTGCACATGCCCCTGCGTACACTGCACCTGTTGCCTGTTTCTTACTGTCTTCAGCTGACAAGGTTCGTACATGTATCATGTGGTCCACTATCTCCTATTGCCAGAGATCCAATATCACATAGAGATTCCTCCAAGATCCAGTCCTCCAATCTCTGGCCTCTCTTCTCTCGATCAACATTTTTCATTCCTTTATCTGCGGGAGCCAGTCCCATGTTATTATTCAAGAAGAAGAAGTTTACTTAGGGTTCACCTCAATTTAATCAATCAAAGTGCCTTTTGGGATTAATTTGACTTCGTTATTTTAATCATGCATTTTATTTATTCTCAATCTAAACATAAACCCCAGTCCGGGTGCATTTTTTTTGGGACAAGATGGTCTTGTGATGAAGAGAAAAGTTATATTTGATTTTTTGTGTAACTTATTATCTCATTATTTGGCGTATTACATATTCTCAATTTAAACATATCTACTTAAAGTGCATTTGTGAGACGAGAGAATTCAATGATTGAGAATGAAGTTGTTTTTAGTGGCAGCCTATTGTTTTATTATTTGGTGCAAATATTATTTTTTTTCACAAAAAAGCTTGTTGATTTCCTTTCATAAAGAGGATTTTGATTTTCCTTTTAGGACAATATCACTGCTACATAAACAAATGGGAGATAAAATCGGCGCATTTTTTGGGTGACATTTTAGTCTGTGTTTGATGCAAACTCAAGTGAAAACAACAGAAAAGTGCTTATTTTCCATTTCAAGAGACGACACCATGTTTCTACCTAAGAGATAGTAATTGTCTTTATGCCGAAGAGGAAATGCGTCTTGTGTACAAATACATCCTTAGAGCATGTTTCTTTATCAGAATTTATGTCTAGGGAAATCTCAATTTTTCTAAAAGTTGTTCCCTTAGGTGAAATTCCAAATCCTTTAGGGTGTGTTTGGTAACAAAATCAGTGGGGAAAAGATTTTCGCTTTCCACGATTTTATGCTATATCCAAGTTTGGCAACTGCAAATCATCGCTGATTTTTTTGCGCCTAAAATCTGCAATTCATGAGATTTTAGGATCCAATCCTCCCCATCGGATATGCAATTCCTCCCTGTAAAAGGGGTGGGTATAAAAGTCAAAATCCCACCCCACTTCTTCCAAAATAAACACTCTCTGGATCTCTTTATTTTGCCACTTATTCAATAAAAATAGTAACATCTCATCCATGGATTATAATCCGATTAATATATAATAATAAATGTGCCCTATCATTTTAATCACATGTGCACTAGTGATAATGGTTCTTAATTTGTTCAATATATAACGTGGCCTCATCAATTCAACCATATGTCTACTTGTGATAAGGGGCCTTAGTTTATTCAATAAAGTGGGCCTCATTTATTCAATCATACGTGCACTTGTGAGAAGGCGTCTTAGTTTGTCTTATATCAAGAAACGGCCCCCACTTGATACACTCATACTACTTGGTCATGACTAACTTCCATAGGCCTCATATTAAGTAGGTTATTTATTTTTCATGGATTTTGGTGTTCAACACCAGACATGTATTGAAGAAATCATCAGTGTTTCCACATTTACAACCAAACGTCAAATGCAATGAATCCTTAGCTACATAAATCATCAGCAAGAATTATCCTTTTCTAGGGGCAGACAAGAATTCTAAATTCCGCAGATTCCTATCCTGTTACCAAACGTGTTCTTAAGGATTTGAAATTCTGGTAATGAAACAAGATATTAGAGGTAAAAATGTAGAATTCCTCTTTCCATGAGAATAAGAGTACATCGAGTATTGAATACTCTTTGTGCTCAAACAAATCTTTATTATCTTTTAGAAGTACTTTACCAAGTGAGACGCTTGGAAGAGATTTAGGGCCTATTTCCTTATCAAAATTTCAAGAATTTATGTCTGGAAGAATTTTAAATTCTCCAAAAATTGTCCCCTTAGATGGAATTCCAAATTCCTCTTTTTAATGGAGGATTTGAAATTCCAACAAATGGTACAGATAGTAAAATTCCAAGAATTCCAAAAGGTCTTTGGGTGGTTGGAATTTGAAATTCCAATAAAAGAAATACATCATTTTAAATATCAAGGGATAAGATATCACATCATGTCAAAATAAAACCTCAACCTTCTAAATTCTTGTCATAAATCCCGATAAAGAAATAGGCCATAGTTAGACTATACCCATAATTGCCGCTGGTTTAAACTTATAATTCCTCTGCCCATAAAATGATTATCCAGCGGTATTAAAGCATTCATCACCACCATCCGACATTAGGGCCCACCAGCTCAAAGTACACTTACTTTGGTGGGCCCCACTTCATTTTACATATTCTCAATCTAAACATATTAGACTCCCCTAGAAGAACTTTCCCAAATTGATACCCCATGAGAGATTTAGGTTTAAGAGGTAGGACCACATTCGTAATTGTGGCCGGCATGTGAACTTACAATTCTACTATCAAGCCATCACTACAATCTGACAGTAGGGCCCACCAGCTCGAAGCAGACCTACTTTAGTCAGGTCCCACTTGGTTAGCAGCAGTTGGTTTTCTGGCTTTCCCCAGTTAGATATTTATTATGACCATAGGATGTGGATATACTTAAAAAACTATTTGGATGGGCTTCACTTTTCCACCAACCCATCGTGGGCACATCCAAATTACACTTGCTAAGTGCATCCACTGTGTAATGTAGCATTTAATTCGACCAAAGGGTATCCGAAGGAGTAGGGTAAGTTAGTCTAGGACCACAGTTTGCACCCCGAAAGTTATAGATTCGAAACTGCACTACTACATTTGGGTTACATGAGAGTTTACCCGACTTCCCTCTACACCTGAAGAGATTAGTCCATTTCAAATGGTTGGCAACCTTGGATAGCTAAAAAAAAAAAAAACTCGACCAAAGGATACACCCGGATCACAAAAATCACCCGTGATTTTTGTGTAACCCTTCTCTGCCACTCCACTTATCCACCTTCCTTACCCTGACCTGTAGGGATGGATTTATGTCAGGTTTGTGCATACAGTTTTCCGCAACAAAGTGTGGATAAAAACTATAGCGAGTTTCATGTTTGGTGCAGCAGAAGAATGAACGGGGCCTTTTGCAATTCCATAGAAAGTTGGTTCGGATATGGAATTGGTGTTTTCCACAACATGTAGAAAATTTTCCACGGGATCGGGATTCCATACGCTGCATAAAATGTGCCCTAGGTAAGTCTGGATTTACAGACTGGTTTGTACATGCTTCCTAAAACTGAGACGTGTGGAACTCGCCTTTGGGCCCACCAACTAATGACGCAAACCATTAAAATTGAGTGCAAGCCCCTCCAATAGCATATCCTGAAATTCTACTTCGATATGATTTTATTATCATAAAAACATTATCAATCACGTGTTCAGTCTTACAATGGGACCATATGCTATCAAAGTAAGTAAACTCTGTTGAAGATATTCCCATAGATGAGACTCCATTCAATTTTAACGGTTTGGATCACCATTAGTTGGGGCCATGGTGAGTAGGGCCGGCCCAATTACAAAACTCTGGGGCCAAAGCCCCCACCCAAATTCTTTTAGTATTTGCGCCTTCCCTAATTTATTTTTCAAAATACAGCCTCAAAAAAGAATTTTGAGAGTCCGTCGCGGGCGGTAAATTCCACACATCCCACTCATGAATATGAACGGCATGAAACTCCCCATTCATACGCGGATAAAAGCCCCCTTAAAATAGTCAAATACGCAGCATAAAGCACATTTCATGAAATTCGAGGCAGCCAAACAGGAAATTTCCAGGAACTTGTAATTCCTCACAAAAGTAGATTTCATGATCTTCTAGTTTTTCCCATCTCTCTATACATGCCCAAGGACCGTCCTTCTCTTCTTTCAAGAACTCTTTACCCCAGTAACCTTACCCTCATTCAATATAAAATACAACCAGAAGAAACAAGAGAGAGAGAGAGAGACAGACAGCAGAAGAAGAAAAAGAAGAAGAAGAAGATATGGTAGAAGAAGGAAGAGCAGCACCACATGCGGTTCTGCTAGCGGTGGTGGTGGGGGTTGTCGTCGCCGGTCCGCTCCTCCTCGGAGACCAGGGAGAGGCCATTACAGAGCTCATCACCGGCATTCTGACCCCCGCCGGCCTCCTCCTCCTCCCCGTCGGCCTACTACTCCTCATCCGCTTCCTCTCCTCCGACCGGGCCCCTGCCATCTCCGACATCCTCTTCACCGGCGAGCCCGACTCCATCCACCGCGTCGGCGGCTCCCCTGTCGGCGTCGCCCTCGTCCTCCTCCTCCTCCTGTTCCTCCTCTACAACCGCGTCTCCCTCTTCGGCTCCGACGACGACTCCGGAGACTAGTCCCATACTTCCACCTCCACCACCACCACCACCAACCGTACAGTACGTAGCAGTTGCAGACATGGCTTTTGGCATGACATTCCCAGAATGCCCTCCGTCGTTTGCGGTTATTCCAAGATTATTGTGGTCATTTTGCGCATTATAGTACCGAACTGCCCTTGCTGGTTAGACGGTTCTGAGGGCATTCTTGGAATTTCTCTGTTTTGTATTTTATAATTATAAAAGAGAATAGATGTTTGGAAAATGTGATGTGAACGGGAGACTGTGGAAATGATTGTCCGTGGAATTCCAATCTTGTCTTTGTCTTTTTCAGTAATTTTACATAAAGCATTTTGATTCCCCTTTTTGGTTGAAAATTTTGCATTTGATGTATCCAAGCACATGATTTTTGTTTTCTTCTTCATTACAAAAGATTGGATGATGGGGTCCCATGTTTTTTTAATCCAAATAAGTGGATTGAAGTTTTAGGGCACGTTTGTGTAAATATCCTTTCCGCGGAAAGGGGAAACTGTCACGATAGCAAATTCTATAGAAATGAAAACTTCGGAAAAGGATTTTCATAGAATTTAGAAATTTATATTTGGTGCAAAAAGAGTTTCCTCATTGAATTGGTACTAATGTTGTTTGGCGCGGCCGTGAATTTTTTTTATAGAAAATCAAAATTTCTTATTTGGTGATATACTTTTTTGAAGAAAAACAACAAAACATGTATATTATTTATTCAATATTAAATAATAATTTATATAAAGAAATAAAAAATGAAAGATTTGTAGGGATTTTGGGTTGAAATGGACGAGAGTTAGGAAAAGTAGATGAAGTTTTTCGAGGAAATTCATTTTCCATACTCCCCATAGGAAATTCATTTTCACAATTATCAAGAAAAATGCTGACTAGGCAGGAAATCATTTCCGCGAAATTGTTCCGCACCAAACGCCGGACAAATGGGTTTTCCGTGGATAATCGTTCACTTTTCTGCGGAAAAGTGTTACACAAACATGCCTTTATAGATTTCAGGGATTTTTATTCTAATGTCATCGTTAGATATGAAAATTCTTACGATGAAAGTTGAAAAAATTCTCCAGACGTTCATGTGCCACTTTTTTTTGCGATACTGCAACACTTTTTTTTTTTTTTTTTTTTGTGATGTCTCAAGATTCAATTGAATTATGCGATCTCATAAAATTCAAAGTCAAGGGTGTCCTTTGAGTTTTTGAAAAGATGGTTATTTGCAATATGACACTATCATAAAAATAGTATGTTGACATCACAAAAAAGTGATAGTACGAAGAACGTTGGTGAGTTTTGTCGGTTTTAGGGTGCGTTGGGCGTCGTGTTATTTCGGATGTTTTCATATTTTCATAGGATTTGTATGTGTAAATTATTATTCCGAATTTTGATTTCATGATAACGGATATCAAAATCTTAATAAGTTGGAACTAGAAAAGACTTTTTTTTTTAGAAATGGCTTGCTAGCGCAGTTATTTCTTACTTTTGTTTGCTAAAGAATGTTATTTAAAGATTCCAAATCTTCTCACTTATTCTTAAAGTAGGATCTATGTTCACAATCTCACAGGAGGCTGCTCTACTTTTTAATTTATAAAAGTGGATCATATGATCACAATCACAAAAGGTGAGATCACATTATAAACTCTATAAATGCGGGCCATATCTTCTAAAATATAAAGGTGAGCATTACGTTGTAATTTTAAAGGTAAATCTCATGTCCACAATCAAATAAAAGGTGCCCCGCTTTAAATTTCTTAAAGGTGAGTCATATGATCATGATCACAAAAAGTCGAGTCACGTTGTAAATCCTATGAATGTGGGCCCACATTGTAAATCCTATGAATATAGCCCCATGTTTGAATTTCTAAAGGTAGATACCTCATTGTAATTTTTAAAGATGATCTCGTGTTTACAATCAACAAAAAAGATGGCACCACATTATAATTCTTATAAAAGTGGTCACACACTGTAAATCCTACAAATGTGATGTCCCATGTTCTAATTTTTGAAGTTGGGCACTGCATTGTAATTTTTAAAGGTGAGTCATATGTCTACAATCATAAACTATGCAGCTCCACTTTGTTATTCATAAATGTGGATCACATGATCACGATCACAAAATGTAGATCCACATTGTAAATCTTATAAATGTGGGCCCCATCTTCTAATTTCTAAATATGGTACCATATTTGTAATTTCTAAAAGTGGGTCCTATATTTAGATTCACAAAAAAGTGGCCCCGCATTATAATTCCTTTTAGGTGGGCCCGCATTGTAAATCCCATGAATATGAGTTTCATATTCTGATTTTTAAAGGCGAGTACCACATAGTAATTTCTACATGTGGGTCCCATATACAATAATAATAGAATGCCGTAAACAATAAAATGTGAGTCTCACATTATAAATCATATGTTTGCTCTTTGAGCAAACATTTTATAATGTTACCAAATAAGTTCCGTACAATATATTTTCACTAGTATAATTTAATATAATGTTGTTATACAAGTTCTGTAGACTATAGTATGGGCACAGCCCGAATTCAGCACAACTTGTTCTGAGTATAAAATTAAAAATAACACCAAAACGATGCCAAACAGACCCTTATTCACCAAGCATGGATTTCCATTGGCACCACCATGCGTGGATTTCCATTGCTAACGGTGAGGGTATGGGCTAAAAACCCCGAAAATGGAACTCATTAGATTAATTAACCCTTATTCACCAAGCATGGATTTCCATTGGCACCACCATGCGTGGATTTCCATTGCTAATGGTGAGGGTATGGGCTAAAAACCCCGAAAATGGAACTCATTAGATTAATTAAGTAAATAAATTGTTATTTGTAATGTTTTAATTCAATGGATGTTTGTTTCTATTCACAGGGGGGGCAATAAATGATCCGGTGGTGTTTTTTAGGGAGCAAATGAGGCTGTTGGGTAGTGGAGACCTTTTCGGGACTTGAGTGGATCATTTATCATGTGTCAATTCAGGGGACCCTACAACTGTTTCGAGCCCTGTTGGTGTATGATGGCATTCCGTCATTCAATGAATCAGAGGCCAAACATACGGCTAGTGGACACGGGGGCCCAGTTGCAAACTTGAATGGCAATCTAAAGAGAGTCTAATAAATAATATCAATATATAAAGAACTATAGTTAAGTGAATAATATAAAATATGACTGTTAATTAGTGTCATTCATTATACCATTTGCTTTAGAAAGGAATGGTCAAGATTTCTTACCATGCTTTTTTTTTTTAATGGTATAGTTAATTACAATGGTGGGTGATCCACATCTAATCATTAGTCCAAGTGACTCAAGGAACCCTAGTGATGTGTCTGTACAATGTCTTTTTCGCCTGCAATTTAATTTTTCATGGGACAGGAATTTTGCATTTCAGCCTTTCTAATTGGAAATCAAAATCCTTTCTATAAGAAAATATATATATATCTTTTTTTGCCTTTTAGAAAGATAAATGTATTAGGCGAAAGCAACGAAACAAGGGGCTAGATAGAAAATTCAAGTAATTTTTCTCTCTCTTACGAAATCCTCTCATCATACAAAAGCACCCTAAGAAAGGAGTTCCCCGGCCAATGTTGGCAGTACTAGAACTTTCTTGTCGATGATAAAGCAATGGATGGGTTTCACTCTAATATTTTATATTTATTATTTTATTTCTATTATTTAAGTTTGATTTATATTTTATAGATTTTTCAATAATATTCAAAGAAAATTTTATATAAAAAAAATTCAGGGTTTATTTCTCTTTTATGCATGTGATATGAGAATGAGATCCACATATGAAGTTCGCATATATGAATTTTACATATGTAAAGTTTACACATGTAGGGCACAATACTATGTTTGTTTTGAAGTAACATTTTATAGTGAGAAAATGTCGAGCAATTTGAATTATATATGTAAAATCGTTATACATCTCAAATTTATGAATGTTTAATACATGAAACTATTTTTTTTTAGATTTAATAGGAAAAAAAGAATTTGAATCGTCTGGATTAAGAATTTGGAGTTTATAAGAGTTTCAAAAAATAAGACATAGCAAAGGAATTTAATACTACAACTATCTTGGGTTGGGAGTCCAATATATAATGATATGATGCTATCTTAATCAAGGAGGTGTGTAATCATTTCACACTCTTTTAGATATGAAATATTTTTTATGAAAATGATTTCTTTTACAAACTATTTTCTCTCCTTATTTATGCATGTAAGGCATAAATGAGCACAAACAAACGTGATCATATATAAATGATAGGCATGTTATACACACACATGTATGTGTGTGTATATAAATGAGCACAAACAAACGACAACTAATATTATTCCAACATATAATATTTCAAAACCTTGTGCCGGTAGTTAAAATATGTCAATAATATAGCTCACCATAATGAATCGAAATAGCTCGAAGTAATCCTTTTCTCCTTGTTTCAGCACTGATATTTGTATTTTATTCCAATCCAAGTAGGAGACATTTTGGTTGATCACATGTAAACCAACTCTCCCATAATTACTAAATGAAAATTTGTTGATTGTTAGAAATGTTCTTTCATTGGCCATGAGCCCGTAGTAGGCATGGATGATTGAGAGAGCAACATTAAAAGTCATTTACCAAATCATGATAAGGTGAAGTGAGAAGGTGAAGGTGAAGATGACATGATAATTTTTTTCAAGTTAGGAGTCCAAAATCACATGGGGAGTAAATTTCGTAGCGCAGTCAATTTATTAAAAATCTAGACAACTAGAAATAAATGCCCTCCCTTTTAGTAGGTTGTTCTCAAATTTAATAGTTGATCTCACTATAAGATTGAACATCAGACTTCTTAATCATTTACTTTGTTTTACAATAGGACCAACTCTGATTGGAATAATATTCGAAGAAAGTGCACTAAAGCTTGTTTGAATGGATGGTGAATTAAAGTAAGGTGAAGCATCAAATCAAGAGGATAAAATATAAGAGGGGTTACGATGGTATTTTATTTTTAGCAGCTTGATAGATAATCTTTTTGACATTTTGTTTAAAAAAAGAATTTTTTTTTGTCATTTAGTGGAAAAAGAATATTATTTTTTTACCTTTTTCTTTTTTTGAAAAAGAAGGAGAGAATTTTGAATTTGTATACTTTTCATATGACCCTAGTCTTTTTTTTTTTTGTTTAAATAATGGATGCTTTACCTCATCTCGATTTATTTCACCACCCATTGGGAGGGCGTTTATTTTTTGAATGATTTGACTTTTTAATAAATGGTCCCTGCTGTGGAGTTCCACTTCTCCCATTGTAGGTTGAGTGAGAAACTCCGGATTTAGACTCAAAATTTAAGGGGACCTTTGGCCCACCACTGCCGGTCGTCATGACATCTACCCTCTGATCGATTCAATACTTAGATCTCACAAGCTCCTCATCAAAGAGTCGGCAATTTTTACCATCGTGGATGGACCTCATCTCCTTGTAAGAGTCTAGATTAAATGGCTATTAGATCATGGGAAATTTGGTGATACTCTTTAGTAGGGTCTGTCTAGTAAAATCTAAATCATTCAAAAATAAATCTCTCTCTTTCACTAGCTCTTGTTAAACTTTAATCCAATATGGGATTGTGCATACTGTCAAATTGATTGCACGCATATATTCATATATTTTATATATGAACAATTTGATGGTGTGCTAACTCTCATAAGAGTGAAAATTGACAATAGAAAATATAAGAAGGTGACACTTATTTTAAATGGAAATATTTAAGTGACAACTAATTCTCACATATTATATCAGAACTTTTTTGCGGGGTCCAACTAACAACTTATCTAAACTTAACAACAAATAGGGAACCCCCTGATAGTCACTAATCCCAAGGATTGACAGACATCCGAATGGATTGAACCGTTGGATCGAGGGTTGAATATATTTTTGAATATGAAACCATTAAACTTGTGGGCCACGGATGAAGGGGTCAGGGACATGGAATTGGAGTCAAACTTGATATTTTGGATGGTCTCACATAGATCTTTCCATCCCTCCTGGTCTCATATTATGAGCCGCGCAAAAAAGTTCTCATATAATATGTTCGAACTTGTTCTCACCTGAATATTACTGTATTTTAAATAGTTCAGATTTTAACAAGTGAGCCCTAGCGCCACCAACTTTTTATTGACTCGGGATAAGGGGTTTTTTTTTAGGATCTTGACAGCTCCTTCGTGCATATTCTTACACGTTAAACATATATATTAGATAATATCTCAGTATTTACCCATCACAAGGCTTGTCACAATCTTTAGAACTTCATTGAGCAACTAGAGGATCCTATTGTCCACACAATTCTATTTCCAAAGGAAGGAAGAGAGAAATCTTGTATTCCCACCCCTCCATAAGAAATCAAAATCCTTTCTATATTTTTCTGTTTTTTACAAGAAAACTTTGTTGCAGTTAACAAGAAAAAAGTAGATTGCACGAAAAATCACAATAATTTTCCTCCCTATCATCAAAATCTATTCTTCTCACAAGCGCTCTCTTAATGCATCTCACCCAACTTTGCTCATGCAAACTAATTTCAAGCATGCACCAGTTTTCAATAACAAGAGATTTTTTTTTTTTTTTTTTTAATGAATCTCTATACAACCAATCAAATAGAAGAAATACGACGGCAATCTACTGTAATTAACATGGCATGACTAGTGGTTTGTTTAGTATAGTAAAGGGTGAGTCCACATTTTAAGGCCTTAAAACATCATCTGATATATAGTCCATTTATTTATGGGTTGTATGGAGGGTTTCTATGCTACTAATTTTTTCTGTTATTTTCCACTTCTGTCAAGAACAATTATTCTTTTAGGTATTTGTCATTTGATCTTTTAGAGTTTTTTTAGCATTTCAATATTTGTCTTCTACCAAAAAAAAAAAAAAATGTCATTTTATCTTCTTATAATAAGTTAAAAAGAGTTGGGGACCTTTTGTTTGGTAAATTGTAGGACTTTTAGGTGACTTTATTCTTTTGATAAGAGGAAAGGTTTTCTTATTTTGATCTGGTGAGTCCTTTTCTTTTCATTTTTCTTAGTTTCTTTGCTATTTGTACATTTTCATGGTATTTCCTTCCTTATTGTCTTTGATCTTTTTACTAAAGATTAATTAGAATATCCTAGCTAGCATTCCAATTTTGGGCCTTCTCCACTCCGTTTTTCATTTTTACCTTTATTTATTTACTTAATTATTTCTCCTTTCATACTGTATTTTCTTTTCATTATTTTGACACAATTTTACTTCTTGCTATGATACTTTGTTACTTCTGTTTGTTAGTTGTCTACAGACTTTTTAGAAGTAATCTTAAAAAAATTTCTTTATGCTAGTTATGAAGCCTTTAATGCCTTTTGCTTCTCTTTGCATTTAAATACATAAGAATTAAATACAATACAATTTATAGGAATTCATGGTCAAATGAGCTCCATTCAAGGAGTGGAGTGTTGGCACACATTCACCTAGGGATGTAAATGGCCTCCGATTCTCCAATTACCCAGAGATTCTGACCCGTTAATAATCGGGTCTGGATCCTTATTTAGGTCATTATGAGTAAACGGGTTCGGGTTCTTTTTTTGGATCTATGACCTAAACGGGGTCCAAGTCCAATTCCACCTTGGTTCCGGCTTGTGGACCCCAGACTTAACATATTACCTCAATTTTCAAGAATTCCTCCTAAAAGTTATTATTATTATTATTATTATTTTTTTTTTTTGCTTTTCCGAGTCATTCTCTACCCAAGACTAGACCCATTTCATATACGGAACCGGTTCCTGTTCTGATTCCATCTTCTCATTAACGATTCTGATTTTACTTCCAATTCTATCTTCTCATTAATTGTTCCGGTTCTGGGTCCATCGTGAATCTGGACCAAAACCGACCCATTTATATCCTTATATTTACCTTCCTTTCTTGATCTATGAAATCTTTCAATCTCTACCTCCTTAGATTTTCTCTCTCACAAAATGCATGGGTGGTGGCTGAGTACTCGTTTTACATCTTCGCTAATTCACTTTCCATTAAATGAGAGCTTATTTGATGGTCAGAGCTTATTTCGCTAATATTTCTCTTGCCATATTAAAATATCTTTACCAAAAGTTCAATCTCCACAAATGCTTTTCATCTCAGGTATTCTTAACTCTCTCACCCTCTTTGTCTCTCTCATATACTGCCTTTCACTATAACTATTTTTTTATTATTATTTCTAAAGCAATTTTCTATAAGGATTTGTTGATTTGGTTTTGTCTTTTTTTTTTCAAATAATATATGTAGGTATTTTTTATAATATATGTTAATCATAACCTACTAACTCAAATATAATACGTTTTGTTTTTCATATTGAAAAAGCCGCATCAAGTCATAACGCATCTGCATCTACAATCTTTACGGCCAACAATGATAAATCACTAAATTATGTTCTATTGTTTTATGCTTTTAAAAAATTTTAATTCCTAGCTCGTATTGTATGTTTATTATAGTTACTGTTCATTTTATTTGTAAATATTATTAGATATAATTTATAAATTATAAATATGTCTATTAGAAAATACGAATCAAAGTACTCAAAACTTAAAAAGAGAAGAAGAGAAGAATAGATAATTTGAGGCATCATTTATGACTGTGGCTTAACCACTTATATTGAATTCCTATATATTCCATGGAGACAAACAGACCCTTGTGTAAGTTGCTCAATTTGAAGAATGCTTATTTTCTGAGTTTTTTTTTTTTTTTTTTCCTAATTTCTATATAAGAGCATTATATATTAGAAAAGAAACAAGCAAGGTTAGAAACAAAAGACCCACCGACAAGGAGAAAATCCAAACAACCACATCACGGGCCCTACTCAAGATGCTTATTTTCTGACCAAAGGCTCACATCTTTTTTTTCTGACTTTGGGCTCACATCTGCCTTGCAATCAGGCTCGCCTATATTTTATATGGAATTCCCATTCGAAGCCAAAGAGTACGATTCAGTTGATTTTCAGGCAGCAAATTGAGGAAACTAGAATGGGCCCATATTGCCAATTTGCCAACGATACAAATTAATCGAATTCAAACATGATGGTGGTTGAAAGCAACTCCAGACTTCATGCTATATATATTGATTCATTCTAATCCACTCACACTATAGGGGCCAAGTATCTCCCTCTCTCTTGGTTAGGGATTGTGGGTATTTTTCATACAAAAGAAGTAGAACCTCGGTACCTCACCAGTTCCTTTGTTGGTGTTTTGCCCTCATGTAACCCTTAACCATTGATGAAACGTGGAAAGTTGTGATATTTTCCTACACGTTCTCCACATTAAGGAAAATGACAAAATTGCCCTTATTTATGTGGTTTTGTAATTTTTAATGTATGTGATATTGCCCAAAAGTTTTCATTTTTTTTTTAATTAAAAAAGGAATATATCCATGTAATATCGCAAAGTTCATAATTTTATACGATATCACACGGTCAAAAAGGGCATTCTTGTCCATAAAAATTGTACCAATTCCAGTGAGAAATATTATAACTTTTGTCATCATATGGGGTTTTTACGGCTAAAGGTGCGCTTTCGTTTTATAGTAATGATAAGGGTTGGTTTGTTTGCATGAAATCGAATTCTAAGATTTCAATTGTTAGTGTGACGTCTAGGTATTCATTTTCTTCTCCCATTATTCATCTCCTCCCAACTGCAGAGACTTTTTTGATGGCCAATTGTGGATCTTCACCTTCTCGGTGTGTAATGTTACAAAATACCAGAGTAACAATGAAAGGGTACTTGCAAGTCTGGATCATCTGAGTTGCCTCCCCTCAACTCCATAAGTACTTCTTCCTGGGGAAGGAGATTTCTTTCCCTATGGCTAGGGTCTCTTTTCCTCCAAGAATAGGCTTCTTCTTTCCCATAGTTGGAGTCTCATGGGTCCCAAACCTAGCCCCGTCTATTGGGTACCAAAAAAACCTCCTCATTCTACCCTTGGATTATTAGTATTAGCTTGACAGACTGTAGTGGTGCAAAGAAGAAAAATAAAAATAAAAAAGGAATATTTTTCTTCTTTCAGCATGGGCAGTTCAGGCCTCCTAGGGCTTGGGGCTGGGGCCTAGTTGTGAAGATAAGATAGAGCAGGGCCATTTGACAGCTCTTCTGTCAAATCTCATTACAATTATAATATATTAAAGCCGAGAGTTTTGGATTCGATTTTAACTAGATCTCTTTCAATTTTGACTTTGTAATTGAACTTTGTTAAAAAGCTAAAAACCTAGTTATAACCTTTTGGCTCCACTACACCACATAGAATCAATATGAAATTGCTTTACAAAAAAATTCTCAAAAGTAGTTAGATGGAGCGGGAACCCTAGCCATGTGGGTCATGCTCATGCTTATCACGGGTAATGTGTTTGTTAGTATTACTTGAAATGTCAAACTAATCACATCACAGGTCCATTGTTGTAAATCTATCAATGGGGGCCTACATAAAAAAATCTAAGTGAATCGAAATCACTTCATCAGTTTTTTCTTTTATTAATATCTTAGCCCAAGTTTTACTCCAGCGTTGTTTCATTGGGTTCAATTCCTAGGAATTCTCAGACATTTGTATTTCTCGGAGTGCTTTAAAATGAAGAATAAAAAGTGAATATCCGAAAATACTATCAAATAACCTCCCCTTTAATAAAAATTGAATTAAGAGAAAAATAAAAATAATTACCACTCATCACCAAACTAATTCAAATAGTACCAAAAAAATTACCCACAAAAAAAGAAGGAAAGTCATCGCATCTACATTGCTACCATACTGATTTGCAAACAAACTAGCCCTAAATGACTTGCAAACAAAGTTGTCCATACATTTCCGTGTATTCTATATTACTATTCCTATGTATTCTATGCAAATAAAGTGGCCCTAAATGAAATGGAATGTCATACAGCTAAAATACAAGGTGAGACGGTTATTTTGACATGTTTGGATCTCACAAGTGATACACTGATGGTTTATAGGATGAACACACTTTGAAAACATCAAAACAGCAGGCATTGCTTTCAGAAAATATCAAAACAGAGTGGAAAAAGAAAAAGAAAAAGAAAAACCATATGTACAGAAAAATAGAAGATTTGAAATGTTTTATAATATGGCCCCAGTAGCAGTGGCAGGGCCAGAAATGCCCTGTGGCCCCTTTAAAAATTAAGTGTTGTCACATTAGCTACTATAGAAAAATCAGCCTTAATAGATGGTATTAGTTTAAAAAAACAAGGGCAGAGAGTTTCCTTCTGTCCATGGGATAAAAGTTGGGCTGGCCCAGCCCAAGCCTGCACATTCCGACCTGGATTCATGATGAAAACCAAATTTGTTCTGGGTCTGTTCAGGCTGAGTGTGAAATTCATGCCAGGCTTGAGCTGTCAGTTAACCTATGCTAAAGCTCCACATAGCGTTTTGTTTGAGTCATAATAGATGACTCTCTCCCCACCCACATGGGCCTTGAGAACTACAGGTGCATCTGGCTCTGATTCATTACCTAAGTGCAGAAGTGGAATAAACTACGATCGACAATCAAACCATACAAAGCAAACAAAAATGGGGGAAAATCACTGAGTTACTTATGCATATTTTGATGGTGTGCCAACTTCTACAGACAAAGAGAAGCCTCCTCTTTTGGAGTGTAAGTTTTATAGTTTACAGTTTACATCATATTTATGAATTACTCTTTCTCAAGTCCTAAGAAAAGCCAGATAAAACTAACAAAATGCTCGCCCAACGGACCAATCCAGTCGTCCCTGGATAAAAGACACAAACCAAATCTAATTGAACGTATATGAAATATCTTTGGCAAATGCAAATGTGGCAGCAACGAATAACTTGTTCACTGACTGAAACAGTGCACTGTGCAAGCTCCTTTTCAAAATAAAAGCCTTCCCATGCCAACTTTGAAATTCATGTAGTAGCAGCAATTCATTGTGAACTCTATGAAATGAATGAACATCATGTTTCTGATTGCTTAATGCCCTCTTCGGAAGAATGGGAGAAAAAGGCTCTTTGGTAAAAGAATAATCTCGGTAAAAGGTGGACCTCTTTTTCCCCGATAGGAAAGAGAGGAATTTTTTTTTGGGGGGAATGTGTTTCTCGTATCTGTTCAAAATGCAAGAGATTATTACCTCCATTATGGCTATCCCTCCAAATAATTAGGGATTTGAGGAACAAAAAAGTTTCTCCATTTTCCAAATGGTACTGATTCAAAAATTAGCAATAAATAAGCACAGTAAATAGATTGCAACTTCCTTAGGGCGTGTTTGATTGCAGGAATTTCTGAACTTTTGGGCTGCTGGGGTTCCAAACTCACTCACGTTGTAGGGATTATCTCTGGTTTGATTACTGGGATTTACAGATTCTCTGAATTCCAGTGTGTTCCAAATGCTCAACAAGATGTTAGTATCTGGATATCCAGGGACACGATAGTTAAGGAATTCTCCAAATTCTCCTGAGCAAATAGGTCCTCAGTAAAGATGCTCACTACATAGGTTCTACCAATATGGAGAGCGATTCTTTTTCAAATTTGAAAGAATAAAAATAACTAGGTTATCATGGTGATAACAAAACAACCAACTGATATGTGCCACCCAAGGTCAGAGACTAATCTTGATACTAGTTCATACTTTGACACCTTCAACAGTAAAGTAAAAATTTACATAACTCTTAGCACAATAAATGATTCAACTCAGAAAATATATATTCTTACTTGGAATCAAAATTACACTAAGCTATAAAATTAATCCTGGATCACTAACACACAAAATCATCAGTATAAATATAAAGCATCAACCGACATTTCCATTGCACAAAGCCGCTACTGGTTTATCAATTTTACTCCTATCATTATTTATTTTTGGAGTGGAAACAATGTTATGGAATGCTTGTAACATGCATTGTGCAAATGCACATGGCTGCTACAAACTTTAGTCAATGCAAATTGTAAGTTATGACAAGAAACACAAATGGCACCAACTGGTTCCTCCAAGTGCTCACAATGTGAACAAAACCTATATGAACATTTTCAAACAAGCGACATTGTGGGATTGATACTCATCCAACCATCACTCATCATTGGATTGAATCATTGAAACACCCCATTTTCCATATATTTTCACCATTAATTTTAAGGCCTTAAAATTTACCCCTATCAAGGTCTGATTAAGTTTTTTTCTGTTGAATTCTTTATCCAAGCACATAAATTCCAATCTCCCCACTCCCTTGATTGGTGGTGACCAAGTGGTCTGCACAAATGAGTTTATGTGGCTGACAACTTATCTGACACAGCACAACATGTAGCGTCAGAATTATTCAAAATAAGGATATTGAAACAATGATCTAAGGAATATAAGAGGGGCAAATGAAATCCTCACACAATGTTAGCTCAGAGAAAGGGATGAACGAAGGAGAGGATATCCCTAGGACAAATGAATAGATTAAACCAATGGACTTTTCTCTCAATTAACCCATTCATGAATTCACTAATTTTCACCTAAAGAATGGATTGCATTCTGCTCACATGTGGTCTAGCTCTATGAGGCCCACTTGGGCCCACCTTTGATCAGTCTACTCCCCTCATACTCACTACTCCCCAGTAGAATTGGCATCGCACCCATTTTGACACCCATCCAATACAACTAACACTCACTGTTGGATTGAAGTAAAAAAAATATAGTAATAAAATCATTTAAGTTTGAGGCCATTTCTCTTTCACTTTAAGTTGTCAAACCTAGTTGTAGTTCTGAATGTAATTATGCAACCAGAACTTTGTACCTTTTGGTATCTAAGTAATGACTCTTCTAGCCATAATATATATATATATATATATATATTTGATGCCATTAAATAAAGGGATGAAAATATTTGATTGGGCTGCTTGTATGGCGCGAACTTAATCCCCTACCCCCACTGATTAGCATGATGTCAGGAAGCTGATCTGCATATGAAGAGTATGTAAGTCGTTCGTCATAGAACCATGTATATATATTCTTTTTCATTATTGCAGTGCATTGTTTCATCAGTATCCATTTTTATTTTCATTACATGACTTATACCTTTTAAGTTATTTTCTATTTCTTTCATAATCAAAGTTCTTACTAACCAAAGAGAGCTGATAAAGTCACTAGGTCCTCTATCAGTCCATCAAACTGATATGGCAGCCAATCAACAGTTCTAGATAGCAGCAACCACATATTTCCACTTTAAATAAACACCTTAAATCAGCCTCTATCCCAAAATCAACTCATCAGAGTTCTTGATCGCAACAGAACTTTGAATCAGTTGCTAACAGGACAAAGCAAATTTGAGAAGTAGGAAAAGTCTTCCATTTCATTGAAAAAGAACACGGTGCATAGCAAACACTCAGTATAATATTGCCAAGCAAAATCTCAGCACCACAATTCCATGATTCTACAAATAAGTGGTACAAAAATAAAAGGTATGGTTAAAACAGAATCCAATTCAAGTATCCCATAACTAAGAAAATGCACCTCATTTGATGTTCATGCTACTCCAAAACTCTGCAGCTTATCACAGTGAGGTGTCGGATCATTTCTTCCCCACCGACGCCTTTGCATTTCCATATGGCAGTAGCGCACAAGTACATTTCTATACTCCCTCACAACCTGGTACTCAAGGTTTGCTCTAGAAGTGCTTCCGGGCGGGAATTGCATATCAAAATCAGATGACTTAACATAATACTCTACTCCATATTTATCAATGACTTTAGCAATCTCGTACGAGCCAGTCTTCCGGAAAGAGTAGTCCGGCTCAGAGAAAGGCAGATATGCAAACAAGAAGACAACCAAGATCGGTAAGAGATGGATCAATAGCACTAAGTTGAACCCTGCACCATCAACATTCCCCCTTTGTGGACTGCCCGTTCCCCTAGCTCTATACACATGAGCATTTCGGAACACTTCCTGTTGTGAACCAAAGAAGAAGGACCTGAAAATCTCATCTGGGTCAAAATCCTCATCAAACATATCATGCCTCGTCGTCGCCCTCCTCCTCCTCCTCCTCCTCACATTGTATTGCTGGTTATATTCAAACTCTTCAACCAGACCTGTTTGATCATTATACTGCCTCCTTGATCCTTCATTGCTTAAGCACATGAAAGCCTTGGAAACCATTTTAAACGCCTCTTCTGCACCTGGAGCCTTGTTTTTATCTGGGTGAACTTTAAGAGATAGCTTACGATAAGCCCTCCGAATCTCCTCGACTGAACTGCTCTTCTCCACCCCAAGAATCGCATAGTAATCCTTGTGCGTCTTGATTTCTCGGATCAGCTTAATGTTGTCATCAGTATAGTTCCTATCCCCATTCGAGGAATTGGGGACTTCCTGGGTCCCTGTATCTTTTGGGGTTTTACTTTTATCAACTACAGGTCTTTCCTCAGTGCAAGAGGAAGAAGCAGGAGTGGAATCTAGTCCTTGACATGAGGATAAGATATCCTCCACAGACAAACTACTATCCAGACGCTGCGCGATGTTAATGAATTTAAACGCTCGTTGCTTATCACCAGAAGTAAGAGCAGCTCTAGCAATTCTGATGCATCTCAAAGCCTCATCCTTGTTACCATCCATGACCGATCTACCTCCTAACACCCAGATCAATCTATTAATTTCTCAAAGTAACTCACCAATCCATCCAGATTTCATTTGAATCCGACTCACATGGATCAAACCCAGCTCCCAAACTCGAGAAATCAGATAAATCTCAGGTTAGAAATCAGGGCTTCATCAAGATGCTGATCTACTCATGAACTCATCTGAAAATCCCAGAAACCTCAAATGAAATAGAGTAATTAGGGTTTCAAGAACACTGATCTAGCAATCTAAGCATAAAGATTTCATGAATTATTGTCATTTGCTAACACTAACTCGAAAGCAACTCGAAAGGGCGCTCATGAATTTCGAATTCAGATAGGGTTTCATGTAATCAGAAAATCCGTTTGAAGAAATTGGATGAAATCGAGAGAGAGAGAGAGGAAATGCGAGTTAAACTGAAATTCTTCCCGAAATCTCAGAGAGAGAGTGAGAGAGACTTACAGAGATTCCATGGGAGAAATGGAAAGTTTTTTCAGACATCGCGTGTGAACGAAACGGAGAACAAATGTTCTTCTGTTTCTTATTATATGCGACTGGATCGGGAAGAAAACCGGGTCCGGACCCGTTCTACCAAGAATTTCTAGGGATTCTAAGTCCATGAGTGCAACCCCAAATGTTGGCCCAGTGGTCTCGGGACTACGGTTCGTTTTTCCAGATCTGGATATCGATCTTCGATATCATTAGGATGGAATTTAGAAAATGCTTTTAAAATAATTATACTCAAAAGTCACAAATAAAGTGGGGTGAAGATGATCCAAGGGAATTGATATTTTGCACCCACACCTGCCTCTCATTAAAATCCTTTCATCAGTCATCTCCCTTGTGATCAGTGGCAGAACCAGAAAGTTGGTGTGGGGGGCCACAAAGTAAAAACAGAAATCTCTTGAGTGGGCCAATGTAAAATGAAATGTATAAAATTTACCATGCAAACAGAGGGGCTTTTCCAAAATTTTGTTGGTGGGTCTTTAATTTCTATTTCCTTTTCTCATATGGACATGTGGCGACTCATGATTCATCCCAACGTGGCTCTTCTGTTTGGACGAAACAGGAGATCTGTTTCCGCTGTTTGGATGTACGGTGAATTGAAGTATGGTGAGGTGAAGCATCAAATCAGGAAAAAAATAAAATAAAAGGTGTTATGATGGTGTCTTATTTTTAGTTGTTTGTTATATAATTTTTTGGCCTTTTATATATGAAAGTGGAGTTTTTTGTTTTTAGTGGAGGAAGGAGGTTGTTTTTTTTTTTTAATTTTTTTAATTTTTTTTAATTTGAATTTTTTTTTAAATTATGTACTTGTGAAATGAACCCTTGTCAAAATTTTTTTTTTTTTTATCTGAATTCACTTTACTTTTAACTTATTAACTTAACTAGTTAATTACCAAACAGGCCCCCCGTTTGGTATTTTACTTTTAAAATAAAGTGGAATAAAGTGAAATAAAAAAAAGAATAAAATATAAGTGAGTTATGATGATATTTTATTTTTAGTTGTTTGCGATAGAATATTTTTAATTTTTTGTATGAAAAAATTAAATTTTATGTGTCTTTTAGTAAATATATGTAGTTATTTTTTTTATTTAAAAAAAATAAAAAAGAATTATGATAAAAAGTTTATTTGATTTGATGTTTAGGTTGGCCTAACATGGCTTGACTTGACTTTACAAAGTAAAACTAGCGAGCCAAAATTTGGAGAAGTGAGGTGGCACTTAGCGTGAACTACAAGGTGCATTTATTTGCATGAGTCGATATGTTTAGTAGGCAAGGCCTAGCCGTAGATGAGCAGGTGTAGTAGGCCTCCTGGCCCAAAGTTGGTGCCTGCGCTTCTCTGTTCTTCAGGAATTGAATCCAGGTTTTGCGTGGTCTCCTTCATTCCTCTCCAGGTTTACGCCGAAAGTAGAGAAGAGTAAAAATCTCTGCATCTCTCACAAAAGCCACATCCCTCTGTCTCTCTAATCATGAAGTTCTACTATCTGCTATTCCTCGTTACATCATCTCAAGTGGGTTTCTGCCAAACCACCTCAAAACTTAGTAGAAACGACTTTCCATCCACCTTTGTCTTCGGTTCTGGAACCTCAGCCTATCAGGTATTCCTGAATTCACTTCTCAACCCTTATTGTATTTCTTTGTCTCAATTCAATTTCCCTATGTCCACTTGAAAAATGATCGAAACTCTCAAAATATATAGGTCGAAGGAGCAGCAGCTGAAGATGGAAGAACCCCAAGCATCTGGGATACATTCGCTCATGCAGGTAGGCCTCTAATTACCTCCTCCTTTCTATCAATTTGGACTCATATTGATGGCCCATGTCTATGGACGGTTGATCATCATCAGAATCCGGAAATATCTATCTGATGGCTCTCGTCATCCATCAGGCACAATATATTTGTAGAGTTTGGACGACTTTGGACTCTTGGGTCTTGATTATTTTGTTGTGTTTATCATTAATTTATCATATACATACAGGTGTTTGTGTGGGGAGGTTGATTTGTGTCCGCACACATCAATCATTTCAGTGATCCTGACCGTTCCATGTGCTCGGTCTAGAATCCAGCTGCTTGGTAGTTGGGTTGTACTGGTTACATGGGTGGTTGGAAATGAAATAGATGTTGTGGTCCACTAACTTCACAAGCCAACCAATTGGGGGATGGCTGAGACTGTTGGGATGGAGAGCCTTCAGCTTGATTTCTATCAGTAGTGGATCCCACTAGAGTGATGTGGATCGGATCAGGTTTTTGACCCCTCCATATATTTCGTGGGTGGGACCCACCCTGCAGCCATCTTCATGAGTGGGCCATGCTGAGCAGATAGGTGGCCCCCCACTAGAGTGAAAAAAAGGCACCCTCTGTTAATTTTGGCCTTTTTTCCCGATGCTTTCAAATAGGCCCTTTACTGTGAAAATGGTTTTCTTTCATTTATTATTGTATTCTCATTGAAAAGCCTGAAACTACAGGGAAAATGCCTGATAAAAGCACAGGAGACATAGCTTCTGATGAATATCACAAATATAAGGTATATATGCCTGCTGTGGATGCTTTATTTCTAAACTTTTTCTGGTTGAAATGGGACACATTACATCTCAGAGGACTGATCTAGTGGACCCCACCTTTGTTGCACAAGTGCTTTTGCACAGGAAAGGATCACTATGGAATGGATGCACTAAACATGTGAGAGGGCCTAAAAAGTGCTTGGACTAGAATGAAATGACTAGGATGTGAGTTGGTGTAGCTCGGCTAAATCCACCGCAACAGACCCAACTTGACTCAACTCGGGGGCGAGTGAGGGGGGTCCCCGAGTGCCATTTTCAGTACTTTGAAGGGAGGAGAAACTACCCTTGTTACCATAAAACTGGCACGGGTCGACTCATGATTTGTAGAGTTAATTTGGAGGGCCCTGATGTTGATAGATGATTCATATGATTGCATGGCTTTCTAGCCTAGACTATAGATGGTTTATGGTTGAACTTTGAAGTCTTGAAGACTATAGTTGGCCTCATTTTTTCAGTGTGATTTAAACATAACCACCCTTACATTACATGATTCTATGTGTAGTCTCTAATCTTCTTCTCTCATATGCTGTAGGAAGATGTCCAACTCATGGTAGAGACAGGACTGGATGCTTATAGATTCTCCATCTCTTGGTCAAGGCTTATTCCACGTATGGTCACTGATCTAGATTAAGGCTTTTAATTTTACTGGTAGTTTAAAATTTTTCTTATTTGTAACATGACTTGAGCCAACAACTTCAAGGTTGCAGTAGTGATCTAGATGATGCTTTTATTAACTTTTTAATGTAAAATATGAAGCCGTAATTCACCCAAATATATTGTTGCAGATGGAAGGGGACCTGTCAATCCAAAGGGGCTACAATATTACAATAATCTCATCAATGAACTCATCAGCCATGGTACTTTGATCTCCTGCTTCCCTAATCCAATGAAGTTTCTTTCTTTTAATGCAAAACATCCCTCTAATAATTTCTCCTGGGAGAATTTCAACCAGATTCATCTCTACTTTTGAGAATTTTAACCAGATTCTCATACACATGTAGAAATAGATTTCCAAACAATGCAGTTTATGGGTCACATTGGTGGTCAACCCATGCAAGAAAGAGTGCACCAAAAACACGAATTAATCCATGTATTCACACATGCAAGTGAGATGATCATTTTCTTGCGTATCAAAAGAAGTACCACTGCATATATTACAAACACACACTAGCAGAAAATTGCATGGAGCCCAAAGAAAGGGAAAATCTTCAAAGAAAATGCTTATAGAAAAGATTGCAAATTCTAAGAAATGGTTGCAAAGTTAAAATCGGGTAGATTGCAAATTCTAAGAAATGGGCTCTGCAGGTGAATTGGTACAACATTAGCATGGGCTCCTTTGTGGAGCTAATGCGTATTTCACATTGTGGCGCGTGCCTTTGGACGTGTGTTTAAAGACCTACCTACGAGCAACAGGATAATGCCCTATAATCCTTGTTGCTATATGAGAGTTAGTCCCGTAGGTGACTCTTGAGCTTGAAGTTGGTTATTACACAACTGATTCCTGAGGCTCTTATACCCTTATACACACCTCTATGTTAGAAGGATGAGATCAATGAAGCTACTTTAGTTGCAGATGTGCTATGGCGACATTGGGAGCCTACAAATCCCCTTGCTAGGAAACCTGCTTGATTAATTCCAACCCTCAGTAGTCCATGGGAAGACACCTTTGTTCCACATCGCCTAATTCCTGAGTTGGACATGGCTTCATATACCTGTTTGGGCCTTCCATCTATCAGCTTAAGTTTTTGGGTTGATATATGGTATCGGAGCGGGTGTCGATCCAGTTGTTCGTGTAGTCCATGTGGCTCTTGTTGTTCTTTTGTAACCCACGTGGCAAGCTTGTCCATGAAATCTGTTGGGCCTGCACGTGGTGGGGGAGGAGTCCCACATCCTACATCGCCTAAGTCCTGAGTTGGGCATGGTTTCATATACCTGTTTAACACCCTACATCGCTTAAGTCCTAAGTTGGGCATGGCTTCGTATACCTATTTGGGCCTTCCACCTATCAGCTTAAGCTTTTGGGTTGGATTGGTATATGGTATCTTACACCCTTGACATCACAGTTAAGTTTATATGTGCTTATGACACTATCACTTGGGCCATATCAAGTATTTTGAAGTTTTTCATCAAGCAAACAAATTTTCAAAATTACAAATGCATATAAATATGTTAATTTAGAGAAGAATGTGTTGACAACCACGTATTCTAAAAGCTTAAGCTAATAGAGAACGGCGTAACAGTTTATATCATAATTCACAACACCCCTCCTGCATGTGTGAACTCCAAACGGGAACATACACACAACACCCTCCGTGGGTGAATATAGGGGCTCCGCACGTGAATCATACTCTCAGTGGGAGAATAAAGGCACAATAACCCCATAAATTGAACCCTCAATCTCCCACTTTGATACCATGTTGACAACCACTTACTCTAAAAGCTTAAGCTAATAGAGAACGACGTAACAATGTATATTACAATTCACAACAAAATGTTTGCAATCATCATTTTTTATTCGACAAGTTGAAGAAGCACGTATGTGGGTTGAACACGACTAAGGGTATGAGTTTCTGTTCGATTCGGTGTGGTCATGTGAGTGTTTAGGGTATACTGGTGTGTCGGTGGTGTATTCTAGTCAGATGGAGACTTAGTTTACATCATCTCTGTGGCTAGGCATCGTGGAGGTCGCACTCTTCAGACCCATTTTTCGCTTAAGGAGTTTGATGATGGATGGTTGTGATCTAATGTGATGAATCATGTTCAGTGTAAGTGGGAGATGTTGGCATTTGTGATGGGGCCCACTTGTGTTTCCATGTGGGTGAGACTCCAATCACAGAAGTACGCCCCTCAATGCATCAGCCTATTGCCGACTTAAGGATGCACCAATCCTTATGGGATGCCGACATCTCCCACTCGCACAGAACATGAATCATCCCATTAGATCACGACCATCCATCATAAAATTCCACTGCCAGGGTGTCCATCTTAGCCCTTGGATTGTGAAGAGTGAATCACACATGATTGATCTCATGTAGATAGTCACGAACCTTCGCATCAAGTGCTTGATCCAAGTCGTCACAATCCTAATCGCATTGGGAGCGGCCACCCTTTCGCAGATCCATGCTTCCGCAGCATTTAAAGTTTACAACTGTGATACTCAGCGATGGCATGTTTGGTATTGTAAAGCAGAAGCCAAGTTTGTCCATATGTCACTTCATATCCTTCTCCCTCATTCGTTCTTGTGAACTAAATATGAAACTACTGCTATCTACTTACATTGTTCTTTTATGGTTGGTAATGCTATTTACTTCATGTTTCTCAAATATGCAGGAATTCAACCGCATGTTACCTTGTTCTTCTATGATCTCCCTCAAGATCTTGAAGATGAATATGGAGGATGGCTAAGTCCCAAGATTGTGTAATTCCTCAGCCTCTTTACTGTAGCTAACTTTTGGAAGTACCCCATATCCAAAATGAAACATCCATTCACAAGAAAATGGGACCTCATATAGTTCCCTATGTTTAGGAGGGTGACACTGAAAAAAGTTCAAAACAGAAGCTGCATTGTGCAATTCTATGATTTCCTACATTTTAAAGTCCTGAATTAAAACACAATATGATGCATTGAATGCATCATTTTGGTGAAACAAAGAGCACCCCACCTGTCTCTAACCAAGGGCTACCCAGTCACAACCTCAATTTTGATTATGAAAATTACCAAGTTCATTGGAGTGTCCTTAGTAGAGCAAATGCGATATCAGTGCTGTCCTTTGCATGCTCGAAATTCAAATTACATTGGCTTCATGTTTTCATCTGGTTGTAGGAAAGATTTCACAGCATATGCAAATGTTTGCTTCAGAGAATTCGGTGACCGAGTTTTGTATTGGACTACTCTCAATGAACCCAATATATTTGTTCTAGCGGGTTATGATCATGGTATTTTGCCACCTCAGCGTTGTTCTTATCCATATGGAAATGATTGTCCTAGTGGCAACTCTACTGTGGAGCCCTATATTGTTGCTCACAATTGCTTGCTAGCACATGCATCAGTGGCTACATTATACAGGAAAAGGTATCAGGTATCTTCTCTGGACAGCTTTGGTAAGTTTATCTTAATATCGAATATTTTGGTGTCCATGTTTCTTTCCCTTTTGGAGCAGTGGGGAATGGGGAAGTCTCTTAATTCAAGTAACCCAGATGGTGATTTGGCCATCCAGGCTTTCCTTTCATATAAATTGTGAAATAGAAGCTGAACCTCTCTTCCCTTTCCCCACAATGTTTGTCTGAATCAGTGTGGAAATATTATATTGATTTGATTTTGGAATATCTAAAACCACCATGCCCAAACATGGATATGGATACAGACATGGATATTGGTATTGGGGTTATAACTCTACAATTTTGAAAATCAAGGACCTAGACGGGGATGCACCAGTCCTTTTTTTTTTTTTTTGTAGAACATTGCTAAATTAATGAAATCGTCGTTATTTACATTTCTTTCAAACATTTTTATTTATGTTAAAAATGAGAATACTATATGAAATAGAATACTTGGTAAGAAAGATATGCTAAACTCGTACCCTAGAAGTATTGGTGAAGTATAAAATACTGACATGAGTGCCATACCAGTCTTACATGCATAGACTGGGCATATACAAGTATAAGGGTATCATAGATCCAAACAGTAACTTAAAGAAGACCATCTAATTTTCTGGAAAGGATCAGTTGAAACCCCCTGATTGTTTCTGTAAGACCAACATATTTTCCTAGAGAACCAGTAAATACTTCTGCTAAAAAGAAGGGTTGTGATAAGAAACGTTCAATTTTTCATGCTCTTACTATGGTTAAATGATCCATCATATGGATGAGCATTTCTATGTAAATGATTAGCATTTCTGTGTAGATGATTATTATTATCATTCGTTCATTTTATGTTAATGATGGCATCAAGTGCGATGTGCATGATATAAAATTGGAATGGATTATATCTTGTTCAATTATAACATTGAATCCTAATATGTCACTACAAATAAAACCAACGCTATTTTGGCCCATTAACTCAATAAACACAAGGTGGTAACTGGTAACTGTTACCCGGCAGAAGAAAGGTTTGATTCCATTTGCTTAAGTAGTGTTTGATAAAGAGAGATGCCTTTTCCTTCAATTGAGAGAATCCCCTCTATATGAATTCTCACAAAAATTCTTGAACTCACGAATTTAACTTCTCAGAGAATTATCAATAATTTTTCAAATATTTAGTTTTTTCTCAAGATGTATGCGAGGGCACCTGGGCTGTGTAGAAAATAGATTTAAAATGGAAAAATGGAGGGAAGATAATTTGGTCTATATACATTAAATATTCTACTAACATAGTGTAACAAGGATGGTGATACAGGGAAAGCAACAGGGTTTTATAGGCTTCAATATCTTTTGGTACTGGTTTACTCCTCTAACAAACTCAACAGAGGATATCAATGCAACTCAAAGAGCTCATGATTTCTTCAATGGCTGGTAAGTCTCTTATTAACATCTACTACATGGTAAAAGAAGCACTCTGTTTTTATTAGGGCTCTCTGATTGCAGGTTTCTTGATCCCCTAGTGTCTGGAGACTACCCAAACTCTATGAAGAAGAATGCAGGATTGAAGATGCCAACATTTACCAAACGCGAATCTGAACGAGTTATGAGTTCATTTGATTTCTTTGGTATAAATCACTACCACTCAATGTCTGTCAAGGACAACCAAAACAGTATGGATGCTGATCAAAGAGATTTTTTTGGAGACATGTCTGCAAAATTATTAGGTATGGTTTCTCATTATGTTTCCATTTCACAAAAGAGTTTCAGTATCAGATGTTCTGGATATGGCCTTGATTTCTATTTATGTGTTGAAAGTGTAAGTGCCTAAATATTACAGACTTATTTTGATGGATGTGAGATTCCTCTTGGAAAAGATAGAATGCCTGCGCCTGAAACCTGAAAGGGGAGGAGAAAACTGCAATCAGAGACCCTGACTGCTCTCAGCGCGAGGCCCTCCGATGCCTAAGTTAGTTCAACAACTCAACAAAGGATAGAAAGAGGGAATTTAAGTTTGGGTGTAAGTCTATGTATGTATAAGCGTATGCATAAGCGTACCTGTTCTAAATTAGCTCCTTGTATATATAGGCTGAAAATCCTGTGATCCTTGTCTTGATTTTTCGATGATTGAGTCTTATTTGGAATTTACCCCGATCTTTCAGGGATTATGGACGTAATCACTGGATAAGGATAACTTCTTACCTTTATTCGGTGTTTGTCCTTATCTGTCAATATGTTCTGCAACGTGGACGTACGCTTAGTACTCATCTCGATTAATTGAACCTAATTGAAGATGATATCGAGGTCATGGCGTGAACATATCCTGGAGCTATTGCCGAGCAGCATTGAGCCAAGATCACGCAGTCCGGCACTATTGCCGAGATGCATTATGTCTAGTTGGTACTATTACCGAAACTAAAGCAATCTCACCGAGACCAAGACATGTCTAGCTGGTACCTTTATTGAAGCTAAAATGAACTTACCGAGACTAAGACATGTCTAGCTGGTACCTTTACCGAGGCTAGAAGGATCTCGGTGCTGAGGAAATATCTTTACTGGCACTACTGCCGAGATGTATAAAACCGAGCCGGTACTCATACCGAAACTAGGACAATCCCGGAATTATGAAAACGTCCCACACAGAAAGCATGATTAGAAGAACTCTGATACCTAAAAAATGAATTGATGAGTTGAATAAACAACTAAAACTGCAGATATTTAAGAAGTTTTGTAAAAACTCTTTATTCTTGCAACTGTTTAAAACTTGTTCTCTGTCTGCTTTCTGTGCTCTTAGGTTCATGAATTTCAGTCGCTCCTCTCTCTCGATGTTTTAGGGCTTGCTTGATTGCATGGAATTGAATCCATAGGAATTCATGGTAAAATGAGTTCTAACAAGATGATTAAAGATGTGAGGGGTGAAGGATATAAGTTGGACATGTAGATGGAACATTGACTTTCCTAGGATTTGAACTACTAAGGTGATGATGATGACTGGGTATCCACTTTTAGTCTCCCCTCATTTTATGTTCCATTGAAGGGCAACTGTCTTATGGCCAATTATGGATCTTCACCTTCACCTTCTATTTGTGTAGCATGGATGTTATACATTTCAGACCTTTCCATCTGGCACATGCGTCATAATAGGTTAAAATTCTGTGTTGAAATCTTAGCTAAAATAAGCCAACTTGGCCAAGTCTGAGTTGATTGTTGAGTTTTAGAGAATTCAAAGAAGTGTAGCATTCATCCCCAAGCATTTTGTTATGCAATATGTAGCATGTTTTGAGAGTAACTAGGAGGCCATCAAAGCTCCCTTCTAACCTATGAATTGTGTTGGAAGTAGGTGGGCCTCGTGGATAGGTTTCAAAAACTTTTGACCCACTTGATGTAGGGATCAATCATCCATAAGGCTACAAACCCAATACAGGATCCAAGACCTCAAACTCATCAACCATGATCAGTAGTAAACTCTATCTGGAAGATAGAAACAACATCTAACAAGCAACCATGAAATCCACAACATACAAGGAAGTAGATTATACCTTTGGAGCTTGGTAGAGCTCTTAATGAAGAAGTTGATCTCTTTCTTTGATGAAGAACTATTTCACAAGTCAAATCAGAATCTCCAAGACTAATTGTCTTTCACGCTATGTCCCGTATCGGATCTCTTTTCTCAAAAAGAAGGGTGGGATCTACAAGAGAAAATAACTAGAAGCTCTAAGGAAAACCGGAAGAGAAACTAGAAGAGGGAGAGGAGAGAGGGGCATGTGCAACTCTTGCACAAGGTTGGGCGTGAATTCCAAGTTGTGGAATTGCATGGGACGTCTACCTCCTTATTCTCTTCTATTTGTAGCACTAAAAGCAACCTCCTCTTTACTTACTAATTATAATTAGAAGTCCCACTTCCAAACCAATTAGTAACTGACTATCATCACAGTTAGAAGTCTCACTTCAAATAGGATTAGTAACTTTCTATTTCCTTTCCTTTTGGAGTTCAAGTATAATTAGTAACTATCTAATAACTTGGGCTAGGGTGGGGACCGCTAGGGATTCCATAGAAAGCTGGCTTCAACTGGGACACCCTAACCCCACATCTCATGTGCAATCCGGGCCCACAGTTACTTGCAAATAACTCCACTATATAAATGCAATGGAACTCTAGTCTTAGGAATAAATTACATAAAGACCCTAAACTTCCCTATGACCACAAGTAGGCCCCTCAATCTATATCCATGAATCAATTGGACCTGTCCACCAATTTAGATCCATATCTTATTATCCTTGAAACTCAATTAATTATAGTGATCATCGGTACCTATCCAATTAACTCTTAATTGGAATGGGTGCGCACTTACCAATGATAAATCCATTAATTGGCATAAGGGGATAATGAGGATAGATTGCATATTGACCATTGAATGTTCCCACAGTCCTACTACCACGTACCTAAGACACCGAGGTGTTGACCTACAATTGGCCTCACTCATTGGTGACTCAAAGCAAATGAATAGACAGAAACTTAAGTCCATTAATGTCTCAGGATTATGAGCCTATTGCTAGGGAATTATGAGAGCAGACCTTAAAGTAAAGACAACGTTTCATAAGGTGCTTCTCATGGTCCTTCAATACATCCAATGTACCAGCATGATGATCCAGAGTCTTATACTTTGATGATTGAGATAAATCACATTATCTCATAGTGATTATAATGCTGCAACCTTGTCGGATGAGATGCCCAATCTCATCATTGGTTGTGAAGCTATTTAAGTATAACATTTGCAACACATGTCTCTCGTATGTGGATCTCATCCATACACATGTATTATATCTAATATACTTGTAGACTTCGGTTCATCTCAAGAACCATCATGTCATTCGTATTGATTATGTGCAAGTAAGTAATAAAACACCATTCATCTCATGAAAGGAAAGTATGATTATATTGATAAATAAAGAAATAAATCAATTTATTACATCATCTAATGGATTAAGACCATATAATAAGTTCTAACAAGATAATTAAAGAGGTGAGAGGTGAACGATATAAGTTGGACATGTAGATGGAACCTTGACTTTACTAGGATTTGAACTACTACGGTGATAATGATGACTGGGTATCCACTTTTAGTCTCCCCTCATTTCATGTTCCATTAAAGGGCATCCGTTTTATGGCCAATTATGGATCTTCACCTTCATTTCTCCAGTTTTAACCACTTCCATGGATAGTTTTCTTAGAATTTCTAGGAATTCAAGTCCACTCAAATAAAAGGGCCCTTAGCATTTTTAATTTATTTTTTCAAATCTTTTACCGTAATTAGTGGAAAATGGATCAGATTGAACATGAATTTTTCTAATACTACCTTTTTTTGGCATCTTACCAACAATGACTTGAAAGCACTTCTATTTGTGTAGCATGGATGTTATACATTTCAGACCTTTCCATCTGGCACATGCATCACAATAGGTTAAAATTCTGTGTTGAATCCTTAACTAAAACGAGCCAACTTGGCAAGCCTGAGTTTATTGTTGAGTTTTAGAGAATTCAAAGAAGTGTAGCATTCGTCCCCAAGCATTTTGTTTTGCAAAATGTAGCATGTTTTGAGAGTAACTAGGAGCCCATCAAAGCTCCCTTCTAACCTATGAATTGAATGTCATGCAGTGAAAGGGGATGGACCTCCTGGCAGCAAGGTAAGAGAAAAATATACTACTATGAGCGGTTTGTTTCAAACAAGTATATGACAAAGCTAACTTGAAAGCTGACCCAGTTCCCTATTTATCCATCTGGAATGCAATCAACGCTGGAGTATTTCAAGCAAGTTTATGGCAACCCTCCAATCTATATCCATGAAAATGGTAAATATATATCTCCCTCTTTCTTTTGGTCAGTTTCGTTACTTGAGAATTTTGTTCTAGTAACTTGGTTAACATGTAAATGAGGGTTCATGCATTTGGACAACCTGAGTTACTAGCGAGTGATAGTTTTGTCATTCGCCATAATCAGTTGCAGGCAAACAGAGTTGAAGGTGATTAGATTTATAGGTAAACTGATTGCATTATTGCATGGCAACTGAGTTTTCTTCATCCTATGAGGCCCTTTGTGTCTGGGTCATTGTTTGCTAGGACAAAGACTTGCTTAAGATTCTTGACTGGGCCAAGAGCATGATGACCGTAAATGACTAATTGAGCCAAGCTCGATTATCTATCAACCTAAAATTTACTGTCTGCACCCAACAAATTAGTATAGTTGACAACTGGAGCGTTGAGGCCCAGATGTTGAACTAATTGGGCTAGCCATGTGGGTTGACCTGTTCAAAATTTAGTTCTTTCAAGGCCCAGACTGGAGCCCAGTTCATGGGCCGCTGTACATGTAATAATGTCATGCAGCCCAAGATTATACTGCTATGTTTAAATAATGGGCCTTTAGGCCAGGTAGGCCCTTTGCCTCTTTCTACTCTATGTCAAATGATGTTATGCTTGGCACATCTGTACAAAGGTTCCAATTTTCTGACCCAATTTTCTGAGCTGATCCGAACTATCCCAATATCTTAGAGTTTGGGTGGCATCTCTAACCTGATTAATAAATTAGTCAAGTTGGGTTTGGGCCAATACATACTAATGAACTCACAATGTGACTTGTCCACCTTATTGTTCTTTGATTCACCAACTGAACTTGAACCTGAAACAGAAACTGAGACTTCCAATACAGAGTTCAAGCTGGGTAATACCTGTTGCTGTTGCAGGTCGATCCAACCTTAATTTGTCCCATTCATACCTGTTGCTGCTCCCAAATAACGTTCTTTAGAAAGGTCAAGCCCATGTTTTAAAAGCAGGACAGGCAATGGAGAACTTGGGAAGGCTAAGGATTGGTTTTGCCAGTTTCTAATGGTGGCTCAGTCCCATCAAATCATAACATCATAATCATACAATAAATTAATTAAAGACTCTAAAAATATAAGAAGGAGAATCTTCATGATATATGATGCCAATATGTATGGTCTACCATTCACATCACATCATAAAAGGCAGTGTGATAAAGCGTCAATACTGATTTGTCCATAATTAGATGAATACAGTGCATAAGACATCAATACACACTGATGATTGATGTGAACTCCTCAAGGAAAAATCCCTGTTCTAGGGGGCAATGAGAAATTCTCAAATCAGCAAATTCCTCACTTGTTATCAAACCTGCCTGAGTTTGACAAAGACTCATTACGGATTGAGTTTCTTACCGATCTGGCCACCTTAATTTCCTGTATTCTCCTGGTCCCAAAGAGATTTCAGAAATTATAACTTTGTGACTAGAACTCAAGTATTCAACCATTGAATTGGCCAGGTTACCCAACGCCACAAGACGAGTCACTGAACGACACTTGGCGCGTGAATTACCTGAATGGATTCCTTGAAAACCTGCTCAATGCCGTAAGGTATGATCTCACACTTTCTGTCGTAGCACTAGGGAATCTTTTTTTTTTCCACAACCATTTCATGGCATCCACAAACTGCGCTGTCCTTTGCAGGAATGGGTCAAATGCAAGAGGCTACTTCACATGGTCTTTCTTGGATGTCTTTGAATTACTGGACGGATACCAAAGTCGATATGGTCTCTATCATGTGGACTTCCAAGACAAGGACTTGAAGAGGCTTCCCAAGCTTTCTGCTCACTGGTATTCCAATTTTCTCAAGAAAAGCCAAGGGACTACAGTCATTAACAAGATCCATACTCCATCTCCCATGTCTCATTGTATAGAGTAAGAGTTCCTACTAATACTATATGTGCATGGTCCTTCT
Organism: Camphora micrantha; assembly: GCA_003546025.1. Taxonomy (NCBI): domain Eukaryota; kingdom Viridiplantae; phylum Streptophyta; class Magnoliopsida; order Laurales; family Lauraceae; genus Camphora; species Camphora micrantha. The sequence goes on from QPKB01000011.1 coordinate 27,020,838, forward strand.
CATCTCTATGTGGACGGCAAAAGATTCCTCAGCTTTCTCACTTAGGATTTATTAGTTATTTTTATTCACTACTATTTGATGATGTACTCAGAAACCCAGTACCCTATAAGCATACTGAATAAATTCCATGTGTTACAGAAAGACCCAAAAAATCTGAAAGTGATAAGGGTCAATTACCAAGTCAAGTTGAGATGATTGGCTAGCCATAGGCAGTGAGTTGGGTTGGGTTCATGGCGAATTTGTTGCTCAAATATTAAGCTATGTACTCAACCCGAATCATTGGTTGTTAAAAAATCTGCTGGTGGGGATGGCAATGGAGTAGGTTTGGTAATGATCCGAGTAAAATTTAACTTGATCCAACTCGCACTCGACCCATCCAAACTTTTGACTGGTGGCCATGATGCGCCATTGAGGTGATGGGGATCCATTATCATGACCTACAAGGGTCTAATTGGGCCAACCCTAATAGGAATGGATCAAGGTGGGTCACTCATTTAACCTGACCTATTATTATCTGTAGTACATATTGGATTTTGATATGGCCGATTTGGGATATTAGTGCCACACGCATACACATATCTCATATGTTTCGGCCGGTCCTCTAAGATGTATTGCTAATAAGACCGTTTGTATGGGCTGTGCATGTGTAATAGAATAGTAGATTATTGATTATAGAGGGTTTTATCGGAAAAATCACTTTATGTGATCAGTACACCAAACATGAAACATTAGGCAAACATGTACCTAACAAGGAATCCGTACAAGATTTCTATTTTTTTTTTTTTCTTTTAAATCTGAAACAAGGAAGCTAGTCTTGGCCACAAGCAGCATGTAAAGACTGCACAGCTGTTGAACCCAGCTCAATCAGTTTGTACTATAAGAGTCAGAATTGATTTTCAAAATTTCTTATGAAGTGATATCACCAATAAGCCCAACAGGAGTAGAACCAGTCCTTGAATTTATGGAATGATTTGAATCCTCAAAATAGTCTCTCAATTGACAATCTTGCATAACAAAAATTGGTTGGGAGGTAGAGCAATCTGCGTACAAGCATCCAAATGAGGACAGCACAATTACCTGGAGACCTAGCCAAATGGGTTTGTACCGTAAAATTTCTTTTTTCTTATTCAATCTCACCAATAGTCCCGACAAGAGCAGAGCTCGTCTTTGAAATGATGAAAACGATTTGAATCTCTCACAACAATCTGTCGGCTGACAATTTTGGAAATAAATTTGATTGCGGTATGACAATCTCCATAGACTTTTAGCTTCTTGATGATCTAGATTATTGTCCCTTGAACTATATTCGTGATCCCAAATGCAACAGCAAGCTTCTCACTGTGGACATGAAGAACTGTTTCCTTCTCTTCTTGATCAACATCATGAAGAACTGATATTGTATCAAGTACATAGCCTGCTTCCTGCATCTTTACAGATAAAGCTTCCAAATACTCATAAATCTCTTTGTGTTGAGGATGTTGTATCAGGTCTATTTACTGCCCTCCCAGTACCTAAAATAAAAAAAACTCATGTAGATTTCTGATCGAATGCAACCTTCGGATGTTTCTTATAAGGTCAAATTCGACACAGGGAACTAAAATATATTAAGACCACTTTCTATCTCAGGGTCGAATTCGACTTCTAGCACTGAAACTGGAGATCGAATTCGACCACCCAAAAAAATAGTAAAAAAATTAGAAATCCTGTACGGATTCTCTGTTAGGTGCATGTTTGTCTAATGTTCTGTGTTCGGTGTACTAACTGCATAAAGTGATTTTTCCGGTAAAAACATCTTGATTATATCATGTTAAAATATAGCAGGTTGAGACATTAACAGTAATGTAAAGGTTATGTATGAGGTATGGGGTCGTTGAAATGTAAAGCATGTACTATGTTTTAACAAGGGTCCATCATCATCAAAGATACGTGAATTCTTTTTTGACATTTCGGCCTATGGGCCAAATCTTCGGATAGATTACACATTTGCGCTTCCTCAAATCTATGTTTTTCTACCCAAAAAATAAAGAAATCTATGCTTACTACTTTTATCTTTGTCCTATTCGGGCCATTCCTTTTCTTTGAGGAGCCATCACATTATATAGAAAAACCTTTTCTTATCGATGCTGCTGTTCGGCTATGTTGGTCATGTCCCAACCATTCCACATACGGCCGTCTTGATTAATCACCTATTGATGTTACATCTAAATGCTCTCGAATGTGATCATTTATTATTCTAACTTTTTCTAGTTTTACCGTGTATCTAACACAATATTCTCATCTATGTTACACTCATCTTTTGCATATGTTATTTATTGATTGGCCAATATTCCATAGCTGATCTAATTTATTATCTTATTAATTATTAAAAAAGATTAACCATTATTTATATAAAACATATCAACAAATAGAGACCAATAAGTTCTCCAAATCCACAGTCTTATTTATTGCAATCATGGGTCCCACATATTAATCCAATTCTTTCAAAAAACACCCTTCCACTTTGAATTAGAACAGGCCCTAGCTTGTCTCTAACCTAGATGTTAGTCACCGTAGAGGTTACCACAATTGTACAGCCATTAGACTTTGAGAAGCTAAAATTAAGAGTTAGGGTCATTTTATTGGATTGATATCGAGAATACTCTTTATTCACATAGACTCTTCTTTGATTGTCAAAGGCCTTATAATAGCGTAAGGACTAATAAATAAGAAACTGATACATATTCTCTGAGAAGTGCAAATGAGGGATAAAATTCATAATGTCTTCGTTATGAGTAAACATCCCAAGTTTTCACAAGAGAAAAGAAGATAAGAAAATGTTTGAATCTAGTTAAAGCTCAAACTCATTTTCTAACATATTTAACAGTGCTTGTACATCTTAATCGAAAAGTCTATCGGTCCCGAACCCGGGACCGATAGCAGGACTCCATCTTAATTGGTTGGCTGCAGCATATACCCTTTTATTAACCAATATATAATGGGACCAAGGTGGATAGGAAACTAATCAAAGCATTCATGCTTTAGTGAAACCTCATCTCATTGTTCACCTATAAGTGGGGTTGCAAATGGGTATCCGATTACCTAGTTATTTGGAAATTCCGACCCTCAAAAAACTAGGTTTGGAGCCTATTTTAGGTTCCGATTCTTAAACGGGTCCGGTTCCGAGCCCATATAGGTTTCGACACATGGACCTGGAGTCTGGCATATGAGTTTTTGATATTGTAATTTATATTTTAAAACCAACTTTTTTTTGGGCATTCTTATGTATAATACTGGATGTTTAGACTTGATGCACTGTTATAAGTTGAATGATATGCTTATTTTAAGAAAAATGAAAAATAAAGAGAAAATGGAATCCATTTTGAAACTAGTTTCGAGTCATCTAGTGGATCCAATTCAGAAACCGGATCCGAATTTTCTTATCGAAACCGGATCCGGAACCAACAAAACAGGTTTCGATCCAAAACCGATTCAGAACCGGAATCGTTATTTTAAAATGGGTCCGGGTCTGGGTTCGGGTCCATTATGGTTCCGATCTAGGACCGTCCCATTTACAACTCTACCTGTAAGGCCTTCTAATGTTCCGGAACCTCATCTATTGCCCAGCCTGAATCATTTAAAAATGCAACATGAATGATATATTTTGTGATGATGATGAATTATTGTTTGCATATGCTCTTCTTAATTAGCTGAGATATATGGTTTAGGAAGGTCGAAGATTTTATATATTAAAATCTCAAATGCTGTCAGATCTCTTGTTTTCTGCCGCACCAAAGAGATCCAAAGTCCAAACCGAGAAAAACAACTACAAGATTTGCATATTTAAATATATGACGGTGCTTGGTAACAGTGAAAGGATAAAAAAAACCTGCAGATAGTGACATCTACCGCGCAGATGGTACCAGATGGTGACATCTGCTATTAAGTTATAACAAAAACTATGATCCAAATATAGGGTGAGTTTCACTCCAAATATTATAAGACTGGCCTTCCAAATAAAATATTAGAAGGGCAAGCAAATCAAGCTTGATGCTATCTGAAATGTTGTTTAGTTGATTATGTACATGAGTTTAAAAGAGAGAGTGTGTTTTCTTATGTTGAAGTAAAAATAAAAAAATAAAGCTAGGACAGACTGTTAAGTAGTTGTTTGTGCAGTTTCGTATCGTTAATTGGTGTTGAGATTATTGACGGGTAACTCTCTGACCCTGCAGGGTAAAAATGTCCCATGTCATTTTGTGTGTTTGTGCGTGCGTAGGGCAAAAAGGCCTCGTGCCATTGTAGTCTTGTAAAACCTTAGGTTCCGATTCATAAATGGGTCCGTGTCGGGAACCCAATTTATGTTCTAATTGATAAACGGGTCCAGTTCCCGATCTATATGGGTTCCAACCCTTGAACCCGGGACCTGGCATATGAGTTGTTGATATTGCAAATTGTACATCAAAATTAACTTTTTTGGACATTTTTATATATAATACTGGAGGTATAGACTTAATGCATTGTTATAAGTTCAATGGTATGTTTATTTTAAGAAAAAAAATGAAGAATAAAGAGAAATTAGAATTGATTTTGAAACTAGATTCCAGTTCTCTTGGTGGACCAGGTTCCGAAACTAGATCCGGGTTTTCCTATCGAAACCGAGTTTGAAACCTAACAAAACAGGTTCCGAGTCAAAACCCAACCTGGAACCAGAACCATTATTTAGAAACGGGTGTGAATCCAGGTCCATTATGGTTCCGATTCAAAACCGCCCCATTTACAACCCTAGTTACATGCAAAGGATTGAAATTTTATAAAGTTATAAATTGAGTTACTTGCATTCAGTTTGGAATGATCCAAATGGGTACATGGGAGTTTGATCATAGAAGATCACAACAGAGCAAGAAGAGAATGCCCTTTTCTTTTTTTTTTTTAATACCCACCCACACAAACACACCCCCTACCTAAGTCCTAACGATCAGCACCACCACCATGGATTGAACCCCATTCTGAGAAGAAAAAGGCTTATCTATCAAGTTGGGGTCTTCAGTCACCTAAAAAAAAAAAAGTCAGTAAAGGAACTCTTTTCTAAAACTCCAACATGCAGCAGCTGTGTAAACATATACAGAGGTTTTGTTTTTCTATTTTTCCTTCCAAGGGACTTGAACAAACGCACTCAGGTACACTTTCTCACACTTTCAGCTAATTATTACTTCAATCTCAACCAGTATAACAATTGTTATCTTATTTATTGTTCACCGTAACATATATAACAACATTTTCTTTGCTATATATGAAACTGCTCACGCACGGCCATATTTGTACATGAAGACATTTACTTAAAATTCTTAGGGGGGCTAGTTTGACACTTTAATAACATAGTAAAAGTCAAGTAAAATTTATATTTTTCAACAAGATGTCACATCAAAAGTACTTTAATTTAGAACTCCATCTATCTTTTTAAAAAAAGTAAAAAAGTAACCACCTTTATCCACTAAAATACAAAAAATAAAATTAAAAAAAATCTACTTTCTCATAAAAGAAAAGTAAAAAAAATTTCATAATAAATAACTAAAAATAAAATACCATCATAATCCACTTATACTTTATTCTTTTTTTAAAATCAACTTTACTTCACTTAACTCTATTAGTAGAGTTGTCAAACTGGCCCAGTAGACACCAGCAACAGCCAGGCACAATTTAAAAAGGTTTGCTTGATTGAGACATTGTCGTGGAAATTGCTTTTTGCGTGAGGAAGTAGTAATACAGCACCATTTGGTAGGCCATCTTGCAAGCCTTCAAACAGGGCAGAAGCCCACCAAAGTGGCAAATGCCAGTCTCTTTCAACTTCTCTGCTTAATCCACAAACATAGAGAAATAGAATCATGAGTATAAAATAGGAGAAGATTTTATAACTATATGATAAATGAGCAGCCCTCATTTATGCAATATATGACAGTAGGGAAACCTCTATTCACATTGAAAATTGGACTGGTTTAGACAAAGGAAGAAATATAAATTGAGCCGTCTGGACCTAAGTGGTGGGCCCACCAGAAAATTGTCCTGGGGTGACCTAGAAGGATCCTGATTCTATTCAAGAACCAAGCATGGCAATGCATGCAATAGTGGGGGTAATCCACTGAGATAGATAAGCACTTCATCTTGATTTAATTTGCATGCTAGGACAATCTGGATGACTATGACAGTATTTGGCCTATGTCTTTATGGGGGATGTTACATTTTGTTTGTTGTTAATATGATGACTTCAATTTGGTGATTGTCCGGGCAGATTTGTTATTACAAGAAATGATACATGATATGTTTAGGATTAATTATACAATTAAAAATCCAACAATAGATTTATAAAAAAAAAAAAAAAAAAAATTCCAATGCATGTAATCATGAATACTTTGTTTAAGCCCTAACAAAAAATCATTGCAACTAGTAGAACAGGCCCATGCAAAGTTGGGCCCTAACAAAAAACCATGTAAGTGGTTAATTTCAAACATTTGTTTCGAAATAGGTGCAAAAATTGTTCAGAATCAATTGCAATTTTATTTTTAAGATTTTTTTAAATCACGAGAACCATTGGGTGGGCCCATCACATTTTTAGGGTTTTTTTTTATAGTTTTTTTCTTGATACAACTTGGTGGGTTTTATATTTTTAATAACTAATTGATTTAGTTGCTAATATAATGATTCAATGTCTATCATGATTAAAATTTAAAAAATACAATATAGGATAGAATGAGAGTCAAAATTAAAGGTAGTAGTAGAAAACAAATTAAAAGCCTTCCATTATAATTTATAATAATAGGTTGATTGGGCATTCAATGAGAGTCAAAATTAAAAGACAACGGTCAAAGTTGAATTGAAAACCTTCCTTATAATATACAATAGTTTTAAATCAAGGGAGAGATTATATTTGATGGCCTTTTTTAAACTCTAAACACTAAACCATGATGAGACACATCCAACCTTACCCTGATGATTTGGTGTGGTTCCATGTGCACTCCATTGAGCTTGACAAAATATTAACAACAATATGTGATGTGAGAGAGAGACAAGGCCTTTTTCTAAAATGATTTTATACTGAATCTATCAAAAAATTAGACCTCACGATCATAGTCCATTTTAATCATTAAAAATGGCAGAAAAAAGAAGATAAAAATCGAACCTTTTCGTATAATTACCAAAATCGTATAAATGACTGTCCATTTTAATTAGAAAACAAAAATGCTATTTGGACCGACTTTGGGGACCGATCCGTGGACCGGTCCCCAAAGTCGGTCCAAATAGCACGGCTGATTAGAAAAACATGGTCCCGTTTGAAAAGGAGCTTTTTATAAAAAGGCCCCTATATTTTTGCAAACCCTCAAAAAAGCCCTTATTTTTTGGGTTTTTACTAAAAACCTCCTCACTGACAATCAAGAAGAGGAAAATCAACCAGGTGTACCATTTTCCCTCCTAATTTTGTCTTTTTTGACAGTTTTTCCCCTTTAAAAGTTAGAAAAGCAAACCATATTCTTTGGATTTTCCATCCACTCATTATTCTTTAGTACTCCAAAGTCAAAAGCAAAAGAATCAACCCTGTAATCCTAGAATCAACAACCTTTGTGCTTTTATGTATATTTCTTGTATTTCTCTCTCTCTCTCTCTCTCTCTATATATATATATATATATATAGGCATATATAGAGAGAGAGAGAGAATAAAGTGCAGGAATTATGAGTTCCTTAACTCAGTGTAGCATACAACTAACACCCACATACAACTCAGAACAGTTCATTGTGATGAGAATATTACACTCAAGTCATTGATTCCAACTGTGATACAAGAGAAACTTTTCAGTAGGGCCGGCTCAATACAATTTAAGGCCTAAAGCGACAATCCTAAATGAGGCATTTTCTATCTTCTAATATTATTACGAAAGACTTTATTTAAAATATATTTTTCTCGCTTTATTCTTTATTGGAGAAAAATAGTTAAAATATTATTCTTTTTTTTTTTAATTTCTTGATTAAAGAAGTTGAACACCATAATTAAAACATTAACATTGATAGAATTGAATGGATTGGGGATTCATGTCTTTGGAGATCTATTTGTGTCAATTTAATTTGGCAATTAAGTTGTCAAGTCAATAATTGCATCACATCAAGTTTAAGTCTATAACATGTGGTTTTCATATTATAATCAATACTAATATCAAGGGTTCAATATTGCAAATACTCTTGTCAATCCCATTGATCCAATTTGGGGTGGTCCACCATGTAAAGATTGAAATTTGAAAGACCCCTTCAACGATTTGCATAAACCGTCCCTATCATACTAATAGCTATATATAAAATGAAAGATGGGTTGCAAATTAAATATTTTAAAATTCAAACCCATGAAAATCTTCCAGTATACATTGTGAGGTGCATGTGGTTTGAGCCCCATAGCTTTGATTCTCTCAGACCACTTGCTGAGCCCCCCACATTTACGGATCAGGGATGCATCAAGTTGCTTCTGTCCACTTCCTAGGACAGGTCGGTACCATAGACACAGGACTTCGGATCATCCAATGAATTGATTGGCATTTTCTTTCATTAATAAACAAGCGTCCAACAGCAGCCTTCAACCAAATCGACTTTTAATGGCTTTGTTTCGGTCCCACTAAAAGCATTGTTGTCTTCTTCCCGCATGGTCTGAAGTTGACATACTGTCATTTGTAGACCACACCATCAGATGTGTTTTCTTCCCACTCAGGATCCTGTGAGGCTGACTCAAAGAAAATCCGAGTTGGTGGTAGCAACAAATCCAGTCCGATAAAAATTGATATTTTCATAGGATATTATAAAATTTTACATCAATAGGAGTTGATCCCATAATATAATATAAGTAATCATTTGTAAGAAAAAAATTTATATCATTGTATGCCTTTCACATTTAACTTTTTTTTTTTCTTTACTTTACTCTTGAATTGACCCGAAACTTTATTCAATTCCACCACTCATGCATATAAAAATGCCCATACATCTTCCAATATTATTCAATGCAAGGGTGGATTATTATCTAACGAGTGCAGCTAACATCCAATTCGAAGGGGGAAGGTCTGGAGTTTGGACTGTTCATCAGTGGTCCCCATGACAAAGACACAGGACAAGAAATTTGCTTTTGTGTAAATTAATAGCTCATGTTTTGGGAGCTTTTGAATTTCATTAATATCGCTGATGTATGGTGACTGGTGACACAGGAGGAGACCCTTCACTGTGGTTGTATTTATATATCCTCTCCCTTCTTCACTCACTCTCTCTCTCTCTCTCTCTCTCTCTCTCTCTGTGTGTGTGTGTGTGGGATAATAAAGTAGGTGTGAGGAAAAGGAGAGAACAGGATTGAACAAGCGTCTATCGTCAGTGGGGCAGATGTTTTCCCTCGCATTTCTCTTTTTGGTTCTCATATTAAGTCAGTCAAGCGTCAGTTTGGGAGGGAATTCAGATGAAATTTGGAGAGATGACTTCCCAAAGAGCTTTGTTTTCGGTGCAGGAACCTCAGCATATCAGGTAGGCCGTCCTTTACTTGCCTTTCATGATGACCTTAAATGAATTGGGAACTTTCTGTTTTTCAATAAGAAAAAATCTTGTTTTGTGGGTGTTTGGGTGTTCCTTATGTAGGCTGAAGGAGCAGCAGCTGAAGATGGAAGAAGTCCTAGTACTTGGGACAAATATACTCATGAAGGTATCTCTCTCTTTCTCCCTTCTTTCTCCTGTAGGAAATCGGATTTCTCTTTTTCAGATATCGATCACTAGGCTGCATTTGGATGGAAAATTTTGGATCAGGAACTCAGCTGAAACCATCAAAGGCCCTACTTGGAAGCATAGGAGATGAGAGTGGTGTTTTGAAAATCAATCTGATGGAATCATATCAACCCTTAGATTAAGAACACATTTTTTTCCATCAGGACTCTCAACTGTTGCTAATGAAATTTACTATTTCAACACCATATATATTATTTTGACTTTTTGCCACACTGGGACTGGGTCATGCTTTTTCCATTGATTTTTTTAATTTCATTTTTGCAGTTAACAAAAGCAAGTTGAGCCTTGAGACTTTGTTTATTGAATTTTTTGTCTCTCTTTTTTTTTAAGTCTTTGCCGTCGCGTGTGTAGTATACTAGTCTGTTTTGTTTTTTCAATTCCATTTTTGGTGGTAGTCAGCCAAGGAGACGAAGTGTTTATTGACATGACAAGTTCACTGTATTTTTAGTACAATCCATACGCTTCTGACACTGAGTTTACCGTTTTCCCTGAGCCACTTGGCTGACCAGTGATTAATATCAGCCTAAATTTGGTACTTGTCAAGCTATTCCTCATTGGGATTAAAAGGATTGAAAAAATAAATATTATTTTGAAGAAAGAATAAAGAGGATTTTATGAGAAAATTTCTGGTATACAGCTGTTGCACGAAAAAGTTTTCTTTAGATGGAGCCTTACAAAAGGGTACCGTAATCCTATTTTCGTTTTTTTTTTTTTTTTTTTTTTTTTTTTTTTTTTTTTTTTTTTAACTTTGAGAGGAGTTACGCTGGCATCGATCGTCTCTGACTTAGGCGACGCTAGTGTCTTCCTTGTTTCTTATGGAGAGGATATAGAATTATTTATAAGGTGCGTTGGAGGATAATACTCTAACGGAGCGATGCAGATCTTCGCATCTATGTACAGTTTAACATACCCATTTTACATTTTCCGCATCACCATTTAGAATCTAATTTTTTTTCCTTTTTCATTGGGCAGCTCAAAATGCCTTAATACTTTTTTCCTCTATTACCTACATAACAAATAGAAACAATTCAGCAAACCCCATTTCCAGCTTTATCAATAGAAGAAGCATTTAAAAGATATATATGGGAAGAAAATGAACCATAAAAAACCTTTGATTAATCGAATCATGGCAAAAGCCAATAGGTATAGGACTGCAGTTTATTTGCAGCCTAGCACAGAACATTTGCAAGGCATCAGCTCCTCCAGATCTTCTGATCAAAGTTGATTCCATGGTTTCTACAATCAGTTGTAGCTCCTTCCAGTCGATCCTTTTTATTCATCTCTAAGTACATTTCTTCGATCATTGGTTTCCAGAGACGAACACGTGCATTTATAAACCAATTAGATACCTACCTAATTTATTGGAAATTGGAAAAATGAGTTAACAAAGACATAGAACTACTAAACCACTAAACTATATCCATCAAAGGAATCTATGCACTAGAATGTCTGTCATATATTATTAATATTACAATTGTCTTCTCCGGCAGGGCCATGGACGTGAAAATCTACATCACTCCGTCGGAGCATTATCCTCCAACACACCTTTATAAACAATTCCATATTCTATCCGTAAGAAACAAGGAGCGACGCTAGCATCGCTCGTAAGTCAGAGACGAGCGATGCTAGCGTCACTCCTCTCAAAGTTCAAAAAAACAAAAAAAAAAAGGGAAAAAAAGGGAAAAAGGAACCCTTTCATAAGGCCCCAACTACAGGGAACCTTTTCGTGCAACGTCCATTTACCGAGAATTTTCCCGTAAATTCCTCAAGAATAAAATATGAGTGAGTTTTTTTTTGACCTTTTGTATCAATTGTAGAGTATTTTTTGTCTTTTAGTAGATAAGAGAGGTTATTATTATTTTTTTAAATATGGCGGAAAATTGTAATTAAAGTGCTATTAATGGTTTTTTTTTTATAGAAATTGGGGCTTTATCTTACTTGACTCTATTAGTAAAATTGCCAAACAAATCCGTTTGGGGGGCTTTACTAATGAAGTTGAGTGGAGACGTGGAGTAAATGTTATTTTGAAAAAATAATAAAATACAAGTGGGTTATGATGGAATTTTATTTTTAGTTTGTTATCTAATCTTTTTGACTTTTTTTTTTTATTAAAAAGTGGACTTTTTTTTTTTGTCTTTTAGTGGAGAAATGAGGTTACTTTTTTGACTGTTTTTTGAAAAATATGGTAGGAAAATTTGAATTAAAGTGTTTTGGTGGATTTTTTTTTTTTTTTTTATAGAAATGGGGGCTTTACCTTATTTGACTCTATCGTACATGTCTATTTAAGTGGGTTTTAGAATTGAAAGTGCCCACAAATAATTGGTCAAGATCTTGTATGCATGCACTAAGTTTTTTATTTTTTATTTTTTATTTTTTTTCCGGCTAGTTCTCATTGCACCTTATTAATGGGATCTTCCTATTTCGTTATGTGAACAACTTCCTGTAAAATGTCACAGGGTTCGTGCTTGACAAAAGTAATGGAGATGTATCTGCAGACCAATATCACAAATACAAGGTAAGCCCACAGTCTTCACCAGTCAAAGTTACAACTACTTACACGGGTGCAACCCAAGTGGGTTGAATCGGGTATTCGATTAACCTAAGCCCAACTCTAATTACATTTGCTTAAACTGTAAGTTGGGCCTCCAATGAAACCTGACTCAAGCCCACTATATTATAAAGTCCACACCTAAGTGCAGTTTGGGCTCAGTCGGGTACACAAAGTTCTGGGTTGTGTGAGCTTTTAGCATTAGTGTATGTTCTGTGTATGTCATACAATATTATATGTTTTAAGTATAAGTCAGGTACCTAGGCTCTTTATCGGAGTGGTAAGGAGCGTTAGTTCTTACTTGTTCGGACTTTCTCTTTGTTTGTGTGGGCCTCCTTCCCACTTAAATGGGCTTCTTTCCCATGTGCCTGTAGGCTCTCTCTTGGGTCGCAGCCCTCTTGAAAAAAAAAAGGGGTAAAAAGTCAGGTTCCAAGATAGAATTTTGGTGCCTGATGCACAAACCCAATCCGACCTGAATTTAATGCAGGCTTCAAAATTAATATTGGAGCCCAAGCCAAACCCAAACAAGCCCAGTCAAAATTTCACCTTTGATTGAGTCAGGTTAATCGAGTTGGGGTCTGACGCCACCCAAGTTTCACCCCTAAACAAGCACATGGACTGTAGGGGTAGACACCTCCTTGTTTCACCCAAAGCAGGCTTGGGCCTCTCTCAGGATTATTATTATTGTTAATTATAGGACTGCTTTGCTTCTGTAGTCTGTTCTCTTGCTGTACTACTCTGGGCCAGCCCTGTTGGAGGTTTTCCAGTGATGACAGATTTTATCTCTTCTTTTTATGCCGTTTGCTTGTTTTGGTTGATTAGTAATCTTATCTGACCCTGGAAAAAAAAAATCAAAATATTTATAGGTATGTTATTTCTTCATTTCATGCCATGCAGGAAGATGTCAAGCTGATGAGTGACATAGGCCTTGATGCCTACAGGTTCTCCATTTCTTGGTCAAGGCTTCTCCCAGGTACTATCACCAAAACTTATCTCATTCTTGTTCCATTGCTATTAAATAAATTCATACCCTTTGATGATATTCTCATTGGGATATTTCTCTAATTGCTGTTTAGGTAGCAGTCCATTATCTTAATTGGCTGCTCCTAATTCCTATTGTTGTACTGTTTTTTTACTTAGTGCAATCCTTCTCTTTTTTTTTTTTTGGAAAATAATAATCAGGGTTGTGATTTTCTCTCCTGTTTTTTTCTTCTCTTTTTGCAGATGGGAGAACTGTAAACCCAAAAGGCCTCAAGTACTACAATAGTCTCATTGATGAACTAGTTAGCCATGGTACAGTCTTATGTTTTAGTGGCTTAAAAAAGATATCTAATATGATGCATCATATTTTTCTACTAAAAGAGGGTTCCAAAATTGCAATCTACAAACTACTATGTGCCTTCCATATCATGGTGTGAACTGTGATCTCAGTCAGAGTGGGCCAAAGATGACCCCCATAGGATCATTGTAAGATGTGGTTTATGGGCTTTCAGATTTAAAAATTTTGATCCTTGAGCAGACCGCATGGGTTATACTCTACTTAGGCGGTCTAACTCATGGTCAATTTTGGGGGTAGAATAGATGGAAAGATCTAACAGCCTATAGTATTTCAAACATAGGTTTTTTCTAAGATTCAATTCGACGGTGAATAAATGTTCAGTGAGCATAAGATTGAGCATGACACCATATCATGGCGGGGTAAGTGTGAAAGGAGCTAAAGGCGGCCCCATAGAGTTGGACTGTACATGCAGTATGCTCAATGGCCCGCTATCATTTTGACCAGTGTCAACTTAGGTGAAAGAGGGGTGTAGCCTGTCGCTGGAAAATTGACTTTTAATGTACATGCTGCTACTGGCCTAAAAATTCAGGCAAATACAAATGGGCAGGCTCAGGCTGGTAAATCAACCAAATTCCATGTCTAAACACTGTGTATCATCTGAAACTGAAGTAGTTATTTCAAGCTTTCATAATATATCTGATACCTAGATTACAATTTTAACTTCTGTTTCTTATTTGATCAAAACAGGAATTGAACCACATGTTACACTGCTTCATTTGGATTTCCCTCAAGTACTTGAAGATGAGTATGGGGGATTGCTTAACCCCAAAATTGTGTAATGCCACAACCTCAGCTATAATGACATGTTTTGCTAGAAAGGCCTTAGACCAATGGGATTTGTTTTTTATATGTTCTGGTTTTGTGATTCTCAGGGAGGATTTCACGACATATGCAGATGTGTGCTTCAGAGAACTCGGCGATAGGGTGGCCCACTGGACCACATTCAATGAGCCCAACATAGTGTCCATAGCAGCCTATGATAGTGGATTCTTTCCACCTCAGCGATGCACGCCTTCTGCAAGCTTCTTCAACTGCACAGCTGGCAACTCCTCAGTGGAGCCCTACATTGTGACTCACTACGCCTTGCTGGCCCATGCTTCAGCAGCTAGATTATACAAGGAGAAATACCAAGTGAGTGCATGATTGTGCCCAAGGTTCTGAAAATTCTCTAGTTGAAGTTAGGGTCAGGATTTCTTACAATGTGAGCTCATATTCGTCGGTCAGGACCATTGATTAGATGGGCCCACAATGGATAGAAATGTCCTAAAAATCTTGCAGTCTGGAGGATCATAGTCATCTAATCTTTGACCTGCAATGATATGGTTAATGAAGAAATGGATAATATACAATCTGCAATAGATGAGAATGATTGGTTGGGTGATTTGATTCTTCTAAACAAAAGATTCTCCAGGTGTTAATAACCATGCAGAGGTAGGTCTATCAAAGCAGTGGTATGGACTATGGATCACTGAACCATTGGCCATATTTAGGATAACTAGGAGCAATTAAGGTGGCCCTGCTTGGGCATTGGAAAACCTAAATCTCAAATTAAAGGTTGGCTCAATCAGCTACCGACCCATTTTATAATCATATTTCCTAGGATAGTACCAATTCAGGTGATAGGCCGGACCTGAGTTGCTTCATGTCTGATCTGATCTGTTTAAGTAGTATGGTTGGGCTTTTTTTTTCAAAACTTCTATTTTTCTTACCTTATCATGGCCAATCATCAGTCATCACCATAATAACTGAGGGAGTTCTTACCAAATAGAGAGAGAGAGAGAGAGAGAGGATTAATGCAAGTTTGTTTTGTAGGCCAAGCAAAAGGGTTTCATAGGCATGAATGTGTATGCCTTCTGGTTTATGCCCTACACAAACTCTACAGAAGATGTTGAAGCAACTCAAAGAGCTCTGGATTTCTACATTGGGTGGTGAGTACAATACATACCATTATTTCAACTTTCTTTACAGTTCTCATTTGAGGCTTTAAAATCTACATCTATTTTCATATGTACTCATGGTCATTACACCCGTTAAACTTTGTTTCCCGTGGACGATCATCACCGGCCCAACCCCTTTGGTGCTGTGCTCGAGTCGATAATGACTCTTTTAACTTTGTGCGCCTCCTGATCACTATATTTTGTAATTATGTGATTTGAAGAAACTGATCTGATGTTGAATGTCCCGCATTACATTCCTGTTGTAGGGTCCTGGATCCCCTGGTGTTTGGGGACTACCCAAAGATTATGAAGAAGAATGTAGGCTCAAGATTGCCATCTTTCACCAAACGTGAGTCAAAACTGCTGAAGGGTGCATTTGACTTCCTTGGACTCAACCATTACTCTTCAGCATACATAGAAGATGACTCCAGTGGCCCACTTCCCAATCAGAGAGAGTTCAACACAGACATGTTTGTGAAATTTAGACGTATGATTAAATCTTCCCTTCCTCCTTATACTAGTATATATCAGTAAATAGAATATGAGAGATTTTCTATGGAGATGCAATTAAACAGATATGATATTGTGTTGCAGTTACTAAAGATGACACGCCTTCTGGCCAGGTATGATCAAAACCATTAAATCAGTCTGTGATTCAATGAAAACTGTATATGGCTAACAGAAAGTGTGAAATCAGCTCATGCCGTTTTCTCTTCCGGTCATTCCATCCGGCCTGAGAAGTTTGCTTGATTATTTGGATGGAGCTTATGGCAATCCTCCTCTCTATGTTCAAGAAAATGGTATGTTCTTTTCTACTCCAGAAACCCTCTCTATATCACCACTCTTTTAAGTTAAGACCCCATGCTTGAACTGTAGACCCTATTGGGTTAATAACTCAGCTAAGTCTGGCCTCCTAGAAACTCAGTCAAACTCCCCCCAACTGACTACACATGTTGTGGCCTGTTAACAGGAGTCAACTCAGATCAGGCAGAGTTGAGTCTGGTCAAATCTTAAAAACAGGAGTTGTCCCGGTCGCCCAGTCGGGTGGGCCAAGCTGCCTGTTGGCCCATCTTTCGCAACTTTTGCAGGTCATGCTCCTACCTGATTACATGAACAGGAGTAAAGGAAACTAGTTTTTCTTACAAGATTCTCTATTTAGCAAGACCTTAAACTGAAGAGATTTTTTTTTTGGTTGGGCTGTGTTCAAATCTGGTCTGGCCTGGAAAAAACCTGGCCCTGACTATTTTATAGGGCCAGTCAGGATCCAGATCTGATCATGAGCTACAAACTGTGTCTGTGACCAATGTAATTGTTTTGAAGGTACACTATGATTATATATTATAGCTCTCGTAGATGAGTCAGATTCATGGATCTTGGGTTCAGTAGGACTTGGGTACTGGTCCAGAACTGTGCCGGTCAGGAATAAACTTGAACACAAAACTAGTGTGATGACATTCTTGATTCAAAGTCAGAACCAATGAAAATCTAAGTTTGGGGTTCTCAATGGACTATCGAAAAATTGAGAAACAAAAAATTCATTAAATGCAGTCCATCCAATTCAACATCCAGGGCTGAACAAGCTTTAAGGCTTGGTTTTTCTCATTCCAAAGAAAACTCAAATCCCTCAGTTAACTGGAATCAGGATTAGTAATATCTGTTGCCGAAACTTCTTGTTCTGAGTATTTCTTCTAAACCTCCCTGGTGATCAAATGAGAATTAAACCACACATGACATATCCATGAGCCCATTGAACACATGGTCGTAAGGCATTTATCTACAAAACACTCTCAGTTGCTATGAGTATTTTGTTCTCAACTAATTATAGCTGTAGGATTGCAACTGGTCATAAGTCATTCAGTTGAAAATCTCTCAACTTCCCTCACACTGGAATCAAAGTACCATGTCAATGGAGATGAAAGAAATCCTAAGAATTGTAGATTTTGCTGATTCTGAAATTTCTTCTGTGAAATCCTGCATACTATACAAACTAGGAGTTCCTCCACAAAACAGTATGCATGAATGAAAGCTGTTCAAATGTAACCCTCTAAAGTGTTACCATCTATCATTTGGTCAGGTTTTGGAATGCCACACAATGAATCACTCAATGACACTGCAAGGATCGAGTACCTAAAAGGGTACATCAATGCAACACTGGAAGCCATCAGGTGCTGCCAATTAAACCCCTCTAAAATTAAGAGTTTGATTATAATGTCTTCATTCTCTAAATTTCCTGATGAAAAAAATGCATTCTTTGCAGGGATGGAGCCAATGTCAAAGGCTACTTTGTGTGGTCACTCCTAGATGTCTTTGAGTTTCTTGCCGGGTACCAATCCCGGTATGGCCTGTACCATGTGGATTTTGCTGACAAGGAGCTAACAAGACGTCCCAAATTCTCTGCTCATTGGTATGGAAAATTCCTCAAGGGCAGCAAAGAAATTAAGATAAAGAAGGCAGGAATGAAAGCAGCGGTAAATGCAGCAAAGTAATTTTGCATTGGTTATCTTTGTAAAATGTAAAGGTTGGCTGGACTGTATTCATAATGAGAGGATGATGATGCAGAAATAGCAAGAATGAATGATTTCCTAACATCAAATGTTGATTGGTCGATGACCAATGTAGCCTTATCATGAATGATTTCCTAACATCAAATGTTGAATATTGGTCGATGACCAATGTAGCCCTATCCCATAAACTTAAAAGAGTACTAACTATTAAAAGCTATCTCATCACATAACCAAACCCAATAAAATGCGCAAAAGCGTTGTGTGTGCGCACATGTTAGTGTGCAAAAGACATAGGTGTGGCTATGAAGAAAGGAATATTAAGTATTATAGAAAGGCATAAAAAGACACTAAAGGATTATACCTAGCATCATCCATATCCAAGCACATCTAGATATGCTCCTCTTCCTGTAGGGGCTGATGTATTAATTGCTTAAATTTAATAATGCTACCCTCAAGAAATTGAGACTTGTAGTTGTCACTTTTCTAACAGGAGACCATCACTTCAGAGCCGTATCCATATTTTTAGGAACTTGGGCACTTGGTGCATGTCACTTATTAACTTCATACAGGTGCATGCACCCCAAGCCCAGCGACTCCTGTCCTGAAAAATAAAACAGGAATTCATATTTTTCATCCTTCCCAGAACCCGTTTTGTTTTGATTTGCATTTAAACAAAACTTAGGGATGGTAGCAACTCATGAACCAGAACTAGGAGCAGCAGAGCTCCATCAGATGGTTTGACCCAATGAGCAAACACAATTACCAAAACATAACCATATTCCTACTTCTACCTTTCTGAAAGTAGGGGAAGCAAGTAGCAAATGCTGACCTTAATAACTCTCACATGATTGTTTTTCAAGTTTGTGGGGCACCCACCAGAATTAAAGTTAAAGTTTTTGGTTGCTAAAGTTTTAAAGCATATAAAGTTTTCCCAGATTCAAACTGCATAAACCCTCCAATGGTTTATATAAATGGATGCATCCGAGGCGGATTAACAGGCTGGTAAGAGCTCTCCGTTTGACCATTCGATGATGGCGTCTCCGTGCTCTGCCCATGCCAAAATTCCATCGTCCTGCTGCCGCTAGAATCTGACCCACCAATGATGTGAGGGATTTGACCCCACCAGTTTGAGGTGCTTCCAATAGGGGCCAAAGGATATGGTGCAAAATGATTACTTTCCCATGCATAAAAAACCCTTCCTGCATTGTTTTCAGCGTCTGGGAGGTTCTGGCCAGATGATCCTGAGGGAATGAGGTATACACCAGGCTGATCAGAAGAAGGTGCTGAGTCTATGGTGCCATAGCCTCTTTGGCCAGTGGATCTCCTCACAATGGGTAGAACAGGGGCCTGCACAGCCACCGGATTAGGTGGTTGGTGGTAAGAATGGAGACCAGTGGCATGAGCATGAGCCAGATAATTGCCCAGAAAGGGTGGAAGGATGACTGAGTTACCAGTCCTAGAACTTGACCTGGAACATTGAATAGGAAGAATCAGTGGGTTTGACTGCAACCTAAATCAATCCGTGCATATTTCATCAAAAAATAAAAAATTTATCAGTGCATATTGCAAGCGCATAACCAAGACATTATGCTTTGTACATGGTGCAAAAGATGTTCAGATAGACACATAAGAATGGCATTCTTTTATGAGCAAGATATTTTACCAAGAAAATAATGTACGCAAATGTAAAACAGTATATAATGATATACAACAAGGCCGCTGAATGGCCATAAGCCAGCACCCCCCCCCCCCCCCAAAAAAAAAAAAAACACCCTCTCTCCATTGGACATATCCATAGACCACTAGCAAATACAAGGCCATGACATAAGTGTTATTCCCTGACTCATAAGTGAAACCCGTTATTCCTTGACTCATATGTCAAATATGTTATTACCTGACTCATAAGTCAGATATATTCTCTGACTCTCGGGTTAGTTCTGTTAATCACCTGACTATAGGTTAGCTGTTCGATTGACTAAGGTCAGCCCCTAATTGGTGATATGAGGCAACCATGAGATGCATGATTTATGAGCCTATGTCATATGGTGGTTAGGTGCTTAGTAACCGGAACTTCCCCTCCCCCTCCCCGATCAAATCCATTCTTGGAGCGCGGTTCGAAGATGCTCGGAGCGCGGATCAACCAAATATGAAGCGAACCGTGCCTAATCTTTAGTTTATGTGCATTTTCTTTTTTTGTATTGACATTTATCTTTTAAATGAAGAAACTTCTTCTGACTTATTAATTATTGTCTATTTTGTGTGATCAAATTGCAAAGTTAATTTTTTTTCTCCATTTTTGATACTTTAATATATGGATAAGATATATTTTTGCCCATTAGTTAATTGTTTATAAACCCATAAGCACTATGTTGTATGGGCACTCTAGAGGCGCTCTGGACATATAATTATTTTAAAATTTAGCGTTCCGGCGCTCCTGCTCCGCGCTTTGGGCACTTAGGTTAGGTGGTTGTCCTAAGGCTAGTTTAGAAACTTTAATCTGATTTTAAATATTAATAAAAAAGCAATTGCTATGTTTTAATTGTAGAAATCTTCTCTATTTTTATGATATCGCGTGCACATGTAGACTTAGAACTCTATTCACTCATTAATACTGATTGTTGTTTTCGCCACAATCCAAGTAACCAGAACCAATAGAGTGAACTTGTGGTGAACAGGATGCTTTAGACTTTTGGCATGGGCGTTGAGAGGGTGAAAGACAACAGGACAATTAGGAATCTAGTCACATAATGTTTTAAAAATAAAGGTTTTATTTTTCTTGCATTAGAATTTCTTTATAAATTTCAAGATTTATTTAATTTATACCCTAGATTCTTGCTTATGTATTTGACTTATGCATATGAAAAATAGATACATAATAGTCGTGACATGGAATTTAAAAGGCCCCAGGTTCTGAGTCATGACAGCCCTCAAGTGGGATGCCACCCATGGGATCATCCCCATGCGTGTATGTAGCAATTAGATGTCATGCGTTGAAGATGAAACAAAGATACATGGTTCAAGGCTCAAGTTTTAGTGAGTCAAGCCATGTCAAGAAGTAGAGATAGCATTTTGTTTTGAACTGGGAGGAAAAGGGAAAGAAAAACTTCTAGGCAAATAACACATTAGTTTTGTAACTTCAGACATATCACAAATCTATAAATAGCAAAATAATTTGGCAGAACAGAGTTATTTATCACTATATTTTTAGCAGAAGATGGGACATTCTACTTTTCCACCCAAAATCACAATCAGGACCCAGTATTAGCTGAGGAAGCAAATCATAAAAACAGTACTAAGCCTAATGCGAGTTCATATTTCAGTGCTTCTCAGAATGCACAAAAAAACATAAAAACTATTCTGGAAAAATATTAAAACCAACTGCAAGTTGGGTATAAGAGCAGATATAGCAGATTCACTCTGAAACTCCATATAAGGCAGAGAGAATTCCCATGTAAGTGGGAGATATTAAACTGAAGAGATGACACATGCATGTCTGTAAGCATGCATGGTTACTATGGTTTTGTTTTATGTCAAGAGAAAAACTCATATCAACAGGGTTATAAAAAATAAAAATAAAAGTCATAACAGCATTTGAAACTTTGTATGTTTGACTTTTTTAGCAAGAGGTAAAAAAGACGAGAACTCACCCATGACTGAGATAAAATGGATGTGTGTAAGCTCCTATTCTTGGGACACCATCCGAATCAGATCTTAAAAGACTCAGCATTATTGAGGAAACTTGAGCCTGATCAGTGCCATTGATGATGCGGCTGCTGGTTGGAGAAAATGGGGGAGAATGATGATCCCAGATGTTATGATGGAGTTCAACTGAAGGAAATGCATGTGAATTATTGGTGTCATTAGGTCCAGAGAGTCCAGTCCAATGGTGAAAAGTGGGGCCATCATTAACACCGTCGGCAGAATTTGAAGCTAATGATGGTGACTGGAGTGGCTGAAAGTAGGGCACATGAGGGCGTGAATGAGCAGCTGATGAAGCAGGCATTTGCTCAGTAAATATACCATGGTTTGCTATCAAATTGCGGTCTGCATAGAGAAAATTCATTACATATTTTTTTATATATAAAAAAAGGGCATTCCCCTACCAAGGTACAAAAAAAAACCAGCAGAAACAAAAACTTACACGCAGCTGCTATTGACACCCCTTCCCTGCAGGAATTTGGAAGTTTAAAATGTTAGATGACGAGGTGAAAAGCAAGCAAGTAGCCCAGAATGAACAGTCAATCTGAAGTACTGTCAACCATGTAGAATTTTGTGTTTCATGCATGTGAGAGAGTAATATCGAGTCTGGCACAGAATCCAAAATGAATGAATTGTGTTATTCAATACCTCAAAACTACAATTTAGTAATAAAATGTCTCTGCACATTTAACTTATTTGCTTTCCAGACTTTTTAGATTAATTTTCTTGCCATCTTTTTTAGATCAATTGTCCTAGTGCAAACAAGTCAATGTAAGTGTAAATTGGAATGTGAGTCCTAGTTTGTATTAGGATAAAGTCAGGTATTCATTCTACTTTAATTGCAAACTGGTATGGTTCATCTGATTCAGTGAAACACTATACTGAATTAACAACCTCAACCTTTATATTATATATCAAGCTAGCATCCAGTTACCAGTGTCATGAAGAACTGACTTAATAGACAGCAAGTCAATTCTTTTAATGTTGAGCACTGACACTCAATTATCTGCGCATAAACGGGTGGCTTTCTGTGACTGTTATTAGCATCTGTATCTTCTTCCATTCATGAGCTGGTTCATGCAAATCCATGACAGGTATGCCAATTGCCAACCATAATAACACCAACCCTCTAGTACAAGATAATTAAATTTCAATCCACAGTCTTCCATTTCGAGTAGGGATCCTCGTCACTCATCCTCCTCTTTTTTTTCCCGTTAGCAGGGGATCATTCTCATTGATTCCTCGTTAATCATACTTCCATCTGTAAGTGTTGTTGCCTTGGCTCCAAACTTTACTTGAGGATTAGTTGTTTCATCTCGCAGTCCTTGTTCACAACGTCCACTTCCAATTGCACCTCAGTCATTGCAAGAGTTCAGGTTGGTGATGATTTGTAGCAGGACCAGCCATCAGATATGGCTACAAGCAGCACGAGCTCCACATGCCATGTCATACATGCACATCTTCAATGATGGGATGTTTCGGTTTCCACTTTCAAGTCATTCAGGGACTATACTTCTTTTAATTTCAGATTGAATCTATTATAATATCCATCGATGCAGAAAATGAAGAGGTGAGGTAACTACAAGGGTGCAGGTACTGTAACAATTAAAAAATAAAAAATAAAATAAAAGAAAAGAAGATAAACAAAATACCTCAACTTACATTACAGACTCTTTAACTACTCAATAACAAACATCTGTAAGAACCTGCAACCTAAACCTTTGTGAAATAAGGAAATTGATCTAGTAACTATATTACAGTTAAGAAACTTGACTGTAATCAAAGGGTAATTTTATTACAAAGGAAATCATGGAATTGCCTCAAATCTAAAGCCATTTTTCGCTTGAATTCTTCCAATTCAGAGATAACAAATCATTGAAATTTGACTGAATTGGTTATCACTGATTTTTCAGATAAACAAATCGATGTGATTAGATAAGTTGGTACTTCACTCATTCTGTAGATTTGCAAAACGATGTTTTTCTCCTGTCCAGGCTTCCAAATCCCATACAATTTATTAAGAATGCAACTAATTTTTCTCTCGTTAAAATGCCTACTACACACTGTAACCCTGTTCAGAATTGACCCCATGCCAAACAGGCCAAAAATGAAATAATACATATAATTATTTTCAACACTAAAATGACCTAGACCATCCACACTAAAAAGAAACCAAACGAATAAATAAAGAAAATAACTTCAATCTTAAATCTCTAGATAATTAATGGTGCCATTTTGAAGCCTTAAATGACTTATATGGAGCAATCAGTGACATAGACTTTTGAGTTCAACTGCTAAGGAATGGTGCCTAAAAAGACCTTCAAAACAAGCAGCTGTCTCTAGAACTTGTGTTGTGGTGGAGAGAAATGCACAAGAGAGGAGAAAAAGAGATGTCAGATTTTGCACCGTCAACCATCACAAAGGGCGACACACATAGGCAAAGAGAGCTGGGGATATCTTTCACTCCATTGGTATCAAGAAAGGACAAGATACAATGTGGCAACGAGAGAACAACAGTAGATCATTATGAATCCAAAAAAAATATTCATAGAGAGAGAGAGAGAGTAATGAATCCAAAAGAACTACTCAAAGTCTTTCGTACAAAAAGCCTCTCAAATTGTTGTCACATGAAATTCGCCTCTTTTACAATGGGAGATCACGACCAAGCCTCTTAAATAGCTTTCATCTCACATAGAAATCCATGATCAACCCTTTAAATAAAAGGTACAATGCCTTTCCTGAAACAAGGAAACTGTTTCGATAAGAGCAATGCGGTTATTTAAGTCAAAATAGGAAAAGCCAGATAGGACTGTTCTTCAAAAGGAAAGAATCGTGATCAATGTGATCTTTTCAAAACATGTAATCCAAGCCAAATGCATTCATGTTATAACATGGCAAGGATTTCATTTGAACTCCATTTGGAAGATCATAACCCTCTTTTCCACGACATTTCTCAATCATGAACCTCCAGTTATTTTTCCCAACCAAGTTCTCCACTTTACAAACTTCGCATTCGAGACAATTGGAGCGATTGTGGAATTTCTATACATGAATGAATTACAAGAGAATCACATATGATGTAGAACTACAAAGGAAAAACAAAACTCGAACCAAAACAAAAACTGCAAACAAAAGAAACTTGAACCAAGTGCTCTAGAAAAAAAATATCCAAATCAAGCACAAGAAGAGACACAAGATGGTTCACCACTAAAGGCTACATCATCAGAGGTCAAATAGAAAGACAACTTCCACTACTTCAAGAAGGAACAAGACATAATGCAACAAAAAGAGAACACTGGATTAGAATGAACATATTGGACAGAGTTTATCACACAAGAGATCTAATAAACTGTATGTCTGTATCACACAACTCTCCGTCTTCCACAACTAGAGCCCAAGACCAAACCTCTTGAATAACCTCTGTCAATATGCAAGAAAGAAATACTCATGGAAGGTACCACCATATCTTTCTTCAGAAATCTAATTCCAGAAGAGCAATACTATTATTTGAGTCAAAATAGGAAAGCTAAAGAGGAAAATCAATATAGGACTTTTCTCTAAAATGAAAACAACCATGGCTTCCAAATAGGCAAACTTTCCAAAACGCATGAGCCAAAACAGAAAAATTCCCCATTACATCTCCATCTTGGAGAGACTTCCTTTCAGTTCCATTTAGAAACTCAACAACCTCTTCTCCATGACATTGTCAATCAAAAGCCTTGTGACAGACCTTGTTGAAAGAATAAATAGCAAACAGTTTTTCCTAACAAATTTATCCACCACAAACATTGAATTGGAGATCCTTCAAGCAATATAACTTCTATGCACACATGATTACAGGACAACTACATATGACCCAAAACTACAAGGAAAAAAGAAATTCAAATCAAAGTGAAAGCTAGAAAAGAAGCAACTTGAAATAATAGTCCCAGAACCGGTATCTTGCAATATTGATTAGCAAAAAAACAAAGAAAATAAAACAGGATCTAAAACAAGTAAAAGAAAAGACAAGATTTTATGTGGTCTACCACTAAAAGCTATGCCCCGGAGGTGAAGATGAAGACGGCTTCCACCATATCAAGGAGCAAGACACAGTGCAACCAAAAGAGAGAAAAAAATGCAATGAACCCAAAGAAGAACGAACGTCTTAGACAAAATCTCTCAAACAAAAGCCTCTCAAATTGTATCACATGAAATTATATATCTTCTACAAGGGAAGCCCAAGACCAATTCTCTCAAATCGTTTCACGTGAAACTATCGCTCATCCACAAGGGGCGCCCATGACCAGGCCTCTCAAAAACATCCCTATCAAACAAGAAAGAAACATGTGATCATTCTTCTAAATAAAGGTGGACAATACCTTTTGAGGTGGAAAAAAAAAAAAAAGGGATCCATCTCCATAAGAGCAACACAGTTATTCTTTACCAAAAAAAAAAAACACGGTTATTTGGGTCAGGATTATTTAGCTAAAGAGGACAGTCCAGGTAAATCATCCCTCCAAAAAAAAAAAAAGGAAAAAAGAAAAAAAGAGAGAAAAAACAGTCATCATCTCCGAAATAAAATCTTTTCAAAACATATGAGCCAATCCATATGTGTTTCTTGTTATAATAACTTCAATATGGACAAGGGTTAGGCACCAGGCATGGATACAAAGATTAGGACACTACAATTTCAAGAAGGCCATTATGTACCCACACACCAACCAGAGCGATGCCATTTTAAACTTGGGGCCAATTCACTGAGACCTTCTCACTTGGAGAGGCAGATGTCGTCCTTAAGTAAGCAGTACTTGTGTACCTTGCTCCTTAAACGTTATGCTCATTATATCACAGTGAAATGATTCAGCTACCACAGCAATATTTTGCCTTTCTAAGACTTAAATTGGAGAGAGTGTAACCTAACTAAAGAAATGGAAATTAGTAAAGAAAATAAAACGGTGTCGTTATATAATTATAATATGGAAGAAATCTAAGTTGGGATCACAAAAATGACTCGAGCACACTGTAGCAAAATTTGCTTGTGCAGATGAGTTATTGAAAATTGCTAAATTGTGAATTTGCAAAGCTTTATATTATTGTATAGAAGAATCAAAGGTAAAATTACAATGTTTTTATCAACAAACGACTTTTTAAGAGAATATCAGAGAGAATTCCAAAAGACTGTGAGTCCTCCTTACGGTAGAACCCCGTCTTAAACCATTTACTTTCCTTAATATCAGAATACAATCCCTTCAATTGCGGTGATATTACAACTGTCTTTCCTAAACAAGAATTCTGTACAGATCAACTAAATCAATTTAATAAATGAAAGATTTGCTGCCCAGATCAACTCTTTCTGACCCCACTGCCAGACGTGTATCCTTAACAGTTTTACCAAAAACAAGTATAAAACATGCATGAATACTTGCCAAGGCAATTGAAAATGGAATTCAGGTAAATTTAAAGCAAAAAAGCAAGGAGGAAATACATAATGCTAGACTGAGAATGTGTTCAACTTGCTAGGGTCTTAAACTTTAGCCACGCCATTGCATCACACTTTGGAGCCTTTTTTTTTTTTTATGACGTGGGTATCCCTGAGGTATTTGACCAACAAGACTAATCCCCCAGTTAGTGCTTGCTAAACCCACACAAAACTGACAGGACCGATCACACTTTGGAGCCTGCTTGTATAAGTGAAAACCCAAGAAAACAGTACATATTCTCAGACAAGCATTGCAGTTTTCCCCCAAACAAAAGGATCAAATGCGAAGCATGCACTTGTCCCAAACTATTTTCAATGCAGCAGAGAAATTTAAAGGAAAGTGACTAACAAAAGAGCCCATGAAAAGGGTAATCACACTTACTGAAACGCAGCAAGTCGTGCCAGCACACTAAATGGACACCAATGGAGAGAAAATGGCTGCAAAGAAGGAAGTAACTGATACGAATCAGACATATTACCATGCACAGATCCACCAAAACAGAGTAAGGCATTAGATGGCTATCACAACACTTCACTCTTTAGATGTATACTTCAGCCATAAAAGAACCAACTATGTCCTAACATAAGAAATTAAAAGGCTGCAGACAAAAGAACTGATACAAATCAAACATATCACCATGCACATATCCACCAAGAAAAAGGGCATAAGATGACTAGCACTACAGTTCACCCTTCAGATGTATAACCAAGAGTTCCAGCCATAAAAAATAAAAAATAAAAAAAAAATCCAACTACTTCCAAACATCAGAAATTGAAAGGTTGCAGACAAAGGATTGAAATAAGTAAGAACTGTCAGTGTCACATGTAAGGTCAGCATAATCCAAACATCAAGATTGCTAGCAAGTGTCTGTTCCACACATGCATAAGCTAATCACAATTCCACCAAAAAAAAAACATAAAATTGCAAGTGTTTAAGGGTGAAAACCAGCCAGTGCCATGCTTGGTCCCTAGTGTACCAAACCCAGATTCCTAGTGTACCAAACCCAGATTAAGTAACCAGGGACCCATACCCAAACTTAACCCAAACCAAGTCATGGACCTCAAGAATGAGCCTGCACCAAGAGCCAATCAAGGCCCAAATAACTATATACTGATGTGAAATGCTTATATACAATAAGGTACTCAGTATACATTTATTATACGCAATACATAATGAGCCTGGACACAGAGCCTGGCATCCAGTGGTTGTGTCATCAGGTATGAAATCCATAGACTCAAACCCAGACCCAAATTAAAAATGGGTCCAAATAATTTGGATCCTTACCTTTGAGTGGCGCTAAGTTTACTTGGACTAATAATCAACAGGACCCTATGATGAATTGGTTGGATCGATTCTTAGTGTCTCCGGACTAGTTGCATATCTTTCCAGATTGTATTCAAAGAACTTTAGCTTGTCCGATTTCTGATCATTGCCCAATTCTGTTGGAATCAGGTATTGAAGATTGGGGTCCTCCATTTCAATTTGAAATTATGTGGTTACATGAGAAGAACTTTTCCCAATGTGTCAAAGATTGGTGGGGGGAAGTCAAAGTGGGTGGATGAATGGTTTTCAATTGGCCCAAAAGTTAAAATATTTGAAAGGTAAAACGAAAAGTTGGCATAAGGAGGTTGTTGGTAACATTAATGAGAAGAAAAATCTCTTGCTTGGGGAGATTCAGAGCTTAGATATGAAAGAAGATGGTGGGGTTTTAGATTGTAATGAAAGGGAGAATAGAATTAAGCTGCAGAAGCAACTTTGCAGGTTGACTTTTCAAGAGGAAATTAAATGGAAGCAACGCTCAAGGAACAAATGGTTAAAAGAATGGGATCGTAACACTAGATTTTTTCATGCTACAGCTAGTGCTTGGCAACGTGTTAATCGGATCACTGCTATTGATTCTAGAGGAAGAATTTGGCAGAATAAATCAGATATAGCAAGGGAGATTATTCATTTTTTTCAACAACCTTATACTAATGAAAGAAGAGTTCAACCTCGGTTGGATGGTGCTACTTGCAAATGTCTCTCTTCTCAGAGTGCGTCTTCTCTAGAAGCTTCTTTCTCTAAAGAAGAGATTAAATCAGCTCTGTTTGGGATGGATGGTGATCGTGCGCCAAGCCCGGATGGTTTTCCTATAGTGTTTTTTCAACACTTTTGGAATTTGTTGATGGATGATATGCTTGTATTCTTCAATGAATTTCATTCTAATGGTGCAATAGCAAAGGAGTTGGGTGCTTCTTTCATTGCGTTGATCCCAAAGAAAGGAGGTGCCGTCTCGCTCAGGTATTTCAAACCGATCAGTTTGATTGGTAGCCTCTATAAGATCTTGGCAAAGGTTTTGGCTAATCGGCTTAGGAGAGTTCTTCCAGAGGTTATTTCAGATTTCCAAGGGGCTTTCGTCGATGGTCGACAAATATTAGATATTGTGTTTATTGCCCATGAACGTATTGATTCTTGTTTCAAGCAACATCGTACAGGTTTGATTTGCAAGTTGGATTTTGAGAAGGCTTACGATATGGTAGACTGGGGGTTTTTACAATATGTGAACGGCCGGATGGGCTTTGGGAAGAAGTGGAGTGGTTGGATTAATAACTGTGTTTCATCTGCCTATTTTTCTATATTGATTAATGGTTCTGCTAAGGGTCACTTTAAAAATTCTCGTGGATTAAGACAAGGAGATCCTCTTTCTCCTATGCTTTCTGTTTTAGTAGCCTAAGCTTTTAATGTTATAATGGAGAGAGTAAATTTACACAGGATAATAACAGGCTTTTCTACAAGTAGCTCTATCCATGAGGTAACACATTTGCAATTTGCAGATGGTACGGTTATATTTTGTGATGCTTCAATAGAGCAGGTTGATGCTGTGAAAAATATTTTACGATGGTTCCAGATGTTATCAGGTCTTAAGATTAACTGTGGAAAATGTGAACTTATTGGAATTCGTATAGAGAATACTCGTGTTCAGTTGCTGGCTACTGGTTTTGGCTGCAGAGTAGGGTGACTTATTTTCTTTGGAATGTTCACATTGATAAAAGAAAGTTTCGTTTGGTGAAATGGGAGGTTGTTTGTAAACCTACTGCTCATGGTGGGTTGGGTATTCGATCTATTAAGAGTATCAATAAATCGTTGATTGGTAAAATGATTGTGGAGGTTGGGTAATTCAGTTCAAGGGTTATTGAGAGAGATTATTGTGGATAAGTATACGGTGCAAAGGGAGGGGTGGTATATTCCGAATCTTTATTATAAGGCTTCAGGTGTTTGGAAGTCTGTGCTTTCAATTAAATATAAGGTTCATGATGGGAGAAAAATCCAATTCTGGCATAATGAATGGTGTGGTCAGTCTAGTTTAAAGAATTAGTATCCTTCTCTTTACAATTTGGATAGGCGTGCTTATGCTTTCATAGCTGATAATTATCAACTCTTAGGAGGTTCTGTTGTTTGGGATTTGCAGTTTCGTCGTGATTTGCAAGATATTGAAGTTACTGAGCTGAGTAACTTGCTTACTCCCTTGGAGATGAACTATCTTTCTGTTGATAGAATGGATAAAAGAATCTAGAACCTGATTCGAAGGGCTGTTTTTCAATCAAATCTTTGTATAAGGTTTTGATTAAGGCAAGGTGGAAGGGGCGCACAGCTTTTGGAATTCTCTTGCTTCTCCTAGAGTTTTGATTTTTTGTTGGGCGGCGAGATTGAGTAAAATCCTCACTATGGATCAGCTAAGACGAAGACATGTTATCATTGTTAATGGTTGCCCGATGTGCTTGAAGGCTGAAGAAACGTCCAATCACTTGTTGATTCATTGTTCCTTTGCGTATAAAGTTTGGACTGCTATTATCAGTAAATTTGGTACGAGTTGGGTTATGCCTAGAACTACTGAGTAACTTTTTGCTCAATGGAAGTATAGGGGTAATATGTCCAGTGCTAAAATTTCGTGGTGGTAATCTCTTTACGCTGGTATGTGGAAGATTTGGCTAGAAAGGAATAATAGAATTTTCAGAAGCAAAAGTAGATAAGTTGACGAGATAGTTCAATCTATTGTCTGGACGGTTTCGGAATGGGCGAGTAGGGCATCAGATTTTGTTGGGATTCCTATGGAAGATCTTCACAGATCATGGGCAGCTTGTTTTAATGGTGGAAGAAGCTCTAGACTGGTTCATACAGTTAATTGGCATTCTCCTCCAAAAGGTGTTTTGAAGCTGAATTTTGATGGTAGTTTTGTTCATCAAATTTGTATGGGAGGAATTGGTGGTGTTATCCGTGATTGGGAAGGGAAGGTTGTGAAGAATTTTTCAGGACCGATTAATTCGTTAGATGCAAACGGTGCTGAAATGTTTGCGTTGCTGGTGGGTTGCCATGAGTTGCAGAATTTGGGAGGTTATAATGCAATTATTGAAGGAGACACTTTTTCTTCTATTCAATGGGGCTCACGAAAAACTTCTTTTCCTTGGGGATTGACGGATTGGGTGGAGGAGGTGCAAGCTATTTCTTCTCAAATGAAATTTACTTTTCATCACATCTTTCGAGAAGCGAATGATATGGCGGATGCTCTTGCTAGGAAGGGGTCTTTCGTTTACACGTTTCATTTAATGTTTAACTTTTTGAGTTGTCAGTCTTCTTGTTTTTTCATCCGATGTTTTTTTTTCTTTTCTTGTTGTTTTCTTTCTCTTCTTAATAAAATTTACTGTTATAAAAAATAAAAAATAAATAAATTGGATCCTTTGGGGGCTCACTTATTTGGGCCCTATTTTCAGCCCTAGACCCAAATAATAATTTTAAAAAATAATACTATCATACACAAGAGGAAGCACTTTGCATTCACAATAATGAGAAGAAAAGAGAGAGCTTTTATTGAATTGCAAATGAGAGATTATAAGATATTTATAAAAGAGGGGATGAAAATCTTGCCTATTAAAGGCTCCAGATAGGCTTTTATTTCCCTTCATGCAATTGATTACAAGTCAATCTCTTGATGGAATTTTCTTTCCTCCCTTACATCAGTCAATTATTCTCAATTGATTGCATGTCAATCATTTCCCTAGATTTAAGATATATTATCTAGATCTAGGAAACCTTATCGGAAGGATACATACTTAGACAGTAAGTATAGAAGGGCTAATGGGCTGGCCATCCATAGTAAAGCCCAATGGATCAATCATCTATGGGCCAAGCCTAATAAGCTTGCCCATTATGTTTAGGCCCAATGGGCTGGCTGGCAATAAGCCTAATTTCTAAGCCTTCTTTTGTAGGTCCTGAGGTCCATGACTACATCAGCCCTAATGCAAGTCCAGCTGAACAAGCTGAAACTATTCAGTTCAGTCAAGACTCAAAATATCCCAACCGAATTGTTCATTGAAAAAATGTGGCCTACATGTTTGTTTCGGTCAGATGTCTGAACCAAACAGCTCATTTAAAAACTTTGGCCTACATTTAAGAGATATTGAGCTATTTTGGTCCGAGTTTCAGCCTATTGGGCCAAACAAGGACGTCACTGCAGAATAATCTAACTCTTTGACAAAACAGCCCTTTGTCGGGGCTGAATCTTAGGGCATAACTTTTTTTTGGCCCCACGAAAGGATCAGAAGTCTAAGTTAGAACAATATTGCATAAACATCATGCCATGAGCCATAACATGTGATGTGGCTTAATGATTCAGAACAACATTTTCAATTGATTTGGCATCCTCTAATAGAATGTTAATTTCAGAGAGACGCCATTAAACTGATATCTTATTTCATTGAAAAATTAAACTAAATGTACAGTACAACAACATTTAATAAAGGAGTTAACCGCTAAGTTATCCATCATAGGCATAACCTGCGCTAACGTTTGGTTAGCATGTTTCTCAAGGATCTCCAATGAGATGGCTTCCCCCGCATAGCGGATATACGGTTGCCAAAGAATCACGAAGGGAACAATACCACAGACGGAAAGTTCTACCGCAACAATGCAGGAGAATGACACCATTTCAAGTGCCAACTAAGTTAGACACGACCGAATAGGTCGGCCCTTCTTGTCTTTCTCGACGGTTGGTAACGATTTCTAGGTAAACATCATGCCATGAGCTATAACATGTGATGTGGCTTAATGATTCAGAACAACATTTTAAATTGATTTGGCATCCTCTAATAGAATGTTAATTTCAGAGAGACGCCATTAAACTGATATCTTATTCCATTGAAAAATTAAACTAAATGTACAGTACAACGACATTTAATGAAGGAGGTAATCATGGAAACTAAATCATCTAATCCCATCGAGGATCTTCTTAATCTTATCAGATGATCCATATCCTAGCTATATTTTAACACATCCTAACAACAATAGCTGGTCTAAGGTACTTAGGTACCTAAACCATAGAACCTCAGTACCACGCAGAGATGAAGGCACAAATCTGGCCAAGCAACAACTCAATTTGAGTGAAGGTCTGCTGGACAAACTACACCATTGTACTTTTTTTATTTTTTGAATTAAACACCATTGTACTTTTAAAGGTATGGTATCCTGAAATGAGGTGGATGTACTTATTCTGTTGCATGGTATACATGATGTTAGGCTCATTGGACAAGTTACTTAATAGGCAGCACAATAGGGATGGAAACGGTGTGGGTCGGGGTCGGGGTGTTTCCATACCTAGCCCGATTGACATACAACCCATACCAAACCTGCCCCGCCCTGTAAACTTATATTAATACCTGCCCCGACACAAAAAAAAAAACTGTCACCCCGCAAACCAGATTACTGCAGCCATCCACAACTCGGGGTGTGAACTTAGGATATGTGGGACAATTGCATTTCTTTCCCAGGGTCTGCGTGTGTGTGAGGATATAAAAAATTCTCCCCCACTTGCATGAACATTTCGCAAAAGCTTACGTGGTATTGTAACCCGAAGTCCGTGGTCATCAAATTTCATGTTACAACCCAGACGTTTAATCATATGTTGCCATTTTCACATGACATCATCAAACTATTGTGTTTCATTGAACTAAAGTATTCAGAGCATAGCAGCATCAGGTTATGTATTCCCCAAAACATGTTTAAGTTACAAATAGAAAAGGTGCATTAGTTACAACCCAAGGAGTAAAATGACCAACAAAGGCCAAATCTAAAAACCAACTAAGGCTGGGTAGTCCCTTGTGACAACCTCTCATGATACAGACTCCACCCCATTTGTAATAAATTGGGATGGGGCAAGACAGCAGACTGGGCATGGTGTTTGGTGATATATTCATATAATGAAATACTGCATTGAAAATACAAAAATATTACCATACTAATTTTATGAATATTCAAAATTTTAAACCAGGAACAATATGCACCTAAAAAAGTGAGAAATCATAACATTATAACATACCAGCGCAATCAGTCACATAAAATTTGAATTCAACTTAAATCCCAACTATCAACTGCATGAATTTCTAATTCAACTTAATTTCAACTAAATCAACCACACAAATCTTTCAGTTCAAATCAAATCCATATAAAAGTTGAAAAAACTCTCAGATCATGAAATCCTAACTCAATAAACCACATAAAAAATGGTTCCTAATTAATTTTAAGGGGCACAATTAAAATTTCTTAACTAATTAGCAAGATACATTTTAAGAAATAACTAATGGTGGGTATTATTTTAGATTTCAATGACTAATGAGGTTTGCAATTAATAGGTATAATCACCAATTGGGGTGGAAAGATGAAATCCGAACCCGCCCTGAACCCGTGACAGGTTTTCACCTAAATACCCAACTCGCCCCAAACCCAATGAAACCTCTACCAGACCCGCTTCTAATAGGACGGGCCGGGTAGGGTCCCATTTTGGCCCCACCCATAAGCACACTTATACCAAATTCTTGACATTTTGACATCATTTAATCCTGGAACTAGGCCCTCAAGATTGAAGTAGAAATAAGGCCTCTGGGTCAACACCTCGGGAAAGGGAGAAAACGCACATAATATGTGCTTCGAAATGGGCCTTAACAGAATTAATATTTACATCTTACAACTTCAAGCATATTCAATTTAGATCAATTAGTCACAGAAATTCAGTAAGCAGATCCAATTTTGTCACAAGATGGAAGCTACATGATGAGAAAAGTCATCCGCCAGGTAAGTCAGATGGCACATGCAACAAATAATAAGTGTTGTATGCACCAAACATAAGCTGACTCAGCCATACATGAAACAAACATGAGAAAGAAAAGGAGATAAGGATTAAAAAAAAAAAAAAATACAATTGAAGCTAAACAAGAGGCCACACCAAAGTGGGAAGCTGATAGTAATTATGGTGTGGATCCATGAAAATAACGATATCCACGATACATGATGATGAAATCAAAGCTTTACATAATATTTCAAATCTTGTATATTGTCTCCAAACAAACAAAAAACTTCGTTTTTACTTTTTATTTAATGAAACAAAAGATGTAAAGATAAGGTCTGTGTAACACTTCAATATTTAGTACTATCTTCACTTGTGCACAAAGGATCATATGCAGAATCACACTACTAAAATTTCCACAACCAACAAATTACTTAATCATTAAACAGGATAGAAATGAGTATATGAGATCACATTGTCATTTTACCATTTCAGGACGGCTGAGATCATTTAAGTCATCTTCAAGTGTCCAATCATCCATGTTAACTTCTCCACGATGACCATTTGCATAAAGCCATAGACCAGTCTCAACTTTTCGGCAGTTAGGACACTGCATCTCTCCTTTAGCATTGAATGCTGAACCAATACAATCTGGAGGGGGAAAAAATGAGAAACTTACCAAGGTGTCATACTCATAGTCCCAACAAAATCATTATTGCCCCATCATATTGTACCTAGGGCCCATGGACCAGCCTAGGCCATTAGGCCCAAGCGCAATCTCAGCTGCACTAAGGTGTATACAAGGAGGCCCAAGGTCCCTAATCACAGCTAATATAATATGGGTTTATTAGGCCTATAAAAAAATTTAATTTATTTAAACCCAAAGGACTCACCTATATTGACAACACCACTTAAAAATGGGTCCCACTTAATAAAGAATAATGGAGAATGTTCTCCTATGAGCAGACTGCACATGCAGTTTAGCTCCTTGGGGGCCACTTCTTCCCATCTACCTTCCTCCTACTGAAAGACATGTAAGTGGGCCCCACAAGCAGGACTGCATATTAGCAATATGCAGTCTGCTCGTAGGAGAAGATTGTTCAGTGAGTAATATAGAAAAGAGGATCAACCACTTTGAAACTTAGTGAATGTGATGGAATGAACCACTTCAACCCCATCCTATTTTATTTCTTTATTTCTCGTTCTCTCTCTTTCCTTTTTTAGCTTTAATGGTCGTAATTAAGTCTAGATACAACAGAACTTTTTTAAGGAGGAATTCTGCTTCTTCATTTAGATTGTTAAGATTTAGGAAGTACTCCACACAACTTGTACATGCATGTATGTTGGTGTGGGTGGGAATTGCTTCATTTGTGCAGCCATGTGGTGCAGATTGAATTACTCCAATTGTACATCCATATGGTCTATAAAAAGGGATCCAGCATGTAATTCAAGAATATATACTCAATTGAATAACATTATTCTTTCCCATTCTATGGTTGATGTACTGTAACCTTAGAGAAAACCCTAGATATGGTGTTGTGCTAAGCTAGGCATGAAGGTGCCTTGATTGGGAAATTCTCTCATCTAATCTGCTACATGAATTCATCATCATAAAAGACTATCCCATTTATCTGGAAGGCTTTGTCAGATCCACCTAACATCGACATCATTTTAATCATAATTTAAGACATGCACAAGATGAGAAAAGCAGGCACTAACATCAAACACCAGCTTGGCCCTGCTAGATTGGGTATATTGTGATGTGTACTTGTGTAGGATCATGTTTTTCTGCCTAAATCCCATTCATTCAAGTTTCAAGCACACCTTAAGAAATTTTTTATGAGGAATAAAGAATAAAGACATCCTGAGGATCATATATAATAATGAAAAAAATTACTACAGATAAGTGAAATATCAAAACAACAAAACCCTTTACACAACCCAGCGACTAAACCAAACCAAACCAAGCCTTTTCCAAACCAACCCAGCGACTATTCTAGAAAATTATAATAGTTTTTATTGTTAATGGTAACATGACGTCTGGAAAGCTTTAATGATATAATAATAACTAAATGCCTAAATAGGTAAATAAATTGATACCATAAAAAACCGAGAGGTCTTGTCGGACAAAACAATGAAAAGAGCTTTCTTTTCTGTTTTGTGTAAAATAATAAAAAAATTCATTAATAAAAATTACCAAGTACTTTAAAAAAAAATACTTTTAAAGTACAACATATGTAACCATTGAAAAAACAACTAATTAACTATGAACAATGCATATTTGAATCACAACCTTACCATGTGTCGCTAATGCAGACGCCTGATGGTATGGGCCACTTGGAAGATGGAGACTTGTGCAGGTCTACTAAAGCTTGTGCAAATCCTATGCTTTTCGGCAGTCTAATTAAATCTGATTTTCTATTTAATCGAGGTTTTTTTATTATTTCCTTATCTGCAAAAATTATAACTATTAATGGTTGAGATCATTTACTATATGAAGACTAGGATAGAACAAGGATCATTTTTAAGAACTCAAATATACAAACGTATAGCTTATGTCCAAACATTTATGAGAATGCTGGAACACTAACCATAGGTTTCTTCTTGGAGAATTTAATTTTATGTGAGGCACTTAGGGAGCAAGTCCCAAGGCATGTGGCCCTCTTAATTGTTACGTGAGAGACAGATAGAGGTTTTTGAGAGACAAAGACAGAGAGCAAGTCCCTACTTCTCATTGCATTGAGGCTTATCTTTATATAGTACAAGGCATGCCTAAAATGTACAAGGTTACAATCCATTGACCATCAATCCGATGACCTAAAAGGTATATACATAGAGTACAGCAAGGAGTTGCTCCTTTTATCTTGATTTATAGGGTAGACCCGACCCACCAGGTTGAGCATACCTTGGCACCCCCCTCCCTCCCCCCTCTCAAGTGCTTAATGGGAGAACGTGAGCATTGAGAGCCTAGATACCAAGTGCAAAAAACGCGTTGTTGAATGACTTTGAAGAAATCTGCAGCTTGGTCAGCAGAAGGAATGAAGAAAAGATGTAGTCTCTTGCCGACCATGATGCTAAACGAAGTGGCAGTTAACCTCAATATGCTTAGTCTGTTCATGCAAAACATCATTGAAAGCCAGTTTTTTGGCACTTTCACTGTCCGAATAGAGCGGAGTTGGGCTGGAGATTGGAACTCCTAAATCACAGAGCAGCCAACGAAGCCAATGATTTCTACAGTTGTGTGCAATAGTGCTCAATATTCAGATTCCACCGATGATTGAGAAACAATTTCTTGTTTTCGCTTTCACAAGATATAAGAGAAAATCCAAGAAATTTTGAGAATCCTGTCATGGACTTACAGCCCTTGACATCATCAACCCAATCAGAGTCAAAATAGCCATGTTAGTAACCAGAAACACCAAAAGCTCGAGTTGTTACTTGTTAGTGAACGACAAAACAATGTATATCAAAGGGTCCTAATAGCCCCCCTCATGTGTGGGACTCCGCACATGGACAGAAACACGTCAAACAACCATACGTAGACAGAGACACATCCCTAGGGATTCGAACACACGACCCCCGGTTCCGATACCATGTTAGTAACCAGAAATACTCAAAGCTTAAGGAAACTTAATATGATATCAGAGCCAACCGCTCGTGAGTTCGAATCCCAGGAGAACCAACTTGTCGTATAAAAAAAAAAATGTGTTACCAAAAGTGCGCTAACCGGGTTCCACTTGAGGGGGAGTGTTGAGGAGTAGGTTCCACCCGAGGTGGAGTATTGAAAAGTATTTATGCTGCCTCTACTAATACCTCCAGGTTTTGGTAGGAATGGTTAGCTAAGGAAACTTAATAAGCCAGTCCAAGATAGACAACTATTTGAATGTTTGAGAAGAGCTCTATTGGCGGTGACTTGCAAGTATCGTAAGATACAAAGAACAGCAGCCAAATATCTGGTCTGGTGTAGTAAGCATGCAAACTGGCACGATACGGCCCAATTGTGCCTAAGCTAGTAAGGCCTCAGCCCAACATGACCTGCATGCACAGCCACGGGCCGGTGTGGGGTGTGCCAGCCCATGGACTAGAAAAGGTACCATTGCTAGAGTCAATCCAGTGAGAGGGGAACACGTGGAGTTTAGGAGAAGGACAAGAGCCTTGGAAATATGGGAGAATCCCCACGATGCATGCCAACAATGTGACAATAACAGATATTCATATTTCCATGGAGTTGGGATTAATCACATGTTTTCTTAAACAAGCCTCAATCAATATGGATCCTTTTTTAGTGGCTATATTAGTGGAAAGAACCATCGAAAAAGGATATTTACATTCATAACTGTGCATAAATGGTAATAAAAATGTGTTACTTGCAATACTCCACCTTTAATGGCATTAATTTCATTGGGTTGAAGGGTTCAGATTCAGCTCACCAAAAATGAAAATCATATTTTCCCAATGCTAATAAGTATTACCCATTTAAGCAAGGGTAATGACTTTGATTACCATCTTTGGAAAGCCGAGCCGGGCTAGGCAGAGCCACAAGCCTGGGGTACCCTAGCCCAACACAGCCTAAGTTGCAATGGGCCATGCCTCAGCTGGGCCACGGCAAGTAGCAACTTGGACTGTGTTAGGCTAGGGTGCCCCAGGCTCGTGACTCGGCCTGGCCCGGCTTTCCGAAGATGGTAATGCCCGAGGCAAGCCACAGCACGTTGGCCGGCGGGCAGGGCCTTGGTGGGGCAGCCCAAGTTGCATCCCTTGGTGATAGTGAGATAATCCAAGCTCCCAACAACGAGATAAACTAGGCTCCCAATAACTTCCCGATATCAAGTAGGATCTTGACAAAGGTCACCATCTCTTGTTCAAAGTTTCAAGTTATGTTCAATGGGAGTAGAGACAAGCTTGGTGTCACTTAAACCTGCTCTCTGGATCACGTCATTACAATACTTCTTTTGAGAGAGAAGATATACTTCTAGAGAATAAGCAACTTCAATCCCTAAGAAGTATCGAAGATGACCAAGTTCTTTCATTTCAAATTGGTTATGTAGAAATCTCTTAAGATTTTGTATACCCCTTGGATCGACACAGGTAATAATCTATCGTCAACATATAGCAAGAGAAATACACAACCAAAATAAGAATTAAATGTGAAGAGAAAATTATCATGATCACTTTGTTTGAATCCCAAAC
Source organism: Camphora micrantha (assembly GCA_003546025.1). Classification (NCBI taxonomy): domain Eukaryota; kingdom Viridiplantae; phylum Streptophyta; class Magnoliopsida; order Laurales; family Lauraceae; genus Camphora; species Camphora micrantha. The sequence continues at coordinate 27,061,375 of QPKB01000011.1, forward strand.
TAAGAACACAAGTGTTGAAACAATCAAACAAGCTCACGGAGCTTGTTTGGGGCCATAGAGGGTACGGTTGAGTTGATGTGCATGATGTGTTGGCCGAACAAGTCCAGGAGGGGGTTGCATACAAATTTCTTCTGTAAGAAATCCATTTAGAAAAGCATTTTGGATATCAAGTTGATAGAGAGGCCAATGTTGAATGGCCGCAACAGAGATAAAAGCCCGGACTGTTGTAATCTTTGCAACATGAGCGAAGGTCTCTTCATAATCAATCCCATACTCTTGATTGTATCCCTTGGCTGCGACACGGGCTTTATAATGATCAATAGAGCCATCAGATTTAGTTTTGATCTTAAAAATCAATATGCACCCAAATCAGTTTAAACTGTATGCAGCGAACATAACTGAAACTGGAGGCTCTCTAATTGCTCCGGCAAACCTTTCATTAAAGATACGGGCCATGGTAGATGAACGTATGCAACAATTGCTTTTAGTGACTCCAAGTTCATTGACTCCTCCTTCTGCTACTAGTTCTGCTATGACAAGCTCTGGCCCTTCAAGTAATACAAATTTTCCATGGATTTTTTATTCTGGGGCTTCGTATCATATGACCTGTGATTCATCTCTTTTTGAGTTGATTGTCACTCTCCCTTTACTAAGATGTCTATACAAATTGTTGATGGTACTCCTTTCTCGGTAACAACCAGTGGATCAATTTCAAATAAATTGCTTCCTTTATCCAATTTTTATGTGTCCCAAATCTTTCCATCAACTTAATTTCAATTAGTCAATTGACAGTACATTGTCTCATTTTCCTCTACTTGTTGCTCTGTACAGAATCATTGCATCGGGAAGCAAATTGGGACAGGTCTTAGGCACGGAGGGCTCTATTTCCTTACTTCTCTACATCTTTTTCTCACCCGCTCATTGGTGGCTTTGGTTTCCTCCGCATCTTCTTTCAACTTATGACACTCTTGCTCAGGGCATTTGCCTTTAAATAAAATAAAACTGTTACTTTCTAAAAGTAGTCTTGAAGATAGTTTTGTAACAGGCGTTTCTTACTGTTTTGGTTGTAAACTTGGGAAACAACATGCTTTGCCTCTTAACACTAGTAACACTGTCACTCATGCACCTTTTGAGTCAATTCATTTTGATAATTGGAGGCCTGCTTCATAGCCTACAAAAGTTTGTTCTTTATATTATGTTGTTTTCATTGATGATTTTACTTGTTACACTTGGCTTTATTTGATGATACATAGATCTGAATTTTGTCCATATATGCTGATTTTACCAACATGGTTTTCACTTAGTTTGAAAAGCAGATTAAAATATTTAGGTCAGACTCCAGAGGAGAATGCCTTTCTCACAAATTCAGGTCCTTATTAGTTATTAGCTGTTCAAGGTATCCTACCTCAGCTATCTTGTTCGGCAAAACCCCAACAAAATGGTGATACTGAAAGGAAGCACAGGCATATTATTGAAATTGCCCACTCATTAATTTCTTCCTCTCACATTCCCTTAGCCTTCTGAGGAGAATCAGTTTTAACTGCCATTTATTCGATCAATAGAAGTCCTTCCGCTGTGTTATTTTCAAGCAAAGCAGAATCAGAAGGGAAGCAGTGGAATTATTCTCAACCAATTAAAACAGGAAGTGCCAAACCAAAGGAAGGCGACAATCTTCCAATATATTCCTATGGGACAGAGAAGGACAGAGACGGTATAGGCTCTGTTACCAAGTTACGTGATAGATAGGGAGAGGTTTTTGAGAGAAAAGGCTACTTCTCATTGCATTGAGACTATCTCTATATAATACAAGACTTGCCTAAAATGCAAAAGATTACAATCCACTGACTATCGATCTGATGGCCTAAAAGGTATATACATAGATACAATAGATAGAGTACAGCAAGGAGTATCTCCTTTTATCTTGATTCATAGGGTTGACCCATATCTTGACATTACTATCTCCTCTTCTTGATTTTACCGCTGCTAGTATCATTCTTCTTTTTGCAGGTAGATGCATGTGATTGTTGCTGAATCATTGTAGATCAAAATCCATTTCAGGTAAGCACAACAATTTGATTTTCTAATTTCTTTTCTTCTTGATTTGGGTTAATTGATTGTTATCAAGCAACTAAAACTGCTTTGTGTTTTTAGTTGAACTTTCAATCTCATTCTCCACTGTTGTTGATCTAATATACTTGTTGGGTTTTTATAACTCGCTAGAAATAACAAGCTCTGGGCTGAAATTTAGAGTTAAATAATCCAGGTTATAGGCTTAAATCAGATTGACCTGAACAAATCTGAATTGAGTTCAGATTGGAACTCAGCCAATCAGCCTACATTGGATACAAACAAGAAGAAGTTGAAAATTGTCAAATTGTTAAATATAGGCACCTTAAACTGCAGTGTTAACTTTGACAATCTTGTTTGTTTCCTTACATCAAAGATGGCAAAATCCAAATCCAAAACTGTAGGTATTACATTGTCAAGCACCACAATGAAGCCATGGTAGTTTAGTACAATGGAGCCAATTGCAGGATGATCAATTTTCATCCATGAACAGGAAGAACTTTCTCTACAATTACCAAAACCAGCACTGGGACTTCTTTAAGGCTGTCAAATCCTACCACTTCTTTTTTTAAATAAAAGGTTAGTACTCACACACTCACCCAACTCCCTCCCCATCACTGCTAAAGCCAGGGATTGATCCCTGTTTGTTTATGTGGAAGGGAGAAGCCTCACCAACTCAGCAACCAGTGGACTGGCACTGGTATTTGATACAAAACACTACTATTTGATTCAAAATTCCATCTTTTCAAACAAAACCCAGTACTGCAAAAGCTACAGCAATGCAGAAAATACTCTCTCTCTCTCTCTCTCTCTCTCTCTCTCTCTCTCTCTCTCTCTCTCTCTCTCTCTCTCTCTCTCTCTCTCTCTATATATATATATATATATATATATATATAAACACAAACAAAGACACACCCACATCTCAATAACCCAATCCATACACGAATCTATATCCATGAAACAAAATTCCATCTTCCCAAAACCCAGTGCTGCAAAGCCTACAACAAGCAGAAAAATCTAAACTTTCAAAAAAAAAAAAAAAAAACACATCTCAATAACCCCAACTGTCTCAATAACAAACCCATAAAATAAATCTCCTTACCCAGATGAAATTCATGTCCGCATTGCAGCTTCACCTTTGTTCGTTCCCCATCATCACTGATCACCTCGAGACAGATCGAGCAAGAAACTACGATCGAAGTCCCCTGTGCTCCGCTGTTTTCAAATGGGGTTGCCTCTCTTGAAGACATGTCTCCTTTCAATCAAAACCTGAAATGGAATCACAGCTAAAAGCTTAGAAATCGAGGCTATCCGACAGCAATTGCAGGGAACCAGAAACCCGGAGAAATCGAAGGTCCTCGATGGAAGAGACGGAAGAACAGCAGAGGGGTTTGGGTCGGGACGGGGAAGGATTTAGAGCGTGTCGCTTCTCCCTTTTTCCGACCCGTCATTTGCATGCGGCCCCTATTTCGGGAATGAAGAGATGACTGCTGATGTACCAGGACAAAGTGCAGGCAATAGTCACGTTGTTCTCATTATTATCATCTTATCACTCTCTCTCTCTTTCTCTCTCTCTGTAGATTTATGAGATTTTCAACAGTTTTGATTTTGTTATGGATATAAAGGGAAAGTGACATGACAAATAAATTTAATTTATTCAATAATTCAAAGTAGCCAGCAAATAAATCATCCCCATATGTCATCACGTTGTGAGATTTAAGTTTAGATTTTGCTTAGGCTATTAATGGGAAATGATGTGAAGAATAAATTAGTTTTTTTCAATAATTAAAAGTATCTAGGTGTCTCGTGTCTTATTTCAAAAAAAGACATGAAGATTTGAATTTTCAATTGAGGATTTAAGTTTTGCAGCTTTCTCATATTCGTATTTTCTCGGGTAAAATTGGCCTAGGACCACAATTTGGCTAGTTGGCTTTTCAAACGAGAGGTACCTTAATCCTGAAGAGTAGTTCAGTTAGCTTAGGACCTCGGTTTGCTCTAAGAAGCTTAGGGTTTGAAATTGTACTACTATAGTAAGGCCATAGGGGATTTACCCAGCTCTCCTCTGGATCGGTCGGAATTAGTCTGGCCCAAAGGATTTGAACACCCTTTGTTATGAAAAAAACAAAACAAAAGGGGACTTCAATCATTTTTATATTTCATTCTAACTCCAACTTAGCCCTCGAATCACTACATGTCAAAAATAACAATTTTATTAAAAAAAGTTGTCATAATAAAACCAAGGGCAAAACTATCATGCAACGTCGCTGCGTGGTAGTATGATGCAGCACCCAGGTTAAAGCATAGGTGGGGACCACATTTGGAAAATCCAAACCTCTTGTTAGTCCTAGTACCATTCATGGTACAAAATATCGGCTGATACCGGTTCATATCGGCCGATATGAACCGGTATCGACCCATACCGGTCCGATATTTTGGTGAGATATCGGTCTCGGTACTGCAGACCAAAATATCGCCAAAATATCGATCCATCTCGGCCGATATTTTAAAAATATCGGTTTAACCGATATCGGTCCATCTCGGTCAAAATATCGGCCAATATAAAATAATGGAAAAAAGACCCCTAAATTTTCGCTTTTTCTCTCATTCTTCCCCCATATTCTTCCTCTCCACTCATCTCTTTAGAACAACCCCGCCTCCTTAGCTCATTCTCTTGCACATTTCCAACACTATTTCTTGAAGAAATCATTTTATATTGATAAGAAAATCACTACACTCCCTTATTTTAACTATTATGTATTCTTTAACAATCCATACCGAATAAATGATGATGATGATGTTATCTAGCCTGGGCGACACTCCACTTGGAATTAGGCTGTCATGCTCATCGATCTCTCTCTCTAGTCTCTTCTAATTTCATGTAAACCATAAACCTTTTGATGTCTAAGTGCTTTTTAATTTATTTATCTCATTATCATGTTTCAGATTTTAATATTTTATCTTCATGGTCTTGGATTTCACAATTTATTTTATGATTGAGTTAGTATTAAATGATATTTAGATATCTTATCTTTATTTTCTTATATTTTACACTAATAAATTGACCATGAGCATCAATAATGGTTGCATTATATGAAATACTAGAGAAGACAGCGAACTGCGACACAGATAGGACTTATAACTTAAGGTGACCGAGATTTTGATTTATTGTTGTTACTAATGCAAAAAAATATTGTTTTCCAGTATTTTCTAATATTCTGGATTTTTTGGATGATTTTTGTGAATTTTTTTGGATTAAAAAAAATTCACACCGCGACGACCGCAACGGACCGATATCCGCGACTGATACCGATATCGTATCGGTTTTTCGGCCCGACCGATACCGCGACCGAGACCGAGATTTTAAACCATGGTACCATTATGGTGATCAAATGTTGGATTATCATTCAAATTAGTGAGATGGCCACCGTTGGATCAACTAAACTTGAAATCTGTGATTAACTTTCTTTATTTTCCTCTTTTTAAAGAGCAAAAATGGAAGGAGCCTCTTTGTGTGAAATCTGGTGGCCAATCCATCGGTAAGCCTACTGAAATAGATTTTGAATTTTTAGATGTAGAGTACAACAATGGGGCCTTTGGGCAGTGAAATGGTTTGGATTTTCCAAATGTGGCCCCCACCCATGATTTTAGCCTGGGTGCTGCATCATACTACCATGCAGCATAGTTCTGCCCTGAAACCAAATATGTTTCTTCATAAAAATGGCACAAACACCCATGGATTACATGTTTGTCTAAGCAACATTAAACTCACTAAAGCCTAAAAGCCCAATCAAAATTGTCATGAAATCAAATCCAAAACCTGCAAATCAAGAAAACCCCAATCCTCTAAAGACCTGGAAAAAGGAAAATGATCAGACACAAGAGAAGGTTCGGGGCGAAACTTATGGGAGAATTAGATGAATTGGCAGGCTCGAGCCTGGTCTATAGTGGGTCGGGCTTGGTCCTTGGACTATAGTACTCTGGCCAAACTCGATTTTTTAATCTAGGCTCATTTAATGGATGGGATAGGCTTGGATTCAGTTGTAGAAAGCCCGAACCCGGCCCACCTAAATATAATAATAGTGGGGCAAAAAGAAAGTATGAGGGATTTGAACATTTACAATCAACACGTGTATATATTACATGACCAAACCAGCCGAGCTACGCTTGAGATGGTATAAGCTACATGTTTTATAAATCGAAAACCTAACTCAATCGAGCTATACTTAGGCTTTATAGGTAAGCCGGCTTGGGCCAGCTAGTTATGGGCCAATTCAGGCCTGGGCTAGACTTGGGCCTACGATTTAAAAGCTAAGCCAGGCTAGATATTCCTTAGCCTCGCCCAACTCGTCCCATGAACACCCCTTTTGTCGAGGTAGCGTCCGATCATGTTGTGACACACTTATTCACTTATTGAAGTCCCTTTCCGTTTGAAAAGCCCTAAAGGGGCATTCTCGTCAAATTTAAAAAATATGTGCCGTAAAATACCAATTCTACCCGATTTTCCTTGAAAAGAATGTAACAAAATTTAAACCCTAATTTGAAAACTTTCAATTTTCATTAGGGCTGTCGATCGTGTCGTGTTAACGAATTCGGGTTATAAGTTAACGAATTCAAGTTAAAATCACCTCAACCCGTATACGACCCGTTAACTTAATGGGTCAAAAAATCAAACCCAAACACTACCCGTTCATTTAAGGGGTTACACGACCCAACCTATTAACCCGTTAAGTAATTAAGTCATTTCGAAAATTAAAAGAAAATCCATACAAAAATATATAAGGAGAAAAATATATAAGCCACACGAAAATGTAAGTGAGGATCTCAAATGGATCTCACCTAAAACCCCATTATAAAATAATAAATCTCAAATTCTTCTTTATGAATATAAATTAATTCTAGCTACACTTAGACTTAAAAAATTTTAACAGATTAAGCGGGTTGTTAACGAGTTACTAGTTTAATTCGTACACGACTCGTTAACTTAACGTGTTAACGGGTTTGACCTGTTAACGACCCGAACCCATTAAGAGCCCATCTAAACCCGTTAATATCGCGTGGGTTCGTATCGTATTAATGGGACGTGTGGCATTTTTACAGCCTTAGTTCTCATGTCCTTTTTAAAACTAGGACAAGAATTTAGTGCCTTTTTTTAGTGAGAAATTTCCTTTTTTGCAATAGTATCAAATTTTTTTCCATGCTATTTTCAATTTCGGTGATATTTAAAATCATGTGCACAACTCATGTTAGAAAGCATGTGGCTCACCTGGCATGAGACTAGTTGGTTAATTTCAAGGATTATGAGTTCATATAGGAGTTAAACTTGTATTAGAGAGCAATGTGGATGCATCTAATTCTTGTAATTTATCATCCCAATTCCCATCCTAGTAGGAGATGTAGAGCTTCTTGGTGGAAAAGGCTTCATCAGGATTATTATTTTTAAAAAAATTATAAATTTCTTCAACGATCATCCAGTAGATCGAGAATTTTTAAGGATGTTTGCAATAGAGTACCATCATTGAAATATACAAAAACATGCAGTAAAAACGATGTCAGCCCCATCATCTATGGCCCTTGTTTCGGGGAAAATGAACGGATGAGTCTTGATGTATCAGGACAAGGAGCAGTCAATAGTCATGTTGTTTGTAATTAATATCATCTTTATCACTCTCATAATATGTTAAGGACATATTCAAGTTTAGATTGTTGTTTGTGATTAACATCATCCTTATCACTCTCATGATATTTTAAGGACATATTCGAGTTTAGATTGTTGTTTGTGATTAATATCATCCTTATCTCTCATAATATTTTAAGGACATATTCAAGTTTAGATTGTTGTTTGTAATTAATATCATCCTTATCACTCTCATGATATTTTAAGGACATATTCAAGTTTAGATTGTTGTTTGTAATTAATATCATCCTTATCACTGTCATGATATTTTAAGGACATATTCAAGTTTAGATTGTTGTTTGTAATTATTATCATCCTTATCACTCTCATGATATTTTAAGGACATATTCAAGTTTAGATTTTGTCTAGGATATTAACGAAAAAAGTTGTGAAAAACAAATTAACTTTTTGAATAATTTAAAGTGTCTAACAAAAAGATCATTTGTCATCTTCTTGTGAACTTTTAAGGGTAGCTTCAAGCTTAGATTTTGTTTTGGATATTAAGGGACAATGAAGTGAAAAAATAAATTAATTCCTCGATAATCAAAAGTATCTAATTGTCTTATTAGAAAAAAAAAAAGGATACGAGAGTTCAAACTTTTCAAATTAGGGTTTAGATTTTGCAACTATCTTTTAAACAAAGACAACCAGGCAGAATATGTGTTTTCTGGCAAGTATTTTTTTAAAACAAAAGGAATGCCCTTTTCTGGCATGCATTCTCATCATTTTTTTAAGAGAGAACTACAAAAAAAAAAAAAGGACCCTGGATGGCCATTAACCAAAAAATAAGTCACTAGTTAATATTGTACGGAAGTAGTTCCCTGTGACCACTTTCGTTTTTTTATTAAAGATTTTAATGTGTGACAACATCGTCGCTTAATATTCCATTTAAACGTGTAACGACGTCGTCGTTTAATCGCTGAAACCCCATTTTCCCCTTATTCCCTCATCGCTTTCTCCCTTTCTCTGGCGGTTTCCTTTCGCCCTTTCCCCCTTTCTTAGTCTAATTCTTTCTTTCTAACCCATGGCCTTATTCACATTTGAATGGGATATTAGAGTAGGATGGGATCTCAATTTGCAGAAGCTGGGTGGCTGTGGTGTCTGCGTGTGGTGGGGAATATGAACGCTGGGTGGGGGTAAGGAGGGGCGCCTTATCATAAGAGATCAGGTGGATGCCATATGCATAATTTCTCTTATGATATATTCTTGATAATAATAATAATAAAAAAAAAAGAGAACAAAATGTAGCTAGTTTTTGCTTACTTTTCTCTCAGCTTATCATTTGTTAATTATAATCTATTCTCCCACTTCATATTCATTGCATCTGCTTTTGCTCTTCCTCATTTATTGATGGATATTTAAGACATTTGAATGTGATTCACTGTTTTATTTCTTCCCCTTTATTAGTCTTAAGAAAGGGGGAAAGGAAACCGCTAGAGAAAGAGAGAAAATGATGGGAGGAAGAAGGAGAAAATGGGAAAAATGAGGTTTCAGGTGATTAAGTGACGACGTCGTCATATATTTAAATGAGATATTAAACGACGACGTCGTCATACGTTTAAATCTTTAATAAAAAAAAAAAGGAAGTGGTCACAGAGAACCACTTCCTTGCAATATTGACTAGTGGCCTGTTTTTTTGTTAGTGACCAACTAGGATCCTTTTTTTTTTTTTTTTTGGTAGTTTTCTCTTTCTTTTTTTTTTTTTAATGTGTGCTGAAATAAACCAATTATGGCCAGTTGTCCCGATGTGAAAGAAAGTTGCAAAACTGAGAATCTAATTTAAAAATTTTGAGTTACCATGTCCTTTTTTAAATAAGCCAAAAACATAGGGCATTTTTTCAAAGTTTTCCTTTTTTACTAACAATGTCGTGTTTTATCTTGATATTTTCTACTTTAATGATTTTTTAAAATCATGTGCACAACTCATGTTAGAAATTATATGGCCCGTCTAGAATGGGACCTACGTCAAATTAGGCAATCGGCTACTTCCAAGGATTATTAGTTCACCTAGTAATTAATCTCTTATTAGAGAGTCTTGTGGAGACATCTAAAATCAGTTGGATATGGACCCATAAAAGGGTAGGTTTGTGTATGGAGCGAGGAAGGAGCTTCCAAACTCTGTCTGCGAAAGTCCACTGACATCCCTATGTATAATCTTCTAGCTCCAGAAGAGGGAGGTATCGTTAATCGTGGTCCTGACCACTAGGCCAACCCCTTGGAGTTTGTTCTCTGTGTTGAACTTCTTTCTTTTATGCAATTATGTACCATCATAGTATCTTACAATTATATTGCATTTGTTTTTAATTTACTTTAAAGTAAGGGTTAAAATAGGTTCCGACTGATCAGAGTTCATGGGGTACTTGACTAATTTAAACCGAGACGAAAATAACTATCGATCTGAATTCTGAACTTGGTAGAATTTAAACTTTCATTTCCATGGACATCAAGTGTGGGTTGTGGACAATTTAAATCACGAGATTTACAATTTTTGATGCAATAATTAATACAAATAGTAGGAAAGTGCGGATGGAATCCCACCCTTTTAAGACTTGAGAGATGTTTGTGATGAGAAGTTTGCGGTGGAAGGAGGAGAGACAAAGCGCCGGATTGCTGTAGGTGTTTGGTGTAGTGGCGAAATGTCCAGATTCTCCACTTCTTTGTGCTTCAATTCTGCAATGGCGTGGATCCGCGCTTCCCACCTAGAGTGGTAGGAAATCAATTCCACGGAAGAGGAAACGAACGGTTTTCTTCCGCGGCGTTTACCAAATAAAACCTTCAAGGGCACTACTATATGAGATTCTCATTTTTATGATTCTTACTTCAATCCCATTGGATGTGGAAATCCTCAACTGAAATGGGACGATGTAAAATCCTCAAACATACAGATTCTTTACCATTATCAATCACGACCCAAAGAATCCTCAGCGATAAAAATCCTTAACAAGGAAAGCCATGTTCCAAGGGCATTGAGGAATCCTTAAATATGGATTTCTCATTTATTATCAAATGCGATCCAAAATCTTCTTATGATACTTTTTTATAGTATATAAAATTCCACACTAAACAATATTGGACCCACACATGAAAAAAAAAAAAAAAAAAAAAAAATCACATTTTCATGTGAAATGTTGACAAACAAACATGCCCTAAGGGGAGCCCTGACGGACATGGACTGTCTACTTCACATGAAGTAGCTTTTCACCTGTCCAACCTTTTGGATGTAGGATTTTTTTTTTTTTTTTTCAATTATGCTTAGGGTATTTTAAATATAGACTTAAGCACTAACTTGCATCTTAGATAGTTCTGGGTCTACCTTTTGTATGTACTCTCATACTTGTTCATCTGCATTGACATTATTTTAGGTTAACACATCCTTTGTATAATTGCTCTTGCATTCCTTTTATTATGGACTTGAGCTTTCCATGCATAGTCCTCCTCTCCAATGAATTCCTTCGCATTTGAGAAAACATAGAAGCTATGGATATATGATATATCTAGTCTGGGTATAGGAAATGAAGCCTAAACTCGATCACAATTTGATCTGTATTTGGATATGGAGAATTTTCAAATAAAGCCTTAAGTTTTAAAACTTTTCAAATTAGTTGCTAAATTTTTAGGAAGTTTTCAACTAAGGTCATTCACCCATTTAAAGCTATTTCCCAGCAATTTTTTCCCTCAAGGGTTTAAATTACCCAAATTATCTTTCATTGAAATAAACTCCTCTTCCACTTCCTTTATATTCTCTTTATTTTCCTCACCGACATCCTTATAGTGATCAGGGTCAACTGGCATATTTATATCGATCGATTGAATGTAGTGGCTACTAGAACCATATCATAACTTTATATGAAGGGTACTTTTGGTATTTTGAATAATTGAGAAAAAAATCATCAAAAATACTATTAAATGGCCGTATGTTCTTAATTTAAAACTTACTGACAAACTTAGGGACTAATTTGAAACGTTTTGAAACTTGTGCCCTTTTTTGAAATATAGCAAAAACTTGAGGCTTGATTTGAAATTCTCCCTTTTGATATTTAAGCCCAAACCTTAATAGTCTAAACTTGATTCCAGTTTCACGTGGATATCAAAATTTAAATCCAAACTCAGCCCAAACCAAGCAAGTCAGACCCAAATTTCAATTATGGTTGGGTCGGGTCAGGAATAACATTTATTTAGTCAAGTTTGAGGCTAAACTTAAGCCCGCCTTAACTCACAATCATCCCATTTAGTGCCCGACACTACCCATACCAGTTTTACAATTTATGATGCCAAATCCTCCCTATGACAATATGGATAAAGTTAAATTTAATACTATATTAAAAAAAAATTAAATAAAAAAAATTATAATACGTGAACTATTATAATATATTAAAACAGAAGGTTATGAATCCAATTTTGACTGTACTTTCTATTTTGATTGGAAATTAGTTTTAGTTTTTACAACTCCTAACATACTCTCCCTCCAATTTCCACTAATATACTTTCCCCACTTATGGACTCTTATCTTCACCGTTGCTAGTATATATTATGTTATACTCCCATCATAACCCACTTGGGAGTTTGTATTGGAGAAGGGGCATAAGGTATGGATTTGCTCCCCATGTGTTGTGTTTAGAAGAAGCCCTAGATTTCCCTAGTGCGTGTCTGCATGGGTTTTGTGGGCGTCACTCGGGAGATTAGTTCTACTAGGTCAAACACCTTAGCGATACCCATGTCATGAAAAAAAGCTAAAACGGAGACCCTTTTCACTTTTTCAAAGAAATATAAACTTGCATAATCCATTACAAATTATGTAAAATATTTATGAAACAACGCAAAGCTTCAAAAACCTTAACCCCACCTCAAAGCTTACTTGGGTCAAAATTTGCAAATTTATACCCATCTCAAATATTAAAGACGTCACAACTAAACCTTTGTCTAATAGAAGAAGACCAAGGTGGACGAGCCACGGATTTGACTTAGGGCGAGCCACGGATTTGACTTACACGTTGCCATCCTATCCATAGTTGTTAATTCTGTTTCGGTTGAACATCCAAGATGGAATATTTCAGTATTTTAGGATTTTCAGCAAAAAAAAATAATTTAGAATAACTTTTTGGAATAATAATAACAATTTTTTTTAAATATATGTATATAATAGAAAAATAAAAATAAAAAATAAATTATGCATGTGTTCTTGATATGAATATTGAGAAAAAAAAAAGTGAGAATTGTCCTAGAAATCGAAATGGATCGAAATGAACAACCGAAATGGACTGGAATTCAAACTGAATTATTTTTGCCCATATTCCACTTTGGCAGAAGGACCAAAATGAAAAATCTCAACCGAAATAAAACGGAATTGACTACTATGATCCTATCTCCTAGGTTAGGCACAGTCGAGATCCTCTAAGGCTAATTTAAAGAAATTGAATTAAAAGAACATAACACTAAAGTACAGTACCTTTTACTTGAAAATCCAAGTCAATATATTAGCATTTCAAAATTTCATTTTAATAAGAGTTGTTACACTCGTGCTCAAATATTTCGAAAGATATTGGAAATTTTAATTTCCAAAATTTAATTTTGGAAATGCCTAAGAAATTAGAAATATATTTCATTCGAACGGCTAAGATTTTCACTACGTATTTGGATGTATGGTGAATTGAAATATACTGAGGTGAAACATCAAATCAAGAGAGAATAAAATATAAGGTGTTATCATGGGATCCGGACTCTAGTCAGGCAAGCGAACGTGTGCGTATGCACTTTTTCTATTTTTATTCATCTCCGCTTTAATTTAGAGCCAAACCCTCGGCTATAAATAGACATCTCGCACGCCTTTTCTGACCCCTCTCGCGCACTCTCTCTTTTTTGCCTCTTGTTCTCTTGGCCCTTCGCCCTTTTGCCAAAAAGAGAGAGACTGCAATCATGTTGGTCTATCAGGATCTCCTCACAGGTACTCTCTCTCTCTCTCTCTCTCTCTATCTTTTTTACTTTTTTATGTTTCCAATTCTCATATGCTTGCAGAATACATAGATTATCTTGTATGGATTCCAAACTGATGAGGTGTTTTAGGGTTTTGGGTTCTCCAAACAGTTAGATCGAAGTCTTTCCAGTTTTTGAAGATGCTATTCTTTGAATTCTGAACTCATCGAGATATTTTTAGGGTTTAAGATCTTCTTCTTCTTCTTATTATTATTTTTTCTATTTTAATGTCTGATTGTTTGGTTTTGATCTGGAATCGGTGCTTTAGGGTTTTGAATTTTGTAGATCAGATCTGAAGAACTAGCTTTCTTGACTGAATCTAGAAGCGTAGATCTCGGAGATTATGGAATGAATGCACCCATTTTTACCATATTTTGATTTTTTATGCTTTCGTTTTTGTTATGTTATGTAATCATGTGTGTGTATGTATGATTTGGTAATATATTTTCTTTAACTGATGGTAACTTGGTATCTTTTTTGAAATCTTCCTGTGGAAGGTGCTCACTATTGAAATCTTGAGGTTGTGTGTTCAAGTAGCATTACCAATGAGAAAAAAATATGATTTTGCTGGAAAGTTAGAGCCGATTGGATTTTAGGTGTCGTCTAATCGGCAGTGTTTGGTAGGACTTGGGAAAATATGTTGTTTTAAAAGCTTACCTTTTCCTATTTTTCCCTTAAACTGATCGCCCAGACCTTTTAACTTTGAGTTCAGTGCACGGAAAATCGTCCACTTTGAGTTCAGTGGACAGAAAATCGTCCTGCCTCACCATATACTCCGAACATTCAAAATTGTCATAGAGCTCTAACCTTTTGTAACCTTTGGATGACTTCTGCTTTATTGTTGCAATTCCACTTAGTCAATTAGTCAGCTATTATGTGTAATATGCGTTTAATTTCTGTATTATTGACGGATTTTGTTTTTAGAAGACTTCATATTTGAATGGTAAATCGGGCCTTTTTTTTTAAATTAATCTTAATGGATTGAGTGATAGTTCCTTCAGGGCCTGTTTGTTTACATGAGGGCAGGAGTAAAAGATGAGCAAGGGTCACATCATAAATAAATTTAATGAGAAGTGGGTTAAAATAGATGAGTAGATAAGTTACTTTGCATGCACTTCGATGGTTGGTGTCAAGTAAAAGAATAAAAGGTTTTACATGGGGAGGATGGAGTAAAAGGCACTTTATTATATACATTGTAGGAGTGACTTTGGGGAAAGGGAGTAGGAGTAAAAGAGGAAAATCCACAACAGCAGACATGTTTACTCCTCTTGTCTCTTCAGGTCCATCCAAACACATTAAGAAGTAGAATTTCCTACTGTTGGGGCCAATTCCACTCCTCTTTTACTTCACTCAAGTGCAAACAAACATGCCCTAAGTTTTTCTTTGAATAAAGAGTCATGCTGTGGCCTTACTATTTGTTCCCTTGAAGGTCACTTTTTCCATCTGTACTTTGTAACGCTAAGTTTTTATTTTTGTTTATTTTATATTTTATATCTTGTTGGTATCCTTAAATCTTTAGTGTATATCTTGTTGGTATTACTATTTCTCTTGTTCCACCAATGATATTTAGTGGAGATCTGTTGTTTTAAGCTTCGTGAAGTATGCCCATTGATTATTTCTGTTCTTAGTTATATTCTGGAAATATTATCAAGGAATGCAACTTCTGTACTATATATTAAATTTGACAGTGTTATTGGGATAGTTTTGTGGAGGGAAGCCTTGTCATTCTTGACTAGGATGGAATTAATAAGAAGTTCTACTTGTATTTGTTTGAATCAAGATGGCTGTTCTCGTCTAGATTCCCACATGGTTTTTGTTGAAGTTTCTTCGATCCGTTTAGTGGGTTCTTTTTTGTTATTGGTGTCTGGCCTTTTTTCAACCGTTATAGGTATCTTCCTTGTTTGACATTGTGCAGTTTGGATATACAATTTGCCCCCAGCTAGAGACCACAGGGAATCTCTGGCACCATTTATCTTGAGCCCTGCTGTTCATTATAGAGCCAGATGTCAAACCATCGTGATCGGACAGCTTGGTTCAAATTGATTTCAGCCGCTAGTTTAACTGTGTAAATAGGTGAAATTGGTCAAGGTGGTTTGGGCTTCTTGACCAGAAGGTGAAGACTCCTAACGGTTGAGATTGATTTCAACCAAACCAATTATGCTAAATGGTTTGAATTTTTAAACACTAATGTGGGAGTTTTCACAAATTAATTTCTTGCCAGTAAATATAATAACTGAAGGAAGGAAGCTGCATTGATTTTGGCGTCAACAGTTAGAATGGGTGAATAAGAGTCAAATTGAAAAGACTGGACTGTCCTTTCTCTTTTTATTTTTTATTTTTTTATTTTCCCTCATTTTGGTCATCTTCTCCTTGTAAGTTTCATTATACCAAGTATAAGTCTTTTTTTTTTTTTTTCGTTGAATGAATTATGAGTATTAATTTAAGATATTCATTTTTTGTATGGAGCAGTTGGCATATTAATTCAATAATTATAAAATAAATAGATCTAAGGAAGTGCAATTTATATAAGAATTTGGCTCATGATAGATCGAAATAGGGAAACAAAATTCATGTAGCTGACCCCAACAACATAATTGGAACATGGCTTTGATGAATTAGAAAATAAATATTATTTTTCTAAAATTTTTAAATCAAAATGTTAACCTTTTATCAATTCAATATTAGTGGGATAAAGGCCACGAGAGAAAAATCTGGTTCATTTTTTGGCGTTCTAATTTAAATATATTTTTGAATGGTATTGATGGAGAATTTTTTTTTCCCTGAATGGTGTTAATTTAAATATAAAGTATTTTAAAATGGAAATTGTACTGATTTATATTTACTATTTATAATCGAGCCTAGATGGGTGCATTTCCATTGTTATTTATGTATATGGTAACATATAATGAGTAATTTCAATTACGGTATATATTGTTGGAAAGTCCCACATCCCATGTTGCCCAAGTCCTGGGTTGGACATGGCTTCATATACTCGTTTGGGCCTTCCACCAATTAGCGAAAGCTTAAGCTTTTGGGTTGGTACATGGTTTTTCACATGGTATCAGAGCGAGTTTTGATCTCGTCGTTCTTGTGTAGCCCATGTGGTAGGCCCCGTCTATGAAATTTGTTGGCCTGCACATGAGGAGAAGTGTTGGAAAGTCCCACATCCCACATCGCCCAAGTCCTAGGTTGGACAGGGCTTCATAAACCTGTTTGAGCCTTCCACCTATTAGCTTAAGCTTAAGCTTTTGGGTTGGTAACATGGTTTCTTACATATATGTTTTTAATGGTTTCACAAGCTACTAAATTATAGTTTAAATGACTAAAGGCAGCTCAGTGTATGAAATTTGAAGATAAATGAATGAAAAGAAGCTTGTTAAACCACATATTTTTCTTCTATTTTGAAGTGGAAAACAATTAAATCTAAAGAAATTACGGTAATGTTATATTAGAATGTAACTTATCGTTGCCCATAATTAAATGATGCTTGAAAAGACAACATTAATAGCATCTAAAGGCAATTGATGATTCAATCACCGCATGAGAACAGAATGATCAATGAATGTGATGAGAAATAAATGCACTTTATGTTAAACCATATTTACCAGGACAAATCATTATCACTTACAAATACCTAAGCTTCTCGTTTCTGGTTCCTCCAAGTCTCTTTCTTGTAAGCACTGTACAAATTGTTGCAAAATGAGGCCCCATTAATGGTAATAATGATTTAAACTATTTGGTGACATCAGAAGCAATCAGCAGCTGTTCATATTTCATATAAAACACGCGATCATACAGGGATGTCCAAAGCTAATTAGTAAAATATATACACATCTTTTCACCACTTGATGATTAAGAAAAATACTGTAGCTGCAAAGCAAAGTTCTAATTACCAGTTCCAACTTCAAATGAGAGTTTGGCCTATGATCATTGGGATATTGAATTCTACTTCCAAAGTATTAAATTTCAATTTTACAGTATCATTCAGTGGATCGATTGCAGTTCCACAAATATCTTCCCAGAAAAGTGTCATGGAATGTGAGAAATACTATCTATGATGGGACTACATGTTCCCCCTGTGGCTTCTCTTTGTGCCTCACGGATGAACCAGTCCCTTACATAATAACTATCTGTTACACTTTGTCAGCTATTTCTTTTAAGTTTAGCTGATCATTAAGGATTTGACATCTCTATCCCAGAAAGCTATATTATCACTGGATCATATGATCCAGTTACAGTATCTTTGTAGTTTGTACAAACAAATGCTTCAATTTATGTCTTAATCTTGTGTAAAAATAATATTTTCATGTTAACTACTTGTCTAAATGTTATTTGCACCATTCTCATTGTAAATAATATTTGCGCTTTTCTCATTAGAAAGCTTATCCTGATTAGCGAAATGATCTTTGTAGATAAAGTTGGGCTGTATCCTCATTTTTCCTAGCATGCTCCGCTAGTCTTTTTTTTTTGTTATACTGTTTCTTCTAGATCTCTTGATAACAGTTCATAGGTGTCATATAATTTGTCTATGTTGAATTGCAGGTGATGAACTTCTCTCTGACTCATTCCCATACAAGGAAATCGAGAATGGGATGTTGTGGGAGGTTGAGGGAAAGGTCAGTGATTTTACTTTATAGCCAATTATACTTTCCATCACTTCCAACTTCTGTAATTTTGACACCTAGTGAATGTTTGTTAGTATAAAAACGGGTGAACGTTTAGGTAGCTTGTTATTTACTTTTCTTTTTTCAAAGATTTGTTCTTTTACACCATTCAAAAAATTAAACAAAAGGATTTGTTCTTTTATGAACCTGCTTCCTCCTGTTGCCAGTATGGATGATTTCTCACAAGATTACAGCAGTGAAAGAAAAAATGAATTTGGAGGCATTACTTTTGACCACCTCTTCAATTGTAACACCAAATGAATGTTAGTTTAAAAGGAGGGAATATTGGGTGGCTTTGTATTTTACATTTTTTTTTTTAAAGATTAAAGATTGTATTTATGACATTATTTTTCATTTACAAATTCATTCTTAATGCTACAGACAGCAATGGATGATTTCTCACAAGATTGTGGAGTAGTGAAAGAAACATGAATTTGTAATTTTTGATTTATTTACAAAATAGCATTCTAAGTTTACAGTTATTCCTGATATCTCTTGCAGTGGGTTGTTCAAGGTGCGCTCGATGTTGACATTGGGGCAAATCCTTCTGCCGAAGGTGGTGATGAAGACGAGGGAGTCGATGACCAAGCTGCCAAAGTTGTGGATATTGTTGATACATTTAGGCTTCAGGTCAGTCATCTTTCTTTGTTTAGTTTCACACAAAGGAATTGCTTCCTCAGTTCTGGCGTTAAAGTATCACTCCCTAGTGTAGTGAAAAAAAAATTCACTTTGTATCATTGGTCTTTTTTCAGGAACAACCTGCTTTTGACAAGAAGCAGTTTGTTACTTGGATGAAACGATACATCAAGCTTTTGACACCTAAGCTGGAAGGCGAGAAACAAGAGGAGTTCAAGAAGAACATTGAGGGAGCAACAAAGTTCCTGCTCTCGAAGATCAAAGATCTTCAATTGTAAGTCCATGTTGATTTTAGTTGATAATGTTTCTTCGCGGGGTTTGAATAATGGTGAGACAAGCAATATGAATGCAGCTCATTAGTGGTTGGGTCTTGCTTGATTTTGTAATCAATATCAGCAAATCCTTTTTATGAGTTCAGTTTGAAGTTTCCAATTTGAACATAGTACAACACAGTTGTGCTTGGAGTTTTCCTTGAGTGCTTGCTGGGGCTACCATTCACCACCACAAGAAGGGTGGCATATGTTGTCTCCAGGATAAACACTGGATAGTCTTGACTGATTAATTTTTCCAATTGGGTATTGATTCATTTGGAAATGAATTGATTGGGCTTGGTTGATCCTGATAGCATTTTTTTTGTCTTCTGCAGTTTTGTTGGTGAGAGCATGCATGATGATGGAAGCGTGGTTTTCGCCTACTACAAAGAAGGTGCCACCGATCCTACCTTCCTGTACCTAGGACATGGATTGAAGGAGGTTAAGTGTTAAGAGGGAAGTGCTGCTGGTTGAGAAGATGTTGTAGCTTCTCGTTTTAATATATTTATATGGTTGTGAGAACTCCCAAGACATATTTTTGTTTAAGCTTTATGCAATGCTGTTGGATGTGTTTAGGTGAGGGCTAGTGTTAGTTTTTCCATTTTACAAAGGTGTTTCTTGTTTTTGAGTAAATGCATATTTGAGACAGTACTTAAATATTTGCTCATTCTTGTGGTGTTGGCTATATCTAGTGGAGTTTTATTTTAGACCTGGTTTTAGGCCTTTGAATATTTTATATCTGATTCTAACCTGAATTCATGAGGTTTTTGACAATCCCCCAAGGGTCAAACATTGAACAATAGGAAGTGTGGACCAGTATGATGAAGTGGTGACTAGTGGTATCCACTTCTAAGAAAGTGGGTCATGTGATAATCAGACCTGAACTATATATAGGCTACTGCTGCTTCACCTTCTTCTCTTCTTTTTTTTAAACTTGATTCACTTATCTAGTGTATTTTTTTTTTTTAATCTTCTTACAACCGCATTTGGGTTTTCACCTGCCTATCTTCTTACAAGTAGGACGGGACTAGGGCCCAAAGTTTTTCTTTTCGGGTACATGTACAAGTTTCATGGTGGGTCGAAATATTTCCTTATCATAGTGGTGTTGGCCATGCTGCATCAGAGGTATATTTTTTTTTTAGAGCTGATGTTGGGCAGGCAGTTAATTCTTCAATGTGTGCTTTATATAGGGCTTCTTTTAAATGCCATTGAAATTAGAAAAGGTCCAGCTGTGGCGGTGGTATTCCCTTGAAAAGAAGGATGAGAGTTGTTTGATTGCTTTAACATTGATGTCAATTTAAAAAAAAAAAAAAAAAGAAAAAGAATTAGAGGTTCGCACAAAAAATGTTAAGTTAGTTTAAAGCAGTCGGCATTTGTACAAGTCAGTATTAAGTGAAATGAATCCAAAAGGTGCACTCTCCAAACTTTCACTAATCAAGTGGGTGAAGTGTGAGGTCCGAGTCGCCTGTTTCACAGTAAGAGTAAATGACAACTGATCCTTGTGCAGGGTCCTTAAATGGTCAATCCTTTTCCTCGTGCTTGATGAGAAGCTGAGATTTCTTCTCTCTTCTCTATGTGATTTAGGGCTTTTTTTTTTTTTTTTCTCATAGAAGATTTAGGGCCTGTTTGGTATCATTTCCAAGATGAGATTTCTTCTCTATTATGCGAATGAGATGCGCTGAGAATGTTCCCATTTTAAGAATATAATGAGTTTAAACTTGTTTGGTCATGTTCTTTTGTAAGTTCTTTTTAAGGTACAAAATCAGCAGAACATGTTGCTCAATGTTCTTGAATTGTATTTTACAAAGAAAAATCAATACAGCCATTTTATAGTAACGAAAGAAACGTCAATGTTCTTGAATTACTTCCTCATGGTAATGGAAGAAATTATGTAGCATTGTCTTGTCCGTGAAAAGGTATAGCTGTATATATTAAGGACCCAAGTTGTAAATGCAACACCTGTTTGATTTGATTGCATTACATGAATTATTACTAAAAGTACAATTCCACTGCATTTATATACACAGATATGGGCATACACAAAGATGCGTATTTATCCAAAACATCAGATTATCCAAAACATCAGATTGAATAACTGCAGAAAGATTGTTACTAGCCAAACGTAGGTCTATAGCATCACAAATTCATGCCAGGTAATATATGTTAAGAGTTCCACAAATTCATGCCAGGTAATATATGTTAAGAGTTCCTATCACCAGCCATAGCTGAAAGAGTAATTTGATCAAGAAAATCACCTTTCCTTTTGGCAACCTTTCACATCAATATTGTTACAGTAGCTGTTGGATTAAAGAAAAAAAAAAGAAGATTTTCTAGCAATACAATACAGTGATATTCAGCTTATGGTTGATATCACCAGCCACGTCTGAAAGGTATTTGAGGATGAAAAATAAACCATTCATAAGAGGGATAGATAAAATTGATTAGCATATGATCTTGGGCTTCTTTACTATCATAACGGTGCAGTGAGCATGGTGAACACAGTAATCACCTACGCTGCCAAGAACCGCCCTGCAGCAAATGTTCAATAACTTACAATAGTGTAAGAACAACTTATCAAAAAAGATACAAGGCCAATATGACATAGATTTTCTTGTTTCCTTTTCATCACTCCCTTTCTTAGGCAGATTCAGGAGGCCCGGACCAATGTCAGGACACTCCACTTTGGTTTGTGCAATGAGAGGATTTCCTTCTTCATGGATTTTTACTTCCGCAAGTAGAGAGGATACCTTTTAGTAGGAAATCAAAATCCTCTCTATCAAGTAAAATCAATTTATTTATTCCCCTTTCCATGTGAAAAAATGCATTGCACCAAACGACGAAACATTGAGCTGCACAAAAAACTCAAAACAATTTTCCTCTATATATGGAATCGTCTTCATTGCACAAACACACTCTTATAGAGGGTGCTTAGAAAAATCTCCAACAGTTTTGATTCAGCATATAGTCCCCACTTGAGATGTGGACTGGCCTGGTTGGCAGACCAGGTCGTCTAAGAGATTGGGCCCATCTGATGCACATTTTGACTTCTAGCTTAAAATCCTTTTCAAGAGCCTTTGTCAACTTGATAAAATAGTCTTTATGTAAATTCAATACCTTATCAATGATTGCTGGCATTATAGTGATTTAAAAAAAAAAAAATTAAACTTAACAATGAAGGAGGTTTTGTTTTTTGCTATTGGAGGGTTCCCAACTCTTTGGGCTGGACTAATTCCTTTGGGCCCAGAGGAAAGCCGGGTAAACACCCCTAGCACTAGTGGACTCAACCTTCCATTCTTGAAGAAGGGGGAATCAGGGGTTGACACCAAAACCCCAGCTCCGGAAGGAGGAGGAATTATGGTCCTGACCACTCAGCTAACCCCTTAGGGTTTAACAATGAAGAAGTGCTTCATAAAAAAAAAAGAAAAAGAAAGGAAACGTTTACAGCAACATCAGTCAACAGAAACTACAACATCTAAACAACAGTAGTGCAGAACTTGTAGAAGATAAAAAATGAAAAATATGATGGTGAGATTTTTTTTTTTTTTGAATGATCTATGCAAAGGAAACATGTCACAACCCTGACGCTCATTGGTGCAGTTGCAAGTGCAATGGAAACTCAATCGTATCTATAACCAGACTAATCATCCCATTTTCCAACTCGACACAGGAGGACATTATACATTTCTCATGTCAATGATCAAATACGCTTGTCAAAATCCCAAAACACAAGTAATAAATATGTACCATCAGTAGTTCAATACAGATTGATAGGAATGGAGACAGAATTTATATAGTTGACCCAACAAATAGTTGGGACAAGGCTTTGATAATGGTGATGATGCTGATAACTAACTTTAGTATAGTGCGGAGTTCCTAAGTACAGATGAACAATAATGCAAAGAATCAGATGCAGTAATTGAATTCCCACTTCCAACATGTTTGGCAAGGATTGGTCACATCTAAGAACTCTATGGGTATGGTTATATTAAAAGTTTCTTGCAAGTTCTTCGTATTCCATGTGGTAGAAAGTTATCATTGTTAATATAATTTTGGGAATAATCATATTAATTAGATCATTATAACCATTGATTTAGGGGCTATAACGTTTTTAATTCATATTGGTGTCATTTTTGTGTGTGTGTGTGTTGGGGTGGGTTGGGTGTTTGGGGGGGGGGGGGGGGGGGGGGGGGGGGGTTTTGAATTCATCAAGGAAGGGGTCCCACATGGTGGTAAAAGAAGCTGGGAGAGCTACCTCTTTGCAGAAAAAAATCCATACAGTTTCTATGCTGAACTTGAACAACTAGAGGTTTAGAATTAAAAAACAATAGTTGATTCAATTCTTGTGAGTTGCTCTCTCTTCTCTCTCTCTCTCTCTCTGAGTACCTTTTTAGCTTTCCATGACCACGACTGCCCACCACCAGTACGCTTGCTCGGTGCTTCTCTACAGCCTCACAAAGAACACTTTTGGCATCACCTTCCACCACTTCCACCGAAACATCATTCACCTGTACGCCAATCAAAACCTCAACATATCATCCATCACTTTCATTCTCCCAATCATCTAATAGCTCAGTGGTGAGGCACTTCCCTACCACCAAAACAAATAAATATGGATGTTGTAGATGGTGAGGGACTTAGAAAAGTTGTGTGTGTCTCCCATTTAATAGATGGGTCCAACCCCACTCCTCACCTGAATCTAACCCATACAAGCTTTGGGTCAGGTTTACCACCCTAGGAATGACCCATCCATGAAGGGACCTGCAGATGAATGGTTAACTTCCAAAATAAGCAGGAAACGTTTTAGGATGATTGTTCATTATAATCAATTCAAGAACTTGACAATTACTTTTAGTTTGAAGATTATGTATTGTCTTACTGATTTGCTGTTGCAGAGCTCTATTGCTGTTTGGGACACCTGGGAAGCAGTCTTCTTCTTAAGATCTACATCCACATTAAAAACACTCATAAGAACAACTAAATAATAACCACAATTTTTATGCCTAACAATTCAGATGCCATCAACAAATCAGTGAGCCTGAAAGAAGATGTTCTAAGTTTCAAAAGTACACATCTATTGAAGGGGGCCACCTGGGTTTATTCAATCACAGGTTAAGGGCTGAGAAGGGTATCCGTTTTCAAAAATTTTACTTCATTCTCAGGTGATGAAAGAGCTACATTTCCATTGAAATGCAAGCATCCAAACGGACAATAGGAAAAATAAAATCTTGGTTCCAAAAGATTGCGAAAAACCAAATCCATGATCCAATTGTAAAAAACGCATTAGAAGAGAGAGAGAGAGAGAGACCAGATCCGCCATTGCCAATGGAGTGGGGAGAAGGCCTGGCGTGGATGAGAACGATCTTGAAAGGGTGATTTGGGGTGCAGGGAAGGAAGAAGCGATCCAGCGTCCATTCCAGAGCATATAAACTCTTCTTCCCTTCGTCGATTGCTACCAACATTACCGGTTTCTCTACTGCAATCATTTTGAGTTCCAATTTCCACCTCTCTCTCTCTCTCTCTCTCTCTCTCTCTCTCTCAGCGATTTCTCAAGTTTATTTTCTTTGGTAATGAGATTGTTTCGGAATTTCTTTCATATGGTCCTTTAGCGGGAAATGCGCATGTCCACGAATACGAGAGAGAAACCAGTGACTTATATTTTAAGTCCAGCCGTAGCCATGCAGATGCTTAAACATTAGGTTTTTTTTTTTTTTTTTTATCACAATAAGTCATCCATAATCCCCCTTCTTACTAAAACTATATAATTTTACCTGCACGTTCTCCGTAATATCTGTACGTTTGTAGAGGCAAGAAGTTACTTTTTTTTTTTTTTAATATCACAATACATTATATGATATCGCAATTACATATTGCGATTTGTGATATCGCAAACAAGGAGTTGCGATATCGCAACTTTAAGTATTGTGGTATCGCATAAGGTGTTACATTAAAAGTTAACGAATGCATTTCTATTTTTAATTTCATTCTATTCTGTAGCTTTTATCTTTTGCGTTTTCATTCTTTGCAAGTGAATCTCTTTCATTGTCATATGTAACATTGAATCTCATGCCACATCTTTCTCTGTTGCCATTTTCTGCTATATATGCAGTATTCATTACCTGTTTCCCACCGTTACCTGTTTCCCACCGTATATGTATCTCCCTCTTATTTATTGTGTCATTTTTTTCTTCTTTTTGTGTCTTTTGAAGGTGGTTAGGGTACAAGAAAATCCACATGTAGAAATATTTGAAACATTTTGTATAAATATTAGTGGTGACCTTATGGGGGACTTGTGGAGCCTCACTTTTTTATGAACATCCATATGGAAAATGTGAGCATTCAATCTTATGTCTTTTGATAGTCTACCGAATTACGTTTGAACATTATCATAGATTGCTTGGTGAGTAAGAACGGACCATGCAGTTGAGTCGCAATGAGACTTCGACTTTTATAGGTTAGTTCCACATCCTTGGATGCACCACTGAGTTTTTTGTTGATATCCCTGAAATAGTTGACAATCATACTACATTTTAGGCCTCCTTTCGAGCCTGCCTTTACAAATGGTGATGTTGATGTCAGCTGAGTAAATGACAGAACAACTGAGGCCTGTCCTTTTAAAATCCCTTCTTTTGAAATATCATATTTGACCTTTTAAATTCTTCAAAGCCCAACATCTTAGAGGACTCTGAATTCTCTTGAGTTCGAGGAAGCCAACATCTCTAAAATTAAGTGCAGAGTCCGTTGTGCAATTAGGTGTATAATGAGGGTAACTATGCGCCATTGGGTTAGCCAAACACCGTCGACCCAAAAAAAGATATGTGGGGGATATTTACAATAACTGACGTTGATCTGAAATATTAAGGAGGGGGAGCACACTCACACATGAGGTAGGGATGCTCGCATATGTAGGGAGAGCGCACGGGCATATGTAGGGAGGGAACCAAGGATCAATCCCTAGTCATAATCTAGGCAAAAGGCTGCAAAGTTCCCAACCAATTGAGTGCCGACATCCTTCTCTTAACTTTTCCATTTTGGAGCCAATTTATAATGACATGGAACTCATGGGTCAATTCAACCAAATCAAATGGCTTTACCAAAATAAGAGTGTTCTTGGGTGCAAGTTCAATGGTACAAACCTTTGGATTATATATAATTAATAGCATATAGTTCAACTTGAGCTTGGTTAAATATTAAACATGCCACTTAAACTCAGACATGTTGGACCAAAGACCAACTTGATTTCAGCTTAAGCATCAAGGGCCTATTTTTTCATTCAGCATGGAATTTCAAGAAATGTTTTAAGGGAGGGCTTTGGTTGTGCCTTACTATATGGACTGGGCATTTTTTTGTGAGGTTATTTAAGATTAGCAAGCTTAATATATGCAGTTTGTGAGCTTATCTTGGAGTGCATTAAACAAGATCCAAGGTCGAGACCTACCATGAAGGAAGTTACCACTAAATTGAGGGAAGCACTGAGAATTTCACCAGATGCTGCGAACTCAAAATTATCTCCTCTATGGTGGGCAGAGCTCGAGACCCTATCACTAGAAACTTTTTAAATTTCTTAAATGGTTTTTTGTTTACATTTTTGTATACAAGTTACAGTAACTTTTATATGATGTATCACTCTTATATGATCTATAATGAACATTTTTGTATTTCTATGAAAGGGTTATTGTAAGACACATGCAACGATTATATATGTAAATGAGTGCAAACTCCTAAATAGCCATGAAATAATGTTACACCCTGACCTGAGTTAATCAAGATTAACTCTAATTAATCGAAATTAACGTGGATTAAGTATAATTAATCAATTTAATGGTGATTAATAACTAAGATGGGTCAAATTAATCTCGAACAAATGAATTAAGTATAATGGGATGAGTTTGAAAGAGATTGGCTTGATAGAGTTGATTTTAGACCCAAATTAGTGAAAATGAGGACTTTTTCGTAAATACGGGTTTTAGCGTATTTCATCGAATGTGGTGAAAGTTGATACCAACATGTGTATCTTGAAGAGTACGTTAAGTTTTATAATACCCTCGAGTTCATTTGACTTGAAATGACTCGAATAGGTCTTCATTTGACTCAAACTAGAATTATATGTAAAGTGAGGGGTTTAGTTGCAAAATTCGGTTATAAAGGATTGGAGAACAGTCCAGACCCATTTTCAGTCGGTTGTTTGTGGAGTTGCTGAAACTCTTCTCCTCACTTCGTTTCCTTTTCTATTTCTTCTTGTTAAATGGTTGAGAAGTGAAGTTTATATGTGATTTAGAAGAGAAATTGGTTCTTTCATCTTCCCCATCATCTCTTTCTTGAGTTTCGTTGGAGTTAGAGTTTGGTTGAAGGAGGTTTGATCTCAAAACTCAAAGCTATCAAAGGGTTTTTTGTGTTTCCCTCAACTAAAGGCAAGTATGAACACTTATTTGTGATTATATGCTAGTTTAAATGTGTAGATTTGGTTATTGAGGAATTGTGGGTTGTATGTTTATGATTGAATGGATATGGAATGATGTTTGAAATGATTAATTGATGGAATAGAAGTGTTTTATGGTGTATAAATGATGTTTGGAGAAGGGAACAGGAGATTCCAAGATTTTCTTGTAGGTTGTGAATGGTTTGAATGAGAAGAGAGAATGGTTCAGAATTCCGGAATGGATTTCTGAAGCGTTCGCTCGAGCGAACAGGGAGTCCGCTCGAGCGAACTGTCTTCTGTGAGTGTTCGCTCAAGCGAACATGGATATCGCTCGAACGAACAAGGTTCTGTTTAGACTGACAGAATTTCTGTAGAGTCCGCTCGAGCGAACATGGTTCTGTGTTGGTGCTCTCGAGCGAACATGATTCTGTGTTGGTGCGCTCGAGCGAACAGAAATTTGCTCAGGCGAACATGATACTGTTAGGGTATTAACAGTGCGCGAAAATTTGGATGGATTTTGGGTTTTTGGATTTTTACGTGAAATTGGAGTACGTCTCATGAGTATAAATGCTTCCCCAATAATTAATTGATTGATAATGGTCTAAATATCATTCATTCCTCACCTTTTTAATTATCGTTCTAATTTAGAATGAATTGAATTAAACTCCATACAAACAAAGGGGTCCACTCTCTTAAGTCCCACATAATTGGTGAGCCAGCTATAATATTGAGATCTATCAATTTTGGTTTTTAAACAATCAAAAGACTGGATATAGAAGTTTTGTATTTTGTCCTTTCTACCTCAAGTTGATGGATGCCCATTTCTCTTGTAGTTTCTTTTGTTAATCACACATTAACAATCTTTTTTGCAACACGGAACTGCACTACAAAAGAGGATTTAAAAAAGAAGGGAAGAAGAGAATGTGCATTTTCTTTCCTCGGTTTGATTGGTGAGATTAACATCAAACTCTAGAAACGAATGATGATATTCTCCTTCCACTATGAGCGATATATGTATGATGTTCTCTCCACCTTCGGCCGCCCTACATTGTAAAGATGATGACAAGGAAAGAAACCAAGCTAAGGTACTTAAATTATTATTTTCTCCTCTTACTTTATAATGATTTATTCCCATTACAGAATATAGAATCAATGTTTCTGAGAGTGAATGGAAGGATTGAAAGTAACAATACCTATTCAAACGAGAAATCGGATTTGAATAATGATGATTCTAGCTGTGACTAAAGTGTGTAAAAATTTAAAAATTCCAGGACTTGCCGTATTGCATTTGTCCCTGTTATGTGTGGGTGTATATTGGGCCATCTGTAGCACTTATGACAATACCTATTTGAGCCGCCGGCCCTTTTAACTTCTGAGTTGATTCAGGTTCACATTTTGTAACGACCCAGCCCAGAACTATGAATCGGATATTGTCCGCTTTGGGCCTCGGCCCGCACGTCCCACATCGCCTATGAGGCTGCCCAGAGACTGGGCTAAAAGGTGCGATGCTGGCCTTATGGATTGGACGCGTTTTGGTACCGGTGAGCCGGGCTCCATCAAGTAAAACCGTGCGAGCCGAGGCCCAAAGCGGACAATATCCGATTCATAGTTCTGGGCTGGGTCGTTACAAAATGGTATCAGAGCCGAGGGCGGCTCTCCTCTAAGTGGGTGGGATTGTGAGAACACGTCCCACATCGCCTATGAGGCTGCCCAGAGACTGGGCTAAAAGGTGCGATGCTGGCCTTATGGATTGGACGCGTTTTGGTACCGGTGAGCCGGGCTCCATCAAGTAAAACCGTGCGGGCCGAGGCCCAAAGCGGACAATATCCGATTCATAGTTCTGGGCTGGGTCGTTACACATTTATAACCCGATTTCTTGGTACCCAGCTTAGTGGGGCGAGATTTCAGCCCTCAGAGGAGGCAGCATATCTCACAAGGGTGTAATAGAAAACCAAAAACCATCTAACCGAACCAAACCGCGGTTAATAACCGTATTTCACGATTTGGTTACAATTACGGTTATTGAAATCGGAAAACCGTGCTTTACAGTTCGGTTACGGTTTTTGTCTCGAGTTACGGTTATTGATCGAATCGAACCGTTAACCAAGACTTGTCCCTCTTATGTGTGTGTATATATATTTTGGGCCATCTGTAGCACTTATGACTAACCTTCTTCCTCCCTTGAATTGCCGTGAGCCCCCAAATTTTACAAACATCCAACCATCACTCAGCAAAAATCACTAAACGTAAAGGTCTGATGAGGTTGATATTTTGCATTGTATCCCTAGAACTCATTCAGATCTTAGATACTTGACAACCAAAAAAGTCTAAGGGGCAGATATATTTGGATGTGTATAAGTAATATCTTCAATTTCCATATATACAGCCAGGCGAGGCGAATAAAACCTTCCATTCAAGGGCCTCAAAATCTAAAAGCTTTATATTATGTATATGTAATTAAATGATTTGATCAATGTATTGTGCCAAGTAATTAGATAGACCATACATACCTATGGCCCTTAATTTGTGAAAACCTAATTAAACACAACGTTGTGTCAGGTGGGAATTTGGAGTTCACCATTGCATACATGTAGGTCAAGAAAAAATGTGTAACATTGGAACAGCGGGTTGCACAAAAAATCAAAATAATTCTCATCTATCAAAGACTCGTCTAATAGTGGGACCCATATAGAAGCAAGATGGTTGAAATTGAGACAAGACTTGACCCTACTCATCTAGTAAGAAATTTGATCAGACTTTAGTCAAGTTACTTGACTAGCCAACTCAGCCAGTTCCAAGTCATGTATGAATTTCAGGTTTTAAAACATTGTTGAGATGACCATGACCCCCCTTTAAAAGTGGTTCTTGTGGGGATTTTAGCATTGCTAATGGAGAACTAGAGGTTGACCAGTTGGTTGGGTAACTGTTTCTCACTCAAATGTCCATGGATTGTTCGTTGATTTTTCTTCTTAAGTGAGCAGACATTTTTTTTTCTGTGGGTGTTTGCTTCTCTTCCCATAGTTTAAGTTCTCTCGTGAGTCCCAGCCCCATTGACTGGGTGTACCAAAATAGAACTAAAATAAAAACCACCAATAACCCTTAGTCAATTCAAGCCCAAACCTTTAAACCAACACTGTGGGTTGTAGTTGGAGTGTTGTTGGACAAGTTCAAATGAAATTTGCTTTAGACCACTCGTTGTAGTATTAAAAAGTTGATCATGCAAATGGAAGAATGTTCTCCTGTGACTGGAATTCAGAATGTTTATCCATGTTTGATCTTATGGGCCCTCTCTATCCATGCCCATCGATGAAGGTAGAAGATGGAAAAGTCTCAAAATTCTCAAGTACAATCCAATAAAGGCAGTTTAAATTGTCCTATTATTTCAGTGAAATTGTGTCAAAATGCTCAAGTACAATCCAATATTTATGAAGTTAGAATTTTAAGAATTCCAAATGCCCAGAGTGTCTTTTTAGGAGATTGGTTGAGGAATTCGAACTTTCACTCTAGACTTGGTTTTACAGGAACATTAGAAATTCCGGACATTCACAATTTCTCATCATAAATATCTCCAAACAAACAGATCGAGGGGGTGCTTGCATAGGATTTTCCGCTCCATAGTGAGGTTTCTTTTATGTGTGGGTGCAGAATTTTATTATCTAGCTACTACCTACATCCAACTTCAATTTTTTTTAGGAAAAAATTCAAAATGGTATAAAACTTTTGGATCATTCTCAAACAAATACATGAAGATCTGAACATTTTTTTTTTAAAAAGTATAAATTTTTTTTACAATTCTTTCATGCAAGTCCTATCCATAAAAAATATATTTAAGAAATGATCCTCTCCACAAGAACTCACGGATGGGGATTCTCGATAATGTGCAATAATCCCGAGAATTCTAGTTAGGGGTATCTTGGAATTCTCAAAATGTTGTCCTCCGAATGTAATTCCAATATTCTCCTGGACCCACAAGGATTTGAAATGCTAAGAGGGTTGAAATTCTAAGATTTTCTTTTTGATGATGTGAATCCCAAACCCCATTTTGTGAGACTAACGGTAAAATCCCGAATACATGACACCACCTACAACCCCAATTCATTGCCTAGGATCACAATTTATAAAAAGGTAATACAAAGCAATCCCTAAATTCAAGCTAATTAAAATAAATACTTATCTACTCAAGCTAACTCAAACTAATCTTTATCTCCAAGACAAGCAGTGTCTCTCTAACATCCCCTCTCAATCACAAGATCTTTCCATGAAAAGGTCTGTCATGGTTAACATCAAATATATCATATGCACCTTGATCTCTTGAAAAAATAAATGGTTTTTTCGTGGATTTGAAATAAAAAAATTGGCGGCCGTAAGTTTATTATGGGAGAAAATCCCTAATACAAAGCAATACCTAAATTCAAATTAATTAAAATAAATCCCTATCTATTCAAAGGAGCGTCCTAACCATAATTAGCTATTCTCTAACACCACCATCTATTGGATAAGACCTTACAAGACTCGAAGTGGAGACGTGATGAGAGCATCTTTATATTAGTGTAGAATTTCAAAGGCCTTTTATGACTTTTTAAGTGGGTGGTAATTTGCAATTATGAAACAAGGAATTTTGTAATAGCAAGGGAACAAGCTCTCATATCATATCAATAATTCTTAATGCATTTTTTTCAAATGTGCTAGTGGGTGGTGTTGTGTAACCCTCGATTTTACCAATGATTAACTGTAAGGGGGTCGGCGGGTTCCTCATCATAAAATAAAAAAATAAAAAAAATAATTCTTAATATTGAGAACTCTCATTAAAAATGCTTATAAAGAAATGAGCCCTCAATTTTCTACTTGCCTTTTTTTCATTGTTTTGTGGAGGTACCACACTAAAAGGAAAATAACTTGACTTTGTGAAAGTCATTTTAATGGAGCAGGACTTAATTTTCTGAGAAAAAATGGAATCCCATACAGTTCCTTTTTTCCCTTACAAATCACCAAACAGTCAATAATCGATTGGATAAGGTTTGAATCTATAATGATTCGCAGAGAGGTCTGGAATTTGTTGAATCAGGACGAACATGCACCAATAAGATTGAATATCATCTCAGTAGACAGTAGTTCTCTTATAAGTCGTGCTAAAAATCCACTGGTAGTGCTTGCATTGCACCTCCATGTATTAGCGCTCCATATCTGACTCGGAATTTGATTGCACCTCCATGTATTAGCGCTCCATATCTGACTCGGAATTTCAATCAAAGTTGGCTCCACCTTAATCACTAGTATAACTGTAAAACATGAAAATTTACTTTAGCACCTTTTCTCTTGATCATGTGTTTTTATATGTAATCACCCACCTATGAGTTGGTGGAGTAGCATAAGATGTGGGCTCATTCACTTACTCCCTATGTCTTGTAGCTAGGTGTGCGTTTTTGTGAGTTCAGTAGGTGCCATCCAGAGGATTAGTCGTATTGGGTCAAAGACTTCAAGGAATACACATGTCATCAAAGAAAAAGAATGTAATCAATTTGATTGTGATTTGTGAGCCCAACTATGCTTCATGTAAAATGTTGCCTAGGGTAAATGTAAAGAACAATTATTTTGAGTATTTTGGGTTTTATATTTGATCCCTAATGATGAAACTTTTAGTGTGAACACATGAATTAGTTCATTGAACTTGTTGAACTTCTCCGAATTTGACGAATTGAGAAGCGATGCAAATGGATCTACTCCATTATTTTTATTTTTTTTTTATCAAGGTAAGTCTCAAAACTACAAATTGCAAACTCAGATGCAAATTAATAAAACTGCCAACTGGGTAACTATGGAGGATCTTATTAGAGTCTTTTTGGCCAACCTATTCTCGACATCATGTCCTTCTTGTGATCATCTATCTCAATCTGTGAATGAAATTCATCCAGGTTGATAATCTCTCTACTCATCATGTGCACTGATCTGTAATGAGGAATTTACTCTTGACAATCACCCTTTCCACATAATGAGAGATGTGACCATATGTGTGGCACAGAATTGTGGTGCAGGCAATGGCACAACTGTAGGATAGTGAACAACAGCTGTGATGATGGAGCCCACCACTTTATTTTGTAAAGGGACGACTGGTCTTTTTCCCCTTTGTTTTCACTTTCCAAGCACGCCACCTGATGGATTCGACAGCTGTATAAAATCTCTCATGGGTGGACTTCACAGTTGCTTTATTGAAATAAAAAAAAAAAAAAAAAAAAAAAAAAGTAAATGGGCAAGAATAAATAAGAACTCATGATACATTCACATTTTTTTTTTTTTTTTCCTTCTATCGTAAGGTTTTCAACCTTTTGAATTTGACTAATCTCTTTGGACTCAGAAGAAAGCCGAGTAAACACCCCTGTGATCCTAAGGTGGTAGCACTAGTGGACTCAACCTTCGATTTCTGAAGATGGATCGAGGAACCGATGGTGGATACCAAGACCTCTTACTCCGAACAAAGGAGGAACCGTTGTCATGACGACTCAGCCAACCCCTTCATGCTTGGATTTGGCTAGACTTTGTACACTTAAAATCAAGGGCTACTCTCATTTGATAGGGGTAAGTGCGCCCACGTGGAAAATCCAAATTAGACCCATTCAGCTTTACAGCTCCAAATTAGACCCTTTTAACTTTACGGCTCTTGTATTCTCATTTTCAGGCTTGCAACAAAGGGCGGAACCGGATATAGGCCTTGGGGGGCCATTGTGAAAAAACCAAAAAAGATTCGTAGGGAGGCCTAAAAAAATCCTAAAAATGAATTTAAAATTCCATTTATACAAAGGAGTTTTTTGAGATTTAGGGAAGGATGAGTCTGGTAAGGATCCGCGCGCCATGCTTGGTGCTTGCAACTAAGTGGGCACCACAAAGAAGAGGTGCTTTTAGCTGCATACTAGTGGTTTTAGACCAGTTAAGTCCACCGACAGGGTTCTCTCTGCAGTCAAAAGTGTAGTAGGCCATCTGTGGGCCTCGCAAGAAGTGGGTAGAATTTCTTCTCTCTTCAATCAAAACAATAAAAATGCCGTTGAAATGCTTGTCCCATTATTATATATATTGACAGTCATCAAGCTACTAGAGTTGATTTCCAGCGATTCATTGATCTACAAACTACATATTGTTAGTTTGGTGGATGAATATCTGCCTATGAAAAAAAAAAATCAACGACTTGTCAACATTAATGTTTGGCTTGTGTGATAGGAGATTCTGCAAAGAGGAAAATCACTTTAATCTGTAATGCAGCCAAGAATTATGTTGTTTGGTACTAAGTATTTTTCCTCGTGGAAAGGGGAAAAAAATGAAAATAATTTCTTCTAATAGAGAGGATTTTGATTTCTTGTAAAAGTGGTCGGCATCCCAACATTGATGGGACAAGAATTTTCACTTAAGAGGGGCAAGAAATTTCTCTTAATAATCATAACAGAATTAAATAATTTCCTTAAACGTCATAATATGGGTTTGATATTCACATCGTTCAGATGTAATTTACTTTTTAATTATCAAACCTTTATAAATGCATGTACTGACGATATTAATATAATTAAATATAGTATTTTTATAACGCATAAAATTGTGTCAATTAAAAATCGAAAAAATCCTTTAATAGTGTGGAAAATCCATTTGAGTCTTAAGATTATTATTGAGTAGGCCGCATCATAATTTACTAGCAAAATGTGCCCGTGCTAATTAACTTTCTTCATAAATTAGATTTCAAAAATAAATAAAAAATTAAAAACATATATATAACTTTCTTTATGAGTCAAATTTTTTCTCGAAGAGAAAAATTAAATGCAATGTAAAATGAAGTGCATCATAAATATAAAATTTAGATGTTAGTTTTATTTGTGGAGATAATTTAGGGGGTTAAAAACTTAAAAGGATCAACCTATCTAGTTTATTTCTCAAGTTAGAAACTATAAATAATATTTATATTAATATCCCAAA
This sequence comes from Camphora micrantha, assembly GCA_003546025.1. NCBI lineage: Eukaryota > Viridiplantae > Streptophyta > Magnoliopsida > Laurales > Lauraceae > Camphora > Camphora micrantha. Next base: position 27,097,066 of record QPKB01000011.1, read on the forward strand.
TATTAAGAGAATATCATATTTAAAAATAGGATTCATAATCCAAACTCACTACTAAAGGCGAGGTTTGTTTACTAGTGTAATGGACTATACATAGGTCATCCTTAAGTAAAATGTTACTGCTTTCATACATAAATGCCTTTGGAACCATAAATGTCAATGGGCTAAGCCAGCTCAAGTGGGCTGATGCTAAATCTGCGCTCATGTCACAATTGAGATTCCCTTAAGATTTTTCTAAATCGTATACATCTGATATGATTCATCTCTTATTTTGCATGATAGGTGATTTAGGAAAATTCCAGTCTCCTATTTCCTCAATCCTCCACAACTCTCTCTCACTCACATTCACCCACGCATGCACACATAGCAAGTGAGCCCACTAAACCTGTTTTATACAGTATCGATCTAGGAGTCCAAACATCTCCTTACCTACGATGATCATATATAATCTGACACTATCTATATGATCTTTTTAGTTAAGATGATAATAGCACACACCTTACTATAATCCTTTTCCTGTTAAAAGAAAAGAAAAGAAAAAAAACGCCTTCTTTATAGCAATCCAAATGAACTATGTAGGATGATTGATGGTATATTGGTTGGTTAAAACTTGTTTAAAAATAGATGGTGATAATTTAGGGCAAGTGTGAGAAATCTTCACTTAATAGATAAAGATTTCAAAATTAAGGATTTGAGTTTGTTAAGGAATGTGAGTAGCTTCCTAAATCTCTCTCTAAATTAAAATCAAATCAAAATTGAAATCGAAATTGAGATCCAATTTCTCGATCAATTACAAAATCGGACTCCAATTTCAACCTTCACTTAATAGATAAGGACTTCAAATTTAAGGATTTGAGTTTGTTAATGAACGTGAGTAGATTCCTAAAACCTCTCTCTAAATTAAAATCAAATCAAAATTGAAATCGAAATTGAAATCCAATTTCTCGATCAATTGCAAAATCAGACTCCAATTTTAAATCAATGCTTACGTCTATAATATATAATAATAGGTTCCACTCCCAAGTAGTAAATTAGTGGAGAAAGAAGAAAGATAAACGATTAAAACAAACCATATAATTGAAATGGAAGCGGTAGTTGGATAGCTTTAATGAGTTGTCCTTTGGATAAGGATAAAAGTAAATGACTCCATTGGCCTCATGTATTTTGAAAATTCTATTCTTCAGGGGCGAAAAAGAAAAAAAAAATTTAAAACAAAGTTGAGGAGGGGAAAAGATGATAAGATAAAAAAAAGGCATGACAACTTTCAAAATTTACTTTTCCCTATGTTGAAGGAAACCAATAAATTGAGGCTCGGGATTATACGGCTCCAGCCACTAAAGGCTTTGATGATGATTATGATAAAAGTGGTAGGCAAGTTGTTTTTTTTTTTTTTTTTTTTTTTTTTTTTTTTTTTTTTTTTTATATGTGACTAAAGAAGTGGAGTAAAATAAAAAAAAAATTAAATCAAGAGAAAAAAAAAAAAAAGATGAAGGTGTTAGAGAGTAAAATATACTAAATTAAAAAAAAAAAAAAAAAAAACCCTACTCTAGGCCCTTCTCTATTATTTTTCTCTTAATTTGATATTTTATATTTACTCCCCTCCTCTCTCCTCATTGAGATAAACATGCATGAACAAGTCCTAAAAATTTTGGGCTATTTCCATCTCATCACTTCTGTGGGTCCACAGGTGTGGCCACCTTTAGTTGGGCGTTATAGTCTCATAGATCACCCTAATTCCATATATGTCTTTTTGTAAGTACTAACGTGAAAGAAAAGAAACGACAGAGAAGTCACAAGCTGATAATAACATCCACGCAATATTTCCATACAACTTCAAATCTAATCTGTCATTGACTCTAAAAGGCTCTTTTGGAGCTCTTCACATCGTCCTTGGCCTCCTCACCTCACCTGATCGCAACAAGAATCCGTATTTTTGACGTTTTGGGTTCTGAGAGATCTGTTCCTGCAAATACGCTTGTTTGCTTCGTAGATTTCGATGTTGGTTTCATTGGGAACAGGAGGAAATGAAGTTCTGCAAAAAATATCAGGAGTACATGCAGGGACAGAAAAAACAGCTTCCTGGGGTTGGATTTAAGAAGCTGAAGAAGATTCTGAAGAGATGTAGAAGAGAATTTCAGCCTCATGATGAAAGAGATGGGGCTCTTCCCATCTCCAAATGCCCTGACCATTGCCCAGGTTTACAAGATGACAGCTTTTTCATTTTTTTTCTTTTTTTTTTTTTTTAACACATTATTTAGAGCCTCTTGTTCTCTTTATCTAATGTGAGTTCCTGGGTTTGTTCCATTATCAGGATTTATGTGGAATCATTTTGCATGTTGGGGTTGATTTTTGATTGTTTTCTCTTGGCTCTGATTTGTTGGGTTTTGTTTTTGCATGGATAGGAATGTGTAGCGTAATGCTAGAAAGGAATGATGATCTGGAATAATTGGTGCCTTTTTTTTTCTGGGTTTTGTTTGTGCCTTGTTTCTTTTTGGATTTCTCATGTTAGATGCAGGGAAATAAAGTTGAGATAGAGAATAGAGCATTGCATGGTTGGTATTTCTTTTGTTCCTTTTTTAAATGTTTATTATGTTATGATAGTTGGATCTCTCTCTGTGTGTGTTCTTTGCTGAAATCACTTTATATTGGAAGAAAGTGAAAACATGAAAGATTGATACTTACATGATGAGGAAAAGATCTCAAATTCTTTATTGCTTTTAATTGTTTTGTATTAGTCTTAAGTCTTTTGGCTTCTTTATATTTTCCTTCTAATTTTTTCATTTGCTAAATTTCTTGGGATTGTTTCTTTTGTTTCTCAATTTGCTGAAACTGCTCTGTTCACATTAAGAGGAAGAACAAGGTTGGTTTGGCAGAATGGGTGAGATACTGAGATGTTAACTGATTAAAAAGGCTGTTTGTTTCCTGGCAATATAAAAGGGGATTTTGAGTTTGTAAACAGTTTCTCTCATTTACGAAACAGAGCATATGGTAGAGAATTTATTGTTGATTATAAAGAAAATCTGATACTTAGACCTTCAGAGAAGTAAATGAAAATTGTGTGTTATTATGCTGAAACTGCCTGTTTAAGCTGTGAAAGAGAAACAGGTAAACATTCTTGGCATTGAATTACTGGGCTCCTGGACTTTAACACGATGAATGTGAGAATTGCTGCGTGTTTTATCAGAACTACTCATTTGTATTTGAGTGATTTAACGTTTAGATTGACAAATCATCCTGACTATTGGCTTGGTGTATGCACAATTTGCGGTTGGACCAAATCAATGAGCAGTTTGAATTTTAAAATGGGGCCCAAATGGAAGAGAAGGGCTACTCTCCAATGCCATGGCTCATGCCCTGCCCTAGTTATGCATAAAAGTAAAGAGAAGCCTTAGCAACTTTGAAGATTGTTAACCAACGAAAAATTTGAGAAACTATCCTGTCATGAAACTGTCAAATGTATCAGCTAGATCCTTGATGAAAGGTGAAATAAATTGCCCATAAGCATCAATACTCAATAGAGCTTCATAAAACCAATTTTTTTTTCTACTGTGAATATCTCTAACTTTTGAACACATTATTGTTTTCTTCTCATATCACCCAAAATGCAATTTCACGGTTTTTGATTTATGGGTAATCTGAAATCTGCTTGCAGGCCAATCTATCTTATCATAAGCTCTTAACATTTGTACAGTGATCTTATTTTAGATAGTATTTCATGTAATTGGTTTCTTTGGCAATTGCCCATTCAGTATGCGATGGTACTTTCTTTCCCTCCCTTCTCAAGGAGATGTCTGCGGTTGTTGGTTGCTTTAATGAGCGAGCTCAGAAACTTCTTGAATTGCATTTAGCTTCAGGCTTCCGTAAGTACTTTGTATGGTTTAAAAGCAAGGTTCAAGGCAATCATACTGCTTTGATACAAGAGGGAACGGATCTAGTTACCTATGCTATAATAAATGCCATTGCTGTCAGGAAGATTCTAAAGAAGTATGACAAGGTATACTTGCTGATCTAAAAGCCCTTTTGTTTTAGTCATGAATTTTGCGTATTTAACATCCTTTATGTGATCATTTCTTCTGAATAGTTGTGATGGTCTGGTATAGATCCATTACTCCAAGCAAGGTCAGGCCTTCAGATCACGGGCACAGAGCTTGCATATTGAGATCCTTCAATCTCCATGGCTCTGCGAGTTGATGGCTTTTCACATTAACCTGAGAGAAAACAAAAGTGAGAAAAGATTCATCCTTGGGCCGTTTGAGGAATGCTCGCTCACATTTGATGGTGGTAAACCGTCACTTACATGTGCTTTGTTTGATTCTGTCAAGCTTGATATCGACCTGACTTGTTCTATCTGCTTGGTGAGTTCACAAAAACTATTTCCTATATGGTAGAATCTGGTATTAGAAAGTAGTAATCATCAATTGGTGTACTTGAAATTGGCGAAATTTATTCTTTCATGTGTCCCACTTTTATGGTTCCCTATTTCGGACTTCTTGATTTACAACTATTAGTCATTAAGACTGTTAAGAAATTAAGTGTTATAATTTTCTTCTAAAAGGTTAAAAAGGCCGGCCACATTTGCATATCAACCATATAGGAAATGATATTTTACATTGTCTTTGTCCAACAGATCCCTGTATGCACGCTAAACAATGTCATGCACATATTCATAAAAATAAAAGAAAAATTATAAGAATGGTAGTTTCTTTCTCTTACAACAGAGGATAGAATGTGTGATGGTTTACTAGGCATGAATAGATATGGTTCAAATGATTCTGGGGTCAAGGCAAACGTACAATGAAAAGGGAGAGTCAATGCTGTTAGGCTAGTGATTACGGAAATCCCAGGTTAACCAAAAACGTTGTAAATGCTTTCTTTTTCATTTAGTATATCAGTGTGTTTGCAGTCTCTGCCAATCAAAAGAAGTGGGGTTTTATAGGACGTAACACAAAAGTTTGAATGTTGGGCTCTGGAGGGGGAAAACAGGTCTCCTTTTATTGCAACCTTCAATAACCATGAGAGTAAAAAATCCACGAAAAGTGTGAAAAACGTCACGATAATGATGAGTAGAACCATGAAGAGTGGGAGAAAAACTCTATAGGATATAGTTTTGTCTCAAGTCTATGGTCAAGTGGGAGATGTTGGTTGGTGTGGACCCAACTGTGATGGCCATTAAACCCGAGATGGGACTCGGGGGGGATATCATTGTATTCTTTATGGAGCATTGCAATGAAAGGAGAACCATTTCCCCATGAGCCCTGCATCTAAACCTTTGTGGAAGCCCTGTAAAACCCACTTTCTTCCTTTGATTGTGTAATACTGGAAACATACTGGTATGCTCTCAATAGTTTTTGGTAAAGCTGCTATTTCTGGTGATCATGAACCTAATACGTTCTCTCTCTATTTTTACTGTACGTTTATCTTCATCAAAATCTAATGTTGGGCCCGTTTGGTAATTTTACTTGTCAAGTAAAGTCAAGTCAAGTTAAGTTAAGCATCAAATCAAAAGCTCTTTAATTCAAAACTTCCTCTATCTTTTTCAAAAAAAGTCAAAAAGCAACTACCTTTATTCACTAAAAGACAAAAAAAAACTCCATTTCCCCATACAAAAAGTAAAAAATATTCCATCCCAAACAACTAAAAACAAAAATACCATCATATCTCACTTATATTTTATTCCCTCTTTTTATTTCACTTCACTCCACTTTATTTTAAAAGTAAAATGCCAAACGGGTGATATATTTACGTCTGGGGTCTATGGTCAAGTAAGAGAGGTTTGTGTGCTTGGGCCCTTGTGGCCCCACCACAATGACCATGAGACCTGAGACAAGACTTGGTGATTTGGGGATGTTGTTGAGGGACCCAAAATGCTTTAACAACCCTAAGATTCCTTATGGTACGTTGCAATCGAAGGAGACTCATTTCCTCGGTGACGCAGTCTGGGATCCACGAAGTATCCCAAGATAGCGGCTATGTTGCTACTATAATGCTTTCTAGTAGTAGGTAGCAATTTTTTGAAGTTGGGGCTTAATTTTCAGCAAGGGAGTAGGGATAGAATCACCACAATGATGGTAAAAAACAAGCAATACACAAACTCACTTAGGCAAAATGGAGAAAACTGAAATATTGAAGAAAAACAAGAGTACCAAGTCTCCTTATTCATTATACTCACTGTTCTTTGTCTATCATGCTACAGTAGATTGTTACAATCTATAGGAAACTGATTTCTTTCTATTCAATTGCAATCAAATCAATTATCCTAGTCATTACATAATTATTCCTATGATCATTGCAATCAAATCAACTATCCTACTTGGGACATGATTATTTTCATGATCTAAGATCTTTATTGACACTAATTGGTAACTAATTAAAGAGGAAAGTCAAAGCTTCTAGAGGATTCTCTAGATAAGGAAATCCTGCACACTTACTGCTTCTGAATTGAGTTTTCAGAATCCACCTATATTTTTTGTTAACTAAAAATAGTACCCTGTAGTAGGTTCAATGCATGTTTTGGGGTTTTTTGGTTCCCATTTAGATCTGAATTATCATACATGGGTTAGGACCCCTTGTGCTGAGTCAAAAGCCCTCATGAACTCTTTGGCTAGCCATAAAATTAGGTCCCCATCACTCGGAAACCTAACCCTTTCTTCTTTACAGTAGTGGACACTAAAAACATTGTTATATACTTAGGAAATAGCATATTAATAGTTTTTGGTGAACCTAGGATTTATGGTGATCACACCAAGTTGCACGATCAAAGATCCGATCGAGCGGACCACCAACACCGACAGTGACTCAAAAAGGAGCGGGTTGCGACAATGATGGAGAGACGGTGATCACCAAGAAGGACATGATGATCGATTCTGCGACATATTTATGATTTTTTTAGAAATTAAAGGAGGGTATATGATTTATTTTTCATATTAAATATCACAGATTCTAGGGGAAGTTAGAGATTCTCTTCTGAGAAGATTAGATAGGATTAGGTTCAATTTGGTTATTAGAGGGATTTGTTATAGATTTTAGGTTTTGAGTTTAAATTGAGAGGATTTCCTCTCATCACATTTACGGTGAGATTTCAGGAATGAATTTATTTCTTTGAAACTCTTTACATCTATCCCTCTTTCACCAATGTGTTTGTCTTCACTAAACTCAGAGGATAATTTTTGTCTCGAGGCTATGGTCAAGTGGGAGATGTTGGTGTGTGGGCCCTTGTGGGGCCCAACACGATTGCCATCAGACTTGAAACCAATGAAGACGAACAATGAACGAAAAGGGAGATATGATGCTATTCGGTTGGTGATCACCCCAAATCCCAGATTTACAAAGAAAATAAAAATAAAATGAAATGAAACGAAACATGCTTTCTATTTCTTGAGAACCCGCCAGTGAAGGAGGACGTTTTTTAGGACTTCTACAAAGTTTGAATGCTAGTTTTCTGGGAAAATGGGTCTCTTTTCATAGCAACATTTCATAGAGAATATCAAGGTTGTTGAGGAATATTGGTCCTTCAACAATATCCCTAGTAGACCGAGTCTAGGTTCTCATGGTTATCATGGTGGGGTGCTCACACACCAACATAAGGATGTTTGTAAGAAATCTAGATTCCAAAGATGTAAACATGAATCAAACTGGATCAGGCTTCATACACATCATAAATGTACAAAATAAATCATACCAGTCTTCTGATTGGTCAATCTGACCCTATGATTGCTGTCTTTGTTGACTCTGCATAATAAAACAAGAAAAGAGACAGCCTTTCTCTTTCTCAACCCACCAATTTGCATTGATGAATATGGGTGTTTTGCTTGATAATATCGTGTAAGAACGATGTATCAAGAGCTCCATTCTATAACCAATACCTTTTCTTTTTAATGTAGACACATTAAGGAAACAACCTGCACAAAGATCCTTATTTCCACTAAAAGCAATATGATAATATTCCAACATTGTGGGGCTTGCTTCAATTCGAGTCCAAGATTTTGACAACCAAATCAAAAGAAATAGGAAAGAGATGTTTGGTTGTATGACCATGTGGGCCCCACAGATGTTGCATGTGGTCATTGAGACCACTCATGTAGTCATGTTAAACATGGGTTTGGTCCCACTTCCTATTGGCTTCTAAGTTGGATCAAAGTCGTTTATGAGTAGTAGCCGAAAGGAACCCCCTGGAGGATAATGAAGAGGATTATTCTTACATTAATTCCATTGATGCAGGAGACTGTTTTCGACCCAGTTTCTCTTATATGTGGGCATATCTTTTGCTACATGTGTGCTTGTTCTTCTGCTTCGGTGACAATCGTGGATGGACTCAAGTCTGCAGAACCTAAAGCAAAATGCCCTCTATGTCGTCAGGTTAGTTAGCTATTTCATTAGTCGTAAGTTATAACATCTTACAACATTTTTGGGAAATAATACAATTTGGTTAAACATATGTTTCAGGAAGGAGTATATGAGGGTGCCGTCCACTTGGAGGAGCTAAATATTTTGTTAAGTCGAAGGTATATTCAAATTTTCTTATGCTGGTGTGTTTTGGTTTTGTTGATAACTCCTTTTAAGGCGTGATGTATCTTTTGTAACAGCTGCCCTGAGTACTGGAAGGAACGGCTTCAAAGTGAAAGGATAGAACGTATTCGGCAGGCAAAGGAGCATTGGGAATCCCATTGCCGAGCGTTTATGGGAGTCTGATCGAGAGAAGTTCAAACCCGTCTTTGGTTTTGTATTAGAAAGGTCGAATAAGGCAAGATGCTAACTGGTGGTAATGGCAACTTTCATATGCAGCCTCTGTAAACACTGGCTGTTTAGTTCTGATTAGTAACTGTTAACTGCTTCTGTTTTAATTAATAAGAAAAATGTAGACATCAGAAGATCTTGAAACTTTAGTCCCATGTGTTGGCAATTCAGAGAAGTGATTGTGAATAAGATGTTCATCAGAAGATCTCCGATCGCCTAATGTTGATTATAATTTTCTAAAGCCTTTCCTCTTGCTTTTGGTTTTCCAGGTTTTCTTTTACTTCTGATTGGAACCCCTATATATTGTTCTTGTGTCATTAATCATTATGGCTTATTGCTACATGACTGTATGAAACATATATGATTATGATTACATTGTTACAGAGATTGTCATGTGTTTAATCATTGCAGTAGTGCCTTTATTAACAGTGTTGTGCTACATAAAAGAAAGAAAGAAATAAAATAGGAAAGAAGAGTTGGAATGATAAAATCTGAGTCCTAATTGATGTTGTCAGGCATTGGTAACACTTAACATCTTAATGATCTCACCCAGGCCTCGGATTATGGAATATAAGGATGTGGCTGATGTCTTTATGGATGCAGCTTTCAACAAATCTGATGGCCATATTTAGCAACGAGTCTTTTCTTGGTGCAGGGACATCTAAAGGACTTGAAGTTTTCTCTTGGAAGAAGCTGAAAGAAGGGCGATCACCTTTGAGGTAGAGATGGCCACAAGTAAAGAGATTTTTATAGATTAAGCGTTGTAATTATGGTGGGCTTCATAAGATGGCTCAGATCCGGGTTTGTCTTGTTTTTGTCTCCTTTCCTGTCGGGACAACCATCCCTCGAACACAGATTTTGTTGGGCCTCAATGCAACCAAATATTTCTTTAGTCTGCTTGAGGGTCACAGGTCTATTCAGACATTCTAAATTCTAAATTTTAAGATTTTTAACGTCTTGAAGATCACATTGTCGGTTAGGAAAATTGAAACCTGTATATCTAAATCTAACGCCCTCAATCACCCAATTAGGAGTTGGTGGAGTAGCATCAGGCGTGGGTGTTGCTCTCTACATCTTGTGTTCGAAACCATTTCAGATTTGCCCAATGTGTATTTGCATGAGTTTAATGGGTGTCACCTTGGGGATTAGTGCGGTTGGTTCAAAGACCTCGTAAAAAAAAAAAATCTAAGGCCTGTTTGGCATCGTTCTCATGTTGTTTCCAATTTTATACTCGGATTAAGTTGTGTTGAAATCAAATTGTGCCGAGTCTAATCTGCGGAACTTGTTTGGCAACATTATATAAATTACTCTACTAAAAGTATATAGTACGGAACTTATTTGGTAACATTATAAAAGTTTTGCTCCAATGAGCAAACATAGGATTTACAACGTGGGACTCCACCTTTTATTATTTGCCGTACTATTATTATCATATATGGGACCCACCTGTAGAAGAATATACGTGGTACCCGCCTTTAAAAATTAGAACATGGAACTCATATCCATTGGATTTATAATGTGGGCTCACCTTTATAGGAATTATAATGTGGCCAACTTTTTGTAAATGTGAATATGAGACCCACCTTTAGAAATTAGAATATGGGCTCACATTCATAGGATTTAAAATGTGGGTCCACCTTTTGTACACGAGGCCATATGACCCATATTTATTAATTACAAAGTGGAGCCACGTTTTTTTAATTGTAGGCATATGGCTCACATTTAGAAATTAGAATGTGGTGCCCACCTTTAAAAATTAGAACATAGGGGTAGCACATTTATAAAATCTACAATGTGGGCCCACCTTTATAGGAATTATAATATGGCGCCATACTTTTGTTAATTGTGAACACGGGACCCACCTTTAAAAAATTACAAAGTGGTACCCACATTTAGAAATCCGAACATCGGGCCATCATTAAATGTGGGGCCATATTTTTTGTTAATTGTGAACACGGGACCCACCTTTAAAAAATTATAATGTGGTTCCCACATTTAGAAATCTAAACATGTGGCCACCATTAAAATGTGATTGTGGACATGGGACACACCTAGAGAAATTACAACATGATGCCTACCTTTATAAACGACATCGCTTTCGGTGATTCCCAACAAATTTAATTCCCATTAGAAATTCCCTTCAAACAAAAGCCCCCCTATTACAACTGATTTCTGAACTTGTCACGACCTAATAACATTTTGACATAAATCAGGGCAGGCTTGAGCTTGAATAATAGGCCAGATTAGTGAGAATTTCAATCTTGGGCTTACCTTTTGACCTAACACAGACCAGACCCATTAGCAGGCTGATTACTGGCCAGGTTTTGGCATTTGACAAGGTTTTAAACTAGTTCTATCTTGCCTTGACTTGTTCAAGTTGACTAAGCTCGGAAGGTCTCCAGGTCGGTGAGCTGAACAAGTTGATCAAGCACTCAGCCAGAATTCCACAAATTACTCAGTTCCATGACTTTCTTAGCAGATCAGTTGAGTTGTTTTCCCCCAAAATGAGAGCCCTTTTGATCTTTGTAGCCAAGTCCAAGTGGTTCAATTTTCCATTCAAAAAAGAAAAGTCCCAAGTGATTCAATTTACATGTAAATGGCATTCATTCCTAGATAATCTTAGTTATACTTTTGGCCTGACTGTTTCATGTTGTTGAATACATTTAATTATATTTTTATGCGTGGTTAAAAATGAAGAACCAAAGGTGAATATCCAAAAATGACCATCAAATAACCTTCCCTAATGAAAATTGAATAAAGAGAAGATAGGAAATGAATACCCAGCATCACCCTAGTAATTCAATACTCAGGAAAGTAAAGGTCTCAGCTATATTTCCATCCCATATACTCACGTTTTTTAATCATCCTTGAGTGGAGTCTATTTCACCATGAGTTCTTATGTATTTTATGCTGACGAACAGCCCTTAATGTGGTTCCCTTTTTCTTATACAACAAATTACAAGTAAAAAGAATTAGTGGTAACTTATAGGGGTAACCAAGTCCACTGATCCAAGCAGGGGCTATGGAATATGGGGTTGTCAATGGGCCACTCTTGGTTTCAGGTGACAATAGAATTCTAAATAAAGGATGGACAATCAGGCCCAACTAGTATTGTGAAGAGTGTAGAGAATACAGAGATATCTATAAGGTATGCCTTTTTCATCAGAAGGGAGGAGGAACTTTAATTCAAATTCCCCCTCATTTTAAGGATCTCAACCTACTTGCTTTTGGATAAAGCAATGCTTTACTTGAAAAGAAGTGTCCCACAAGATACCATTGGATAAAAGCCACGTCATATGAGTTTGGAGGGCCCCACCTTGTGATCCATTCTAAGTATCCTCCTCCTTGTGGGGTCCACAAGAGCCTCAATCAAAGCCACAGAAACTAAAAAAAAAAAAAAAAAAGAGATTGAAGAAACTGAGGACTGCACAAAGATATCAGATTATTTATTCAATTAGAAATCACACATGGTTAAAGTCAAGGCTCTCATTCTCCTAAATTACCATCTTTCAATGTAATAACCAAAGCACCCTCTATAATTTTGGAAGGACTGCTAATCTGCTATGGATCTAATCATCTAAATGAACCGGGCTTGGACTTCAGAGTCCAGTTCAAAGAGAGTCCAACAATGATCCCAATTATGTTTTTTGGGTCCATAACCCCTTAGTTTACAGACACAAATCCGGACCCGATTGCCGACTAGCCCAAAATGAAAGCCCACATTCACATAGCTGTTAGTGCACTGACTGATATACATAAATTTTTAGGGCCCATTTTTTTTTTTATGGAGTTGAATTAAAATTGGGAAATATAGAGGTAAATATACATTCAGCCATCAGTAGCTCAAATCTTCTTAAAATGTGCAACTGGATGAACCAGGCCCTGTTTGGATCCTCAATTGAGCCAACATTGTGCCCATCTACATGAGGGATGCCAACTAATATCAGACTAAAAAGTCCAACTGCCTCATTTCTTTAACTTTGTATTATTTCATACTGCTTTTTAACCTATCACTGAAAAGCAATCATTTTTCAGTATGGGAGATCTTTAAAAAGGAATCAAATCTCATCATGTTCATTTGTAAGTATCACCAACAATGGGGCCCACATAATATGTAAATGGGTAAACTTGGAATGTAATGACTAGGAATTGGATGATATTGCAGAGTATGTGCACGGATAGGTATCATCATGCCTCAGTTTGGTACCATTCCATTTGCAGCCAATGGTTCAAACTTCAACTATCCTTGCTGTCAATCAGTTGGGTCCCTTTTGAATTAGCTTGGACTACAAGGTTGTAGCCTGAATCTGTCCAACATCTACCTATCTTTTGATATAGAGTAAGGTATGTTCTTTTCCATTCTTCAACAATCAACTTTTTGGTCTCTGACTAAAATTGGTTAGACCTGTCTAGATTTGCAGAAGGGTGGAGCTTGTCTGGTCCAGAGGATATCTAATTCTTGGGTCATTTACTTCTTAGGCCCATCTTTAGCCTATGGGCTTCAAGAGTTAGGGTCAATCTAGGAAAGCCAATTGGGCATGCAATGTGTTTACATGATTACCCAGCCTGGATTCCCCTTTGGAAGATCTCTACCAGATGATACTATCTTGCTGTATTTTTGCCTCTTTTTCAATGAATATTGCTTACCATTAAAAAAAAAGAAAAGAACAAAAAAGCCCAGACATTGGTCCTATTTCCCATAAGGGCGCGTTACTACTGATCGGATTGACCCGAAGGTTCCAACCCCTTAAAATTTGGATATGGAACCTGTTTTCGGTTCCAATTTATAAACATGTATGGTTTCAAAACCCAATTAAGATTTCGATTGCTAAATGGGTTGGAGTTAAAACTCATACAAGTTCCGACCCAAGGACCAAGGACCTGACCTATGGATGTGTGTTTTTAAAATATTGTTCTTAACTATGTTAAACTTCATGTAACAAGTTGAGATTTATAAGGTAGACTTGATGCGTTGTTATTGGGCAAAAATGATATCCTTTTTTTTTTTTTTGTTATTTTTGGATTAAATGATATCCCAATTTAAGCAAGAAATAAAATAAAAAATGAAAAGATAATCTAGAACAGATTTTTGATCCACCCTTTTCTTTTATTCGAACCGGGTTTCAAATTGAAACCTAAACTGCCTTACAAAACGGTTCCGATTTCGGATCCAATATAAATCCAACCCAAAATGACACATTTGCAACCCTACCCACTCTCTCCCCACCTGATGATGAGACATGTTAGAACAATCTCTTGACCAGCAGCTGGATATCAAAAAAATCAAATGCTTCAGTGGTCTCTTGTACTCCAGGAGTAGACCACCGAAAGGAAAAAGGGTAACAAGGTACTTTCTTGTGAAGGATTATTTTAGAATAATGAATGAGGTAGCTTTGTAGTTGCATTCAATTCAACTGACAAATGATTTAGGGACTTATTTCTAGGTAATTCCTTTTTATGTTGGATTGTTGATGGAAAGAGGTGACTAGACAAGTTATCATCTGGAAGTACCCCATAAGCAACAGTCCACATTCATTCTCATACATTAAAGTGGTTGAAACTTGAAAGTGATTGCCCTGTGGCTGTCCAAGATATTACCAACCTTAGTAACTTTTTGGAAAATTTATACCCACCAAGGTTTAAATCAATGCAATGCAATGAAAATGCTAGTGTCAAGTGTTGACAAATATGGTCGACAGGACATGCGGCATTTAACGTGGGACTTTATTGAATTGCACAGGACATTTGGCAAGGTGTAGGACACGTTTGTGAACCATCAAATCTAGGGAAAAGCAGTAGATTAGAGATTTGATCTTCTGCCTCTAGGTTTACGTTTGTGAACCATCAAATCTAGGGAAAAGCTATAGATTAGAGATTTGATCTTCTGCCTCAAGGTTTTCTGATATAACTGTAAACTATTTTGTGGACACTGTTTTTTTTTCTTTTTTTTAATAGAGAAGATCTCCTCTCATCCTCTAGACTTCCATTTCTGCTGAAGAAAAAAAAATCCGAGTGTTACGCAGAAAATCTATCTTTTACGGCACGTTTGTGTACAGGTTTTTATGGAATGGAGAAATTATCACGTCAGCGAATTTCATAGAAATAGAAACATCAGAAATGGATTTTCATATAATTTAGAAATTCATGTTTGGTGCAAAAAAAAAAAAAAAAAATTCTCGTTGAATTGGTATTGATGTTGCTTGGTGCGGCTATGGATTCCTTATAGAAAATCAATTTTTATTTTTTGATGAAATAATTTTTTGAAGAAAAATAACATAACATGTACATTATTTATTCAATATCAAATAATAATTTATTTAAAAAACTAAAAAATAAAAGAGTTATAGGGTTTTGCATTGAAATGGACAAGAGTGAGGAAAAAAAAGAAGAAGTTTTCTTAGAAAATCAATTTCTCATACCCCTATAGGAAACTCATCTCCATCATTATCAAGGAAAATACTGACAATGCAGTAAATCATTTCCATGGAATTGTTCCACACCAAACACATGAAAAGTGGATGGCGATTTTTCGTAGAAAACCATCGACTTTTCCACGGAAAAGTGTCATACAAACATACCTAGAGATTTAGGTTGGTGGGAATTCTTATTTTTGAGAATCTTCATTTATGACTTCCTTTTGTACGTAGGATTTAAAAAAAAAATTATATGGATTTTTATATCAAGACTAACTTTTCTTAGTTACATACATTAATATCGATGTGAAATCTCCAACCGTACGTACTCTTAACGAGAAACCCTTGTGTTCAAGATGCTGTGAGAAATTCTTAAATGGTGGATTTCTCACCCATTACCATATGTGCCCATTTAACATTGTTGACCATCCATTCAAATGCATTGCGTTTGAGTTATTCTTATTCTTCTCTCTCTCTCTTAAGTGTGCCCTTTCCCCTTGCTAGAAGGAGAATGGAACTCCAACCATGAGAGTGGGGATTGTCCCAAGTTGCCCATGTTAGAATGGTACCCCATTGCCATTTGAGCTATCAGTGCTTCGGCATGATAATGAGCCATTTCACTTCTTTCAAAATTAAGATCTTTTTTCAATTAGTTTGTCTAAATTGCTGCTAACATTTGATTTGGATGATTTGTGTATATGTGCATAGTTAATCTAACTTTTTTTTTAGTACGAGGCTTTTGGCCCCCACTTCGTCTGCCATGTAATTTATATTCAATCCTTAATATCATTTCACTTTACATCTAACTCAATATTTTGATATATATATATATATATATATATATTTTTTGCTATTGGAGGTTTTCAACCTTTTGGGTTGGACTAATCCATCTGGTCCCAGAATGAAGCTAAATAAATTCCCATATAGCCCCAGTGTGGTACTGCAATTTCGAACTACAACCTTCGGGTGCAAACCGTGGTCTTAGGCCAATTGAGTTATCCCTTGGGATTTAGCCAAAACAATCATTTTCTAACAAGGGAGATTTTCTTCTCCGAAAGTCTTCACATGCAGATGCCATAGTTATCATGGATGGCGCTTTTAATTTAAGGTACAAATCCTTCGATCGGGTTGATGCCTCATTGGTGATTTATTAATATGTTCACATGCAAACGTCTCGTATGTTAAAATTTCTCATTCCCTCATCAAGAATGGATCTCGTTGATGGATAATGAGAAGTCTATACTATTGTCTTATTTTCTAATATCAACTATCCATTTGTGTTGCCTGCCCCTCTCAAATCCTAAATGAAGACTCTTTTCTTAAGCATTTGCATTTGTTCAAATGCAATCCGAATTTCTTTAAGTTTCATAGAGGACTCAAAACATGCACCTACTCAAACCAATATGTCACTAACCAGCCAAGCATCGAGCACTCTAATCCAATTCGGCCATAATGTTAGGTTAAAGAAGGATTTTCACCCACAACTCATGAGCATACCGCATCTAGTTGTGGCGCCCATTGGGATGTTTTCCATCATCGGTTTAGATGGATGGAAAGGTTTATTCACCATCAAGCGTCATGCAAAAAATGAGCCCCATAAAATTATGCTCGCCTTTGGTTTAACAAATTTAATGATGTTTCCACACAATTTCGTTTATACTTACCAAAAAAAAAAACATAATTTATTTTATTTTATATTCAATCCAAACAATGAACAAAAGTTTGATGAGCATAAAACTGTGGACAACCCCAAATCATGGGGTTAAGAGGGTGGAAAGTGCTGCACTAATTAAAGGTGGGCACCCAAGTGAGCATCGTAGAGCTTGACTATACATGTAGTCCACTCGTAAGAGAAAATTATCCGTAGTTAAAGATACAGAACACTTTATTAATAGAAAGTGAATCATGTTCTTTTCAATTTTTATAACAGTTGCTGAACTAACATTCAATTCCCACCCTCTAAAATAGAAGAGGTGATGTGTTTACACTGCTCCAAACATTTTAAAATGCAAGGTAAATATTGTGTTCATAAGTAGTTAATCCAACAATAAGCCCATCTTCTATTATTTGAATAAAACTTGTTCTTACACCAATACACTATATGTGGATGTGGATGTGTCCCCAGTCCCCAGTCCCCACTCACTGATTTTGTCACACATTAGATGAGTCATTCCCACCCACAAATTCAATGGGAATCATGTGCCTCCGTTACTTACAAACAAAAGGCCGTGATATCTTGCTTCGCCGAGGGTAGAGGTTGAGTTTGTGATCGTACTCAAAGTCACTTTCCATTACCATTTGAGGAAAAAAAGGAAACTACAATTTAGTTACAAAGTAATTGAAATAAAAGCTTGTTTATTTACCTTTAAAAAAAATTAACTACAAAGCAAGATAATCAATGGCCTACATTTCACCCCAAAATGTTTTCCTTTTTTTTTTTTTTTTTTTTTTTTTCTCGACGAGGGCATCCCCATTGTATTTGACCCAGCACGACTATCCTCTTGGCCCACATACAACCCTAAGTTCGGGGGAGTTGTGGAACACACCCTTAATTTATACAAATGAGCCAATATATTAAATCCTAGGTCTTTTTTTTTTTTTTTATTGATATGGGTATTCCTAATGTTATTCGTCCAATATAACTAATTCCTTGAATGACACCCGCTAAACCTATAAATTTTCTTGGCGATTTAAAATACAAGATATGAAGAGCAAAAATCCACGTACCGGCCCCACAGACTCCGTGGTGGGTAACAGTAACCCCATTTGAATGAACAATTACGATCTTCAACAGATGGATTACATTTGTTTATTTTTTGCTGCATTCCCTACCAATCAAAACCCCTATGGATCGGATCCAGATCCTTTGTTTCATCCAAATAGAGGAGTCATGTTTGGACGAATTAGGAGATGACACGCGCGGGGGCGGAAGGGGGGTGGAGGATAGAGAACTTGCTTTTCTCTATCCTCCGCCCCCCGCATGTGGCGACGTCTTATTGATTCAAACATGGCTCCCTTGTTTGGACGGAACAGGAGATCCATTTTCCGATCGGATCAACCTAGATGGCGCCCTGTTTGGACGAAACAGTGGATCCATTTCCCGGTCGGATCAACCTAGATGGCCCACCTCTACTGACACATCATCAAATGCGGGGCCCACATCCATCCATCCCAGCTGTCCTGCCTTCCCTACAACATGGGGAACAACCCCATTTGGTTGCCTCCGCAAGGCACCAAAACCATCCAGGAATCTCAGACACGTGAACTTCCTCAAAAAGACAGGGGCATATTGGTAAATCCACCTTTCCGAAACCAAAATCATTAGCCTCATAAATCAAATCAGAAATGCAGTTTTTCCCTTTTAACTAAAGGCATCATTAGCAAATTAATTTCGGATTATATCAAGGCCTGCTCCCGCGTGCAGGAGGCGCTTGCAAGCAATTACACAAACAGAGAGAGAGAGAGAGACCCTCGCCATTGCGCCTGAATTAGGGTTTCCAAGAGCCCCATCTTTCTCCCATTTCTCAGATCTGCTTCGATTTTCGAAGGATCTGAACTCCAGATCCCCGAAACTCATCAGATCGAGCGGAGGAATCTCGTCGTTTTGGTTTGAATCTGGTAATTCTTGTCTTCTAGATTTGATTCCTTGTCGATTTTCCTAGGTTCGTAACGGTTTCTAATCGCTGCATTTTCGAAATGTTCGATGTAGAATTCAAGATCTCAGTCGAATCGTTGATGTGATTCGTAGATGTAACGGCTTTGAATCGGGATTCGTGGAGAGAAATTGATGTTTTGCTCGATCTGCGATTTTTCTCCACCGCGTGAGTTGCTCTTAGGTCAAGGCCTTTTTTTTTTTGGGTGGATCTAGGGCTTTTTTGATTGTGCGAGAGTTTTTGTTTATTTGATTTTGTTTGGCAGTGGTTGTGTACAAAACTTGAAAATTGGCGCCGCAACGCCGGGCGCAGCAGCGCCACATGGGTGGCCAGATGCAGCAGAGCAATGCCGCGGCGGCGGCGGCCGCGCTGTACGATCACCACGGCGCGGGACCCACCGGCAGCGATGCTGGGGATGCTGTAATGGCGCGCTGGCTCCAGTCTGCGGGTTTGCAGCATCTGGCATCTCCATTGGCTTCCACTGGGATCGACCACCGCATGCTTCCTAACCTTCTCATGCAGGTATGGGTGTTGGAGTCTGAATTCGTGCTTTTGTTAGATGTTGAATCTGTAAATGGATTAGGATGCCTTTGAATGTTTCTTTGATTGGAATCGATTTGAATATTTTTGGTACCGCCAATGGTTATCTATTGCACTATGTCTTTGGTGTGGTGTGCAGAAATGGGAAAGCAGAAACCTTCCTGGAGTTATTGTCGCTGCTGCTTGCCGATAGTTTATGGAAGAAGGAAAAACAAAATTAGTATCCCACCCCTAATGAGATATCTGATATCTGTGATGCCTCAAACACAGAGTGGAATGGATAGCTACCCATATTGCCAAAATATTCAAATTTGTTGTGATATGAGATTCGATCAAATACAATGTTTGTTTACCTTATTTTTCATTAATGTGTTGATTATGTTTCACTGTTTTTCCTTATTTCTCATTAATGTGTTGATTATGGTTAACGGTGGCTCTTGTTTGCATGATCTTTTTTTTTTTTTCTTTTTTTTAATTTTCTACATGAGCATATGATCGTAACACTCTGCTCAATTCTTTTCTGTTTTAGATTGTGGTTTTGCATGCTGGTGTTAATTTTCTACATGAGCATATGATTGTAACACTCTGCTCAATTCTTTTCTGTTTTAGATTGTGATTTTGCATATTGGTGATCTACACGTCGTCATCATCATCAACAAACCCTTGTCCCAACTATGCTGGAGTTAGCTACATGAAATGCTGGGCTTAGAGGAATGCCCTAGCATAATCACGGAACGGTATCACAAAACTCATGGTTCAGATGTGACAAAGTTTTATGTGGGCTGTCAACCCGACACAACCCTCCTTTTGTCTGGGCTCGTGTCCGGCGATAAATGGGCGGAGTTAGAGAAGTTTGTATGCTTTGTTGCTTTGTTTTAACTTGTAAATTGAAATATTGATTGCTGGTCTCGATTGAATTTTGATTCATCTGTGAGATTGCAGTCTTATGGTTTCAATATTTGCCTAGTCACAGAGTGGACACTTGACAGTGTTTGGATAAACATTCTGCATTTTAAATGATGTGAGCTAGACTTCTAGCTTTTGGTTAAACACTCTGTATTTTGTATGATCTATGCTTATTCCTATACTCTTCACAATAATATATACCGATGTCAATTTGAATGTCTTACCGGGACTAAATGAATCTGGAGAATTTGCGGTGATATTCAAATTTTCTTTTAAAAATATTTCTTATATGCTTTTTTCCAGCTAATGCAGCTGGAGTGTTTTCTTTCAAAATTGTCTTTTTTGTTTGATTATAAGTTGATATTGCAATGTGGTTTATTATATTGTTTCTTTCATTATTTTCTAGAAGTTCATTAAATACTGATATGGGTTTTTTGATGTTAATATTGGTAGGGTTATGGAGCACAATCTGCTGAGGAAAAGCAGAGACTCTTTAAGTTGCTGAGGAATTTGAACTTCAATGGGGAATCTGCTTCTGAACCATACACCCCGACCACCCAAAGCTCTGGAGCTGCTGCTGTTGTGGATGGATTTTACTCACCTGAACTTAGAGGAGAATTTGGGGCTGGGCTTTTGGATCTTCATGCTATGGATGATACTGAGCTTCTATCGGAGGTATGGTGCTTGAAAATGCAAGTTCCTTTTCTATAATTTCTACATGCCTTATGAGTTTCAATTTTTCAAAAAAAAGTTGGTGGGAAATCTTTTCTTTTCTTTTCTATGTTTTAAAATGTTCATGACATCTAGCGGATGCCTGCTTGATGCAGATGTGCTATATGTAGAGTAGGGCCAGGCTGGACAGGTTGGTTCATGTACTCTGACCGCCTAAATCCATTAGGCCTATCAATGATATCATATATGTAGGAAAGAAACAACAGAAACCAGAAATCAGGGAACCCTGTTAAAGATGTTTGTTAGTACTGGCCTAAATGTCAGTTCCTGTTGGTTTTAGTGGTCTCGATTGATTTTTTACTGGTTTAATAGTTGGTTTTCTTTGCTTTCTTTCTTTCTTTCTTTTTCCAGCCAGACTGCCCAAGCCCCAAGGCTCTGGTTCCAGTAAATCCCAGCATGAGTGGATAATAATCCAGTCCTGTTTTGAGATAGAAATACACTATGAATTTTATCTTTAATCATTTGACTTTTGGAGATTCCAACTGTTTCAGAATTTTTTTTTTTGTTAATTTTATTTTTGTTGCATCATACAAACAGTAAACACTATGAGGATATATTGTCCATTAAAATGGTTTAGTAAGATTTAAGAAGTCATTTTTCTGTTAATGGTGTTGTGCATTGTTGGGTCTATTTAATGTTACAGTTGATGCTCTTGGTGTTTTACATTGGCTGTGATTGATACTAATGCATGCTTCTTCTTCTTCTTCTTCTTTTTTTTTTCTCGAACCAAATGTATTACCTTAAGTACCCTCTTTATAGTTAATCAAATTATCTGTTAAGTTTCTCCATCGACCAGGCACTTTATTTGTTTTTCTGCCTTATTTATTTATTTATTTATTTCCACCTCTTGCCAGACAATGGTTTTGCAGTCCCAAGTTAGTGATAAGAAGACATCAGCACTGCAGGACATTTTGCATGAGGGGTCTGTTTTACATTTAGGAAATTTATATCATTTATTTGGATAAACTATTGGAATTTATTGACCGACAAAAATTACTGGAAATTAGAGACTATAATTTTTTGTTTATGGGATGATGGTTGTTCTTGCTCTGACCGATAAAGAACAAGGGACTATTGAGTTATTTGGTATGAAATTACTAGTACGCAGAATTATAAAACGAAGAACCATACAAAGTAAAGACTCAGTTGTATACAACCAGTGATTTACCTTAACTTGTAATAATAATATTAAGTTATGAACCATACATTCTTTTGAAGTTTCATTAACAGTATCATGTTATTCTTCTCTTTGCAGAACGTTATGTCAGAACCCTTTGAGCCATCACCTTTCATGCCTGCTGTTCCTGGGGGGTTTGACAATGAGCTTGACCCAATGGCTAGCAGGCAACAAAAAGCACAAGATGATGTGACATTTAGAATGGTAACTAACGAGAAAGAAAGCAATACAAAGGAGAGCAATGTGGCTAAGATCAAAGTTGTGGTATGTTGATTTTTCTCTTTACTGTCGACCACTCTTTTTGCTTGTTCAGTAGGGACTATACAATTAGAGGTATTGAGTCTAAAAACATGGTGGTGATTGGTGACAATGTCAAGCCACTAAATTGTTAATCTGTAGTTTAGACACTGACATGACTACCTTAAAGAATGAAGCATGATCTTGATTATGCATCTTTTTTAGAATATTGATTTTCTTTAGTTTTTAGCTTTCAGTTATGTAACATTCAATGTTTTCTCACACCTGACACATGTTATATGCTTGTTTATATACATCTTCTCCATGTGAGATGCTTGTGAAAGATTATTTGATCTCGTGTTGCTCTTTCTTGCGATCTGTTTTATTATTAAAAGCAAAAAAATTCCTATTTTATCATTTTTTTTATAAATTGTTTCATTTCCATGTGCCAAGTAGATGTTTCATGTTTGGTTGGATGCCAAGTGCTTTATATTGTATTTTATGTGTCTTCTTTTCTTTTTTTTTGGGTGAGGCCGTGAGTCAAATCATTTAGCAACATTGCAGTTGCAACAGTGAACACATTCCAACTGTCCAAGTGTACCAGGTGGCTCTCCTCTGCTTACTACTGTTATTTTCACCTTTAGTGTTCTATGTTTTGAGTTGGATTGTGCTTGGCCTGTCTTGCAATAGTGGTCATTTCAGTTGATGACTCCTTTGTTTTTGGTAAACCTAGTCTACTCTCCCGAGCTACCCAATCTACCTTTTTTTTCCTCAAGGCACTACTGGATGATACCTCCCCATTTGGACTGCTCTCGAATCCAGCTACCCTGCCTTCCTGTGGACTTCGGATTTTCCGTACCAGTTGATGCTTCTTTTGTACTATTAGCTTCAGTCTTTATTTATTTAATTAGCAATAATCGATAGTTGAAATGTTCCTTCTAATCTGTTTCAGGGTCTGTAAATAGATTTGTGCACTATGTCAGAATCTCTGATTGTTATCATTCTGATATGCATGCTAGGTTCGTAAAAGGCCTCTAAACAAAAAGGAGCTGTCAAGAAAAGAGGATGATATAGTCACTGTCTGCGATAATGCATATGTGGCGGTGCATGAGCCAAAGCTAAAGGTTCGGTTACACTTTGCTGCCATTGCTGATAGCCATACACTAAATCTCTTTTATTTGTTGTTATTTTCAATAAAACTCAATTAGCAGTAACAATGTTCTTCAGGAATACTCACAATGCCGTGCTTGTGAAAATGTTTTAATTGTATGCAATGGACATTTCATCATTTTCGACCCAGTTGCTCAGTTAAATTATGTTCTTGTATCCTTTATTCTTTCCTTTCTTTTGGAACTGACAAGTAATATTTACTTAACAAAATATATGTAATACAACAATTTTCAGCAATAGGAAAGAGTTTTTGACGTGAAGACTCCCTTGAAGTTCCTCCCTCAGTCAGAGAGACAAGTATGAATTAGTGTTCTGTCTTGTGGCCAAGTAATGAATCTTGTTGAAGATGGACGCTAGCTTCCATGGTTCAAGCGCTAGAGGCCAGAGCGATTAGTTCTTGAGTCACTCTCCACCAAGAGAGTAGTACCCTAAGAAATGGAACATAGAGTCATAGATACCTGCAAGTATTATCTTATTGCTTTAGCCTCTTCTTTGTAGGCATTCCCAACTTCAGTTGTCTCAAGAAGGATAATTTAATCTCCCCTCTGTGCATCTTAACCACCCCACCACTGCTGGACATCCCTGCGATAGCTCTCGATGTGCTCTCAAATCATGATTCCACCAATTGGGAGGTGATGGAATCTGTTTCCAAGTAAATTACGAACAGCATTATCTCTTTCAACCTTATCATTACCCTGAAATGGAAACTCTCCCAGACTTATTTTTATACACTGACCAATGGAACATGTTCAACTTGCAACTACAAAGAAGTTTGGGAGTATATTGTAGCTTGGGCTACTTTCTGAACACTCTGACAATCTGAAGAACCATACAGCACTTCAAAGGACACATTTGAAGCTGTGGATGAGGTTTTCAAGAGACACTTGGACCTTATTCGTTTCGGCCATAGATCTTGCTCTTGATTTACAGCTTGTGTGAAAGTTCTTTCTTTTTTTTTTTTTTTTTTCTGGCAATCTCCGTGTGAAAGCATGGAGATTGCCAGGAGTAGGAGAGGGAGAGGGAGACTCAAGAGAAGTTGGAAATAAACTATTAAATATGACCTTGCCTACATGGATTTAACGGAGGACATGGCCCTAAACAGATTTGATTGGCGTCGTCAAATCCATATAGCCGACCCCACCTAGTGGGAAAAGGCTTGGTTTGATTTGGTTTTAAAATTACTTTTGGGTTGGACTTGAGAATTGAGTCTAGATTTTGTGCTGATATGCCACCATTCAGGGGTAGAAATGTTCTTTTACCGGCGTGGTTATTTTAAGTCAAAATTTGTCTGATTCACCTAGTTTCAACATACTTTATGGCTGTTGCTTTCGTCGTGTGACTGTATTCTGATTTAGATTTTGGAAGGATCCATTTAATGCAGTTCAGTATGATAGTCATTTGTGGGAAGTGTGTGTGATCAGTCATGGCATGATCTATAAAATATAATCTCTTTACGTTCCTGGTTGTACCTGATTGTTATAGGTGGACTTAACCGCATATGTGGAGAAGCATGAATTTTGTTTCGATGCTGTTCTGGATGAGAATGTAAACAATGACGAGGTAAAAATCTTCTTTCCCGTGGATCTGCATTTGCTTTCACATCATTTCTTGAATTTGCCCTTTGATTGCTTTTGAATTTGTTGTCTTTGTTTGTCCTTGATTACATTGGCTCTTCTGTCACTTGCATTTTGTGTTAGTCTTTCTGTTTACATACGATGGTGAGTGATAGTATTAGATCCCAGCTTATCTTTGTTATTGTTTAATTTGCAATTCTAATTACTTTTTTGCTACACTGTTTTGAACAGGTATATCGTGTTACTGTAGAGCCCATTATTCCTACCATTTTTCAGCGGACAAAAGCAACGTGCTTTGCTTATGGTCAAACAGGTGTGTTGAGAGTTGGATCTCCCTTCTCTATTGCATGTGATTGAATTCAGTGGTTCATCTACCATGTTGATTTTAAAAACAATGCACTCAGCATCTAAACTTTAAAAGTATCGGTGTGGTATCCAGTTCCATTACCGGTATCATATGCTTCATATACTGTTACACTAGTCATAAACAAGTGCTGGGTGTCATAGGTTACCGAACACTTTGGTTCTGTGTCAAGATTTTGAGTCACTTTGGCCTTATCACTCAGGCTTGTGTGAACAAAGATGTTTGGCGAAGTCCTCAAAAAGTGTGACATGTGGGACACTTTAGGTCAATTAGATTCAAGGAAAGCTGTGAGGGAAATGATCATGAGAAAATGGCCATCTATATCTTTTGTTTTGAAGAAGTTGATCAACCATTTGCTTTTTCATTGTTGTATAGATCAGACTGTTTGCAGTGTTGTTATGCCATAGTTTGGTCATTGTTGGTTTTTGAAACAAGATTGCATCTCACAAGAGGCTCTCATTAGCTTTTATGGTCCTGATTCAGTCGTGTTGATGGGATTATGACTGTCTTTGTGCTGCCCAAAGAGGTGTTTTCACAAATTGGGCAGATTAAGTCCAACCAACGCCCGATAGATCCATCTAGATGCCCAACAGCTCTATATGTAAAACTAGGAGCCTCAAACTTGAGGATGTCAATGGGTGATCCACCCCAACTTGACCGTGCTAGGACCCTTTGATTTATATTGTTCTGTCGTTCACTAACAGCTCGAGCTTTTGGTGTTTTTGGTTATTATTAATAGACCCTAGCAGGGGTAGGTTTGCTAGTGGCTTTTTAGTGTACGGGGAGGGTGCAGGTTTATGGATGTTCACCGAAGTCGGATTTAGAGCACATTCAAGTTTTGAATACTCCAATTCCCCTCGTCTTGTTTATAATCAATTTATAGATTTTTCATTGTAATATATGTACAAAACTTGGTTAGAACAATTAGTCTAGAACATTTTATGAGCTATGCACATGAGTTTGCTGGTTTAAATCCTCCTTATAGATTGGATTATATATAAAATGTAAATTTTAAATCATCATCATCATCATCAAAGCCTTGTCCCAACTATGTTGTGGTCAGCTATATGAATTTTATTTTTTCCATTTCAGTCTATTTTAGGCCAAATCCTTTGATAGGTTGCACTTCTTCCTATCTATCCTGCTATATTCCATCCATGTCCCTGTTGGCCTACCCCTCTTTGTTGAGGGACCACAGCCTGCATAAAGGAACTTTTTTATCACTGACATTGTAGTTGTTGTCCTACATTGAACATGTCCAAACCATCTCAAACGAGTCTCTCTTATTTATCATATCTATTGATGCTATTGTTTAATACTCCAAATGTGGTCATTTCTACCATCTCTCAAGTTTTGCATTCATGTCATCTCATGTTCGTCCACCGACATGATATCATCTGCAAACAACATACACCAATGTTCCTCTTCTTGAATATGAGTAGTTAACTTATCTGTAATCAGGGTTATGTCTCACCAAGGGGAAGGGGTAGGCTGAAGAGAACATGGATAGAAGTAGGAAGGATAGATCTGAAGAAGTGCAACATATTTGAGGATTTAGCTTAAGATAGATTGGAATGGAGAAATAGAATTCATGATGCGGATTGGATTTGAACCTGATTTTGAAGAGGATGAAGCCTACCCGGAGCAGTTTAAGCATCTTAAGAAGGCCCACAAGGGTCCCAACAAGCATTGGTGAAGATTTGGGCTTCAAACAGTCCCAAAGATTCAAGAAAATTAATTGTCAGAGGCTGTTTAAATATAACACTGAATAACAGGGGTTTTGTGCAAAATTTTAGGAGATTCAGAAGATAGATAGGCCTCTCATGCAGGATATTTGGAGGAGGAATTAATGGATCAAAACTGACCCAATCCAAGTAAAACTTGGATAGCGAGGGTCGCCCATGAGTGCCCTCACTGTTCATGAGGTGTACTTGATCAAAGGGTCGGCCATGTGGGCCCAGAGAGATTTTAGTCCAAAGCCTCCCAGATGTCCTGAGTTTCAGAATTTTCAATATTTTCTTGATATTTTTTAGAAATTCTTGTAATGATTGTTATAGAGACTTTTCATAAGAATTCTAACTGTGTTAGGATCCATATACAGTAGGATTCCTAGTGTTTCGGGGTGTTAAGTGCTATATCAGCACAACAGTGGTTGACTATGTACTCGATTAATGTTCAGCAGTTGTATAATATTATGACAGTGCTTTTTATGCATGTTACTTGTGTTTTCTCCATTGGCTGAGTGTGTGCCTTGGATAGAGAAGCCCTTCCCCTTCCCGATCTCTCCTTGATCAGATACTTAGAGATTAAGGAAGGCCATAAGGTTAGTTTTTTGGGTTGATTTCATTGTTTCCTTGCATATTTTCTACTCTAAACTTTCAGTTGATTCTCTGCAAATCCTGTTGTTGCTGGATTTTTTTGTTTTGGTTTATTTGGGCCCTAGATGGTCCGATTGTGTGGGACTACGTCAATACATGTAGTCTACCCCAACATAGTTGGGACAGGGCTTTGATGATGATGATGAACTCGTCCATAATCAGTGCAAATAGATAAGGGCTTAAAGTTGACCTTTGGTGCAAACCTAAGGTTACTGGAAGCTCAATTGTCTCTCCACCGGTAGTTCTCACACTTGTTAACACTAGTTACCACTCCCTCATACATGCCTTTAATGATGTCATTATAACCTCTTGGCACACTCCTTTTATCTAACTCTTAAAATCAAATTTCAGCGTGTTTCCTCCTACATGTGTTCTCCTAAATGTCTTCTCTAGTTTCTTGTGTTCCTCATGTTTGACCGTTTTTAAGTACATGTCCTATGCTAAGACGATTCATTTTCGAAGTTGTGCTGTTGCAAGTATTTAAAGCATGTTTTGTAGTTCTACGTCACAGTTGTGGCTGGAAAAATATTTCATTAACATTTGTTAAATGACTCTTAACCTTATTAAATGCTTGCTGTGATAGGATGTCTGACCTTAATTTCTTGGAGGTTATGCTACTGTGATATGCTTGCCATGTGGAATGGCAGGCTATTTTTTCAGCTAGTTGAACCATACCTTCTTTCAATATATGTATATATATATATATATATATAGAGAGAGAGAGAGAGAGACATACACACACATTTCCTTTTCTCTGTGGTAGTGTGATTGCTAAATGCTACTTAATGTGACTTGGTGGTTATATGGATGATTGAAGTGTATTGATTTGGTCTGCAGGCAGTGGTAAGACATACACAATGAAACCTTTACCTCTCAGAGCTGCAGAGGACATTGTTAGATTATTGCATCATCCATCCTATCGCAACCAGAAACTTAGGTTGTGGCTTAGCTATTTTGAGATATATGGTGGTAAACTCTATGATCTTCTCAGCGATAGAAGGTTAGTTTTCTATTCATGCAAACACGATTTCACATTTTTGGGCCTCATATGCCTTTTCAATTTTGATTTAGGATTCATCTCTTTCATACTCTTTTTTTTTTCTTAATAAAGAGAGCCATATTCATGCTTCCTGGTGACCTACTACTGGGTCAGGTAGATCACCAAGTGGGGACAAAAGTAGGCTGGGTTTTGTATAGTGACTGAGGACCCCAACTCATTTTACTTGAAAGAAAGCGTTGCTTATTAGTAACTGTGATTTTGATGTTTACTTAAAAGTTTAAGCACAATTTAAGGCCTAGGGTCATATCGGATAGTACTTGGAAACCATAGATAAAATGGAACATGGTCATCGTTCTTAGTAGCATATTACCTTTTTTTCATGTTTATATGATTGCCAGCATGTTTATAGCATTGGAGGTGTTACTGTTGGTGACATTATTTCATGTCATTGGTGGTCACCATTCAGTGATTTTTCACTATGTCTCTAGGACAGAATAAATCATGTGACACACCAAGTGTTCTCCAATTGATTTTTAGATGATACACACCTGCAGCTTGCTACATATACAAAGTTCAACACCTATACAACGAGTGTTAGATATATCACCACGTCAGTACTGGCCTTGGTGCCTCCAAGGTTGTCAAGGTGCTATGTGCAAGGCAAGGAGAGCGCCCAATTCAACCAGACGCATGCTCATGGAAAAAAAGAGAATATAGCCTAACACTTCATAAGCTGACAATTCATTCAAGTAAAATGCTGACACCCAATTAGAAATACAAGCACGCATTGTACAAAACATACGAATATGATATACAATAAAAAGAAATATATAAGTTACAATGTGATAAATGTTGTCTATATATATGATGCCAATAATACGTACAATGTGATTTTTTATTGGAAAGGGGGCGAAACATAATCCATATCAACTCGGTCCTTTTTGAATTCCTAGCATTTTTATGCAATGCCTTAAGATGAAGGGGAAGGGTCGGAAAGTGACAGATTGCAGATGAAAGATCACAAGAAGTCATCCAACTGAACTCTTTGATAGGAAGTGATTGCCTATTCATCACCCTAATAAATTAAGTTGTAGGAAAGTAACCATCAAAATTTCTCACTATTCATTTTTCAACCCATCATTTCTTTACTGCCCATTTTTAGGATGTGTAGTAAAACTAGGAACGATAGAATTGGATATGAGCACTCTCGGGAGCATTTAAGGGGAGCACCAATAGTTGATAAATTTAGTGAAATTCGTTTGAGATGGTTGGGACATGTCCAATACAGGCCAAGAACAATATTGTAGAGTTTTTCTATGCAGGTTGATGTCTCACCAAGGAAAAGTAGGCTGAAGAGGACATGGATTGAAGTAGTAAGGATAGATTTAAAGAGCAACAACCTATGTGAGGACTTGTCTCTTGATAGATCAGAATGCAGAAACATAATTCATATAGTCGATCCCATCATGGTTGGGACAAGGCTTTGATGATGATGATATTGTCCATTTTTAGGGCATGCCAGTTTAGTTCGTAAAAGTTTGATAAATTTATAGGAAGGAGTAAAGGGCTGAAGTTATTATATGCTCCCCTTATATTTAGGGTCCATTTCAGTTGGGCATGTTTGCCACTTTGCGTACTTTCTAATGAATTTAGGAATTCAGACCTTCTATGAAGAGGCCGAGGCTGATTGATGATGGATGGGGATCCACAAGGAATCATCAAAACATTCATGCTTTGATTTAGAACATGCCGTATTCTAGAATAATCTCTAAAGTCTCATCTATGTCAAACAATGGTGCCAAATTGGAAGGAGGGTAAGAGTTGGATTCCACAATATATATAGGGAAATACTCCTCTGTGTGTTAACTCCGACTGTCTTATTGGTGAGAGACACCATGATGGGTCCCACCTATCACTAATCTGAATTGTCCACAGTCCACACACATGGGACAAACCCAAGCCAGTGGGGCCCATCATGGGCGTCTCTCACTGAAAGCAGTGAGAGTTAACTCTCATAGGGGCATACACACATGCAGAGAGTTGCGGCGTGGGGGTGGGTGGGGTGGGGGGGGGGGGGGGGGGGGGGTGGATGACTTAGGTTTCGGGTTTTTGTTTGTAGAGAGAGAGAGAGCTCCTTTTCTTTTACTTTTTTTTCCTCTTCATTTCTCTCTTTGTATTTTGAGATGAGAAAATAAAGGATGACTTAGGTTTTGGGTGTTTGTTTGTACAACTTATTAGTTCTTAATATTTTTCGTTTAAAATCGTAGTATTTTCTTATAAACTTTAAAAGATGTACAAAACACTCCTTAAGATTTTAAGATCTCCAAAAGCCATGTGCCTGGTGTGCACCTACTAACAATAGATGCCACTGGTGCAGCCACTGATACTAATATTTAAATCCGTTTCTCTCTATCTACCTATCTATAATATATATCTTGTACTTCTGTGATGTCGTTGGACAACAGGTATACAGATGGGGTGCTTGAAATTACTTTCCTTCGTTATATTTTATGTTCATATGGTGTTTTTTTTCCCCCACTTATGAAATGCTTTCAAATGTGTCTTCACAATTTATGTTAGCAGCTGATTGCTTTTTTAATGTAATTCACCAGGAAACTGTGCATGAGGGAAGATGGTCGGCAACAAGTTTGCATTGTTGGATTACAGGAGTTCGAGGTTTCAGATGTCCAGATTGTTAAAGAATTTATTGAGAAAGGGAATGCCGCACGAAGTACTGGCTCTACTGGTGCCAATGAGGAATCTTCAAGATCTCATGCTATTTTACAACTTGCCATTAAGAAGCACAAGGAGGTAAATGAATCAAAAAGGAACAATGATGGAAATGAACCCAAGAATGGAAAGGTTATTGGAAAGATATCTTTTATTGACCTTGCTGGCAGTGAACGTGGTGCTGATACTACTGATAATGATCGTCAGACACGGTAGGTGTGATGTCTTTCTGTTACTACAATCTATATGGATTTTTCTTGGTATTATGTGTTTCACTCTCACTTCCATAAAGTATTTGCCAAGCTGAATAACGAGTATTAATGATTGCACCAGAAGCAGTAAGCATGAATTGAACTTGAATGGATGTGTTGTTTAATGTGATTTTTGGGTAAGGTCAAGTAACTGGTGTGTATCCATTCATATTCCAGAATTGAGGGGGCTGAGATTAACAAAAGCCTTTTGGCCCTTAAGGAGTGTATCCGAGCTCTTGACAACGATCAGATTCATATCCCATTTCGCGGGAGCAAACTGACTGAGGTTCTTCGTGATTCTTTTGTTGGCAACTCAAGGACAGTGATGATCTCATGCATTTCTCCAAATGCAGGTTCCTGTGAACATACACTCAATACTTTGAGATACGCTGATAGGTATGGTTGCCTTTTCTGAATGTAAATAAATTGATGTCCACACCTTGCTGGCGTGTAACTCACATTCATAGAGTGATGGTATTTGATGACATGAACAGGGTTAAAAGCTTATCCAAGAGTGGCAATACGAAAAAGGATCAGGCTCCAGGTCCTTCTGCCAAAGAATCTTCATCAGCAGCATTATTTTCCGTTCCTGTTGATTCGGAGGTTCTTAATGACCAAAACCAAGACATCAGGACAGCTGATACAGGTGGTAGAGTTGCAGAGAATGCATATAACTCTAGTGCCGATTTTGATAGACAACCCTACAGTTTGCCACCACCAAATTACACCTTCAGCGGGAAGGAAGATAATGGTGCAACTTCTGGTTCTATGGATAAAGAGAAGGTTGATCTGAAATATAATTTTGGTGGTTCTGCTGGTCTTAGGTCATCATTTTCCATCCAAAACTCATCTGATACATTGGAAGATGAGAAAGTGCAAAAGGTGTCACCTCCTCGTAGAAAAGTTACAAGGGAAGAAAGATCTGAAAAGCAGAGCAACTGGTCTAAAAAAGATGTTGGATCCAACATGACCACCACCAGTTACAAGCAGCAGAATATATATGATTCTAATTTAAACAATGTCGCATCCAGACAGTATGAAAGCGAACCTCCATCTCATGACGGAGAAATCAATGCAGTACTTGAGGTGGGATCTGTTGTTAATTTATAATATATGTAGATAGCTTAGGCATTTTTTTCATTGAACAAATCTCTGTTTTAATTTTTACAGGAAGAAGAGGCTCTAATTTTGGCTCATAGGAAAGAAATTGAAGAAACAATGGAGATTGTGCGGGAAGTATGTCTACAATATATCTGCTACTGAACTGTGATTTTTTTTATTTTTTTCATGTTCTTCTCTAGAATGTTTCTACTTGCTCTTTTTTCTTCTCTATTTTGTCTGTTCATATATTCCATGTATTGCATTTTGGATCTTTGGCCATTTTTAATCAAGGTACTTCTCAATTCCATTTTATCACCTTGTTGAAGTCCGTCTCTTTGATGGAGTTTTTGTTGCATGGCATTATGAACTAATAGTGCCAGAACAATATTTAATAAATTTGCTTATATTTAGTTTTTACTAGGAGTCTCAGCTGGCCAGTATTTTACAAACACTGTTCAGATGGTCTTGATCACATTGTGTTGTGTTTTTTTACATGAGCATTGACTCTAATAAGCTTCATCTCCGTCCATTATATTCTTATTTTCATCTTAAATGCATGAATGCATCTGTAGCTGCTGTGCTTCTTTTTCTTTCTTCCATATTGTGTGCATACTTCTCCATTTAAATAGATTAATTTTCTTTTGTTGCTGCTCCTGCACCAACTCCATCTTTTAACTATATATGCCAACTATAAGAACCTTCCATTTGTTTTGAAGAAAGTTGGTGGCTCAAGGGTTTATTCAAATTGATTTCTTTTGCTTGTTTGGGCAGTCATTTTTAACACCTTTCACATTTGTCTATCCATGAAGGGACTAATCCTTTTTCGTTAGGTATACGTACTGGACTTCCTCCCAGCATTGTTAGCCTACTTGATACAATACGGTCCTTGCTCATAAAACCTGAGTTAGATGCAGCATCTTCTTAGAAGTTACATTTTCTGGCCATGATGACCATTGGGGAAAAGCTCCAATGCCCCAAAAACAATGAAGGATAAGCAGGCATGCTTGATCAACGACTTAGATAGCTTGTGGTTTTTGGACGTAATTTATATTCTTCTAATCTGTGTATTTGACACAGGCCATTTTTTTTATCGTTATCTAAACTGTATTAATAAGAAAGAGTGAAAAAAGTCAAACAGACAAAACCCAAAAGACCCAAGTGGTATACAATAGGTAGACCGACCTCAACGAAAAAAAAATTACAAATTAAAAACAACAGGAGTAAGATGATCCACCCCTTGCTTAGCAAACGCATCAGTCATAGCATTGCCCGAGTGCAAAATATGAGAGAAATTAACTTGAATTGAATATACTAAACTCTTGATCTCATTAAGAATGAATTGAAACTTCCAAGGGCATCCATTAGAAGTTGAAACCCAAGTAATAGCATTAGATAAGTCACTTTCCACAATTAACTTTGAAGATGAACACAAACAAACATACCAAGATAGCCCGCAATTCTGCCTCATTAGAGTCTTTCATGCCTATAGACTTGAGAACATCATCAAAACATCCCCTCTATCATTGGGAATCAGCCACCCAATTCCAGCTCGTTTGCCTTAGGCCGCACCATCCACATTATACTTTAAAACCCCTTCAAGAGGACTTAATGTAGGCCAAACAATAGTTCTATTTTGAGCAATTTCTCAATTTGAAGCAAGACCATTTGACAGTTGATTAATAGACCTGCCAATTTCGGGAGTTGCAAGACATCCGCGAACTAGCGGAAGATGAGATACATGATTTAGCTCGGTTATGTCCAAGGCATAAGACCAGACATCTTGGAAAATATGGATTATTACAAAACCAATCAATAGGCATACTTAGAAGACATCCTTGTTGAGCGTATGCTTAGAAAGTCTCGCATGCAACAATGTCGACAAAAAGCTCATTTTGTGAAAAGACTTTTTGCAAGAGAAGATAATCTCACTCTTGTCATTCGTCGACTGCTCAATACAAATGAAAAGGAAGAAGAAGAATGGAGACAACTAAGAAATTTCACACGCAGGTAACAGTCGAAGACAAGTCAACTAATTTGAATATTGACAATAGTAGTGCAATGAATTTTGTCGCGCAAGAGGTCGTTGACAAACTTCATTGGCCAACTGAGAAGCTTCCCAAGCCCTACCAAGTCACATGGTCTAATGGTCATGTCATCCCCTTGACTCAGTTGTTTGGTTTCATTTAAGATTGGCCATTATGAGGACAACATTTGGTGTGATGTGATCCATATGAATATTGCTCTTATTATTTTTGGACGTCCATGGATTTTTTTATCGAAAAGTGCACCATGATAAAGAGGTGAACACATATACCCTTTTGTGGAATGGAAAAAGGGTTATGCTCATTCAAATGACATTGATAGCCTCATCTTCGTCTGCATCATCTTTTTCCACCGAACTAAAGAAAGAGCAAAAAGAAGACATAGAAGTCATTGTTGCACCACAAGAGATACCAGTCATGCCAGCAGACATCAAGCATGCAATAGATGAGCAAGGTCAAGGCAAAGCTGATCTCATGAAAAATTCGGAACAAGTGCAAGATGATCAAGATAGTGTTAATCAAGAGCGCTCCAAAGGGTTGAGGAAGAACAAGGACAAGCAAAACATTGAAGACTTTGATTAGGTTAGCAAAACGATTGAACATCCGGTGGATCAAATTGTCATGCCACTTCCAGGAAATCCAATTGGGTCATCTGAATTCAAATCAATTGTTTTAGAGGTTTCACAAGAAGATCAAGTTGTTGATGTCCCTCATATTGACTTTCATCTTCTGGATCAACAATGAAAGCTTAAAGATTGCACTCAGATATGGCAGATTCTACAGTTGCAGTTTCTTATGGGAAAAGCGCACGTTAAAGTTAAATGCAGACATCAGAAGAAGCAACACGATCTACTTTGAGATGAAGGAAAAGATTGAGTCAAATTTTCAAATTATGTCAAGTGAACGAAGATTACAAGAAAAATCATAAGTTTGTGCGATTGATTTTCGACCCTGGAGGACATTTTTCGAACTTGTGGTCGAATTCTCTCCCTTATTATCAAGCTGACAAACTCACCAGAGTCAAGTTTTTTTTCAAGTGGGGGAGAATTGATGCAGGCCAGACAATAGGTCGACCAACCCATTGGGTCCAGCCCATAGGCCCGATAGGACATCTATTTATTTAGGACTATTATTAAGTAGTTGGTTTGTTTAGGTTTATTATTAGTGAGTTTTCTATTTTATTTTATGCATTATTTGAATATTAGAAAGTATTGTTGCTTAGGGATTAAGCCAACTCCCCTATATAGGGGTGTTAGGCCACATTATATTTAGAATGCTTATTTTTAATTAATTAAAGTTTCTTTGAGATTTATTTCTTATGGTTATGGTGTTTTCTCCTTTTGTGAGAGTGCCCTGGGCTGGAATCCATTGTTGGATTTGATTAATCCTCTGGGAGATTGGTCTACTATCCCAATCACGGATCTAGGCTGCACCAAGACTCCAACCCAACAACCTCTTAGCTACAATTAGACCACAACAAAAGGAGGTCTCAATTGTACAAAAACACCATCAAACCTCACACAATCGAACTGTTTCCTTGGTGAAGCCCATTCAGCTATTTTTAAGAACACACTAGAAAGAAGCTCTCTGATGGGGAGTTGAAGCTCCTCAACAGAGGCCATTAAAGTGATTTGTCCTAGGCTGCAAATAGTAACTTTCATGGTCTCTCTCAGGTGTGCTTTAATGTCGAACAATTGTTGCTGTGTGTTTATCATTATCCTTTTATTAATTTGTTGTACATATTTGATTCATGTTGTAATACATCTGTCGTAACAGGAGATGAAGCTGTTGTCAGAAGTTGACCAACCAGGCAGCCTCATTGACAACTATGTGACCCAGTTGAGCTTTGTGCTCTCTCGCAAAGCAGCAGGCTTGGTCAGCCTCCAGGCCCGTTTGGCAAGATTCCAGCATCGCCTTAAGGAACAGGAGATACTCAGCCGCAAGAAAGTTCCCCGCTAGTTGCCATGAGTTTCAGACACACATTTGATCACTAATGGTTGTTGCATCCACCTGTAACCTTTTCATTTCTCATGTCTTTTATTTCCATATTTCCTGTCGTTTTTAAGGTTCAATGCATATATACACACATTTGAAAATTTAATCAGATTGTGAAAAGCTTCACCGCTTGCTTCTCTAGATATCTTCAGTGCTTCCGAAGGATTTCAACATGTATTTTGGCTGAGGTGCCAGAGCTTAGATGGCCGCCTCCAATTATTTGTGCAAGGGTCTCAGGTTTCTCTTTGCATGGAGATTTGTGTGATCTTGCTTGTATTGCTGCGCGTGTGAATAGGGTTGCATTTTCTCCAAATCTGTAGAAGAATGGGGATCTAATTGCTTCGTGTTTAATATATGAGAGCAATTGATAGCAATTCTCATTGTTCGTTATAAAAAGAAAGGGAAATAGGAAATATGAACTATGAAATGCATTATTTCCAAGTAATTTTATTATCGCGTTCTGCATAAGTTTGTGTGGAGAGTAAAGACTATAACCGAGATTGAAATGCAAGGTATTTGTTCAGTTTGAGGGTCAGAATATCAGTAGCAAGCTATATATTTCAATAGGGAAAATGTAGTGTTCCACGCATTTCCTTGATAACTGGACATGGCCAGGTTTATTAGACTCAGAAGGGAGCCAACAGAGATCAATATTGTACTTGCAAGCCATTCAATTCTTTCGCCTAGTTTCTTAGGCCAATCCTGGACCTTCATAAACTGCAGGTTAGTTTATGATGAATTAGAGCTATTACATTTTGGTAACCTGCGTTAGTTGCAAAAGTTAGTTTCGTCCTGGGTTACACTTACAGGCAACTAGGCTTTAGAAAGCTTTGTGCAGGGCTGCCCGGGGCGACAGTTCTTCCTATGATCCAAACAAGACCTTTGGAAATTGCACCTTTCAATTTTCAAGTTTGATTGATAATAGCATTTTTTGAAAAATAAATAAATTGAAACACACGTGCAGTCCTACAATGTGGCATCAATCTATTTGTGTGTGTGTGGGTGTTAGGGGAGTGTGGGGAGCCCATCCTGGTCATATCATATCATCATTATCCCTTAAACTTTATAGAGGAATAACCGTAACAATGTGGATGTGTCAAATTGAATATACAGTGCCAATTCAAAATAGTAGGTGTTAGTGTTAAAAGGGAGATGTGATTATTAGTGAGCCCCACATGATTTGTATGTGTTGCGCGTGCACAGAGAGAGAGAGAGAGAGCCATGGAATAAATAAATAAAAAAAATCACTAAAAAGTGCTTGGCCCTTCAAGCTCAAAATTGGGTACTGTACTGTACATGAGCACGCGTGCAACCGACTCAAAAATGAAAGCTTTTCCGCAATGTCAACTCAATTCACAAACCAAAAGAGCAGAAAAACCAATACAAGCATCCATGGGCAGGTGTCCCGTCACCTTCAACTTGCTGCTGACCTTCACTTCCCCATGCATGATGGACCAATTACCTTCATTGCATCTATCCACCTGCCACTATGCAAAGCATTTCTCTTGAAATGGACAAGTCACTGAGTCACTCAGCTCTCAACCTCAGAATCTCTTTCACTGTTCTCTTCCTGAAATAGGGCATGTGTTCCTAAAAAAGAGACATGCATAAGTTAATAATCTCCAAAAACTGGCACTCTAACCTGTGTACCCAAAATAGTGCACCATCAGCACTACTGTCTGAATGCAGCCAGATAGTGGAGAAGTTGAGGATCACCAAAGGCCTGTAGCTAATATGGTCAGGCAGATCACCGATCAATCATGAGCAGAAATGTGATGATCATATACTCGGGTTTTGCAGAATGCAGTGTACATGTTATAAAGGGTCTCATGGTCTATTTTGTAATGAACTAAAGGTGATTTAAAGCAACCAACCAATGCATTGCTAGTATTTTTAAAAGCAGCAGAAGATTGGGTAACATGATATGATGATGGATATACAACATGAAGGCAAAGTACCTGGCTGAAGCAAAGCTTTGAACCTCTGCTGTAAAAGTCAGCATACTTAATCATGAACATGCCACAGTCCCATCTGTTATGATTTAGCAACAAAATCAATCCATATGATCCCCACCATAAATAAGAACACAATGCATACTTCTAAAATGTATGCAAGAATTTTCTAGACAATACCAGTCACAAATTGGAAATTTGGATCCCCAACTATGGCCCTTCTATGATTATTCTAAACACATCCAACCTAGCACAAGTTGGCAGGCATCCCAAATTGAATGGATCTGACAATTATTCACCATTGACCTTCATTTCAAAAAATCTACTGCATCTGCTTGGACATGTTTGACCTTAATCCAAGGAGTCAAACATTGAGACACTTCGATGGAATGGCAATGGATGTTCTCAGTTTTGGTGGGGACCATTTATGGGACCAACCTAGTCACTAGAAAAAAAAAAAAAAAATTGGTATACACCACGCAGGCTTTATTTCTTGAAATTCTCTCAACGGTTTTTACAAATAGAGCCAAAAGTAAAACTAGGTTAACTTAGAGACAGTAAGGAAAGCAACTTGTGAGTAAAACTTTATGAGCAATGACAAGAACCAAAAATAAATCACACAAAAAAATGACCTCAGAAAAAAAAAAAATCAGTGAACGTTGGTTCATCCATGTCCAAGCAGAAGGGATGCAGATTTTATATTATCAAAATAATGAGTTGAAAAATACTCACATATATGTAGTATAACATCAGGTGCAACAGAAAGGTGGTGGCCCTGTGAAGCCCACCATGTTCCAAGTTCCATAGCCCAACAATCTGAAATGAATAAAAAAAAAAATCTACAAACCCCCTTCATCCTCATGCCCCCATCCTGAAACAGGGCCTTGGTGGGCTCCACCGTGCACAACCATAGCTGATGACTTCTCTCTAGAGAGAGTTTTATTTGAGTGAGAACCATTCGCACAATGCAAACTTGTCGGCGGGGCACACTTGGGGCCATGACAATCGTGGGGGAGGCAGGGGAGGGAACAACAATGAGACCTAAGGGTGTGCAAAAATTCAACCTCATAATATCATCCTAACCCCTTGAGCTATGGCCCTCACCACCTAGGTTTGTTTTGGGTTGGGGCTTAATGTCACAACCCAAAAACACAGACAACACACACACACTCCCCCCTAAACCAGAATTTCACACATCTCCTAAGTTTGCACCCATTCGAATGGATGGGGCTGATTTTTTTGTAGAGAGGAGGGCCCCTCCTAGATCTTCAAACCCTCCTGATCCCAGCCCTAGGTGTGGCCACAGGCGAGCCCCACAACCAAGCGCGCACAGATGCTTAGTGCGCCAGGCGTGCATTTGATCAAGATATATTTATATATATATATATATATGAGAGAAATATCCATGTGCATCTATCCCTCACCATAATAAGGTGAGAGACAACCTCACCATAATATGGTGAGGGACAACATAGTGGGGCCGATTTTATGATCCATCTGAACCATCCACACACATGGGAATCCTTCAAATTACACTAGATCCATTGAGTTTTCACTGATCCGAATGGATTGAACCGTTGGATTGAGAGTCGAAAGTTTTTGTTTAATATAAAGTCGTTAAATTTGTGGGTCACGGATGAAGGAGTTAGAGGCATGGGATTTACCCCAAGTTGAATATATGGGCCCACCCAAGATGTCTCTTTCCATTCCCCTCAAGTCTCATGATCAGGGGGGCTCTAGGTGGGCCCTATCAAGTTTGTCCCTCGCCATATGGTGAGGGATGGATACACATGAATGTCCCTTTGTTATGTCTCCCTTCTTCCCCCTAATGAAAGATCTCCCCTTGTATGACAGACATATTTTTAGTCCCATGCAGAATGGCCCCACCTTTGGATCTTTCTTACTACTGATTTTGTAGGGCCAATATCTCGATCAAGTAGATTGTAGGATCTCCAGCTACATGGCCCACACAAAATCAACAATTAGATATAGAGGAGGGGGCAGTCCATAGAGGGTTCAAAATGGGTCCCCTAGTCATATGATATGAGGGTAGATCTTTCATCTGAAAGAGGGGAAGACACTGCAAGGGGGCCTAGTAGTGGGCTCCATAAAGGAATCGCTTGAACGGCAACATCGTCTAGGAGATTTCTATCAATATAATAATACACACAATATAAATATAAATATATATATATATATGGAAATGCTCATGTGAGAGTTATTCTCACACTACTATGAGTAAGGGGGGGACCCATTGGATCCATATCCAATGCCAAGAAACTAAATATGAGGGTCCTCCCCCCTAACTCTCACAGTAGTGTGAGAGTTACTCTCATAGGAGCATTTCCAATATATATAAATATATATATAGGGAGGTGCTCTTGTGAGAGACACTCTCACCTTACTATGAGAGATAAAGTTGGTGGCCCTCACATTTAAGTTGTTGACATTGGATATGGATGTGAGGGCCCCCACCTAGTCTCTCATAGTAAGGTGAGAGTGTCTCTCACAAGAGCACCTCCCATATATATATATATATATATAGAGAGAGAGAGAGAGAGAAAGAGTGAATGCAAGAGAAAAACACTAGCATACCCATTTTTCTGTACAGGAAGGTCATTAACGAATTCTTGCTTCCAAGAGCTCACATGGATGTCCTTGTCACTCTTGTCCTTTACTTCATCAACGAAATATCTGGCCTGACATGTTAGAAATATTCTAAATATTATTTAAAAAAAAAGATCTCATTATCTCCTAAAAAAGTAAATGAGTTTTAAAGTTAAAAGCAATTTTAATAATGAAAAAAAAAAGTCTATTAATGAAGAAGGAAAAGAACATAGGGGTGATCCCTGAGGCAAGCACCAATCCCTCAGGAAGAGCTAAGAAAGCAAAGAAATCAACCATAACAGAATGCCACATCAAACAGAATGAATCACCCATCGAACATCTCAACCCCACATGCGAACACCACCCTTATCTAGAAAACCATTGATGGAATTACCTTCACCATATGAGATAAAGACACTTCCCTAAAAGCAAGGACATCCTTCAATTTGTCCAACCATGGGCCTATCTTTCAAGGATTAGGGCCTCTCTATTCAACCCACCCAACTGCACAAGAAAAATCGCCTTCAATAACAAGTAGAAACAAGCCCGATTTTCAAGCCTCTCAAACTCCAATCAACAACGCAAGGATCCACATAATCTAGAGTGATGCAGTACAGACCAAGCCCAAGTCAATTCAGCCAACCCATTGACCCATAGGTCAAACCAATCCATTGGGTTCAGCCCACAGGCCCAATCCGACCGAGAGCTACTGT
Organism: Camphora micrantha; assembly: GCA_003546025.1. Lineage (NCBI taxonomy): Eukaryota > Viridiplantae > Streptophyta > Magnoliopsida > Laurales > Lauraceae > Camphora > Camphora micrantha. The sequence goes on from QPKB01000011.1 coordinate 27,139,331, forward strand.
GGCTTTCTCCTCTTATCCTATTTATATTTTCATTTCTATTTCTATTTTCTGTTATTGTTTAATTAGGATTACTATTATCTTGGACTTCTTTAATTTTAGAAACTCTTAGTTGCTAAGCAAGAGAAGGGATCGATCCTACTCCTCTATATAAGGATTGACAGGCTTCATTGTAAATGCATGCTTATTACTATCAATTAATCTTGAGTTCTATGCTTTCTCTTCAATGGTGTTTCTTCTTATGTGCCCTTGATCAATCCCTTGGGAAGTTGATCTATTTTTTTCGATCGTGGATCAAAGCTGCGCCATAGAGTCTCAAACCAAACTGCCAATTCCAGAAGCACTAGAGTTCCCCATTGAGCTTTTATCAAAATTAAGCTTCCATCACTCTTCCACTAAAGATAAAATACCATCATAACCCCCTTATATTTTATTCTCTCTTGATTTTGATACTTTACATCACTTTTACTTTAATAGTAAATTGCTAAACGGGTCTTGATGACTTTACTTCTTATTATGGGTAACATTCAAGACTGGTATTTGTTTGTTCTTTAAACATTTGTTTATGTCCTTCCAAAGCCACCAAATGGCCGCACAAAGGAGATAGGCCAAAGGGTTTTGCCTCGTTCAGAACAGGAGACATGATGTCATGCCTCAAAGAGAGAAGCAATGTGGTTCAATAGCACCCGAGAGACCTTGAACCAAGATGAGGTATCACAACAAATCTCCCTTGCCACTGCAAGCCTAGTCCACAGTCGATCCATCAGGTCTGGCAACTATCATATCAAGACTAAAACAAAAACTAAAATGGCTGAGCATTCAAAATTAACCTGTTACTCGCTTTATAAATGCCTATTCCAACATGTATTAAGTGTGTTTGGCTACCCACTACAGTAAATTTAGCACCACCAAGTAGTTGCTCCAAGAATCTCAACAAGATAAGATATGAATGTATGTCACAATTGATACATTGGAAAGTACTAAAAGAAAGCAATTGGAGGTATTGAGCATACAGAACGGGAAAACAAAAATACAAACTGGACAGCAAAAAGGGTGCTTGAGGAACAAAGCATCAACATCAAAATCCAACAGCAGAAGCTTGAATTGCTTGAGCATTTAAACTAATTCCCTAACTTACCTAAAGACGCCCTATTCAACTTCTACAGAGCACATTTACTATCCAATGTGGTACTATTAGGCATCCTTATGCAATGATTCCTAGAATCTCCTTGATGGGATAAGTTCAAACAAAAACAATGAAGTCCAAGCTTGAGGGCATAGTGAACACAAAACATGAATCCTAAGCCTCTGAGAGGAGAGCATAGGATGGTGGTGGTGTGGTCATATATGACCCTAGTAACATAGACCTTGGAAAGTGCCCACATTAGCACAAACCTTGCCAAACAAGCATGTTATGCATGATTCCCAAAGATAAAATATTTGCCATTACTATTTCGTTTTTTTAACAATAGCCTAATCATACACTATGAAACATTTGACTTTTTATTATTATTTTTGCTTAAAAAACATTTGATATGTTACTGATGTAGGACAATATGAAATCTAACCTAATATGGAAGGTGGGATCAATTTAAGAATTACTAATTTAACTTAAGTAACGAAACTCACCAATCGCACAATCCAGTATTGAAAATAAAGTAAGAAAATTAATTCTCGGTCCAGGGCGTTGTAACAATCCTGCAGTAATGGCGCCTCAAGTAAGAAGAGGGAGGGATCTTAATTGAAGATAGAACTTCCACTTGCTTAGGGATGGTTTAATTCAATCAGATTAATTGTCCTTTTAACGAGGATTTGAAACAATGTCTTGGATCAAAGGGTTTGCATGTGTTCAATGTAAAAACTTGGGAATTTAAAATAAGATTCAGAATTGAATTAATATTCCCATAGCATTAAAAAGCTCAAAATGATATTCAGATTTAGGAAATTTGATCGATTTCAAGTATGTGAAGTGAAAACAATGAAAAAACTCAATAAAATAGGTGGGGTGAGGTTCGGCTGGGTCAAGTGGGGCACTTAGGGTTCAGTCAGGCTGGTTGGGTTTTGGGTGAAGTGCGGTTTGGGCTTGGGTTTGTTTTGGATTAGTTGGATGGTTAGATTTGGATTATAGGTACGGATTGGATGGTTGGTTTTGGGTTTTGGGAGGATTATAGGTATGGTTTGGATGGTTAGTTTTGGGAGGAGAAGATGATGGTAGTGATGGGTTTATTGGCTGATGGACAGAGGGGATGATATGGATTTAGGGTTTAGAAAGGAAAGAAATTGCAGGAAAGAAAATAGAGGAAGATGATTAAGGTTTAATGTAATTGACCTGCTACCAAACACCAATCCAGGAGACAGAAGAAGAGAAGATCTTTTTCAACAAGAACTAGAAGTTGAAGAAGAACTCAAGAAACTCAATTTTCTCATTTATAGCCATTGTTCAAATCATTACAAGTCTCTCCATAAAAATAATCCTCACACTTTCTAAAAAGAAATAATAAGGGAAAGGAAATAGAAAGAAAGAAAGAAAGAAAACAAATTAATAAAATAAAACTTGAAGTGCCATACACTTGGGATTTTGTGCACAAGTCCCAAGAGACCTTTTGCATTAAGTTGTGGGATTCTTCTTGGGCCCCTCTTACATTTTTTAAATCTTTTATTTTTCCTCCCATGTGGCACTTCCGTTGTGGGGCCTTTAACACAATTGTGCACATGGGCGCTTCATTTTAATCCATCAGACCCTTGATCCAAAGAGATCCAACTGTTGGATGTTATCAAAATGGTAATCCAATGGTGGATTTTCAATATCTTGGCAATCAAAGTCTGGATATGATTAATCCACCCACAAATTAGGTAGATTTGCAATCCTGCGCCTCCGTCACTTGTAGATCTTGAAGGAATTGGGGAAATTATGGTTGATGTCCCCATCAGTTGCACGCCATCCAATGATCCAAGATTGTGTAATCTGGACACAATCAAAAAACTTATCCCAATTTAATCAAGGCTGTTGTGTAGTGGCTGGTTCTGGGGTGCTACTTATTTTTAGAAGTTAGCAATTAGGACTAAAGTTAGTAAGTTACGCAGATTTAATGGTTTAGTTTAAATTTTATATTTTTTAATGGGATAATGGTTCTTTCTTTCTGAAGAAAAATTCCGGAAAAGTTTAAATTTTAATTATTTTTTTTAAATGGGATAATGGTTCTTTCTTTTTGAAGAAAAATTCAGGATTGTCCAATTTGGGCAACATTGATGAATGCATATCCAATTTAATTATTACAATAGAGGCTGGATTTGGAGGTACACTGGTTATTTTAAAATTAACAATTAGGACTAAAGTTGTTAAGTTCCAAGGATGTAATGATTTAGTTTATATTAAATATGGTTTTTTCACTTTATTTCCCAAAAAGAAATAGATTGATAAGTTTGATATAATATAATATTTCTTTGAGAAGTTAGACATTGTAGATCTTGCCAATCCACTGATAGCACAATGCCAAGGCATCGCTCTCCACATAAACAACCAGGGACCACTAAGTTCCTTGACTGGAGCTTAGGGCACAGAAGGTGCTCACTATTGCAACCTTGAGGTTATGGGTTCACATCACTTTACCAAAAAAGAAAAAAAAATCCTAGTTTCTTTCACCATAGTCCTTTTCCTCTAATGTTCATGCTTCCCAACTGATCAACAAACTTTTGAAAATATAAGGATCTAGTTATCTGTCATTTGCAAGGCTATTCAAACAAAGTCATACTAGAAGAAAATAACATATCTGAAAAAGGAGAAATATCACCAAAACAGCAGAAAATTTGTTTAGATGAAAGTTGGGATGACACGACTTATGTGTTCCTTGCTAAGGCCCTTTTAATGGTGAAAGATAACAAACTTTCTAGCAGCTTTCCTTTCTTTGACGAAATCCTAAATGATGATCAAGAAATAAGAAAAATAAATTCCTAACACATCGGAAAGCAAAGTCCAAAAAAATCATCATAAAGGCCATGGTATTATTGAGCTCAATGCATACTTATTCAAACAGAAGTTCAATAACCTTAATCGAAGCAAGACATTTCTACAAAAGTCATGCATACTTAACGTACCAGAACTTTTAGCACTTGGGTATCCATGCCTTTAAGTGAATCAAGATACTGAAATTTCTCATCTTTTATGTTAATGACCGCCAAACACCAATGTGCCTTTTTGTGTATGGGGACGAATATCTACACATAAGTAATGAAACCAAGTTAAATATGGAGTGGACAATGCACATCAAACTAAAGAACTTAAAAGAACCCTGATAGGGAATAGAAGGGACATAACAACATTACTTTGTCACACTCAATAAGGCCGTACCCTATCTTCTTTTGGGTAGTCCATCTCCTGACAGCTTTATAGTCATACCCATTCCTCCCACCAATCAGCTAATTTGCAATATAAAAAAAAAAAAAAAAAATTTATAAACATCCATTGACAAGTGATGAGTGCAATTGAGAGTCAAGACTGAACTCCAAAAAGGAAATAGCATAAGGTGTGCATAGAGAAAAAAGAACATAGAACATATAGTGTGAATAGAGGATAAAGCAACGATTTCTGTAACTTTGAGATGATACGAGAATAGAAATATGCAAGATACTCAGAGTTAAAGTAACAAGATGGCCTCGAGATCATTTTCATTATCCACTTGAGCACTTTATGAATTCAGGAAAAATGTCTTTTTCACCTTTTGAAATGGGCATCAGGGATAAATGTTACAGGTAAACATGGCTAGGATGTGGGTGGGATCCCAATATTGTTCCTGCAAATTCTGCACAAGCTTTTGTACCCTACTAGTTATTATGAGTCATTCAATTTCTACAGGTTTCTCATTATATTAAGATCAAAGGACAACCTTTTTAACCAACATTTACACATTATTTCCAATGAGATTTCTAATATCATCCTAAGTAACATAAAAGATGAATCTACTGGCAACAAATGACCATTTACTAAAACCAGAAAAGACAAGGTCAGTTTATCTAAAGCTATGTTGATCAATCAAGTTAACTGGCCAATCAACATGAGCTGAGTCCTGTATAACAAACCTTCTTATAGAAAAAAGTGTTGAAGAAATGACATTTCAAAAACCCTTTTGGGTCTCTTCTTTCTCTCTCCTTCAATAACTCGAGGTACACATTTATGACCTGCAAAAGAAGGAAAAAAGTGCATAATCATAAAATAACCAACACACACACATATATATATATAGAGAGAGAGAGCGCGCGCACGCGGAGAGAGAGAGAGAGAGAGAGAGAGAGAGAGAGAGAGAGAGATGAACCTTTTATTCTGTATCAGTGACTGTCCTTTACTCCTTTTACAAGTGGTGCATGTCCACAAGATTTAAACATTCATCCCTTCGGCTAAATTGTTCATAGCCCCAAACTCACATAGGTCAAACATCCTAGTCCGTAAATAGGTGGCGTTTTTTTAATAAAAAAATGGAAGGATATTACGACTTTGGTTAACTTAATACTGAGGTGTCGTTTGTTTGTAGCCATTTACATATGTAAATGGTTCATGTGCGTAATGGTTACGCACATTTATGTTTGTTTGGGTTGATTTACGCATGAAGTGTGTAAAATAGGTGTGTAAATGGTGTGAAATTGAACGGTTCTAAACCGTTCAAACTCTTCAGAGTTGTGTGCAAAATAGGTGTGAAAATGGTGATAAGCATCAGGATGTTCAGTTTCATAACTTATATTTTTATAGATTTTGAGAAATTTGTAAAAAAGAAAAAATCCAAAAAACCCAAACACATCAAAAACCATTTGATGTACTCATTTCCTCTGTAAAATGGTGATTTCGACAAACATGATAATGTGTTTCACATATGTAATTTTTGCATATGTAACATTTACACATCTAAAACCCATTTTCCTATCCCATGCATAAAAGGCAAACGACCCATTAACCATCCATACCCTTTACTCAAGTTCCCATTTAATTTTGATTCTTCTTTTTTTTTTTTTTTTTTAAGAAATTGTACAACTTCCAATTCAAATGGTTTGGATTGTCTGATCAGTGTGGTTTTCTGGTCATGCCCATCCAGGATGGAACCAGATGAATAATCATTTCAGATTCTGGACACAGGTTCAATGTGTATGAAAACAGAGCCGCTAATAACTTAAAAGAAAATTTGTTAAACATTATATTAATTATACAGCTGCATTCATAAAAGAAGAAAATAAATAAAAGTGGTGTTCAATCTATGTGCAGCAAAAACTCTAGGCAAGTAGGAAATAAAAGGAGACAAAAATCACCTCATCATTCAACCAAGCACGTGGTTTCAAGCACTGCAAGACTTCTCTAGTAATCTCAATATTAGAACCTTCATGTGTAACTAAAAGTTCCCGCCTGACGAGAAAATTCAAATATAAGATCACTACCAGTTCATACATGTAATTAAGTGCTAAATCTCAAATAAAGCATACCTATTGGAGCCACACAAAGCATGAGAAACATAATCCTCTTCCTCACGTGTAAGGAGTATAAAGGGTTCATGGGGCACAGCCTATAAGTATTTAATACGTTGTAAGAACAAGATACAATCCAAACAGGATAGAAGAAATAATAGTGTCTTAATTGAAAACAATTAGCTTCAGAATGCCATTGTAAACCATATAAATTTGTGAGTTATAACAATCAGTAAGTAATTTAGTAATATATAATCGTGCTATAAAAATCACCAGCATGATATACCATGAATCCATCAGTACCATCCATGGATGCAGTTGAGGAGATTAACATTATCTAGAATGCTTGAAGAATGCTCAATCTCATCCATGAAAAAGTCAAGGCACCAACCATGAACACTTTGCAACTTTGTATTACTTAACTACTAAGCCAGAAGGGAACTGAAATTCAAGAGTAATGTTACTTCTAATTTTTGCACTAGAAGATACATTGTAAAGATTAATGCCAATTGAACTGTTCTATCAATGTACTTAGAATCTCATGGGATGCTGATTTCATGTAGGGGGATAAACACAACCAAATGCAACAAAAAAATTTTAGATAAATAACATATCAGTCAGTGTAGAAGAAGAAGCCCTCTTGAAAACCGAGAGGGGAAAAACAGCATTACCTCCTCTTCTTGACGGATTAATTTCAGAGCAGAAATCTTTTTCTGAGCTAATCTAATTTCAAAATCCAGTATACTCGATTTAGAATTCCGTCTTTCTGAAGTTTTGTACAGTTCCTTGTACAGTGGGGGCCTCCTGACCTTTATATCCACATGGTTTACCATTGAAGTCTCCATCATTTTCCCTGCATCAATAGATACGATCGAAGAAGACGGCGGGGACTGGGAAGTAGGGGTAGATGGCTCTGGCAAACAGACTTCACTCGTCAACCGATCAGAAAGCGCCCCATCAATCAATCTGTTGTCTTCTACTAAACTCAAATCCTCCAAATGTTGATTACCATCCTTTGAAGGCTCCTTGCCAGCATTTGATGCTCTCTCAACTTTCCCCAACCACCTCAAGGAACCAAAAGCCTCAGCTTTAGCTTTCTTAACTCGAGCCGAGTACTCCCCTGTGCTCACAAAATTCCCCATCTTTCCACACTCCAATACCGGTTTCACCTCTTGGGGTTTTCTAACCGAAGACCCAAAAAACTTCAAATTCCTCTGTGGGGCATGAACCACACGAAGGAAAGGCGAAGCTGGAGGGAATTTGCGGATCCTAGAGGTCAAGGTTTCAGGAGTTTGTGAAGAAAGAGCGCGGTCTGGGGCGGATTGCATTGACGTAGTCGTGCACTTTTTCGAGGATGGGCGATCGAGAATTCGCCTGGGATCTGAAGAACAACGAGAAGGAAGAACACAATTCAAGCGAAAGGCATCTTCGAAAGGCTTTCCATTTTCAGATAGGGCACCCATAATTGGTCACAGTAGCTGTTCAATTATCATTAAAAAAAAAAAAAAAAACCCTAGAATCCGAGATCCTTACAGAAAATGCAGTTGAATGAGAGCAAATGAACTTGAGAAGACCCTAGAAATGGAATCAGGAAGGAACGCTATCGGAAGAAGGAAATCTCAATATGAAAACGGGAATGAAGATATCAGAGAGACGAAAAGGAGAAGAGAAGAGATGCCACAAGAAATTAGGGTTTTGGGAGCCCGAGAAACGATGGAATTGATGAAATTGAGGCAGAAAGGTCAATCAAATCAAAACCCAAGTGTAGAATCGAATACGATCTGAAAGAAAAAGAGACCTGGATACGACCTTCTTCATGTGTATGTCTGGTCACTAGTGCCGTTCCCGCGCGCATGTCACATCATTTTAGGTTTTGAACATTAGATATGCCGCTACCACCGATCATCAAAATTATGGGTGCCTTCTCTTTTTTTAACTAAAAAGGAAAGAATTTATTTTCCTTGGCCTAGAAAATTTCGATTTCGTACGTGAAAAAGGGCGCTACACAAATGCACACTATTTATATCTCAATAAAAAGAATTCGGAGACGGTGGAGCCCACGTGGCTACCCTCGATCGTGACAATTTGGCACTCATTTTAGTTTTATCGAATGGCAAGGATTTAAGCAATTCAATGTCCTCGAAGGTTTACTTCTTTATCAACAGGTAGTGAAGTGGTGCTCATATTTACTAGCCCACAATGAGTAAAACTTCAAACTTTTTAAGTATTTATATATATATATATATATTTTTTTTGGTATAAATTTTTCATATATAATTGTTTTGGATTTCTTAAATTGAAACTCAATTTGGCAATTGATTGTTTGACTCTGTAATGAACATGGCTTTCATGTCCTGCATGAGAATAGGATTTGTTTGTTGTCTACCAGTGGGACTGGGTCAGTTGTTTGGAGTGTTTATTTGTGGAATGAGCTGTTTAATGTGTAGTGGGTAGGTAGTTATGAGCTTTTTTGTTTGTGAGGTTTGAGAGTAGGGGCAGTTGAGTAAGAACAGGAGAGAGAGTGGTGGAGTCCTTGTATAGAAGTGTGTTTGTGTGAGAAGTCCAGAAGAAGTGGTCATATTGTCAGTTGTTGTGGGTGGTCAGGTTGTATATATCTTACTGTGATTTGTGAAAGAAGGCAGAAAAGGCATTGCTCCATAATTGTTTGAGGAGGTTGGCCCCCTCAAAGTAGTATTCTCTGAAGTTTCTTTTGTATTGATACTAACAGTTGGTAAAGAGCCAGGCGTTTCTACCATGGTTGATGGCACTAGAACTTCCCAGCTTGCTGATTCCGTTTGCACCAACTCCATTTCCGGGCACTGACACAACAGATCTGAAGAAAGGCACAATGCCAATCCAGCGGCTAAACCAAGCACAGATGAAGGAACGCTGCGACCGCGGATTATGTTATAATTGTGATGACAAATGGTCACCGGGACAACGTCGATGCAAGGTACAGAAACTCTACCTCCTTTATGGGGTAGAAAGTGATGATGATGTAGCAGTGGAGGATCTTCAGGATGCTGTTGAGGAGGCCAGCATTGATGATGAACCAGAAATATCTCTTTGTGAAATACCTGGTGCTCCGACCCCCCCAAACTGTGTGACTGCAATGTAACCTGAAAAAATTTTAACATTGTGATCTTGATTATGGAAGCACCTATAACTTCCTAGACCTGGCAATAGCCAAGAGGGCTGGACCCAATGGAGACAAATTGGCCGGTCAAGGGAAACGTGATGTGGTCACAGTATCGCTGCAAAACCCACCCATCACCACAGATTTTTACCTGCTCACATCAGGCTGGTGTGACACTGTTTTAGGAGCCCATTGGTTGAGAACCTTAGGACCCATTTTGTGGGATATCTCTAACCTCTCCATGCAGTTCAACATAGATGGAAAACCCTGTAAAATACATAGAGACTCTGCATTAGAACTAGGAGTCCTTAGTGAAAGCAAGCTCAAGAAAACCATCAGGTCTGATAAAAGAGGTGGTCTACTGCAGCTCTTTAGCATAGCTGGGGTGCAAGCCTCAACCTGAAGTAGATCCACAAATACATAGGCTGTTGGATGAGTTTCATGACATGTTTGGTGAACCACAAGGGTTACCATCACCCCGCCCCCAGGACCATCAAATTCCTCTTGACGACAGAACTCGCCCTATCAGTGTACGGTCATGCATGCCGTTCCTTGCATTATCAGAAGGGAGAGATAGAAAGAATCGTGCAAGAGGTGCTCTGGTCTAAAATTATATGGCCTAGTCAAAGTCCTTTTTCATCTCCAGTCCTACTGGTATGAAAGTCAGATGGGAACTGGCAAATGTGTGTGCATTATCAAGCGCTAAACAGGGAAACAATGAAAGACAAATTTCCAATAGCAGTGGTGGATGAATTACTTGATGAACTCAATGGTGCCACTACTTTTTCTGAGCTAGACCTCTGCTCAGGTTACCATCAGATCAGAGTGCACCTAGAGGACGTCCCAAAGACACTATTTCAAACTAGTGAAGGTCATTATGAATTCCTGGTAATGCCCTTTGGCCTCACCTTGCATAAATTTATTTTAGTGTTTTTTGATGACATACTAATTTACAGTAAGAACAGGGCTGAGCATCTAGGCCACCTCAAAACTACTTTAGAAGTGCTTGCAAAAGATTCTAAATGCAGGTTGTACTGTGAGAATATTGATTACATTGGGCATATTATTTCCAAAGACGAGTAGCCGCAGACCCAGCCAAAATATCTTGTGTGTTGAGTTGGCCCATGCGTACCACAATTAAATCCCTATGTGGATTTCTGGGGCTAACTGGCTATTATCGAAAATTTATTGAGGATTATGGAAAGATATGGGCCCTCTCACGTCCCTGCTCAAAAGAAATTCATTTCATTGGATGGATGCGGCCAAAGAAGCCTTCCATAACCTTAAAGCTGCCATGGCCAAGCCACCTGTTTTAGGATTGCCGAATTTTTCAAAACCTTTAATTATTGAATGTGATGTTGCCGGGCGCCGGAAATGGAACAGGGGCGGTTCTCATGCAGAATGGTGATATTTTAAGTATATCTACTGATAGGGTTCTCACGCAACTCATTCCAAATGAGTGATATTTTAAGTATATCTAGTTCTTTACAAATATCATATATTCTTCTCTAAAAACATGACAAAGTCATGCATCCCAATGAACTCACAGACTGGGCAAAATATACACTTAAAAGGCAACAATGATTCATGTGCCATTCATTAAGTAACATCTTTCATAACTGAGTGGTAATCACAACAATAATTTGTTCTGAATTTGGATATAATCGCAAGAAAGAATTGATCCCAGAAAGCAGACACCGGTCACCAATGATGAAGTTAAGTGAAAATGATGCAATAATCTTAGAAACTTCCTGAAGCAGCAATGACCACCCCTGTGCAAAAGCGCAGACACTTCTGCAGTCTATAGACCTGAAGAACGGTTTGCATACTCTTGAACCAATGACCCGAAGAGGGATGGCCTTTCGAGCAAGTGGGTTGGTGTATCAAACTCCTTCGCGAATCCTGCACAAATAACCATTGGAAAATGTTGCATATTCTGTAAGATAAGAACACGATGGCAAGGCAGTACAGGAATTTTGAGCCTTAAGAAAACTTCTTTCCTTTTCCCCATGCAAGGTGTGATGCAACCGGCAGACCCCACCATTTTAATGACTCGACCAAAGATTGAAGTTGGTCGACCATTTAGTGAACCAACACAGCACATTGAATGTAGACCACTGAAAAGAATCATCTAGCCATCCATATATTTATTTTGTAGCGGTTTGTCTGACCATCTCATCAACGTTAAAAGGACTCATGCTGCACATCTTGGATGGTAGCCAAACGTAGGCTCAACTATATTTTTATATTAAAAAATTTGTGTGGTGCAGTGGAAGTATATTTTCAAAATTCATGTCGGTCTGGTAAGAATTGAAATCGAAAAGTAGTAGTTAAAATTAATTGAAAGCCTTTTATAATACATAATAATTGTACTAACTGAATTACTTGAGAATAGATAAATTTTACGTTTCATACTATTCTTGTATTTTGATGTGAGATGGACATGGTTGTGCTGCCCAGTGTGTACTAGAAGTGCTACATTAGGTCATATTTGCAAATTGCAGAAATTAGGAAATACTTGGAAACACATTATATATAGCAAATAAATGCACATCACTTCTGCGACCAGTATCAACAGATATGGCCTAATGTGATTCATTTAGTGGCTGTGATATATGGATCCATAAAGCTCGTCGGATATGGCCCAACCCTTTGTAAAAGCATTTTACCGCAAAAGACAGTTTAGAGTTATAACTTTCATATTGTCTTGCTTTGGGGCTCTACATAGATGTGGACTACCCCAAATGACTGTCAACTGTACATAAAAGGGCATCTCTATTTCGAACAAGGACCAATTCCAAACTGCCTGAGAAAGACAACTGCAAAGAGTTTGGAGTTTGGAGGACTCACTGGGTTGGGTTTCTACATATATTTCAACAATCAAATCATATTATCAACACTATAAATCCAGGATTTTCAGAAATTCCGCATGTAATAAAACTGTGGGGTTTTAAAATATACTGGTCACATGTGTAACCATCCTACCGTTAATAAAAAAATACGTAACCATTCTCTGCTGAGACTTAGAAGCTGCTTCAAAATAACAAACCAAGAGCATCAAAAAGCACACCAACCCATGTAATCTCGGCCAATCTTATCTAAATTGAGGGGTAGGAAGACAATAACGCACTCACACAGCCATTGGAGGCATCGACCAAAAGTACCCTAAACACATGTTTACAGTTATAAGCTAGATCAGAACAACTCTTTTTTACTAGATATTTCATTCTTGGAAGCTTCAGGCCCTATTTACTTTCACAAAACAAAGGTCAGATAGCCGTCACCATCCATGATCCAATATTTGCTAAATGATGAAAATATAAGCAGCTCTCTTTTCATCCATTACACAAATAGGCTGCTTTCTCAAGGTGGAAAGACTCCCATAGATGGAAGACTCCACTAATGTTTTTAAGGTAGAATCAAACAAAACTATGCAACAACGCACCACACAACACTCATGCCCCAATTTACATAATAGGGGGTTATATCCAATTTTCATTCTAATGTATAAAAGATAATGGAAGGTACAAAGTGCATACCTGCATCTATGACCAAAACTCTGTCGCAGTCCATGACAGTTGGAATTCTGTGAGCAATGCTAATGATTGTGCAGTCTGAGAAGTCTTCTCGGATGATCTTTTGAATAACTCCATCAGTTTGGGAATCCACTGAAGCAGTTGCCTCATCCATAAATAGAATCCGGCTGCGTTTCAGCATCACACGCCCCAAACAGAGAAGCTGCCTCTGCCCCACACTCCAGTTCTCACCATTATCAACCACTGAGACATGGAAGTACGAGGTTGACATGGAGAACAATTATATTTGGCTTCTTTGGATCATTACTACATTCATAAAATCTCAAATGACAAGGATGCTGAGAAACATAGTTACAAGTTTTATGAAAAAGTTACACTGCTAAACTTTAGCTTTTGAAATCAACTTGACTGCCAAGAATAATATATACTAAGAAAAAATATCCAGTTGGCATCAAACTATTTTTTAGTTTTCCAATCGACAGAGTAAACTAGCATTTTTGAGAATATGGGAATCTAAATCATCATTTGACTAATGAGCCTTCTATTAGCTATTTAATTCTTGTAGGGGTATAGATACAATTACACAAATGGCAAGGGCAACTACCCATCTCAATTTGTAAGAAAAACTTAGAAAGAGAGAGAGAGAGAGGAGAGAGAGAGAGAGAGAGAGAGAGAGAGATGTGTAATAAGAATAATATACCTAAAGCATCAAGTTTCTCTGGCTTCCCTGCTACCACATCTTTTAGTTGGCACCTTTCAAGGCTCTGCAAAAAATTGTAGTCAGCAAAATCATATAAAGAGATATCTTACAAGCCTCATTTTTTACACAGACATCAAGAGTAGCCAATGGTTTCCAAATTATCCTCGCTTGTTAAATGAAGCCATATACAGTACTAGCACTGAGAACTTCTACAGTTTTCTTGGGTTCTCAGTTTGTGAAAGTGGAACTCACTTTCGGATTCCTAAATCAAATACTGATGAACACTGCATTTGGTGGTATACTCAGAGAAAACTTCCACATGGAAGATGTCTAAACGGCCAACAAATGGCAAGTCAATATAATAATCTGGGAGGATTTCTGTGCATGGACCATCCACAGTGGAACTGACATATCAAAGTTCGAATGACTGAGCCATGCGGCCAACTTGTACAAACTGAGGAACCAAAGCAAACTTCTCAAACATGAAAGTTGAAATCCAAGGTAAACATTCAAGTACCACAACTAACTTAATGTACTGTAACCTCATTTCATCCATTAGTATAAAAATACTGCAGAAAGTAGATTAAGTTGTTACATCTTAGCTTGGATTCCATCTCATCTATATAACTATACTAACTATAACCTAAAATTAGTATTCAATTTAATAAAAATAAGTTTTCTAACAAAATCTAAAGAGTGAAATTTTGTGTTCTACAACATGAGAATATTACAGCATACCATCTAATTTGTTCACAAATTGGTTTCTCACAGCAATGCATACATGCATCTATATGCATACACACACATGCATACAAAAGTACTGCCTGCTCGAGCACAACTGGGCAATTTAAAAATACACCAAACATGTTTTTTTTTAGTTGAAGAACGAGGTTGGTTTCTTCTTGTTTACCTTCCATATCTCTTCATCCGAGTGCTGCCCAAGTGGGTCAATATTGCTTCGCACCGTACCCTCAAACAGCACAGGTTCCTGAGGAATGATCCCAAAGCGCGACCTGAGATCATGAAGGCCCAGTTTGCAAATGTCGACGCCATCAATGAATATTTTCCCTCCAGAAGGTTCTACAACCCTAAAGAAAGCTTGGATCAATGTTGATTTCCCACTCCCCGTTCGACCAACAACACCAATCTTCTCTCCTCCATGAATGCTTAGTGTAATGCCTTTGAGAACAAGAGGAGTGTTTGGACGATATCTAACCTGCATTGCCACACTTGTTTCAGTCTTGCTTTACTGCAAGTTAAAATCCCTAAAGTAGACAAAATCATCCTTATTTTTTTAATTTAACATGTTTTGAAGAACACAATCCCATTTAAAAAAGAACCTAACAAAACACTTGATCCAGAGAATACTTCTGATGATCAAAATCAAACCTTACCCATCTATATGGGACCGGCTTTATCAGTTCAAATTTTCTACTCAACCCTTTTTAAACCATGTTACTTTAAGAAGGGGGAGATAGAGACAGAGATAGAGATAAGAGTAAAAATAAATAACCTACTCAAAGGGGCTTGGATTGGTTACCTGCAAGCTACTTAGATGAACATTGCCTTTGTTGGGCCAGTTTGGAGAAGGAAGGCAATCTTTGATCTCCCACTCTGCTTCAGAAGGTATGTTTGTGAATTGCTTTATTCTCTCAACAGAAACCATCCTATTCTCAACAAAGCAACTCATCCATATCGCCCAAAACAGCGTGGTGTTGAGAGATAGACCATAGGAGAGAGATAACCCAACATATTCTACAATCAGTCCAAACAGAAGTCAGTAATCATTCAATCAAACTTTAAATATTTAAAGAGGAAAAATCAATTTATAACATTTCATAGATTACACTTCTATGGTACGGCAGCAGTTAATAACACCCTTCATTTGTTACCACAGATGAAGTTCAGAACTGAAATGAGAAACAAAGGAGGAGCCATTTTGTGAATCTCAAAAGGCATTTACGCTGATTGGCCAGTTTTGCAACATGATGGCTGCTCTCAAGCAGCATCAATGAGAAACACAAGATAAAGCTGCTCCATCATGGGCATAATATCATCATAATTACTCCAGTCACTATTAGAGTCCAGAAATGGTAAACATGTATGCAGATAATTTATATTGTTGAAACAGGACAGTTCTTCGGTGTGAATGATTTATATAAAAAAACACTACTGTACCATTGAATCTTGAATTCTTGATGACTAAAATAATAGTTATATGCACTAAATGTTGGGTTTGTGTGTCTCAAAAGAATTACACTAACCACGGCACACTGCCTCACTTTCCTTTCTTGAAGTGTAGCATGGTGGTTCTTGTCCTTCGGTGTGTAGCAAGAAGCTTTTTTTGAATGGATAATTTCATTAAAAGAGCAATCAGTACAAGAGACTTATACTGACAAGCAAAACAACAGCAACAAAAGCCCCAAAACACCTGGATTGACAGAGGACGACCCTCCAAAAGAACCAGGCTAAAAAAATAAAAGTTCCTAAAGCCAGACCTCATAACCTAATTACTGAAAGGCAACATCCTTCCAATTAAATATAATTTGGTCTAAAGCATAATTTCTGAAAATGGGATTTATTATCACCCATTTAGCAACAGAAAATCAAATCTTTCCACATAGCGATTCTCCATTCGTTGCCACTCCTTCAAAACATCTAACATTCCTCTCCTTCCAGATATGCCAAATCACTGCAAGAAAGGATTGCTTCCACATCTCCTTCCCGTTATGGGACCCAATGGGAGACTTCCAAGCTGTAAAAAGATCCTGAACATGCTTCAGGAGGACCCAACTACATCCAAACCAGCAAATTACATCATTCCAAATCTTCACAGCACTCTTGCAACTTAAGAGAAAGTGGTCAATTGTTTCCTCATCTTCCAAACACATAGGGCATGCATTGACAACAATCTTCCCCCTCCGTCTGAGATTATCCATAGTAAGGATTCGTCTTCGGAGAACTAGCCAACCAAAGACCACTACTCTAGGACGGGCCTTTAATTTCCAAATATTCGCTGCCTGGGATTTCCTCATTGTCCTTGTAGATATGACCAAATAAAAGGATGAGACGGAGAATGAACCATCTTTCGAAGCTTTCCAAACCCTAGCATACTCCCCTTCTTCGGGAATATGAATGTCCCTTCGAAGGTTTATTAGGGAGAGAACTTGGCTTTCCTCATTGTCCCTTGGATTTCTTCTGAAGATGGGACACCAAATCACCTCATCCCTATTGGTACCTTTTTTTAAAGTAGCTTTTAACCTTTGCTTCTTTCACCAAAGCATAATTAAACAAATCTGGGAATTTATTTGCTAACGGGCAATCACCTAGCCATGCATCTTTCCAAAAGAGAATCTTCTCCCCTGAACGTACCTGATATTTAATGTTTTGCATAAACTTCTCCTGTACACGATACTATACCGTTCTACATCGGTGAGAATTTATAATTGGTTTCCTTAGTCTTCCAACCATCCCTATGATTACCATACTTGGCCATCAACAACTTCCTCCAAAGGCCTTCCAAATAATCCCCCAACCTCCATAGCCATTTCCCGAGCAAAGCTTCATTCATACCTCTTAGGGATTTGATACCCAAACCTCCTTCCTGCTTGGATGAACAAATTGAAGACCAGTCCACTAGATGAAACTTCCTTTCATCACACCTCCCTTTCCAAAGGAAACCCCTTTGCAACTTCTCAATCCTGTTATCCTTCCACCCATGGAGAGGTAACTAGCTTTCCAAGTAGATAATTTCGTCTCCGTCCTTTCCACCATCGGATTCCAAGCCGATTTATTAGCTGGCCCTAAACAGAGGGGGAGGCCCAAATATTTAACTGGGAAGAATCCCACTTTGCATCCTTGATCATCTGCCAGCTGGCACATCACCAAGTCCTCAACTCTTATCCCTACCAACTCGCTTTTGAAGAAATTAATCTTTAGACCCGACACCACTTCAAAACAAACTAGAATGGCTTTCGCACATTGATTTGGAGAAAAACTTGAGAACCCTTTACAAGAGGAGAATCCTGTACTATGGGTTTTGAAACATTATTACCTCTTGCTACATACACTATAAATGCACACAAGTGCATGTCTGCAATGCATATTCTAATGTTTTCTTAAATAATAAATATTTTATTTATGGATTTTTTCCCTTTTTGTTGAATTCTTGCCCTTCGTGTGCAATTGTGTGGGTGTTACCACATGCTTGGGTTTCAGTGGGCACTTCCAAGCAGCCATGTGCACCCAACATGGACCTACCAATGCAGAGTGCATAAGATTAATGGAGCCATGTCCACCCAACATGGAGCTTACAGTCATGATATTCAAATGAAGAAGTTCACTTCTTACTATGTTTTGTAGCATAAACCTGAAATAAAGCAACTGAAGACGAGCCAAGTATATCCTTGTAGATACCTGGTTTAACTATGTTGCTCGGTAACAAGATCATGAACAAAGTGGAAAGGCAAAGGATGAAGCTCCCTATAAGCTCTAAACGGAAACCCAACCATTCGTTGGACCCATTGTTGTGGAAATCCATGCGTAAATTTGCATTAACCCTGTCTATATTCTCTTGACAAAACATTGCTTGCTTCCTAAAGCACCGGATTGTCATGACGCCAGAGACACTCTCTGAGAAGTGATGGATAACAGGAGCTTTTGTGATCGAGTCAAGTCGAGTTAGCTCACGCGAGGAAGAAAGATAATATCCCTGCAGTCAAACCATTCAGCACATCATTAAAAAAAGGGCCATTTAATTGAGTGTTGAATTGAGCAGTTGTTTGTTTAAAACTACATAAATGGCCCAGATTATATAGCACAAGCACAGAATATCTGATTTATTAACCAGTTCTGATCACAAACAATTGATAATAATGGTTGCATTCTGCAAGCTCCTTAGCAGTAGTTGGTACTCTAAACATCATCAATGTGCATGGACTAAATCATCCTCTTTACATTAATGGGTGTTTCATTTTCTTCAAATGAATTTATTCATCATAAGATACTTTGGCCCTATTGGCTAGATTGGATCCTTGGAACTCAGTTGTTCGAGACTCAGTTTACCAGTAAATCTAATTACATTGGTTATAGTAATGAAACAAAACGATAGTATCAGCTGGTCAGGACATGGGTGTGTGAGTTGGAGTGTGTGTTCGAATCACCAATGTAATCAAAAAAGAAAAAGAAAAAGGTCACAAGAAGTAACTTAGATGTATCCAAATGTGCGAACACTGCACCCTGTTTATGAAAAGGGCACTTAGCTTTCTCTTTCACTACCTCATCAAAGTCTCTTGGTTATCCATAGTTCCAGTCTTTTCAGTAATCTTAAACAAACTGAAATTACACTATCCCAACTTCCAAAAGCATGAATCCCATCGTTGTTTGAAAGATTCATTACCCAAATCAAATAGTAAGTTGGGCCCTAAGAAATATACTAGATACAATGGACAATGGTAAAAAATTGGAAACTGGCAGTCGCAGATAGGACAAAGGAAAAGATGAAGAAAAAAAAAAAGGCTAAACTGTGATAACTTTCTTACCCTGTACCAGAAATTCAGCCAAGCAAGTGGAATGATGGGTATGATTGTTGGCCAAGCAACCTGACAAGTGATGACTATAATGCTAAGTACTGTTATGTACATTGCAACCGTTAGCCCCACGAAAAAGGGAAGGAAGATATCAATGTTAGTTTGGTCAGTTGAAGCCTGCAACATGAAAGGAAACATATCCTTTGGTCAGTCAAAAAGATAAAAATATACTGAGGTAAAAATAAATGTGCAGTTACATTACATTTGATCCCTATTCAACTACTTAAACGGCTACACCAATGAAAAGAAATGACCAATGAAATATGAACACTCAATGCTAACATTGCATCTCAAGAAACACTTATTAACAGTTTTATAGGCAATATTGGCATGCTCATGAAGTAATTACATCTACAGTGGTGACAATAACTGTAGAGTAATTACAGGATTTTTATGTCCTACATTGTACTTCAGTGGCCCATATATTCGGACACCATTGATCTGAGGTATATCAAGACCCAAAAAACTCTTTAAACAATGGTCAGAAAGTAATTCAGTCAAATGGATCCCCACAAATAAAACAGTCACCAATGTAATACAGAAATGGTACACATTTAACATTGAAAGCTAAACAATGGATGGCTACAATCTTCAAGAAAATGTTCTATATGGGGCAGTGTCCATCTACAGTGGGGCCCAGTCAGCAATACATGGGCACATCATATACAAACTCAAACACCTGACAATACTCAATCCTTCAACATGATTTAGAGAAACTACTCAACATAGGGTGGCCTGAAAACCAATATAAAAGACGAGATACTACTCTTCTTTCTCCGGACAATCATTATTAGCAGTTAGAACAGATTGCCAGTGTTAATTTGGGGGCAGAATGATCATCCCAGATGGGTTTGCATGGCTGCTCTACCTGAAAACTTTTACGATCTAGATGGATGTTCTCAAGGTGATCTCTCTCAAGCTTTCTAGCTATAGATCTATGGTCCCACACCCTCTTATAGGGCTTTGGAGAGTCTCCTCCAATTTGATCCCTCCGATGGATTCTCCATTTCTCCAACAAGCATAAGGATTCTTAAGCACACATTGGAGTTGGATCTCTTCCCAACTCCTCTAGGAATTAGGGTGAGGGTTGTGAGAGCAAGTTACCTGCATGGTCCCTACATGTGGCATGATGGGCCACACAGGCCACGCCTCTTTTTTTGCACACAGAATAGCCAGAAAACATTTAACCACATAATGTGCTTTCCTTTATTATGCCATGGAAAACAAATAAGGAATAAATATGTACCATTCTGCTTTAAAAAAAAAAAAAAAAAAAAGTGGATTTCCATGCTAGGGAATTAACCAACACAAGCTTAAATAATTCTTGATCAGTATGACATGATTTACCACTCCTTATTTTCTTTCACATTTATTCTACTTGTCTCAACTAAATTTTAATCAATTTAATGGCTTGGATCAGACAAGTAACATCAAATCACATCACAAACATTAAAAATGCCTTCAGTTGTAACCAACCCAGAGTAGTAATCTTACCCGACTAAGAATTCTTCCAGATGGTGTTGTATCGAAAAATGACATGGGAGCATGCAAGAGGCTGTTAAGGATCTGCTTGAAGAATATCTGAGCAGTCTCGAGCCCATAAAAAGCAAGAAACAAAGCCCGAACTGCCACCAAAACAATTGAAACAGCTGCAATGATGGAATAGATGCGAATGAACAATGAGGGATTGAATGAGGCTGCATTCTCTTCTGACGTCTCATATGCCAGCCAGTAGTCACTAGCCATGAGGGATAGCTGCCACGCCAATGAAATTGCCAACACCAACAGCACACCCCACCACCCAAAAGCCTCTGTTACATAAAGCTTGTACACACGCCAGCTAACGTTGCCTGTCTCTCTCTGTTCATCCTCTATGAGTTTGGACGTCCCCTGCTTGTCCTTGGGTGAGTCTAAAGACCCTTTTTCCCCATTGAATTGCCCTTGATTCCTAGGGGACTCAATTCCCTGTCGTCGAGGACTGTTGCTAGGCGTGGTGGAGCTCACGTCTACCAGTTCCATGGATGTTTCATGAGCAGCGACAAGCGCCCCAAAGTCCATACCAGATTCCAGTAGCTCACTGTACTTTCCTGATTGCACTATCATCCCATCCCGCATGACCTGTTTTATAATATTAGAGAAGAAATTCGATACATGCTGTGCTTTGATGTAATATGCAGAGAGAGAGAGAGAGAGAGAGAGAGAGAGAGAGAGAGAGAGAGAGAGAGAGAGAGAGAGAGAGAGAGAGAGAGAGAATTTTTGCATGTTTTGCAACAGTCATGAATATGAGAACTCTGTTAACTTGTGACTAACGTTTTCAACTGTCAGGCAAATGAACAATCCTTCATGCCCTAGTTCTCAACAGAATAACATGACTGGATAGCTCATTATCATGTAAGCCTCATCCCAGCTATATCCATAGGAGTATAACGGTTAACATCAAAGAAAAAAGACCCATAAATTTCAAGATATAGAAAGATCAAACTTACCAAGATAAGATCTGCATTATGTAAGAAGTCAACTTGGTGGGTCACCAGCAGTATAGTCTTGTCCTTGAGAGCTCCTCTCACACATTCCTGCAACAGATTACAATCACTAAAATTAAAGTGCTTACTAAAAAAAAAAAACTGTTTTTAATGTCTAGTAGTACTAGGAACATCAAGACTCATATCATTATGAGATGCTGGTGAAAATAAAACTCATGCCAAATTCAATTATGTACACCTAGTTGAACACTCTTGAGCACCCAACTACTACCATTTGTAGAGTTTGAACCCCTCAAACCTGATGTTACCATTCATACTACGGACAACACTGTTGTGAGCTGTCCCTGATGGCACTGGAGGAAATACACATTGTTCCATCAATTTGGCCCCAGAAGCATTGCACATTTAACTTCCATTAGAGAGTAGAAGAGACATTCCACTGGGCAGTGCTAAAAACAATGATAGCCTCACTGCCTATAACTCAGTATATTATACGGTAGCTGTATAATTTTAGCAGCATTGTAGCAAACTAATACTTCAGCATTTTTTGCCTATAAAATGAATGCTATAAACAATGTGGGGCACCTTGAAGATTTCCGAGCCGGTATGAGCATCTACGGCGCTGAAGATATCGTCAAGAAGGTAGATGTCACAGTCTTGATAGACGGCTCGGGCAAGCTGTATGCGCTGCTTCTGGCCTCCGCTGAGATTGATACCCCGTTCTCCAATCTCTGTCTGGTCTCCGAATTCCATCATCTCTAGGTCCTTCTCCAAACAACAGACCCTGAGAACCTCTGTATACCTTGCTGAATTCATTGATAAACCAAAGAGGATGTTTTCTTGGATGGTCCCATTTTGAATCCATGCTGTTTGTGACACATAGCCAGTGCTCCCACAAACTCTCACCTAAAGAGAAGAAAGAAATAAAAGATAATTTGAACAATGAAGGTGGCATTGATGAATGATGATGCACAGGATCCAGTGAGTAGTCTTTGTGCTTTAAATATGGCCTTGGAGGGAAAGACTTGCAAGGGGTACACTTCCGGACCTGACCCACCAACCTCATTCCAAACTAACAAGCAAAATCAGCTTTGGGTATCAACTGAGAACCCGACAAATAAACAGTTCGGTTTCAAGTAAGGTCTATACTTGCATCCAACCCACTAACCTAACTCGATAATTCGAGTTGGATTGGCATTTCAAATCTTTTATTTAATAAATAGGTTGGATCAGGCCTTGGTTGGGGCCATATTGGTGAGTTAAAACAGTTGCATTGTCATCTTGGTCCGATAGGCCAAAGCCAAATTTCACATAGAATTTAGAAATACGCTGCACTATTCAGGCATTTTAAGTATGGAGCTGATTATCAATGGGTCCAAGATCAAGGCCCTTACCCCAAAAAAATTCAGATCCGACCTTCACATCCTTCACATACACAGGTCATCACTTCAATACAGTTCACTTCTGCATTTTAAATTCATGGCCATGGGCATTCTAGAGTTATTCTTTAAGTTTTGCTATTGGCTAATTGGCTACCACCTCACAGGTGGAGATAAACAGACTGTTTCAACAAGATTGACAACCTAGTTGGGCCAAATATAAATTTGCCTAGGAACAAAAATCAGGTAATCTAGTTGACCCTGCCACTTAGATTAGAAACAGACAACAGTCACAGCTGCTATTTATGTGACCATACATTGGACTGTTAAGAGGACGGTGGACCTCCCCATGATAAAAACAATACAACTCCATCATCAGATGGCTAATTTTGTCCAATCAATGTAGTTTTTTATATTGTCATTGGCAGCACAATACAATTTAGAGGTCGGGAATACAGATACAAGCATGGGAAGTGAACTGTAGATCAGAACTCAGGTATTAAGAACAGTGCTAGCGCTAATCAAGTTAATGCGGTTTATTGTGGGCCCACCACAATGCACATAACTGTTTGGAGATTTACCATAAAAAAATATTGAACGACTGATAATGTTGTTTGAGTTAAAGTTTTAAAAGGCCCCCGACCTGATGGATTGGGACTTGGATCATTTAGCTGATTATTAATAAATACATCATACATAATATATAATATATATGGGGGACATTCATGTGCATCTATCCCTCACCATAGGGTGGGGGCATTTTTCCTTTTTGCACATGAAGATAAGGAAGTGTACCTCATCCTATGTACTTGAAAATTCACTTTTGTACTTGAAAATTACCATTTATGGAAGTGTCCCTCACCCTATGGTGAGGGACGGATGCACATGAATATTCTCCAATATATAACGTTTGTTTTAATTGCAAGACTATACATGTAAATGGAGGACTTTTCACCAACCACATTGTTGATATGTATTCAGCTTGGGCTCAGGAGTGGTGTCTTGGTGCAGCAAGCACAATCGGTGCCGTTGTCTACAATAGAGGCTGAATATAGAGCAGCATCTATAGCAGCACAAGGCAGTTGATGGTAGACATGAGGCAGCCAAGAGATAATTTTATAGGGTTATATTGCGGCAATGATAGTGCAGTTTGTATAACAGAGAACTTTGTGTTTCATGCAAGGACGCAGTACATCGAGATGCAGCACCACTTCATTCAAGAGAATTTGTTGAAAGGTGCTATCAGTTTTCTCCCGATCAAAACGGAAGAACCGATAAACAGATAGCAGATGTCTTCACCAAGGAATTACCTCTTTCGAAGTTCTCTACTTTCCAACGGAAACTTGGTGTCATGGTCAAGGAGTCGGTGCTGAGGGGGAGTGTTGAAGTCATTGCTGACTCCTCACATGCATCAGAGGGGTTGGACCGATGCATCCTAAGATATTATTAGGAATATTCTTTTCTTAGTGTGGTTATCTTTTATAGTTATAATTATTTATTTATTTTTGTAGGATTTTATTTTAGTAGGGCTGCTTAGGATTTTAATTTATATATTGATGAATGTTCTTTTCCCTTGTCCCTTAACAGAAGCTTCTCACGCTAGGAGCATTTGTGTGACGAGGATTTTGCAAGAAAGGAATGTATTTTGATTTTTCATGCAGCCTGATGATTTTCCCCGGCAAGAGAGGATTTTGATTTTTCATGGGAGTGGCACTATCCAGGATTCCACTCTCATATGAAAATAAAAACAGACAGAGCATGGAATTCCTCTTGTTTCACAAACAAGTCCACAGTCCACACACATCAGAGCTTTGGGTAACCTTGGCCTAGAGCCCTTGACAGAGAAAATTGTCATCGGTCATAGCTAGGACTAGAAGGCTGTACTTTACTTGCAACGTGACTAATGATACTACAGCACACAAGAAATCTTAGGCCATAAAATAAACTGCTTCTTGTCTGTCCAACTCTATCGAGTACTTGTACAACATAAAGACTCGACACGAAAACAGATAGCTTTGGTGACCATTCTATAATTCTATTTCTCCTACCACGCGAAAAACCGCCTGCTGCAAAAGATATATTTGAAAAGGACTTCATAACCATACCACCATCATTTGTCGTAATTAACCCCACCTTTTGATAAAAATTGAAAAAATTCTCCATGCGCTCTCTATAGTACTTTTTGTGATATCGCAAAATTTTAGTTAAATTATGCGATATCGTATAAAATTGCCTTGTTATAATGTATGTATTTCAACGTGATTTTATGTGATATTGCCAAAAAATTAATTTACGATAACACAAAAAAGTTCAAATACGATAAACGTCTGGCGAATTTTCTCAACTTTCGTCACAAGTCTGAGTGATCTATGACTAATTGTGGTCTTACCGAAGAAAACCAAAAAAAAAAAAATGTTCATGATCCAGACCATCAATCTGGTGGCCCCCACTATCAAACCTATGAGAGTCCCGGTAAATGCAGCTGAATGGCTGCCCAGTGCTACCAATGGTGGGCCTACAGAATCAGGCACAAGATCATCCATCCATGCACCCATGGCCAAGAGTTTCATCACGAGTTAATAACCCAAAGCCAATCCATTCACAAAACGTGCCAACAACATAAATCGCACAGACACATCCAACACTGCACTCAAACAACCCAATAACGTGGAAGGCCCACGATCATATCCTCTACCCATGACAGTACAGGGATGAAAAAGGCTGAAGAGTAAAGTTCGGTTGGGTCCGTACTATAAGACGCCCTGTAAAAGGTTGGAGATAAGATAGGTTGGGTCCATAATATATCAAGCCCTGTAAAAGGTTCAGGGATAAGTTAGGTTGGGTCCACTCTATATCAGGCCCTGTTAAAGGTTGGAGATAAGATAGGTTGGGTCCATACTAAATCAGGCCCTGTCATGAGCTAAACAAGGCAGCATTGCAGACCCAGCTAGGGTCCACTGCTATAACCTTCATATACATTGTTACACCATTCCCTATCAACTTAGTTTTTAGAGTAAGTGACAGTCAACATCCACTATGGAAACCATCCAAAGCCGACCTAGAGTTACCAAAATAAAGGGCTGGGCCCTTAACCAGAACCGAATCTAGATCCCAATGGGTCCGGATGAGAAATGCCTGAGACGTTGAACTCACTGCATACAGTGGCCCCGGTCAATGGTATTCGGATCCCATGGGGGCAGAAGCAAAGTCACAATAGTCAATAACAATAACCTCACCTATTTTTAATTTTTTTTTTCAGTAACGGAGGATTCTTCAACCCTTTGAGATGAACCAATCCCTTCGTTGCCTAGAAAGAAGCCATGTAAAATCTCTATGGCTCTAAAGTAGTACCACAAGTGGACTCAACATTCGATTCTTAAAAAAAAAAAAATCAGAAGTCGGTACCAAGAAAGAGGAACTGTGGTCTTGAATATTCGGCCAAACCCTTACTTCTAGCCAAACCCTTACTTTCTATTACAAGGGGTTGCTTAGATGGTAAGCAACACCGGCCCCTTATTTGGCCTCACCCACTCTTTGCATGTGTGAGTTATTTGTGGGCGGGTTCTCTCTCCGCATGTGCGGGTTCTCTTGCTACTTGTGCGGGTCATTCAGGTCCAGCCCACTTTGACTGAGCCCAAGACTAAAAATAAAAAATAAAAAAACAAAGAACAATACCTTGCCAGAGATCCTATGCATCTCCCCCAGAACCGACGCCAGAAAAGAAGACTTGCCAGATCCAACGGTCCCAACGATCGCTGCAAGTGTCCCACTCCTGATCTCAACATTCAAATCCTTCAACACCTTCTCCCCACCACCATCTTCCCACCCAAACACCCCATCCCTCACCTCCACAGCAACCCCACAACCACCACCCTCTCTCTCCACAGCACCCTCCTCCAGCTCCTCACTGGTCATGTACCGATCCAACCTCTCCAGCGAAATCATCGCCTGCGATGTCGAAATCAACGCCTGTGGGAAGTTCATGATGGGCTCCTGCAGGATCTTGAAGAATGAAGTCGTCGTGAAAACCTTCCCTGCGTCTAGCTCAACTCCGAGCAAAATGCAGGTTCCGAACGTCATCGCCGACACCGCTACTGGTGTGCTCCACATGACAATGATGTTGCCGGAGATGGAGAACATGAACTTCCATAGCCACCCGTATTCCTGTGACCGGAAGTTTTGTATCCTCTTCTGGAAATGCTCCTCCCAAGCCTGGAATTTGATGACTCTCATGTAGTTTAGCATCTCGTTCATGGCCTTCATTCGGGAGTCACGCATTTTCATGATGTTGAATTGGTAGCGGTTGTTACGGCGGGTTCCCATGACGACGAAGATCATCACAGCGGCGACGCCGGCGAAGGCGGAGGTCATGGACGGACCTAGGTAGCCGTAAAGGAGAACGAGCGCCACCCCGACCTGAAAGTAGAGAGAATGTCAATGTATGCAGATATCTGATTATCCGAACATCATCCAAAATGCAGAAAGGATTAGAAGGATCCTAAATCCGGATCCAATTAATTAAATTCATCATAGATACGTGGTTCTAAATTTTAAGAGCCCAACCTATTTACTTACTTTGGTCCTTTTTCCTCCTCTTTTTTTTATTTTATTTTTTTATGAGGGTCCCCCAACTCAAGCTTTTGAGTGGCTCCAAAGATGCGTGAGTTTAAAACCACAACTTCTTATTCGAGAGCAATGGTTCTAGACTTCTAAGCCAATTGTGTTATCTCTCGGGTTCGATTTGATCCATTTATTTGCATGAAATTGAGAATTTTGAGGTATTCTTTTTAAAAAAAAATACATTTTTTTAAAAGTGGCAATACATTTCATTTCAAGTTTCAGCTTATTTCAGTCAAAATGTTAATTCACATACATTATATTTGTTTTCTGTTTATTGAGATGGGTCTTGGGTCACGGGTCGGATCTATATGAATCTAGAACCCCACTCATTTATCAAATGGAAACTAAATTAGATGCTAAACCTATATCCATTTATGAATCTAAATCAGAATCTAAAATAGATTCATGATTTTATTTTTTCTTCATGTCAAAACTTCAATAAACGAATACCCACTTGCAATCCACCTTTCAACCTTTATAACCATTCTCCGTTAGATTAGAAGTAGGACCCCATTTTACTTACCTGTAAGGGCATGAGCCAGATGTAGTGGAGCTGGAGCATCATATCTGAAAGCTGCTGTGCATCAACAGCCATGTAGTTGACAATCTGGCCCACTCCATGGGCTTGTCGAGCAGAGCAGGAGAGCCTAAGACCCTTCTTGTATAGGGCCGTGATAAGAGTCGACCTGATCAGCATCCCCAGCTTCTGCGACTGGAAGTTGTACTGGTGCGAGCACACCACTTCCACTGTCTTGGCCACCAGCAGAACCAACACCAGGACATACCCTTCACTGCTATTCCTCTTCCCAGAACCAGATGCAGCGAAGTCAATGAACCGTTGGATCAGGACTGGGCCCACATACATCACACACAGCCGAATGATGGACAGCACGGCCGTGATGGTCAGGTCACCCCAGAAGCACCGGAATATGGTGTTACCAACCGGGTTCTTTGTCGTTTCGGCGCGTTTCGGCCACTTGGACTCGAACAGCTCCGACATTCTCTCGGCTTGGTGGTCCGGCGCCAGATATGGGATTTCGTCCATCTTGAGAGGGGATTTGTAGCCTTTGCTTAATAGTGAGTTCATCCAATAGAACACAACCCGAGAAAAAACCGATGCCGATGCGTACGCCGTTACATTCGACCTGCCCAGTAACGGTTCTTTCAATGCCGTTTCGGTAGAGTCCTCCGTATCGGATTCAACCAATGCAATGCCGGTCGATCCTTTGACGGCGAAGAGGAGCAGAATCGCTGAAACGGGGAGGGCGATTAAGGAGAAAACATCGTCGATTTTCAGACCCATGTCCTGAAATCCGATCTTGTGAGAGGAAGTCAACCGAAGAATTGCAGATGTGAAGAAGAGACAGGAAATGAAGAAGGAGATGACCCAGTAGATTCGAAGCGTTAGAGGGTGAGTGATTGCTCTGAATCGCTTCTCGTGGGCGATGATCACCGAAATTGCGATGTGGGTTGTTGCTTGGATTAGCAGAAACAGAGCTTCGGTTAGCTTCCATGGCGATTGGGCTCTTCGAACAAAGGCGAGAATGGAGAGAACCGTGTAGGATGTTGCTAAAAGGGCTGTTAGGATTAGAGAGAGCTTGAAAGTGAGATTGGTTTTGACGAGTGTTGAATTGTTTTTGATGGGTGATTTTCCTTTGGAATTCGGATGAGTGGGAGACTTTGAAAAACACAGCTTCTGGATTGCGAAGATGAAGAGGATGAGGAGGAAAACGAGGTCAACGGAGGAGAACAGTGCACGTTGAGGACATGGAGAGAGGAATATGAATTTCAGCCACTGAAATAGGAGTGTGAGAGATGTGGGTTTGTCTGATGATTGAATGAAAGGTCCTGAACATGAGAGAGAAGACATCCTTATGTTACTGAAAAAAATACCTCTCTCTCTCTACTGTCTGCTGCTTATCCTTCCATTTCTAACTTTCTGCAAAACAGGAGGGAGAAAAATGAGAAAAAGCAAGGAAGAAGAATAGGTTGCAATCTTATCTATATATGATGATATGAATTGAAAGAAATGTAACCTGTGAAATGCACTTCTCTTATGATTCTTCAAATTTAAACTACATGAAACTATAACAGAAGAAGTAGGAATCAAAAGAAATGCACAGAATATATAACAAAATGGAAAAAGATCACTAAAAGGCATAAGCAGATGGAAAAGTTGAACTTCCAAGGAATAAAAAATAGGAATATGATACTTCTGCAGGAGAAACTTTCACGTACTAAAACCACCCAAAAGAGAGTTCCAAAGGACCATTGGAATATTAACTGGGATATGTAAACATGCCCTGAGTCAAAGAATGATAAACCCAGAAAGAGAATCTCAATTGATAGATCTCTAAAAGAGGAAGAAGGTAACAGCTTTTCTTCGTCGGCAGTTTCTAATCTTTCCACCACCCAAGGAATACGTTGAGAGCCTCTGATTGTCTTCTTTTGAGAAGAGAAAAAGTTTGGTTTCAGGAAAGAAGTAAAGAAATTTCGTACAACAAAAAATTTTCAACCAAACAACCTATCCGGGATGCAATGATAGAAATTGGAGAGAAATGTTAACTTGATATGCACTTTTCTTATGACTCTTCAAATTTAAACTACATGAATAAAAAAATCACAAGAAAGAATTGAAACAAAAAAAGCACAAAGAGCAAATATTGGAAAAATTAGATATCTCAAGCATAAAGTACTTACCCAAACAATAACAGATAGGAAGTGAAAATTTTGAAAAGAAAGAAATATGATACTTTTCACAAAAGAGGAGTTTCAAAGGACAAAAGTGGAATGTTAATTGGCATGTGAAAGGCTGAAAAGATCAACTTTTGGACCACAAAAACATCCTTTTCGCATCGAATAGTCACACTCACATCCATTGACACCAGTAAGTAAAACTAAACTACAAAGGCACTGTACAAAGGCATAAAGCTAACTAAAGACACTGTTTATATAATATTTACCCAATCAACATTCAAATGGCCTTTTCCCAGCGAAATGAGAGGCAAAACAACCAAGGCTCAAAAAAACATGTAAGAACTAATCAGAAGCTACTTATTTATTGCGTAAAAATCAAGAAAGCAAGCAACGCCAATAGTTCAAAGAATACAAAATAATAATTTCATTCTAAATGCAATGGTCTTTTTAAATTTGATGGAAATCTACCAAAGAGGGAAAAAATGTTTCTTGGTGAACAGATTTAATAGAAGTTAGCTGACAGTGTACAATAAGCACTAAAAAAAGAGAAAACCCAGAAAAGATGACATGAAAAAAAGTCTTCCCAGCAACTGCAGTAGCAGAAAAGTAAGGAAATCTGCAAAAAGATATTGGAACTTTCTTGAAAAAACAACTAGATGGGACTTGAGGGTGCAGTCTAACAACGAAGGCTAGGAAAATCAGTAACATGATTCCCCCACCCCCACTAGAGGGTGCAGTCTAGCAACCAAGGCTAGGAAAATCAGTAACATGAGCAAAGATTTTCTCAGAGAGAAAGTTGGAGAAACAAGAGCAAAGAAAAACAGTGACAAACCGGTGAGAAAGCCGCTATTCATTGTATTGCCACTACTTGTAATCTTTTCACCTGTTTTTTGTGTGTGAAAGAGAGAG
Source organism: Camphora micrantha (assembly GCA_003546025.1). Classification (NCBI taxonomy): domain Eukaryota; kingdom Viridiplantae; phylum Streptophyta; class Magnoliopsida; order Laurales; family Lauraceae; genus Camphora; species Camphora micrantha. The sequence continues at coordinate 27,170,820 of QPKB01000011.1, forward strand.
AAGTTGCTGAAGGAGCACATGATAAAGGAGGAGATCAATAAGAGAAGAACTGCCTTATGAGAAAAGGAGAAATAGACGCTAGAAAGGCCCGATCTGATAGATAAGATTATCCGCACTTACTATAGAGGGAAAGCAGCAGAAAGAAGGAGAGAAATAAAAGAGCACAGTATATTCTACATTTCTGCAACTTGTCCACCCTCGTACCATTTTCATTTATAAGAGAAACAACCTAGTGGGGCCCTCTTCGATTACCTTTAGATAGATGGTTGAAAAAGAAGATTTTATATAAATTTCAAATAACAAAAAAAAAATAGCTTAATTAAATGATTATGATCATTCAAATCAAATTGAGACTTAAATCCATATGAGAATCCGAAAAAAAAAATCCCAAGACCAATTATGGTATTCTTTTGGGTTATTAAATCGTTAAAAGAAGATATCCTACCAGCATCATTGGATCGATGTAGCTCATCAAGTAAATTTTGGTTAGTTCCCGAGACAAAAAGAAGGTTTTTATAAAAAAAAATCTAAAAAAATGTAATGAGGGTATTTTTGTCATTTATTTTTTTATTAAGAGTACTTGATTGGAAGAAATATAAAAAGCTTAATATTAAAAAAAAATAATGGACTATTAAAAATGGCAAAGTCCATGACCTGGTGACTACTGAACCATTGGTTGTTTGGTATCTAGTAATGGGGAGAACAAAAGATGGACTATTCAATAGTAGAATTTATGGCCAGTGACCCTCTCAGGTATCATTTGTTTGGGACCTAGTAATGGGAAAAAGATAAAATAGTCACTCTCATTCAACCTCTTTTTGCTCAATGTTACAGAGAGCAGTAGACAAGTGATAGGAAATCATAACTCATGCCACGTATTCTACTCAGTGGGCATTCAAGTTGCACCAGATCCAATCGTTTTGAGAGTGAAATATATTTGTCTCCACATACATGAATGGAGGTACTTATTAGTCAGCCATATTATCTCACTACTGAGCCATTTCCAGGGCTAGAATTGTTACGAGATAAAATGGTCTAGTGGGCCTGTTAGTTGCTGTAATTTTTAAGGTTTAACCCCACATTATAATCTCTATTATAGGTAGATTTACATTGTAATTCCTGTAAAAACGAGTCTTATATATCCTAGTTTCTAAAGATAAGTCTCATATTAAACCTCACTTACGATATAATTTCTAAAAGTGGACTTATATTATAACCCATATTGTGATTTTTAAAGGCACGCCACATGCAATCAAGAATGGTTATATGTATGAAAAAAGGAATTAATTGATACTTACAATGCATGAAATTCTCAAATAAGAGTTTAAGAAGGAAATAAGAAATTTAAAAAGGACAGAATGAAGCAGTATGCTAGAATTTCAGCATTTGGAATTTCCATACAATGGTGGACATGAAAGCTTTTATTTTCAGCAGTTTGGATGGGGAGCAGTGGCCCTGTTATCATTGGGACCAGATGACATGCAAGTGGGAACCCATTCTTGAGATACACAGTTCGACCCAATGTTCAAGGTGGCCTTATTTAAAGATCAAGTTGAGATCCTCAAATGCTTGGCATAATGAAAATTTCCAGAGCTTAATATTATAGGAGCCCAACAACTAAGGGCCTGTTTTTCAGTGTGGATTTAAATTCCTGTGAGGTTTATGAGAAAAAAGACTTCAATAAAGCACTATTAAGGAGATGAAAGATGAAAGATATAAAGTAGAGATGTATATGAGATCTTAACCTTCCTATTATTCGATTTATTAAGATGATGGTTAGGTAATAGTTTCATCTCCTGCTATTTATTTTTCACGTAAGAATTGATTAATTAATGGTCATTTGTAGATCTTTGCTTCCGTTTCTTCAATTTCAGCCACTTTTAAAAATATGTTCTAAAATTCCTCATACTTTAGTCACATGAATACGAACAAGCCTTAAATGACACCATGTTGACTGGGCTATGAGCAAGTTCTTCACTACCGTTTGTCTTGTGCAATTGAATATCTAAAATTTTTAAAATCTCCATTTCTAACGGTGCTTAAAATTGCAGAAGCAAAACCAAACACTCAAAAGTGATCGTAGACTAATCTCTTCTTTAATATAAGGTAAATTAAGGAAGAATAAGAGAAGAGTACTTAAGCATCACCCTAGAGTAACGGAAATATGAAAAAAGTCAAGCCCATCATATTTCCGCATGATATTTTTCAGCCCTCGCCTCTTTTGTTTTCCTCCGTGGGAGCTCATTCTACAATAATAAATTAGTAGGAATTCAAATCATTGATCATTAGAAATACCCATCATTGTTATATTTATACAAGGATAAAACTGCATCAATTGTGACCTATTCCCTTTTTCTTTCATTTTTTCTTTTTCTCATATTGGACTAGTTGCCATGAGTGATACTTCTAACTTGAGGACTTTTATTAGGGGCTCTTTTGGGGGTTTTACTAATGGAGTTAAGTGAAATAAAGGTTATTTTGAAGAAATAATAAAATATAAGTGGGTTATTATTGTGTTTTGTTTTTAGTTGTTTGTGATTGAATCTTTTTGACTTTTTTTTATTGGAAAGTGGAGTTTTTTTTATCTTTTAGTGGAGAAATAAAGTTACTTTTTAACTCTTTTTTTTTTTGAAAAATATGATTGAAAATTTGAATTAAAGTGTTTTTGATGAAAAAAAAATTTTAGAAATGGGAGCTTTACCTTACTTGACTCTAATAATTCTTTGACGAGAAATTATGAGTTGAAGGAGTCAGACTCGACAGTGACGCCTGTGTAATAAAAATCTTAGTCCCTTAAAATAAAATCCATTTAGGTGTAAATTGATTCAAATATGAGTTGGTCATGCCGTAAGACTAAAAAAAAGTGATATCATGTTACCAACTTCTACTAAGGTAAATTTTGTGTATGTACAATCGAAAAGTCTATCGGTCCCGAACCCGGGACCGATAGCAGGACTCATGTACAATTGCTTGTAGGGCTTTATTTTGTGCAGCTCAAATTTTCAATTTGTGTTCCCTACTATGGAGTTCTACTCGAACTCAAGATTTTTCAGATTCAAACCCTCAGGGGGATCCGGATTCTGGACGCGCCGTGGGATCCTATCATTGGTTCCCGTTAGGTTTTTTAGTGTTAGCTAATTCATGGTTTGGACAAAACTCTAAGTTCATTTAATTGTGATTCTTATTTTTAGGAAAGGACTATGATTCTGCTTTTCATTGAAGATAGAAAGTCTAGTAGAATTAGAATTAAAATATTTGAAAAAATTAGAAGAAGAAATCTCAAAAGAAAAGAGTGCTGAAATTTTTTGGAAGCAGAATAATGATCGGCTCGAGCTAACCATCCCCCGCTCGAGCGAGTGACACAAAATAGTTATGCGCGAATCAGAAGTTTTATTTCCAATTTTGGTCAAACTGCTTGTTTTAGTCCTAATCAACTTATGCAACTTTAAACACGTCCTAAGCCTATTTATAAGACTATTAAGGTACTTTAAAGACATACATCTCTCATTATTCTGAGTAAGAAAATCCGATTAAGAGAATTCTTCATCTCTAGAGCATCCACTGAAGAGTTGTGCTACAAGAGTTCATCCAAAGAACAGTTTCTTCTACATCCCGTGTAGAAGATCTGAAAAGTCAAACGAATTTGAATCTATTGCAATCAACGGTGTGAAATCATTAGGGCGTGAAGCTATACAAAAGCTAACTACAATCCTTAGGTAATAATTATCTGGTGAGGGATTTGTGAGCGTCTTATGATTGTGAGATTCACAGTACTTAATTGTTGGTCCAGTTTTAATCCGTAGTGTTTCACCCAATTTGAATTTTCTACATTATATTTAGTGTCCTTGTAGTGTGTGTTTTTTTTTAATTTTATTTTCACTGCATATTATATTATTTTTATGCACATTGGGCTGTTGAGTTAACCAATCTAGAGCTAAATCAAAAAACCTTCAGGCCTATATTAAATCCGGAGAGAACGAACTTCAACCCAAGCTGCTCAACGAGCTTTAAATTGGGTTGGTTGGTTGGGTTGGTTGGCATAATTTTCAGACCTAAAAATCAGTGGGTTTGAATTAATTTGTACCTACCCATCTGTTTCAAGTGATTGGACCAAAACTTTTTATTAAGTTCTAGAAGCTTTGCTAAATATTGTTATGACTTATGCAGACCGAATTGTTGGAGCGTGCTGTAAGGGGCACCCTCAATGTACTGAAACTAGGTTTTACATACTTTAAATTTGCTAAATATTGTTATGACTTAGGGATTGATTCCTTAGTATGTCCGGGAACTAAGTTGCCAATCGCTCCAGCATAAAAATGCCGCCTTGTGTTCACTGCTTTCATTGCACAGAGTGAGATCTCCTTTCACGTGCCATCTGTTGTGTTGGGAGACATATATACCTAGCCAGTTATAACTGGTAAATAGATTTAGTGGTATAATGCCCACGCTAACAAAAGAAAAAGACTAAAAATTGCATGCAAATGGAGCAAAATCCATCCATGTTATAATTATAATGTAGATGGAGAATTTTATTTTCAACCATGGTTTTAAAACTTCGCTGCGAGCAAGCCATGCTACTTGCTACCTAAGGGTGTATTTGTGCACCATCCGTAGAAGAGGAAACGAATTTTCCTACTCCACATCATATAAGGTCGATCGCCATGTGAAAGCAGGGGCTAGATCAAAGAATTTATCCTTGGAGGGGCCACTATACAAAAATATAAAGATCCTAGGGAGTAGGGAGGGCATAATTTAAAACTACAAGGGCAAGCCCCTTTTTTTTCCAATGAGGTCCCTCCTGATCAGTCTAGACTCCTCATACTCACTAGTCACTACCCCCCATGAATTGATATATGCCAAATTTGACATTATTCCAACTATTACTCACATTTGGCAAAAAAATCATATTTTTATGTAAAATCACTAAACTTGAGAGTCATGAATCAACGAGTTAGGATGATCTAAAGGAGTTTAAATTTTGCCCACTTGTAATTCTTTTGATGCCCATCTTCCTTATGATTGGTGTGGCCTTAGGTGGGCCTCATAAGGGAATCATGATATATTATGGAGTGGTTTTTTTTTTTTTTACCCGATATAATATGGGGTTGGATTTTAGGTAAGAAAGAAACGTGAAGTAGAGTTAAAATGACCAAATGCACATTCTAGAAGAGAGGTGCAAAGTAACTAAACAGCATAAAATAATAAATAAGCAAATATAAATATATCCACAGGCAGCTGCAATAAAAAAAAAAAAAAAAAACTGAAAATCATTGTTGGAGTTGTTGTGAACAAATTTATGGAGTTGGTGTGAAGTGTGAACAAATTGAAGCAGGTTTTTAAATTCTTCTCAGTCATGGCCAATAACCCTTTTTAGTTGTAGACTCTGAATTCAAGACCATCATCCATACACCTTCTGGTGTTCCCACAAATATAATAACTTGTCCACTTTGCTTTTATTGAAAGCAAAAGAGAAGTAGAAAGCCTAAATGTAATCAACAACTTATTTATTTAAAATTCTCCTTAATGTTGGCAGGGAGATAAAATCTCCTCACCAAAGTTTGAAAGTGGAAATAATGTCCATCAAATGAGAAAACAACCATTCCCTAGATTTAATGGCAGTGATATTTCCTACATTCCATCTTGGGTCCATAGAAATTCTTTGGCATTGAAGTCCTGTGATTTATATCTAAATGTGGTTAAAATTGAAGAAATTAAAGTGAATATCACTAAATAACCATAAGATAACTTTCTTGAAAATGAATTAAGTGGAGATGAGAAATTTATACCCAATACTAAATCATTTTCCACGCCTCAATTTATTTTCCATTGGTTTATTGTTATTTATAGAACTTGACATGTATTTCTTCAATTTTAGTTAATTATCAGAACACTTACCTAGCTAGGCACACATAAATTGGCCCCAAAGTTTTAACGCTGCATTAATCTGGTCTCCGAGGGATACAACAGTTAGTTGGTTAGGAGCACGGCTCAAGAACCAAATGATGCAGTTTCGAATTGCGCTCTCTTTTTTAGGCCACTTAGCAGGCCAAAAGCCTAATTTATTTGGTGTATTGGTGAGGTAAGGACTTTACACGTGCCTCCTTGAGAGTGGAAAATAGTTGATTTCTTCAAATTTTTTGAGGCAATCGGACACCTTCATCGTAATAAAAGTAAAGAAAGAAAAATCGTCTGCATCATATCTGATAACCCACTTTCACAAATCCAGTCATACCAAGTTACAGTCATCTTTTTTATATTTCATTCTCCTTACTTTGTTTATTTGCTAGTGTTGGTGTACCTGCATTGCCGTTTTATGCAAGGACATGATCTTGACAGAGAAGACATAAATTTTGGATTTTATTACCAGACGAGCATATCTTCACATGTACCTTTTCACCCTTCTTCACATAATCATGACAGGAGATAAAACCAAAAACTTTCTGCCCATGTTCAAAGATTCCGAAAGATGTGAGGGTGAAAGCCATTTTTAAGGTCAGTACGTAATCTCCCCTTTCTGTCCCTGCTTTTATTACATTTGGTTCTGAGCCTCCGGCTCAGTTCAGTTCAGAGACGGGGCCAAGACGTCTTTATTTAGGGATTTTTACAAAGATCATGAGATTTTAAAAATGATAATGACAAAAACTATATCCCATATGTGAGTATTATACATGAGACTTCAATTTTTTTTTTTTAATTTTATCCATTTTCTACTTATCGATATTCCTTTTATGTTTCCCTTTGTTCCCATCTCATAAAGCACTAAACCTCCTTTTTTTTTCTACGACTTTTTCGTTCCTACTATTTTCTCGATCGTTAAAAAAAGTTTACAAAAAGAGTAGTGTTTCATTTCATGAGAAGCAGTTTCCAAAAAGCGTACATAGACCATATAATTTTACAAGGTATTGATATTGTGGATCCATCTCTTGTCCTCAGGGTAAACTTATAATAACAGGATAATGACCAAATGGAAAAGAAAAAAGGAAGAGTTATGGAGAAACCTTGAAATACTTTTGGATAAATGAAAAGGCAACGGAGAAAGCCTATTGAAAACTTTTTTTAACGATGGAGAAAGTAATATGAACGAAGAAAATCGCAGGAAGAAATAGAGGTTTAGTACTTTAGGAGATGAGAACGGCAGAAAATATAAGAAGTGTACAATATCGCACAATATAGGTAGACTTGGAAAAAAGGATTTGGAGTCCCATGTTAAATAACCACATTTGGGATATAGTTTTGGTCAACACCATTACAAGGTATTTATATTTTTTTATATCCTGTATGGTCAAAATCCTCTTGATTTATTGTAACCCTACAAAGGAAAGATTAAAAAAAAAATGACTTGCCTTTTTTTTTTTTTTTTTTTTTTTTTAATCCCAGCTAAGTGGTGCTGACTCAACTACATGTGAGGATTCCGATTTCCGAGACATGCAAGGGTGAAAGCAATTTTTAAGGTTAGAAGTCTCTCCCTTCCGGTCGTAGGTTTTATTTCATTTGGCTCTTGCTCAGTCTTTATTTATTGTAACACTATCAGTGAAAGATAAAATAAAATAAAATAAGGACTGCAAGGCCTTTTTATTTTGGGTACGCAAGAAGAGGAAACTCATATCTCCTCCTATACGAGTCCAAAGATCATTTGACACTTTTTAGATGACTGAAATTATAAAATTTTATTGAAAAAGACATGCCATTTGTAAATGTTAGAGGACAAGTCATCACATTATATCATGAATTTCTGAACACACAAAACTCAAGTAGGCCCTAAAATAATTTTTTTTGAGCATGGTGAGAAGCAGGACATGCTAAAAGGTTGCCATTGGAGAGCCCAATTTGAGCTTGAAATTCAGTAGTCGACTTAGGCTAAACCATTGGTCTATCTACATCTGGATCTAATTTTTATAATATCAATCTTTCTTCATATCCAAATACAACACACAAATAGATAATTCAAACAATTTTAGATTCACCATCAAATTAAAAACAAATTGAAGCTCTGGTTCTTGAAAACGGACGCAAAACTAAGGCCATATGAGGATACTTGGATGAATGGTCCCAAAATAGATATCTAACATATACAGTGGGTTCAACTATGGGTTTTGGCCTATCTAACTGTGTACATGATATATACTCAATTTCATCAAATTTAATTAGATTTGAGTTTAGGTCCGCCATCCTAACACAATTGTTTGGTCAAAAGTTCAATTTGCATTTACAGCCTGAGAAATAAGGAGGGATATGAACAGAAAAACGGAACAAGCAATCTTTAATAAGCATTACAATCGACTATTTTTCATCTTTCATCGTTTTGAGTAACTTTTTTTCTTTCTTTCTTTTTTCCCAACTCTTTTTTAAGAATCACAATGACACGATCAATGGGGGGATTAGGATTTTTTTTGGGTGGTACGGGCAATGGTCGAGTGAATAAGTCAAATAATAAAATAAAATTTTTAATACATAATTAAAAGAGTTTCTCGAATTACGCTGATGCGGTCGCACTTGCATACGGTCACTTGGGTCCACCCTTAGACATGAATCACATGATGAAACACATAGCAATGCAATCACCAATATAGGTTTTTTTTTTTTTCTTAAAAGTACCAATGTAGGCAATATTTCTCAACAATATTTTCAAGAAACTGATAAAGAATGAGACACCCACACTCTAAATGGCCAAATGTTACAAAACTCGTGACTTGTACTCGGCTCATCAAATGCAAGATAGTTGCGTTTTTTTTTAAATAATCTTAAAAAATATCTAAAAGTAGTTTAAATGCCTATATTCATTTACATGCATTTATGATAAACAGTTCATATATATATATATATATATATGAAAGAAAAATATTATAATAAGGAAAATAAAAGAAAACGATATTACATATTAACTAATTTGTTAGTCCAAATATAGAATGTAGAGATCAAATGTAAATTTCAAATTGCATTCTCATCATTATTTTTAAATTGCCTAAAATCAAACTTTAACTATTTGAAATCAGATCGACTAATTAAATGGTTGAAATGCTAACAACTTACTAAACTAAGGTGACTCAGCCAAATCCTCCTTATATTTAATTGAGTCCTTTGTTAAAATAAGATGACTTCTAACCATCAAACATCTTTAATATTTTCGTACATATACTACTAAGTAGAAGCGAGAACAACTTTTAAGTCATAAGGTCAGGAAGGACCTTCATCATTATAAAACAATCTTTCTAGACTATATTATGGTTCCTCTATCATCCTCCGTGTAGATGGTTACATTTGTTCTTTTGAATATAATTTCGAGTGTTGTTTATTTGGAAAAACGCTTTCAAGAGATACATTCTATTTACATTCCCACACACACTAATTTCAATGAATTCACACTCATCTTGACTTGACATCAATTTGAATTATACCCATCATTAGATTAAATTTCACAAAAAGTATAACTTAAAAATCATTAAACTTAAGCGTTCCAAATCAAAGATGGTGAGATAATATGGTTAAGATTTTTATTTTTATTTTTTTGTCTAAATGTATATATTGAAAAGCTTTTTATCATACTATTCAACACATGTCTAAGGCCCTGTTTCTTTAGTGGAATTTTTGCCAGAAATTCACCATGTTCAGAAATTTTTGGACATGATGTGACATATTATTCCCTGGAATTTCTGAATCCTTTATTTTTTCACTAGCATTTCTGAATTCCAACCACATGAAAGGTCTCTTTTGACCTTTGGGAATCCAGGAATTCCTAGACATAGTAAAATTCCTGGATGTTCCTTTGGGTTTTGAGTAGACACAGTGAAATTCCTGGATGTTTCTTAAATTCCTGGATGTTACTTTGGGCTTTGAGTAGACACAGTGAAATTCCTGGATGTTCCTTTGGGCTTTGAGTATCTAGGAATTCCACCAAAATGCGTAGGGAGTGGAATTCTTGGATTCCCAAAGGTCAAAAAAGACATTTTATTTGGCTAGAATCTAGAAATGCTAGTAAAAAAACATGAAATTCAGAAATTCTAAGGGACAACCTGTCACATCATGTCCAGGAATTCCTTGGCATGGTAAATTCCTGACAGAAATTTCACAAGGTCTAAGTAGATCCCACAAAGGACTTACATGTGATAGGAAAACGAGTTTTACATGCTGGTGTTATATTTGTGGAACGTATTATCATATTTGTCAAAATCATCATTTTCACATGCATAAATGAGTATGTCCAATGATTTTAGATTTATTTAGCTCTTTTTACATATTTCTCAAAATCTATGAAGAATTGAGATATAAAACTTTACATGTTGATGCTATCATTAATATAAGAATATTGAATGATTTGGGTCGTGCATGAATTGGGTCCCCATGTTAGGACTTTTTCACAAATTACTCAAGATACATGAAGGTTTAAGATGACCACCTAGCTTCAAAATCTTGAGATTTCTTAGTTCAATAAACAAAAGGAATGATTTGAGCTACAAATATGTGGTCCGCATGAATTAAAAAAAAGTAAAGGTATTTAAACGGGGCCCACAAGTAAGAATCCGCAGCATACCATATATATTATACTAACGCCTTTTCAATTAGAGCGTGTGAATCACATTCACGTACTATTTATTTTCACACCTCATTTACTACTATCTATTTTCACACCTCATTTACGAATCATATATAATATATATATATATATATATATAAATGAGTGCAAACAGAAGTCACACCACATAACCACTGGACGTGGAATCATTTTAATGTGTAAACAAGCTCTAACAAACCAACCCCTTGACTACAAATTTAGACAAGGTATTCAGCTTCTACCAAACGAGTTGATTGCCTGAAAAATAGAAGAGATTTGTGTGTGTGCATTTGTCTGCGTTCACTGGCCATGACGTCACTGGTGACGAGTCCCAGATGAAGAAGTCCTGGCACGTGACAAAAGGAGATCGATTTTTATCGAATACAACGACAAAGAGGGTCCTTATCCTTCATTGAATTTTTGTAGATGGTGTGTATTGATTTTGACCTTTTCTTATTTATTGACAACTTCCTTCACATGCGCTGATGCACAACAGGCTGATTGTATGGCCCACTGCCGATGGAGACTGGGCCTAAAACCTGAGCCGTCTAAGGTTCAAGTGGAACCAATCATTGCACTGATCATATTTCATCATCCTGAGTGTCATCGTGGGTTCTCCTGGTATTCATCACTACGAACAGCAAATGGAGATTCTAAATGCACCCCATTCTAATGCTGTGCATATCTATATCCCTTTGTTTGAACAGTGAAAAATTACTGTTCACATAAGGGGATGTGGGTGCGTACAACACATATTGGGAGTGCTTATAAAATTTCTCAAGAGCAAATAAATTCAATTTCCTTGGTGGGGTCCACTTAGACTCGATTAAAATTCTTTAAATAGACCATTGTACTATTTTTTTTTTGGGGGTAAACTCATATCCACATCATTCCCCTTCTCATCAGTAAAAACATCTTCTCACTTGTGGATCTATATAGGCCGACGCAAACAGGGTGTAATTGGATTCAAGATTTTTATTTGGATGGTACGTTATAAGTTCAAGTTAAGAAGTTAAATAATAAAATCAGATCTTTTAAGATATTATGTAAGACTTTTCTTGAGTCACACAGTGTGACCGCATGCGGGTGCGCCCCGCAACCCCTAAGTAATTATGCGAAGCAAACGCAGGTCCTCCATGATCATCTTCCTTGGTAGGGTTGTGTGTCCCCCTTTTTCCATTGACTGTTGTTGTTGCTTTGGGTCTTTTAATGAAGTTCTCTTGCTTACTAAAAAGAGAAAAAAAAAAGAAAAAATGGCTTGAGTGTCTTTCTAAAGAGCACCCTCCACATAGGCAAATGAGTGTATACCCCGATGTTGGAATTTTGTTTTTGCTAACTGAGAGTGACTCCAAAATAACTTGAGACCCTCTTTGTAAAAGTGGAGCTTCTAAACGGGCAGTATGTTTTCAAGCTCAGTAGAATCTTAATTATCAACATGACCTGAACTTTATAGATTGTAAAAAGGTTTTTCTTTTTTCTTTTTCTTTTTATAACACATTGTTTTGTTTTTTATTTTTTTTAGAAGCTTTATTTTCAAATTTGAATCTCATGTAAAAAAACATACAAAAATCGATCCCAGTCTGAAAGCTACTGAATACTAAGGGGTGTCTCTTCTCAAACATGAAACAACTGCACACGGATCAATCACTAAACAGGTCGAATGTATCATAGGTTATATGCCACTCACCCATCTATCATAAAAAAATGCAACTAAATACTATATGTATGGATTTGAATCTGAATCTAGCTCTGCATTTTCAAATCCAAAAATTGGCTTCTATGCCCACCATGGTTGGGAAACTTTCCAACTTGATTATTTACTCTCCAGAATTATCTCATTTTGATGAAGGGCCGAGTTAAAAATAAGGAAGACTCGGCCCAGCCATCCCATTTTAATAAGTCATTTGCATTCCAAACCATTTAATAGGTAGATCTAATTTTAAAATAATTAAATTTATTTACAGATAATTATACAGGAGGTTAGAGTCAGTAATTTAAAAATGATGGCTTAAATGTAATTTAAAACTTATATTTGATCTTTTACATTCAATATTTAGACTAACAAATTGTATAATGTATAATGTTTTCTATTTTCCTTATTATAGTATTTTTCTTGCATATATAAATTTATTAATTTAAGTTGATTATTATGAATCATGTAAATAAATTTATTTTTGATTTTATAGGGAATGGATTCATTTTTTTAAATTTTTTAATTTTTTTTTTTTTTTAAAACATGACTATCCCGAGTCTCCACATTGACTCTATCCGAATTAATTTTTTTACATTGAGTAAGTCGAGTCCGAATCACGAGTTTTCCCCACTTTTTTTTTTTTTTTTTTTTTTCAGAACTCAAAGCTTCTGCCATTTCAATTGTTAAAAATCCGGTGACATTGCATGTGGGGCTAATGAGGTGTGCATTTTCAGCTGTATTGATATGGATGGAATTGCATAGTGCTAGTAACCATCAATAATGGCCGGACTAGAATCTGATTTTCTGGGATGTTCTACACTGGCCTACTCTCTATATTGACAGTCTACAGCATAATGAAGACAGAAAAACAAAAACTACTTCTTTAAAATGAAATGAAGGAACCTTCAAACATTATGGACAGAGAACAAGCATAGATAAATTCATAAGTCACCTTCACAGGCATGCAAATACAATTCGCCAGAGACTACAGGATACAAACACTTGTGTCCTAAACAACAAATTTTTTAAGTAACAAGTGGGATGAAGTTAGTTAGGGGTACTCATGGGCTAGGCCCAGCCTGTTTTGAACTGGATTGGGCCTTGGATTTTAGAAATTTTAGATCTGGAGTCGTGATCGAAAGCCTGAAGCGTAATCTGACCCGGCCCTTAATAAGCAGTGGCTCGGGTAGTTTAATAACTGATTTGCTCGAACAAGTGATAGTAGAAAAGCCCGGGTGGTGTAGACTGATTGATTAAATGGCCGGGCTTGGCTGCACTTATGGGCCATGTTTGACCTGGGCCAGATATAGGCCAGTGTTTTTTAAAATCAGGCCACGCCTATATGTCTCTGCTGGTCCAGCCTAATTCAGACACATGAACAACCCACCACACCCCCTCCCTAGCATGTTTGACGAGTAAATAGTTAAGTTAAAATAAAGTGAATCCAGACAAGAAACGATAAGGGATTATACCAAAAGTACATACTTTCAAATTTTCCTCCATCTTTTTCAAAAAAAGATAAAAAAAACAACATCATTTATCCACTAAAAAAAAAAAAACTCAATTTTTATATACAAAAAGTCAAAAAGATTTCATGCCAAACAACTAAAAACAAAACACCATTATAACTCTTTATATTTTATTCTCTATTGATTTGATGATTCATCTCACCATACTTTAATTCACCGTACATTTAAACACGCGAGGTGAAGTTACTAGGCCTTTAAAGTAAAATAGCAGTCTTTTTATTAGCTATTTATTAAATGTTTGCTTGATTACTGGTTAGACTGAAATGCAGGTGGACCATAATTCTGATCAAATGGCTAGGACTGAATGTTCAATAAAGCAAAAAAAAAAAAAAAAAAAATCCTTCGAGCCCTGCACTGCATTCATATCCCTTTCATTGTCGTTAGTGATATAATATCTAGACAAGACATCGTTGCTAGTAGCCATTAATGATTTAAAGAACATGAAGTGTCAGTCACCAGAAAAGAGAGAATTCCAAATCGAAAAAGTCTACATGTCCCGAACATTGGGACCGTTCCTCGGACCGGTCCCAATGTTTGGGACCGTTATCATTGATAATGGTCCCAACTTGATAATGGTCCCAAACATTGGGACCGGTCCGAGGACCGGTCCCAATGTTCGGGACATGTAGCAGCGCTCTTCCAAATCTCAGGACATGGACAAGTTTGAAATTTAATTTGAATTTTTTGATAATTGCAGAGGATTGTTGGAAATTATGGAATTTAGTTTTTGGATTTTGGTTTCTTGGAAATATCTTATTTCATAATCATGCATTTTTCATGTAAAAAAAAGTGTTGAATACCCCATGAGAAATAGACATTTTGAGAATTCTTTTTTTTTTTTTTTTTTTAAACTTGCCTTTTCACTTTCTTTAAATAGAGTCTCCTCATATCAAATATGTTGAGAAGGAAGTAGGCATTTATAAAATAATTTTTAAATAATCATGCTAGTGTATAAGATCTGGATCCATTTATAGATGAAAATGTTATCCATACGTAAGATCTGTGCATATTTACATTTGTTTGCAATCATTTACGTATAGCATGCATACATGACATATAAAATAGTGTGTTCATGAAGAGACCATTTTCATATGAGATTTTTCACAATAGAAAAAGTGTGGAATGATTGCACACCTCTTTTATAAATAAGGCACTTTGCACTATCAAATCCGTTTGCCACTTTTTATTTTTTATGAATCCTATGGGGTTCGTATTTTTAATCCAAGTAGTTTAAACTTTTTATTGACCCATTAAACCCAATTAAGCTTCATGTTGTAAGCATTTATAGATTTTGCAGTGTTTGCGGGTTTTACATTTATAATTTGAGCCGTTCACCGATTACTCATGTGAAAATGGTGCTTCCAAACAAATATGTATTGTGCGTTTCACAAGTGTAAATTTTAGGTATGCAACTGCATTTATATATCTCATGTATAAAACGCAAAGGACTTTAGGCTAAGTTTTTCTCCATTTTGCCCTACATACCCCCATAATTATTTGGAATATTCATTTTCCACTCTTGGATAATTAGACCAAGTTTGCATATGGCCTTAGTCTATACTAGGTCGGGATCAACCCATGTGTCTGTTTCTTTACTAGAATTCCTGACAGGAATTCACCATTTTGAGGTTTTTTTTGAATATGATGTAATACATTATCCCCTAACATTTGCAAATGACATGTTTCTTCACAAGTATTTCGAAATTCCAACTACATGAAAGGTCTCATGAGAATTTAGGAATTCATGCTCCTTTACTTTATAGTGGAATTTCTGGATGCTCAAGTACATGAAGTATCCATGAATTCCCCTATATCTGGGCATGCATTCAGAAAATCTCCAAACATAAATTCCTTAAATTTTAGCAAAGAAACATGCCCTTATTAGTCTTTCAGCAACCAACAAGGCCCATCTGGGGGTGGACCCATTCGGGGGTGGATATATAATGTGAGCAGTTAAGCTACCTTAGTATCACACATTCATAGGTCAAATGGTGTTGGCAATTTCTTTACTAGGATTTTCCGACAGTAATTCTAGATGCTTTGGTTTTTTGTATATCCCATGTTTCTTAGCTAGCATCAATGAATTCTAACCACATGCAAGGTCTTAAATGACATTTGGGAATTATGGAATTCCACTCTCTTTGTATTTTGGTGAAATTTTTGGATATTCAAGTTCAAATGAGCATCTAGGAATTCTATTATGTTTAGAAATTCAGGAATTCCTTGAATTCTAGAAAATAAAATATAGTACATTACAAACATGCCTAGGAATTCATCCCTCATCTTCAATTATGAAAGTACGAGTCTTGACCAATAGTCCAACTTATCGAAAAAATAAAATAAAGCCAAACTGCTTTATTATGGGGCTAAATATAGGTGGTAACAGACCATGGGCCTAAAACCTCAAGCCAAAGCGACCTGAACTAGGTCTGGGCCCTGGCTAGCCCCACCACTGGGCACATTCCCCTTCTCAGGACTCATTAGATTGGGGCAGGAAAACAGCACATGTACTATCTTTTTGGAGTGGCCGAATCTAGTGTACCTACTAAATAGATCACAGGATTGGGAATAATGTTATCCTACGAGCTACTGCTTATGCAGTCCAGCTCTGTTGTGTCATTTGGGATCATCTTTAATCAGTGCAGGCACTTTCAATCTGTCATCCCCTGTGATCTTCTACTAGACCCAATTTCACTATCATCAAACTTTATCCACTTCTGGATTAGATTTTAAAGAAATCTATGGTTTAAAGACCACTAAATACCAAAGCTATTAAATCAAGGGCTAGAATTATCTTTCTAGACTGATTTTTTTTTCTCGGCCCTTATCAATAATGGAACCTTTCCATGTACCCCACCCCACTAATAAGAAGGCTTCTTAAGTTGGCCCCCATGAGCTGAACTTCATATTGTTTACATGCAGTCTGCTCGTAGGATAACATTGCCCGTGGATCAATCTAGAACGTCCAAGTAACAGATGAACTAATGAATGGAATGATGGGCGAAATTCTAAAATTGTGGGAATTTTCCAATATTAGATTGACGTTACCTTTTCTTTACAATTACTGTTTTTTCCCTCTTCATTTGTCCAAGATTAATTAAATAATTAAGAATGGACCAGCCCCATGCAATTGAGCTCTCCTCTTTTTTTTTGCAAATCTAATCTACCTGTGGCTGTAGCAAAGGATTAAAAAACTACTGCACGGAAAACATAACTTAGGTCCTCCAGACACATGAATGATTGATACACATAAACCCATTTATCCGTGATTTTTTTTTCTTTTCAGCTGTCGTAGGCTTTCCAACTCTCTGGGCTGGACTAATCCTTCTGGCCTAGAGGGAAGCCGGGTAAACTCTCCTGTAGCTCCAGTGTGGTAATACAGTTTCGAACCTATAACTCTCCGGGTGCAAACTGTGGTCCTAAGCCAATTGAGTTACCCTTGAGGTTAAGTGTATGCGATTGGTTTACAAAGAAAGCTTGACCCGACCCAACCCAACCCAGGCCCTACTTCAACTTCAATGCAAGATCGGGTCGCGGGTCGCGGCGGTCCATCTGGACCCGCCCAAAAGCTGCACCCACGAACAAAACACAGGACCGTCGATAGCAGTCGCGCTCGCGCCTCCGCCTCAGCTCGGCGCAAGTTAGCAAAACCCTAGTTTGAAGGCGAAGTCGAGAGATGGAGATGGAGACCGAAGAAACCCAATCTTTCAAGCGTTTGAGCATCAAAAACAC
The DNA here is from genome assembly GCA_003546025.1 of Camphora micrantha. Taxonomy (NCBI): domain Eukaryota; kingdom Viridiplantae; phylum Streptophyta; class Magnoliopsida; order Laurales; family Lauraceae; genus Camphora; species Camphora micrantha. Next base: position 27,188,323 of record QPKB01000011.1, read on the forward strand.
CATTCAAACCAATTTTGGAGACGATTACGTTTTCCAAATCGCTTCCAAGTAGTCTCCTCTCTCTCTATATATCTATGTATGTATCTATGTGTGATTTTTTTGTGGTTAGTTTCATGAATAAATGTGTTATCTTGTTCTTTGAATGGAAGCAAGGAGATTCCGAGCTTGGCAGTTTCTTTATCATCGAATGCAATCAAATTCTATTCTCCTGAAACGGCACAGTATTTTGGAGAGTGCAAAGGTCACTCTGGAACCATTAATCAAATCTCATTTTCGAATCTTCTATCATCATCATCATCATCTCCGCACATCATGCATTCTTGTTCTTCGGATGGAACAGTCAGATTCTGGGACACAAGGACCTTCAAACAGGTACCAATTACCAATGTGAAATGTAATTTGTAACTGTTTCCTTTCTCCTTTGCTTAGATTAATTTAAAGTACCAAATAAGCAAAGTAGTTCTGCCCAGTTTTTTGAGTTGGGTTGTTTTGCAATTGAAGTTTTGTTGATCCTGTCAATGAATGGAAGTGATTTAAATTGGAAAAAAAAAAACAATTATTCTGTATAGGTTTGATTTGTAAATTGTTGTTATTATTATATATATGGTCCTCATGTAGCCGAGCTCAAAAAATTTTTTTTTTTCTTTCTTGTCAATGTGTTAGCTCAACATAAACATTGGTTATTAAATTGTTTTTGTATCCCTCCAAAGAAGGAAAGTAGCGGCCTTTCTTTTATTTTGCCTTGTAAGCACCTCTTGCCCCCAATAATATCTGTGGTCATGGTTTAGGTGTCTTTGCTAAGAACTGGATCCTCCCAAGAGATATTCAGCTTTAGCATTGGTGGATCAGCTGGTAATCTCCTTGCAGCAGGATGTAATTCTCAGGTACTTTTTATTTATTATTTTTATTGGTAACAAAACTGCATTCATCAACTGATTAGTAAAAACTTCGCAGTTTAAGGGCTATATACTGTACAAATATGGACTCCAGAGTTCAGAAACAAAAGAATAAGCGCCCCCACCTGCCCCACACCACCACCAAAAAAAAAAAAAAACAAAAAAACAAAGGCATGATTAAAGAAAACTACCACCAAATGTATCTAAGTGCATTAATAGAATCTGCTTCTACAAGGCGCTGGTGTACAAATGACCTTGAATATTTCTTAAGGCTTCCTTACTGCAAGATATTTTGCCTCATTGGAGTCTTTAACACCACTAAGATTGGAAAAAGTTACAAGCAGCTATTCCTTTGTCATCATGCAGCTCCATGGCCATCCCGTCAGGCCTGACCTTTCCTTAGCAGCCTCATCCACTTTAAATTTAAATATGAGAACTAGAGGCTCTACCCACATTTCCATCATTGTGAAATGAAGATGTCACCTTGCATGACAACTCCCAATTCTTTACAATATCTAGTGTCCAATCCTTGAATTCCTTCCTTGAGATCCATGAGACTACCATATACTTGGATAGCTCAAACATGTCCTTGACCAGGGTCTTTTTTTGGAGAACACATTTCCAGTTCTTTTCTTCCAACTTGACAATGTCAGCTGGTGCTAGCTTTTGATTTTAGTTTTCCCCTATTTTAAAAAGGACCCTTATCCTGGTTATTTTTTTATTACATCCTTTAGACTTTCCACCTATACCTACAAAATGTTGAATAACTACAACTAGGGGTGCAACTCAGGTGGAAAACTGGGCCATGTATTGATGCCTTAATGAAGCCTGGATTGCTGAGCTTGATCACAATCAGGCTAAGTCAGCCCTACCCTACCATTGATGGCAAGAAATAAAATAATGATGGCCAAAAATACTAAAAAAACCATAACTTCCAAGATAATAGGCCTTTGGCTAAAATCTTTCCAATCTAATGCCAAACATCAATGAACCCCTGAACAGTCCCCCTTCTTAACTCCTAACCTGCTTCCTTGCTATCAATCGTGCCTATCTGCATGCGGATCTGATCTACTGGTTGGTCTACTATGTTTCACAACAGTCTGCTGCTATGCTTCCTATTACCATATTTGTGAAACGAGGAGATTGATAACATTATTAAAAGCGGAAAGGGATAGAGGAGCCTGGGATAGACAAAATGAGAGAGAAGCAAATGGTAGATGGAGAGTAGAGAGGAGAGGAAGCGGATGGTGACGATAAACAAATTCACACCAGATTTGAGTATGTATATCCTGAAAGGTTATACGGATTGCATGGTGCAATGAGAGGAAAGAGGGGCCCAATTGGAATACGAGGCGTGCTTCCCAACAAATGTGAAGAGGTGTTGCTCATGTTGTCTAAAAATGTAGGGGCTTAGATTCCAATGAAGTGGAGGTTTTGGCAATCTTGGAAGTTTTTTGTTTATTTTTTGCTTTCTTTCATGATATGTTGGTGGTGGAGAGTGACTTCTAATGTGGATGGTTGGGTTTCGAGGAGCAGATCAAGACCTTGGAAATTGTAGTTTCATTTTAATGAGATCAAGAAGCTGTCTTCAAGATTAGACTTTGTTTTTCGTCGTGAGTTTGGATTGGCCAATAGTATGGAAAATGCCCTGGCCAAACTGGGGGTGGATAGAACTTCTCCATGGTTGGGTTTTAGTTAGTAATTGGGTTGGTGGCAATGTTTTAAAAATCGACCAAGTCGACTCGGACTTGGCCGTGATGACGTCGGGTCATATCCGACCCGACCAAGTTTTCTTCTTATTCTTCTTCTCATCCCATCTCTCTCTCTCTCTCATCGCTTCCAACACCTTCCACACTCCACCATCAAAACTTCAAATTCTAAGTACTTCACTAGTTTCCTTCAACATCGCACCCATGAAAACCCTAAATTACTAAACCCTAAATCCCTTTCTAGTTTCCTTCCACACCAAACCCATCAAAACCCCAAATTTTACTGTTGCATCTTCCATGATTCCATTTATCCTATGATTCCGTCCTCGTCCTCCTCCTACCTCTTCTCCTTCTTTCAATGAAAACCTATCTCCAAAATGATTAGAATAAAAACCCATTTCCCCTCCTCCTTCAATCTCCACTCCCCTCCCTCCTCAATCTCCCATTTTCCTCCACCCCCTTATGCGAAAGAGACAGAAAGAAGGAGGGAGTCAATCTGACCGGACTCGATGTGACCTGACCTTTGCCAAGCCTGAGTTTTAGATCATTGGTTGGTGGGTTGTGGGGTATAATGTTCTATACCCTTGTTGTTCCCCTTTGGTGAGCTTTAATTTATATCTAGCTTCTCTTTATCTTTAAGAAAAAAAAATTACCCGTTACCAATTTTGAAGCACTGGTATGGTGACTGGTGAAGCTGGCAAATACTGCCTCCAAATTCCAATAGGAATACTCAAATCTATTGCCTTTTTTCTGTTTATTTTCATTCTTTATGTTTTTTTTTTTTTTTGCTTTCTCAAGTATTTCTTGTATGCAGATACTCTTTTGGGACTGGAGGACAGGAAAACAGGTGTCATGTTTGGAGGATTCCCATGTGGAGGATGTTACTCAGGTCTTCATTTGATTTATACTTGATGTTGCTGCATACAAATTACGAACACACCAAGTTGGCATATCTTTTTACTATTTTCAAGGACGGAGTTCTTGGATCATCTGTAGGTTCAACGTAGTTTCTGTAGTTGTTATTTCCATCTTAGAATGCAAGCTTGATGTGGTGACTGGTGATGCCCCAATCCTCTGTGCACCTGTCATACTTGTGCATTCATGTTGTACTCATCCTTAGAAGAAGGGGGTCGAAAAAGCCTTTTTTATTGTGCTCGTCCAGATAGTGGCATGAAATGCTGGTTCTCTTAAAAGGAAAGGCTTACATTTCTCTGTCAATGGACAAGATATTCTAAAGTAGCATTCATACATCTGCAGTGAGCCTGCATGCTCATGCATCCACAGTTCTGGTTTATTTTTATTATTTGATGCCTGTTTCTAGATGTCTGTATCTTGTTCTTAACCATTTGTGACAACTGTGTGACTGTTATTAGGTTCATTTTGTGCCAAACGCTCAGAATAAGCTTGTTTCTGCTTCTGTTGATGGACTGATGTGCGTCTTTGACACTGAAGGTCATATTAGTGATGATAACCATCTGGAGTCAGTGAGTATGAGCCTGAAATTCTATTATAGTTTTTGAAGTTATTTTATTTACAATATCTCATCAGATTGCTACCTGAACATGACATGCAAGTCCTTACTTTTATTTCATTACCTTTATTGGGCAAGATTGATGCTTGCCTGAAGGATCTCCCTATAATGGTACATGTTCGTTGTGTTAATATGGTTTATGACTTCAGAGGGTTTTTTTATTCTTCCAAAGATTGCTTTCTTTGATGTCATTTGTTGTTTGACCTACATGGAAGGTGTCACCACTGTAGATAATGAAGATACAGGCACTATTTGATCCTTCAATTGGTTTTCCCCTTTTTGAGATGACAATGAAAAATGCAGAATTGCTCCGTTGCAAAGACTGACTGGAGTAGTTCCTTTCTTAGGAGTTTTGGTATTCTGACTGTTCCATTTGCATTTTGGTACTACTACACATAGCAGTCTATCACTCATGGGGAAATTACATAAATCCAATTGTTAGTAGACTCGATGTATAACATTGGAGGAAGGGGACATGTTTCATGGGTCTGCTCTATTTAACTTGATGAAAGAAACATCAACAATCATCAACATAATGTGATATATAATATAGCGTCTTTTTTAATTGGAGTATGATACATGCACTGCTTTTCTAGATCGATAGAAGTTTGCACTTTATATTTGCTGTTAGTTGGCATAATGTGAACCTCTACAAACTGAAAAACATGTACACATACATCATTAGCATGTATTATATGGTTGGGACAGTTTTTTCAGATTCTCGGCCACAGCCCGACGTACACCAGTCCACGACCACATTCTGTGCTAACTCATAGTGAAACTTACTCGTTCTCTTGAGCAATGTACATGAATTGAATGCATAAGTTTAGTTGCTTTTGAAATGGAAATTGTACTGCCCCCTTTATCAGTAAAAGGCATTTCTACGTCATATGGCAACGGATGGAACCCTCACAAAAACTAACCACCCACAACTTTAATTATAGCATCTAATAGCTAATTTTGTGTCAGTGCCTACAAATTTTTTTTTTTTTTTTTTTACTGCTACCTATAACTTGGATATTTGAAACAGCTTTATCAAAGTCTTTATTGTTCTAATAATTTGTGAATGCAAGTAATGAGTATAAAATTACCCTTGCTGTTCACATACTTCTTAATTGGTTGTATTTTTATAAGATACTACATTAGACTCCATTGGAAGATTGTGCTTGCAATTTATGACATTCTATTTTCCTGCAATCAAGTGATTCATTTGGTTACCATTTGTTAGTGCTCAGTTGAATTTTGGAAACTGTGAAAAATGCAATTTTCACATCTTATCAATTCATATGGACTTGAAAAATGGAAAGACTAAATCTGACCAAATTTTTTGTATGCCAATACGAAAAAAATAAAATTATCTAACCAATCTTTGTGCCCACTGCAGGTGATGAATGTGGGAACTTCAATTGCAAAAGTGGGGTTCTTTGGAGAGTTGAATCAAAAGCTTTGGTGCTTGACGCATATTGAAACCCTAAGGTCTTTTGAAACATTGAACCCCATTTACGGATTGTAAATAACATATTTTGCATACTATATTTGCTTGTAGCACATCTATGAGTGACTTGTACATTAACTATATATTCTAGTTTCATTACGAGTACTTTGGCATGCGCAGCAAATCAAAGCAACTTTTTAACCATTCATATTCTATTTAGCATTTTCTGGAAATTCATCAGTCTCTCATTGTTTATAATGCTAAGTTGCTATTTTTTTATTACTATGTTTTTACTTGTGTCTTATTTAATTTTAATTAACTGCATCCTATGCTTTTGTTCAGAAGACCTTACGATCTCTAACGGGAGTGAGTGGAGTAAAATACCTATCTCGGAATCTTTACAAACAGCTGTTGAAATTTTTTCCCATGTCCTTTGAATTCTGTTTAACATGGTCAATTTTAATTCCAACAGTTTTGTTGTACTCTAAATATATAAGAACATAAAGTGAAATTATTTTGGTTGCCTTGGTTCTTGAGAGAACTGAGAACATTTCTCTGTTTAGTGCTTTATGAGTTGTGGCATTCAAAACAGCTTGTGTGCAGTGAAGCCATCTAATTATCTGAGCCATTAGTGGTTTAGAAGTTAACTACCATCTAGGGTCCACTTCTAGCCTCATGACCATATGGTAATACATGGTCTTAGCCAACTTACAACTATCGTTCACAGCTGAGAAAATCTCGGCTGAAGGTTTGACTCTTGAAGCCCAAGCCTCTTGGCAGATGAATTACAGGGAAAGTACTTTGAATAAAAAAAGTTATGATGAATGATAATACCAGCGTTAGACCATCACCCTTTATATGTTTTCAAAACAAAGTAACTTTTTTTTTTTTTTTTTAATTTTTTTATAACGGAGGGTGTCCAGGCCCTTTGGGCCAGACTAATCCCTATGGGCCCAGGGGGAGCTAGGTAAATCCCCTGTGGCCCCTGTGTGGTAGCGCAGTTTCAAACTCTCAACCTCCGGGAGCAAACCGTAGTTCTAGGCCAACTGAGCTACCCCTCGGGGTTCGAAACAAAATAACTTTATAATGCGGATTACATGTGGTGACTTGGAATGCACATTGCGTTATAACAGCCTTCTAAATTGAAGCAAGGAATGGTCATATAACTACTGACGTTATCACAGAAATTAATATTAAAAACATTACTGACCTTCATCATTTCTACAGTAACATGAGAAGATAAGTCTACTTGTAAAAATGATTTAATGCCAACAGCGCATACAGCCAAGTTGATGTAATAAAATAGGGATGGAAATGGGGTCTTTTGTACGCTATTGTAAGCTTTGCCTGACTCTCACATCAGCTGAAACCCACACCTTGTGATGGGTGTAAATTAGTGTACCTCTGGTATTATCTGTAGATTACCCATATAATATTAAACTGAGAGATTACTTCTCAACCTGCGTGTGAATATCAGGTTTAGAAAAGGTTAATCCTTAGGCAACTAAAGGGCAATAGTGGCCTTGGTGGTTCTTTATTTTTGATGAGCCACATAAGCTGTCGACTAGGATAACCTCTCTCGATTGCCTATGTCGGTGGGGACATCCAGTAAACTATGAGATTGGTGAGTAATGGATACTTGAGACAAAGACCTTTGTATTGGAGAACTGTTCGTAGCATTTGATGTGTCTTTCTTTTACTTTTATATAAAATATTTTTATCTATCTAAATGGTCTGTGGAACTGGGAGTGGATTCAGGTCGGGGCATTCCATTGAATTGGATCACTAATTCGATGGATATGATGGTATCATAGGCGAACTTTTGGCATTTGATTCTTCTTCATCTGATGGGTTCACTGAATGAATACGTTGGATTATAGAAAAATCGGCTGCTTTAATTGAATTAGCCAATTCACCATAGCAATCAATCAATCAACCCAAGCAAATTCATAGAGGGACTGCTTTGGACCTGAAACTCAGTTCCAGTTCAACCTACTCGATATCGAATTGGGGAATCAATTTGGAACTTGACCACATTGCATTGTGATGTGGTCAGGTTGAGCTACTTTGCTTTTACAACGAAGAGTTTTTTGCTAGTGTCGGTGCAAGCCTTGAAACTTAAATATGAAACTGCCATTCCATTCATTTTCTTTATATATTCCCATTCCATCAAGCTCTTCAAATATTACCTATAGCCTATAGTTACCATTTGCTATTGATTCCTTGCCATGATTTAGTCCCCAATAGTCTAAATGTGCACCATGGGTTTTGGGTTCTGATTTTTGATTGCAAACATTACCATCCTTTCAAAGTCATTCTTGATGAAGTTGCGATTGAGTATTTGCATTTATCTACAAGTGGAGGAAACATTCTTCATTATCCTCACTTGATATTTTACTATTTGGTAGACTTTGTTGCTCACCATTTTTTTTAATCCTCATAATCATACAATTGGCCAGGGCCGTCTTCTCTCAAACTCAGATCTATTTATTTTCTCTTAGATTCTTTATATTCCTACTATGACCCTTGATGCAAGGCTGACTCACTTACGAGAAAATTAAGACTAGCTGTTGCTTTGTTCAGACTGAACTTGCCTTTGTTCTTTTTTATTGTCCCCTTTTAGATTTACATTTAGCTTTTGGCCCTAATTATTGTTGCTCCTTGCAGTGTATGGGACTGGAAAGATGCAAGTAAAGAATGTGATTTCGAAGAAGCACGTTCATTGGCTTCTGACAGCTGGAACCGTGATCATGTATGCTACTCCTATGTTCTGACTTAAAAGCCTTGGAATATGCTCACTGTCTTGTGACTACCATGTACCCTTATACAGTCTTGGCATTGCCTCAATTTTTTGTAACTAATGTTGGCTATTTTCAGTCATTAATATTGCATTATATCTCAAAGGTCACTAATTCTTTGTTGGGATGAGAGGCAAAAAATCAGCAGCAAAGTCACAAGTTATCCAAACAAAGGTCAAGAAGAAGGATGAGTCCACTTGCCTCTTTAGGTTTTCATGCATCACCAGACTTGACCAAGTTTAGATACCATGAACTCACCCTGCTCTACCAAAATAATAGATCAGCCACTTTTCTTTCTGCAATTCCAATGTTGATCTTACCATTTAGTTGTTGTACAAATTTCTGTATTTATTTGTTTCAGCTATTATTCGTCGATCAAAGATGTTTAGAAATAGTCAGTCATCAGAATCTCAAGACTCAAAATGATCAGTTTCATTTAGATCATCACAGTTCTATGCAGTTCTATATGATGACATAGGGTCGTTGTCTGTGTGTTCCCTGATAGTTAACAGTGACCAAATGAGAAGCAATCTGTCTACTGCCACAGAAGACCAGTATCAGCATCATCTTGATGGTGTTTTAGGATGCTTGTTTTGAATCACTCGTGCCAGCTTAAAGTTGAATTTTGAATATGGCATACATTCCTTGTTGCTTGAACTCAGTTCTATCGTTTTGTTTTGGCAGGTTGATTATTTTGTTGATTGCCACTATTCTGAAGTTGATGATCGGATGTGGGTGATTGGTGGCACAAATGCAGGGACATTGGGCTACTTCCCTGTAAATCACAGAGGAGTGGGAGCAATAGGGTCTCCTGAAGCTATTCTTGAGGGTGGTCATTCAGCAGTTGTCAGGGCTGTACTGCCTGTTTCAAGCACACATGTTCGCCTCACTCGGAACCAGGGAATTTTTGGATGGACAGGTGGAGAGGATGGCCGCTTGTGTTGCTGGTTATCTGATGAATCTTCTGAAGCAAACGAATCATGGATTTCTGGTTCCCTGGTTATGAAATCTGAGAGGCCTAACAGGAAAAGCAGGCATCATCCTTACTGAAAGATCAGCTTTAATTGTGTATTCCCATGCTCTTATGGAGCTCATCTTTTTGTGTTTGATATGCCGTTATAGTATTTATTATGTTTGAGCAATTTGATTTGAAAGAGGAGAAACAATTAAAAGAAAACAGTCCTTCTTGAGAAGAAAAAGATCCTGGGGTTAAGTAACCCTCGAAAAGGATTTTGACAATCCAATCTGTTGTTATCGTGTTCATTAGTGAGTGAGTTTGCAATTTGCATATAGTAGTGAATAATGTTCTTTTCAATATTCTTCTGTGACATTTAAACCATGAGTAGCACGGCACCCATATGAAACTTCAACCTATTGCTGAGTTTTGCTTGGATTGAAGTGATGTCCAGATCAATCACACTTAAGCTGGCATGGTTAGCATTGGTCCAACATTTGACCCCAAATGATGTGATCAGGTTTTGATGATGATTGTAGTGATATAATGATCTGCCTCGGTGAGAAATTCATTCTGCAGTGCAGGTTTTAGGGAGAAGCTTTGTCATTCCATCTGAATTGATTCTCTCTGGGATGGATATCTGCAGCTTATCACTTAGAATCCAGATCACTGTGGGGGCAGTGCACATAGAGCTCTACTCTCTGTACACCAAGAAAACATCTTCAGTGGTGCCCACAAACCCAAAATGCTTGAAAAACCATCGCTTGCAGCAGCAGGTCATTTCATAAGATTGGAGCCATATTTGGTCCAATTCATCTCATCAATAAAACTTGCTGTCTGGTACAGAAAGAAGAAAGCATAACAGCTTGATAGACCATCCACTGAATTGATACATATCCCATTATCACTTTGATCAAAGCTATAGAGAAACAATGACTAATTGTTCCAATCTGATGTAATAGTTTGATATTTCGGCACACCTGCTCTGGATGGTGGATGCAAGGTCATTTCTCTCTCCACTCTAATAAATCCAATCAAATTGGGCCCACTGATTTTTTTTAGCTCTAAAGGATGGTCAGGGTCATCTGAGCATGTTGAGAGATATAGGTATATTATTATTCAAAGGGGATACTTTCTGATCAAAGTATCCACTGAGTGAAAGTGGGACCCAGTATCCAGGAGTGCTCCATCTGACATCCATTCTTTTTGCAAAGTTCATTTTAGATCCCGGATTCCAAAAAGTTTGTGAATTGGAGGCATATCAGAAACATATCGGTCCCGAATCGGGAGACAAACAGTCCCCTGTGGATCCAAGCTCCTTGGTTGCAGGGGACTGTTTGTCCCAAAATCGGTCCCGGATTCGGGACCGATAGCAGGGCTCCTATCAGAAAATGTTGCCGTTGCAAACTTTCAAAAGCGCATCTTTCTCACTTTTCCATCCTGCATTTCAAAATTTGAATTGAATACTAGTCTGGAAAATAATGTTAGTCTTCCACAACGAAAGGCCCTCTTTTTTCGTTTTCTTTTTTTTTTTTTTTTCTGTTAGCACATCTGCTGTAAGGCCTACATTATCCAAATTCGGCCTGTTACCCATCCATCAGTCCATGTCCAATTTATAGGCATGAATGTTGTAGATGGAGAGTTTCCCAAATCATACTGATGGGACAGGGCTAATCATCTAACATTTTTCATATCCCCCATGCCATCCATTTGATGGAATCTAATTTAGCAGTCATTGGATGTAAAGGTATCAAGTTGGACTTCATGCCAGGCTTAGACCTGACCTGAAGATTTTCAGGTTTGATGGATCTGACTCCGCAAAATATCAATATGTTTTAATGATCTTAATGTCATAACTACAAACCTGATGAAGACTTTCAGAAAATAAGAGAGATGATTTGACTCTGCTATTAGTAGAGTACTACTAGCTGATTTATTTGAGGGTGTATCAAATCTGCTCATAAATATGAGTCTAAATCTTAGTTTGATCTCATCCTAATTGAAGTGTCATACATAATTAATTATGCCATGATAATGAAAATTTGGCTTTTGCCTTTAGAGTGAGAGGCATGAGCAATTTGGATCAAATGAAAGTGCTTCCAGATGGCTATAAAACCTTGAGTTAAAGCTTACAAGACCAACATAGGTATCATGCTCATGCATTATGCATGTGATAGTATTTTGGGTCTGGGTTGAGAACCAAGACATCTTTACAGCCCAATACTGGAGCTGGGTGGACCATCCTAAAGGGCCCAAGACCAAAGCAATCTTTCTTTTGAGTTAGAGGAAAGTTTTTCTCTGTATAAGACTAACACCGGAGTCTTTTCTACCTCTATAAATCACAAAACGGTGCTCTGTTTTTTTCTCATTTTCTCACTCTCATCTCTCATCTCTCATCTCTCATCTCTCATCAGTCTCTCTGCTACAGGAAAAAAACAGACGAAAGGGGAAATGGCGCTCAGATCTCTCGACAACGCTCTTCCAACGACGCCGGAGAGGCCGAAGAAGATAGCCAAGATTGTGGGTCCCACTCGCACTCCGCCCATTGATTCTGGTGTGAATGATGAGAACTCGGCACCAACGGCCGCGATCGCTGATCCAACGCCTGATTACATTGCTTCCAAGGACCTCAAGGCCTTTCCAGACCCTGATGCCATTCTCAAAGTAACACATTTCCTCTTCCTTTCTCTTCATGTTTTGGACTTCATTTGATGAACTTTTTTTGAGTTTTTTTGTTTCTCCTTTTGATTTTGGTCTTCATGGGAGTTTGGGTTTTTTTAGAAACATAAAAGAAAAGAAACCCATCGAAGATTTTTTTCTCATCTTGGCTTAAAACCTCTGCAAAACCCATTTAATGCAAGTCATTGACACCCTTACCTTCTTTTTAAATTCTCAAACAGTTTAACTTTGTTAATCTTTTTTCTTTTCCCTCAAGATTACTAGTAATTGTAATTTGTCGCATCTACGAGGGTCAAAAGTAGTAGAGTTTTTTGGATGCGATCGTTGGCATTTATGTGCACCATTTGGTTGGATTATTCGGTACTTGAAACTCCAACTATGATGCTGGTAGATTAGAATTTTCTAGCTTGGATATTGTGTAACTAGATACATGGAAGGATCCACATTCTCAACTGTTGGTATCAAAAGCTCTAGTTTTGTGCAACAATTTGAGGGAAATGGCTACAAAGAGTATTTGAGGTGTAGAAGTTTGAATTCAGGATTTTTTTTGGGGATAAAAAACAATTGAAATACAAGGAGTATGAGCTAGTCATGGAAGAAGTTGGAGTTGCATTGTGAGAACAGAAGGTATGGTTTTGCACTTGGGCAATTCAAGTGTTTAGGTGAACTGGCTTGCTTGGTGAAAGTGAGGACAGACGGTCTTTGAAGGTTTGAAAACCCCAATGTAGAGTTTAAGGTCCCAATTCATATCAACAATATGACATTCAACCAACACAATCAACAGTATGAAAATAAGAAAACAATCACCACGAGAGAGACAGTGATACATGTGGAAAAAACCAAACTCTGGAAAAAACCACGGGCCCTGGAACTCGGTCCAGGAAAGAGATCAAACACTATCAGTACGAAGATTACAAGAGAACTTGCAATCCTTCCCCAGTTGACTCTCAGCCTAAGGACTGCAATAACCTCATGCCGGCCACTCTTCGTTCATCTTCACCCATGCTTGACTCTTCGTCTTCGATCTCGAAGCAACTTCGAGATGGGAAGGAGATGTAGATGGTAGATATGCCCTATAGAGATGGAAATCTCAGCTCGAAGGGAATGAATCTCTAGAGAATGGCAAGTTCTCTCCAAAAGTTAGCAACCGTTCTTCACAGATTCGGGAGAGCTACTAGGGCAATGAATAACAGCTTTTTATATAGAGAGACGTTAGGGTTTAGCAAAACTGGCATGAATGTTCGAACTCATTAATGAAGAGTTTGAACTCTTGATTCTTCAGGGGAACTTTGGAAATCTGGCAGCCAACGTCTCCCTGGAAAATGGCTTTGAAGACTCCGGCCATGAACGTTCGAACTCTCAGCCTGAGAGTTCGAACTCTAGGCACCTCTGGAAAATGGCTTGGAGTACGCTGCCCACCAACATTCGAACTCTCACGCTGGGGGTTGGAACTCTCCTTCCTTTTGGAAAATGGCTTGAGATGGTCTCACTTGAACATTTGAACTCTCCTTCTGAGAGTTCTAGCTCTAGGCATTTCTGGTGTTTGGCTTGGAATCTGTTTCCTTCAAAAGAGTCTTGCACTTTGATTATTCTTTAGGGAGAGGAATTTGCAGACCATTCTAGAAAAGGAAAATTACATTTAAATGAACACAAGTTTTGTCCAAACCCATGAATTTTGCGAACACTCAAAACCTTACAGTATTTGTCTTCAAGGTGGTTAGCCATTCAACACAAGGTGCAAATGAGGAATATGAGTGTGAATATGGAGTCTAGTGTAGGAATTAAATGAGCTCACACTTAACAAACAACTAGAAGCACACTATGGGCCTATTTGGTTTTGCAAGCATTTGGGGATATCATGTCTACAATGTTTGTTGTGATCGTGTGTGTGGAAGCTAATGTAGGGTGAGCTGGACAAATTTTGCCAATTAAGCCAAGTTTTAACTTATTTGAACAATTAGGCACTTGTGATGAATAGAATAAATACGCGGAAGCAAATTAAAAGAACAAGCACCACAAGAGTCACTACAACACAACCATGTATAGTGGTTCGGCCCAAATGCCTACATGCACTCTTGCTTGTGTTTCTACACCCCACCGGCAATCTACTTACTCAATTTGAGTTTTAGGTTCACCTCCATCCTTACAACCACTCTTTATGCTTTTCAAGGCTAACCTTTTATATATGTTTTTCTAGGCTAAGCAATAACCTTCCTTATATGCTTTTCTAGGCTAAGCATCAACCTTTACAAGCCTAAAGATTTTATCTCACAGTTGTGTCTAAAATACACTCAAGGAGATACAAGTTTAGCTCATTACAATGCCTATAACATAGGCTGATATGAAAGTTAAAATACAACTCAATCATACACTTACAAATAGCTAAGGTGAGTGCTCAATGTGTATGAATGATAACTTCAAATAATTTAGAAGTAAAGCTCCTAAATGAATGCTTAATGCATTTAAAAGTTTAAGCACAGAGATTATGATTGAAGTGGTGAACTAATCACATGTAAATCATAATGAGCAACTTGAAATGATCTACCTATCATGATACACAAGTTGTATGCAATTTCAAAAAACATCCACATGTGATTTGTGACTAAGATGTTTGCAAAAGGAAACTAATCTTCCTATGTGATCAATGTTTTCAAAACAACTCCATCACTAGTAGAAATCATGCTAAAATACAGTTTCAAAGATTTAAACAAGCATGGATTTTAAAATCATGGAAACCAAAGCTTTAACTTGGAAGGATATACCTATGCGACTCAAGCTTTTTGGCTTTCCATTGATCTTCTATCCTTCTCAGTTCATTCCCATTGGGTGGACTTCATAACAGTTCCAAAGGTTCATTCTTAGTCTCTACTTGGCCTTTGGAATGACCTGGTTAATATTGAAAAGTGATCCAACAACTAGTTTGTCGGTTAACCCCCTACATAGTTCTGTTAACCGAACCCTGACCAAATTCTGGCAAAGAGTTAGAACATTTTTGTCATCTCCAAAATCCAATTCGGTCAGATTTCTGTTGACTGACTTTGAACCGACTTGAGCCTAAGTCTGTTTGCTTAAAAATACAATTTAAACCCGAATATGATTACCAACCAATCTAAGGGTTCTAAGGTCCATTCAATGGTCTGGTTTTGGTCCGTAATACCTGAATAGGGTAGCACAACATTGAAGTTCTTTTGAGACGAAGGCCTTCTAAGACTTGATCTTCCTTGTGAAACTCTGAGAGGCAAGATCTTGGACTTTTTGACACGGAATTGACAATCCAAGGGTGTACATAATATGACTATGGCACTAATAGAAGCGTGCGATCAACAAGCAATCCAAATCATAATCCACACAAAATGAACACAAGATTTACGTGGTTCGGTGATTTCACACCTACGTCCATGGAGGAAGAAGAGACAAGGGAAAACTTTCTTTATGCTCTCTATTGCAGCTTCCTACTCCAATAACAATGTTTTCTCATTCTCCACAGAGAAATTTTTTTTTCCTAATCAAGGTTACAGCCAAAAGAGAGACTATATGTAATTTGGACAAAGACCAAACTACCCCTCAACCCTAATACAAATGGGTTGTGCCTACTAAACAAGCCAAACACAAACCCACATACCCAACAAATCTCCACCTTGGCGAGATTTGCAGGTCACAACATCTCCACCTTGGCATGCAATCACACACCTCTGAATGTGCCCTTAGGGGCCATGCTGTTAAGTAGTTGTTTGTGCCGTTTCCTATCACCAATTGGTTTTGAGATTACTAGCTAGCAACTCTATCATGGAATCTGATTCAGAGGTCTCGAGTTCGAAACCACGCAGGGCAAAAATGCCCTATGCCGCGTTGTGTGTTTGTGCTGGCGCAAATGCGCAGGACAAGAAGGCCCCATGCCGCGTTATAGTCTTGTGCGGGCGTGTTCTTCGGATCCGGGTGGTGTCCTGCCCTAGGGGTGGTGTTAAGTAGTTGTTTGCGCTATTTTCTATCACCAATTGGTTTTGGGATTACTGGCTAACAACTCTGTCATATGCACCTGAACTCTGTCACATGCACCTGAAGGTGCTCAAACTCGCAGGATGTTGATCAAGTCCAAGCAATGTTAACTTTACCCCAGTCACCACCTTAGTCAGCATATCTGCGGGGTTATCAACAGTTCGTATTAGGGTTGACGGGTAATTTGGTCTTTGTCCAAACTACATATCGTCTCTTTTCCAGTTGTAAACCTAATTAGGAAAAAAACTTTGTTTTGTGGAGAAGGAGAAAACGTTGTTATTGGAGTAGGAAGTTGAAATAGAGAGAGCATGAAGAGTTTTTTCCCTTGTTTCTCCTTCCTCCGTGGATGTAGGTGTGAAATCATCGAACCACGTAAGTTTTGTGTTCATTTTGAGTGGATTATGATTTGGATTGCTTGTTGATCGCACGCTTCTTCACGCACGATCACAGCCAATTGGTATCAGAGCCTTGTTGTGGAACGTGCAATCAACGAAAGAGCTAGTGAGTAGTGATTGGTTCAGATCTCTAAGAGGTTCTCTGTTTAGTGAAGGTCGAAGTCACAAATCTATCTGCAGAGAAGGAGAAGACACAGCAACGCTCTATCTTGTTCGGTGAACCCGAGAACCCATTACAGAGATCAGAGGATCCGGAATCTCAGCATATTTCGGAGATGCAAAGGATAGGGTGTTGTTGCCCTGCCGTCGACGGTAAGGGATCCGAGCAGTTGCCCGCCTCTATTTTCCCCACCTTTTCTCATCATTCAAACAGCTCATTAGAGAAATTGGCATTATGGAGAAATATCTTGATCACTTAATGGGGCATTATAGTTATGCTTTATTAGCATCAAACCCTAAAAACAAGAGATTGCTTTGCTGAATGAAAGTATTCATGCAACAAATGAAGGTGTCTTTAGAAAAAGGGGTTTTGGCTTCTTCCTTCAAGATAAGCAAAAGAGGGATTCCTTCTAGGGTTATCTAGATGAATTTCTTGAAGCTCGGTGGATAATGATAAGGTGGATAGTAGTGCTAAAGGGTTTTGGTGCTTTTCCTAGTGCTTTTTCGAAACTAAGTTCAAGCTTGAAATTGAAGCTTGTTGAAAGAAAGGTTTTGAGAAAGAGAAAGAGAAAGAGAATGGAAAGATGTAAAGAAAAGGGGTTTTGTTATTTGTTAACCACAACAATTAAAGTTATAAGTGGTGATTTCTCTGAGCATTAAGAGTTTCTTGGTTATCTTTCTTCTACCATGTAGTAGTCCCAAGCCCACATAGAGGAAGGTTTCTTCAGAGTTGAGGTCAGCTATATAAACTTGCCACACATAATTATGGGTTGACAAGACCAAGATGATGATAATGATTAAGGGTTTTTTGGCGGTGTTGGCGATGGTTTTGTAGCTTATATGATTGTATTATAACTTACAAGAGGTAAAGAAAGTGCGCGATTGTATTCAAGTTCTCCATCACTTTAACCATGCTCTAAAATCTTGCTAAAATAGAAGTGGGAAATGAAGCCAAGAGAAGCCCTAAAATCTTGAGAACTCTCTACCATGTCCTTTTGCACTCAAGTTTCAATAAACCTCTCTAAATAATCTTAGAGTGGACCTCTCTTCTCCTTGCTTTCAAAGGAAGAAGCCAAGACCCTTTTCATAGAAAGACTATTCTCTTGATTGCATGGATACCCATCATAAAAAGGAATCTTGTTTTTGATGTTGAGGTGGTAACGCAATAGGGAAAAAGTGAAATGAAAAAAATTTATTGTCATCTGCCAAATTCCTTGAGTGGCAAAAAGCTATCACAAAAAGGGTATTATTGGTTTTGAGTGGACTTCCTAACTTTTCTATTATTTTGCTCCATTATCAAATGTTGGATTTGCTTTGATAGGAGAAACCCCACATCACCCCCTCTCCCCCCCACCCCCCCTTTTATTTGGAGATTTCACCAAATACTCCTGTGAAATGAACCCCTAAGGTTTCAATGACTATCTTGGTATAGTTGGTGAAAAACAATTGTAGACTCCTTGAGGTAGTTAATAGGCAATACATGTCAACCAAGCACATTACAAGGGATGCACATTATGTAGAAGATAACTCATGAAATAAAATGGCCCATGTACACTAATCTAGGCTAGTTGGAAGGATTATGCTTCTGCTGGGACCCATTCTTTCGCTGTAAGCTCCGACAGTCATTAATAAGATGACCAGAGCGTTTGCAATATCTGCACACCAATTTCTTACGACAGTTCTTGGCAAAATGACCGAAGCCTTTGCATTCATAGCATTGAGTAGGCTTCTGATTGAGTGGGCTTGCCAGGAGAGCAGAATCAGCCAGAAGAGGAGCATGGAAAGCCTTTGGGTCTTCAACTATGGCACGCTGTGAGGTCAGGCGAAGTTCTTCTCGAAGGACCTCTTGGAAACAGGTATCCAGGTTTGCGGATACTTCTCTATTCATGAGAGCAGACCGAACCGATTCGAATTCCAGTCTGAGGTTCATAAGAAACTGGCTGATGTGAGTTTCATCTTGTAATTTGAGAGCCTCAGACAGAAATCCAGATGAAACAGTTTGAATGATCATAGCGTCCCTCTCAGTCCATAAGATGAGAAACCCATTAAAGTATTCTTGCACAGATTTATCTCCTTGATTGAATTTAACAATTTCACTATCCAAGTGAAATTTGCGTGCTTTATTCGTTTGATGATAAATTTTCTTGAGATGTGCCCACATATCAGCGGCTGCAGTATATGCTTGAAGAGCAATGGCAAGAGAAGGATCAATGGAGTTAAGAATCCAAGTGATTACCTTAGCATTTTCTTTGGACCAGGTGGATAATGCTTTTGTGTCAGTAACGCTTGTAGTAGTAGGTTTAGTTATCGATCCATCAAGATAACCAAACAGTCCTTGGCCTTCCACAAAATTCTTGAGATGAAAAGACCAGGCCATATAATTATTCCCATTAAATTTAACTGGAATAACATCGTATTTTTCCATTGTTACCAGATGCAGTAGAGAGAACACACAAATCAGTGAGCCAGATAGAAGCAGGGAAGAACCAGCAGTAGAAACCACAAAGAAAACAGTAGTAGAGAAGAATACCAACAGTGAAAACAGTAAATTTCTATGTATACAGCTTGCCTAGATTAGTGTACGTGGGCCATTTTATTTCATGAGTTATCTTCTACACTCCCTCTCAAATTGATGTGGTAAGATAGAAAACAACAATTTGTAAGTAAGATCATGATGACGTGTTTTGGGTAGAGCCTTGGTGAATATATCCGCCAACTGGTTAAGAGTAGAGACATGAGGAAGAGATATCTTCTCAGTAACAACATGCTGACGGATGAAGTGACAATCAATCTCAATGTGCTTCGTCCTTTCATGAAAGACCGGATTATTGGCAATTCTGGTAGCACTAGTGTTGTCATCGTGAAGAGGGGTAGAACGACCAAGAGGAACACCGAATTCACAGAGAAGACGGCGGAGCGAGATGATTTCAGCACTAGCGGATGACATAGCCCGATATTCGTGAAATCTTATGTAATGAGGGAAGAAGGAAGAGACGAACGTTGGAGAAAACTCAATAATCAATGGATCATCGGCTGTTCTGTTTTATAATCAATTGTTTCCTTAATCAAGGAACTAAGTATGTTAAGATTACAAATTAGAATAAATGAAAGAATGGAAAGAATCAATCCTAATCAATCCTAGTCTATACAGGGAAAACATAAAGAGATAAATCAGCTAATCAATGAGAGAAATTAGTTTTACAGGGATTGACTAAATCCTATGTGAGAGAGGCTGTAATGGGCCTTTGTTGGGTTGGGCCTAGGGCCCTTATAGGCAAACAGCTTTGTTATCTTTTACACTCCCCCTCAAATTGATGTGGTAAGGTGGAAAACATCAATTTGCTAGTGAGATCATGATGACGCGTTTTGGGGAGAGCTTTTGTGAAGATATCCGCCAACTGGTGAAGAGTAGAGACATGAGGCAAAGTGATCTTCTCAGTAACAACATGCTGACGAATGAAGTGACAATCAATCTCAATGTGCTTCGTTCTTTCATGAAAGACTGGATTGTTGGCAATTCTGGTAGCACTGATGTTGTCTCCATGAAGGGGTGTAGCACTACCAACCATGACACCAAATTCACAGAGAAGACGGCGTAGCCAGATGATTTTAGCACTAGCAGAGGACATTGCCCGATATTCAGCCTCAGCAGAAGACTTTGAAACGGTGGTTTGCTTCTTGCACTTCCACGAAATCAGAGAGTCCCCAAGAAACATACACCAACCAGTGGTAGATCGTCGAGAATCTGGACAACCAGCCCAGTCAGCATCCGCATACGCTGATAAGTGCAGAGAAGCGCCCGAAGAGTAGAAGAGACCATGATTAAGGGTGCCTTTGACATAGCGGAGTATGCGCAATGCAGCAGCAAGGTGAGGTTTGCGAGGATTGCTCACAAACTGACTAACAGAATGAACGGCATGAGAAATATCCGGTTGAGTCATAGTTAAGTAGAGTAAACTACCAACTATCCGCCGGAAAACAGAGGAATCATCCAGGGGAGAGCCATCATCTGTACTGATCTTGTTGTTCAACTCCATAGGTGTATCAAAAGTGTGAGCATCATCGAGTCTTGCCGAAGTGATTAAATCTGTAGCATATTTACGCTGATGAACCCGAATGCCAGATTTGCTACGCAAGAACTCCAGTCCCAGAAAGTAGGTGAGAGGACCAAAATCCTTCATTCTGAAGTGGCGAGTGAGATGATGTTTGAAATCCGTAATGCTAGCACTATCATTGCCACTGATAATCAGATCATCAACATAGACTAAAAGGAAGGTGTATCCCTTTGATGTCCATCTAAGAAATAGTCAGCTATCCGAATGACTCTGACGAAATCCAGCTTGAAGAATTGCAGCCCGAAACTTATCGAACCAAGCCCTGGGGGTCTGCTTAAGTCCATACAAAGATTTCCGCAACTTACAAACATGCTTAGGAGGACAGGCATATCCTGGAGGAGGCTTTAAGTAAACAGTCTCTCGCAAATCCCCATGAAGAAATGCATTTTTGACATCCATTTGCCACAGAGGCCAATTGCGGGCTGCAGCGACACAGAGGAGAGTACGGACGGTGGTCATTTTAGCCACTGGTGCAAATGTCTCCTCATAGTCAATTCCATACTCCTGTTTATAACCCTGCGCAACCAATCGGGCTTTGTAGCGATCAAGACTCCCATCGGAGTGAACTTCTATGGAGTAGATCCATTTACTGCCAATCACAGAAGCTCCTTCAGGAGCCGGTACCAAGTCCCATGTCTGATTAGTTTTGAGAGCGAGCAATTCCTCATTCATAGCATCCTGCCAGTAAGCAATCTTCGAGGCCTATGAATATGAGGTGGGTATAGGAGCACTATCTAAAGATGAAAAGAGAGCAGGAAATCCATAGCGGTTAGGGGCAATAGAAGGACGATTAGATCGTCGCAGAGAGATGGTATTATCAGAAGAAGCATTATTACCTGTATGAGCAGTAGGCGGCACTGGGAGATGATCAGGAGAGGGAGGCACCATAGGAGGAACCGTGTTACGCCGAACATAGACCTTGAGAGCAGGTGATGGAGAAGCAGACTCCGGGAATTGTGACAAATAGGACACAGCAAGAGGATGATGATCTAAACGTAATGAAAAGAAGGGAATTTGTTCCAGGAAGATCACATTATGAGAGATTCGCATGCGTTTTTCAAACCGGTCATAACACAGGAACCCTTTGTGTTCAGTACTATAGCCAAGAAAGATGCATTTGGCAGCCTGTGGGGATAGCTTAGTGCGTTCAGTTGGTGGAAGATGAACAAAACACAAGCAACCAAACACACGTAAGTGAGAGTATGAAGGTGGATGTTCAAAGAGAACTCCGTAAGGAGTAGTCTTGCCTAGAATAGTACTAGGAAGACGATTGATGAGATATACCGCAGTCTGTGCAGCATCACACCAAAATTCTGGAGGAACTAAGGATCCAAGTAAAAGAGTGCGAACAGTCTCAAGAATATGTCTGTTCTTTCTTTCCGCAATTCCATTTTGCTGAGGAGTGTGCGGACAAGATTTTTGATGAAGAATTCCTTTATTAAAAAGGAAAGCAGAGAATTCATGAGACATGTATTCTCCGCCAGAATCGGATCTAAGGATCTTGATATCTTTCTTAAATTGGGTGTGAACCATGTTATAGAATCTTTGAAAAATAGAAAACACTTCAGATTTTAAACGCATGAAATAAATCCAAGTATAACGGGAATGATCATCAATAAATGTCACATAGACATCAGTGTGAATGATGTCAAATGATTCTAATGCACGAGAATTATGAACAGAAAATGGCAAAATATGACTCTTACTTAAACAACAAGTTTCACATTTTGATTGAGATAAAGAAGACATCATTTTATTATCAATTGGAGAGTCCAAACAACCAAGTTTAAACAAAGAAATTAAATAGGCATTGTTCACATGACCAAGACGTTTATGCCAAACCGTCCACAGTTTTTGAAATTATTAGAAGAAGAAGTAAAGAAGGAATGATGTCCAATGTCCAGCAAAAACAGGCGCCCATGTTTACTCCCCGTCGCGATCACCTTCCCAGTTTGTCGCCCCTGTATGACACAACCAGAGGAAGAAAAGTGAACAAGATAGCCCTCATCAATAAGTTGTCCTACAGAAAGTAAATTGGCTGATAATTTTGGAACAAAGTAGACATTGGAAAGGGTGATGGACTGGCCAGTGACACTAGATAAAGTAATGGTACCAACTCCAAAAATGAGTAGTTGATCACCATTAGCAGTGGTAATTTTTTCTTTTCCAAGGTAAGGGTGGGAATCTGTAAAGCTATGTTCTACAGATGTCATATGATTTGAGGCTCCTGAATCTAAAAACCATGTGGAAGAGGTGATAGAAGAAGAAAGAGATGCAGAAGAATGAAAAGCAGGAGATGCTATGTGAGAATTAGGTTGATACCGACCACCAGAGAAGCCCATAGACGCATATGCAGAGGTGACTGTGTTCTGAATCAGTTCTTGAATCTGAGCAGGAGTCATGGATATAGCCCCGGAGGAAGTGCTGCCAGTATCTGATACGGGGGCTTGAGCCTGAAATACAGATGGAACATTCTGCTTTGACATATTGGAGGGAGGCTTCTTAGGCTGTGTCTCATTCCGTCGTTGCAGACTTCGACAGTCATCAATCACATGACTGGTCCGTTTGCAATATCTGCAAACCAATTTCTTGCGACAATTTTTGGAAATATGTCCGAAGCCTTTGCATTCATAACATTGAGTCTGCTTAGGAGTTGCTAGAAGAGCCGAGTCAGTAGGAAGAGGCGCAATGAAGGCTTTCGGTGCTTCGGGTGCTTCCAAAATAGTGCGCCGTGAAGTGAGACGAAGTTCTTCGCGAAGGACTTCTTGGAAGCAAGTATCAAGATTAGCAGTATTCTCCCTATTCATGAGCGCAGACCGAACAGATTCAAATTCAGGTCGTAGATTCATAAGAAACTGGCTGATATGAGTTTCTTCTTGTAATTGGAGAGCCTTAGACACAAATCCAGAAGAGACCGTTTGGATCAGCATGGAATCTCTTTCAGTCCACAAGGTGAGGAAACCATTAAAGTATTCCTGCACAGTTTTATCCCCTTGACTATATTTGGCAATTTCACTATCCAGATGAAATTTCCAGGCTTTATTGGTTTGATGGTAGACTTTTTTCAGATGAGCCCACATATTAGCTGCTGTGGTGTATGCTTGAAGAGCTACGGCAAGAGAGGGATCAATAGAGTTAAGGATCCAAGTGACGACTTTCGCATTTTCTTTGGACCAAATAGCTAGGCCTTTTGAGTCAGCAGTACTTGTAATTTGAGGCTTGGTTATCGATCCATCAAGATAACCAAAAAGGCCCTGTCCTTCCACAAAGTTCCTTAAGTGGAAGGACCAGGACATATAATTTTGCCCATTAAATTTAATTGGGATAACATCATACTTGTCCATTACGAAATAAAGTGGATAAAAGACAACAGTGAATGCAAATCAGCAGTAAAAGGATGAGATCAGTCCTCAGATCTGATATAACCAACCAATATGCTAGAAAGCAAAATTAACTGGATCTGCGATGAATGACTAAAACAGCAGAAAGAGTCCAGCAGCAACAGCAAACAACATAAACAATCCAGCAGCAAACAGGGCCAAGAAACTAGCACTAACAGAGCAATAGCAACATCAAAGTGCAAACAACAATCACAGCAACAGTAGGAAGGATCCAGCAGCAACAGGGCTGAGAAAACAGCACTAATAGTGCAATTTTTCACCCAAACAGAGCCAGACGACCTGAAATTTTGATTCAAGATCTGTGCGTGGGCCCCACAGGGTGATCTAATCACATATCAGGTTTGAACTTCTTGAAGAGGTTCAAAGTTACTTCCTTCAGTCCAAATTTGATGAGATTTGGATACAGATCCACAAATCTGGACGGCCTTGATTAAATCTATCTGACAATTCTTTATTAAAAACGACAGAGGAAGAAGTGGCTGGAAACTACCTCAAAAGGTGATGAAAAAATCCAGAAAAATCCTTAGAATGATCCTTAGGAATAGGCGATCACAACTGTGGAGGTCTCTTGGTGACAAGAAGTTGATTCGAGGTGGGCCACTTTTGATCAGGGACACGTCAGGCACTATCAGAGAGAAAATCTACGCCAGGGAGAAGATCCACGCCAGGGAGAAGATGGATTGATCAATGAGAGAAGATGGATTGATCATAACCAGTGCTCTGATACCATGAAATCTTATGTAATGAGGGAAGAAGGAAGAGACGAACGTTAGAGAAAACTCAATAATCAATGGATCATCGGCTGTTCTGTTTTATAATCAATTGTTTCCTTAATCAAGGAACTAAGTATGTTAAGATTACTAATTAGAATAAATGAAAGAATGGAAAGAATCAATCCTAATCAATCCTAGTCTATATAGGGAAAACATAAAGAGATAAATAAGCTAATCAATGAGAGAAATTAGCTTTACAGGGATTGACTAAATCCTATGTGAGAGAGGCTGTAATGGGCCTTTGTTGGGCTGGGCCTAGGGCCCCTATAGGCAAACAACTTTGTTATCTTTTACAATTCGGCCTCAGCAGAAGACTTCAAAACGGTGGTTTGCTTCTTGCACTTCCATGAAATCAGAGAATCCCCAAGAAACAAACACCAGCCAGTGGTAGAGCGCCGAGAATCTGGACAACCAGCCCAATCGGCATCAGCACAAATATGCTACAGATTTGATTACCTCGGTTATAGACCGATCGCCAAATCTAAAGTTCGTCAGATTGATCTTTGATCCGGGTGGCCATTTTCCGAACTCGAGGTCGAGTTCTTTTTCAAGTGGGGGAGAATGATGCAACGTAGACCTCGTGGCCACATGTGTAGGGCCCATATAGATTTAGGATTTATTTTTATGTCAATAGTTTCTAATTTTATTGTTATTAGGATAAGATTCTAGTTTCCTAGTTTAAATAGGTTTCTTAGGGCTTAAGTTATCTTTCTTATTTATATGGCATTGTAGAGAATTATTTGAGAGAGTTGTTGATTAATGAAATTGGGTTTTCCTATTGAGGTGTGTCCTCGTTTATTATCTCTGCGGAGATTTATTGTGTCTTCGGATACGTGCTTCGGCACCCATTGTGCTTTTAGCACTTTCCCCGCAAGCCCTAACCCTGGGCCTGCATCAATTGGTATCAAAGCCGAAGGATCTCCGATCGTCGGCGTGATTGGGTTAAATATTATACAGCTTGTCTATGGATATACTTCTATGTATAGAGATTAGGATTCTTTTATTCCTTGATTCTGATTGTAATTAGATTGTAATTACTGCTGATTGTTAGCATGTGATTAGGGTAAATTTCATTATAAAATGGTTGGTCGATCCTCTATTGAGGTATGACTTTTTCCTCCAAACGACTGTCACTCTCTCTCTCTCTCGCTTTTCATATTATAACATGGTATCAGAGATGAACAGCAGCAACAGAGGATCAATCACAATGATGTAAGCTGCTATGATTTTCACTAACCAAGCATGATAGATGCTATTAGAGTTGTTGATATATGAGTTCTATAGAAAACACCACAGAAAATACCAAACAAAGGAGCCAGACGAACTGGATTTTCAAGGCAGAAGTGGTGCGGGGGTCCCACAATGTTGTCCAATCTCAGATCAGAGTATATAATCCTAGAAGGGATCAAAAGTATGTCCTCTAGTCCAAGTTTGAGGAGATTTGGATAAAGATCCACAAATCTGGACGGTGGTGATGAAAACTTTTTGAGAAAAAGAACCCAAAACCGTCAGATGAAGAAGGGGTTGAACAGTACCTTAACCGATGAATAAAAAATCCAGAAAAATCTTCAAAAAACTCCTGAAGACTAGTCAATCATATCCATGTATGTTGCTAGCAACCAGTGATTGATCAGAGGTGGGCCACCTTGATCAGAGAACTCCAGGCAAAGTAAGCAGAGAGAAGGAAGAGGCGATGATACACCAGGGAGAAGCACTCAATGATATATTGATGAATCTCTGAGACTAATGTAGTAAATCTTCTCATAACCTATGGCTCTGATACCATGTTATAATATGAAAAGCAAGAGAGAGAGAGTGACAGTCGTTTGGAGGAAAAAGTCATACCTCAATAGAGGATCGACCAACCATTTTATAATGAAATTTACCCTAATCACATGCTATCAATCAGCAATAATTACAATCTAATTACAATCAGAATCAAGGATTAAAAGAATCCTAATCTCTATACATAGAAGTATATCCATAGACAAGCTGTATAATATTTAACCCAATCCCATACGTGGGATATTCTACATGGGCCTAGATTAGTGTACATGGGCCATTTTATTTCATGAGTTATCTTCTACACATTACAAGTCTCTAACCACCAAGCCAATAGCTTAGGATACTTGGTACCTTTTTAGAATCCACCACGTTGGGGAGATTATTCTCATGCTTATAAATAGATGAATTTTTGATGTAGTGCCTTAATGTAAATCATCCATAGTCGGGGGGAGGGTGGGGGGGATTGATTGGGACATTGAATGATATTCACCGTAGCTTTTATTAACACAAACTTCTCAATAGATACAAGAGAAGGTGAATAACTAACCCTAACCCTAATATCTCTTTGACCAACTCTCCTAAATTTTTCAAACAACTATCATATTTCCAGTATATCTAACACTCACCAGCAGTCGTATGTTACTTTCACATAAAGGATCGTACAATTGTTGCCATTTAAAAGGATACAAACCCTTGATCTCTCTTGATATCTTGCACGATCATCATCTTTTATTGGTGGACACTATCTGTTTTTTACAATCCACTCTTCCGAGTGCTGATGGCCCACTAGATTAGATATGTTGTGATCTTACAAAAGCATTGGGAAACTACATTGAATGAAACTCACTGCAGTTTTTAAAGAGGAAACTTCAAGAGAAGATAATAATTCAAAAGTCAAATAAATAAACTAACACCTAATATCTCTCTAACCAAATCTCATAATATCTCTGACATCTAACACGTTCCTATTATTTCTAACACTAAGTACTATACATTTGTATATCTTTGGATAATTGGTTATTTTCAATGTTTCAGCTGTCCATTCAGAATCACTAATTTGATATTTAAAACCTGTTTAAATTATTGAAAATTGTAGTTGAATGGATAGAAATTGAAAGTAGGATGTACAGGCATTCCTATTAGATTACTTTAAAATGCATTTCTTAAGGTGGGTGATTATTGAAAGCCCTATATCTACAATAATTTGGCCAACTTAGATTAAAATGCATTTATGCCATGTGCACTGGCTATTTGCATGCGTATGGATGATGGCAGTGAGCCAGTCACAAGCATCTCAAATAATTTCTCCCTTTATCTTTTATTCATTTTTATTTTTATGTTAATCTCATTTTCTTTTCAGTTGATAATTGTTTGTATTATTCAGGGTTTATTAGAGGGATTAAATTCAAAGGATTGGATGAAGGTTTGTGAGGCACTAAACAACACTCGTCGATTGGCACTCTACCACTCATCTCTTCTGATTTCCATTTTGTAAGAGTTTTATCTTGTTTATTTTTTTATTGAAATGAAAATATTTGTGCTTGTTATACATCTCAGGCAATTGTTGTGTAATAGATAGATTCATCATTATCATCAAAGCACACTTAGGGCTAGTTAATTGAGTTTTACCTTTTCACTTTATCCCACTTAAGTTTATATTTTCCGTCATTCTACACTTGACATGTCGAGTCGGATTACTTCATTCCAAGTTTCTCTTGGTCACCCCCTGCCCCTCCTCTCTCTCTAACATATATATATATATATATATATAGGGGGGTATTCAAGTGCATCTATCCCTCACCAATTGTGGTGAGGGACACCCCTTTTTGGGGTGTTTCAAGTACAAAATGGGATCTTCTGTGACGCCCCGGAGTCCCACATCGACTATAGAGAGGAAAGTGAATGGGGTTATTTGTAACGCCCCACCCTTAGACACATGCATGATATTGTCCGCTTTGCCCCATGGGCCTCAAATATCCGCTTTGCCCCATGGGCCTCACTGTTTTGCTTCTGATGGGCCTCAACCCATCAAAAGGCCTCATGCGAGGTAAGGGTGTAAGCTCTACATATAACCCCATTCACTTTCCTCTCTATAGTCGATGTGGGACTCCGGGGCGTCATATCTTCCCTTCAAGTACAAAAGCCCTTTTGTACTTGAAACACCCCAAAAATGGGCGTCCCTCACCACAAATGGTGAGGGATAGATGCACTTGAATATTTTCCATATATATATATATATATATTACTTGCAAGTTTCAGCACTACAGTTTTTTTTTTTCCCCAAATATTTTTCCATTGAATTCTCATTTTGTCAGAAATCTATATTTCCTATTATGCACATATTATCAGGCTTAGGTGTGTGACAAAATCTTATTCCAGCTGTACTTCAAGCATCTTAGAATTGTATTTCCCTTCTTCCCTATTCTATCCAAGCATGTTTGGTGTGATTTTAAGTGGCAATGAATCTTTATTTTGATACCATGCCCTTCAACTGGGCTATGACTAATGTGTTGATTTCTATTATTGGTGCAGGGACAAGGTTATGTTGGTGATGGTGAAAGCAATGAAGAATCCGAGAAGCGCATTGTGCAAGACGTCTATCATGGCTTCTGCAGATATTTTTTGTGCCTTTGGCCATCTCTTGCTCTCCTCATTTTCCTCTGAAGCTTTTGATCAATTGGTATGCATAAAGGGCATCTTATCTTAGTAATTCAAGATTCTCTCCTTGGAGTTTTTATATAGCATGAAGCTTTATCAGTATAAATGGGTCTCATGGTTCTGTCATTCTATTTATCAAATGCCCCCCTTAGCGGAAGGTAGGACCTGAAGAATTTTTTCTACACTGGAACTTTCTCCTAAAAATAGATTGTTGCAAGAAAATACCGGCCCATCAACAAATAATCTCCACCGTCGAAGCATGGTTCCAACTTGCACCAGATGTGGATGTATATTTATGGTTGTTTGTATGTACAGTTTCTTCGACTTCTAGAGTGAGGCTCATAAATCAATGGTCCTACACTAGGGGTTCAGAGGTCCTACTTCTGGACTTGTGAGGAAGCAATAATTCCTCAAATTCTTCAAACCTGTTTGAAATGTGAACCGGAATTTTCTTGATTGGTGATATTAGAGATTCCTCATGCTAGATGCGAGTAACAATCGCATCAGGTGGGGTCCAACATCAACCCAGCTGAAGAATGGGTCCCGTTGAACAAATGTTACATTGATATGGATAGTTGTCATTCCATGCCCAACAATCAGATGACTAAGTTATTCCAATCAGTATTATTTCTGAGTCGTCCACTGCTTTTCCCATATGTCAAACATTGGGGCAGGGGCAGTTTTTTTTTTTTTTTGCCTGTCAGCAAACAATTATATTAACAAATTCAACTGTGATGCATGGCTACAGCTGCTACAGCTGCTGTTGAAAGCATCTCAAGATAAGAAGTTTGTCTGCGAAGAAGCGGATAGGGCTCTTCAAGCAATGACAGGCTCCTTCCCTCCACTTCCCTTGCTCGGTAAGCTCCAGAGTTATGTTGGCCACGCCAACCCTAAAGTAAGGGCCAAAGCTGCTGTTTCCATCTCCAACTGTGCCTCCAAGATGGTTAGTTTATGCTGCATTTCATTAATAACATTGCAATGTGCACCATGGTGTGCAGTATTTTGCTGAAAGCCTTGAAACCAGTGACTTTAACCCATAGTTCAATTGCACCATTCCTTTGTTAAGGATGCCATTTCTTGTAATATGCACCGCGGCCTGCCATGATTGGTGTTTTCTACAACCAGTTTCTTAAAACCATAGTTCAGTCACTCCTTCGACAATGTCATTGATTAGTCTGATCAATGACTTGACAGTGGTTTTTTTGAATGACTGGAACAGATTGCCATGAGATGGCTTCAAATCTCCTGAAAAATCTCTCAACTTCATGGATAGATTGTATTAAGATTCTTTTGATTTGAAAACAACCATAAAAGATAAAAACTAAATACTCTTTCTCTCTCTCTCTCTCTCTCTCTCTCTCTCTCTCTCTCTCTCTCTCTCTCTCAATGACATCAATCTTTCTTAAAAGAATTACCCATCATTTTTTCAGGCCATTGATGGAATGGAGGAATTTGGTTTTGTTCCATTGATTCGGATAGCAGCAGATTTACTGAATGATAGACTGCCTGAGGCAAGAGAAGCAGCTCGAAGCATCACGAATTCCGTTTATAAGGTGTTTATTGGAAGGGATGAACAGAAAATGATGGGACTATCACCTCTTGAATCATGGCAGAATTTATGCTCCTCTGGGTTACCGCCGATATCAGCACAAGCAATGGTTAAAATAGTTCCCCAGTAGTTCCAGTGTCATCATTTTTCGTTTCTTTTTTTGCTTTGTGCGTGTGGAAGAAGAAGATTCTTTTTTCTTTGTTTCTTGCAAAGCTTTTTTGTAGTTTGTTTTCATGTAAATTCTGATTTGCATGATACAACCAAAGAACTTATCTAAATCTCATCTAGGAGAGAGAAGTTGATATTTAGCCTTAGTCCTCTCTCTCTCTCTCTGAAATTTGATTCACTATAGTTTCAAACATCTTTGTACTCTCTTTCTCTATCAGAAATTTGATTGACTATAGTTTCAGACTTCTTTGTATGAGGTTGATGCCTATCAGAATTGTCCATATATGCCTCCTATAAGAAATCAACCACCCATACACTAAGGGGCTGTCTGGAAACTCTAATCTAATTAATAGGAGCTAACTAGATTAAGGTCTAAAATAAAAACTCTAATTTCTAAGTTTTGATTTATAATTAGTTTGTTTGGTAAATTATAATAAAAACTTTTATTTCATGAGGTAAATGGGGCTCACCTTTTGGTGGAACTATGGTGCTTGCTTTTAAAAATCACAATGGAGAACCCACCGTTTGATTCGGTTCTCATTTTAATAGGTTGGTTGCATTTTGAACAATTTGATAGGTAGATTTAATATTAAAGGTGCGGTTAAACCGTTGAGTCGAACCCAACCGAACTAATTATATAAATATATATATTTTATAAAATATATAAAGGAATATGAAAAATTACTTGAAGAATACTTGAATCCTTATTCCGTTACTTGAAATCCAATGTCTCTCACTAATTGAACTGTCAAATTTTTTTTTTTTTGTGAAAAAAATAAATAAAACAAAAAACTCATAACAGAATCAAACTGTTCCTGTTGGTTCGGTTTGAGCACGTGGGCGGATTAGTTCGATTTGGAAAAACAGAAAATAGAAAATTGATGGATCCGATTTGATTGATGGTTTTCCTTCTAAATTGATCAGAACCGGCCATGGGTGCTTATTATAAGAATAAATTACTTTAGGTGAAGTGGTGGGTACTGAGCATGACTGAAGAGGCAAAGACAAGACTATATTGTTTGGAGTAGTAATTTAGATTCCTTTTCACTTATTCACCACATTAAAGACTTCTAAATTTATTGCTTTTCATGGATGCTCGCTCTCATGTGATTGAATTTAAGGACAATTACCGTACGGACGGTCTTAAAACTAACAAATTGTCTCATAACAGTCGGAAAATATATATTAACCGTAAAGTTGTTCGATCCGTAGGATATCCCCACAATCAGAAGCGGGAAGACTTGAACAATCATTTTTTGCCTTTTTTTCTTGACCATGAGACCACAAAACCACCATCCAAACCGTTTGATAGCTGTATGAGTGTAAGAACTAATATCACACCAAATTTGAACGGTTGATCTATTACGGTTATCGAGAAATTTGTAAGAAAGTCACGTTATTTTGCAAATTATAAGAATAAATTATAAGCCACGTTTTTTTTTTTTTTTTTTTTGCAAGTTTCTCTATATCCATGATAGATCAACGGTTCAAATTTAGTGCGATATTAGTTCTTACACTTGTACAACTATCCAACGATTTTGATGGTGGTTTGGTGGTCCCACAGTCAAGGAAAAAAAATAAATACACGGATGGTGAAAATGATTATGGGATATCATACATCCCTACTCTGCGGTAAATATATATTTTTGGGCTGTTCTAGGGCTATTGTCAGCTTTAAAACCATCATTACGGTAATTGTCCCTTTATTGAATTTAATATGGAAATGGAACCCACCTAATCAAAATCCGTGTCATTATAGTTAAAGGGCCCACTTAGTTTATGTGGTAGCCTCAAATTTTATTGCAGGGGGAGTTCGACCCTTTATAAGATTGATCATTTACTAAAGGAAAACATGATCATGAATAATGCATTAGACAGTGTAAATTGGATTTATTTTTTATAAATCAAGCGATCAGTCTTTTGCTATCACCAACTTTTATTATTGTGGAACTCAGAGATGCTACATGCACCAGGAGAGCCTTTTTTTCAGTAGCTTGGGTTTTCGCAGCGAGCGGCACTATTGCTTTTAACTCAAGATTTTTTCAAGTTAGAGCCTTGGAGAATCTAAATGCTTCATGGGGTCTGTTTCTTTATTGGAATTCTTAATATGAATTCTAGTGGTTGAGGCTTTTGGGACATAATGTGAGCATTTTTTAAATTCCCTGTTTCTTATCAGGAATTTCTAAGTTTCAGCCATATAAAAGGTCCCAATTGACCTTTGAAAATTCAAGAATTCCATAATCTTTGTATTTTGGTGGAATTCCTAAATGCTCATTTGGACTTGAGCATCTAGGAATTCTACATTATTTGAGAATTTAGGAATTTTCAAAATTTTAGTAAAGAAACATGCTCTAAATCAATTATAGAGAAATCCAAAGTTGACAAAGTATAGTTTCATTATTTGGCGCACTTGCTGGAAATCCTAGTTACACAAAATAATTGCCCATTCAGGATACCTAGTGAATACAATCATATAGTTAAGTGGTGTTGACACTTTTAGACCACACACATGCTTATGGGTCATTATGGGTCTTCCAAATAAGCTTATCACTTCGGCTTAACCTATAAAAGAAGAACAATAAATTTACTGAAAAAATCACCTTAAATGTTCCGCACACTCTAGTTTCTAGTCTCTTCTTCAGCTCTAATTGAAACGAGCGACGATATCTTTATTTCCCGTCGCTTCTTATTTTTTAATTATATTTTTATTTAAATAAAAAGTGAAAAATAGTGGGAGTGCCTTTACTTAAAAAAAAAAAAAAAAAAAGACAATGTACACCCTACATGCAATACAAGTTTTCTGATAATTACAAAAAAGGTACAGTGGATGACATTTATTTCACCTAGTAGTACCGTAGCGGCGACTTACGTTTTCTCAATTTGTGTCTTTTGGCGCATGCTTTTCGCGGCAAAGCCTTCCTTCCTTTTCACCGGTACTTCTTCTCCCGTTTTCCCCAAACAGTGGAAACCCTAAATCGTTTATCGGCGAATCTTATCTATTCCTGCCATAAACAAAACCCTAACTGCAAGTGATGTAGCCCTCGCATTGCATTATGGGGAACATCCAAACGCACCTCGTGTTTTTTACGATCTCATTAGATTTTTATTTCAATCTTTTGTGCCCTGTTTGTCTCTTTACAACTTATTAACTTTGATGAACTGCGATTTTTTCATGGAAAAGAAGAAAACATCAGTAACTTACATTGCTTGTAGCTTTCATTGTCGACTGAATTTGGTCGATGAATGAACTCCTGAGAAGGTGTGTTTTTTATACCTCTGCCCTAGGTTTCAGTTGGTTACATTGGATCAAATCTAAACCCTGTAGCAAACAGACTCTATGTGTGTTCTGCTACATGAAAAAAAAAAAAAGAAGTAATTTTGATTTGTTGATTTGCAGTTGAGGATGTGAGTCTTTCAAGTGGGACTGAATGGACAATGCAGCTGATTCGCCGACAATAAGGCCTATTAATAAGGGTGTGATTCATCGAATCTGCTCGGGGCAGGTGATTTTAGATCTTTCGGCTGCTGTAAAGGAGTTGGTGGAGAACAGCTTGGATGCGGGTGCAACCAGTATTGAGATTAGTTTGAAAAAGTATGGTGTAGAGTCCATCAAGGTTGCGGACAATGGCTGTGGCGTTTCACCTAATAATTTTCAGGTAGTTGTCGCTGAAGCGGCTGGCATATGCAAATATCATCATCTCTCTGCAGCTGGTAATAGAATCATGAGATAGATCTTCATCATCGCATTGAACTAGTCTTTTTTGCCTCTGCATCTGCAGAGAAAGCAAATTTGGTTTTGGGTGGTTTTCCTTTCAGAGCTGACTAAGTTTACCCTTTGTAACTAGTCTTTCCAAATCCATACAATCGACTTTCTCCTTATCATCATAGGATATCAGCACACCCCCAACCCTTGCTTTTGCTCTGATCACACCAAGCTTAGCAATCCAACTGTCTTTCTCGGCTGCAACCTTAATGAAGTTCAGGAGTTAATATAGAGTTCCTATGAACCACTTTTTTATTAGCGAAGATTGCATGTCCAACATAAATGTTCTTGTTACTGTTATGGCTCATTTCAAAGAAGTGGATCCTGCTCTATTAGTTCTGAACAGATCAAATACATGTAGTAAGATACATAAAGCTTTCCATGACAAAAGAAACATGCTAGCACCTTTTACCCCTATTGGCAGTTTCAGTCTAAGGATATTTATGGTTGGGTCTCTGCCACCAAATGCGCATGAATAAGGAAGAGAGATTATTTCATTCTTTTGTGCTTGTATTGTTCTGTAATCTTCCATACATGCTTCATTGTTTCGACTGTTTCATGATCATCCATTGTTTGTGAGTGCATTTATTGGTCGGAAAACATATTCCTGATTCTGATATTATTGAGAAATTACCCTTTTATCTATATCTTGTAATTTGCAAATTATATTTTATGACTTCTTTGCAGAGTCTTGCATGCAAACATCACACTTCTAAAATAGCAGATTTCCATGATCTTCAGTCTCTGACAACTTTTGGCTTTAGAGGGGAAGCACTAAGTTCCCTTTGCGCATTAGGGAACCTGACTGTTGAAACAAGAACAAAAAATGAACCCATTGGTACCCACTTGGAATTTGACCACTCCGGTTTGGTGACATCTGAAAGGAAAACAGCACGGGAAATTGGCACCACTGTCACGGTCGAGAAATTGTTCTCCACTTTGCCTGTGCGATGCAATGAATTCAGTCGCAACGCTCGACGCGAATTTGGGAAGTTCACCTCTTTATTGAACGTGAGTTGATTTTTCTTCTACCGAGTTAGTTGTGATAGGTCTAAGCTTGCTAATTCTTTACTTCCCCCTCTCCATTAGTCCTTCTATTGTGTAATGAAATGATGCATGACCTAAAGATCTCAAAAATGTCCCGAAGTTTTGTCTGATAATTTTATGCATTTTTACTCAAGTTGCTCCTGCTGCACTGATGTCATCTTCATTGCGTGCCTTAGTGATCACTGCTTGAAATTGATGAAAATGTTTTCACATTTACCTTTCAATTTGTGGCGACTGTATAAACTGATTATATGATTGGGATTTGTTTACATCTAATGTTTGTTAGGCATATGCTCTTATGGCAAGAGGAGTTCGGTTAGTCTGCACCAACACGACAGGAAAAAATAAGTCAGTGGTGCTCAAAACTCCAGGAAGTAGTTCAATCAAAGATAATATCATTACAGTGTTTGGCACGAGTACATTTGCATGCTTAGAACCTTTGAGCTTATGCATATCAGAGAGCTGCAAAGTCGAGGGGTTTCTTTCCAAGCCCGGGTATGGCAGCGGGCGTAGTATTGGAGACAGACAGTTCTTTTATGTAAATGGTCGTCCAGTGGACATGCCCAAAGTCACCAAGCTCATTAATGAGTTATATAAAAGTTCTAACTCCCGGCAACATCCCATTGCAATCATGAATTTCATTGTACCAACTAAAGCATACGATGTCAATGTAACTCCCGATAAAAGGAAAATATTCTTTTCTGATGAAAGCTCCCTTATGCTTTCTTTAAAAGAGGCAATGGAAGGCATCTATTCTTCCAACCACTGCAGTTATGCCATCAACGTAATGGATGAGCCAAAGAAAGAGCCTGATGCTATCAAGTTGGACACTGTTGATGATGAACCCCACATATCATCTCAGTCGCTATCTCCTCAAGGAATTAGTGAAAAGGAAGAAGTTGACACTCAATTGCAAACCGCTGATGAAATTTCTCTGAATATTTCCAAAGAGGGTGTTGTTCAGGACTCTAATGTTAGTGAAGACATTGTTTGCAGAAAGGAAGAGAAGCCCTTAATGAAGGATATCCTTCATAGTGGACCTGGATCAGAAAAATTAAAAAGTTATTCTTACGCTCAGCCTAAGAAGCTGGGAGCTCTCTCAAGGTTGAATGCATTAATTGACAAGCATGAAACACCCCATAAAAGAGCAGCTGAAAAGGTTGCTGTGAAGAATCTGACTTTGTCTGGTCGCTCAAACTATGTTCAGTCTTCTCTTACCAAGTTTGTGACTCCAATTAAGAGGAAGCATGAGCAAAGTTGCACAACATTATCCGAATTGCCGGTACTGAGAAAAGAATTGGTTCCTTGTCAAGTCAAGAAAATCAGTTCAGAAATGCATGCTGCAGGTTTAAAATCCCTTGATGGTCTCCATATCGGTGATGATTCTACTCAAGCTAATGAAGACCAACTTTCCGAGCATTGTGAGAAGCTCTGTTCTTCCAATGGAGTAGAAACTCCTCTTTCTCAAGTATCTGGTGCTTACAATAGCAGACCTGGAGCGGTATGTTGATGAATATTTCCTGTATTACTTTTTTTTTCTTCCTTAAGCTTGATTATTAAAGTATGTGATGTTACTTAAGGAACAAAAAAACAACGAACACTTGGATTAACTCCTTGGTAGGTATCTTCTGTTAGTTTAGCTATACCTTCTAATTGTAAAATAAGGTTTGACATGATCTGTTTGTAACATCATTAGATAGTCTGTGCTGCTCACACTCTGGCATCTTGATGAGGAATGGAGGGCATTCTACATTTTAAAATAGTAGATCTGGCTTTATGTTCCTTCAGGCTTCATAATTTACTGATGGCCTGTGTTCCCGTGAAATGCTGGAAAAATCACTGAATGCGAATTATTGTTACTTCCAGCCAAAGATGGGACTGAAACCAACATATCTGGAAGTGTCAGTTGCATGCTCATTAAGGTGTGTTTGTGTGAGGAGAGGATTTTGCGATAAAGAGGAAAATTGCTTTTGATTTTCTGTGCATCCCACTATTTGGCTGTTGGGTATGACACATTTTCCTTGTGGAAAAGGAAAAAAAATGAAATGATTTTCCTTGATACAGAGATTTGTGGGTAAGCAGGATTCCTCTTTCCTGTAGAAATAGAAAGCCGCAAAGCACTGAATCCTCTCATTGGACAAACAATTTCTAAGAATTTGTACTTGACAGTGTCCTGTTATCTTACTTGATGAGCCCTTTCTTTTGTTCTCTAACTCAGCAGGCCCTAAAAAGTAAAGGCACGTGGTTTGTTTATAGGATTTCAAATGATAGACAGTTACCTATATTGTTTGAACCTTTAATTTTATCAGATATAATGAATAGCATCAGATCATGAGCATGTGTTTTTAAAAACAAATGACATCATATGCATGTTGATCATTCTATGCTTTTCTTTTCAATGGCAATGGAGAAATTATTGATAGGGAAGAAATGTTGCAATGAATAAAAATATGAAGCATTGGGAATGGGTTCCAAATGTGTATAGAGAATGCTATAATTTCTCCTTAGCTTTGCTTCTCTCCCAGCAGGATGCAGAAGACCTAGACCTAAATTCTAATCATTGATGAAGCCTGGTTTTAGTGGCTTAGAATTTATATGAGGCACAAGAATTGCAACTAAATGTATTTCTGATGATCTATAACTTAAAATCCAGTAGAAGAATATCTTCAAGTCCTCTCAAGTTGCTTTTTCCTCCTGCTGAGTTCAAATCTCCCCAATCCAATGGCCTAGAAGATTTCATTTTGGTTGCTTATAATCTTCCATTTCCTCTTAGAATTTGAGCAACATATAGCTCCCAAAAGGCCACAGTGGGCTTTTTCAATCTACACAATGTCCTAACTTTGTTAGTCGCTGCACCCATTACCGCTTGTCGATCCTTTGTAAGATTATAACTCCAATCCCATGAGTTTCCTTCTTATTACTACATAATGGGATGTATGATCCTATATGAAACATTTAACTATTTATTATGTGCATTAGCTGTTCCAAAGTTAATAAGAAAGTGTCTAGAGGAAACAGATATTTGATATTATTTATGTTATGATTTAGGAAAACCCTTTTATATCTTTGGGATTAAACTTTGGTGAGACAAACAGGTCTGAGATTGCACTGTATTTTCTTATGGATGTAAAGATTTTTACTAGCATGTGGATGTTGTTCCTACAGTTTCATGAAGAAAGCTGCTTTGTTATTTCCAGGAGAATTTCACATGTCAGGAGAAAGCATCACCTCTTCCTAGTATTTCTGGTCTAGTTTCAAGAGCTTCATTTGACACGGATTTGGAAGACACATTGGATGATATTTCAAGGACCAATCCAGTGTCAAAATCCTCTAATGTGATCTTTGATGCTCCTATACCTTCTGCTGTTATTGAGATATGTTCTGTTTTGCAATTTAGCATCAATGATCTTAGGAGAAGGAGGATCTGTGGGATGCCAAAAATGTGTTTCTACCAATTCCGAACCCGAAAGATTGAAGACAAAAAGGTCACTAATTCCTAGACTTGCCTATTGATTGGAAAAACCTTCTGTAGTCCTTATATTTGGAATGCGACTTATTTCTAATCATTTTGACATTGAATGATCATCCTGTAGGTCTTATGCGGCTGCAACATTAGATGATTCCCAACCAGAAAATGATGAGGCAAAAGCAAAGGCTCTAGCTGCTGCAACTAGTGAGCTGGACAGGTTTTTCAGAAAAGAAGATTTTGGAAAAATGAAGGTTGCTTATCATCAAATACTCTTTCTAATCCATGTTTGAGATTTTGGAACAATGGAGGTTATTTATCATCACATGCTCTTTTTAATTTTTGCTTAGTTGACTAGTGTGCGCGCATGTGAGTGTGTAGGGACTAGGGAGCTGATCTCTTGAGTGACAATTATGCTGGCTGCAGAGGACGAGAGGCCTATTGGGCCTGCTGGCAGTCAAGGGTGGGAATTTAAAGGTCTGTATGTATGGATGGGGGTGGTCCACAAATAGCCTGACTAGAGGCTCAAGAGATACCAAGCCCAGAGATGAAGGGTGAGAAAGGGTTACAAGTATTTAAAGGCCAAATCCAACAGTGTATTTAGCCAAGATGAGTCTCAAATTGGGTCTGGTACCAATTTATGGGAGGTGGTGGGTGTTAAGGGCATTAGTGTGATCATCTTCTCTCTCTCTCTCTCTCTCTCTCTCTCTCTCTCTCTCTCTCTCTCTCCACACACACACACACCCCTATGTATCTATATCTATAGAAATTATCTCCTGAGGGATAATTATATTAGACAGTGGGTGACACCTCCTGTGGGGCCGACATAGGTGATTATTTAGGGGAAACAATGGAAAGGTCCATGCACAGATTAGGGTGGTATAAAAATCATATTCCAAACTAAAAAAATAATAATTTGTGATTGGATCTCAAATGGAAAAGATGTCTAGGCATTAAGATTAAGGGAGGGAAAGTGCTCAAGATTTTTTCAATGTAAAAAAATTTGATGTTGAATACCAGCCCGGAAGACAGTTAAAGTGGGCATGGTTCCCCCCGCCCTCGAACCTCTTACCCAAAGGAAAAAGAAATAAAAGAAATAAAAATGGAAACGAATGACATTAATTAAGTTGTGCTCACAAACATGGGTCTCAATTTGCAATTTGAAGATTGGTTATGCTAGAAAATCTCTCTCTCTCTCTCTCTCTCTCTCTCTCTGTGTCAGTGTGGGTGTGGGCGTGCGCATGTAGATAGAGATGAAATGATTGTATATGCAAGGATCCACTTCAAAATTTTAAAACTAAGAAAACTTTGTATATGTGAAGAGCAGTAATGTGGAACCAAGAACTTGGATTCATACTTTTGTGACATGTTAGTTTGTATTGTCTATTAGGTTATCGGCCAGTTCAATCTTGGTTTTATCATTGGCAAGATTGATCAAGACTTATTTATTGTTGATCAGGTAACTTTATGTTTCACTGTACGCCAACACATTTCCATTTTAGCTTATATGTTTGGCAAATATCGTGTCAAAATATTTTCAGATGGATTCTTTGGGTTCTTAAGATGGGTAAAACTCTAAAATGGTGGAAAAAATATTTGGAAAACTAATGATTTTTCAACTTCAGCATGCAGCAGATGAGAAATACAATTTTGAGCGACTTTCACAATCAACTATTATGAACCAACAGCCTCTCCTTCAGTGAGTAAGAAGTACATTACCTTGAATTATATATTTTTGATGACTACGTTTTCATTTTCTCAGCATGTGGGTCCTTAAGTTCAGCAGATTAAATACTGTGTAAGCTAGCATATTGGAAATTAGTGAAGAGAACCATTTTTCTATATTCATCATGTTTTATGTTTAAAGCAAGACTTGATTTTGAGATTCTCATACTTATGAAAACGTATGTACCAGACTTCTTGTTCAGTCAATGATCTAACAGCCCTTATAATCAAGGGAAAAGAAAATATTGTTAACCATTTCAAACAAACAGAAGTTATCATGGCACTCTTGTCAATAAAGCATGCTGAATCTCTTCATGGAAGTGTGCCTCACACGAATCAGAGATCTGACCTGAACAGATCTGATGTCTGGAGACTCATGACAGATTTTCTTTGTGGAGATATGACCTTGAATGACTGAGATTTGCAGTAGTTTTCTGCTCTAGTCGAAAATGTTCTTTATCAGTAGCTTTGATACCATAATAACCTTAGAAAAAGGAGAGAGAGAGAGAAAAGGAATGAATAGCAAGTGTGGTGGGAATTTTCTAGATACCCTCATCGTGACTTCGTGAGGTGCTATCCTCTTTTATATTTTTCATAAACTGTAATCAAGGATTTTACATACTGCTAGTGTACAATGAGTGCTAATAATCTGCTAACAGGATATTGTCCTACTCATCATCTAGTCATCAAAGATTACTACACTATAATAATATTACAATGCTTGTAGTGCACAAATGAGAATTGAGAAGGTGGTCCTCCAGTGGATATGGTGATCCAAAGGAGCACAAGTATTTCTGATCTTCACACACTTCTCAAGAAAGTGAGACCACACAGAACGGGAGAACTGGCAAGTCGCAATGCACAAACAAATGGTTGATTGCATCCCTTTCCTTCCCTCACAGCAAACACAAATCTGAGTAACCTCTGATATCATACCTCTCCTCCTAAGATTGTTTGCCGTAAAAACTTTTACTTTCGTGCAATTTTTCTCCCTAGAGTCTTTAGGGTGGTATCCAATTAGTAGTCATTTGTTATGGGTGTTATGTGGGTTTTGAAGATAGGGTCTCTTGGGTGGGAAGGCGACACTATAAACCACTTTTTTCTTCACTGTGCAGTTGCTTCGAAGCTATGATATCATTCTCTTGGTAGGGTCAGTGCCTTGGTACAATGGTAAAAGTCTCGGGTGCCATGTGTGATGATGCAGGTTTGAGACCCACGAGCAGCCGCTTTGTGCAAAATTGTCAAAGGTTAGGTCTATCTCCCGTCTAGACCCTCCTAGGACCCTACTTTGGTGGGACCCGCACTGGGTAATAACCTTTATCATTTTCTAAGTGTGGGGTATTTTGGCCTTCTCAGCTCTTTACAAGATTTGGTTAGTCCTAGGCATTTGGGTCCATTTCATGGGTGTGGGTTGTTGATGTGGACATTCATTTTTCTATTTTGTGGTCTATTTGGAAAGCAAGGAATGATAAGATTGTCACAACAGTGAATGGACATTAATATTTGTGTAATACTTGGATCCCTCTCATGGACGATCCTCCCTCCCTTTTATAATCTCATTTAGCCTTAATCAAGGCAATTCAAATTTTGATACAATCTATTTGTTATGGAATGAAAGCTGTTACAGTGATTTGAGTATATCCTAAACGTATCCCATATGATGGGTTAATTTGTTACAATGAATGGGCCTGGGCCTGGTGGGCTTTGTATCACTAGTGTTAACACCCCCCCTCAAATTGATGATGGTCAAACAACATCAATTTGCGAATCAAGAGCTCATGGTGTGGCCGAGGCAGTCCTTTGGTGAAGATATCCGCAAGTTGGAGTTCACTGGGAACATGTGGAAGACTAATGACCTTGCGATCATATTCATCTCGAATAAAATGACAATCTACTTCAATATGCTTGGTCCTTTCATGAAAGACTGGATTCTCAGTGATACGGATGGAACTAGTATTGTCCGCATGAAGTGGGGTAGCAGAGGTCTAAGGAAACCCCAGATTTGCAAGTAAGCCACGAAGCCAAAGGATCTCAGAACAAGCAGAGGACATGGCACGATATTCGGATTCAGTGGAAGATCTGGAGACCCTTTCCTGCTTTTTGCATTTCCAAGAGATGAGCAATTCACCCAAATACATACACCAGCCTGTAGTGGATCGACGAGTATCCGGGCATCCGGCCTAGTCGGCATCAGAATAAGCATTGAGGGTGAGTGGTGTGCCAACTGGAAAAACCAAGCCTCGTGTCGAAGAACCAAGAAGGTACCGAATAATCCGTTTGACAGCAACTAGATGGTGATGCCGTGGTGCTTGCATGAATTGACTAACAACATTCACAGCATATGAGATGTCGGGCCGAGTGATGGTCAAGTAGACTAGACTCCCATCTAATCGTCTGTAGGAGGTGGGGTCAGAGAGGAGAGCCCTATCATTGGACCGGAGTTTCACATTGACTTCTAATGGAGTGTCCACAGGGGTTGCATCCTTTTGGCCAGCAAGATCAATAAGATCAGTAGCATACTTATGCTGATGTAAAAATAGTCCCTTCCTAGACTGTTGTACCTCAAGACCCAAGAAATATGTTAAAGGACCAAGGTCTTTCATATGGAATGCAGATTGAAGTGAGGATTGAAGACGATGGATCATGTTACTGTGAGTGCCGGTGATGATGATATCATCCACATATACTAGAAGGATGGTGGTAGCTTGAGCAGTGTTATTCAGGAACAGTGAAGGATCATAGGGACTTTGAGCAAATCCAAGATGAAGTAGAGTAGACCGAAAATTTTCAAACCAAGCTCTGGGTGCTTGTTTGAGTCCATACAGCGAGCGACGGAGCCGTGCCACCTCGTTTTTAGAAGTAGTATCATATCCTTGAGGAAGACGCATGTAGACTTCCTCTTTAAGATCTCCATGGAGAAAGGCATTCTTAACATCCATCTGATAAAGAGGCCATGAACGTGATGCGGCAATAGCAAGAATAGTATGCACCGTTGTCATCTTGGCCACCGGAGTAAAGGTCTCATCATAGTCAATACCATACTCCTGACGGTTGCCAAGTGCCACTAATCGAGCCTTATAACGCGCCAGAGTACCATCAGAATGTAGCTTGATAGAGTAAACCCATTTACAACCAATGAGTTTGATGGACGGAGGACAGGGAACCACATCCCAGGTGTGATTCATTTTGAGTGCGTCAAGTTCTTCCTGCATGGCCTGCCGCCAACACTCATGTTGCACTGCTTGAGAAAAATGATTAGGAATGTGAACAGAAGACAAAGTAGCAAGTAAGGATGTATGTGTAAAACCAAACCGATCAGGGGGGCGGGAAATCCTAGAGGATCGACGAAGAGGAACTGACTGGGGAATGTCTGGAGCAGG
This sequence comes from Camphora micrantha, assembly GCA_003546025.1. Lineage (NCBI taxonomy): Eukaryota > Viridiplantae > Streptophyta > Magnoliopsida > Laurales > Lauraceae > Camphora > Camphora micrantha. The sequence continues at coordinate 27,232,706 of QPKB01000011.1, forward strand.
AGCTGGGTCAAGTGCCGAGGAAGCTGACAAATCAGGAGGCTCAGGTGCAATAGTATTTCCCCGCCGACGCCTTTCATACACAAGTAAAGGCTTGATAGAGTCCGAAGAAGGAACATGATTATCACAAAAGTCAGGAACACGGGAAAACACAATAGGATTATCATGATCTAAATGATGTTGAAAAAAATACTGATTTTAAAAAAACACAACATTACGAGAGGTTCTGATACGTCGCACCTTAGGATCATAACAGAAAAATCCTTTGTGGTCAGTCGCATAGCCTAGAGAAGCACACTTAGATGATTGAGCAGATAGTTTTGTTCGTTCAACTTGGGGAAGAAGAACAAAACATACACACCCAAAAGTATGGAGATGAGAATAAGTAGGATGCTTCTGTAATAAGTGAAAATAAGGTGTCTCATTCGCTATACGAGGTGATGGTAGTCTATTAATAATATGAACTGCGGTTGATAGAGCTTCAGGCCAAAATTTTGGTGGAACAGAGGATTCTAAGAGAAGTGACCTAACAATGTCCAGAAGGTGTCGATTTTTCCTCTCAGACACACCATTTTGTTGTGGTGTATAAGGACAAGATTTTTGAGAAATGATCCCTTTGTTTTGCAAAAAATTCTGAAACTCATTAGAAACATATTCACCACCGGAATCTGTGCGAAGTGTTTTAATGGATGTGGAGAAGTGATTTTCCACATAAGCTAAGAAAATTTTAAAAGTAACAAACACCTCAGATTTAGAATGTAAGAAATAAATCCATGTGAATCGACTGTAATCATCAATAAATGTAACAAAATATTTAAACTGAGAATGAGAGATGACAGGGGCTATACCCCATACATCACTATGAACAAGATCAAAGCATTTCAATGATAATGAGGTACTGATAGGAAAAGGAAGAGTCTTACTCTTGCTCAATTTACAACTAGAGCAATCAAAAGAAACATCTTTAAGAGATAGTTTATTATCATTAAGCAAACCAGATTGAAATAAAGACAACAAAGTACGAGAATTAGGATGGCCTAATCTATTGTGCCATAATTGGTTCTTGTGTACACTAGAAGCAGAAAACAAAGCAGATGCAACCAAATTCCGATCTTGTGTAGAAAGTTGTAGCGGAAAAAGACGGCCACACTTAGGTCCCTTCGCTATCACCTCCCCCGATGCTTGATCCTGTATTACACAACCAGAATGCGAAAACGAGACAGAGCAATGGTTATCAACTAATTTTCCAACAGATAATAAATTTGTAGATAACTGAGGAGAAAGAAAGACATGACTCAAAGGTAAGGGATGGGAGATCTCACCGATGGCAGTAATGGGGATACTGCCACCATCTGTGGTATTGATTCGGAGATTTCCATCATAAGGCTTTACTTGAGATAAATTATCAAAAGAGTGGGTTATATGATTAGAAGCCCCCGAATCCATATACCAGGTAGAGGTTGAATGTTTGGGTTTACCTGAGAGACCAAGAGCAGAAAAGGCATTTACTATCATCTGTTGAACCATGTCAGGGGTAAGAGATGATGAAGAAGGAAGCTGAGCAGGCATGACTGTATTGGCAGCAGGACTAACTGTAGAAGGGGACACATCCAGGGTTGCTAGATTAGCCTTCTGTGAGGAAGACTGAGCACGACGCCGACATTCCGGAAGAACATGGCCTTTGCGTTTGCAGTAAGAGCAGAATTTCTGATTGCATTGAGTGGCGACATGGCCATACTTCTGACAAGAATAACACTGTACTTTGGTCATGTCTCTGGTTTGCTGTTTGGGACGAGCTAGGTAGGCAGTAGGCAGTGGTCTTGGAGAAATAACTTGTTGAAGAGTAGCTTGGGTTGTAAGACGTTGTTCCTCGCGAAGAAGCTCTCCTAAGCATGAATCAATAGACGGGGAAGGCACCCTGCTCATCAGATTTGACCGAACATGTTCAAATTCAGACCTCAGTTTCATCAAGAATTGATCCCGCTGACTAGTGGAATGAATGCCTTGAACCACCGCAATCGAAGCATCAGGTAGACTTGAGTAAATGATCTCAGTATAGTCTGTCCATAATTGAATAAAGTGAGAGTAATAGTCTTGGATGGACATTGTTTCCTGATTAAACTGAGAAGCTCATGTTCTAAGTGGAAACGTCTTGCGGAGTTATCTTGTTGATACACTTGTCGGAGATTGTCCCACATTCCTTTTGCTGTTTTATAGGGCCGGAGATTCAGAATGTATTGTGGGTCAATTGACCCCAGAAGCCAAGTCATGATTTGGGCATCCTTGGTTTCCCATTTAGATATCGCTTTGACATCCTCTAAAGGTTTAGGATCAGTCCCGTCAACATGGCCCCATAACTCTTTTCCCTTAAGGTATATTTGGAATTGGAATGCCCATGATGAGTAATTTGTCCCATTGAATTTAATCAGGTAATGTTCACTTTTATCCATAATTAAAACTCAAAATGTACTAGCAGGCCCAGCAGCCAGTTCTCAAAAGCCACAAAATAAATAGTGGACAAAAATTAGTGCACAGAAATTGGTCTAGAACAGTTCCCAGAAGGCATAGAAGAAACCAGGACCCAGTCGTCACTGTGTAGATCTGTACGTGGGCCCCACCAAATGATCTGTTGACAGATCTGAGGATGAGGATGGGTGCACAGTAAATTTCTGCAACTATTGGAAGTGGTCTCAGGTAGAACGAATCCAAATCCAAACTTTTGGACGGCTGAGCTAAAAAGATATGGACAAAACTGACGATCTACAAAAATTGGTAGATGGCCTACCTCTGATGATCCATAAATCTTGAGAAAATCTTCATAAATATGTATAAATCCAGGCGACCAAGATGGGCTGTGTCAGCTGAGAAGCAGATGATGATCGCAGGTGGGCCACGTCAGATCTGAGACAATCAGGGATGATCACAGACGACTGGACTGGAGATTCAGGGAAAATTCTTCAGAAATCCAAGAAGCGTGCAGAAATCAGAAGGTGGAAACCAGAGATGACTGGAGACACAGTAGAAATCAAAAAATATAGGTCCAGGCGACCTATATTTGGACTTCTAATGCTCTGTGTGGGGCCCATAGCTTGATATGATGGAGAATCAGATTAACAATGTTCAAGTATAATCAAATTATCTTTCCTGCAATGCAAGATTCGGCAAAATCCATCCACAATCCAAGATTTTGTACGGCTGTGATCAAAACTATCTTAAAGAACTGGGAAATCACAAATCGGGACAAATGGCCTACCTCTGATCTTGGAAAAATGATGAAAAAATCTTCAAAAATACCAGGATAGGGAGTCGACCACTGCTGTAGGGATTCTGGGACAGTCCATGATGATCGCAGGGGGGCCACTGATTGATATGGCCAGGCGACAGATGATCTGAGATGGTCTGAGAATTTCTAGAAATAGATCAGATGATCTCCATGGGGTGACTGAGATGCAGACGAGTCGTCAGCATGAAGGAGAAGCAGAAGGCTAAGCAGAAGGCTCTGATACCATGTCACGACAATGAATGGACATTAATATTTGTGTAATACTTGGATCCCTCTCATGGACGATCCTCCCTCCCTTTTATAATCTCATTTATCCTTAATCAAGGCAATTCAAATCTTGATACAATCTATTTGTTATGGAATGAAAGCAGTTACAGTGATTTGAGTATATCCTAAACGTATCCCATATGATGGGTTAATTTGTTACAATGAATGGGCCTGGGCCTGGTGGGCTTTGTATCACTAGTGTTAACAAAGATCTCCAGGGACTTGCTTGTAGACATGGACGGCCTTGTTTCTATGATGGGTTTGAGATTGGCAAGATGGCTTGTGGTGAGGAAGGAGTTTTCCAATGTTAAAATAGATGATGTTATCCATAATTGTGGAGCATGTATGAGGTGTGGTCTAATTAAGAATAGGATAGTGGCCATTTCGAATCCACCATCAATTTGGTCCTTGAAATCGAACATTGGCGGTGCCACTAGGGGCAAACCCAGTCTAGCGGGGATTGGTGATGTTCTCCGCAACTATAGGGGTGATGTTTTCGATGAATGTGTGGGAGTTAAAGATTCACATGAAGCTGAGTTTTTGGCTATTTTTGGAGCCGCTTTCAATCTTTGTAGGTGCTTTCCACGATTGATTGTGGAGAATGATTCTCTCAAAGCCATTTTGCGGTTGAACTTGGATGCTCCATGTCCTTCGAAATTTCAGTTCTGTCTCAATGAGATCAAAACTTTATCGTCTTCAGTTCAGGTGGAGTTTCATCTTGTCTAATTATCAGCAAATGGCATTGCAGATTCTCTAGCAAAGCAAGGAGTGGACGAGGCTTCTTCATTGTTAGCTACTGAGCTTATATATTGTAATTTGGTTGATGCTCTTTTACCTTTGCATTGTTGTTTTCTATTGGTTTATTGGTTTTGACTTCTTTTCATTAATAGAATTTACCATTACTGATAAAAAAAAAAAACATCTTATAATTGCTTTTCCTCATCTTTTTTTTTAATCTCTTTTCCATTGAACAAAATTTTGTGGTTACTGAGCAAAAGGGGAAAAAAAGTACTAGTATCCAAAGGTACTCATCTTATTGAACCTATGGTAGGGGGGATATTGTAGCACCTATTATCGCTGGATGCTGGAAAAGATTGTAGTGGTAGTATCACAACAACATTTTAATATTCTTTTTATGTGGTGCATTCAATAGTAGATCTGAAAGCTGTCTTTTCACTTAATAATTTGTTTGGTTGCGTACTTGTGTTTCACACTGGATGTAGCTATGTCTTGACTGTATCATGCAAATTTATCTTTTAGGCCAATGAATTTGAACTTATCACCCGATGAAGAAGTAATAGCTTCATCACATATGGAGATAATCAGGTAATCTATTCTATTTCAAATTCTATTTATTTATTATCAGCAATTTCACATTTGGATGGAGGATATCATTTGGTTGAAGCATATTATCTCTGAAAAAAGAAAGAGGATGAAGCATATCATTAGCTGCATCAATAAGGAATTATAAGCATGCTTCTGTATAATATTTATCAGGGGTACATGCTTTAAAAGATTCACTGATTGTCTGATTTCCGGTTTCCCTCTATTGTTCACTTGTTTTATTAACTCAAGATATAAATGCCATATTGCAATATTTCCTGGATTGAGAACCCATGAAAAATTTTGATGCAGCCAGGGAAGACGAACAAATCCACAACAGGGATTTGGCCGAATCCAGATGGATTCGACAGCCAAGAATTAACGCACAGAATAAACTAACCAAATCAATAGCAAATCAGAACTCAATTTCAATCCAATAATGAGATGTTGTGTATCCCTAAAGGGGATTTACATATTTATAATGAAGTTCTTATCGATCTTTCCTATCTCATAATATTCAAATTAAAGAAACCTACTAATTTCTAAAATACTAAAGTAATTAGAAGACTACTTAAAATAGGATAGCTTCCCACAACAGTCGGTTAAGCCACATTGGATTTGTGGGCTTTTTCCAATGGGTTGGATTTGATTGACCTGATAGCTCACGGGCTAGGCCTAATGGACTTGGGTCTGGCTCGACTTGCATCATTTCTCCTTGCCTTAGAAAAACTCGACTCCTGCGAGTGTATAGCTTGATAACATTCATACAAGTCCGGGTTGAGTCGCTGGAAATCAGTAGCAGTGATCCATGATGCATCTGAGATGGGGCGATTCTTCCATTGAACAAGAAACTTCTGAAAACCTCCACAATGTGTAGACACGAGTTGATCATCAAGTACATCCACAATTTGATCAAACGGAGGAGTAGTAGGTGGTATAGATAAGATGTGTTCTTCAATTCCTTCATATGTGTGATGTCCACGTAGAGAGTCAAGTCTTCTACATTAAAAGTGGAACTGATGCCTAACTTTGCGGGCAGTTCAAGAACATATGCATTGGAACTTATCTTCTTCAAGATCTTAGAAGGACCCGAATTTCGAGGATGAAGTTTCTTATTTGCTTTGAGAGGAAGGTGCTCGGGACATATTCTGTCCATGACCATGTCACCTTCTGCAAACTCAACAAAACAGCGACGTGCATCTGCATGCTGCTTGTAATTGTCATTACTAATGGCGATGTTATGTCGAATCTCATCATGTACATGCTGCATATGTCGGATAAAATCTTCAGCTTCTTCACTTGATCGCGCTTAGAGTGGCAATGGAACCAAATCAACAGGTAAGCGCGGTCGTACTCCAGTCACGGCTTGGAATGGTGACATCCCAGTAAATCTGTTTAACTGAATTATTGTAAGCAAATTCAGCCATGGGTAAGACCAAATCCCAAGATGTAATGTGGTCTCGAACCAAGCATCTTAACAATTTGCCCAAATTGCGATTTACTACTTCCGTTTGACCATCAGTTTGCGGATAATAGGCACTGGAAAATTATAACTTTGTCCTAGTGGCCAACTAGAGTGTCTTCCAAAAATAGCCATAAACTTCGTATCTCGATCAGATACAATTGTCTTAGGAAGTCCATGAAGACGTACCACTTCTCTGAAGAATAACTGCGCAACTTTGAATGCGTCAGAAGACTTGGAACATGGTATAAAATGAGCCATCTTAGAAAATCGATCTACCACAACAAATATAGAATCAACTTTCCGTGCCTGTGTTAGGTAGACCCAGAACAAAGTCCATGCTGATGTCTTCCCACGGAGCATGTGACGGGAAGGGGCTGGTAGAGTCCTGTATTCTTTTTGTTACCCTTCGCAAGCTGACAAACCCTTGCATAAATCACAAATTTTAATGATATATGATTTCATCTTAGGCCAAAAGTACCTGTCACTAACAAGATCAAGGGTCTTGTCATGGCCTAAATGTTCGCTACATCCGCCGCCATGTATTTCTCGCACAATATGTTCATGGATGGAGGTAGCCGGAAGAGATAATTATGTGTCGCGAAACAAATATCCATCATGAATACTGAAGTGCGGGTGTTGAGCTGGATCGCCATTGAGAAAAGTAGTGTAGATGTGGCCAAAATCTTTATCTGTAGGGTATTCTTGGCGAATTTCTTCGAAGCCCGAAATAGTGATAGACATGTTAGTCAATAAATGCCTGCGGCAGCTTAACGCATCTGCAACTTGATTTTCTCTGCCAGCCTTGTGACGAATGACAAAAGTGAATTCCTGAAGATAGGAGTTCCACCTTGCACGGTGTGCGCACTCAATTGCTACTGAGAATGTAAATGCTCGAGGGCTTCATGATTAGAGAATAAAACAGACTCTTCCAATTAAATAATGTCGTCAATGACGTAGAGTTTGTACCACAGCATATAGTTCGAGATCATAGGGAGAATATGTTTTCGGGACTCATTCAGCTTCTCACTGTAGAATGTGATAGGTTGACCTTCTTGACTAAGCACGCCTCCAATACCAACATTAGATGCATCACAATGAAGTTCAAAAACCTGATTGAAATTTGGGAGGCGCAAAATTGGAGCTTCTGTCATCTTCCGTTTTATCTGCTCAAATGCATGGGTGGCAGCACTGGTCCATTTAAAGGTCCCCTATTTCATACAGTCAGTAATAAAAGCCATGATGCTACTGAAATTTCTGATAAAACGCCTATAGAAGGTTGCAAGCCCATGGAAACTACGAGCTTCAGATATGGTTGTTGGAGTAGGCCAATCAACAACAGCATTCACTTTAGCGGGATCCGCCTCGACACCTCGAGCAGTAATGAAGTAACCCAAGAAAAGCACAGAATCAGTCATAAAAGAGCACTTCTTGAGGTTGATATAAAATTTGTCATGGCGTAGGGTGCTGAAAACGCACTTCAAATGATCAAGATGCTTTTTCTTTGATTTGCTGTATATCAAGATATCATCAAAATAAACCACAACAAATTTTCCAAGAAAGGGGCGTAATAGCTGGGTCATCACACGCATGAAAGTACTCGGTGCATTAGACAGACCAAATGGCATCACTAACCACTCGTAAAGACCATCTTTTGTTTTGAATGTTGTTTTCCATTCGTTACCTGGTCAGACGCGAATCTGATGTTAGCCGCTGTGTAGATCAATTTTGGACAAAATAGTGGATCCATGCATTATATCCAACATATCGTCTATCTGAGGAATAGGAAAACAATACTTTACCGTAATTTTGTTGATGGCGCGACTGTCCACACACATATGCCAGCTGTCATCCTTCTTTGGTGTTAGGAGGGCTGGAACAACACAATGACTTAAGCTTTCCTTGATATACCCTCTTTCCAACAAGTCATCAACTTGGCGCTTCAGCTCGGCATGTTCACTTGGGCTTATCCGATAAGCAGGCAGATTTGGCAGGGATGCTCTAGGAACTAAGTCGATAGCATGCTGTATATTCGCATAGGAGGCAGCTCTTTTGGTAATTCTTTAGGAGTCAAATTAGAGTATTTCATGAAGGAGGGCCTGAGCTTCTGTGGGAATACGAATCTTAGGAGGCTCCTGCACTTGTTTAGTGACTAGTGCAAACATCACATTTTGCTCTCTGGTTTCTTCCTCAAATTTTCGCATAGTGAGAACATGTGGATTGGATGGGGGTAGTGGGAGTCGTTGGGGAAAGTGCTATAGGCGGCATTGGAAGAAGGTCCACCATTTGTCCTTTCCACTTAAAAGAATGCATGTGCTTCTTTTGATCTGTAATTACCTCTCGATCGAAGAGCCAAGGTCGATCAAGAAGTATGTGAGCAATGTTCATAGGAATTATGTCACACCATATTTTATCTTCATAAACGCCAATTTTGAAAGTAATCAAGCACCGACGGGTCACAGGAATGGAATGATCATTTACCCATGCAACTTTGTAAGGTTTCGGGTGCTTTTCAGTTGGCAATTTCAGTTTATCAATCACTTCCTATGCAACAATATTCATAGCACTTCTGCCATCAATTATTAAATTACTCAGCTTACCTTTGCATCTCACACGTGTTCGAAAGATGGAAGTTCTCTGCCAATCTTCTTCTTCTTGTTCATTGGTATTGAGAAGCCTGCGTATGATAAGCAAAGGACCACCTTCTTCTGCAGTGGTGGTGGCTCTAGGAAGAGGATCTAACTATTCTTCTTGCTGTGCTTCTACTGGGTGATTTTCAAGGGGCGGTTCCATCTTGATATGTTCATCATATTGCTCATCATCATAATAGGCTTCCTCTTCACAGTAATAGAGATTTCAATCCTGTGGGTAGTCATTGGCAAAGTGACCCGGTTGACCACAACGCCTACAACCGTCATTCCGCAGATCCAGCCTTGGAGGTCCACGTCCCTATGGTACAGAGCCCTGTTGGTTTGGTGCAAAAGGACGTTGATTAGACTAGTTGGGCTACTGCTGCCTTTGTGGGGGACGATAACCTTGGGGTGGAGCACGGTTATTCTGAAATTCTGTAGCTGGGCGAGAACCTTGTGGTGGAGCACGGTTATTCTGAAATTTTGTAGCTGGGCAATAACCTTGTGGTGGAGCACAGGAATTTTGAAATTATGGAGCTCTGCGAGGCATGGGTTCTCCGGTTGGAGCACCAAAGCGTCTCATATTTAGCTACCGTAATTCCAGTTCAACTCTTTTTGACTTGTTATAGTCTTATAGATCTCATCAACTGTATCAAAGTCATGCATGAAGACTTCGCGCTTAATTTCTTGGCACAAACTTGATCGATAGCGGTTGACAAGTTCTTGGTCATCTTCTCGACTTTTGCATCGAACGACGTAGTCATTGAATTTCTCTGTGTACTCATCTAATGATAAAGTGCCCTGCCTGAAGACAAGAAATTCTTGTTGAAGTATATCCAAATAATTAGAGGGTAGATACTTACTTTCAAGCTTTTCGCGCATGTCGTCCCACCTAGTGATAGTGTGGCGGCCCATGACGAAATTGTTATGATCAACCCCATGCCACCATGCTCTTGCTGAGCCCTTAAGCTTGACTTTGACAGAGGCCACACGCTGTGCATCATCCATGCGGTACCTAATTGAAATAATCTTCAAGAGATTGAGCCAATCAATAAAAGCCTGTGGGTTCAAGCGTCCAGAGAAATCAGCCACTTCGACTTTGACGCGTTTGGTGATATCATCAACTTTGGGTGCTAGCGGCGCTTCTCCATGGTCTTTTTCAGTAAAAAGACGCTCAATAAAATCATGAATAGACTCACGTCTATTGGCATTAGCTTGGTGAGGTATAATTTGTGGAGTACTTGTACTGGATGGATGCGTTAGTTGCTGTTTTTGCAAGGCTGCAAACCTAGTCTCTAATGCAAGTACCCTGTCATAAAAGTCCGGTCTCCAATGCATGTACCCGTTGCGACAATTCGGATAGCATAGCATCTCGTTGATTGTCAGAAAGCTTTCCCCGAAAAGTTTGACCGCTGCGAGTAGACATTCTTGAGAGTTTTTTTTTTTTTTTGGGTTCGGGTTGGGCCTGGACTGAGTTAAGGCCCAAATCAGATTCAAATGAGGCCCAAACTTCAAAAGGCCTGCACGTGGAGGATTTCGATCCTCTTGTGGGTGTTGCTTTGGACAACGTGCGCAGAGTGAAAGTAAGAGGGGCTTAGGTTTTACCTGTTTCAACTCAGAAGGAAGAAAACGAAGAGCTGCTGATGGGTAGCGATTGGCGATGGGACTGACGGTGCAGTGGAGTCGAGGGCGTTGCTAGAGGTTGGTTGATGAAGTTCGATTAGTGCCAGGTAGCTTCTCAACTCAGATCTCTTCTGCTTCTTCCTCTGCTACTTTTTTTTTTTTTTGGTTTCTAATGGGTGGTTTTCGATGAGGATGGGGGAATGGAGGCAGAGCGTGGATTGGGGTCGGGTGTTGGTTTGAGGGGTTTGATAGTGGTACTGGAGGTCGTTGGCAGGGACTGGGGTCGATCGGGCTGGGATTTGTGTTCGGTTGAGGGGTTTTTTTCTTTTTTTTTTGGAAGGTGCAGAGGTGGGTTTGATGGATATGGGTGTATGATGGGTGGAGTGTAGTAGTGGGAGAAGGTTCCGAAGGGGTTGGGGCGTGGGTTCTGGATTTTGGGAAAGTGGAAAATTAGGGTTTGGGGATTTAGGGGTTTTGTTGGGGCTTGGCATAGGGGTTTGGGTTTTGGGTTGGCGGTGGCGGTGGCGATGGAGGGTGGGTTTGGGTTTCGGTGGGGAGGTAGTTCGAGTGAGGCAGTGGGGCGGTATTGGTGGGGAATGATTGGAGAGGTGGTTTTCGGTGGGAAGATGGATGAATGGACGATATGCTTGGACAATATGCTACTTTGACTTGATGATCGGAATACAGATCCAAGATCGGATCTGCTCTGATACCAATCTGATGCAGCTAGGGAAGAGGACCAAACCCACAGTAGGGATTGGCCGAATCCAGATGGATTCGACAGCCAAGAACTCATGCATAGAATAAACTAACCAAATCAATAGCAAATCAGAACTCAATTTCAATCCAATAATAAGATGTTGTGTATCCTTAAAGGGGATTTACGTATTTATAATGAAGATCTTACGATCTTTCCTATCTCATAACATTCAAATTAAAGAAACCTACTAATTTCTAAAATACTAAAGTAATTAGAAGACTACTTAAAAAAGGATAGCTTCCCATAACAGTCGGTTAAGCCACATTGGATTTGTGGGCTTTTTCCAATGCGTTGGATCTGATGGACCCGATAGCTCACAGGCTAGGCCCAATGGACTTGGGTCTGGCTCGACTTGCATCAAGTTTGAGCTTTATCCAATGTCTAATCTACTTTTACTCAAACCCACGCACTTTCTCCCTATGAAGGGTGAGTTTAGGATTGAGTACATAAGGCAAAATCTACTGGTAGCTTTAATAAAAGAGAAAGTAAAGAATGTGGTTTGGAGTTGCAGTTGCACTCCACCCAGTACAAGTAAAAGTAATGTTTTACGCTATATAAACTTTTTAAAAGAAGCTATGAAACTAATTGTATTTCAAAGATGCGAACCAGCACATTTACCCTTGTCATTTCTCTTTAGTACATGTGATTCTATGATTATTCTAGATCGGCATCACACATTTGATATATTATAATTTTTCCATAAGCACTTCTCATCAGTGGCTATGTTCTGTGTTCTTTTTCCCCTTTCATTCTTTTCAGCTTGCTCATTTGATTTTTATTCCTTGACCTTTTGGGTTGGTTTCTTTATTTACACGCTGTATTCATAATTCTCACTTCGACCTTTGCAATCACTAGGAAAAATGGATTTACTCTAATTGAAGATTTGCATGCTCCTCCTGGCCACCATTTTCTACTAAAAGCTGTTCCTTTCAGTAAAAATGTAACTTTCGGAGCTGAAGGTGATGTTATTGGAAAGTCTCTAATTTGATGTTGACTGTGGTTAATAAATTTAAATGCATATGGATAAATACCGTCCCTAACACTTCATATAAATATTGTGTATATATTTCATCTTTCTTGACAGATGTGAAGGAGCTTATTTCTACCCTTGCTGACAGTCAAGGGGAGTGCTCGATCATCGGTAGCTACAAAATGGACACCCAAGATTCTCTCTGTCCCTCTAGAGTACGTGCTATGCTGGCATCGCGTGCTTGCCGGTCGTCTGTTATGATTGGTGATCCACTTGGTAGAAAAGAGATGCAAAAGGTAACATCTAACGAATAACATCTTACTCAAAAGGTCAAAGTGGTGATATGGGAAATGCTCTTGCAAAGGTTTTCAGATCATTTGAGATTAAAATTTGAATAGCAAAACTGTTCAAGTTTGCACACTGATATTATCCTATGAACTTCTAAGGATGTTGTAGGAGCTTAAATATGGACAGAGCAGTTACCTGTACCAATGGACAAGACAGATGGTTAAAATTTCTATTAAATATTCTTTAGGAATATGCATTTGTGTCTAGGTGATATCTTATTGTTTAATAGTTTTGGTCAATATATTCAAAATTAAGTTTATTTTGATAGTTCCCTGTTTTTGATGGATGCATGTGAGAGTTCTTGAGGCCATCATCACATGATTCTCATTGATCTGTCAATACTAAATTCCTAACCATTTAGTTGAATCTTTTTATAAGTAATTTTTAGTAAAATAATGTGAAGATCAAGATCAGTTTTCTGCCATTATCCAGAAATTAGACGGATAGGGTAATCTTAAATATGGTTTTGGACCATGTTCATCCATGGTAGGCCCTACTAGATGAGTCTTTCAATTTCTTAGGCAATTGACATTTGCCACATGTATAGAAATAGTCAATGTCTGGGCAAAAGATGAACAAAGACGAGGTTTCATATATTGTAAACCATTCTTTTTCTTTCTTTTTTTCATATTTTTAACCGTCTTTGGTTAAATTAATTATTCTTAGATCTATTTCAAATTTGTAATGATAATCCAAGTGTAGCTAGAAGCTAAAATCTTAGGTTTGCTCACATTCCGATGTCATTTCTTGCTTTTCAGATACTTAAGCATTTGGCAGGCCTCAAATCCCCATGGAATTGTCCGCATGGCAGGCCAACCATGCGCCACTTAATTGACTTGACAACCATTCGCAAAAAGTGCACTCAAGAAATATAACACCACTGCATGAACGACTCCGGCTGCAACTGCCTTGAATTAACTTATGTACACAACACTTGTAAGTCCACCTTGTAAAGTGCTGCACATTTTTTTGCTGTTTGTCTCAAGTGTGCAATGGGAGAATTGGAATTGTCATAGCAATCTGCAACTGCGCTTTGAAGATCTGTCACTATTACCAGGATCGCAACTCATAGTATGTATCTGACCACTGGCCTTTTTTGTGTTTTTTGCACACGGTATCTTCTGTCGTAATTACCTTGTGCTTTATACTGTCCGCTATTAGAGCATTCTCTTATCCATTACATGTTTTTATGCATGAGCCATTGACTATGATGAGTCCATTATGCCAAGTGGTTTGGATCTGAAACCATCGGCCCCATTTGTTCAGACTGACAACCCTTTAGGTGAATGGTTTGTTTCTCGGATCAGAAGATTGTTTTAATAAAAATATTGCTCTCTGTTGTTCAGTTTGCTGCTGGTGGTGGACAGCCCTTACCTACTTTTAAGAACTAGGTTGCCAGAAGCTGTTAGGAGCAGTTTCTGGAGATGAGGCGTCAATAGGTTGTGATTTGTGAATGACCTATTTACCGTGGAATTTAGCATGATATTGAAGTAGTTATTGTCAGTCTGCCCATGTGGTTTCATTTCTCAGGTCAATCTACCCAATGTTTACCGTCATTGCTTTTCCCTAATCACGAGTTCTGGGTACCCTCATGTATGTTGTACAAGATATCAACTGGCTAATGCATTTTTGTAGACTGGTAATTGTTACTTTTCTATCATCACTGCAGAGGACTTGAATGCATATGAATTCATGGTAAAATGATCGCTATCTTTAAGATTATTAGAGGAAGGAATGAAGAATATAAGGTAGCGATGTAAATGGGACGTCCACCTTTGACTTTCCTGGAATTTGAATTACTAGGGTGATCGCTGGGTATTCATTTCCCATCTTTGTTTTGATATTATTCTCATGAAAGGATTGATGTTCATTTTTGCATATCCACCTATAATCTTCATTTTCAACTACTTAGGTCATGAATTCTTATGTATTCAATACAAACAAGCATGCCCTTAAGCAAGGATGACCTGTGTGTGTGTGTGTGTCCACCCACCCCACCCCCACCCCCACCCCCACCCCCAAAATATAGGGGCATTGCCAATGAGAGGTTTAACTGAGATCAATCAACTGCAACAAGAAAATGGTCCTCAGATTCTTTAGCCGTCTTTGCTCTTTCAAATGATTACATTTTTCTTTGGTGTTTGTTAACTGTTAAAGCCGTTTTCAGTTAAAATGAAAAAAGAAAAATAAAAAACTCCCAACTAGTAAACGGAAAATGTACAAGATGCAAAATGACCAAACAAAATTTTTTTTTTTTTAAATGACGTGGGTATCTATGAGGCCTTTTGACCCAGAGCACTAATTTCTCATGGGTGGCGCCTGCCAAACCCATATGAGCACATACCGGACAAATCTAAAGTGGTTTTAAAGGCAAGACGTGGGTGGGGAGCAAATCCAAGATCACTTCACCAACTCGGAAATAAAAGTCAAAATGAATAAACTAAGAGCCATGCTTCCAATAATATAGGATAAGATGCAATCCTCAATCTTCAGGAACTTTTTTTTTTTTAATTCTTGGGCAGTCCTAAATGTACTAATATACTGATAGACGTTAGGAATGCCAAACGAACCAATAATATTGTTATCTATAACTGATTTCAGTACTAGTACAGAATATGATCCAATTGCATAAACCCAATGACTTTTTTAACTACCAAAGGCACTAGTATTGGGAACTGGATCACTGTTGCAGCTTAGTTGATAGGGACTTTATCAAAGAGCAAAAAAATAAAATGAGTAAAATAACCACAAATAAAATGTTAGTATTTTAGTTTTGTTTTTAAAATTTTTAATCTTTCAGAATATTAGTTAGTCTTGGAATCCATCCACAATTTTCTCCAATTCACAGTAAATATAAAAAAAAAAAAAACTCACCCATGTAGTACAAATCAGGGAGGATGCCGTCCTTTTTTTATTATATTCCAGTGGCACACAATTTGAGGATCCAAAAATATGGCAATTGATTTACAATGAGATGTAATTTTATTATTATTATTATTTTTATTGGGTAACTGAGGGTTTCCGACCCTTTGGCCTGGACTAATCTCTTCGGATTCAAAGAAAAGCCAGATAAAACCCCTGTGGCCTCTAGGTGCTAGCACTAATGAACTCAATTTTCAATTCCTGAAGAGTGGAGAACCGAGAATTGATACTAGGACCTCTAGGTCCGGAAGAGAGGAATTATGGTCACTTAGCCAACCCTTCGGGGTTACAATGAGATGTAAACGAGACGTAAATATAGTTCACAAAATATGATCATTTAACCCCTTCATAAATGGCCCTCAGAGCTTAATAGTTCAACAATTTCAACCCCAAGAATGTCTATAAGGAATATATTATATTGATCATTATTCTTACAATAATAATGATTTCAAACATTGCTAATATGTGATAATTATTGGCAAAAAAGTTGATTCTTACCTATAAATATATGGGTTGAGTTGAATTTGCCTAGCATCGAAAGTGGATGATTTGTAAACCCACTCTCAAACAACAAATTGCAGCCGAAAGAGTTTATTTAGATATAATCCAATGTGTTTATTTAGATCTAATCCAGACCTCTGTAGGAGAGCTTTTCCTGTCAGCCTTCCCCAATGTCATCTGGATCCACAAACAATATCCATGCTTCCCCAATGTTTCCTGCCCTTAGACTAAATACACACCCACTTCCCCATGATACACACAAGCTTCCGCAACCACTTGGGCTTAACTAAACACATCCACAATTCCCGAGGTCATTTTAGCCTCATACAAAGAAATAATGGAACTTCTATTAAATCCTCAACTCACTACCAAACTTGCTTGCTTCACTAAATAGTTACAAAATAATCCAAAGGCCCCCATTTATACTTCTACTCTCTAGAATGAATGGCTTAAATTAAACCACATGTCACTCAACCCAATGGATGATGAACCTTCCAAAACCTACTCCAAACTAACAGTAGTCTTCCCTGATCTTACACTTATCCACACTCTTTTAGAATAATCCAACAATCTCTACACATAATTTCATAATTTACCAAAAAGTCTTAGATAATTATACACAATTGAAGACTATTCTAGAAACTAGAGTCTTCCTGGCCTTTCAAGATCTACATTGAACCATTAAGATCCATCCGTCGATTCAATCACGTGCACCCCACCACTCAGATGAGCATGATGCTAATGCGACTCTGGAAAGCCTCAGACTCCACACTGCATTTCTCAAACTGTGAATACATGCGAATGCGCACGGGTGATGACCAAGTGGCAGTTTTTTTTCAGTAGCCCGAGGAACAAATCATTCCCATACAAAACAAGAAATTTAGATAAGAGTACCTTGGGCATTTTTACCATCTGCAATGGCCAGATATGGAGAATCTTAGGGTACCCACTACCCAACCCAAAGAAAAAAAAAAAAGAAGAAAAGGCCTCAGGAGAAAAGCACCCATAGATACATTCATATAATGTTAGTTCTACAAGTAATGATGTACGAAGGAATATGCAAACCAGGCTCTGGATTGATTTCAAGAACTATCACTTGGATGACATTGGAGAGCACATCAGGTCATTGAACTGCCAACCGTAGAAATCTCACTTTTCAATTCCAAGTTCTTTGGTAATGTCTCTGGTCAGGCTGAACTGTAGAGTATTGTGCCATGGGAACAAAGTACGAGTCACAGGAAGTTTCCTTCGAAGATCCTGATGCATGACAAGTAAAATTAGGTTCTACATATATACTATCTGAAAAGAAACAAAACTTTGATGTCGGTGGACCGAAATTTCACTAACAGGGACTGGGATGTTGTTTGGATGGTCCTATGTAGGTGCCATTTGACCTACACTTCCAGCCCTGGCCCAGACCATGGATTAAAAGACTCAACGCCGAGACCGGATAGAAGTTCAGATATCCAAATTGTTATATGGCGAGCCCCATGAGTGAACCAGGCAAAAATCTCCTATTGATATAATCATAAACTTCAATTGTTGGGTCAAATAGAGAAGTGACCCTATGCTACCGACAGTATGGTATCGATTGCAGCCATCTACCAATGATACTCAGAAACAAGAAGGATATGCCATGGATATGACGGACAAGGATTTTTTCTGTAATATAGTATCTGGTCCGATATGACACCTTGCCTATCTTATAATATCATAACTATCTACCTGTTTTAATCTGTGTGGAGTCCACTTTTGTGTGATCAACTCTTCTCGTATTGTGCTCTCTTTATTACCCATATATCAGTACTGTATCCAGTCTTCTAAGCATGTGTCCAAATTATCTCAAATGGCATTCCTTTAGTCAATCAACAGGAAGGTAAGCTAATTCAATACCAAACCACCTCAGATGGCATTCCTTTGTTTCTCTAATCCCAGAGCTACCCACAGATTCTCTTATATGCCCATTCCTGATTCTATCCTGTCTTTTTGGTGCATGTATCCATCTTCCATCTTCATCTCAACAAAATTTACCTCTCATAATGCTATAAAAAGTAGTCTCACAATTATTTCTTTGTTGCTCAGCATTCATAGTATGTCTAACACATAGGCAATAGGAAACTTAAATTTGCGGGTTATGTGGTGGGTTTGATGTATAGGGGACAACATAGATTTGGGTGGGTGGAATCTTGCCCCAATCTAATGTCCATAACTTTGTCGTTTGAGCTGAAAATCATTCACTATGGCTCAGATTTTGAGCTCCATTACAAGCCAAGGGCAATTGGACGGAGATTCTTTTCCTTTCAATCCCCCTATTCATGCGAGACCTACACATGCTGACCATCCATGTGCATTGTTAGGCCCCCCAGGTAGGCCCAACAATGTCATCACACCATCATAGTAAAATTAAAACATTTTTGGAGGCAAAAGGAAATCTAGATGGTACCTTGAAAGTGGTGTCAGGTAAATTTGAGTAGGATCCCTGTGGAGGAATTTATGAATTAGAAAACCACTTAGAGCATTATAACACACATGAACACACGAGAGAGAGAGAGAGAGAGAGAGAGAGAGAGAGAGAGATGCAACCTCAAGAGATGCCATATACTCGTTTTCATGGTGACGAATCATGTTTATTATAGACAATGCACATTCTTCAGGGGACTGAAAAGGCAATAAAATAAGACATACATATCCACACATTAGAGAATAAGTTACAGCTCCAAAGATGATGCATTTCAAATTCAATAATGGGCATTTCTTAGCTATGGAAGCAACAAATAGATCAGAATCAAACACTTAAATATAAAGCAAAGATAGGTTCACTGGCCTCGGCTAAGCACGCATATGGCGCCTGCCCAGTTCCTACCTGCATCTAACACTTAAATTTAAAGAAGATAAAGATGATTTTCCACTATGGAAAATACAATATCATTCCTGCTAACCTGGAAGATAGTTGAGTCTTTGCATTCATGACTGGCATCTAACTGCACATTTCCTTCCTCAAAATAGTGGGCATCTACCTGATATAAAACAAAATCAGCCTATAGATGACTTGTCTCACCTTTAGGCGCACCATAATATTGCAACTAGCATTTCACAAAAAAACTGTGTGGTAGGTGTGGATGGAGATGGGGCTTGGGGGTATTGCTGATGTATTAAAAGATGAGTGATTGCATAAGCTTTGCTGCATGGTGTAGTCAAGGTCAAACCAAATCTACACATCTAAGGTCCACCTTCCAAAGATCCAAACCATTCAAGTTGTGGCCTTTTAAGTGTACACAGCTTGAGCTCTTCTCCAAAGAAAATGATAATGACAGTTGGATTTAAGAAAAATGTGATTGAAGCAGCATTTAATAATGATTTATTAATAAGTTCATCTTTTTTAACACAATGGGGCTTACCTTTTGGTCATCCAGATTGTCAATTAGATATGCAATTTCCACCCCTATATTCGACTTACATTTTAGTTCAATCACAGTTCTATTCATCGTTGGATTCAACAAACACAACCAAATTTTGAAATTTTCGTGTTTTTCTTATAAAAGTAAAAAAAAAAAAAATAAAAATTATTTCACCCGAAAAAAATACAGCAAAAAGGACTAAGCAGAGAAACCACTTAATCCAAATCGGAAATAAACTAAAACAAAACAAGGGATACAAATAAAACACTAGACATCAAAAGCAAGAGAAGTGCAAACAAACTCCCTCCTTAGCAAGAACATCCACCATAACATTAGCCTCCCTATGAACATGGTGAAATAAGGCTCCAAGCAAATGAGAAATATCCTGCACTTCCTCCACCGATCGGCCAATCTCCAAGGATCCACTAAATAGCTGAAAAAGAATCACCTTCAATAATTGCATTATAACCACCTAATCTAAGCAGCTCACGACATCCAGTTAGAAGAGAAAGGCTTCAGCTTCATTAGCCCCCAAAGAAAAAAACAAGCCCAAAGAAGTTTCTAACCACCGTACCATCACAATCTCGAATTACTACACCAATACCACCACGACAAAGGGCAAGAATAAAAATAACATCGAAATTCAGCTTAAGAACTCTAGAAAGGGGTTAATCCACGAAACTCTTTGCGTAATTTTGTCATGCCAACATCCCTTAAAGAAAGAAGCCCAAGATCTATTAAGGGCATCCAAAGCAACACAGGCAAACTCCTTTCGCTTACTAATCCACTCAGACACTGTCCAAACAATGCATTGAGCAATCTCAATCACTAACTTACTTCGATTCCTGAAAACTCTGTTATTATTTTCCCTCCGAAGCTTCCAACAAGTAGCACAAAGAACTAATTTCCATAAAATCTTGCCGAGTACAAACTTGCAACCTACATGCCATTGAAGAAAAAGATACTCTAGAGTCTTTGGCATGACCCAATCTACATCAAATAGATTAGTAATAACAATCTAAACTCTATAGGAAAAAAGACAATGAATCAACAAATGATGCACCGTTTCCTTGTGTTTAGAAAAACTAGATCTCTCTCAAACAGGTTGGATCTGCACAGCACATTTATGGATTTGATGAACCTTACTTTGACCTACTTGGTGTGGTCATCCTTATATAATCATTCATCATATTGAAATAATACATCACAATACTTACAGTAAATAATATAATGTTAACATTTTCAAAATAATTAAAAATATCACAAAAGCAATTCAATGTTATCAACATAAAACAGAAATAAAATCTAAAAATAATTTTTTTTTGAGAGAACTATATTCATATTATTTATTATTTAAAAATTAGCTTAGCTTCTCTGGCATCTTTCCTAGTTGAGACCCTCAAATTTCAAAATAACACAAAATTTTACCAAGAAAAAGATTCGTGACTACCAATCATAAGTCATGAACCAGCGAAAAATATGAAAAATAAAGAAAAATGTCCATTTCTGCAAATATCATCCCGTTTATCCAAGAAAAAAGTTCATATTATGGCAACTATGGACAAGGTTAACAATTGGATCAACGACACTAGGTTAATGGCTGGATCCAAATCAGTCTAAGTTTGCATGCTCTAGATCGGGTTTAGATCCAAATATGATCTATCTGATTAGGCTAATTTTGGGGGCATCCTCACTCCCCCTCCTCTCTAATGCTGGAATGATAGAGGCCCAGGTGAACCACACAGCATCTCTTGTTTTGCTTATATAAGAAAGAATAGTGATTTGTGAGTGCATATAAGGCTTTTGTCTCCTACAATAAGTCTACACATTGGTATATGGGCCCCACTTGTCGGGACCCGCCTAAATAAATGCCAATTGGTGGTGTATAAGGATTAAAAGGTCTTATCATGGATTAGAATCAGGATAAATATCAGCCCCATCATATTCTACCGACTCATCATCATCATCATCATCAAAGCCTTGTTCCAACAATGTTGGGGTCGGCTACACGAATTCTGTTTCTCCATTCTGATCTATCTTGAGCCAAGTTCTCAGATAAGTTACACTTCCTCATATCTATTTTGACCACCTCCATCCACGAAATTGTACCAACTCCCAACCCTTAAGTTAAGAGCCTCAAAGTTGACAGCGTTTTAACTATACATTAATTTTTTAAAGTCAAATCCGCACAAATATAATACTTATTTTATATATATATATATAGGGAGATGCTCCTATGAGAGTAGCTCTCACCTTACTATGAGAGATAAGGTGGAGGCCCTCACATCCATATACAATGCCAACAACTTCAATATGAGGGCCCTCACCCTAGCTCTCATAGTAAGGTGAGAGATCCTCTCACAGGAGCACCTCCCATATATATATGTATGTATGTATGTATATATATATATATATATATATAACTTTAGAAAAATCCATTGGCACCTCTCATGGCAAACTGTTGAATCAATCACTTCCTTGTATAAATGTCAGACTTGAATATCAATGTGATATTATTGATGAGAAAAAGATATCCTTAACTCCAAATGTTTATACATATCCCATCCTTAAGATTCCAACTGTGAATCACTCTGCTCAGTAAAATTCTGGCACATGCCAATTCATGGAAGCAAATGCTTAATCTCACAGTTTGCCTTAACACAGTGGGCTCCAATGTATTATTTTTGTTGGAGTCTGGATCCCCTGAGTGATCTCCCACGTTCTTCTCATGAGTGGAAGGAGTAAAACCCACCGTGGGCCAACCTAAAGAAAATCCAAGAAACTCAAAATGGATGGCCACCGTGCTTATGGGATGCCCTCAAATTTTACTCCAAAACGAGTTGGTTACATAGTAAGAGTGAGCATATCATTGATAACATAATTAACAAAATATTATGCATTATTATCATGGATGAAAATATACGTAGCGGCCGATATATCGGCCGTAGCGGTGGCTATTTATCGCCCGTCGTACCTGTAGCGGCCGCTACAGGGTGAGAAAATTTCTTGCTTTCCAATTTTTTTTAAAATGTATGATGAGATCATTTCTTTTATTCTTCGCTCCAAATAACATTTCTACACAACGTTTCTACCCTTTTATGTTTAAAAGAACACCAAAAAGCACATGATCTTGCCGAATTACAATCGATACAAAGAATTCTTCTCAAGGATTCTTCTCTAAGTACATCATATTAGACACCCCCTTTGGTAGATGTATTTTTTTCTCTAGGTACTCTTAAGTCTTGACTTCATGACATAATTTTTTCTTTTATGAGCCTTTCATTAGTTTCTAAGTTAGCATAACTAAGCAACATAAACACATGTGAAAAAAAAATGATCATTACTATCATTTTCTATTTATATTATATAGGGATATAGGACCTCATACAATAAGAGGACCGCTATGCCCCCTTATCTTAGTTACTTTTGCAAAAAAAAAAAAAATATATATATATATATATATTTTCTCTCATTTTCCAATATTCTAGATTTTTTACAATTTTTTCTTTTTTTTTTTTTTGACGATTTTTCCAAATCACACCGCCCGCTACGTAGCGTAGCGGCCCGCCGCTACTTCTATTTTCATCCTTGATTATTATTCATACATTAATCACGTTATCAATGATATGCTTAATCTTACAGTGGGGCCAACTCCTTTTGGAATAAAATTTGAGATAATCCCATAAACATGGTGGCTGTTCACTTTGAGCAGTTCATAATTTCATTAGGTGGGCCCCATTGTGGGTTCCACTCCTTCCACTCAAGGGAAGCATGTGGGAGATCACTCAGGGGATCTGGACTCTTTTTGTTGGGTTGAATCCTAAGTTGCATGAGGACAGGTGCTTGTGTTCCTATACTGGTGTGATTTAGCAAATTCCAATTTGTAAGATTTGTAGATTTATATAATTTTCAAAATATTTTTACAAAATAAGATTTTCTAAATTTGAAATGTATTTTAAACAAAAATAATATTCAAGCATAATGCCAATAAATAATAACATAGAAATTTTTTCTTTAAAAAAGTAATAAACATTTCAATAATTTAGTTAAATTCTGAAGAAGAAAAAATATAATTATATTTAATATAGTTCAAAACTATGTTTAAATTAGTACTCAAAGACTCCGTGAAAAATCCAACACTGTATCATGTCCAAGATGAGTTCGACACCAGAATATTGCTCATTTTGAAATAACCATGCAACATGGGTTATATCACAACTTGTTATACATCCCATGTATAAACAACCCTTTGCTGTGATTACAAATTTATCATCTCAATAAAGTCAACCACATGCATTTATCTGATAGCATATGTTGAAACAACAATGTGATCAACTCAAAAAGATACCTGCAATTTGCCCCTTAATTCTACTACTTGCAAATCATCCTTAAATTCAGCATTCCAAATTGAGCGCCAACTTCCGTTGCTGGACAAAGGAAGAAAAAGAGTCTTAGAGCTTTATCGCAAAAGGATGCTGAAAACTGTATCAAAATTGCAAACAGCATGGATGCAAGATGAGGAACAAACTTAAAACGTATTAACTAATAAGTCCTATAGCACCACCGCATGAGAGAGAGAGAGAGAGAGAGAGCACAGGATTGCTAGGATCCTGGATTTTAACGTGGAGGTTTTGTAAAGGAAATAGAAGATACAGGATTGCCCAATTTATAAAATCATCATTTAACTTTATTTCTGTTTCTCTGTGATCATAAATTCACAAGTTCCCTTTTAGTTTCTAGTTTTTAGTGCTTCCTCTGTGTCCCTTCTATACAAGATTAGGAACATAAAATAGATGTCTCCAAACTAAATGAACTGCCAAAATCCTTTAGCAACTATCATCTGAGCTTTTGCGAACTAATTCCTTTAATGCATTCAAGCTATTGCATATTTAACGGCAGACTGTTCAGACAAACTCATTTGCAGTTCAAGACCCCTTTCACGAATAAGGCAACTTTGCCAAGAACAGTAGAAAAAGTAGGCGTTGCGATCAGATGCTTGTCTCCAAAGATAATTTAGTTTTCACCAATGGGGTGAGGCTAGGATGAAACTGATATATTTCAATTTTCATATTTTCTCATTTATCCTAATAATGCATTTTTTCATGGTCATTCAATCAACAATCTTTCATGCATGATCTCCGAAGTTTCAAAAGTACAGGTTGGCCTCTCAATTTTCATGTAACTTGAGCTTAATTAATGAGATGAGATTTCATCAATAAGGAATAATGTAAATATATATATTTTTTTGGACCAGTAACGTGACATGAAACTGCAACCTAGTCAAGCAAGAATGGGCACTTTCCGACTGTGCTATGGGTTCTTGCCAAATATAGTAAACATATGAGTAGCATTCTTCTGCTCAAGAGAAAAGATAAACTAATGCATCCACCAAAGGTAATGTAGTAAAATTAATCACCAATAATGAGGGGAAAAAATGGGCAATTGCTACAATATCATTTCACGCACCAGAAATTTTGAGGGCTGTGTCTAGCAGCAGAGATCACAACCACAAACTCAAAGTCAGCTCCGAGCCCTTCTGTATCTTTTCCATTAATGCAGTAAACAGAACATATTCCCTTAGGATAAGTTTCAGCAACGTACTTGACAAGTTCAGCATCCAGAGCCCCTCTAACATAAATCAAGGAAAAGTTTCTAAAATAATAATAATATAACAGCAACAAATGAAAGAAACTCCTGTAATCAGTCATGATCCACAAATTATATAATATGAAATAAGTTTGAACAAGTATGATTTCTCTTAATTCGTTGGTGCTTTGTCTCGAACCCATGACCTAATTATCCAAACAATTAGTTTAAACAAGCAAGTATGATGTCAAAGGATCATAATCATCAAGAAAGACATATCGAACAAGTATGATGTCAAAGGACCATAATCATCAAGAAAGACATATCCCATCTATTTGGGGGTCAGCCACAGGACTCTAATGATTGATATAGTTAAGGTCATGTGAACCTACCGAAACTCCTCAATATAAGATGATGGAAGCTCTTCATCAGTAGCAGGTCTTACATTTGTACAAACCTGAAGCAATTGATAACATCACAACTATGTTGGAAATTATGGATAAATCACTTAATAATTAAAACACAACATCAGTGAAAAAAAAAAGAAGAAACATACTACTCAAGGATGTGACTAGGCTCAAGAGTTGGAACTAAATAGTTGACTGAGAAACAAAAGAGAGCATACTCATCTTCAAAGTTATCAGAATCCTATGATTCGTATCCCGAATCTTAAGGAAAACGATTCGTATCTATGTAATGAATTCCAGTTACAAATGAATCTTAAGATTCAGGTGTGAATCCTACGATTCGATACTCGTTTCATTAAATCTTAAGATTCAGGTGTGGATCCTACGATTCGATACTCGTTTCATTAAATCTTACGATTCAAGCGATTCGATTAAGCAAGAGTGGCTATAGCCAATAAGCTAATATTAATAATCTTTTACCTTTTTTCTTTCTTTATTCTCTTTTTCTTTATCGCCTGTATTTTTAAAAGGTTATTTAGTAGTTAACGAAACCTCGAAAGAATTTTTTACAGCTTTGATAAGGTTTTAAAGATTAATAAAGAATATGCATTTAACTAAAGCATTCAAGTGTACGTAAGGTGCTTGTTTATATCTTCTTTTTTTGATCTATTTTGGTTTTTTTTCTTCATGATTACTTTCTTAACTTTAAGAGATATCCTACGTGTACGATTGATGGTTTGGATTTTATTTTATTTTTATATTTTGATTTAAAGATAAATATATATATGGGGAACATTCATATGCATCTATCCCTCACCATAGGGTGAGAGACACTTCCATAAATGGAGATTTTCAAGTACAAAAGTGAATATTCAAGTACATAGGGTGAGGTACACTTCATTGTCTTCATGTGCAAAAAGGGTGAGGTACACTTCATTGTCTTCATGTGTAAAAAGGGAAAGTGCCCCTCACCATCACCCTATGGTGAGGGATAGATGCACATGAATATTCCCCTATATATATTGATACTTTAAAATTATTTAACTATTTACACATCATTTATTTCATATATATATAATAATATATGTCATGATGTTCTTGATATGATTGTATGAAAGACTTACTTGTTATTATATTTATACTACTATAAATGTAAAACTAGATGGTAATGAATAATTACCTTTTCTTTTTCTTTTTCTTTTAATTTTTAATTTTTTTTTATTAGAAAAATAAAAAAATCCTACGAATCACGATACGATTCGCAATTCGATTCGATTCGATTCATTAGTATGAACGATTTGCGATACGATTCCGATTTTGAAAACTATGCCCATCTTTATAACTTCCAAAAGAAAATACTAGTGCTTGAAGAAAAGTATGAAGTAATACCAAAGCATAAGCATAATAAAACAACAGAATAGGCTTTTACTAAAAATGATGAAGCCTGGGACTCCAGAGCCATGGTCTCACTTTTTTGGTCCGCAGGTCAGAGCCAATGCAAATGGCATGGAGAGTGTTACAATTCTTCTAAATTGCCAATCTTTTACAAATGAAAGTTTTTTTTATTAAATTTCACAAATGAAAATTGCATATAATAAAGGTGATGTTCAACCAGAAACAAAACAGTGTTTCCCATGAACCACCACATCTACTCTAGAATAAATACCATTCAGAAAGCCATGGTTAGATGCAAATCACCAAATACCTAACCAGCACATCCAAACTCTTATGTTGGGGCAAAAATGTTGGTTGTGGAGTTCATCAGGGCATCATCAACTGGAATCAAATAACAACAATCATATGGAACAGATGGCAAGTGGAACATTGAAAAGATACATATCCTAAACACAATTTAGTCAATGTAGCGAAAGGAGAATGTATGAAGTGTAAAGAACGGGTGTGTGTGTGTGAGTGAGTGAGTGAGTGAGAGAGAGAGGACAAATTGTAGGTCCTAACATATTGTGATTAAAAAGAACTAATCGCACAACCAAAGAAGATAACGTCGGAGGTGACTGAATTTTCCTCGTTGACTGTAGCTTAAGAGCAAATTTTTTTTTTTTTTTTACAAGATACAACAGACAAGATGAAGTAAGAGGAGAAGCAACCACAACCATAACAGATACAGCAGTTCGATAAGAAAGGTGAAGCTTTTGTAGCTACTCATGGTTAGGTTTGTTTTATCATTGGAGATAGACGTAAAGCACTGTCATTTTCTAATCAAACAACGGTGTCATATTTCACAATGGGAAATGGAACCTTATGCTTCTAAGAAGGATGCTAGGAAATTGTGTGACCTTTGATTAAGAATTTTCGCCCATTTCGCAAAGGGAGATTCCACCAGTTAAACCACCATCACCTTGTCCCATCAATCTAGTATGAAGAAGCTGAGCTGCCATAAAACACAGTTGTGTGTGCATGTGTATTTGTATGCATATATAGAAAATCAGTGCATTCGGGAGAATTTAGGGCATTGATGGGTGTAAATTGAGAGACTTATTTGAGATGAGTTGGACATGTCTAAAACAAGTAGCAACAACATCGGCAATGAAAAGCTTTTCCACGCAAGTTGATGGCCCCTCAAGGAAGAGAGGTAGGCCGAAAAGCACGTGGATTGAAGTAGCAATGATAGATCTGAAGAAGCGCAACCTATCTGTGGATTCGGCATAGGATAGACTGGTATGGAGAAACGGAACATATAGCTGGTTGCCAACAAAGTTGGGACAAAACTTTGATGATGAAGAGGAAGCAAAGGTTCTCAATTCAATGAAGAACTTTCCTGAAATGTTCTTCCAAAATATCTTTCTCCAGCACATTTTCTTTGTCATAAAACTAAAAGAAAAACAGTAAGATAGCTGAGAATTAAAGAATTACTTGTTTGACATGGTTTACTGTAGCAACTTGGCAAGTCCTTGGATCAAGATACTCTGTCTCGTCAATTTCACCAAATGTCGTAATCAGTACCTGAAAGCACATGGTAAAATAAATAAAAGATTGCATGTGTATATGAAGATGATCTAAGCAAAATGCCAAATATGATATCACTTAAAAAAGTTATGCTCGAAAAAAAAGTAAATTAAAAAAAATTGTAAGACCGTAGAAATGTTATTTATAACTTTAAAGAAATTAAAAAAACAACAAACGTCTTTGCATGTTAGTCTTCGAGAAGCTTCTCATGTTCATATTCATCAGACAAATGTAAAAGAATATTCCTCCTGACCCATCCTAATGGGAAAGCAGTCAATGCCGAACATCCTTCATCCATGTCAAGCAGAAGGGCCTAGTAGGAAGCAAATCTTTTCTAGCCAAACACAGATTGAAGCTTCAACCAATGGATATAGGCAGCGAGATCTGGATTCTGATTTGACATTCTTGTCTAACCTTTTCTCTACATATTTTGCTCTTGGAGCTGTGGAGGCACACTTGTTTTTATGAGGGCTGAACTCCCTTGACCATATGTCAGTACATTTCCCTTATGCTAGATAGTTTTTTTTTTTTTCCT
The DNA here is from genome assembly GCA_003546025.1 of Camphora micrantha. Lineage (NCBI taxonomy): Eukaryota > Viridiplantae > Streptophyta > Magnoliopsida > Laurales > Lauraceae > Camphora > Camphora micrantha. The sequence continues at coordinate 27,261,682 of QPKB01000011.1, forward strand.
TTAATGGAAGTTACCATTCAAACTGTATGTGTACACACGCGCACGCACGCACACACACACAAACATATATATGTGTGTGTGTGTATGAGAGAGAGAAAAATAAAAAAATACACAGGGCTATACTTTCTTAGCTTGCATATTAAAGGCCTGGTCAGTGGTCACACTTCAACACACAACATTGCATCCTTTGAACCATCAGAGAAAGTGAAGCATGCAAAACCTGCTTGTGACCTTAGAAGGATTAAAAGATGCAGAATATTGTTCATGGTTTTCCTTCTTGATTTTTTCTTATATATATCATCCATAAGAACAATTTCAAGTAGCTCAAGAACCGCAGTACCCGTCTTTTTCCAATTGATTCATAGAGCTGAGCTAATCGAGTCGACTTCATCAGTTTCAAACAGACCTGTACAGGCAAATGTAGGTGCAAAACACTCAAAGCAGTGTTCTGAGGCATATCCGCAACATTTGGGTCGTTCACAGTCTAAAACACAGCCAGCCATGCATCTTCTGAATACAGTTGGATAGTTTAAGCCAATCATTGTTTTACCTCTCCAAAGGGTGGGGAGAGAGAGAGATTTCTTTAGCGTCCATTTGAGTAGATGACCAATAAGACTTCATGCTCATTCTACAGGCGATTCCCCCATCAAAGGAGCAAGGCTTAAATGATGATGATGATGATGACAATGATGAAAATGAAGAAAAATATCAATACTGACTGTTCATATCACTAGAAAAGCATGAATCTACCATCTTGTCTCATCTACTACACAAAACAACATTTAAATTCTCCACCAAAATCTAAACATCAGCAATCTCCATCTGCAACCTAAAATTCAAACCGCGACATTCCTCAAAAACCAATGTACTCCGATCTACTTAATTTCCCAAAACCAGACTCTTTCAACTTCAACACCAATCTACTCAACACCTAAAGAAGACGAAATGGAAGATTCAGAAGTCGAAAAATCGAATTCAAAATCAAGTGAATCGCGGGAACAGAACACTTACATCACCAGTTCTGTTTGGGAGCTCGAGAGCGATCATATGAGCTTTATTGTAGAGAGGATATGCTTCTGAGACGGCGGCATTGTAGGTATCTTCGTCCGCTAAGATGGATTGAATGTCTGCAGATTCGATTGTTGCAGGAAAACTAAGACTCCCTTCTACTTTACATATATGGAAGAAGAAGAAGAAGAAGAAAAAAAAACCCTAGAGAGAGAGAGAAATACCAACCTTTGGCGATGTAATGGATTTCTCCAGGAGGGGCGTTGGCGAGGAACCATTTGGCGATGTCCTTCTTCTGCTTGGGCGTGGGCTCTGGTTGTTGAAGATCGTCTTCGTCTGACATTTGGGATTTCCAAATTGCAGAGAGAGAGAGAGAGAGAGAGAGTCGTCTTTCGAAGATGGGATTTCGTTGGCGCTCTCTTTTTTGTGCGCGCAGGCGCAGGAAGCGGAAGGAAGTCGGAAATTTGGGTGCGTATTTCGCACCGGACGCATTGTAGTTTTGTAACTGAACATAGCTGGCATATGTCGGTGGGACCCACCCAGTTGCCCGACCAAATTAAAGAAACCAAAGATGTTATTATTCTCCATGCCCTATTTTATTAAGCTTTAGATTGGATAGATGGGACAGTGCATGTTGCGTTTTATTTCCAGTTTAAGGGATAATCAACGACATTTCCTTCCATCTGGTCTATTAAGTGGTCCATGGATATCACAACGGACACTCATCTCACTGTTAGGTGGTGGTGGCAGCAACTCTCACTTGCCTACCCATGGTTTGAACCCTAGGCAACCCACTTGGCTAGGTGAAAAAAGAAAAGAAAAGAAAGAAAAAAGAAAATGTTTTGCTATATTTGTACTTCTCGCTTTTTAATCATCCATGTATAAAGGTAATTGAAGTAGGCCCCACTAGGTTATTTGGGTTGGACTTGATCACTTATCCTCAATGACTTATTAAAGGAAAATTTTGAAAAACATGGCATAAGGGTTTTGTCATTTCTTTCAAAAAAAATAATAGAGACGACTTTATTAAAAGAATTTTGTAGAAACTTTTATATATTTTTGAAATATTCAAATCTTTATATACCTTTTTTTAAAATGAGCCAAAAAGTTTGGGAGCTGCCATTCACACATCCCTCATTGCTCCTTGCGCATCTATCCATGAGGACCCCTCTAAGAAATCCACAAACTACCCATATCCCTCTCCTTTCCTCTCTCCCCCTCTCCATGTTCGCTGCCCGCTCCTCCGCCTGACTGTCATCTCCTCTCCCTCTCTCTCCCTCTCCTTCTCCTTGTCTCTCTCCCTCTCTCTGCTCGCCGCCCACCTCCACCTGCGCCCTCTCCTTCTCCCTCTTTTGCGGTTCAAAACATCCAAGTAATCAAAGAATCAGATACTCATTAGCATCACTACATCGAATTCCTCCACTAAGATGTACAATTCCAAGGTATACCATATACCCTCAGTTACATTGGACAGAGGTATCGAGTTCAAAACTAAGGGCATGTTTGGTCATATGAATTTTGAGGATTCATGATTCTAAACTCTTCAAATGTTGTCCTCAAGATCGAAGTTTGCAAAATGCTAATTACAACCCGGTATTCAAAAAGATGGAATTGAACTCCATAGGTTACAAGTGACTTTTCAAGAGGTTGGACTTTGGAATCCTCATACAGTTTTTTAATAGGCCCTAAGTAAGTTTTACCCCTAGCAGAGAAACACATCAAAATATGAAATATTAGAATTGACAATGTCAAAGAGGGTTAATCTTAATATTCACACCAAGATCATTCTAATGACATAGCTAATCTTAATATTCACACTTTGATCAATCCAGTGGGGTATATAAATTTATTTATTTATTTTTGCTCAGTGGCCAAGTTAGAGAGAAGAGAAAGCGACCATGGGAGCCTTTATCAATAGATTATCCCTAAGTTCCTCATAACTAAAGTAAATTTAGGTCAATATCAAATAATGAAGATGCGTTTGAAGGAAAAGTAGATTCACGTGGATCAACACAAGCCATTCACAAGCTTGTACTCCTTTTGTATATTCTCCCTTGTCGTAATGTGCCTTGTAACGATATGTCTGGACCATTTGCAAACATGGGAGTCCACGGTCTTCTTCTGGAAACACTTGGCCTTTCCTAATCCACCCTACATGCCACCCCTATCGAAAGTGTTTCTTTGTAGGGTCGGGGAAAAAGTAGGGATAAAAATGACGTAAGTTTTTCCTCAAAGAAAACTGTCCATACCAAATCATTAGGAAATGAATTCTATGGAAAATCAAAATATTTATCTGTTCCTTTTTTTTATACAATATTCATTATACAAACGTTCCCTAAAGGTTCTTAATTGAAACATATAAGTATATTCTAGCGGAATTTTCTTTTGCCTCATTGTGTACTTTACATTTGGTTTTACATATCTACTGGTTATTCCTTTTTTTTTTTTTTTTTTTTATAATACAGGATTCTCAGCCCTTTGGGTCAGAATAATTCATACGGGCCCATGAGAGAAAACCGGGTAAAATTTCCTTGTGGCCCCAGTGTGGTAGTGCAGTTTCGAACGCACAACCTCCCGGTGCAAACCGTGGTTCCAAGCCAACTGAGCTACTCTCTCGGAATTTTTACTAGTTATTCTTTGGTTTTGCTAGAAAATAGAGTCAAACTCACATGCTCCTTCCTCCACATGTGGGCATCGACTTCTCTAAGGGCTTGTTTGATAACAGGCGAGGAATCCATATATCCGATGATTTTTCATTACCACTGGAACAAAGATTTCTTATTGAGATTTGTGTAATTGTTGATTTCACATTGATATTGGTGTGTATCAATGTAAATAACTAAGAAAAATAGGATTAAGTGTGCAAATCCACTTAAGAGAGGATTTTCAAATCTTATCGGGGGTAGTCGGATATGGAAATCCCAACAAATAAGGATTTTCATTCATCCAAATCCTCAAGAATTTACAATTGCCAAACATGGATCTACCACAACTTTATAAAAATCGAAAATATTTTTCCTAAAGATTTGGTTGCCAAACTTGACCTAAAGCTGAGCTATTTTATGGGATTCTTAATCACTTTTTGTGTACTTATGCCCACACAAATTTGAGGCACATTTGTGCGGCCCTATATATTATGTAGAAGCAAAGTAGAAAGTCTTTAATCTTTTCACTTCTATATCAACTCCCCACGTTTGGTGGGGCATCAATGCATTCGGGAGAACCTCAGGAACTTTTGACTTTACTAAGCAAGCCAATGAAAAATTCATGCTACTCCCTCACTTTCCACTTCCACTTCTGCGACATAGCTTATCTTAGGTTTTAGTAGCAACTTCATGAAATTGAATCCACGTTCATTGGATATAACTTGAATGATGATGATTATATATATATCCTTATGTCATATGATCTTAAAATGTTGAGGGAATGAAGTGCTTTAGAGACCGGAACCATCAAATAGTGTACACAACAAATGCTTCGATGCTCGAGTGTTACACCCCGACCCGAATTAATCGTAATTAAGGCTAATTAATTGAGATTAATGCTAAATAAGCATGAATAATTGGGTTAATCATGATCAATGACCCAAGAGAGGCAATCAGTCTCAATTGACACATTAAGCCTAATGAAATGGATTTGAAGAGAATTGAGTTGATTAAAATGGGTTTAGACTCAAACAAGGTGAATTAAGGACTTTTTCGTAAATACGGATTTATACGTATTTCGTTAAACACGGAAATTCTTGATACCAACGTGCGTATCTCGAAGAGTACGTCGACTTTCATAACAAACGCGATTCCATTTGATATCAAATGGGCCAAGTGAGGAGTCATTTGACTCAAAATGAAAATAGATGAAATGAGAAGGGGTTTTGGTGTAAAACCTCTTATATTAGAATCAAATGAATGGGAAGAGAGCTCATTTTTCATTTCCATGTCAAGAGAAAAGCCCTAGAGCTCTCCATCTTCTCCCTTCCTCTTCCATTCCTCTTGTTGAGAGTGGGCTAGGAGTGATTGTAGTGGACTTGGAGGAGTTTGCCTTCATCTTCATCTTCTTCCTCAAGTGTTTCCACCATTGTTGAAGTATAGAGCTTGAGAGGAAGCTTGAGAACCTTTCCCCTTTGAACTATAAGTAAGTAATGGCATCCTCTTGTGATTTCCAAGTCATATTAGTGATTAAGTAGTGGTTTTAGCACCAATGACTCATGGGAGTTCATTTGGTTGTTATTGTTGATTAGGGTTTGAAGTTTGGGGGTTTTAGTCTCATCTAAGCCAAGGCAAAGAGGGTTTTGGTTAATAGCTTCCAAAGGCAAATATAAACCTTGCTTGTAATTCATATTGATCATTGAAATTGTTTATAGAAATGTATGATAGATTTGCCATGGATTATATGCATTTTTACATGGATTTTGGGTTTGTTATTAGTGCTTAATGAAGTGATTAAGGTGGCTAATGAATGATTAGTAGTAATGAATGTGAATGGATGATGCATGAAGGGGGGAACAGGAGGTTCCCATTTACCATGCAGTTGTTGAAATGTGATTCAGAAAGGAGTGAAGAAGAAGAGTGAACTGCACAGAATTCGGACTGAAATTCTGCACAGTTCGCTCGAGCGAACTGGGGGTTCGCTCGAGCGAACAAGGCTCTGTCTGGGGCGAAATGGGTTTTGCAGAGTTCGCTCGAGCGAACGTGGTGCTGTGTGAGTTCGCTCGAGCGAACAGTGAGTTCGCTCGAGCGAACAATGTGCTGCCTGGGGTCCGCTCGAGCGAACAGTGGGTCCGCTCGAGCGAACCTGTTTTTGGCCCAGTGACATTATTTAGTGAAACTTTTGGCTAATTGATCGGACCTAACGATCCGACCGATTAGGGGACTCTGTTAGAGTCCGGTGAATTTCGAGTTTTGGATTTTTACGAGAATTGGAGTATGACTCTTAAGTAAAAAAATGCGCTCCCGATTAGTTTTTAAGACTAATCGTGGTTAAACTAGATTATTGAGAATTAGTAAGGTTTCAAAGGGGTTCATTGAGCGAACCATAATTGGATATTGCCTAAGCTCCATGGGTGTTAATTAAGGGGACTTGAAATGCACATATTAAATATACAAATGTGATGTCCATAAAAAATAACACGTGCATTTGGAAACCAATGATTACACCCAAATGGTTGTTTAGGATTGAGATAGGATTGAGTAAAACCATATGTGGTTAATGTTATACTCATTGTGTCATTGTGATCAATCTAATTGGATTGATATTATTGTCATTCCCTTCTTTTGTCATGAAAGGAATTGTTGGACTGAATTGGATCCATAAGTGATTTCTCACTGAATGTTATTGATCATTGAGTCTGGCACTACCTAGCGATTGTATTAGAACTCTAAATGAGTTCAATGATAATGAATGACTAATCCTGCTGCAGCAGATGGTACTGGGGGTGTTCCGGAGCTCCGTGGTGATGCTAGTGTCCCTGGCCCGGATACTAGTAAGTCCCACTATATACATCCGATCATACCTTCGGGTAGTGATTGAAGCCTCCCTTTGAGGGGAGATGGTAAATGAATAAATCTCGATCATATCTTAGGATAATGATTGAAGCCTTCCTTTTAGGGAAGATGGTAATGAATTGAATGAAATACAATTTAAGAATGCTATGGTAGTTGCCAATTTGTACAGGTATACTGACTGATACTGACTGTCATTGTTCATTATTGCTACTGTAGGATTGTCTAGATTCATCTAGTGTTGATCTGTTATTAATGCAAATGAATGTGTTAATACTTTATTGCAAGAATTGTTTATACATTGTTGAACCGTCGTGTTCATTAGTGTTATTGATGGCATTACAGGCCAGGTTGCCCCTGCCGGCATCGCAGCGCCCCCGGCGCCAGCGGAGGAGACCGCTCCGGTTCCGCCAGGAGGATTGATAGAATGGAACCGGCGGGATACCATCTGATGTGGTATTCGAGTGCGAGTTGGAAATTGGAACATTTTGAGAAATGTTTTGATAAACTGTTTATAGATTTATTTTGGGAATGTAATTAACATTGGACTGTAATTAACTATCGTCTGCATAGTGTTTTGTATATGCAGCATTTGTTAAATGTATATTGAAAAGATACATGTGTAAGGACTGTATTTTGTACACATGTAAATATTAAGTTGTAAATGTCGAATATATATTGTTTTCCGCAAAAGTTTTATATTTGACAGGTTCTTGTGATTGATATCCCTTGTGGATCTCATTTTAACTTCGGTTAATTCGGGGTTTACGGGAGTAAGTATGATAATCACGGCTTGGCTCGGGCCAGGGTCGTGACATCGAGTCAAGGACCCCGTGGGAAAGCCAACAGAGGTATCATACACGAGAGAAACTAGGTAAAGAGTAACTAGGTAAAGAGAGTTATCTCATGGGCACAACTGCACTCATGAATCGATATGATGACCTAAGAGCCAGGGCGGACTCAGGAATTTCTTCCTTTTGGGGGTGGGTGGGGGTGGGGGTGAATATGGATGGGCGGGGGCGGCGCATATAAAAAGTGCATATAAATTTTAAAAAGTATAAGGGCTTTTTTGAAAACTTTAGGGGGGCATAATTTATAAATGACCGTTAAAGAATCTCGCATTTCATGGAAATGAACTAGGGGGAGACGAATGAATACACAAGTATCACCCTAGGGAATCAAATACTGCTTGAATCAAGATGCCATCTATATCTTTGGCAATATTAGAAACACCAAAAGGTCGAGCTATTAGTGAACGACAAAACAGTGTATATCAAAGGGTCGTAATAGCCCTCTCACCAGGGGCAGAACTAGAGGGAGCTGGCAGGGCCATGGCTCCCCCATAGTTTTTAAAATCCCATATGCATAGAGCATATGACACCTCCACTTTGTGGCCATCCATTAAAGGATAAAAAAAATTCAATTGGAGGATCTAAGTGTATAAATCTTTGATTCCAAAAGTAGTGTTACACGATCTTAATTGATTTGTTAGAGAAAAAACAGATAGAGTGAAGGAAGATGAAGGAAATGAAAGGAAAAGAAAGGGTGCAATTAAAGGAGAAAGGATCCGCCAATGTTATTATGTGATTTATTACATAAATAGGAGCCTATTGTCCATGTTATTTACTCAATATTTCATAAATGGGAACCTAATGATTTCTATCGTGTTAGATTTGTCGCGGGTTGCCCACACGCCGTCTCCCAGTAGTAGATCCGGGATGACCTCATCTCGCAATTTTGCGGAAACTTGAAATTAGTTAAACGTTAGTGGTAACATTATTGTTGAAGAAAAAAATGGAACCATCTTACAGTTTTCTTACTTTAGTTATTTACACTTAGTAAACATAATAGTGCACAGTACAATACTAATCTTTTCTATCATTGAAGCTCACATATAAAATCTAAACCAATCAAAATTATTTTCTCCTTGTGTTCTTTTATTACATAAATCTCTAATCCAATTGGAGTTACATCCAATGTGAATTAAATAAATAAGTTACTTTCTTATTTTTTTGGTTATAATTATACCCAAGTTAGAATAAATCAGATTATCGGATTGGAGCAAAGCCTTTTAAGATAAAGAAAACTAGTGGGGCCATGTTCTTGAACACTATAGATTTTAAACATCTGTCTCTTTCATTGATATATATATATATATATATATATATATGGAGATGCTCCTATGAGAGATATCCTTCACCTTATATGAGAGAGAGGGGTTGGTGCTCTCACATTTAAGTTGTTAGCATTGAATATGGATGTGAGGGCCCCCACCCAATCTGTCATATATCTCTCACCTTATATTAGATCGAGATAGGGACTATTAAGTTGTTGGCATTAAATATGGATGTGAGGGCCTCCACCAAATATCTCATTTACGGTGAGAGATATCTCTTATAGGCTCCTATAAGAGATATCTCTCACTTTAAATGAGAGATAGGGGGTGAAGGCCCTCACATGTAAGTTGTTGGCATTGAATATGGATGTGAGGGCCCCCACCCAATTTCTCATTTAAGGTGAGAGATATCTCTCATAAGAGCATCTACCTATATATCAATAAACATATACTTAGTTAGGTGTCCCCAAAAAAAATTCAAATATTATTGTGAGATTTCAATGCAAACTATGATGAGTTTTCTAGTCTCACTTATTATCTGTCATTTCTTAATAAAGCAAAAGGGTCTAAAAAAATAGGTGCCACATCATTAGGGTTGTTACTTAATTTCTTAGATTATAATTTGCTGAAAAAAGAGTCATGCAAATTTCAATATAAACTATAATTATGAAATATTTATAACTTGGGACTCTAAGAAAAGTTTGTGTGGTTCCTTAATGGGGCCTACTTGTGAAGATCTACAATGCTTAAATTATCTGGCAGTTTCGAACCTATAACCCCCGGGTACAAACCATGGTCCTAGACCCAAATCATGAATTGGAGACATACCCATTTCGGATTTGGATGTATAACTATGAACCTCAATGGCTAATCTGATATGGAAATAGCCTGAACCGGACCCAGCCTATTTAGAACTAATATATAGTTCTAAGCCAATCGATCCTAAGTTGGGGCTGACTGCTGTCTACAAGAGCCTGGGTACTCTCAATTAGGCTTAGATTTGAGATGAGGAGGAAGTGGTAAGGGAGAGAAACACGTATCGAGTTTCTTACCAGAATAGATAAGATATACTTGTTTTTCCACTGGGGAAGAAAACAAAGCAAATGTAACCATATAACCTTGAAGAATCCACCTATCATATCACCCAAACGCTACAAAACAAAAGGCCTGCCCCATTCGAACATACACCTAGACAAAACCACTCCACGGAACTAAGACAGGACTCACATCATTCATTAGGAATTCATCTAGAATATCTATTCATCTCAGCATACTCACATATTTTCTCCACAACCAATTTTATATGGCTTACCATGACCTTTTATTTTCAACAGGGAACTCTAAAATTCTCAAGACCCCAAATCTTTTGGTTTGTGGTATGATCACATTACATTGTGAGGAAAGTTTTTACCTGCGCCATCTGCTCCATGGGAGCACTTATAGGCCGGGCTGTCTCCAAACGTGGGATCCTCCTGAATTTCATGGGTCCCTCTATGACGAGGGCACTGATCCAATGGAGCACATAGCGCAGGATTTTTTTTTTTTTTTGGGGCGGAATTATTAATAAGAGAGCAGCTAAATAATGCACACCAATTTTTGCTCTCCACAAAGTGCACTTTTTTATGACCATATATATCCCTGTGTAAAATTACTTAAAAGTACATCTCTTCCTCCAACTTCTTTCTACACCCACCCACCACCATCCGCGTTAGCAACACTGCTCGAAGGGAAGAGAGGGGGAGGAAGGACGGCGGGAGGGTGGAGTAGAGGGAGAGAGCATGGTGAGGGAGAGAAGGAGAGCATGGTGAGGGAGAGAAGGAGACGGTTCAGGGGCACGGGCGATGGGAAGAGAGGAAGGGAGAGAGAGGGAGAGGGAGAGATGACGAAGGGAGCGGGGGAGAGAGGGACGGGGTGTGTAGAGAGCAATGGAGTTTCCATAGGTTAGGGTATTTTGGGCAAAACAAAATATGTAAGGAGTAAGTGTGGGGAGTGTAAAGAGTATTAGTGTGGAGAGAGCAAAAATCAATATGCATTTAGCATGTCTCTATTTATAAAAGTGTGTTGCTCATAAATTTTGAGTATATGATTAGAAGGAGATGCTCCTATGAGAGATATGAGTGATGACCCTCACATTTAAGTTGTTATCATTGGATGTGGATTTGAGGCCCCTCACCGCATATCTCATAATAAGGTGAGAGTATCTCTCATAGGAGCATCTCCCATGATTAGATATTATTTTTTAGGACCCATATTAGAGTGAAAAGAGGTTTTCAAAAATTTCGATGGACCATGACACCTCTAGTACTACCCTTGTTCCACACTGTTTCTTGATGACATTATTAGTTCTTTCCGCTGACTGCAGAAAAATTCCTTTCTTTTTCATTACGATATGATATAAAAAAAAAACCTTCTTTAAGAACAAAACTTTGCATTGCATGAAACCGACAGTCCGACACTTAATAAATAAGGGAACTTGGGTTATTGTCATATGATTGATGGCAATAAAAATCTCCGAGATCAAAGTCGTGCATTGCATGAAAACCAACGGCTATTGTACAAACAATGGAATTTGAGTTACAATTTTAACAGTCTTTTTGATGACCTTAAATCAAGTTCCTATCCAATAATTATAATATATTAAGCTAGGAGGCTTTGCTTCGATTTTGACGGTCGATTGTAATTTTGACCGACGGTTATATAACTATTCATGCAGCTATCCACTCATTTTTCATCAAATAACTCGTGTTTCAGTTGTTTCTATCTAACTATATCATTTTTGCTCCAATTTCTCTATTTCTATTTTATCCAACTTGTCCTATAGTGAGAGGTGATTTTTTTTTAATATGTGATTATTTATTTTGCAGTGTAGGGCGATACCGTGCTTAGTACGGATCATTGGACTAGTCCTAGTTATATTTGATGGGGCCAGGGGCTGTGGCTCCACAAAATCCACATGTCTTTCTTACTTCTCTGCGAGAAAGAAAACTGAATCATTATTACAAATTGGTTGAAACTTGATTGAATAGCTTTTTTTTACTTTATGCAAGACTCAAAAAGATTGGTCATCCTACATGCCAGTCTGTCTACTGCGTGCGTGCCAATCAAAGCATAAATTAGTTTGCACGCTCATCTCAGGATGATGCTTGATTTCAGGGCCTTAAAGTTCAATTGTGCTTAAGTCATGGTAGTACATGTAATAAGAGGGCTTGGATTTATAGTAAGCAGCGGAGACACGGTAATGACAATGGGTCGGGCGTAAACGGGGACTCGCCTCAGTTTGGGTTTAAACGAGAACTTGCCCCGTGCCCCTCCTATTAGGGGCGGGTTTGGCAGTGATTTTCTTGACTTGGAGAGGATTTAGGTTTTGTTGCTATACCCGCCCCCTCTTGTATATATATAATATAAATTTATTTTTTATTAAAGTTATAAAGAATATTCACGTGGTTCTAGTGGTGCTAGGCATCTACTTAATGCATGATTCCCATGCATTTATATATTTTAAAATTCGTGACATATAAACTCGACTCGACCCAACTCAATTGAGGTGAGTTTGGTATCACATATAGCACGGGATGAGTCGGATTTGGATGATATAAATTTAAAATGGGACCAACCCATTGACAACACCCCTAAGCAACCTCATTGTATCATGTGGATGGAATATGGAGATATTTGGATCTTTGACAGGTTAGGACAATCTGTCCCTACGTGTGTCATGCATATGGGATGTTCCGATTCCATGCTTTGGTTGGCAAACTTCCAACTTTTATATATGGGAATATGCTTTTAGGAGAGATTTCTCTCACTTTACTATGAGAGACAATGTGGGGCCCTCGCATTTAAGTTGTTAGCATTAGATATAGATGTGAGGGCTCCACCCGATCTCTCATCATAGTAAGGTGAGAAATGCTCTCATAGGAGCATCTCCCCTATATATGTATTATTAATAACAACATATACTAATGGAGAAGGCTTTTTAATTAAATTCTGACAACTGTCTTTAATTTTCTCTCTCACCAAACCTTATACCAACCTGTCATTAACTTATTATACACTATAGTCTTCAATTTAATATTTTCAGCCACCTTTAATTTCTTATTTTCATGGACTCTAAGTTTTTTATTTTAAAATTTTAGCCATGGTAAACTTTGAATCATTACATTGAGGACAGGGGTAGAACTAGGATTTTGACATTTAGGGGCCATTGTGAAAAAAAATATTTCTTGGGGGAAGCCATTGCCAAAAAAATGAATTTAAATTTTAATTAATCTAAAGAAGTCTTTTGTAATTTAGAGGGGCCATGGCCCCTGCCAGCCCCCCTCTAATTCCACCCTTGATTGAGAATCGACTCAAACAACTATTGCAAATATATAATCTATAAAGACTGATAAAAAAATAGAGAATATCTGGAAATGTGATATGCCTATTTAATGATTCTCGCAATTGAAAATAAAAAAAATTTAATTGTGAAGTTTCCTAAGTAATTTTGAACAACTTTCATTCCTTTTCAAAGCTAACTAAAATTGCTCTCTTTTTCGAAATTAACCTACTTACATATTTTTTCTACTAGGGCCTAAGGTCAGATTAGTGAAGGGATAAAACTTACAACTTATCCGATACATATAAATTGACAATGAAAAGAGCATAAAATGTAGGTCAATTTGCAAGAGTCTTGTGGGGTTTAAAATTGGGCTAACTTGTCTCTTATCTTTTGTGCCAATATTGCATAAAAATCTCATGACTCATCCAAGTTTTTTTTTTCCTTTTTTATAAAGGTAATGGCAATTAACGCGTGCAAGAAGAAGAAAGGCCAAGTTTGAGACCTCGACCTCCTTAGACTTCCCAATAAGAACTACAACTTCTTTTCCTTTTAGGTAAGAACTAAGAACCCTTTTCAAACTGATCCAAGAGTTGGTTCACCTCAAAGGATAATATTGATTCAACACAATACTAGAACACTTTTTTTTTTTTTCTTTTTTTTCTAAGTGGGCAAGGAGTGATACTATCAACTAAAAAGACTCTACGATCGACCTTGAGCGTGCAATTTCTGATCTAAAATAACGTTCCTCACCCGAGAGCTCCATCACCTCATCTGAAGTCTACTACTCTCGCCAGAAGGCGGGTCCAGCCCCCTTCATTTCATGGAAAAAAAAATCCATCTTTGTTAAACATAAACGCCTGTTTTTAAGTAAAATCCACCAGGAGGAGGAGGCGTATACGCAATTATTTCTTTGAAACCAAAAATTCATTTCAAAGGCCGAGCAGCAGAAACAGTAGTACAAATGGGGTAGGGGGAAATCAATCTTGAGCCGTTGATTTCACTAAGATTATCAAAAATTGCCCAACGGTTGGATTTGCAAGCCTCAGGAGAGGATCTTTCTGAATTCCAACCGGAGAGAGGATCAGGTTCTTGGTTGCTCTGTGTATATTATCGCCCTCCTATCTCATACTGCAGTCATTTGTTTGTGTGGCTCTACAAGCCTTCTCTATCAAAACCTAATCCAATCCAATCTAAAACCAGAAGAACCCTTCCAAAACCCTACATCCATTGCTCTCTCTCTCTCTCTCTCTCTCTTCTTTCATTGGGATTTCCCATCTGTTCAAAGCCTCAATTTCCATGGATTCAATCATATCGATTCCATCTCCACAAGCACCAGCAGAACAAGAAATGAAACCCCCTTCTTCTCCTTCTTCTTCTTCTTCTTCTTCTCGTCCTGAAAAAGACCCACTTGCTGCTTCTGATGATGAAGAAGGAACTGCAGAGGAACAGAGCAGTGCTTCTTCTGTCAGCTCCGAATCCGATACCTTTCACAGCGGAGGCGATGATGAACTCGACACAGCACGCGAGGGGCCTTTCTTTGCAAACCCAGATGAGGAAACCCTGGCAACGCCTCAATCTGTTGTTGCAGAATTGGAGACGTTGAAGCTTATTGCACAGGCTTCGGAAGAAGGCGATGTTGGGATTTCTCCATCGCTGCCGGGTGGATCGGGAGTGGATGAGAGTGGAAACCGGAGCTATGTTGAAAAGGCTGAAATTGGGGTTTTGGGTTTTGAAGGAAAAGACGCTTCTTCGGAAGGAGATTCTTTTGTTGCTGCATCGGAGGCTGTCGAGGACCGGGTTCCTGGAGAGGAAACTGCTGTTGCAAACCCTGATTCGGTGGAAAACACTCTAGCTAGGGTTTTGGATCGTGGAGGAGAAGACCCAGAAGATCCAAATCCGGTTGCGGTGGAGCAAACGATCGAAAATGGTTCTGAGGTGAGTAAAGAAGATATCTTGCCGGAGAATCCTGCAGTGGATGAGAATGTAAGATCGGCAATTGAAGAAGTTCCTGGTGTTGAAACCCAGGAGCTTCAATCAGTTGAGTCGAAAAAAGACGGAGTTGGTGTTGCAGATGAGAGAAGCTCGGTTGATTGGAAATGGTGGGATTTGGTTGTTGGGACCGCGAAAACGGGAGCTGCTGGAGTGGAGCAAGAAAATGGGGGTTCTCAATTGCAAGCGCCGGATCCAGAAATCAAAAAAATCTCAGATTTGGGTGGTGGGTCGGATGAATTTAACTCTGTTATTGAAGATACAACAAAAGCTCTTGGTAATGGAGCTTCTGCTGTTGATACTACAATTGCAACTGGCTTGAAAGTAGAATCCAATGAGGTGTCTGATCAAGTTAGCGCTGTCAATGAAGAATCTGGGGAAGCACTTGCTAGCATCATAAAGAAGAGTGATTCACTTGGCTCTGAGGAAAATCCTTTACTCGTTGCCAGTTCTGCTATCCAAAGTGTAGAACTTGGTTCTCATAAGAAAGCAGAATTTGAAGAGTTGGAAGCAAGTTCCGGTGAGCTGCGTCCCCTTGTAGCTGGCCAGACCTTTCCTGATGATGGACTTCAATCTGAGCCCGGAGATGCTGCAAATGGCAGGTATGAATCCCAAACCAGTAGCTCTACTAATGAATCTGTACAAAATGATGTAAGTAAGGAATTAGAATCAGAGACTGTTATTGCCAATGATTCCAAACATGTGATGATGGATAGGGAGATTTCTGATGGGGGACCTGAGATTTCATTAGGAAGTCTCTCTCCGAGCTGTGTTTCAGAACTGGATGCGAACCGGGCTAATGATGACTCTCAAGTAGTTAAAGATGAAGCTAAGCCTGGTGGTGCAGAAGGTGAGGGTTTAGCTTTGGAAGAACAGGCTCAGGGTCCAACCTCAATAGCTTCCAGAACTGCAGAACAGATCATAAGAGAAATGGTTCATGGTTCTTCCAGTTCGCAATCTGGCTTTGAGGGCTCCCAAGAATACAGGCAGAAAATGGATGGACAAATCATGACCGACTCTGATGAGGAGGTTGACACTGATGAGGAGGGAGTGGGGAAAGAGCTATTTGACTCTGCTGCCCTGGCTGAACTACTTAAAGCAGCAAGCACTGCAGGACCCGATGGGAGCATCACCATAACTGCACCTGATGCAATGCGGTTATTTTCCACTGAACGTCCTGCGGGTTTGGGATCCACAGCCCCATCTCTAAGGCCTGCTGCTGCTCGACCAAACCGACCTAACATCTTCACTCCCTCAGAGCTTGCAGTTGTTGGAGAGCCTGATAATAACATGGATGAAGAAGAAAAGAAGCTGCAGGAGAAGATACAAGGAATACGAGTGAAATTTTTGCGCCTTGTTCAGAGACTTGGCCATTCGCCTGAAGATACTGTTGCTGCACAGGTCTTATATCGGCTTGGTCTTGCTGAGGGGCTCCGACGAGGGCGGCATACAAATAGAGCTTTTAGCCTTGAAGGTGCTCGAAAGACAGCTACGCAGATGGAAACAGCCGGGACAGATGATCTTGACTTCTCTTGTAACATTCTAATACTTGGGAAAACAGGAGTTGGTAAGAGTGCAACAATAAACTCCATTTTTGGTGAAGAAAGGACTCCAATCAGTGCATTTGAACCTTCAACAGCTTCTGTGAAAGAGATTGTTGGAACGCTTGATGGGGTTAAGATTCGGGTTATCGATACACCAGGCCTCAAAACATCTGTTATGGAGCAAAGTTCAAACAGAAAAATCTTATTGTCCATAAAGAATTTCACAAAGAAATGCCCACCAGATATTGTTCTTTATATTGACCGACTCGATGCTCAGACCCGAGATTTTAATGATCTGCCATTACTAAGATCAATCAGTACAACACTGGGTCCATCCATCTGGCTCAATGCTATTGTTGCATTGACTCATGCGGCATCCGCCCCACCAGACGGGCCAAATGGGTCACCACTTAGTTATGAAGTGTTCATTGCACAAAGATCCCACATTGTTCAGCAATCCATCCGGCAGGCAGCTGGTGACATGCGTCTAATGAACCCTGTTGCACTAGTTGAGAACCATCCCTCTTGTAGAAGGAACCGAGAAGGCCAGCGGGTGCTTCCTAATGGCCAAATTTGGAGATCCCAGCTGTTGCTCTTATGCTACTCTTCAAAGATCTTGTCTGAAGCAAATTCCCTGTTGAAACTTCAAGACCCATCTCCAGGAAAGCTTTTTGGCTTCCGTGTCCGTTCACCTCCACTGCCCTACTTGTTGTCTTCGCTCTTACAATCCCGGGCACATCCAAAACTTTCCACTGATGCAGGTGTTGAGAATATAGACTCAGATATTGATTTGGATGATTTGTCAGACTCTGATGAGGAAGAAGAGGATGAATATGATCAACTTCCACCATTTAAGCCTCTAAAGAAATCCCAGATTGATAAGCTAAGCAAGGAGCAACGAAAGGCATATTTTGAGGAATACGATTATCGGGTGAAGCTCCTTCAAAAGAAGCAGTGGAGAGAGGAACTTCAACGACTCCGGGAGAGCAAGAAGAGAGGGAAGGAGGGTCGAGATGATTTTGGATATGGAGACATGGGCGGTGAGGATTTTGATCAAGAAAATGGATCTCCGGCCACTGTAACTGTGCCGTTGCCTGATATGGAGTTGCCACCTTCTTTCGATGCAAACAATCCTGCTTACAGGTACCGGTTCTTGGAGCCGACTTCGCAGCTTCGAGTGAGGCCAGTGTTAGACACACATGGGTGGGACCATGATTGTGGGTATGATGCTGTCAGTCTCGAAGAAAGCCTTGCTATTGCTAACCGGTTTCCTACGGCTGTGTCAGTACAAATCACTAAAGATAAGAAGGAATTCAACATCCATTTGGATTCATCCATTTCGGCCAAACATGGGGAAAAAGGTTCAACTCTAGCAGGTTTTGACATTCAAAGTGTTGGGAGGCAGCTTGCGTACATTCTCAGGGGTGAAACCAAATTCCAGAATTTCAAGAAGAACAAGACAACTGCTGGAGTATCTATTACATTCTTGGGGGAAAACGTGGCCACTGGGCTCAAAGTTGAGGACCAGATCTCAATTGGCAAACGGGTGAGCCTGGTTGCCAGCACAGGTGCTGTTCGCTCCCAGGGCGACATGGCATATGGAGCAAACTTGGAAGCCCGCCTCAAAGACAAGGAATATCCGATTGGCCAAGACCAGTCCACCTTGGGTCTCTCTCTGGTGAAGTGGCGGGGTGACTTGGCACTGGGAGCCAACCTCCAGTCTCAATTCTCAGTTGGACGGAATTCCAAGATGGCGGTTCGTGTGGGATTGAACAACAAGCTAAGCGGGCAGCTCACCATTCGGACAAGCAGCTCAGAGCAGTTCCAGCTTGCACTAGTAGGTATTGTTCCGGTTGCCATGGCTATCTACAGGACCATCTGGTCGGGTGAGTCTTACCTCACTCACTAGACTTTATCTTCATTTTATGATATCATCAATAATTTAGTTCGGGAGGATTTTCATGCTACCGTCATAAATTTTAACCAGGAGGGTATCGAGAATTTCATTAGATTGAAAAATAGCGTGGCTTAGTTACAAAGCGAACTTTTACATACTGAATAATGTTTTGTTTATTTCAATTTATAGCTCATGCAGTCATTTATACTCTCCCCATTTGGGCCAACTTGGAAGTATGATAGAATCAGGAGGGCATATTTGATGATTTAATGGTTATTTTGCTTCATTAATCTATCATTCAGTTATCAATTAATGTTTCCAGTTTCTAGGTTTTTCATCTCCATGTTTCTGTGCCTAGTTTACGTTAACAATTTCTAATTAGAGCAAGTGCCTTCATTTGTCATGACATCCATCATGCCTTAATAGCTTGAAATGATATTCCTCCTTGTGATTGCCAATGATTGGATTACATATCCCGCTTTTCTTTGTAAAAGGGTTGGATATGGATACTGGACATGTCAGTAGTAATGTTGAGCATGCGATACATATTTACATTTAGAATTTAGCACTCTAAGCTATATGAAATCATTATTGATTGATTTCTTTGTAACCGAAGGCACCTTGCGACATTCCCTCTTTCATTTTCTTACAAGAATACAAGATTCATTTTCAGTTTGGAAATAGTAAAGCTAATACGAAAGATTTGCTAGAATATATCATCCAGATATTGTACTCTATGCTTTTTTATTATTGTAATACATTTTGGAAAGTGATTTTCACTTTGTCATACAGTAATCTAGATATCTCAGCATCATAGCTGATTCTTCATTTTTATTTTAATTATTAATTATAGAAGTGGTATCCTGCTGTAGCCGTGCCATGTCCCTGTCATATTATCCATGCTGTTTACGGGCAAATAAATCTGAAATGATTCTGCAAGCAAACCATTATTGTTTTTTCAAACAATTATCTTATGAAAGAATTACATAATCCTCAGTATAAGGGAATGCATAATATCCTCAAGTATGTGTATGGTCAATGACTCTGTTCTTAGTAGTTGATCTGATTTCCTGCTTCAGAGGTGATGGAAAATTTCTTGAGAAAATCATATCCATAACTCCATTGATGACCTACAAAATAGATAGAATGAACCTCATTCGCTAGAAAGGATAAATTCCAGATTGTTAGGATCTTCAAAACTGCAACTCAGGTAATCATGTCTGATCAGTGATCACCATGTCGGTGGCCATAGATGTAGAAGCTGAAGGGTCCAGGGTCAAATGCATGGGGTGTTCTCATGTTAACCTGAGCGTTCTGCTCGGTAAAACTACTTGTAGGGCACCCAAATGGAAGCTATCTACTACTACTCCAACCTCTCTCCTTACACTCTCCCCCTCACCAAGACGCCAACCCACATCTCCACTGTCACAAGGCTCATTCCTACTCCTACCCTACTTGGACCCATCTCTCCTTTCCTAACTCTCGCTCTCCCACCAAAAACCCACTTATAAAATCATGTATGTTTGCAACACTCTTCTTAACTAACTAACTCTCTCTCCAACACTACCACCAAAATTATCTTGATTTTCCATTCTATTTTCTATTTCTATTTCCTCTTTCTGTGTAAACAAGTCCTTGAGGAATATATTTTTAAGAATTCTTTCGAGTTCAATTCCATGAAGCAAACAGGTCCCTTAAATGTTCTACTACCGAAGCAAGATTATGGGCTTGAGCTGGTAATCTCTCTTTTCGGCAAATATTAGGTGAGCCTAATGTGAAGGCAGATCTGCTAGTTTCAATAAAGAGAGGGTTAATTGGAATTTTCAATTTTCTCATTTTTGAAGTTTTTTTATATGTTTGGTTGTTTAGTTTATTCTTGCCCAGAAAGAAAAAAAAAAAAAAAAAAAGTTTCTGATTCTATAATGCAGACGTGATATGGATCTTTTGACTATCCGAGATCTGCCACAGCCATTCCCACCAACCTCCCCAAAGCCATCTTCAAATCCATCTTCCATGTCCAAACCATCTCCAAAACGCCTTTCATTTGTCTCCCAAATTCTGAGGCCGTCAACTATTGTATATATTAAATTAGTCATCTTGATAGGAGGTTGTAACTACCCTAATAAACCAAAAGAGCATGTACCATGTAGTAGGGTAGGGGCGCGTGATGAATTTTTTAAGATTAGGATGTACAATCACAATATTATCAGTTGATGTTATATTACAAACCAAATGGAACGTGGATATATATGGTTCTAGTAATATTCTAAAGATAGGCAGGCCACCATTGCAAAAATTTTGATGGATGGATGCAGCACTTCATTAAAGTGAACCGATTATCCATGTTCAACTTTCTTTATTTTATTATTCCAAAATCATACGTTGGGAACAGGAGTCAAAAGAAAGGTTGGTCCATAGTCCCGGAACCTAAATCCAAATTACTAGTGTATGAGTCTCTTAGTACAGACTTTGAGTACGAAGGGCCTTGACCAGAGCCCAATCAAAGAAGCCTAATCACTTAATAAATGTATATACACGCAAATATTGATCGAGATTCATTGATATGAGGTATGATTGCATATAAAGTTGACCATTTCATTTGGCAAATTAAGGTCTGTTCGAGTGCAGTCCACTTTCTGAAGTTGTAAAATGCTTTTAGAAGATGGGCGGACCTAAAGATGTCCCCGCTTGTGATTAACCTATACATATAGGTTCATGATTCACTACAACTATTAGTATATGATTTGGAAATTCTCCACAAAGTGAGGTCGTATCACATTAACCACTCCACCTTTTTAATAAATCGAAGTTTGCATGGGACAAAGGCCATTTTATATGGGTTTGTATCGTTAATTCAATATCTCTCTCTCTCTCTCTCTCTCTCTCCATTCATCACTACACTTCAAATCTTGGGTCAATAGGGATAAGACGATTCATTAACCATGACATAAAACCAAAAAAATATATATGGCTGAAGGGTGTTGCTCCAATCAAACAGTCAAAAGTAGATGTAAATTGAAATTGATGAAATGAGTATGTTTTTCTTCAATCCAATATTTAAAATATCAATTTCCTCGGAAATTTTGTTCGAGCATATAATGCAAATGAACAATTTGAGGCCCCCAACTTAAATAATCCAAAAATCTTTCAAAGATGGCCGATCGAACACTCCCTCCAAGCCCACAAGAGCCATGCATGTGTCGGTTGACCGAAGGTTGGTGGTTGCCTAAGGATCTATGCGAGTAAATATGTCCTCAAATCTTAATTCAGGCCAAAAGAAAAGTTGACCAATGGATAAAGCTGTAGAAATGGGATCGAGGCATTGAGCATCAAGGCTAGATCTAGATGGGACTCACTACAGAAATACGCTTGTTGAAGTTTAGAATTGAGATTTGAATGATGCTCACTAGAAGTGATAGGGAATCATCGGCACGCACCTAAATTCATAAATTCACAAGGAAGAAGAAATTGGTTCACAAGTGCACTGTCTGTCTCTCTGGGACTACTTCAAAAAGTGATGGCGTTGTCATAGCCATCCAACGCGGGGACATGAGCAAAAGACTCGAGACTAGTTTGTTGCAACACAAAGGAAAGAGTAATTAGTAGAGTTTTGGGTTCGGGTGATGTGTGTGTATGAAAGACAAAACAGGTTAATGGGCGTTCAAAGGCCATGTGATTCTATGTTAAACCGCATGATATCATCCTCATAATATAATAATACTATCAATGCGCATAAAAATTTCACACACATGGATGGATGTCTTTTTAACATCTTCCACCAGCAAGGACGGATCCCATAAAATGAAACCTTCTTCAAACATTAAAATTTCCCTTCTCACCCGGGGCTAACAGGAAGTCCAATCACCCGCTGCACAATAATCATATACTTTCGGAGGAATTTTTTTTTTTTCACCATAGGAATGAAAAACGACAACGGAGAAACAAAGAAACTTTAAAACTTTTGGGTCACAATTAAAAAACCAAAATGCATGAACTTGAAATGAAATGAGAGACTACCAGTACTATATAGCATATAAACCAAAGCTCGTGAGGGGGAAGTGTTGCAGATATAGGGTAGTAAATTTACAATAGTCACTCCCTGGGCCCCTGCCCATGAACACACCAATACCACCACCTTTGGAGTTTGGACCCCTCATTCAGCTGCAACGTCGGCACTGGCTGATAGCGGCTTGACAGGACCACTGTCTTCCTCCCCTCCGAACACCTTGGCGATCCTCTCCGTGGGTACCAGGGGCATGTATGCCGACACCGTATACCCCTTGTCAGCAATGTAGAGTACGCTCCTGTTGTACTTGTCAGACCAGTATGCCGCTGTGGGGACCACAATGTGGGCCACCTCGGGGAACAGAGGGAGACGATTGAGCGATCGCCACGCCGACACGGCATAGCCCTCGGCAACCGGCTCGTACCGGATGTACAGCCCTTTCACCGTCGGCTGGACCCTGGTGTACGCCACCTTGGCCAACTCCATTGCCGTATCGACTACGCCCACACGTTGGACCTCCGACGTCACGGACCGAGCCAGCTGAGGAACCCTGTGAGCCGCAGAAAACGCCTGGCACGATGCTCCCTTCACCACCGCAGGCACGTGCCTGTCCACCTCGTGCACCAGCACATCCACCTGTCACGTGATCATCATCAGTGCACGTGACGTTTAATTTAATTGAATATAAAAAAAAAGACAGGTTTTTTTTTTTTTTTTTAGAGAAATAATACTGCTTTGATTCTTTATCGTGTGGTGGAACAACTATCAATCAATCTGGATGCACGGTATGGAATGAATCGAGCATAATTTTGAAACTTCAAAGGCCTCAATAATTCCCAATGCGGGCCAAATAGAGAGCATCTGGAATACCGACAATGTCGAGGATGGTTGAGGTGGGCCACATTATTCTGCCTAAAATGAAAGCTTACCACAAGATAGTGCAGTGCAGAGAATGAATTCGCCAAACCTGATCATTTCAGGTGACGTAAAAACGCATTTAGCACAGTTAACAGTGTTTGCATAACGAAGTCTATCTATGATGACAAAAACCACTCATCGATGGTAAACCACCTTTGATTCGTCCACAACATTGTTTTTTCAAGGATCCATCCCCCTTCAAAGAAAAAGTAAGGTCCCATCCAAAATAAAGGAATGATGGAAAGAAACTCATCAAACAACAGGGAATGCATCGTCGTGAACAACACGTCAAATGGAACCGATCTTTTTTACGAATCAAATGGTGACAAAGTACAGTAGACCCACGAACCGACGGACTTCTTTTACGTAAATCAAAAGCCACTATTATTATTATTATTTTTTTTATACTAGAAGCCCCCAAAACCGCTGTAGACAAAATACAATGGGTTAAGATTCTGTTTTTGGAAAGATTACGATTACCGAGTCCTAAGCTCTGGTTTGAAACGGTGGAAGAAGATTTTCCGCCAAATGACTCGGGTGAGTTGGCGCCTAACACGGGAGTTCTTAAAATATCTAGTCCAGCGAAAACCAGTTAATACTAACTTCAGCTGAATTTATGGACTCCGTCTAACATGCGCCACATCTCGCGCATGCCGCGATAAAAAAAAAAAAAAAGGGAGACTCCACACGCGGTGCATGTTAGCGGGATGGCTCTTATCGTGCGCTGTGGGGGGGAAAAGGCATACCTTCCGGTCAGCGAACTTGAGGATCTCGAACGGAACGCCGTGGAATTTCTCGTAGACGGGACCGATGACGGTCTTGACGGTGCCTTCTACAGTCTGCACGCCGGGCTTCAACGGCCCTGAATTCTCCTTTGCAAAGTTGTAGATGCTCCAGAAGAACACGATTGCGTGCACGGCCGCGAGTTGGACGAACTCCAGATATTTCAGACTCTGAATCTCCCGATCTTGAACCTGCATCAAATCATCATCGAAATCAACAACTCATCGCTTCGATCTCAAACAAACAAACCAACAAAAAGAGAAAACTCTGAAATCGGTTCTTTTTCACAGATCAATTGATAAAAAAGATTCAATTGAAGACCAAACCATCACAATTGATAAAAGGACAAACAAGATCTTATACGATCAAAGCCTAATTAGATAGGAAACATGATCAAATCGACGAGAGATGAGGACATCGATACCGTCTCAGTTTGCTGCTTTCCTTCTGTTTCCGCCATTTTCGCTGTTCTCCGCGTTGCTCTGTAAAACCCTAGAAAGAAAGAAAGTTGGAGATTTGTTGGAGAAGACGAGAGAAGTCTAGAAGCGTGAATGAGAGATGAAGCTAGTCCCACTTTTATAGCGATCTCGAATTTGGACCGCCAATTGCTATATCAGATTCGCGGCTGTAATGTGAACAGACGTGACACGTGGAGTGTTATTATTGGATCTGGTACGTAGTTCTTCTGGACAACGCGGACAATTTCTTTTAGGTTAAGGAACGGGTTACGGGCCCGACTCGGCGTTCATCGCCCGTGACGTGAAGTGATGTTATTTCTTCGCATGGAGTGGCAACGAAGCCCGTTTATTTTAGGGATGTAAATGGTTCCCTTGTTCCGAGTATTTGGAGGTTTTAACTCGTAAGAAAATTGGTCTTGGATCTTTATTTAAGCCATGATAAATAAATGGGTTCGGGTCCAATATCATCTTGGTTTAGACCACCTTGATCCAACTTATTATTTTAATTTGTAAAAATTTTCCTTAAAAGCCATGTTTTTTAATATCATTTTCTAATTAGATTCAGATCCAGATTTAAATCCGTTCCATATATGTTCTGGTTTCGATATCAAATCCGGTTCCACCTTTTTTTTAATAGTTTCGGTTATGGGTCTATTCAGATTCGAAACCGACCCATTTACCATCCTAGTTCATTTGCTGGGCCATGAATGGGACGGGCTACTGTACAAAAAATGACAGCATTCAAGGAAATCCATCCGTTGATTTAGATCTTTGGCCCATCACCAAGACTATGTGCAACGTGTCAGGATAAATGTCCATGTCATCCAGCATGGCATGTAGACCAATGTCTCTCGAATCGGGATCCTATAAATCCACAAGAGTGGAATTCAACAGTGGAGGCCACAATTGAGATTTTAAAATAAATTATACTAGTTTTTTCTAACCTCGGATTGATGTATCGAGAGAAAATTTATCTCGAATGGTTACCATTTCAATAGATGGGATAAAGTGTAAAATTATCATTTCAATAGATGGGATCCGCTGTAAAGTTTCACGCACGGGGATCCGGACACGTGTCATCGATGGCGACATGGAGATGCTAATTTTCACCTCAGCCTTATCTTATGGAGTCCGATCCCCGGTTTGGTCCGAACGGGGAGGGGTTCTGTTTGCACCAATCACTATGTGCCACGTGGCACTTTTTGCTAAAATTGAGCTGGCAAAAAATCCCCATGCGGCACTTGGTGATTGATCCAAACAGGGGATCCGTACTGTTATCTTGTGTGATGGGCGGTTTCAATGGCCCACGTCGCTGTCGGTTTTTTTTGGAAACCGAGGGAGCTTCCAATCGGTGTTCCCACTAGCGGGCCTTGGGCCTTGGACCTGTACTTGACCGCAATTAATTAATTAGACTCTCTTGGTGTGGTCATGCATCTAATTAGCCTCTCTTGAGATGTTGCCAGAATAATACGTATCTCCCCTTAAAAAATATTGCATGCAAGGCCACATACTGCTGTTGCCAACTGAGAATTCAGTACATCCATGTTCCTCCTTGTTAGGGTACAAAGAAAGAAAAAGTAAAAAGGGTACAGGAGATGAATGATTATCGAGAAGATGAAAATTATCACTATTCATATAGTGATTTTTTCCTGCGCACGTCACACTTACAAAAAGGTCCAATTCATTAATGGGGCCCACCTTTTTAACATCCAGATCGCAATGTCTGCATGAGAAAAAAATTGTGCATATTTCTCATTTCCTTTCTACACAAAAACCCAATCTAGGCAGAAGAAAGTCCAGATCAGAGAGTGCAAATAGGATGATAAACCCCAAGCAATGTGTTCTTACAGTGGGAACGGGTGCACCTGATTGGCATGACCAGCCAAGGCCAAAATATAAGTTGAAAGCAACTGCGGAGGAACTCCTTTTCGCTGGTGGTTTGGAATGGGAACATCCAATCAGAATGTCTTTCCTGCCAAAGAAAAATCAAGGGACATACAGCTTGTTTAACCTAACCCACCCACCCACCCACCTCCACCAGCAAACAATTATGCCCCTGGTAGGCACATGCCCAGACCCATGTAACAATTAGGCCGGGAAATAAGGCCCGGCTACAGCTAACAGCCTTCAAAGCAAAGCCCAGTCCTTGTTGGCTAGGCTCAAGCCAACCCAACCCATGAGTAGCATCCATACTCACAGACAACCCTGACTAGAATTAAAAAAAAGGTGATCCATACAGAATTTTCTCATGACCCTTTTTTCATACGTCTCCATATCATGACAATTCCTAAGATTCTGACAGCTTACTTGTAGAATAGAATAGAAAAGACAATGACTGCATACTGGATTGGGAGCCAAGTAAACTTCTTAGTTTTCATGCAGTCTCAACATTACAAGAATTCCTCAGACCCTGTTTGAACTTCTAATTTGTTATTCGGTGGGGCCTCAAGTATAAACTCTATTGTCTTGATCGCCAAAGAATTGCAGTCTGGTGGAACAATAACAGGAGTTCTGGTCACTCCGGTCAACCGACATGCAGCGATGAACTGATTATAAACTACATCCCTTACCACCTGTGATGCTAACTGGGAACAGCATGCTTCGACCCAAACAGCACCTCCAGTGACAAATAGTTGGGATAGTTATGAAATATGCAAGGGTCTCCACTACAAATGAGATGTTTGAACAAATAAGATGAGTAACCCACATGCAATACCAGGGCTCTAGGAAATAAATTAGGTTACAACAACAGTTTCTGTGCCCGTTGGATTTGAGATGCTTCTGCTAATGGTTTGACTGATGGCCTTGATTCTGTAAAGACAGCCCAGTTAAGCCAGACCCAGCAACATCCTCAGATTGTAGAGGCATTTCCTATTCACAGAATCACAGTATATCAGTTGAATCCAGTTCTAGTGCATTTTTAGATAGCAGAAACCTATTATATGTGGAAAATGAGTTGCTGAAAAGTGCAGATGAAATTATCAACTACAAGAGTCAACATTGGACTTCAAAAAAAAAAAAAGTGAGAATGTTATGAGCCGGGTGGGTCCATATTTAATATACACATGTCACATGCGAAATAAATGAGCTGGCCTAAGCTCTTTGCCACACAAATTCAACATATACATGTGCTGTAGAGAACAGTCCATTAATCAGTTGTGTCCATATTTAATATACATATACACATTTCACATGCCATAGAAATGAGCCAGCCTGAGTTCTTTGCCTCGCAAATTCAACATATACCTGTGCTGTAGAGATCTTTTATATTTCCTTGCATAAATTACCCTAGCACATCAGAAGACCTCAATACAAGGACTTTGAATTTCCTACCTATTTATTATCTTTTTGGAAAACAACAGAAAATCGATTTCATAAAATGCCATGTCTGTCTCCTATGCCCTAAAATTTCAGAATGTATACAGCAACCAAACCCATATCATATCCTCTATAATTTTGTTTCCAGCAACCAAACCCATATTATATCCTCTATGGATTTTTTCCCTACATCCTGAGTTAAAAAATAAATAAATAAATAAAATCCATAAGAAAACCTACAGCTCATTCATTTATGGTACTCTAGATACCTCTTACAGTCAACCTCTTCTATCTATTAGGAATATGTCAATTAGCAAAGACAAACTTACAAGGTCCCCACTAGTATAACATTAGCAGAAGCATCTAACATTCTGATCAAATAGCATCCAAAATACTACAAAGCCAAACATTATAAATACAATTCCTAATACTTAATAGGGCTTTACATTCACTAGAACACATCTATGAAGAATGTATGAGGAAAAAATAATAGAGAAGGATTGAGTAGGACAGAAGCCAATATAATTATAAATACCAGAGTAAAGCAACAATTAAGCAAATGACATTGTGTAAGTTAATACCAAACTGAATGCATCATATTCCATGCAACAGGAATCATCTTACCTGTGAATTTAGCATCTGATGAGGCTGCTGATCTTGCGCCCACGCATAGGCCTGTGGTTGAGACATTCGATAGTAAGGCTCTTTAAGATCAAGCTTACACGACGATGTCTGGATCACGCCTCCTTGTTCAGCACCAGCTCCCCACATTTTAGCTTTGAGAGTCAATTAACAACACATTAAAACATAAATAAGAGTTCACCATTATCAAAACAACTCAAGCAACGGAAGAGGTTTTAGAACTCAGATCCAGAATGCGACTCTACCGGGGGCTAAACTACTATAACTATTGGATTCATTCAAAAACACAGGATGGCATAGAGAAACTTTACATGCTATGTCTACTTCAAAGAGTGTATTCTACCCAGATGCTAGTATATGCCTGGCATTTCCATGCAGCATGCCACACTGGTATGGCATAGAGAAACTTTACATGTCATGTCTACTTCAAAGAGTGTAACCTAGTCTACAATACCTAGATGCTAGTATATGCCTAGCATTTCCATGCAGCATGCCATACTGGTATGGTACTCATATTGGCAACTGATACTGCACCATACTTCTAGGGTGCAAGTTTAGTATATCCTACTGTGCTAAGTCCAGTATTTCATATAGTTCTGTTAATATTAGTTTTCTTACTTTCATCATAAAAAAATGTTAGAAAGAAATATAAATGTTGACAATTTTATTAATTTAGAGATGTTCTAAAAAAAAAAAATAACAATACTTTGTATAAAATTTTAATATAAAACAAGAAGTTTATGTTATGGATAGGAATAAGGATAGCCTTGTCCACTTCTGTGTCTTGGATTTCCAAAAGTAGTAATACCATAAATCCTTATATCCATATTTGTATATAGGCATCATAAATCCTAGTGTAAAATAGCTAACCTGACATGGTGAGGTACAATGTGTAGCTCTGAGAACTGTGAGCAACCATGCGGAGTTTTCCAGCAATTTCTTGACCAGCCATGACATATATAGGCTGAGATAGAACACATCGTAGTTGGTACCAGTGGGTTGTGGGTGCACCAGGAGCAGTGGTAAGCCATCTTTGAACGCTACTGCAGGTTATTTTTAGATATTCAATAATCACAGTAAAAAGTGTTAAACAAATACTGACTACAAAAGCATTAAGCAATCGGAGATCAACAAAGTACAAAAAATAAAACACTGTATAAAATGCTAAATCAGAAGGGAATAGTAGAAACAGTGTACAATGTGATTAAATTGGAAAAAAGCACCCATCACATAATTTGACAAGTACTGTATTTACCTCCCATTGAATAAGACATCAAACCAACAAGCTAGCCCATGTACTCTGGTGCCAATAGAGGCTATGAAACTTAATGGGATATCAACTTCATACAGCTCCTCTTCCTGAAGAATGAAGATCAGAACAATTGCAGAGGGCATTAGATATGGATTGTTTAATTATCTTCAATTGTAATTGAAGAAATGTACCCTGAAATGCAAGCTGAATATGAACGAATGAACACACACACACACACACACACACAAAAAAAAATATAGAAAGCATCTACGGTCAATAAAGATGATTCATATCATGAAAAGTAATCAAACTTGGACGACCAACTCCCTCTTTTGCTAACATATCAGACAGCGCTACGATTAACGTGTTGAAGGAGGCCCAAATGTGTCTACCTAGATCCCAAATTTCTTTCACAACACCAGCTAGTCTCTGTGGAGGCTTGCATCTACCAGAAACCAATGAATTGCATATAAAGAATAGCCTTACACCACATCTTATGGAGATTCATTTGATGGGCTTCACAAACACATGTTCGCATGGCCAGATTCCGCTTCATTTACAAAACAACAACCTACTAGACCCAAGGACGAAACATGCTCCAAAGCACTCTCTCGAATGATACCTTAGCCCTGAGTTTCCAACAGCCCTATCCTCAAAATTTTATTTAAAATAGCCTCCCAGAGTGGGGGAACCACCTTTCCAAGGTCACCAAACTAGTGGGAGAGAGAAGGCAACCTACTTCCGACTACTGAGGATCCATGAGATAGAGATAATGGCATATTGCAGAACTCTGGAAGATCCGATACCTAGGAAGCAACATAAAATCTCACCTTGTTAGCCAAAGAGATATCTGAAGAAGAAGAGCTTCCATCGAAGCATCACACGTTGCATTCCTTTCAAATAGCTCAAATAATTTCCTTAAAAGATACGTCACACAATTCTTCGCATGGTGCCTCAAATTACCATTTGCCATGCCTCAAACAAATTGAGAATAGAGCTAGGGAGCAACCACTTTCACCCAAACACAGACTTCCACAAATCCTGAGCAACCTTACAGACAAGCAACAGATAGTCCACTGATTCTGCCACCTCAAGGCACATGGAGCAAGTGTCGGCAATGACATGATTACGCTGCCAAAGGTTGTCCAAAGTAAGAATCCCACATTGGAGAACCACCCGAGCAAACGCAAGAATCCTGGGAGGGGACCTGACATCCTATACATAGAACATCGAGTGGGACGCTAGGGGCCTTTCTGCTAGAACCCTGAGAAAAAAAAAAACAATAGAAAATCCTCCATCTAAGGAACCCATCCAAACCCTATGATCATAACCTACTTCGGGATTTATACCCTACTAATGGAAGCAGGATCAAGAATAGTTCGCCCTCCTCATCGTCTGATAAATTCCTTCTGAAAACAGGACACCAAGTGACTAAGCTGCCAATGCTGTCCATGTAGCTACTCATCTTGTCTCTGCAATCTCCAGCACAATGAAAGAGAGACGAAAACTGATGAGCCAAAGGTTTATCTCCCGCCAAAATGTTTAGGGGTCGTCTGGCAATCTCACACGGGATATGAAAATGGTTCAAATGTGTAAATGATTGACATATGAAACATTTTCATATACAACTAAGTCACATGTGAAACACAAACAGTTGTTTGCCATTTTCACACCTCTTCACATGTGAATCAGAGTGGATCTAATGGCTCACAAATTTTCACAAAATTTTCACCATTTTTCACAAATATCTTAAAATATAAGATGAATAAATGCATGGGACTTGACCCCCCTAGCCAAAAATGGCATTCCAAAGGTTTGGATGGTTCAGATTGTGAAAATAAGTGTCGACGGAGAACTTAAGGTGTTTTAACTGTTGGAGCATCCCAAGTTGGCCTGAATCCACTTATCAAATTAGCATTCCTCGCCACCACCATCATCGTACTAAGGGCCCAACCAATGGAACAAATAGGAAGGGGACAATGGGTCTCCTTGTCACACACCTCTAGCAGTTGGAAAGAAACCCTTTGGAAAGCCATTTATGATGACTGAGAAAAAAGCCAGGGATACACATTCCATTATCCACTCTCTCCATTTATGCCAAACCCCATTCAGTGCATCATGTATTGGAGAAACTCCCAGTCAAACCTGTCATGTGTTTTTTTTATCCAATTTGCAAAACAAATCTAGGTCTTTTGTCCCTATGAATTCGTTTGCAACAAGAACTCCATCAAGTATCTATCTCCCTAAAACAAAAGCCCCTTGAGCTCGCAAGAGCAAGCAAGGAAGATCCTTCGAAGTCTAACTGCAAGCTTTTGGCTAAGATCTTGTAAATGCAATCAATAAGACTAATGGGTAAATAATCTTTGACATTATCCGCACGTACTTTTTTGGATATATAAGTTAATATTTGGGAACAAGTGTACACAAATGGATGGCAGCGAAACTGAGCCATTCATGCATATCAAAAGAATAAATATTAACCATCTCTAAGCAGTTAATGCATACCTTTATACAAGAAAAATCTAATGTGTGGAAAATAGCTGGAGCAACCAACAACCTTGGATCAAAAGCATCAACGACAGGCTGTATAAAAAGCAAAGGCCAAGAATGCATCATAACCAATACCTCAAAATAAATAAAATGTAAGCGATCTACTCATAGAAAAAGCCTCAACATTACATCCCGATAAGGAGATGCCCCTGGGGGTTTGAAATAGCACCCTAGTGCAGTTCACTTGAGCTGAGAAAAGGGAGCATTCACACCTGATGTAGATGAAAGGGCACAAATTCAGAGCCAGTGCTAGCACAAGGACAGGATGGGAAGTTTGTCCCCATAGGCCATAGAAGTGGTGAGCTACAGGTTCAAATTACTGCAAGCCTTTCAACAGTTACCTTGGCATATTAAAAGACACTAAGGTATGTGAGGTCATCTACATCACAATATGACAAAGAAATGCATTCATAAGAACTTTTTCTGTTCGAAGTTATTCTGAAATTCATGGTGCAGCATGACATGGTCTCTAAGCATATTCAATTCTGATACTTGACGTAAAGAATGAGACTTCAAATAGATGGCCTTATGCTGGAACGTTAATTTAACGGAAATCTGAAGTCTGAACAGTTTCAATCCTCAGTTTATAAGATTTAACCCAGTTAAAAGCTTTAGATGCAATTCTCTTATGGGATTACAACATATTTGGTAGTAAGTAGCAAGACGAACCTGAGTAAAGTAACCCTGAAATGCAGATCCATATAAGGGAGTAAGATCAACACCATAATAATTTTGTTGTTGCCAAAAGAGTGCCTGGAAAATGAAGCAACTATTTCAAGAAATGAAGTATCAGATCATCAAATAAAAAAGTACGCGCCCAGGAAACTTCTAAATTAAATAAAAATTGTCAACACTATAAAAGAGTTTTCATTGCATTCCCAAGCGACCCTCCGCTCTGGTGTAGATTTATTTTATTATAATGAACTCATGAAGTGTTTCTTGGAAATTTTGTAGTGCCATTTTCGAACAATTAGAATCTAAAATCAATAATATAAATTACACCATGATAGCTAGAAAATTCTATCATATTTGGAACACATCTCCCCAGATGGAGTAAAGATGTTGGTGAATACACTCCCAAAATGAATGCAATTATAAGAGAGTTACAAGTCAATCTCACAAAGGTACCTTATTTGCAATTTCAACAAACAAAAATTCATCACTGAATGGCGCCATGTGTATCCTATGCAAGTGAACCAATATAAGAAATCAAAGGCAAATCTTGAAAAGGCCAAGATATAAAAAGGTCAATTAAAAATTATAACCAAAATTAAAATTCAGAGAACCAAAATTTATATACCAAAGGGCATCCGGACAATACAAATTCCCATGTGTGGCATCAAACTTTAACAGTACAAATGAAGCATATGAATCATCATCATCGATGCCCTATCCCATCTATTAAGGGTTGGCTTCGTGAGAAATAAAGCATGTGAATGGCACAAAAAGAAGGTAAGAGAGATACGGGCTTTTCTTCCTAGCTATGGATCCATACAATATGCATGCAAGTTGCAACAACATATCAAAACTCCATATCCATCAAAAAGGAGAAAATGAAGTAACCCAAAGTGAAAACTATTAATAGCGGCTAAAAAATCGATTCATTTTTCAAGTACATATATGAAGACAGGTACCATAGACTATAGCATATAAATCCATTATAAACTCTCATGAAAAAAATCAATCAACTAATCTGAAATATGTTTTATTTTTCTTGACAGAAGTCCATTTATGAGCTGCATGGAACAAATATTTCATCATCATTTTCAATCTTCTTAGCCTTACCCATAAAATACTTGGGCTAGACCCAAACGCCAGCCCACTATGAAATAGGCCAAATGGGTCAACAATGGGCGTATTCATGGATTAATTAGGCCCATGATCACTTGGGCTGCATCAAGGTCTTTCTCAGCTCCCTCTTCTCCTTGTTCCTTGAAATTATAACCGCCCAATACATAATATAGGGGTTGCTTTTAGTGTTTTGCATACATTCCTAAACCATCTCAAACAACATTCCTTAATATTCTTCGTTCTCATTGTTTAATTGTCCATTGTTGTAATACCATATATCTATCCTAACACGTGCATCTCAAAAACATGTACTACCTTTAGCTTTTCATTTCTTTGTTGTGCTACATTCGTGTAAGACCCTGACCCTAATTAATAGCAATTAGTGTTGATTAATCTTACTTAGATGTCAATTAAGTTGATTTTGGTGTTAGAATAGTTTTTGAGTCAGTTTGGTTGCAATTAGATTGGGTTTCAGCTTAGAAAGGCATAGAGTTGTCAATTGGCCATTGAGAGGGGTATTTTGGGTATTTTCATAAATAGGTCAAATCTTGGCTTGTTAGATAGCTTAAATTATTCCGAAGAACCTTCGTGCTCAACTCATAGTCATTCGATGTCCAGAAACTCTTTCTTTCGCAGTTTCACCCTTGAGCACGAACACGGTCATCATTTTCATAAAAGTCGGGTTTTCTCTCAAAACCTTGAAATACGTCATTCTTGGGCTCGTTGGAAAGTAGATTTAATTTCAAGAAACTTTCATTCTTGGTCCGGACTCATTTGACGCCCCAAACCCATTCATTTTTAGCTTTCTTTTCACTTACGTTGTGGGGACGTGCATCATTTTCGAGATTCCTGAATGTATATAAAAAAGGCAGCCATCTTCTTCTTCCTCGATTCTCATTTCTGCTCAAGATCGAATGAACCAGCATCCATTCAGCCACATATCCTCCTCCCTCTTCTCTCCACCAAATCATGATTCCAATCCATCCTCCCCATCTCCCCACGGCGGCCATCCCTTTTTCTCTACAGTTTAAGTTTGGCGACCATCTCTTCTTCGTTGAGGCACCTTTTAGATTCGAGTTTAGGACCCTATTTCCACCTTAGATCTCGACATGCATAATGTTTGGCCAACTCCTTCGTTTTCAATTTTGATAGAATCTCGAGCTCGAATTTTGGGGATTTTTGGGGAAAGAGGGATCTCAGTTGTAGCTCGTGATTTCAAAGGATTTTTAGTTGATTTGAAGGATCAAGGCAAGTGGGAATCCATGTTTACAATTCCAAGCATGTTTAGTAGTTTGAATTTGATGTTTTGTACATCTTAGGATATTTTGATGCCCAAATTGCTTGTTATAGATGATGTAATGTTAAAATGGGGACTTGGTAGTGTGTTACAGAACCATAGAAACATACTTAGGTTACCCCAAATGTGAAGCCAAGATGAGAATCCGCAAATCCGAACAGCTAGACTTCAGTCTGCAGTTCGCTCTAGAACTAGTCAGCAGTTGGCCTAACATGCCAAACCGCCGAACGACCAACTTGGCTAGTGCCAGAAGCACTCGATGGTTGGCCCCAGACAACAATCGATTGACAAGAGCAATCGGCGGTTGGCTCTAGCCAACAACCAACTGACCTGAAACTCGTTTCTTTTTATGTTTTTGAACTTGGCCTTAGACCCTATGTGGTGGGCCATTGCATGCCCTACTCCCCGACCCTTATTAGTGGACCAAAACCCTGGTCTTTTGCGTATGTACCATAGGCTCTAGAAGGGAATTCCAAAACCCTTTTTGGGTCGGGGGAGTTGCTCCCACACCCCTAGCAGGAGCGCATTGCCCTCAGCACCCCCATCGACCCGCGTATCGCTGTGGTTCATCACGAATAGGTAATGGACTTGAGTTGGGATGTGGACACAAACCCCGGACTCACCAATAAAGTTAGGTATGACCAAGAGTAAGTTAAGTTTGAGCTAACCATATTTATGGAATGTCCGGATGCATGTGTGGTGCAACACTATGTCATGGGTATGCAAGCGTGGGACCTTAGTCGTCCATTACCAGCAAAGCACCAAGATAGCAATATGGTACGGACAACTAATATTCTATGGCTACATAGTGATGAATGGCCTTGTGCCTACATGTGAATGACAACCCTGCTCTTAAGATTGGTAGTGTATGGTTATCCATTATCTATTATGTACTCTACATCATTGATATAAATGGACTTCAGTGACCTCTGCTTGAGGGATGCGGTCATCCTGACGTGGTTATAGGTTCACTAAATCCAAGAGGACATGAAGTTTCTAATATGAATTATCACAATCAATCGTAGGTCTCCCAAGTATAGATGAGATTTTTCGCTGAACATTTTTGCTTGCCGGTGACAGATTGTTGGAACTGGAAGTTCAAGTTTCGTGCCTTTTCAAGTCTTTCTTGGAGCACTATTTGTAATATATAGCCTTTATACTGTATAGCCCTTGTCTACACTATTTTTTAATTGGTACTAGTATGTTTCTGTCTGAAAAAAAAGAATTACATGATAATATGGGGGCACTTATATTCATCACGAGGCAAATTATGTATACTAAATGTATATTGAAAAACTAACCCAAAAACGGAAAACATGTGATCACATTATTAGAATATATATTTGTCAACATGGCCAGCTTGGGGGGAAATTGAAGCTTGAACTACATTAAATCCATATTTTTTGGAGAATCATGTCACTATTTTAGGAGTCGCATCAAAATTCCATAAGCACCTCAAACATGAGACTGCACAATATTGCACATGACATCATCACAGCATCACTTTCTACAACACTGCATGGTTTTTTAGTTTGCAAGGGATATAGTCCATGAATTCAGGCACAGAGTACATAGATAAGCATGCCCAATATCCTGCAACTATAAATTGCACAGAGATAGACAAATGAAAAGTGGGACATAATTGTGAACCAAAAGCATTAAAGGGTGGCCTAGTATTCATTATAACCTTCCCATTGTTGGGAACATTTTCCCATTATGAACGAGAAACCGATCTCTTGCAATGACATACGTCTCCAGCATTCTTTCATTGACTAGTAAGGTACCTAAAAGATGAAATACTGAATTAGTGGGGAGTATGTGCCAATGTAAAATTAAATTTTCTAAAAATATACTTCCTAATTTCTTTATTGGTAACCACAATTTCATTCATAAAGGCACAAGTACAAGAAAACTATACAATATAAGAGAAGTATACTGTAAACGAGAAACCAGACAGTACAAAGAGAACCACAGAAACTCATGGAGGTAAAGTTGAACTTTCATAAATCTCCACCCCATCAAACCTGATTTAGCTAACCATTCACCACTGCATTCAGTGATCATTTTGCATGCAATAAATTCAACAAGGAATAAACTGTGGAGATATCAAAGTTGGAAGCCAATGAAATGAATGCCTATTATTTGCCAACACCATAGTTCTGAACCCATGCTACGTGCTTATCACCATACATTCTCTAACTCCCCCTCAATTACAAGTCTTCCCAGGCTGAGAGAAAATCTGTAAAGCTTCTCCAATGACAATGAAATCACCTCATTTGAATCCCACCAAACTTGAAGAAGCTTTTAGCACAACCCCAATATGGTCCCTCAGAATCACATTAATACAAGCCAGCCTCAGCTTGCAAGGGCGGACCCAGGAGATTTAACTTGGGGCTTAATGTAAAAGAAATATTGTGGGAAGCGGCAAATGTAAAAAAAAATACATATTAATTAACAGAATTTGCAGGGGAGTCTTTGAAAATTTTCAGGTAGGGTGGGGGCTTCAGCCCCCAGACCCTTGTACCTGGGTCTGCCACTGCCAGCTTGCCCTTAGTCGCGCCATCCACATTTTACTTGGAGGAAGCCTGCTTAGGTTGCAACCATCTCACCACATATTTGTTGCTTGTCCCACCCATACACTGCCCGCTTTAATTATAGAATGTCAAAGTTCGGGACCTTTAAGCTCCTTTCTAACCTATATCCACCGAACCACCCTCACCTTAGCCAAGTGCACTCATTCTTCCATGGGCTACACCATTTAATTGAAAGAGCCCTATTCATTTCTCACATTCTTCAAGAACTAAACCCCTCCTGTCTTGGTTTTAACCAACTCATTCCACACGAATGACATGGAA
This sequence comes from Camphora micrantha, assembly GCA_003546025.1. Classification (NCBI taxonomy): domain Eukaryota; kingdom Viridiplantae; phylum Streptophyta; class Magnoliopsida; order Laurales; family Lauraceae; genus Camphora; species Camphora micrantha. The sequence continues at coordinate 27,299,925 of QPKB01000011.1, forward strand.
TTTCTTCTTTCCCTTTCTATGAGAAAGAAAGTCCTAAGGAAAATATACCCTGGGGAGAAAAAGGGATCATGCACAAAAAAAGGTTAAAGGGAAAAATAAAAGACATTTGTTTTATCCTCCATGCCACAATACGAGTGTTGGCACATAAAAAAGCCAAACTCCAGACGATTAGACCATATGCAGGGTCTATGAAGCCAAATGAGGGGTCAAAATCCATTTTGGCCAACAAATGATAAAGCTAAGCTCTCAAAAGCACAAAGAAGAGCCATTAAAAGATGTTGGAGTACACCCAAGCTCAAAGAAGAGAAATCAAGTGAATTTGGAAGTCATTTAAAATCAAAACATTGCAAAAATCAACACACGTGATGGGCTGACCTTTGGGTGATCAAGCAATCCAAGGCCTTCAATTTCAGCTCTAGAACATCAAGAGACATGTGAAGAACCTTCCCGCAAAATTTCTGAGAAAACAAAGCTTAAACAAAGAAGAAACAAGCAAAAGAAGTAAGCCTGGACCCTAGACCCCCGAGGCCGAGAGCTCAAGCTCTAAGACCACCTAGGGCAATGAGTTCAAAACCAACAACCCCTCAAGGGAAATGCACGACCCTTGTTTTTCTTTTTGAAGGCAAGTACTCACACACCCACTCGAAAAACGTCCCTCACCATCAGTGCTAAAGCCAGAGATTTATCCTAGTTGTTCCTGTGGAAGGGAGGTGCCTCATCAACAGAGCTACCAGTGGATTGGCACCCTTGATAATTTTTGCTCCAAATGGGTCCCACAAGCTACCAAGTCATCATGACTTGTGTCCCAATCAATGTGTAACACGTGGCACTCGAATTTGACCCAATCAATTCCTTAAAGATGCCAAAAATGAGTGCATGTATCACAGATCATAATTTGACACGTGGACACCATGTGGACCATTCTCCCACGGCCCTAGGGCATGTTCATGATGATTACAGGAAGTATCTAACGATCTCTACCTAGTCACAAGAAGGCTCCCATAACTCCGGGTGGCAAAGTGGTCGAATTCCCCCCCCCCCCCCCCCCCCCCCGACAACACCACACACACACACCCCTAAGTCCTGCGACCAGGTTCCATAACTTTCTTTTCAGTGGAGAAAGTGAGGAAAGTAGGTTAGGCCACTCCTAAGCTCTCTAAAGCTATAAAAAGCCTGGTTCAAGGAAGAATAAGGATGATTCAAAAGGTAAGGAACCCTTATTGAAAAAAGAGACAAAATATTGGCAAAAAGAGGAGAAAATCCAAAAGAAGGAGAAACCTAACTGCTGCAACCCTGCTCTTTCCACAACCCTATGGTACTTGGAACCTTGGGGGCGCACACCTCCGGAGGGGACGTTAACTTCCTCATGCGGTTAGTCTTTCTTTTCCTTTATTTTCCGATTTCTTTGTCCAAATTGGAGACCACACGACCTAGGTCCTGAATCCCAGCGTGCAAAACATATGTCAAATGGCCTACGTGACATGATGAAAAGGGTAGTGGTTGGACAACTCCAACTATGCATAGCTAAACCTGGAAGTGGACATTGAAACTAAAGAAAATAAGGATATGAATTTCCTATGCACTTGAATGGTCTTCGAGGACATGAAAAGTGGCAAACCAGCCCCATTCTTGTACATTTACATGTAGCATTTATCATGCATTTTAAGTTTCAAGTAGATAGTTTTGGGCCATTGACGAACAATTGGAGGGGTCATGTGTTCTATAAATGAATTGTCATCCACAAGTCCAAATGATTAAATCCCACAATCATATGATGTAAATTGAAATTACAATTGAAAATTGAGATGCAATAATAAAATTTCTTGTATTATGTTTCCCCATGGTTGTTTGGGTCAAGTACATGTTTAATTTGTAAATGTTTTCATTTTTCTGAGAACATTTCCATGTCTTCCCCGAAAGTCCGAGAACAATGAGGCCATGTACAAGGTTCCAGGGTTCTGCCTAGTTCATCAATTACTTCTACATTTCAATCAAATGGACAAAATGCCATCACAATCAACATTTTTAATTAAAAATCATATGATCCTCACATAGTTGGCCTCTTAGCAATTCAGTTGCTAAACATCAAGTGAGGGTACAGAGTTTGCACTCCACTCTAGTACATTTAAAAGAGAGGTAACTAGCCTGAATAGTAAATGCAGATCCAATATATGCTCAGAGGTCTAAATACTTCTCTCGCAAAATTTAGAAAACTGGTAAAGCATGAGAAAAGAAGCTTACCCATAGGCTCAGAGATTAAAATATCTGCTTTCTCAGGCAATTCAACTTCCTCTACTTTGCCTTTAACCACCTGTAATTCAAAGAACAGAATACCTCCAAAACTGAGAAAATGGTAATAATGTGAGTTGGATAAAAAAATCCAGATAAAATATATATCATACCGTAATCCGTTGTCCCAGTGATGGGTTGCCAGCAATAAGTCTTTGTGCATATTCCGCCATTTCAGATGCCTCTATGGCATAAACATGTTTCGCACCAGCCTAAATGACACAACAAAACTCTCAGCTAAATCTGTTCACTTTAAATTATATGCATAAATGCTTAAACACAGAAAATAATGCATAAAAAAAAGAAGCCGCAGACTTCTTTGTTTAAAATTCAAAGCACACCTGGGCAGCAAATAGTGAGAGAATACCACTCCCAGCACCAACATCAACCACAACACGACCAAGAAAATCTACACGGTTCTCAATAACTGCAGCATAATAGGTTCCTGAAACAAGAATGGATTTGTGTCAGTGAAAAATGCAAAGCACTATTACCTTCTATAAAAATGGCCACGAAAACATAATAAATAAAAAATACAATTGTTGAAGGACATCATTTCCTTCCTTGGAAAAAGCTCATTGTACCTTAATTTTAAAGTTGTACCCTTTGTATGGGCACTAAATTCTACTCACCTCTGTCCAAATGATTATTCTATGTGTACTGTATATTCATTATACTGATTTGCATCTCTAATTTTCTATTAATAGATGTATGATTCCCACTCTCTCCAAATGATTATTCTACATTTCCTCAGTCCCACAAGTGAATGGCCGTTGACAGTAGGAGGTCAATGTGACTTTCATTGAAGTAAAATATTGCCTCCGTTAGTTCAAGAAGATGAGTAGTGCAAGTTTGTGACAGTAAATGCAGTCATAATTCATCAGTGATTATTGCATCCATAATATAAATATATAAGTATATAAGGTTAGGTCTATCTCCAGTCTGGGCCCTCCCAGGACCCTGCTTCGGCAGGACCGCACTTGGTGATGACCTATTTTAATATAAATATATAAGGTTTCTTTCGGAAAAATATGAAACATACATCGATTCTCTCAAAACTATATAATAATTTATTTGTGTACATATTCTTTATGTTGTAGTTATAACATATTTAATAATGAAAATATCTAAGAATAAACTTAGATACCCACTGGTCGAACCTACCGAGTTTCCCAAAACTCAATCAGGTAACTAGCTGAGTCTAGTTGACTCACTGGGTCAGAAAACTATGTAATAGCCAACTCTGGAAGAAACAACTGATCACAATAGATGACACAACCTGTCCTCACATAATCCTGTAACATATTTTGCTGATGTAGCAGCTGCCCGTAGTAATGAAAGTACATTTTAGCAGATGCAGTCTCTATCTTGTCGTCAAACTTGCTTTTAGGCACTGCAAGCGATCCATTTTCCAAAGGTGCTCCTGAAAAAAAAAAAAAAAAAAAAGACAACAAAATCAAAACAATGTTCTAAATACAATTAGTGATACATTTTTTCGTTTGTCCATGAAATCGAGGAAAAGTTATGGGCAGCAGGATGCAAAGATCAAAGCAAATATGAGTAGGATGCATGCCCCAATTACAATTTCACTAGGCATTGGTCAAACTTCTGTGCCAACATGTTTGAAACACACTGGCTCACGTAAGGAACAGAAAACTGCATAGTCCATGTAATTCAAGGAGCCAATGCAGCAGCATGGTTTCACCTCTTTCTTTTCTTTTTTTTTTTCCTTCTAGTAAGTAGTGGGGCGCTGCAACATTACAACAGAAAAACATGCTACTTGCATGATGATTTTAAGATGGAAATGCAGCCAATGATTCTTTTATCAGACACTATAATTAGCTTACTTAGAAGACATAATGTAGTGTTAATTTCTATAATATTACCTCGCATATCATTGGCAATAGATCTCCTTAAGATCCAAGATTGCGTCGGGAACTGGTACTAATAATGATTATGCCAAGAATGCATATATGCCAAAAAAAAATTGTTTATATCATGCTATAAATCATATTTCTCCAGTTGACAAATGAAAATCATTCAGATACGAATAGTCCAAATTGTCCTGAAAGCCATGTGACCACTGTTTAAATTTCCATAGCCACAAAATATAATGAAGAAATACCGCAGTTGAAACCATGCCTCTGATCTAATCATATAATAATGCATGCAAATGTTACCAAGTAATTCTCTGATGCATTTAAACAAAAACCTTTCATCGTGACGTAATCGCTTCTATTTGGAACCAGTACTTCCATATTTGGAGATTACTTCGGTGTTGCCAAGGCTGAAGTGTTTGATCGGGCATCATGAGTTGGTGAAGATGGGAGGTTTTAGTCCTATTATTGAAGGAGATTTTTTTTTTGGTTAGTTATACAGTGGGGCTTTGGGAAGGCTATTCATCCTTGGTGGATTGCGGATTGGGCGGAGGAGGTGCAAGATATCTCTAGAAATATGGGTACTTTTTTTCTTCATATCTTAAGGGAAGCTAATTCAATGGTAGATAGTCTGGCCGGGGAAGGAGTTTTTCGCCCTTCTATTATTTTTGATGAATAGACTGTTGTAGTTTTTGCTTTGTTCCTGTTTTTGTAATGGGGTTGTGTTGTTTTTTGCTTTTTTGGTGAAAAAAAAAATGTTAACTGTTATCCCCCCAAAAAAAAAAAGTCTTCATCAGCTGGTATAAGACCTTTCTCTTTAAAAGAAATTATTAATGGAAGATGCTTCCTTCTGCAATACTCTTGGGAGGTGGGGTGAGGTTGAATTGCCAGAAACAATAGAATTAAGAATAATCAATCATTTTGAACAATGAATAATCAGCTAATGCATCAAGAAAATAGCTGTGCTTTACGGTGATTAGACCTTTTGTAGGAAGTATTTTTGGCGCATAGCCATCAATTCCCTCTTGGAGGCTATTTTTGTTTGTCTCCAGGCTGAAAGCATTCTAGCATTTTGTCACATAAAAAGATGTAAAGAAATTTGAAAATTTTTTAAAATACAGAAACTTTGGAAAATTATTGTTGGAACCTGAAGCTTAATAAAAATCACAATTTGACCTCACACTAAAGAAGTACTAAAATTTGGATATAACAGAACCAATAAATATAAGAAACACTTTTCTTTTATTATCAACAAGGGATGTTAGTTTTCATCTATATATGTGTGTGTGTGTGTATGTATTATAGCATATGGAAGAGGTTTTGGACACTTGGATTGCTAAAAGAAAAAAAAAACCAGAGGTGATATGTGCTTGATCAGTCATTTCGGATGTGGTAAAAAAAGAGAACCCTGAAACTTAATGAAACACAACACCAAAACTGTTCCCCATCCCATTGGGAAAACGACCTCTATGTCCATACTTAGGGTTTTTTCTTTAAATGGTAACTTTATTAAAGAAAAAAAAAGATTACAATATAGGAGAGAGATACTGCATAACACAACAAAGCATTGAAACCAGAAAACCCTAAGGACAGAAAAGGAAAAACAAACTACCCTGTGATTCCCTATCTGCATGTTCTACCTTGTATTCCACTACTTTGGCCAATGAATCTGCCAAGGAACTAGCCATTAAAAAAAAATAAAAAATAAAAAAGGAATTAGCCTCTCTGTTTACATACAAGAAAGAAATTTCAAGAAATCTAGAGACCTAAAACCTCCTCTATCACATCTGCCTGCCTCCAGTTTTAAGGTTTTAATAAATGTTAATTACTAAATTTTATTAAATTATTATTTTTTTGTTTTAAATGGTCATTGATTCTTTAAATTGAACACCCTAGAGGGCAAAAGTACAGTCATGGATACTATAAAACCAAATCGCTAAAGAATGCAAGAAACCCCACAGCAAATCCCTAATGAATGCAAGAAACCCCACAGCATTACACCCAACACCTCCATAAATCTGAAGTTGAAACTCAAGCAAATCTTTCAATCGATTCTTTAAATTGAACATCCTAGAGGGTAAAGTACATGGTCATGGATAATATAAAACCAAATCCCTAATGAATGCAAGAAACCCCACAGCATTACACCCAACACCTCCATAAATCTGAAGTTGAAACTCAAGCGAATCTTTCAACACAATCACACACAAGATATCCCCAGCCTTCATTGACACACACGGGATTCTCTATCTTATTATTGACAGCTTGGTTGTCTCTCTAACCAGATAGACCATAAGATAACACAGCAGCCAAAAAACAAGTTCCCAAAGGAAGCCTCCTTGAACATAAATATAGCTAAACTGCAAATTCTCTACCACATCATTGTTCTAGGCCATACGCATTGGACTCTAAATAATTGTATAAAGTAGTTCCTCTCTGTTTTAGCAAAGATTGTACAAAAAGATGATGAAAGATCTTCAGCATTCCTCTTCTGCGCGACACCCACTGGAAAATAAATAATTGAATAAAGTAGTTCCTCAATATTTTAGAAAAGATTGTATAGAAAAATGATGATGAACATATTCGACATTCCTCAAACAAAGGTTGCATATGGGATTGCCTATTTAATCATGGACAACATGATTGTTTCTCTCTGACCAGATAAACTATAAGATAGCCACCAAAAAACAAACCCAAAGGAAGCCTCCTAAAACATTAATATACTGCAAATTTTTGTGGACCCTTTGATTGCTCAGGCCCAAAGTATTTTGGGTCACTTTGATTGGTCAAATGGCCTCTTGACCCATCTTAATCGGCGCCCAATCAAGAATAAGAGCTCAAATTTAAAATTAAATGGGCTTAATATGGGTTTCAAATTGGAAAACAAATTTTCTGAATTCACTGAAAACCCAAATCAAACCCAATTGAGTCCTAACCGAGCTCGTAATGGACATGTAGGTTCATCCCATGTGTGCACCTCTCTACTTGGCTCTACATATTCAAAAAGTGGAACCCATAGTCCACCTAAAGTGGGACATCCAAATAACTCCTAATGCTAGCAAGCTTGAAATTGGAAACCTTCCAATTAAGACTCCGAGGGAAGGCTTCCTAAAATCAAGGAGCAATTCAAGGAAGTAAGTTTCAAAGAGGCAAGAGGGGAGAAAACTCCTCCATAGGGCGTCCAATTTGAATTTAAAATTGTTATAAACTTTCTAATTTTTGTTATTCTTCTTTTTAGTAAGTTGCTGGGTTTTGTAAGAATTTAGTTAGTTTATACGAAATTTGTTTAGTAAGTTTTCTTAATTATTAGATTGGATGGATGGTTAGGATTTAGTAGAGATTAGGGGCTTTTTTTGTTTGAAAGCACTATATAAAGCATGCTATTAGAAGTCCAACACTAGCTTAAACAATATTTACTTTCACTTTGGCTTTCGTTAGATAGTCTGATTTTGCTAATAAGGACTACATCACAGATTCTCTACCATCTCCATCACTATTCTAGGTCATATCCACTAGACTCCAAATAATTGCATAAAGTAGGGGTTTTTTTTTTTTGGTGGGTTGGGTGGGGTCACTAACCAATAGAGTTACAGCGGGGGCAGTTCCACAACATATAAAAGGTTGCATAACATGATGATGAACATGTTCAACATTCCTTAAAAGCAGCAGGCATTAGCAATGATCATCCGGTGATTTTGAGGTGATTGATAGTTAAATTGTTATCGAGAGCCTCGAACCATGTGAATGCTAAACTTCTCAGAGGTCCTTAAATTTTCCAAATGTAAGGAGGCTCCTTCATAAACCTCTCATTTCTCTAAAACTGAAAATTGACTGTTCAAATCTAGGGCGCAAACACAAGTATCACATCCACTACTTCAGATAAACCATAAAGCAACCGACAATTAGATCCACCACAGCCCCTATCTCATCATCATATAGATTCCAATGGGAAGTCAGTCAAAAGAATTAAAAAAAAAAAAAAAAAAAAAACAGTTATTTGAGAATTTTGACGACTTGATTTCGGCCAAAATTAGACAATTGTAACGAAAACCAAGTTTATCTGAAATATATTGAAATCTAGAGAAAATGGTTCATAATGCCATTTCTTTTTTGGATTAGCAACCAAAACAATAAATTTTGGTCATTGTGACCAAAAATAAAATTATATTCGTCGTTGTTTTGTTTTGTTGTTGTACTGGAAAGTGAAAAAGCATCAAAGCTCTCTAGAACAACACATATGGCTTTCTCTCATTTAGTGAGACTTGCCTATCTTGCAATAAGTGGATGGTAGTTTCTTCTTGTACTTCTTTCCTCATCGCTTACTGCTTTTGAGAGCAACTTCCACCTGAGGCACTTTCTTGTAATTTAAATATTTTTATTGATAGTAAAAATGAGATGTACCATCTTTGGCTAAACTATCAAGCATTCCATTGGCTTCACTTTTTTCTTATAGTACAAGTTGTTGATTAGACATAAAATACTTTGGTTGATTGCTTAAATTATTTAGTGATGTAAGGTGTAACCATACATGACTAAAATAAATAAATAAATAAATAAGAAACCGCAAACTAATGAAAAGATGGGATAAAATGAATAAATCTTCTAATATACCCAGAGGACATGAGCGTACGCATGAAATAGGAAAGAAGAAAAGAAATCAAAGATCCAGACAAAAGGAAAAAGGTTTTGCATGGTTAGACATTATTCTAGATTGTTCTTACTCAATAAGCTGCTGATAACATACCAGACTCTGCACCATTAACTTCATTCTTCCAGTTGTCAAATGCAGAATGGAAGGCTTTGCTCTCATCCTCTGTTCTAAATCCAATGGCAATTGCTCTCGAAGAGGATTTCTGATTAAGAAGAAAAACATTATAGCAAATCTGTTAAGTCTTGTTGTTATTCAAAAAAAAAAAAAAAAAAAAAAAAAGAAAACTAAGTTTGAAAACTGTAAAAAGTAAATACCAATGCCTATTTATACAAATAAGCAAACATCAATAATGTTTCTATTTAAGCTTTGTTAGATTAATCATTAATAAGAACAAGAAACTCCATAGTATAGAGGATTGTATTCTATTAGTTTTTTTGTTTTTTTATAGCATATAGAAAAATCCACCAGCAAAAGAAAATGCACTCATTAGTCATTACTAAACCTTCACTGGTAACAAAAGATAAAAATAATGAAAGGAGGAATCTCCATTATAGTTAGACATGTCAGTAAACAATTCTCCATGTTCTAGTAGAGCCTAAGAACAATTACACACAGTTAGTGCACCTTTTCCATCCATATTGAGATGCAATTTCATGCATTATCCATGATGTTTTGGGTTCTCATAGTTGTTGGGATAGGGGTGTTCGTGACCGGGTTGGACTGGGCTGAGGCATATCCACTCCCGGCCCAACTTTAGGGACACAGGCCCATATCCAGCCCAAGCCCGCCCATTTAGTCAAGACTGGTCCAAACCAGGCTTTTGTTCAGTTGTACAGGCTTTCTAGCAATTGTTTGGACAAATTATCATTAAATTATAAGCACTCATTATTCAGACCAGGCAGAGGCGGCTTTGGGCTTTCTATCATTTGATCCAAGCCAGGTCCAAAAGTGGGTTGGGCCTGGATCAGCCCTAGGCTGGCCCAGCCCATGAGCATGCTTAGGTTGGAATTGGGTCCCATCGGAAGGGGCCTCCGAGGGCCTTATTTCCATTTGGAACAACCACGTGGTGAAAGGGGAGAAGGTTTTAAAGAGTTTAAGTGTCTTAACAGTTAAATTGGGCAGCATTAATGACAACTTTCTTTGGGTTGCAGCTACAATGTATGCACAAAATAAGGATATTGCAAGAACTATTTTTTGGGAGATTTGTCTAATTTAAGATCCAGATGGAGTATTCCATGGTGCTTCTCAGGAGATTTTAATAAGGTGAGATTTCCTTGTGAGAATAAGCAAGGAAGGTTTCTTTCCAGCAGTATGAAGAGATTCTCAAACTTCATTGATGACAATGAATTGATTGGTATGCCTTTAGTTGGGAGGAGATTTACATGGACTAACAATCAGGAAATGGCAGTTATTAGTAGGATTGATTGGTTCCTTATCTTCGATGAGTGGGAAGATCATTTTCTCATAATGAATCAGGTGGAACTCCCTAGGTAATTATCAGATCATTGTCCAATTAAGTTGCATTCCATTTCAGTTAATCGAGGGCCAAAGCCTTTCAGATTTGAGAATTGAAGGCATTAAGGAGTTCTTGGGGCTGGTTCGGGATTGGTGGCATTAGATGAGTATGAATGGCTTCGCTGGTTTCAGATTATCCAAGAAGCTTCAGGGTTTCAAATAAAAGACAAGACTGTGGAATGAGGAGGTTTTCAGTAGGATCAATATTGCAAAATATTTGTTATCAAGGGTGGTGGAATCCTTGGATAAAGCTGAAGAAGGCAGGATGTTGTCACGCTACAAGGTAGAACAAGGAGGGAGGCAGTTATCAGTCATAAGATGCTGGGCAGAGGCATGCCACAATGTCGCTTGTCATTCTCACAATTACAGAATGCAAGAATAGAACGTGAGTTCTTGGAAACTGATTGTATTATTTCTGTGTCTTCCTTTGGAGATTGAGCCCCAATATATAGAGTATTACATGCCTCAATCAAGGCTTCTCAGTTAGGAAACTAGCTAATTACATCAATTGCTATTCTAACTTTAGGAAACTAACTAATTACAAGAGAAAATCTAATTAAGAGAATATGTATAGCTGTTACAAGTTGACCCAATCAACATCCACGTGAGATATGATATTCTGGACAGGATATGTTCATGGGCCTCGGGCCTGTTTAACATCGCTCCCTGCACCCACTCTAAAAACAGGCCTGCGGGCTCGATGTCGAATGGCGTATAAAACATTGATTTGTGCATTTGCCATCACCAATTGGTTTTGGAAGGAATGGTAGCTCAGTGGGTGCATAAGATCCTACAAGTAGTATTAGAGCTCCAAGTCACGGGTTTGAGTCACGAGAGCGCCATCGTGAGGGGGGATTGTTGGGCAGAGGCGTGCCACAATGCCGCTTCATGCGACCGCTCTAAAAACAAGCTCGCAGGCGCATTGTCAAATGCCGTATAAAACATTGAGCTGTGCCTCTTCCATCACCAATTGGTTTTGGAAGGAATGGTAGCTCAGTGGGTGCATAAGATCCTACATAAGAGTTAAACCGGATAGAAGAAGTGAGTTGGAGGCAAACATCTAGAATTTTATGGCTCAAAGAGTGGTGTTTTTTTAATGTATGGCTAATGTGAGGAGGAGAATTAACCATTTGGGGAGGATAAGAAGAGATTGAAGGCTTTTTGTGAATCCAGTTGAGATCAAGGAAGTGGTTGCAAAATATTTTTAAGACTTATATAGGGGAGAACAATTTCCTAGCCAAAATTGGATGGTATCAATTTCCCTTCTATTTCTTCAGAGCTTCAAGAGTGGTAGGACAGACAATTCAAAGAGGAAAAAGTAACTAAAGCGCTTGTTAAGTGCGGTGGTGATGAAGCTCCAGGAACGAATGGATTTAATTATGCATTTATTAAAGCAAGTTGGGATTTTCTCAAGGGGGATTTTTGCAAGATGCTCTCTGAATTTCATCATAAAGGGATATTAAGGAGATTGATGCTACTTTTTTGCTCTTATTCTTGAAGTCCTAAATCCGATGGAAATGCATGACTTCATACCCATCAGTTTGGTGGATTCTATTTACAAGCTGTTTTCCAAGGTGTTGGCTCACCGTTTGAAGCAGACCCTCCCTCTCAATTTAGTCCTTTTTAGGGGCCTTTGTTTGGTAATAAGCAGATTTTGGATGGAGTGCTGATTGTTAATGAACTTACCGATTCCAGAAAATGCTCCCACAAATAAGGTGCTATCTTCAAGATAGATTTGGAAAAGGCATATGACCATGTAGAGTTGGAGTTTGTGGATTGCATGTTATGCAGATTTAGTTTCGGCAAGAAATGGAGAGGACGGATACAATAAGGCATTTAATCTACTGCATTTTCAGTCTCGGTAAACAGTTCTCCTAGCACATTATTTAACACTTCGAAGGATCTTAGAGGGTGATCCCCTCGCCCTGTTTTTATTTATGCTAATGGCAGAGGCATTGGGAGCAATGTTAATAAAGGCAAAAGGAGCTTGGTGTAGTCGGGGATTTATGTCGGAATGAGGAGGCTATTACCCATCTTCAAGTTGCAGATTACACCAGTGTATTCAGCCCAACAACCATGGAGGAAACTATTACATTAATAAGAATATTAAGATACTTTCAGCTATCATCAAGCCCGAAAATTAACTTGTCTAAAAGTGTGTTGGTATGGGTGGGTCGTTTGGAAGAAATTATCAAGTCATTAGCAAACAATATTCATTGCAGGGTGGGAAGGCTTCCTATTATTAACATGGGTGTGCACCCCCATGTCTGTAAGATAATGTATAATAAATATGGAGATTAGGACAGCCCCAATTAAAGGAAATCATCCCAATTACAGGAAATCACCCCAATTAGGGGATACTAATGTTGTATATGTAATGATATGTAATGAGAGAAAGAGGAAGAGACAAAAGCTGGAGAGAAACTGATCCCTCAATAGAGGATCGTCTATCTATTTATAATATCATTATACCCTAATCAAGGGATTTATACATATCAATTAATACAATCAGAATCAGAAATAAATCAATCTCCTAGTCTATACAGGAAGTACTATGAGAGAAATCAGCAACATAATTACAGACTGAATCCCACACGTGGGATTTTATATACAACTGTATATGGGCCTTGATGAGCTGGGCCTTCTTAAGGCATGTTATCTTCTACACTCCCCCTCAAATTGATGTGGTAAGGCAGAAAACATCAATTTGTTAGCTAGATCATGATGGCGCATTTTGGGAAGGGCCTTGGTGAAGATATCGGCCAACTAGTTAAACGAAGAGACATGAGGCAGAGTTATCTTCTCAGTAACGACATGTTGACAGATGAAGTGACACTCAATCTCAATGTGCTTTGTTCTTTCATGAAAGACCGGATTGTTGGCAATTCTGGTAGCACTGGTATTGTCCCCATAGAGAGGTGTGGAACTACTAACAAGAACACCCAATTCACACAGAAGGCGGCGGAGCTAGATAATTTCAGCACAGGCGGAAAACATCGCCCGATATTCTGCCTCAGCAGAAGACTTTGAGAAAGTGGTTTGCTTCTTGCACTTCCATGAAATCAGAGATTTTCCAAGAAACATACACCATCCAGTGGTAGACCTTCGAGAGTCCGGACAGCCAGCCCAGTCAGCATCTGCATAAGCTGATAATTGCAGAGAAGTATCAGAAGGGAAGAAGAGACCATGATGAAAAGTGCCTTTAACATAGTGGAGGATGCGTAACGCAGCAGCAAGGTGCGGTTTGTGGGGATTGCTAACAAACTGACTTACTGTATGAACAGCATGAGAAATATCCGGCCGAGTCATAGTTAAGTAGAGCAAACTACCAACTATCCGCCGGAAAACAGATGGATCATCTAAAGGAGTGCCATCATCTGAACTGATTTTGCTATTCAATTCTAGAGGCGTATCAAAAGTGTGAGCATAATCAAGCCTGGCTGACGTGATCAAATCTGTCGCATATTTGCGCTGAAGGACCCTAATGCCTGATTTGTTGCGCACAAACTCAAGCCCCAGAAAGTAGGTGAGAGGACCAAGATCCTTCATTCTGAAGTGGCGAGTAAAGTGGAGTTTGAGATTCGTAATGCCGGTAGTATCATTTCCACTGATAATCATATCATCAACATAGACCAAGAGGAATGTGTAGCCCTTCGGTGTCCATCTTAGAAAGAGGGAACTATCAGAGTGACTCTGACGAAATCCGACTTGAAGAATTGCTGCCCGGAACTTATCGAACCAAGCCCTGGGAGCTTGTTTAAGTCCATAAAGAGCTTTCCGCAATTTGCACACATGCTTTAGAGGACAAGCATATCCTGACGGAGGTTTTAAATAAACAGTCTCTCGCAAGTCCCCATGGAGAAAAGCATTTTTGACATCCATTTGCGATAGAGGCCAGTTGTGGGCTGCTCTGACACAAAGAAAAGTACGAACGGTGGTCATTTTCGCCACTGGTGCAAATGTTTCCTCATAGTCAATTCCATATTTCTGCTTATAACCTTGTACAACTAATCGAGCTCTGATACCATGTAATGATATGTAATGAGAGAAAGATGAAGAGACAAAAGCTGGAGAGAAACTGATCCCTCAATAGAGGATCGTCTATCTATTTATAATATCATTATACCCTAATCAAGGGATTTATACATATCAATTAATACAATCAGAATCAGAAATAAATCAATCTCCTAGTCTATACAGGAAGTACTATGAGAGAAATCAGCAATATAATTACAGATTGAATCCCACACGTGGGATTTTATATACAACTGTATATGGGCCTTGATGAGCTGGGCCTTCTTAAGGCTGTTATCTTCTACAGTATACCTGCTATAAATGAAAGAATCTAATGCTATTAGATGGACCAAGGAAGGACCAATCATATTGACCGACGCCCAATTCAGTCCAAGTCTTTTATTCTTTATGCTTCTAGTTATCTTGATATGGTATTAGAGCGTGGTTCTCAAGCCAAATCAAAGGAATTACAATTATGATCGTGCATGGTAAAACAACCTTGTTTTGACCATGAAACTCATCTTCTGTGTCTTCTTCCTTTCTTCATACTATCCTTCTTGGTGAGCTTCTTTCTGCAAACTTGCTTGTTGGCATCTGATTTCTTAAATATATTTGAAGGAGACTGAGAATTGATTCCAGACAGTCTCTTGTTTCAAGTACCGATTGTCATCATCATTGTCTTTTTTTAAGTAGTAGAGTTTCAAGCCAACACTGAGCTCATTAGCTTTATACCCATTTCCACTTTGCCACTTTGTTTCCTGCAAATAGACTACATTAACTCTTCTTCCGTTCATTGTATTGGCCAACTCCATGCTCTTACTTGTCAAAATTCCTATATTTCAAGTAGCAAGTCGAATCCTCTTTTTCTTCTAAAGTGACTTCTTTACCCGTACTCTTCCAGATTGCTGCAAGAACCATTGCCTAAGCTTCACTATAACCAGGCAATGTTGCAGTGAGTCACTTTTAGCGTGAAACGATCTAGTATAATCACGGAAAAGTGTCATAGAATTCATATTGTACATGTGACAATAGTTTTATGCCGGCTGTCAACTTAATGCAACCCTCCTTTATCCAGACTTCGTACCGGCGAGTAACAATGAATTTTAATTTCATATTTTAATAGGTTAACTCAACAATGGAAGTACCTACTTAATCACCCTGATGAAAGGTGACTGCCTTGACACTGTTGCATCTAAAATCTCAAATGATCAAACAGCTCCATATTTTGGATGGTTATATAAGATTGCATTAATGGGAAAGTATACTTTAAGGCAAACAAAACTAAAAACCATGCATTGACCATATAGATTTAGAATAGGAGTTACATGAACTTAATTTCTCTTTCTTATATTTTTTTATAACAGAAAAAAGAAAAAAGTCTGAATCAAAACCTTAAAGATGCGTGTATATATACACGAGGATTAAAGGCTTCTTGGGTGTCCTATATATCCCAAAAGTGTTCTGGGGCCACATAGGCCAAAAACCAGAACTCCATGTGACATCTTTCCCTTATCATGGCTGCCTAAAATTACATGTGGATGGATAAATGTCCATTCCACAATGATTCACTAAATCACTTGAATTTGAGGTAATATAAACCAAGGAAAAAATATATATACATCCAAGTCCATTTAATTGAATTTGACGAGAAGAAGAAGACAAAGAAGAGTACAAAATTCAAGTCCATTTAATTCTTCACCAAAATCAAGGTAGGATTGTGGAAAATAGATGCCCTTTTAGTATAAATAAATAAATACAGGTACATTGAAATGCTTTGAGTCACCAACATGAAAATGCATTTGAATCACAACCATTTCTACCGTGACATAAATTACAATAGCTCAGGTACGATCAAAATGCATTGCATCACCACCATACCTCACTCGTCTTATCCGTTCCTGATTCTTCACTTACACACATTGATTCAGTGGGCCCTATTCTGAATAGCTGAAGAACCAATCAATGGAAAAGTCAAAACTCCAACAAAACATTTTTAGCTCATTTACTACATGTAGGATTCCTTCGTTTTTTTTAATTCACATGACTCATGCAGAAACCATATGATTGCGACCATGAGCACATTCCAACTGTTGCATTGAGAGATTTGATACAAAAAAGAAAAACATTTTTCAAATAATTGGGAAGAACACCTGGTTCTCCATTTCATTGTTAAGTTGGGCAACAGTTAAATCATCATCAGATCGGATGGCTACGAATTCTTCTAAGCTTTTGCAGTAGCATGTTTGGAAACCACATAAGCATGATAATGTTTTCTGCATTTTCCTTCCCACGTGGTTTTGGACACCAGTCGCCATTATACATTTGTAAAGTCCAGATCCACCGACGCTCAAGACACCTAAGAAATTCATGGGGCTCCTTAGGGTGCGGTGCACACTTATGAAAAATCCAAACCATTAAAAATCAATGCTCCCCTCTTATATGATCACTCATCAAATTTCCCTCTAATAGGAGTTTGCCCCACCATCAGAATGATCATTATAGAAGTTCTGATCATTATAGAACACTTAAAATCTCCGTATTATTTATAAGGAATCAGTCTAACCAGGGGACCAGCACCTATTGGAGTAAATTTGCCAGGTGGAAATAGGATCAAAATTTAGCAAAGGCCCATGCTGGAGGTGCATTTGTAACTTTTGGGAGGTTTAAATTTTGTCATAATTGGGCCCAATTGAGTAGCCACAAGAACTTCTCACAAGTCCGAACCTCAGACGATCAGACCATGGAAAACCCACAGCCACACCCTCCAGTCTATTCAAGGGGGAAAAAAACACCAATAAAAAGTATCCCACATTGCAATTTCCACACTGCCACAGAGATTGGATAACCATACGTCCTGCCAAATGCATTTTGGGCTACATCCCTAAATAATGTACATATACACACACCAAAACAGCATCATGCATTATAACCCATGATCTTTTATCACCATATGATCAAAACCCAAATGTAGAATAAAGTCAAATGAAGCTGACGATATATATATTGCCATTGAATTGCAGAAAGAACTGATTTTTTTTTTTTTAAACCCCCCAAAACAGAACAAAACAAAACAAAAACAAAAACGATTCACACAAAAAATGCAAAAGATAGAATCTTTCTTCTTCTTCTTCCTATTTAACCTAACCTGAGCGCTTCGGAGGCAGACGCAGGCAGTGTAGGAAGCGGGCGACTCCGTTTCATGGCGAAAGCGGAGCTGCGGGCTGTGAGAATCGGTGCTGAAGCGAGCGACTAAGGGTCCGGATTGAAGAGATGAAGCGGAGGAGGATGAAGGGGAGAGGAAAGACGAGGGTTGGGAGATGGAGGCGCATATGAACTCTTGGTGTTTGTGTTTATGCTGCAGAGAAACCTCCATTTCCATTGCTCGCTTGAGGGTTGTTGAAACTTGCATGGGGAAAACGAAGCAAAAATATTTAGGGTTTGGGAATGGGAATGAGATGCTTTGCTTGTTTGGAGTAAAAGCGCGGTAGAAGGAGAGAGACTGCTGGAATCTTGGCCGCCAATGGGAGTGAACAGGATTCTGTTGCATTTTTCACGTTGCTTTATTCATATGTAGAGAAATTTTCAAATAAGTCCTTGGATTTTTGCCTTATTTCAAAAAAAGACAAAACTTTCAAAACTTTCCCAATTATTCCCTAGGTTTTTCAATACAACTTTAATTAAAGCCATATGGTCATTTAAAGGAGTTTTTTATGGCATTTTCTCTTAATTTTTAAAAAATATCTAAAGTACCTTCCTTTAAAGTCATGATATAAATCTGACAGTCACTACATTTAGTCAATATCTGTGGAAATGGTAGTTTTTTTCGATCACTATAAAATTGCTAGTGAAAAAAATAAAGAAAACATAGAGTAAGTAAAATTGGGTCTTTTTTCATTGAAGGATAATTTAGGTAGTTTAAAAACTTGAAGAAAAAATTTACAAGAAAATAGTTTTAAATGGATAAATGTCTTTAATTGAAAACTTCATAAAAAACTTATGGACTAATTTAAAAAGTTTTAAAATTTGTATTTTTTTTAAATAAAATAAAAACTTAAGGACTTATTTTAAATTTTCCCTTCATATAAGTGCCAGAGCAACCAAAATAGTTCACAGTCGTTGGATCTGATCCTCTGCAACAACAACAGCTTTGACATGTGCCAGGGACCGGGTCCTATCACGGCCTGGTAACAATTACTATAAAAGAAACAGGCCCTTTTTGGGATTTCAAATTTCAATCAATATCATCATCAATAGCTAATGCAGGCGCGAACAGGAGAAAAAGTTGCAGGATGGTGTAGTTGTATTGGGGAAATCCTACTTTTTTTGGGGGGGTGCTCTTTTTACTATTCCCATGATTTCCAAATCCAACTTCCCCTTGAACTTTGGGCTGTTTGTATGGGGTGAAATGAAATATAAATTTAAAAGTAAGAAGAGGGAGATAAAATTATAGTATTAAAATACAAAACATCCCTTTTATCTCTTAATTTTTTTTTTATCATTTAGTGCCTGTTAATAGGATTTTTCCCTATTTAATGCCTTTTAATAGTAGAGTTTTTGTCATTTTGTGCCTTCACTTGCGATTCCTTTCTCATACTTTTTTCTTGATTTGACCATATAAATTTTTGTCATTTATCCTCATGAAAAAGCACTAGAAGACATATTTTCCCTTATGTTTTTTTTTTTTATTATTTAGTTCAGTTTAATAGGCTTTTTCTTTTCATTTAGTGACTTTTTGGATAGATTTTTGTCATTTTGGGTCTTTACATTGAACTCATATCTCCTACATTTCTTTTTGCTTTATCACGTAATTTTATTTCGTTACACCTTTCATGCAAAAACATTAGAAGACAAAAATCCTCTTTTCTCTTTTCTCTTTGTCCTTTAGTGTCTTTTAAAAAAATATATATATATATATCATTTAGTGCCTTTTTAGGGTAGATTTTTGTCATTTTGTGTCTTTGCTTGGTACCCATTTCTCCTACTTTTCTCTCAATTTGACTACATAATTTTATTTCATTTCACCACCTATGAAAAGCACTAAAAGACAAGAATTCTCTTATCCCTTTTTTTTTTTTTTTTACATTTGGTGCCTTTAAAAAAAAATCCATTTAGTGCCCTTTTAGGGTAGTTTTTTTTGTCATTTTGTTTCAATTCTTTGAACCCATTTCTCCTACTTTCATCTTAATTTGAGCACATAATTTTATTTTTTTCATCCCTCAAGAGAAAATCCTATTTAATGATGGAGGGAGGGTGAAAAAAAAAGGGCATGATGGAAGTAGTAAGGATGTATTGAAGTACTTGGGCCAAGGTAGACTGAAATGGGGTGAGGCTTTAATGATAATGATAATAGATTTTTGAGGATTTTATCCAAAAAAAATATTTTTATGTGGCTTAGTGGACCGAAACGAACACTGTAGCGAAATCATACACCAAATAGGGCATTTTGCCCAAAAGCTTTTTTTTTTTTTTACACCATTTTTTTTCGAGGGTCAATGTCAAACCTTTAGCAGCGAAAAAACCAATAGTGTGTGGGTTTTTGTGATAGAAGAAAGAGAAGATTCGGCCCGAAGGCAGTCTGGATTAGGTTCGACTAAGATCATTAGTGGACCACTAATAAAAGGGTTCTTAGATCGGTTTTGCAAAGGTGCGCCAATGCTGCAGTTTGTAGAACTCGCAAACAAGAGATCGCCGATTTCAAAAACCGGATGAGCTATGTTGTTGTGAAACAACGGAGTTGATGGATTACGATTTTGTAGTGTGCAAACTGGATGGTTGACTGGTGTCGGAGAACGAAGGCGGCAGTGCTGCAATAGAACAGGGGTGTTGCGGTTGGTCACATAAAGGTTGTGTTTAGGTTATGTTATGAAAGGGGATGGGTGGTTTGCTCAAACAGAAGATCAGAGAGAACTCAGCGCTAGAGGGATCGTCCTTGGAGTAGCCTTATTATGGTAGGAGAAGAAAACATATGAGAAAAACAAAGAGAACATCTGGGCTCTGTTGCACACGATAAAGAAGAAGGTCGTGATTTCTTACGGTTATAGAGATTACGGTGGGTCATCAATGTTGCACATCACGTGAAAATAAAAAAATGGAACAAATCTTGATCGCAGTGGGCCATTAGTGTTCTCCACCATGCCTCATGGTGAGGAAACCTTCTAAGATACGTCACAAATCACCATTTTGACAAATCAAGCCATCTTCAGCCCCATGTAAATAGTTCTTTAATTCAAATCACATGGCATTTCATCCCACCACCCAAATCATCCATGTTACAGTCTCCATTAATACGACTTTGAAAAAAATAAAAATAAAAAACCATTGATAATAAAAGAACAGGGAAGAAGATGAACCAAACCTCCTCTCACACCCACAACTCTTTATTTTTTCTAATCTCGTGGAGGGTCAATATCAACCGTAGACCCTCATTAGTTTTAGCGAGGGTTGACGTCGACCCTGACTTCACATTCTGTAAAAACAAAATGTCAATACCTGCATCACTATCGACCCTCAATACTAAAAATGAGGGTCGACATCGACCCTAAGAAAAATGATAAAAAAAAAGAAGATTTTTGGACGAAATGTCGTCTTTGGTAAAGTATTTGTTTCGGTCCACCTACGACATAAAGTATTTTTTCGGATAAAATCCTTGTCTCTCGTTGTTGTCCACATTGCGCAAAATGAGAAAGAATCAAGATGATGGATTTTGAAAATTTATCCTTTTTGATATGATGAAGTGGTTTTTCACTTGAATAAGGCCAAACGGGCTGGGCTTGTTTGTTTGGATGGGGTAAAATACTAAAATTGAATACATAGAAACTCGGCGGTACATGTTCATCGACGCGGTACCCATACCCATAACATCGAGGTATTCATCAATTCATCACCAACATGGATGAGCAAGAGCAGAAACTCATACTAACATCAGTGTTCGGAGATTCATCATCAGAAACCGAAGAAGAAGATCTCTGCAATTCCATCAGCGTAGAGTTCACTCCTCTTTGTTCTAGAACTGATGCACTTCTCTCTCTCTTCCTTTCAAATCTCTCATGATTTATTTTTCTCTCTTCCGATCCAAATCACTCAACAGGTGGTGGAGAAAAACCCTAACTGGGATCGCGTGAAAGAGATACAAGGATTATGGCTGTGCCGAGATTTCCTTTCTCCAGAGCGGCAGGCTCTCCTGCTCTCCTCAATCGAACGCGGTGCGTATTTTTCTAAACCTTGTGCGTTTGCCACTCCCTAGAACACCAATCCGGACCGTTTAAATCACGGTGAACCGTTAATCTGCGCGGGAAAAATTGGTGGTTAGATTCATGTGGTTGGTTTTTGGGTGTTGCCACATTTTCAATGGGCACGGATTTGGACGGTCTGGATTGGATTGGTGTAGATGTATGCTGCTTGTGCAGTGGATGAGTTCTTTTCTGCCATTCAAGAGAGAGTGGAAAATAAGTCACATTTTTTTGGATCATTGCCATAAAAGTAATTTTGACTATTCGAAGTATTTTGACCTGCCAAGATTTTAATTTTTTTTAATCTTAAGACATTTATAGTATGATAGTGATTTTAGTTTTAGTCTGCAAAGTCTCACTCTCACATATTTGATTTACAATTTGAGCTTGCAGAAGGGTGGTTCACTACAGCATCTCATAATCAGGTAGTAAAATTCTTTCCCCTGTTACTGAAAAATTGTTATGTATTTTACAAGTTAATGTTTAGAATTTTAGAGGGGGGAAAAGACACGAGGCGAACATATTGCTAGCTCTTCTTGCAGCTTGGTCTGTAGAAACCACATGAGAATTTTTAGTTATCTAGTTCATATCTATGAAGCACAGATACGGCATGGATACGGCAATGACACGTCGTAGACACAACAGGGACACGGATTTTACACATAAAAAGTGAAGTATTGGATACGATACAACACGATACGTTGTCCATTTTGAAGTATTCGTGCATCATAGGTTCATATTGTTATTATTATTTTTTTGTATTTGGATTCGTTTTCTGTTATTGGAATCCATGATACAAGTAACACTAGAAATGCAATCCTCCCATGTTTTCATTCTCTTTGGTTCCCTATGCGCGTTAACTTTTCATGGTTTTCTTGGATTCACTGGGAGTTTTTCTTCATTATCACTAGACTCTTTTAATTGTTTCATTACTTAAATTATGGGAATTTGGTCAATCGCATTATCTCCTTTTAAGTAACTTCAAAGTTATGTAATGTACAATTTCAAAAGAAAAGAAAGGCATGTTTGTTACAATTTTTTTTTTTTCGAGAAAGTTTCCAATGACCATCACTGTTAAATATTTCTACTTTTTTTTTTAATTGAAATTTCATTATTGCATTTTCTTTTTTCTGCTAAAGAAGATTTGCAAGGACCGTGTTGCCAGTAAGAAGAAACAAAAAAAGATTTCAAAGGATCATTGCATTGAAGATAACATTTTGGTTTGGATTTGCTTTCTTTCCTTGATATTATGTCAAAGAAACTTGTGTCCATTCGAAATATTTAATGGTTTACAAGGAAAAGTATTCCCTCATTATAGCATTTCATATGTTGCTTAAGTGTCATTCCAAAAGAGTTTTAATAATTTCTGCAAAAATTGACAAATAATCTTTTATTTTCTTTGTTTTCTTAAATCCGACAAGTAGATTTGGTATCAAGTTCTTCAAATCCATACTGAAATGGACCATATAACTCAATACTTAAAATAAATTATTTTAGCAAATGAAAGATGCACGGGCCTTTAAGGCTTAAGCTATCTGGCTATTTCGATTCCGGGAATAATAATTCTCTCCGTTCCCTTTTTTTACTTTAATGTATTGTCACAATCATCATTGTAGAAAATCAAAAGAAAAATTTCTCTGTTCCTAAAATGACAGGAGCCAAAGTGTTAAGCGCTGCCTTAGCATTGTTGTCATCCTAATTTATTCTTCTATTGAAGGCTATGCGATTTGGAGATCTTCCTGAATGGGCAATTGAACTTTCCAGCTTTATCCGTGAGGCAATCTGTTGCAGTGATGAGTTTTATCCTGATTCATGTGAGGATCCAACAACTTATCAAGATAAAGCGAAAGCATGCCCCTTGTCATTTGAGTTGTTGTGGAGAGAGCCACTCTTTGATCAGCTTATTGTAAATATGTACCAACCAGGTGAGGTGCGGTCAAGACTTTCTTCTTGATTATTGGTGAGAACTGATCAACATAAAGACTTTTTTTCTCTCGATTCAATAATCTATTTGAACTGGTGCATATGATTGCATTGCATTTGCAATTAACTAAACTCTCCAGTATTGGATAATGTTTTGTCCATAGCAGGGTTATGTTTGTCTGAGGCTTGGTGTTCTTGTTTGTGTGTGGAAAATAGTCTGTTGGATATCTTATCAAGTTAAATAATCCAATAAGTCCAACGTCTTGTGCTTCTAACAAGAGTTTGGCAAGTTATATCTGATTAATGTATGTGGTTCTGCTTCAGGGTAATTAATATTTTGGGTAACTAGGTTAGATCCTGTTAATTCTTGCATGAGGTCTATTATTAGATTATAAATATTGATGGGATTAGTCTAGGGTTTCAAGTTTGTTTTAGAGCTCATCATCATCAAAGTTTGTTTTGGGGTTAAAACAAATAATGCAAAGGGGATGTGAGCTAGTTTATTTTTGTTCTCTTGTGAGATTTTGAAACTGCTGGTATGAAGGGAATACCTTTTTGTAAGTTTTGAGTTAATCTCTTGAGAAAAAAAATTGCCTACAAACTGGATGCATTCTGTTTGCAGCGCGTAAGTGTGGGATCGGGAGGTCTTAACTAGGATTAGTGGTGGCCAAATATTAGTACAAGCTGATGACTATAACTACCTACAAAAGGGCCCCAAAATTTAACAATTATATATGCACTTGAGATGTGCCTCACTAGCTAGTGGCAAAGAGGCGTCTCACCTTAGTATCTGCCCAGAGATTGATCATTGGGCTGGTAGGTCTCACAGTAGTATTCCCACCAGTAGTCCATACTGGCCAAAATAAACAAATAAATAAGTAAGTAAATAAATAAACTTTTCTTCCCTTGAATGGATGGTTATGAATTATGATTATTGGATCCTGCTGAATTTCTACAAATCCTTGATCTATGTTGAGAGTTGAGACCTGTGCATTCCTCCTGCATTTGTGATTGGCATGCAGCAAGGTGGACCTATAGAACTTGGTTGGCAACTTTGCTGGTTGCAGCGAGTTCATAACGGAGTTTTCCTGTGTGCTTAGTTGGATTGCATCTTAATTTATTTGTTCCAATAAGTGACCTACAGATTTGAGGAAAATATAGATTTTAACTGTATCTCTGAGGAGCGAGTATTATTACCTCTATGCTAAAGTGTATTGATTTGATTGCTGGGATTTTACTAAAAAATGTGCACCTTACTCTAGTCTATGATGGTTTCTGTTTTATAATTCACGTTCACTAGTGCAACTTGGGGTTGTGGGTTCAAATCATGTTACCTGTTACTGATAAAAAAAAAAGTACTTCCACTTTTCTTCATGGTTTTCTCTCTGTTTGGATCTATCCGAAATCTTCTTTTGCAGTTCAAGGTGGAACAGATCCTTTCTCAAGTGTCATCAACCATTGGGACAGTGTGGTAAACCAGATCCATCATAGATGGTGTTGTGGTCTTGTTTTTGCCTTTCGTTTTCCCCTTCGTCTAACCTAAGTCATTGGAACTGACTCATTGACAATAAATTTGGGTGAAAGAGTACTCTACACAAATCACTTAGACATACCTTAGGAAAATGGTGATGGAGATCCTTAACTACAGTCACATTACGCTCCTCTTCTCCCCACTCTCTACACAAGCCACAGTTCACACGAAGGAGATTGGGTATAGGTTTTTGAGCTTTCTAGTTAATCTCCATTCTGACATCTGAGTATGCCCCCGTCTTACGTGATTCGTACAAGCCATCCTTAGATCAACTTAAGCCTGTTAGTTCCTCTCTCTTGAAACATGCTTGGTGTCTTCTGAGAGAAGTGCAAGCAAGCATTCTTAATGTGATATTTTTTGTTAATAGAATAATTTAACCTACATAATGTATCTATGCCTTTCCTATCTATTATTAATTTTGAAACTTTGATGTGCTGTTAGAGTAATTAACTTACTATTGCTCTTTTGCACATGAATAGGGAATATGTGCCCATGTGGACCTCATGCGCTTTGATGATGGCATTGCAATTGTCTCCCTAGAATCTGCATGCGTGATGCACTTCACGCGGGTAAAATCAGAAGCATGTGACTGTGAAGATGGAGAAGTTAAGGAAGAAGGTTCTCATATGATGATGGTCCCTGTATTTTTGCCTCCTGGTTCTCTAGTTCTCATGTCAGGGGAAGCACGCTATCTTTGGAAGCATGAGATAAATCGCAAGCCAGGGTTTCAGGTGTGGGAAGGACATGAAATTAATCAAAGAAGAAGGACCTCTGTTACCCTAAGGAAGCTTTGCCAGCCCAAGTAAGCTTCTTTAACCCAAATGATTTTGTTCTTGTCTGCGTTCCTGCCTGTATGTTTCTGTTGTAATGATGTTTTTATTAATAGTGTGCCACTTTGAAATGAACCCCATTAGATTATTGAGTTTTAAGATCGTTCCTTCTGAATTTGAGTTGGATCCTGAATCCTGGTTACTCTGGATTTAAATATCAAGGGGAAAGCAGAGAGATCTATGGATATGAAGGGTGTGGCTCCACTATGGATGCGACCATATCACCAGTTGGATGATCTTCACTGCTTACTTTTTCCTTTTCTAGAACAAACCCAAGAGGATTCTATATTATCGATGCAAACAACTGTACAATGGAGGAACTACCTGATAAGAAATGGGTCGAACTGTCAAAATGAAGAAACACAATATTGCAAAGAAAATGAGCTGCCTGTGATAATATCAGACCTAGATAAGAATTTTGTTATCGAATGTGGACTGTTGGCAACTTGTCATCAACCACCATTTGCCTTGATCTGTACTTAGATTTCTCCAACCACTCTGATTTGGCATATGGCACTCACCTGAGCCAGCATCAATCCTCTTATTAGGCACGACCTACTGTTGGACATTACTCTGTTGCAAAATCGGGTTAATTAGACTTCCTGGCAACTGATTTTAGGCATTGAATGTTAAGACTTCTTATTGACTTTTCTCTTATCATCATTGTTCGTAAATCCAGTGACAACAACTTTGAAGGAATGAACATAACTTGATACATTGAACAGTGATTTTGGTGTGATAGTAATACCATGATATCATAGTCTTTTTTTTTGTTTTATAATTTATTGGATTGAGTTTATTCAAGCCAGACAACATGAGCACAGCACCACTAGATTGCCAAATCATACACTGTCCAACATACTTGTCGGACTCCCCAGTCAGTAGTTTGGCACTTGTTTGTGGTGCAAATGATAGCATCAAGGGCTCATCTGGATCTCAGTAAACAAGTGTAGTTACCTTGTTTAATGGGTAAATTTAGTTTTGTGCATTTTTAAAACTAGAATCATCCATAAATAAACAATTGTTTCCTTAACATTGAGGGCCTGTTTAGAATTTAGATCTCCATAAACCGAGTACAGGCAACTCAGATTATGCACAGATGATGGTTTATGCGTTTGGATGCAAGTGATATTCTTAAAAGAACAGTTCTTTTCTTAACATTGAGGACCTGTTTAGATCTCCATAAACCAAGTATAGGCAACTTAGATTATGCACAAATGAAGGTTTATGCGTTTGGATCATAAGAGATACCCATAAATGAACAACAGTTTTGGTCTTTACTTTTAATTGTTACAAACAACCACAGCGTTAGAAGTAATTAAAACCAATTCATCAAGGATCAAAATAGAAGTTGTGGCTAGCGGCCAAAATGCTACGGTTGCGGCAATATGTAGTGCCAAAATGGTATAAATTTTTAAGTGCTCAAAAGAATCCAAATCTTATGAAGTGGCCAATTTTGTATTATTTTAAAGTGATTTGGAACCATATAAGGGTATAAAGAACTTTAGAAATGACTATTTGGGAGAAGAAATAGGGAAAACAATGTTTTAAATAAAAACTTCTTGGCTCGGCTAAGTTTTATACCATGGCGGTGATATTTTCAATTGAGTGCAGTGTCCGATATTCTGTTCCAGGATTAAAATTACTAGCAGCTTCGTGCAGGGCCACCCAAACATATTATTTTTTCAATTTCAAAAGGGAAAACCTAAGGGTGCATTTGTGCAGCGATAGGATTCCGCTCTTAGTGAATTTCCATTTTGGCGTGGAAGTGAAGAATTATGTATTCGTATCCCTTACATAGGAAATTGAAATCCTCTCTATTGAGGAAAAAAAATTATTTTTTCTTTTTACACAAGGAAAATGTGTTGCACCAATTGACGGAAAAGGGGCTGAATGGAAAATCAGAATAATTTTCTTCTCTACTACAGATTTCTCTTGTCACACAAACACACCCTAAGGTTAAATTAATATCCCTCTCATAGTATGTATTTATTATTTTCTTTTCCATGATATTTTCCCAATGGTATTCCAAGACATTCTTACCCCCCAACACACACACAAAACCCCAAAATATGCTTATCTATTTTTTCTCCACAATTGTATGCATGAGTTAATCTCTGTTAATTGAGTTAATTCACTAGTGTCCTTTTTCTTTCTTGATTTGATTTTTAGACTACAACAATGTGATAATTTTAATGAATAAAGACTTATTTTCTTCCTCTATAATTTTTATGAATAACGATTCATTTTCTTCCTCTTCTGTCTATCCATTTGGTATGGTTGGATATTCAGCGCGTGTTTGCTAGCAAGTGGTACCATGGGAGAGCAGAAGGGTGAATGATATTGCACACAAGAAATAGGTGAATATTCAGCTCAATCCTAACGACATTGGTGGTTTGAAGCAAGAGTGAATGAGTGATCAATGATGTTTTAGTAGTTTACAAAAGGCTAGCTTCCCATGATGGAAATAAATTAGTGGGGATGCATCATTTGAATAAGCTGATACTTCACCCTCAAATAGCCCTATATCTAGATTGATAGAGTTTTATAAATTGATCCTACTAGATTGACAACCAAGAAAATGAGGAAATAGACGTTTTAGTGGTTTGTTAGTGTTGATAGATTTTTATGAAGATACAGCAGAAGACATTATTTCATATGGTGGTGAAACTTCATGTAACTGTGCCTCGCAACTAATTGAAATTGCTTCATGGCATTTTTTAAAAATATTCATGAATTTTCTTTCTAATTAGGCTGCATGCTCAACTATGTTCCTTTCTACCCTTAACTTGCATATCTTTTTCTTGTTAGTATCTTTTTTTATTTCATATTATTATTAATTATGTGTTTAAATAGGGTGACCACACAGCATAAGATAGTAGTTTTGGATGTTTGTATTAGAAGTAGAAATAGAGGGGTGGTAAATAATAGGTGCCCTAAAATAAGGTTGGGGTGGATTTGAAATGAGATAGGCAACAACATTTTATCATAAAGTGATTAAGAGGAGAGAATGAAATTTGGAGGGACAAATTATGGTGATGTCTAACCAAATGCCTAATTGGTAATGGAGTGTAGAGGTTCAAGAAGTTGGTCGAGAAAAAAGATGTTATAAAGTTTGGCGGGGGACTTGAAATACAAAAAATTATAATATATAGAAGTAGGCAAGGAAACAAGTTAAGAAAGCAGATGGTGATGATAACCTATTAATAAGTAAGGACAAGAGAAGGAGAGAGGGAGATTTTCAAACTTGTAAGTATAAGGGAAAGAAAAGGTAGGAATTTAGATCATGTTAGATGTATAAAGAGCGATGGCCAAAAGATTATCCCGAAGGACAATGATACTAAAGAAAGGTGGGGAGGATATTTTGAAAAAATGTCTAAATAAACATTTTATAGGAGGCTTAGTAACATGAGTGGACAATTTGACAGCAGGATATCCCTTCTAATGCAAAATTAGGGAATCATAAGTGAAGAAAGCATTGGTAAAAAATGAAGGCATATAACACTATGGGGCACGATGACATTTTGATAGAGGCTTGAAAATGCTAACTAAAAATTGGTTGCGTTTAGTTAACTAGGCTTTTCAATAAGATATTAAGGATTAAGAAAATATTAGATGAATGGAAAAGTGTTAACGATACTTATATGCAAGAACAAAAGAGATATACAAAGTTGCATAATTGTTGTGGGATTGAACTTATGAGTCAAACCAGTGGGAGGGAGTGATAGAGCAATGACTTTGGCAAAAGACAAAGGTATTTGAATATTAATTTTGTTTCATTTCAGGGAGGTCACTATGGAAGCCATTTTCTCGCTCACACAAATAATTAAAAAATAGTGAGAGGAGGAAAAAATTTTCATATGATCTTGATTGATCTAGAGGAAGCCTATGAAAGGGTACATAGAGGTTTCATTGGTGGGTTTTAGATAAGAGGAGTATCCAGAGAGGTTGTATTGAAAATCCTCAAATGGGAGACACTTTGTGAGACATTTGTGCTAAATCCCTCTTCTTTTAGCTCATGGGGCCCTCTATAATTGATCCAACCCCCTCACTTTCACTACTTTCCCCATGAATTAGTACTAGCTCATTTCAAAGTTGGTTTGAAATCCTAAAAAATGATGTTGTCTAAAACCATTAAACTTAGGGCCATGGATCAAGGGATTAGAATGAACTAATGTAATTGAGAATTTTCAAATTTAGGCCTCATTGAGATCTGTTTATCTCCACCTCACTTATGGATTGTCGTACCTCCAGGTGGGTCCCAAGAGGGTGTTTGCATGGACAGGGTCTGTAGGAGAGGGTGGCCCATATACATTGTGCACATTGATCAGGGTATGGATGCAAACAGGTTGCATTTGAGGCAGAACCATGGTGGACCTAGACCTAGATTTCTCCTTATAAATCGTGATCCAGATCCGACATGAAACCCATGTGTTGTTGTATCCAAATCCAACATTAACCAGAATTTCAATGTGTGGATGTTATTGTTCTGGATCCGGATCCTTTGTGAGAACATACAGGAATCCTGGTTCTTCTGATTTTCCAATGTTCCAGATCCAAATGCATGGATCCGAAAACTTATCTTGGATACAAAAATAGCTTCCAAAATCCTTATCCTGGTTTTGGATTCCCCCATGATCATAGGATACACATTTGCTACCCTACATATGCGTTTGTCATCTGTATTGTGGATGGGACATGCCATGAAATTCTCATCAATTGTGACATGGTGTCAACAGTGTGCTACACAATTCTCACCTATCCATTGCTCATTTTTTATGCCCTTCATCCATTGCCACCTAATGTGAACACATGAAAGATGTGCAAATTAATCTAGAAGGTTTCTTAGCCAAAAAAAATAAAAATAAAAAATTATATAGAAGATTGAATGCTTAGATCTTTTAATCCATGGAATCTTTCACATAGTATTTATATTGGGCACATTTGTTTGGCTCGTAATGAATTCATAGGAATTCTAAACAATACCTTTCTATGATGGGGCATAAAATTGAAAAATTAAATGTGAAGATCTCAAGTAATGGTCTCTCCTCTGGTTGGATTTTTAATACCCACTAATCATCCTAGTTTAACCAAATCTTAAGGAAGCAAGGGTCCCATCTACATCTCCACCTTATATAATGCACTCCTCTCCTCATTATCATTCCTTGATTAGACCTTAATTACCATGATTTCTTTGGAATTGATTTTTGAGCAAGCAAATGGGCTCATAAGAAAAATCTACATGACCCACCCATGCACACTGACTCTCCTGAGTTGTTAGTAAACCTAACTTGACCTGATCTGATCCAATCATCATCCATTTTTGAATTAAGTGGTAAATGAGGTATTAATTTATCAAACTACTAAACCGGGGCCCTAAAATCAAGGGTTAGGATATTCCAATTAGAGTGGTATTTGGCAAACTTCAATCCACATCATACCCTCCTGATTTTCCTCGCCCTTGGGATTTTGACATGCATCTGGATGGGCGCTATAGAAACTGGAGCCTATATTTAAAAGCAGACCATTCTGTTGGGAAGCACCCATTCAAGCCCATTCAAGTAGAAGCTGGCAGGTCTGACTTCTGAGGGGATTCCAAGAAACATTAGAATTTGATTTTGGAGATGCTCTCTGTTTGTTTGCTGGAATTGTGAGAATTCCAAGTCTTACTTTCTTAATTTTGAATCACTTTTAAAAAATATTAGTCCTAGAGCATATTTGGTAACAGGCGATGAATTTATAGATCTGATGACTCTTCACTACTATTGGAATAATGATTCCTTAATAGTTGAGGATTTC
This sequence comes from Camphora micrantha, assembly GCA_003546025.1. Classification (NCBI taxonomy): domain Eukaryota; kingdom Viridiplantae; phylum Streptophyta; class Magnoliopsida; order Laurales; family Lauraceae; genus Camphora; species Camphora micrantha. Next base: position 27,331,583 of record QPKB01000011.1, read on the forward strand.
ACATTGATATTGGTGTGTATCGTTGCATATAGGCTGAGAAAAATAGGATTCGGTGTGCAAATCCACTTAAGTGAGGATTTTCAAATCTTATGGGGGTTGTCGGATCTGAAAATCTTAACAAATGAAGATCTCCATTCATCAAAATCCTCAGAAATTCACAATTGCCAAACATAGATTTATCATAACTTTTGGGAAACCGAAAATCTTTTCCCTAAAGACTTGGTTGCCAAACGTGACCTTAAAGTTCCTAGGAATTCAAGTACATGAAGTAAATAAGCCCTAATTACTTCTATAATTATCTTTTGTTGGAGATTTTTTTTTAGCATGAATTTCTATGAATTCAATTCCCTGCAAACAAAGATAATATAGACGCTAAGAAACTGTAATTTCTCACGTGATGTCCTTTTTCTTGTTTTAAATTAGCATCTCTTGAGGACGTGATATGCTGTGTTTTCAGATTATTATAATTTGCTCCTTTTCTTTAGGAATATGAATGGCACATCTGTACTATATGAATTGAATGTTACCTTCCTCCCTTTTTTAATCAATTATTCGTTCATCCTTTTCCTTCAAGAACTTGTCAAAGAAGGCAGGTTTTGTGAACGAACAATGAAGGCACTTGAAAAATAGTTTAATTAGTCAAACAAGAAACATGATGATACTAAGGGTGATAGGAAGTAGTTGCAGGCAAGTAGCAAATTAGAAAAATTTATAATTCCCACCATACTTTCAAGTTGTAAAGAGAATAAAATGGCCACCTATAAAAAAAGTAAAAATAAAGATGTTTAGGTTTTAAATTGCAAAGATTATTATCAAATATGACTAAAATATAATCTAATTTGCAGGTAATTTTAAAATATAATCATGTTTTGAAACACGATTTCATATTGGGCAAAGCAGAAAGGGATTCTATCCATGTAACTGCCCTAAGACCTAACATTTGCACCTAAATGATCAAAGTCTAAATATTTCCTGGAGAGTTGTTCACACGATATTCCAGGGCCATGCAATATTGCACGTATCACACAGTATGTGATATCCTTAGGCCATGCAATATGTATCACACAGTATGTGATATCCTAAGGCCATTCAACATCACACATATTGCACTATGCAATATAATGGGGCCGTGCGATATTGCATGTTTATTGTCAGAACAAGTCTCTGGAAAATTTTAAAACTCAGACCATTTTGGATTAAAATGCCAACTTTAAGGGCAGTCATGCAGTCAAAATCCCAAGCTGAAATCTTTACATATTATTTAAAATATCTGTCCTGCATTGATATATCTCCGTTTGTTTCAGCCTTTTACTTCTAAATTAAAAAGGCATTTAAAATATTTACAAGTAGAAAATTCGCAATTCTTCTTTTTTATATAACATTTTTAGGGTGATCATAAGATTATAAAACAGAAGGATATACATACAGATTGTAAGAATAGAGTTTCAATACCTTCTATGTTTCAGCTAGCTAAACCCATAGAATATTGACTCAGCCAATACTTGCAAGTATGAGGTAATACACATATCAAAGAAAAAAAAAGAAAGGATGAGGTGATACCTACTTGGTTCAACTACCTTCCTGAGAAAATTACAATAAACAAATAAATATGAATAATTATTGGGTCAAAATTGTCAGTGTAAATTAATCACTCCGGCCACTAAATTCCGGCAATGTTGACTGCATTTCACTATTTTTTTTCCAAGTGCACTGGTTGGGTCACTCCAGGTTCTAGAACACCCTATCTAAGAGCATACCTTTTTTTAATATTCATTCTCTCTTCTCTCTCTCTCTCTCTCTCTCTCTCTCTCTCTTTTATAGTAAGAAATTTTTTTATTAGAAAGAAAAACAGCACAAAAAAGAAAACTGTGAAAAGGGACACAGCCAGTCACGAAAATAATCAAACCATAAAACATCCTAATTATCATCTAAGAGTATGCTTATTTGCGACATTTTTCCGCAAACATTTCTAATCTACATTAATTTTATTTTTCTAAAAATGAAAATTGGGTATATATCTACAGTTTCAATTTCTATTGTTTGATGTGATGAGACATTTTCCATGGTGAATTGAGCAAATTGTTCTCTTACTCTTGGGTTTGAACATGCTTTCCATAAAAAAAAAAAAAACAAACACTATGGAAAATGCTTAAAACTCAAGAGATGAAAACCATAAAAAATGCTAAACATAGATCAACATAAAATCAATCTACCTAAGAAATCATTCTCTCTTTTCCCCCAAAACAAAGAAAGATTGATCTGCAAATTATTCTATCAAATCCTATCTTATTCACACCTTATTAGAGGAAAGGCTAAAAAGAAAAGGGCATTCATTACAAGAAACTTGGTTTATTCAATACAAGTAGTAAAAACATTGTTAATCAACGATTATTCCAGCCAAACTAAAATCATAACAAACATTACATATCCACCATTTCCATGAAAACAAAACTACATCAACCCCAATCATACAAATTACATCTAAATCTTTAAAGTACATGACATATACCTATCGTAACATGTCCAATAACCAATATAAAGAACACCCACCATGTCTCCTTCCTTACCTTCACCATATCTCGGCATCATAACCTCCATGAATCACAAACACCAACATGTAACAAACGAAAGAGCTAGAGGAGGAGGAGGAGGAGGAGGAGAGAGTCAGCTAACCCCTGCATTGAGTGATTGTACTGCAGCCGCGGTTATATGGATTGGCCTGAGCACCGGCTTGGCAATTGTAGTAGGATGCGCCGGCCTGAGAGCAAGGCACGCTATCGCGCTTGAGCGCTTCATAGCTTATGTAGTCGCTGGTGTCTAGCATTCGCCGGTTGATCTCTGAGTCCATGGCGAATTCTTCTTGGGGCTGGCATTCGGCGATCGATCCTCGGCACGTGGGCCTGGAAGGAATCCAGCCCAATTGGTGATCTCCGGCATAGACAGTGGTGGAGGAGATGAGGAAGGAAAGGAGGAAGATGGAGGAGATGATGGAAAAAGCAGGTGAAGTTGCCATGGCCTCTGGTGCTCTTTCTTGTGTGTATGGTATTGCATGGGTCACACTCTATGTTATATGGTTGGGGTGTGTAGGGAAATGACCTTTTGTTTTGATTGGAATTGCAAGAATGGCAATGAAGGGTGTTGAAAATAATGGGGTTTGGTTCTCAAAAGTGTACCCTAGTTGGTGGGACCCTCTAGATCCATACCAATCATAGGGGTAGGGGTAGGTACATAATTTTCATTGCAAGATGATGACCATTGATTTAAAGGGCCTAAAGTCTCTCTTTTGCTTTTTTTTTTTTGAATGTATATTTTTCATATGAGATACAACGTGAAACAACAATTGGGTGAGGGTCAAATTGAGAAAGGTCTGCCAACTAATGATAGTGGGGTAAGTACAATTTTTTTATATTAAATTTAATGGTTAATAGCAATCTGATCAGTGTCAATTGTCAAATCCCAGAGTCTGTCAAAATAGGGTTTCTCTTTTCAAATGTAAGTATGTAACTGTGTATTTTTAGTTTTGTCCCTTTTTAATATATTTTGCTACTCGAATTGTTATAGACTGCAGTTTGGTTGGGGCCTGCAACAGCCTGTATAATGTGAAAAACAAGTGAGACTTCGCTTAGTCAAACTAGAGTGCACATAAAATCACACTAATCGGTGAAAAATTGGGTGTCTGGTCTTCAAAAAGAGTTTTTTTTTTTTTTTTTTTCTCTAACGGATGGTCCCAATCTTTCGAGCTGGACTAATCCCTATGGTCAGAGAGAAGCTGGATAAAATCCGTGTGGCCTCTAGGTGGTAGCACTAGTGGACTCGACTTTCGGTTCCCGAAGAGAGGGGAACCGGGGATTGATACCATGACCTCTAGCTCTAGAAGAGAGAAGAACTGTGTAGTCCTGACCTGACCACTCGGCCAACTCCTTAGGGTTCCTTTTTTTTTTTATATTATTATGGTTACTATAGGGATTTAAGACTCTATTTATATACTCATGTTTCGAACCAACTGAGCTACAGTCAAAAGACATTTTTTTTATGGAGTTAATGAATGGTTTCATACACTGATTTATCAAAGCAAAAGCCTCTACGCATCATCTGATCATATATCAGCACTGAAGCAATATCACAGTTTATTTTTTGCCCCTTGTTTCTCAAAAAGATAACTCAAGAACCTGTGACCAAATAAATTGTAAACCTTGATTTTTATTTGCTTTAGGGTATTAATTATAGATGTAAGAACAGTAACTTTGAAAAAAAGAAAAGAAGATAAAGATGGTGACAACAAAGCTCCAATTAATAACTTAAATTTGGATTTGATCAATACACAGAAAGTCAACATTGGTCATTGCCAAGACATACATATGCATTGGGTCATACGACAAGGTTTCGGCTAAGTTTAGAAGCGTGGTTCACAGGAACCAGCCAGTGCCACATGGAATGGACTCAATATAATATTGAGTCATATCTGTGTCTATGTCAGATTTTAACCTAGAAATCTCTACGTGATTCAAGTGAATGAGGTTTTAGGTATAATAACAACATCATTGTCCGGATTCTCCAAGGGTGGGAGTAAGAGGACCTTTTGATTTGATCACTATAAATTCATGAGTCGGACACATGAAAACTCAATCTGCTAAAAAATTATTGATATACTTTATTCTAATCAATTATGAAAACTTAACTCTAATTAGAATTTTTTTGTAACCCAGTTATATATATATATATATATATGGGGATGAGCCCGCTGGGGACCCATTGAACCCATGCTTGTTGGAGAGCCCTCCGGTGAGGGAAGGAGGCCTCGAGTGAGGTAAGGAGGCCCTCAGATGAGGGAAAGAGCTCTCGAGTGAGGGAATTTACGCCTCTAACCAGCAAGAGGCCGTCCTTAGCTCTAACTAGAGTTATACATGACATGTGATTAAATTAAAAAATATAGAATAGTTGGGTGATAATATGTTTTACGTATAATCAATTTGACATTGTGTGCAACTCTAAATGGAGCCGCATTCCTCTTACCTTGTAGAACAAGGTGTGACCTTTTTTCTTTTTTCTTTTTTTTCTTCCTTGTTTTTTCCTTTTTTTTTTTTTTTTTCTGGTTTTCATTTTGGGGTTTAGGGGTGAGCCCCACCGATGGAAAAAAAAAGTATATATATATAAAAAGAGTTTGGATCCTCTGCCGAGGCTAATATATAGGAACTTTGTAATACATTCTTGGAATTTGGAATTCCATTTTAGAGCTAGTAATTTGGACAATTCAAGATGAATTCCATCACATCCAATCATATATTCTGAAGTTTTAGCTCAAAAGGCATGAGTTCTACCATCCAATTAAGTGCCACAACGGAAGCGTGACAGGTCACTGATGTGGTACCACTATTGACATGAAGTTAATTCTGTTTCAATCAACGCGTCGGATCGGATAATCGGACTTACTTTTTTTGAATTGAAATTTGAGAATATATTAGTAGAAGGAACATGATTTATTATGAACAATCGGGATTATCTCAACAGCTATCACAGGAGGATCTGGACTCACGTATAAAATGTAAATTAAGTATAGGATAGTGGTCCACTTCACAAAGGACAACAGACAGTTTCCATGTACTTTCATCTGCTATGGCCCACCATACTACTGTTCTAACTTCTAAAGATCTCAGCAGCTTCTTGTCTCTGTATTGTTTCTTTTGGAGTGACCTACTTTTCTCTGTTTGTTTAAGCAAATGACAAACAGTAACAAACATAGTATATACATTGCTTTCTATATTTTCTCTCATCAAGGTATGCGTGGGCGGCAGCCGGCAGTGGGGTAACCTTGCAATTTGAAAGACAAAGATGGGTAGTAGAAGGATCTATTTGACTGGGTCGTTTACATGGAGAAGAAACAGTAAGAAGGGCAGATAAATAAATAAATACAAAGACGGCATTGGGGTCTTCACCTGTTCTGTTCCCACATCCCAATCCCAACTCCATCCATTTCTCTGTTATCATCACCGTTAAAGAGATGGTCAACAAAATTTAGTCAACTCTGTTTGAGAACAAAAATTTTCCATTTTAAAAGCATGTTCATATGTAGAAAAACAAGGAGAGAATCTTAATTAGAATTACCCATTTCTCTAGAAGTGATTCTTTACTGTATTTAAACTTGAATTGAGAAAATTGTGTAGGAGAGTATTTTTTTTAATATTATTAAATAGATAAGTGTCAATTTTTATTAATAAATTTAAATATTATTATTAAAAGAGTGTTTTCTCCCCTTGAAGGAAATTAACTTCTTTTCTTCTTTTCTTTCTTTTTTTCCTGAAAATTTTCAAAAGTTAGCTTTGAGGAAAAGTGTATTCCATTGGAGAAAAAAATAAGAATGCATTTGTGCGATGAGAGGATTTTGTAGTAAAAAATAAAATTATTTTTAATTTCTATGCAGCTTGCCATTCCACGACACAAATTCTGTGTGGACAAGGTAAAAACTGAATTGATTTTCTTTCGTCAAGAAGATATTGATCTTTTTATGGAATACGTGAAATATTTCACTTACTCTCTCTCTCTCTCTCCCTCTCTCTAAACAGAAAGCTGTAGAGCAGGAAATCCCCTCACTGCGTACGAACAAGTCCTATACCTAGTTACCTACATACAAGTAGGAATATATTTTCTTCAAATTTCTCTATCCATATCATAGAAAAAGAACGTTTTCTATTGCTCCTTGAAGAATGTCTTTTTTTTTCCCTTTTTTGAATCTTTGGAAAGTCTGCTTGGCTAGGTTAAAAACCCTTTCCTTTGATATACATTCAAGCATAATAAATATAATGTTCTCCCCATAAAGAGTTTTATTTCCCACTAAGGAATTGGTTTCAAAGGAAAATGTGTTCCATTAGAAAAAAAGATTATCTGCTAGATAAGAAAAAAAATTGGATTCAAGCATAATATAATGTTCTCCTCATGAAGAGTTTTATTTCCCACTAAGGAATTGGTTTCAAAGGAAAATGTGTTCCATTAGAAAAAAAGATTCTCTGCAAGATAAGAGAAAAAAATTGGAGATGCGGGGTATCGATCCCCGTACCTCTCGCATGCTAAGCGAGCGCTCTACCATCTGAGCTACATCCCCATCTTGGTCCTATGGATTCCAGTTTTACATTTTCTAGTTTACAGATACCGCACGGCAACAGCTGCCCGCCATGGATTATCATTCTTACAATTTCATCAAGTCGCAAGGGTTGCAATTTCAAGGGTATTCAAGTCGTTACTTTTCAATGTAAATCCGGATCATCTTCTCCTTCAAGCTTCCATATACGACAGACTTTCCTTGGGTGATTTTCAAAAAAAGGTTCAAAAGAATTCATTATGTTAAAAATATGTGAAAGTTCACAAGACTTTTTTCACTCAAGTCCAATTAGGTAATCCATATCCACTTCCGGTAATTTTATATAAACAAAAACTCAAAAGGACAAAAATGCCCTTAGTAAGTAGTAAGTAGGTAAAAAGGAAAATTTTAAAACTGTTCTAAACTTTTTAAGTGGACACTCTAATTATTAACTTAGTCAGTAGTTAATTTTAGTTTTCACGTCATGATCAATCCAATATTTGGGCACTCTAATTATTAAGGTAAATTTCAGTGTAATCAATGCATTGTGTTATATAGTTGGTCCAACATTTTGGAGAATGAATGAAATCAAATGGATTTTTTTTCCATTTTGAAATTAAAAAAAAAAACTACCAAAAGTGGATGGAAATCTCCTAACAGGACCTAATTGAAAGAGTCTTGAAAACTTTCATACCTTTTTGAATATTCAATTCCTTGATCCTTTTTTAAAAACCACGAAAAAAGTTTAGGACTATTTTGAAAATTTAATTTTTACCTACTTACTACTCACTATGGGCAATTTTATCCTTTTGAGTTTATGTGTATACAAAGTTGTCGGCGGTGGGTATAGATTGCTGGATTGGACCTGATTGAAAAATATCTTGAAAATCTTTGTACGTTTTTGAAATATTAAATTCTTTTGATCAGTTTTTTGAAAATCATCTAAAAGTTGAGGACTTTTTTGAAAATTTTTTGGCGGTAAAAATCTAAACAATGACATCTTCAATGATAAGTAAATTCTTTATTATCATTTTTCTGTTTAGGAACTTGAACTTACACACTCACATACACTAATGTCCCTAAGCAGTTAAAAACATATTGAAAATAATAATTTTTTTTATTTTAATAGTTTACTTGATGGCTCTTAATTGCAATATATTTTTTGTAGTCAGTGATTCTCAAGCTCTCTTATGACCAATTCTGAAAAGCCACTAAGCACTTCAAGCTGTGGAAGTAGTTAAGAATTCAGGACCTTTTAAACTGCTACTGTTGTTTTCTCTTCATGAATTTTCTATTTCTCCCCTGTGAATTTGTCACCAATCTCCAAACCACAATTTTGTAATCCTTATTTTATTTTCCTACATGTAATATTCAAAATGGCCAAACAACCCTCAGTGTGGTTGGCCAACTCTATTGATTATGAGGAAAATCTTCCATGCAAAGAAAGTCACAGACCAGTTCATCTAGAACTACTAAATCATGGATATTGACAAAATAATGGGAACAACCGTGCAGTTTCCATCTCCAGGTAAGGTTGGGATGAGTGGTTGAAATAATTGCCGAGTCCCAGTGGGATAAAGCTTTTCTTTTGGTGCATTAATCTGATTAAAGACATGTATAGTGTAATGTCTATAGAGAAAATTAAGTTTATATAACTTCTTTTTACTCTTATGGGGAACTTGATTTTTTCACTTAGACCTTCTCTATTAAAACAGTTTTTTTGGAATCATAAGAAATTTAACTTATTTTTGCATGTTTTTTACTCACACAAAAGTGTACGCACAAAACATGAAATCTTCCTCGTAAAAGAGCGGCTTACTTTCTAATGCCTTTTTTTTTCTCCTTATTTTAGAAATATGATTGCACAACCGTGTCCTAAAAATGAGATTTCTGACTCATATATGTGACAAATGTCAGGATACTTTTAAATTTGGAATTTCCTAAATGTGATATCTAAAAATGTTGTGATAGTTTAAAGCTACACTGATAATTAACTGTGAAATAAGGTTTAACCATAAATATTGGGACAAAAAATATTGCTGATATTTTTTACTTTGATCTGAAACTATTTCAATTTTAAGTATTTCTTATGTTCTTGCCTCTAGCTCTCAGATTATCTATGTGATCAGCCACTTAATTTTCTTCATTCTGTCAAATTTTCTTATCAAATATGTAAATTATCACACATGCACATGACCAGAATAGTTCACCAGCCAACCTTATTTTAATATAGTGATATTGATTGTTGAAACATACACCAATCAGAAGATTTTCTTATGAGAAAAATATGGATTGTCACTTGTCAATGCAACCATGATTTTTTTTTTCCCTTCTCTTCTTTTGCCTTTTTCTCCCCCTTTCTTTCCTTACACATGCATTGACTTTTCTTCCCTTCCCCATCAATTGAATGGTTCTGAAAATAAATAGAAAAAATAGAAATGGCAGACCTACTATCAGCTCGCCTATCATTTTCTTTTAAGGTCATACTCATTCAAAACCTGCCCAAGCAAAGAAAAACAAAAAGAAGAAAGATATGACCCCTAATGTCACTTTATTAAATATGATCATGGTCCACTTGATTAGATGTGAGCCTATTTTTATAGTGAAAAATTCAACATGAGTAAGTTAACAGGAACCATATGGAAGATTTACATCGCTCCTCCCTTTCTTTTTTTTTTTTTTTTTGTTTGAAACAGTCAACAGTTTCTATACAGTTTCGTTTGGTTTAGGCACATGTGAGATGCTGTTGGATACTAACACTGTTGATTGATTCCATCCGATTGTGTAATATCTACTTAAAATCAAGGCCTTGATTTGTTTGTGCAGGGAGAAAAAAAGGATCTTTGGATTATGCTTTTGCTTCAAATTCACAAAAAGGAGGTGAGGAGTTGTCTTTGATGGGGATGAGACCATCAAATTGCATGAGTCCAAATTTGATCTTCCCTCACAGAGTCACAGTGAAATCCACTGATGGATTGAATCCTAAAAAATTATCCACCCCTTAAGTCTTAACATGAGAGAACATAATGCAACAGGGCACATTTGGGCTCACCTGCCTAGCCTCATTGTAGGCCTACATTCAGGAAGGAAGAGGCCATTCTTCATGTATCACTGTTTTCAGCCAGGATCCTTCTACATAGCCACGAACAATCAATCCAAGCCCTTCACACTCTCTCCCACCCATTGGTATCAGTTAAATTTTATATGCCTAAGTGTGATTAAGGGTTACTAATCTGTGATGCATCTTCACGTCCCTATCCCCATTTGCTCTCTCTCTCTCTCTCTCTCTCTCCGAGTGTGCACTAGGAGCTCGATTAGGGGTGGACCTACATGATACAAACCTGGGCGGTTGCCCCAGGCTTGATCCAAAAAAGCCTATGGCCCATGCTCCATTTTAATTTCTATTTTTGCCTATTAGCTGGAAATTGGAGACAAGGGTGGACCTACATTATACAAACCCGGGAGCGGTCGCCTAAGGTTTGATCCAAAATGGTCTATGGCCATGCCCCATTCTAGTAAAGTCCTCACCCCATCATAGGATATAAGTTACTTATACTTAATTTGCCAAAATAAAATAAAATAAAATAAAATCACATGTTTAAATAAGTGGAGATCATTGCTATTTAGTGTTGATCTTGACCTTTTCAATTGACCATTTTTTGCCCCACCCAAATAAAAATCCTGGGTCCGCCGCTGAGCACGATTTTCACCCCTCACACCCAAGCTATTACTTTAATCCATCAAGGGTGTTGTAGCTTTGTGCCACTTCATTCAAATTGGAACTCAAAATTTGCTGCTTCATATATATGCTGCACATATCCATTCAATGCTTCCAAGTTAATTGTTCCAACACTATTCCTAAACCAATAAGAACTATGTGGTATCTACAAGGGAGAACATAGAAATCCAGCATAAAGAAATTTGGATGCAAGACAAAACCAAGCATCCCTTTAATATGAGTTCAGTAAACAAAATTTTAAGTTGTAAATAATCGTAACATTACACAATCCTAAGGGATAATTTGTGCAGGGTTTGTATTGACAGGAAGCCAAATACTGAACCTTGTACCAAGCTTATTAGCTGTTTGCTGCGGCACAAAACATGTATATCTCTGCTTTCTTAAGGACTGTTCATTTGCATGGAATTGAATACATAGGAATTCATGCTCACATAGTTTAAAAAAAAAAAAAAAAAAAAAAAAAAACCTATTGAAGAGGTGAGGGGTGAATGTAATTAGGTAGAGATGTAGATGTGACCTTTATTTTCTTAGGATTTGAATTGCTAGGGTGATGAATATGAACTTTTCGATCTCCCCTTATTTCATTTTTCATTGAAGGAAAGATTATTTGATGTTCATTTTTAGATATTCACATTTGTTTCTTCGATTTTTACCACGTTTAAAAATACAAGTCTAAGAATTTTTAGAAATTCAATTATATGAAACAAACGGGTGTTAAATGGGCAATATAAAGGAACCAAAGACCAAAGAGCTATTTCACTATAAACTCTTGTGCCATTAAACTATATGCCAAAAAGGCACGGAAAATTTAGAATCTAGAAGATCAATCTTAAGAAATCTTTACGATACTAATACATGTAGCTTGTTGACCTAAATGCAAAGCAAGGAAGAGCAACTCAAGTTAAATACAAATCTGAATGTCTGATCATATGCCAGTATGTTGTCTGTTGTCATGATACCCAAAAATAATTGCGAAGATGCAGGTAAAAGAAAAATACAACAAAAAAAAAAAAAAAAAAAAAAAAGCTCATCAGCAATCAATCAATGGTGCAATGGAAAAACTTGCTACCCATGAAAGAAAGAAAGAAAGAAAAGAATAGGTACCTCAATGACTAAATAACAGCAGAAAAGGACCTAAATATTAGAAAGAAAATGCAATTTAGTTAAAAAGACTCATACTGCAATCAATGAGCCCAATCTTTGATGCAAATGGATTTTGTAATAAAGGGACAACTTGGATTGCACAAGTCACAATCACCACCAATGGCCCCTTACATTACATGCGAGAAATACTAAGTGGAATTTTATAAATCTCTAAATTGAAAGGGTATTTACCAGGGAGTAAATACATGAAGAGCATATCTTGATGGATTGGCTTGGTATCTATGCAGGTCATACAATCTATACAGTTAACCCTACAGATATGTCACAGGGTAATATCATAACCAAGGATAAAAAATAGTGGCTGCGGTGGGTATAGAGGTCAGTGGCCAAAACGCTACGTAGCAGTGTGAGTTTTTTAAGTGTCATTTTTTTTTTTTTTTTTTTTTGAATCTTGTGTAGTAACCATCTTGTGTTTTTTTAGTGATTTGGAACCATATAAGGATAGAAACAACCATAAGAAAGGCTATAGAGGAGGAGAAATACAAAAAACAGTGTAATAAATTAAAACTAGTTGGCTCTATTAGGTTTTAGACTATAGCACCACTATTTTCAAAATAACGTAGTGGTCTCAACACGGTTTTTTGAACTAGGATCATAACAATGTAAACCCAAAGATGGTGTCGCTCAAGCGTCACTTTCCTGGAGCTACTAATCAGATGTTAAGATGTATCTTAATCATGTAAACCCAAAGATAGTGTCACTCAAGCATCACTTTTCTGGATCTCCTAATCAGCTTTTAAGATGTATCTTATTTGCTATCTACAAATATTACCTACTATGTAAAATGGGATCAATAGTCTACAATTTATGTTTTTAGACCATATTTGTCTTAATCGATTGCTGGGAAAGACCTTGATCATTGGTCTTACTTTCAAATTTGGCTGATGGGTAAACAAGCCATGGCCGGCCATTCTATCCCATGGTCCATATGTGTCAAAGGTGAGCTCCACCATGCATGTCATAAAGTCTTCAGATTGGACCTCTCTCAGAAACAATGCATAGGAAAAATGAAAGACAAGACATGAATGAGAATGACTGAAGCTTATGCGTATGTTTCAAGAACCAAAACCATATTATTGCTGTGCTGCTGATGAGGTTAATAACAGCCAAAGGATATGCATAGTATCCTTGGGTCTTGAGATTGTACAGGTGGATCAAATAGTTTCTTGGTCTGAACCTCTATTCCGAGGGGTGCAACATGGGTAAACCATGCTTCATCTCATGAATGATAAAAGATTGTAATGCAAGATGTTTCTTTCTCTCTCAACTGTCTGTTTGCATGCTTTGATCAGAGGGTTAGATGGTCCCACTCAAGAGAACTTTGGGCATGACATATCTACTTTAGGGTCTACCGTATGAACAGTCTGAATCACAAAAACATGGGCCCCCTCATACATTGGGTTAAGGATAATATGACTTTCAGGTCATTACCCTTCCAGCATAAAAGTTATGATGCTTGTATGTTGAGATTTTTGCCCAATTAAATGTCAATGGTTTTACAAATTTGATCCATCTGGGTAAGACTGGCATGTGGCCTAGCAAGTGAATCATAAGGTCAATATTACGAAAATAACAAGTTACAGGTACAGGAATGTTCTCGCTTTAGGAGAATAATGACAATCAAAAGTGAAAGTAAAGCATTTCAAAAAAAGAAAAAGAAAAGAAGTGAAAGTAGAGAAGTAATAACATTTCATACCCATCTAATGAATAGGGCAACTGAGAGACTTCTTATCAGTCTTGCTTTCTATTCCTAGAATTAGGGCGTTGACTGAACACACAATTCTCCATCTTCTTCTTCATCATCATCATCGCCAGCGCTAATCCAATTACTAGGATGACGCTGTGACCAACCATTAGCATTCATTTCTGCTCTATCTGCAATGCAGAAAGAAATAAATAAACAGTACAAAGAATCTTAGCATTTTATGCCTAAAGGAACTTTTTAACTGACCTTCAGCTTCGTTCAATTGATCTGCTTCGATAGGCTGATGGCTGCTACCAGTCAAGGAAAAATACTCTCTGAAGATCTTTTGTAACCCACTAAATATGTGAAACCAACATAAGAAATTGCATATGCATAATTACAAGAAAGTAGGATAAAATAGAACCACTCTACCATTCCAAACCACTATGTCGGATTGCTTTGGGAAAATGCACCTCAGTACTACTACAATAATCTAACATTAGTGTATATCTTTGATGTTGACTACCTAAGTATGACAATACCAAAGCAGATACGATGGACTCTTTTTTGAATGTCAGATACGTTGGACTCTCAAAGAGAATTGCAGACATAAGTTTATTCCTTGTTCCAGAGATGGAATTGCCAGTGATGGCTCTGAAATAGAACAGGCTGGTTCTAACTATAGAATTCATATTTATTGGGGTAAGGACTGAAATTACGCCAATGTGCAGCTACTTTTCCATGTGTTTTAATCAACAACAGCCTTTTAGATTTTGTGAAGGAGCAGAGTGAATAGTAGAGTTCACCTATACATGTTCATAATAGGAGAAAAAAATAGCCTGACCACTATACTGAAGGGAAAAAAAGAAGAAAAAAGAAAAGATTTCTAGTTTCAACACAAGGGTATGAACAAATATATGTAAAAAAAAAAACAGATGTCCAACATCAACAGCCTCCATCAATCTGGAGAACGTCCATAGAAGCTCAATAAAAGTAACGACTTTTCTTTATATTCAAGCACTGCAGTCTATGCCATCTGGTAGTTTTGCCTTAGTTTTCCATGAGACTTGAATCTTTCACATGTATACAACATATATCCTGTGTTAGACATTTTGTTTTCATATATGTACCAAGAGGACCACTAATATATGCTTAAAATTCATTATTTGTGTGCTTATATCAAGCAAACAAGCGTTTGCTAAGTGGTTAATGTTTGTCTGGAGTTCAAATCTTTAAACAAATATCTTTTTGCCCCCAAAATTATGGTTTTCAATTTTAAATTTAAGGGTGGAACCACATGTCATACCAAATGGAATGTTCAAGCAGGCTCCATGTGGCACCCTTCAGGACTCATTGGGCAGCCATTTTTTTAATGCTTCATACAGTTGAGATCTTAATATATTTACCAGTTACCTCCGGAAAAAGAAGAAGTTACACGACTGTTACAAGGAGCATACAACGAAAACTAAGGGAATTTTTAGCAGTCAAATATCAACAGAGGTGTCAGCTAGCAGGCATGAAACAACACAAGGCTTGGTATGCAGAATGCAACAGAAGTAAAAACATTAAACCAGTCTACTTTGGGTCCTTTCAACACTTAAAAATGCATTGGGATTGACACAACAATAAGAACTATGTTCCCCATATTAATTGCACTAGAATGAGATGTGAATAAAGCATGCTGACGAATATGGATTTAACTTTCAAGTCCTGACAGATGGAAATAAGAAAACAGATGGCTTCAATAATCAGTTATGCATAAAATAAAGCAGAAGACTTTATTTATATAGGAATTCCAGGATACAAATCAGGGCCGTTGTCTCTAGAAGAATGTCTTTTTGATATATTCATCATATTAAGTCTTTGAATATCAGCTTGTTCCATTGCATCTGGCCTCTCTGGCATTTGAGCTCGTCTTCCTTCAGCATCACTAGGGGTTTTGGCAGCACTTCCTACTTAAGCCAATCATGAGGTTGGTACAAGTACGATGGATTAACATGGAAACAGAATATTGTATAAAATCTGATGCAAGCATGAATAAGAAATCGCCTTAGCTCACTTTTACAAGCTGTAAAAGTGTGGAGTGGTCCAAACCATTCATATGGTCCACTATCATGAACATAAGATTTACCCATCAGATGACTGTCTAATTGTGCCCTCATTATGTGTTGACAACGAGCTATAATTGTCCATATGCAAACTTCAACCAAGTGGACCCTCCACGAGAGAAGATATTGGGCCATGGATCACCGGCGCATGATGGGACCAACCATATGAACTTAAATATTGAAGGCAGGCGATACTTTATTGCACATAAAAAAAAGAAGTATATAATAATAAAAGCACCCCTATTTTATGATAGGGTGTTTTGTTTTGGGCTGTCTCTTTCTTCTATTTCAATATAATTTTTTGTTACCCATAAAAAAAATAAAAATAAAAGCACCATTTCTCTCGATAACAATCACCTGAAAGCTCAGACCAAATCCTGGTGTGGTCAGAAGGATGCTCGGAGGTGGAGGATGGATTAGCTACTCTAGATCTATCCTGTGCAGAAGCATGATGCAAATGCTGTGCTTGGGAACCTGTTCTGCAATCAGCCTCGCCAGCAGACACTGGAGCAACTGGTGGGTGCCCTAAAGTATTTCCTTCATGTAGCTGTGATATAAGCATTGTTGCAAGGACCAATGTTGCATCAAAGTCAGAGTTCACCACATCATCTAGACCAAATTTTGGTGCCATTAATATAGGCCTGTCCATCCAAAACTAGTATGTATTCAGATGTAAAAACTATAGCATAGGTATATGGTATTCCAGTTATGAAACCCCTTTATTTTAAAGGAATATATGTGAAGAAGAGCAATCATGTGAGTCTCACTCGCCAGCTTTCTCAAAGAATAAGTGAATGTCAACTTCACATCCCTCACAGAATGAAAGAAATGCCTGTTTTTGGAACAAAATGAAGATGAGGTTCAGTACGATAATCCACATAAATCAGAAGAGCCTCACTCTAGGAATTCAGAATACACTTAGCATTTCAGATGACCTCTAAGGTCATAAATGCCGAAAATTTCAAACAGAAGTAGTTCTTAATAATAATGATATTGTAAAAGAATTTCACATGGAACATCTGATCATCACTAAAACAGTTGCAGGTTAACCAGTTGCATGGGACCTTCTTTACAAGACCTGATAAGGTCTTCAGGAAATGGTTTTTTTTTTTTTTTTTTTTTTCAGCAAAGGGGAAAAATAATGTAGAATGCAATGCCCATGGAAATACTCTGGTCAGTGTGGAAAGAATGAAATAGAAGAATCTTCAATGACAATGAGAGCTCCATACAAGACATCTGAACAGGTTAAAGTATATGTTTTACAATGGTTACGAGGAAGAAAAGGATTCAATGGCTTTAGGACTGTTCATGTGGCACTGGAGGGAAGTGATGCAAGGAGGGAGCTCAAATGAGGGAGTTACAGAAAGATGGACACTGCCACCACCAGAATCATAGAAATTTAATTTGTGAGGAGCATCTAGAGGAAAGCCTAGAGCAGTAGGGGTGAGTGGCATACTTCATGATAGCAAACAAGAAGTGTGGGCAACATTCTTGGTTCCTATCTGCAAAAAGGATATAAATGAGGCTGAAACTATAGCAATCTGAGAAGCATTTAATATTTTTGTCACACAATTTGAAGGACCATTGATCATGGAAGGGGATTCGTAAAACACAATAAGATGTATGAAGGATGCCACTTAAGCCCCATGGAAAGTGGATTATATGGTTAGAGAGGTAATGGAATTATGTAAACTGAGAGTCAGATGCCATGGAAAATGGAGTTGATAGGAATAGTTATCCTTAATCTCTATTCTCTAGCTCCCTTCACTTTCTTATTACATATAGATCTTGTATTAAAACTTTTTTTTTTATCAATACAATTAATGTTAACAAAAAAAGAAAAAGAAAAAGGGACTATAAGGATAGCTCAAAGCTAATCTGGTTACAGGTACATCTGGATACCCGGAATGCAAGTGGAATGGCCATTCAAATAGATATCCCTTGCTCCTTGCATTTTTGGCAGGCACAAATCATGGGTCACACTTTCTGTTGTTAGTGTTATATTTAAGCCCTTTCTGTCTCAAATCAATAGCATTAATGCTTCGGTTGTTCCTGAAACATCCTGAATATCAATTTGGGTGGAAGAATATCCTGCTCCTGCTTTGTGGGGATATCAAAATGTCGCAAGAGATATAAAAAAATAAGTCGTATCATTATCCCAATGACTTGGTGAATTGTTAATTCATAACAAGATGGGCAGATAAAAGTGCAACAATGGAAATAATTAAGTTCAAGAAGATATAAAACAGCATGGGCCACAATGCCTTCAGTTCTTTGACGCTGAATGTCACATCCACAGCATCTCCAGTGTGTGTATATTGCAAAAACTCTTCAGATGGATCTATCCAAAGTTGAGTGTGCAAGGCCGCATCACTGTTATCTGTGACCCAAATATTGGATAAGGTCCAGAAAGAAACCCATAAAGTTAAAAATAGGAAGTGATACCATAAAGATTTGAGTACCTTTGGTTGGATCTATATAACTTCTAAGTTCAACTGCTTTCCCACCTATCATTGTCCCAGAAGCAGAAGGTGTGGGCACTGGTTCAGTTGCAATGATAGTAATCTCCTGAAGTGATGATTGGAAATTAGACAGCAGCCTATTGAAATCACGTGGCCTCACAACAAAACTACTGGGAAATTTTCTCCTATCAAGAGAAAGATGCTGGATGTCAGGTTCAACATTGCAGCTAATCCAGTAGGCTTTCTTCATGCCTGCACAACATATCAATTTTTTTTTTATGTGAAATTATTTAAAAAGAATGAACTGACAAAAGCTATTTTATGTAACATATATGGAGGTGCTTGACACAAAATTGCAAGTGGTTTTATTCCAAAAGAAGGAATGACTTCCTGACATTTGGTTAAGGTGGCACAAAATTCTTTGTTTTTCTTTCTTCCTTTTAAATAACACCAGTTAGATATCATTTTTTCTGCCTTTCCCAACCACATCATTGTGACTGAAGCACAAGTGTTGATTTGAAACTTCAAAGGAAGAATGCTGGATAAAACTAAAAGTATCCACCATAAATCTGATTTCTGGAATTCATGTGGGCACAAATGTATAATGGAGTGGAAAACTATTCTTTGTACTGAAATATCATCCAACCACACACTTTATAAACACTATGATATTATGTGAAAACATGGAAGCTGAGCAAGTTTCTGGTTTCGTGCCAGCACAATGCATAATGGAATAGAATACCAACTAATTTATTGAAATATAACCTAAACATGCATTCATAGGAGCACCATGATATTTTAATAAAAAAAAAAAATGAGTTGTACACTTTAAATTATGAAAACAGTATACCATTATGGCAATCTAGAGTCCACTGCACTTTTGAAGAGTCTGAGTCAGGCAAAAGCACACATAGACGATCAATACTTGTAATAGGCGTCCTGAAAATAGAACAAATAGCCTAAACACCCAGTCACTACTTAGGAGTGGTTACATTCCAGTTGCCAATTTTTTTTCAAAAAATGTACGAAAGATAGTTTTATACCTTAAGAAGCACACTGCAGTGCACCTGGGATGCAGAAAGCGTATAGACATCGAAGAAATCAGGTTTCAATATTATTGACTGATATGCAGATCGGGAGGAATTGAGAGTATGTAGAACAAGCTGCATGAGGAAGAATTAACATTATTAGAGTGTGTTTTTCAAGCTGTTGCCATCTAGAAAATGGCCTCGCAATGTAACTCATAAGATGCCAAATGTTACGATGTAATCTGAATCATATAGGCCACAACATGGACAGCTCAATCTTAAATTGCAGCTATTGGCAATTTCTTACTTTTCAAAGAGCAGACTGTTTTTTAGGATTGTTGCTCTTAGTTTTGAGTTGACAACCATAAAAGAATTGAGGGGCAGATCATTATGAATTTCAACCAGTTTGATTTTGACTCCAGCTCTTTCGTGAATCTAGGTTGATATCATTTACTAAATGTTAATGGATGCACAATGGATCCTTAACCTATAAATACAAAGAAGGGGTATTGAAAAGGAAGTTTAGATAGCAGAAATAACCTGTTGTACATTGTCTAAAAGAAAACCTAAAAAATACTATTCATTCATCAAATTACTTTTCAAAGTCCGAATAGTTCTTTTCAAACTATTCACAGTTCGATTCACGAACTGTTATCGAACTACTCACTCATAGCTCTCTAAGTGGTGACTAGGTAAAAATACAAGCCACTCAAAGGCAATGTGCTTTATGTATTGTGCTAATCCATATCCAATTCCAATCGGAGTTAGGCCCTCCTTAAGATCGATCATCAGTGAATCATAGAAATTTACTTGTAATCTTTATTTTAACAATTTTTTTATATGTAATTAATCTGATTGTGGGCCCAACTCTATTGAAGTAAAATCCCATCTGATGTAAATTTAAAGAAAAAAACAATGATAATGAGTGTTTTGGATTTTAGAGATGAATTAGTTCATCGAACTTGTCGAAATCGAACTTCGAATCAGACAATTAAAAAGCGAATCAAATGAACCTACTCTTTCGAATTTCCTGATCAAGCTAAGTCTCGAATTACGAATTGCAAACTCAAATGCGAATTAATCGAATTGCGAACTAGGTAACTACGGTCTTCTCACTCTTGGTCGTGTTAGCCTGTTAGGTTAGAGATTCAATTGAGTCTCAACATTAAAAATATAAAGCCCTATTGAACACATAGAAATCATTGCTTTCACATTATCTTATCAAAATGGGATTTGGGGCTGGCAAAAAGAGTTCTATTATACTTAAGCTAATTGAGCACACAGAAACAACATTAGACAGATAACACCCAAATTGAGTCTTAACAACTAGATTGAGTTTGCACTAAGACTTGACCCCACACATAACAGTAAAGAACTTCTAACCAAGAACCTCACAATCTGAATACCAGACTCAGTCGAGTCAACTCGGCCGAGTGGAGTTAGTTTGAGTTCCTTAAACATGGGGTCTAATTCTCTACATACTGTGTATCAGACCCAAGTCGATTCTGTCCCGAATAACCATCAAAATCGATTCCAGTTTGAAAGAAAGAGCCCCATTTGAGATCTAATTATAATCCACCAAACACCCCCAATAATCAAAAGATTGCAGATGATGGGTTCTTTCGATTTACTTGCCTGAGAAGGTGAGGCTTGGACGATCAGCTCGCTCCCGACGCGTGCGAGGCACGTGATTGAGCGATTGAATGTCTTGAGAGCGTTCCCGCTCAGTGAAAGCTCCATTGCCTCTCTCTCTCTCTCTTCCTCCGTTTCTTCTTCTCGTTCCCAAAAACTGAAAAAAACCCGCTAAATGAGTGCACCTCCCGCCCGAGCGAATTCACACGGCTGTTACGGCCGAGCATTCCGTACAGGTGGGCCACCCTTTTTTGTTTTTTGGGGGTGGGGTGGGTGGGGTGGTAGTGGGTCCCGATCAAATGGGGTTGCAGAAATGAGGCCCTGCATGACCCATCACGTCGATGGCAGTGGGTCTAGTTATTGGGAACCGCATCCAAACCTTAACCTCTTGGTGATAATTGACGCGTCTTACCATTTGGTTTAGGGCAGTAAAGTAAAGTTAATTTTGAATAAATAATAAAATATAAATGAATTATGATGATATTTTGTTTTTAATTGTTTGTTATGAAATTTTTTTGACTTTTTATATAGGAAAGTGGAGTTTTTTTTTTTTTTCTGTACTTTAGTTGATAAAGGTGGTTGCTTTTTGGCTTTTTTTTTTTTTTTAAGATGAAGGGAGTTTTGAATTAAAGTGCTTTTGATGTGACATCCTATCTAAAAAAAGAGAGGCTTTACTTGACTTTTACTACGTTAGTAAAGTACTAAACTGAGCCTAAAGACATCCTAATAGATAGAGATGTAAATGGGTATCCGATTCTCCGATTAACTAGAGGTTTCGACCTGTTAAAAATAGGGTCTAAGTTCTTATTTAGGCCCCAATAAGTAAATGGGTCCGGGTTCGGTTCCACCTTGGTTCAGACCCGTGGACTCAATACCTGATATATTACCTCAATTTTTGAGAATCTCTCCTAAAAATCATGCTTTTTTTAATATCATTCTCTACCTAAACGTAGACCCAGATCCAGACTTGTCTCATATATGGTTCTAATTCCGGAGCCAAGTAACCGGTTCCAAAACGGTTTCGGGTCCGATTCCAGTTCCACCTTCTCCTTAATGGATCCGGTCTAGGTCCAAGGACCTGTTTACAACCCTACTTAATAGGGGTGAGTTTGGTTGTAAATTGGTAGGGTTTGGAGAGGAGTAGAGGAGGGTTGCATTTGGGTTTTTGTTTGTTGCCCCGCCCCATTTATGTAAGTTGTATGTTACTTGGTTTATCTTTTCATACAAAATTGTAGAAAAGATAGTATAAGGATGCAAATAGATATTTGATTATTTAAAGATTTCAGAGAGCACAAAAAATAAGGGGTTTGAAACCTATTTTATGTTTCCATTCATAAGTGGGTTCGGATATGGAATTTAGCTTCCGATTCTTAAATGGTCTAGTTCTTTATCCATATAGGTTTTGACATGTGGTCTTGGAACCCGGCGTTTTATTGGCATAGTAGATGCGCCTATACAACCTTGCTAACATATGTAGTCTTGGAACCCAGTTATAGTATAGAATGAGGAAAGGGGATAGTCTCATGCCTGGTTAAATTGATAGGCCCCTTTTGGTGATAGGCAATTGGACTAAAGATGGCAAGATCTTCCTCTGTCTATTTTTGGATTCTATGGAAATTTGGAATCAGTTTTATGTTTTAAGTATTGGTTTTGAAATTTTTTTGAATCCAAATGTAGTAAATGATCTGTACATCTCTTGGCTCAAAGAGTTTGAACTTGTGTTTTTAAGACATGGTCTTCCTCTCTCTATTTTTTTTCTTCTAAAATAAGACATGGTTTTTAACTTTGTATAACTAATGTTAAAAACTTCATGCAACAATCTTTTATTTTTTTTTTTATCAGTAACCATATAAGAACATATTCTATTGGTTCTAAAGATGTTGGATTTATCAATTGTGGAAAGTAGGCCTGATGCATTGCTACTGGGTTAAATCATATCTTTTTTTTTTTTTTTTTTAAGTTGAATGATATCCCTATTTTAGATTAAAAAAAAAATAGTTGGAACCAAAACCGAATCCTAGTCCTCTTATCGGTATCGGAATCAGAAACAAGTTTCAAGTTGAAACTAGATCCAAAACTGGAACATCATTTACAAAAATGGCTATGTCCTGGAATTGACCTCTAAAATAGTGTAGAATGACTTTAGGTTGTGGGGATCAAAATCCATGCCCTACCAGTGGTTTTTATATTTTAAAATGGGAAAAATCTATTTCACAAATCCGACTGGGTATGGAGAAAATACCTATAAAAAAAAAGGGCTATGGAGCAAATATAGTGATATTTTTGGGTCAGGCTCCGGCTTAGGCGGACCCGACCCGAGCTAACCCATTGCCATCCCTGGATCATGAGCTAGCAAAAATTACCCAGCTTGTGGGTGAATTTTTGGAAGGAATTTAGCCTTCAGTCCTAGCTCTTTTTTGGTTGTGTCTCCACAAAGGGAGTGCAAGTGTCTAAGAGCTGAGCCTTATCCTTTGTATTCATTACTTCTCTATGGAAATTATATAATCTCTTAACTTTCCAAAGAGAAAAAGAAAATATCCATAGTTCATATGTGGTTGTATTTTTTCCTTAAAACAATTCTAGTAGTGAGATTAAATAGGAGTCTCAATTCCTGACCTGGCTCACCTTCCCACTTATTTGGGTTTGGGTTGACATTTCCTACCTGATTAATAAATGGGTTAAGTTTGGGTTTGAGTGAGTCCATTCTTTTAATTTGAATGCTATCTTGATCCAAACTTCACATCCTAATTAATGGTCTGGGTTGACACTTCCAATGGGATTAAACAATAAATTGGATTTTGGTTAAACCTACATGTATTGCAGTACTTAGCCTGCCAACCCATTGCAACCCCAGCGCCTAGCCTGGAACAGTATTTCCTTTCACTTCTGAGACTCATCTAGGTGTTGATTTTATTATGATCAAATTAACCATCTGGTTTTGAATGCGATTTGAGTTATTCTGGGCCTGATTTGTGGTTAGTTTTGAGCCCATTCAGAACCCATCACAATTGTGGATATAGAGTTGTGAGCCGCCGTAAACGGAGCTCCATTTAAAGCCTGAAACAGTTGAATGGTTACCAACCAGCCCAGACCTTGCAGTATATGCACTTTAATTTTCACCATATGGGGCCTATGATTTGAAGCTTGTGGGCCTGAACGTTAGGCCCACTTCACATATGGGCCCTTCTTTGAGTTACCTGGTCTGGTGGGCTTGTCTACATATTTCCATCATGGATTATGTGGCTAACTCATGAGCACGATATGATCATGATTATATCCTGGAACAGTTAGTTTCAAGCCCAATATTTTTGTTGTGTATGTAAATTTTGTGCTGATGCTGTTGTGGGCCTGATGTTACTTAATAGGTCCAAGTGACAGCTTCAATGGTTATTGTCACGTATCCATTGTATGTCTAGAAAAAGATGGACAAACTGTGCATTTGGCCCCATACTAGTCAATATCTGGCCCATAACAAGTAACAAAGGCAAAAGAAGTATCTATCAAATTTGTAACTCAACTATTTTCTCTATGTTTGCTACATTTATTTTCTCCACATCCAAACAAAGTAAAAAAAAAAGCAGAGTCCTTATTGGAATAAGCTATCAGCAGAGAAAGCAACTGGATCAAACTGATCATAGTACATATTTGATCTATGGATAGTTTCCCCTCATATTCTCATCCAAATATGCGACAAACGGGCTGAATAATATGGCTAAAAAATAAAGAATATTTTAGTACCTTGGCACCTTATTTACGTCTCCCCTCACCTCTTTAATAATATTTAAGATGGAGCTCATCAAACCATGAATTCATATGTATTTTATGGAAACAAACGGATGGGGCTTTAAGAGGAAAACTCTATAGATAATCAATAGAGCATGTTGTGATGGTAATTGACTTCGTTAGACATACAATAATCACAGGCATTGTGCAAGAAAAGGAGACACCAAGGGTATATTCCCAATTTAGGCAGGTGAAAGTAACATGTGATTACATAAAGATGTTCGAGACATAGTATGGAAGCTTGAAATTTAAATATTTGAAGTTCCTTCTCTCTTATTATTTTATTGTGATGATATATCGGTGAACTTTATACTAGGTGGTCATTTGGCTGCACCATTTATATATGTAAATGATGCATATATGTAACTCCTACGCACCATCAATCTTCACATCAGATGCATAAATCAGGTGTAAAAATAGCGTGCAAATCAAGCTTTTTTAAAATAAAATTTACACACTTGACACCTTGGTAAACCATTACACACCTCATAAATAAATGGCCTAAAAAAGGAGGACCTACTATATAACTTGGGCAGTCATTTGGGGGTCACCGGTTTCTTTCTGATATTTCAGCCACTTGGGCCTCTAATTCAAGATCCAAATTGTTCATCTTCTTCAAAAGGCAAAAAATGGTGAGGAGGCCAGATTTCAGATGTTGATACATCATGGATTTAGAGAAACTTGCAAAATAAATAATAGAAGACCCAAACTGAAAAATGTCATTTTGGAATTCTAACACCCATTTTTACAATCCGAACCATTCATCCTCTTTAAAATGGGAAAAACAATTAAGGTTTCAATTCCATGTGTTGATTTATCATGGATGTTGAAAAAAGTGTGAAAAACGTTGAACTGTTGGATTGATCCATTGTATATTAGCCTCATAAACATGTCCCTCCACTGCAATTTTTTCTCAATTATTTAATTCACGTGGGCTTCAAAATCATGATTCAGACCGTCCATCCTTCTCCAATTGCATCTGTTGATTCATCACAGGTTTTGAGATATTTGAAAAAAAGTCCAAGTCCAAAAAACCACCATTTTGGACTTCTGTGGGCCCCATTTTTATGATCCAAATTATTCATCATTTTTAAACTCGCAAAAATAGCTAGGGTCAAATTCTCTGTCTTGATTCATCATGAATTTTAGAAATTTTATGAAAAAGGACAACCATTGGATGCAGTCAGATTCACATGTAAAAAATGACAAACAATGGAATTAGTATTTAGTTCACGTGCTTCATTTATGTACTTATTTTACATATTCAACATTTACATACGTAAATTACATTTATGTATCTCATGCGTAAATACCAAACGACCCCCAAAGAATTTAAGGAAAACTTTTTCTTGTTCAAAAACAACTCATATAGGGGATATCCAGACTAGTTCATTAGGGGAACCTGCCTCACTTATGCAGTTAAAATGACCTTTCTTAACTTTGGCGAATTAGTTTCTATTTATTTCATTTGTTTATTTTTGTCCAATTGTAGGTCGACACTGATATATTGGATGGCTTTTGGACCATAGGCCCTCCAAACATGGTCCACGTTTTGAGCAGTGGCGGACCAGCCAATATCTTTGTTGAGGGGGCAAATCCAAACAAGTAGTTGGATTTCGTGGGCAAATCCAAGATTTCCATATGGATTTTGGGGGAGGACCCAAAATTCTTATGTAGGATTTAGAGGTAGACCCAAGATTTTCATGTGAGTTCTGGAGGCAGACCCATCTCCTGCAGGTACGCCCCTTCCTATGAGTGGTTCTCATCTTGTCGCATATGGACAAAGTATAATGTCACAAGTCATTATATGCAAGGCTATAATCATCAGAGCAATTTTTTTTTTTTATCAAAAACAATGCTTGTGCATCTCCCTCTACCACATTGCTACTCAATTAGCCTAGTTGGGAAATCAATGGCCAGGCCTTCTTAGAGCTGAGCTAGTTAGACATTCTAAGGTTTGTTGCCAGGGTTCGACCCAAAAATCAGGCATGTTGCAGCAGCAGGACAGGCTTGAGGTTGTACAGGTAATTTACATGTAATATTTTTGACTTTTTGTATAGGGAAATGGAGTTTTTTTGTCTTTTAGTGAGTAAATGTAGTTGTGACTTGGAAAAGATAATTTTTTGGAAAAAGTTCTTTTGATGAGATGTTTAACTTGACTTCACTTCACTTGACTATATTAGTAAAATTACCAAACGGGCCCTAAAGTATTAGAAGGCAGCAAGCTCAGTCATCTTAGGTCTACTAAGCTCTTTTATGTGGATTTCAATTTTCACATCATCTTGTAAGTAACACTGTTTTTTTTCTTTTTTTAAATGTATTCTTGATGACCTCAACCTTTTTCTTATACACCTTACTACATATAGGGTCAAGCCTTGATGATCGAAGTTGATGTATCAAAATGGGATAGTTGGGCCTGGAATTTGAATTTGCTGGGCCAACATATTCCAAAGTCACCTTTCTTAGGAACCAAACTGGTCCACTGACAGCTCTTATCTGGTCAAACTACAGGTCAAAGAAATTGAACCAAATATTTAGATCCACGGCCCTCAGGTTCCTCTTTAAGTATTAGGATCTACTGCATATTGGAGCTTGTACTGTTGCCTTTGGTTTGACACCCCTAATGGTAGACATCCCATTCATCAACGTTGGAATATCAGTGCTCAACTCGATACTTTGAATACACTGGCCGTATGAGCTTTCAGTATAAAAACCCTAAATTATGAGGAAGACACACTAGTGGATTGACAAGATCTAGTCATGGGCGGCGCTACATGGATCCCAATGGGGTCAGACTTGGAAAAATATTTAAAAAAGAAATCTTTAATGAACTGAAGTTATAGGAACCTTTTGGACCTCACTCAATGCCTAAGTTAATGGGCCATTTGCCTACTAAAACAAAAAAATAAAAAAAAAAACTAATGGGCCCTATTTTTATTTTTTAAAGAAAATTTCATTTTTTAAACATTTTGTCGGTAAGTCTCCATTTACCCTAACTTAACCTCTAAATACGGTATTTTTATCGAAATTAGAAGGAGAAAGCCTTAATATTATCAAAAGTAGATGACGGATGTTGATAAAGGTAAAAACAAATTTATTCGATTTGTGAAAAGCATGTCTTTTATTGACCTCACTTACTCGAATTTCTGTAGCTGCCACTGGATCTAGCGGCATGCTGAAAGATTCTTGTTATTGCAACCTTGATGTCACAACTTTTATTTATTTCTTTATTTTTTGCGCGCAATCCGCCATCTGTTACTGCATATTTTTTCTTATTGGTAAGGTGATTTGAACCAGCAACATTAAGGTTGCCATAACTAGCTAGAACTTTTCATCCTGCCACGGGCTCTTGTGAATCCATAAGTATGTCTTCTGTTGCAGGTTCAGGTCACCTTACCAGTAAGAAAAAGGATGCAATAATGGATTGCATGTAAAAACATCAATATAGCAAAGGCTTCGGAGGTGGGGGCTCAGGTGGGGGCTCATGATCATGATCAATGAAGAAAATGGGTAGGAGCAATGCATGGCATTACATTCACAAGCATTAAGGAATGAGTCAAAAGAGAGGCACTTTTTACGTCTAAAGTAAGCATGTCGTATGCATATTTCTCCTCACTGCCCTTTGTTACCAAAAGGCTGCCACCTAATTGGTGTTTTCCATGCAGGAGTCCACACACCATCTGCGCCAAAAAAGTACTACTCCTTTGCTGCTTTTGCCTCAGGCACACCTGAGTATGCAACAATCAGCAGTGAGCCTTGGTACAACACATGGGCAAGCAAAACCTACATCCCCAAAGAGGACTAAACAGTGGTTAGTTCTTTCCATGATCCACAGAGCGGTGGAGATAGTTCTGCTTACTACGTACGAAAGGAATAGATTATTTTGATACCTATTGAGTGCTGTATAAAATCTAGTACTCGAATTGCGGATAAGTGTGACGAAGGCTCGCTTCTCCATTGTCACCATGCGGCATAATTATCCCACAAGTGACCAATGGCGAGTCCCCTGGCTCTGGTACATCAACCTCAAAGTGGGGGTAATGGGGGGCAGCATGATTTGGGTGGAGGGAGGAATCAAACGTGTTTAATGTAGGCATGAAGAAAAATGGTACTAGTAGTAGCCTAGTAGGTGGAAAGAAGGAAAGACACATTGCTTTCTAATGCATCAAGCACAGCTTCCTTGGAAGATATATGGTGCCTCAAGCACTAACACTATTCTTTTGGCTATAACCATCAGGTGTGAGGAGGGTCCACACAGTGGCATTTCTCACTAGTTCAAAAATATCACTAGGGATGCGGCGATTATCTAGCTGCTTTGCTGGTAGGTGTCTCAAAAGTGGAGTTGAAGATGACATCTATCCAAGCCGGGTTAGGATCAGATGATCAATCTTCTATCCTAAAAAGCTTGATTCAACTCAAAAGACTTAAAAGACTCAAAGACCCAAATCAATGTACAAGTTTTTAGTACAGTAGAATTAAGATTTGACTAAGTTTTCCAGTCGACTCGATGAGTTTTGGGACCATGATTAATGAAGAAAGCGACCAAGTTAATTCAATTCCATGAGCATTTGGAAGGCAATGATATCACTTTAAGCATGTGACCAGGTGACATCTTTTCTAAGTCGGTTTGTATAGGAATGAGTACAATTCCTTCTAATCCAACTGCCATTCATCCAGTTACCGTCCAAATTTCAATGGAGGTTGGAATAACTTTATTTCTATGGGATTTCTTTTGTGATTTTGATGTGTCGGTTATGCTAACCATGGAAAGAGGGGAAAAGATTATCGAGGGAAAGCTCTTTCCTTTCACGTCATTCATATATGTTTTGAATTATTCTTGTTCAGAGGGGAAGAACATATACCCACTTGGAAAAAAAGAGTGATTTGCATGAGGCGGCCTTTATCTAGCATTAAGCATAGTAACTTGGAAGCATTATTTGATCTTTTTGAAGAAATTAAATGTGAATTTTAGGGCATATGTTTAGCAAAAGGCGAGGAATCCACAGCCGACCTTGGAATAAGGATTCCTCATGAAGGATTATTATAGTTAAGGATTTCACGTAGACATGGTTATATATATAGGGGGTATTCAAGTGCATCTATCTCTTACCATGTGTGGTGAGAGACACCTCTTTTTGAAAAGTTTCAAGTACAAAAAGGGATATTCCTAAAAAATACAAAAGCTCTTTTATACTTAAAATTTCTCAAAAAGGGAGTCCCTCACCACACATGGTGAATGATAGATGCACTTGAATATTTTCCATATATATATATGTATGTATGAAAAATTGGTTTTGGTGAGCAAAACAACAAAACTGAGGATTTCCAATCCTATCTGAGGAGGTTAGACATGAAATCCTAAAGAAAGTGATTTAAATCTTGAGGACTTACAATATTAAAACGTGGGTCTTCCATAACTTTGTGGAAAGCCAGAATATTTTTCATGAGAATTTGGTTGCTAAACATGAGCTTAAGTAGCTTAAGTATCCCTATTCATTAAAGGGGTATATGCAGATAGTCTGTAAGAGCAATGGAAAATTGTATTGTGATGCTTTCACTTGGGAACCAACCGGCCTCTCTAATTCTATCACTTCCTTGGGAGGTTTTCCATTGTGAATGACCTGACGTGCACATTATCACTTAGGGCTGGATTTGTTTCATGTATTTGAAATCCTAGGGTTTTTAAGACTTTTATGTATGAAAGTGGTTAAAAATAAATAATCAATTTTGAAGATATAATTCCCTTTAAGAAGAAAATAAATCAAGGGGAGACTCAAATGAGTACCAAGTTACCATAATAATTCAAATCCTAAAATAGTCAATGATCTCATATTACACACACACACTCTCTCTCACACACACACATACTACCCTTTATAACCTATCCCTCTCACCTTATTAATCCTCCTTTCTTGGGGCCTATTTAATAATGAATTCCTATGTATTTGATTCCCATGGAAACAAAAAGGACCCCTCAAGGAATGTTTGTGCAACTAATTTTGTGTGAAAAAAATTAGACCGTTGAAACTATTTTTTTTTGCGCTATAGTAAAATTTATGTTTGGCGCGGTAACTTTTTTGGTCAGAAAGAGCGCAAAAATAAGCTAGATTTTCCACAATTCTTCAGATTGACTTTTCCCTTCTTTTCCTTTTTAGGTGGGGGGGTTTGGTTTGGATGAAATAGAACTAATTTTATGTGGATGCCAGTGTGTACAAACTTGCCCTTATTGTTTATTTGGATGCTTAAAAAGATAAGTTCAAATTAAAGTGAATTTCTCTAGAAACCATATGCCTGTGTTTTTATGCAAAAGTTTTCAGGGACATTAATTTTCCACCCTCTCCTGTTTTTTACCAACCACAAATCTTAGACCTCTGGTTTCCAAACGCCTATCCAAGTGTTGAAACAACTTAAGAATCACATCAAATAAATTATACATAAAACAGAAAACCAAATAGATACAAAAACATTTTCTCTTAAACCTTTTATCTTCATCATTCAAATTGTTCGCATTAAATTTTGTTTTTTCACTCAATCTTATTTAAAGTCAAGTGTTGTAATTCCATGGTCTTCTTAAAGCTTTCAAAAATAGCTAAAATGCCAAACCATTTTTATTTCAGAATAAATCCTTTTTCTTAAATGGGTGCACTCAATGAGCTAAGTTTCAAGAGAGCTATAATGAGAGAGGAAATGCCAACAATTCACATTCATTTGCCAAAGTCCACCCATCCATCAGTACACTATAGTGAAAATTGTGCATTTTTCAACAAACAACCATCAAACCTAGAAAATGAGGAGTGGCTTAGTTGGTTGGCTTCCAGTTCTAATCCTACTTTTTCGGGTTCGAATCGTGGCTTCTGTCCAGCGTTGATCAGGGTCCTTTCCCTGCTATATGCAGGCTGTCCCAGCCCCCCTTGGGCTAGATAATTTGAACAGGCTCGCTCGGCCTAGGCCCCTACATGATGAAATTTGACGTATGCCTATTGGACAACCCCCACTAGGCCGCAATATTCAAGATGAGATTGGATAACATGCCTGCCCTTAATTGAAAAACAGCTCCAAAGATCTTCAACATAAACATAATGGCATGGAACTAGCTACCCTTCACGTGACAGGGAATATTTCCATAGATTTGAGGGACTTTTTGGTCTAATAATTGGTGATGGGGGTCAAATGAGGTCGATGTGTCCTGAACTGTAGCTTTGTCATGGAGGACAGCAAACCGTCACATTGGGCAAATGTGATGGAGCCCTCTACCCCAAAAGAAATGGTACACTATAGACCTTTCACTACGTGTAGTACCCCATAGATGTACTTGCCCATCAAATCATGACCATCGAAATTTATGACTGATGTCTTGGATGGACCAAGTTGGCACATGGTGCAGCCTGGGAGGGTTTGGATCAATGGTCGTCCGTACTTATTGGGAACTAATGATTGTGCTTTTTAATGTATTTATAAAGTACACTTTTTGCACCTCCATACCATACCTATCCCAAAATTGAGTATTAGGCTGTGTACTTTGCATTTCCAATAAATAAGGCAATTTAGGAAAGGCATTTCCCTGCATTCTCTGGAGTACTGGCCACCCTATATGCCCAAGATAGATTAAGAAGGTTGCTGTGAGATGTATTGAGATATATATTGGAGTAACAAAAATGTAATATATCTAAATGAGTACATAGAAGGAAACTTACATTTGTGTCCAGAAAAGTAATTAAAGCCTTTGAAAATAGTTTTTGAATGCGTTAGAAACAATTTACATTTGAAAACTCCCATTTTTGAAGTTTGCTATTCACTGAAATAACAAGAAAAAAGACAAATTCGAATTTTCTCCTTTGGAGGAGGGAGGAGGAAGGATTGCCTCAATATGCCCATCTTCTTCTCATTCCCCATCCAATACCTCATCCCACACACAAAACAAGCACATTCTCTCTCTCTCTCTCTCTCTCTCTCTCTCTCTCTCTTAAACCGTTTAGAGGAGAAAAAATCTCTCATGTTTTTCCATCAAATACCTTCGTTACGCACCACCAACCAACACAACATCGATAAAAATGATGATAACCCATTCCTGGCCTCCACTTAAATGCTTATATTATGACTCTTCGCTTCCTCCTCCCCAAACGAAATCACTCAAAATCCCTTTCTTCTCTTCCCTCGAAATCCCCTTTTCCTCTTTACTCAATCTCTCCACTCTCACCCCTCTTGACGTCTACAAATGGGCATGGATTATCTTTCTCACCCTTGCAGCAACCAAGGGAAAAAATTCAGGCTTGTCTGTGGTTTTTTGTTATTTTTCGATATGGTCGATATCGACCATTCTGCTGTGTTCAGTAAATAAGACAGTTATATGTTGAAGAAAACTTGACAGACATAATGGTCGATATTGACCATCATGATATCACAAAACGATATAAAGAAAAAGAAAAATGCCACATAAAGACTCCTTCCATGTCCAATATAATACGAGGTCTTGGTAGAATGTATGGAGTCCTACGGAGATCTGTCTCGTAAATTTCTCAAAATTAAATAGGAGATATAATCCTCAAACTAAGTTACACATAAATATAACATGTGAAAAAAATGTTAGGCTAATAAGATAATGGGATGCAACACAATGGTGATGCCAATAAAAAAACCTAGAACTTAAGCTACCTTGCTTAGAATATAATCGACGATGGAGTCATTTCAGAAATCTATGCTCAAAGTACAAAAAATTAATAATAATAAAGCAAGAACACAAAATGGAACAAGTGGACTATATTCCTTTTTTTAATTTTTGTTGTTCAGTCGGAGCATTAGTAAACAAGCCAAGTTCATGTGTCATGTCACAAAAAGCTTGCAGGCCACGGTTCAGCATGTGGCCTACCCATTGATTAACTGGAATCTGACGTCAAAAGATGATGTTTCTGAGATTGCACTTATCTTCAGAAGCATTATATATATACATAGAGCTAGGACCACTGGAGACACACAAACTATTCAAGCAGCCCTTGGGGTAACAAACTTGAGTTGCTTTGAAGAAGAGTGTACAAGTAAAGCCTTGCTATTGTGCTTGCTATGGATGGGAAGAGTCTGGAATACAAAGGAGAGGAGGCACTCCAGGAACTTGAGAACTTGACTGAGAAAGCTGATGAAGTTCAGGAAAAACTTCTAAATGAAATCTTAACCAGAAATCGCGAAACTGAGTACTTGAAGAAGCATATGGATGGATCTACTGATAGGTCCACGTTCAAGCTTCAGGTGCCGGTCGTTTCTTACGACGGCATCCGGCCATACATACAAAGGATAGCCAACGGCGAAGATTATTCTCTCATTTCTGCCCACCCCATCACTGAGATGTTAATCAGGTACTTGATTTGATTCACATTGTATGATCAGCCTTATTATGTTCTTTCTGTAGAAAAATGGAAAAAAAAGAAGAAGAAAAAGAAGAAGTAGGGTCTGTTTGACAAGGGGAATATTTCTGCTAAGTGTGTTGGAGAGAGACTTGGATAGTGTGAGTGTATTAGGGTGTGAGAGTATGTATCAGAGGGAAAACAAGGAGAAAGAAAAAAGAAATGCTCCGGAGTTCTGAATTTCAAATGCTTTTGAGAAATTGATATGTTAGAATTCTTCTGACAAGTGTTTTGAGGGCATTTAAAATTCTTCATAGATGGGAATTTCAAATTCTTGCTCTTGGCTAGACCATAGTCTGCTTGATACCAACAAATTCTCAAGGTGCATGGTGGGGTGTTTTGGGATAGGGAGGATTTGTTTTTTCAAATTTCATAGGTTTTTCACATATATGGGCCCCTAAAATCTTCTTTATATAGCACCCCCAAGTAAGATTTCCTATTTCTGCCCTAAGATCATCCATCTGGTCCACTGCCCAAACACACCAGAACAGTAAGATAATCAATCCTAACCATCCAATATAAAGTGGGGGCAGATCAGATGGGCAAACTCATTTTTCATACAAACAAATTAATTATGCTATTTTCTCTCACTCTAATCTCATTTCTTTCTTCTTCATGGATCTGATCAGCTCAGGGACTTCAGGTGGGGAGCCAAAGCTGATGCCGTCCATTGCCGAGGATCTTGACCGTCGAACGTTTTCTTTACAATCTGATAATGCCAATCATGAATCAGTACGTACAGATTTCTATCACTCCATGTGCACCTGCTTTACAAAATTTGGATGGTCCCCTTGATCTGAGGGAATTTTTGTCAATTCTCCTTCGTTCGCACCAGCTTTAGCCAGAGAAATTGGCCCTACTCACTGTTTTCTTTCCATTTTTATAGAAGGATGAGACAATATTGCGTGCCCACGTACGTGCTGGTATATCCAAAGTATTTTTTTTTTGGCTAAGGGAGGGTTCCAAATCTTTAAGCTGGATTAGGTATATCCAAAGTTGAAGTGGGGAAAATGCCCAAACGCCATACTTTGCCAACCCTACACTGTCTAATTGACTGACATTGACTATGGATCTGGTGGAGGATGGCGTGTAGCCCATTTTAACAGAAGATAGCAGGAGCACCACCCATTTGGTGCACCATGTAGAGTGCCACTCACCGTGGAGCTCCACCACTGAATATAGACTCATTTAGGTGCAAGTTTGTGAAGTGACATTTTCTAGAGGCATCCGATTCCGCAGTACGTGGATTTTTAGAATCCAGCATTCTTACCTCTCGTAAAAGTGCTGCTCCAAGTGATGAAAGCGTAGGTTGTTTGGAGAAATTAGGGCATTGTTCTCTCTTTCTCGGAATGCTCTCATCGGACAATAATACCCTAGTTGACTATTCTTTTAGCAGAATTCTTGACGAGCATTTGCTATGTCACGAATTTCTGACTACGACGTGATGATCGTCTCCTTGTCATTTTCACATGCAACGTTTTTTTTCTTAGAATTCTGAATTCCAACAATTTGAAAAGTCATTTATATTCTTCAGAGTTTTCATAATTCCAACATCCTTGACATTTTAAATTTCTTTAGCAGATAGGAGGATCTGGAAACCCTATGTAGGGGACAACATTTGAAGAATTTCCAAGAGTTTATAGAATTTATGTATGGAGAAATTCTCCAGACGTGAATCGTCCCATGGGATTCCCAAAATCCTCATGTCTGGAGAAACATTTGTAAAATGCTAATTAGGAGGTTGGAATTAAGGGGATTCAAAATGATATTTATGACTTCTCACGTAGTTGGAATTCAAGATTCTAAGAAAAAAATGTAGTACTTCTAAATGCCAAGGGGGGCAACTTTAATATCAAAGTCAGACCCAGTATCACAAACTCTTGTAAGGAACTCTACTAAAGAAACAAGCCCCCAATATATATATAAGAGATAAGTTTTCAATGATGGATATGCATGATGGATATGCACTCTCTTTTTTCCTCTCTCATCCCTTGCACCGGAGAGAAATTGCAGATTCTATAGCTTGCAAAATTGATATCCAAAAAATGTTATAAGAAAGTAATGTAGGGTTCCGAGCACTTTCAAATCCATTGCTGCTTCTGAATGTCCCCAAAATTGAAGCCAAAATTTAGGTCCTGCTCGATGAGAAGTATCATGATAAAGTAATGATCTAAATCTGAACAGATAAGGTTTGAATCGAAGGCCTAAATGGTCATATATCATTGAGTGTATTATAAGCCATTTGTTAAGGTGAAACGGTGGACTCTCCTCAAGGAAAACTCTCTCTCTCTCTCTCTCTCTCTCTCTCTCTCTCTCTCTCTCTCTCTATTTTTATTTTTAACAAGGCCATGCTAGCTAGTGGATTTTCCTCGATTAAAATTGAACTATTGATATAATCATTCAACTGCAGATGATTTTGTTATCCTTGTGAATTTCATGATGTATTCCACCCCACATAACTATGAAATTGTTTTCATAAATATGAAATTGTTTTTATAGATATTTAGTGGCTTTGACTAACTATTAAGGTGCCAGCTAAAAGTCAAATATAAATATTTTGAAAGTCAAAGGGTTAGTTTAAATATCATGCATGAGGATATTATAATTAGAACAAAAAAAAATGGACGCTCGTGATAAAAAAAAGTTCTTAAAGACCAAAAAAGAAGGGATTTTTACAGTTTAATTCCTCTTAAAATAGGATTCCCCTGATAGTGATCGGAAGAGGCTTTAGGCATGACGATTAAAGCTACCCACTTTGGTGGATAAAAAAAAAATTAGGGTTTCAAGAGATAATGACAAAAGACCCCAAAAATAATAGTAGAGTCCTTTGACTCTGGTAAAAAAAAAAAAAAAAAAAAAAAAAAAAAAAAAAAAAACTCCAATGATTTTGCCCAAAACCTATGATGTCATGACGCAGCACGAGATCCTCAGTGGGATTTCCATGAAAGTCTCTAAAACCCCAGTCCCTTTTCTCCTATTTTCTCTTTCAGCATGCATGGAGTTTTTGAAAAAGAAAATCCACATTTAGTAATCATTTAGTAGGAGCTACAAATCTGCAAATTCTTTGTATAAACTCTACAAAAATCCCACTATGCCATGGGTGACTTTTCAGTTTTCAAAAAACAAGTGACTGAAAAAACAAGAAAAATGTATTTTTGTGTTTCACCATATATTGAGTTAAAAAAAAACCTCCACATTGGGCAATCAGTCAGTGGGAGCTATAAATCCGTAAATGCTTTCTTTTATATAAATTCTGAAAAAATAAAGATATTATGGGATAATCCCATGTGGGATTTAGCAGTTTCTGCAAAATATAGTGACCGAAAACAGCAAGGGAAATACATTTTCCTCTTTCACTGTATATATATTTTTTCGAAAAGTGAAATCCACAATTGGTAATCATTTAGTGGGAGCTATACACCTGTGAATTTTTTTTTAATAAATTCTAAAAAAAAAAAAAAATCCATGATTCATAAGATTTTGAATTTGGAAAACCCATGGATTTGGGGCAAAATAGTAAAAAGAGAAAAGGGACCAAAGTCAAGTGACTGTGATTTCAGGGTCTTTTATCATTGTCTCATGGAATCCGAGTTTAAGAAGGATTAAACCGTTATAGAAGTTCTATTAAAAAAAAAAGCCTAACCATCCTGGCAATTGCATTATACAGCTTAATCTATTTCTCCATTTTGTTACTAACTTGCTGTCTAGTTTGTTCTTCACCACTTACTGCTCTCCATTTGCAGACACCTTCCAGGCCTTGATGAAGGAAAAGCAATGTACCTCTACTTCGTCAAGGCGGAGAAGTCAACCCCTTGCGGCCTCCCAGCCCGCCCAGTCCTCACCAGCTTCTACAAGAGCAAGCAGTTCAAGTGCCGATCCAAGGACCCCTTCAATGACCTCACCAGCCCCGACCAAGCCATTCTCTGCACCGACAGCCGCCAAAGCATGTACTGCCAGCTCCTCTCCGGCCTCCTCCACCGCCACCACGTCCTCCGCCTAGGCGCCGTCTTCGCCTCCGCCTTCCTCCGTGCCATCACATTCCTTGAGCGCCATTGGCCCCAGCTCTGCAATGACATCCTCCGCGGCCACCTCGACTCCTCCATCACTGACCCCGGCTGCCGGGCTGCCATGTCTGCCCTTCTATCCCGGCCGAACATGCAGCTTGCCGCAGAGATCGAGGTAAAAACTTTTCAATGGCACTACAATTGAAATAAATTCAACATGACTTTTCTTACTGAAAAATCATTTACAATTTATTTACAAGAACACATTTGTATAGTGTTTGTGGAAAAAAAATTTCAAACCTCAGCCCAAAAGGATATCTCCCTTTATAAATGCATTTTCCATGCTATCAAGAAAAATTTTGCTCATTTATAAAAGTGGCCATATTGAATGTAGGACGTTTTAACTAAGGAAAAGCGACCAACTTTTCCACTCTTTTTTTTTTACGGAAATATAGCTGCACGAACTTGCCCTAAATGAGTTAAGATATCATTTGACAACCAGAAAAGCTTATCTTATCCTCTCTACCTTATTTCTAATACCTCTAACAGGCCATCTGCGGGCGGACCTCGTGGAAGGGGATATTGGGGCAACTGTGGCCGAAGGCAAAGTACATTGAGGTGGTGGTGACGGGGACGATGGCTCAGTATATACCAGGGCTGGAGTTTTACAGCGGTGGGAAGCTGCCGCTTGTGTGCGCCATGTACGCGTCTTCCGAGTGCTACTTTGGGGTGAATATGAAGCCACTGTGTAAGCCGGAGGAGGTTGCATATACGCTTCTGCCTAACATGGGGTACTTTGAATTGATACCGTTGGAGAATGGAGTGGGAGCTGAAGAGGAAGAGGAGCTGGAGAACGAGAAGCTTGTTGACTTGGTGGATGTCAAGATCGGCTCCTATTACGAGCTGGTGGTTACTACATTCGCTGGTAAGTGCAACGGCTATGAGTACTGTGACCCCAAGGATAAGCCCTTTATGACCATACCTATCAGATTCTATTAGTGCGGCCATCTATTGAAAATCTTAGCCGTTCAAAAGGAACATTCTACTCTTAAAATTTTATTTCGATAAGAGTGGATTCCGCCATAAGATTTATATGAGAGGATCTGAATTAGTGGCTATTATTATCGAGTTGGCATCAGAGACACACATGCAAGATACTATATTAAACAAAGGAGAAGTGGGCGGGTAAAATGAAAAAAAAAAAAAAAAAAGAAGGATAAGTGGCCAGAGGCACTTAAAAACATAACCAGAGACAAGAAGGTAAGTTGATTGAATGATTCAAAAAATTCATTTTATCATCTTAAATTAGATAGAACTTTTTGCAATGGATAAAATATAGACGTGATCCCTTTGCATTCTAAAAGTTTTATAACACTTTAATGGGCAGTACTTGGAAATAAGAATTGCTAAGTTTTATCTTTCAGTGTCATAATGAAACACAGTACATTGACGGGGAGAAATGGCTCGGTGGCCCGAACATATTATAAATGATTTAGAAGCATTATCCACACACAAAAGACAGGTCTCATTAGAAGGCAAAAGGCAGCGACTGCTCACCACTTTCTTTCGGTGGAATGGCTGATAATCTAACAAAAGAAATCATAGAGATAGTAAGGCCGAGCAAATGGTCTCGCTTGTGGAGCCCACCTGAGTCCTTATCACTGTAAGACCTACACATCCAATGGCTAAATCAATTAAATAACATTTTCTCAATAAAAAAAAATCAGGTTTAACTCATTTTTCAGGTACCCAAACTAGGCTAAATTAATGGGTTCCTCTTTGAATGACCAATAGCAAGAGATTTACACAAGTGGTGAAGCATTTTTCATTCTTGAATGTACTAATAATCAGTTAAACAGATAATGGTAAAGTCCTTCACAATTTGGGTCACAATTATGACCATGGTTCAAAAACTCCAGTTGACTTCCCAATCAAAGATCACACAGTGATGGGGTCAATGCAAATGGGCCCACAACAAATTCCATGAAACTAAAAATAGACTGCTACTGGGTGTTGCACAGGGCTGTACAGATACCGCGTTGGGGACGTGCTCCAAGCCGTTGGATTCCACAAGCGGGCCCCACAGTTCCGATTCATAGGCAGAAGGAGCGTCATCCTGAGCATCGACAGCGAAAAGACCAACGAGGAAGACCTCCACAAGAGCGTCTCCAACGCCAAGAAGCTCTTGGAACCATACGATCTCCTCCTCGTAGAGTACACGAGCTACGCCGATACAACATCCATACCAGGCCACTACGTATTGTTCTGGGAGGTTTCGTGCACGTCGGTAGCAGCAGTGCCTGCACTCGAGGATCATCAGCTCTTTGAGGAATGCTGCATTGCAGTGGAGGAAGCGCTGGACTACGTATACAGGAGGTGCCGCACGTACGATAAGTCAGTGGGGCCGTTGGAGATAAGGGTGGTGGAGGAAGGCACTTTCGAGGCCTTGATGGACCACTGTATCAGCCAGGGTGGGTCCATCAACCAGTACAAGACGCCCAGGTGCATCAAATCTGGTTCTGCTCTGGACCTGCTTAATGCCAAGGTGGTTGCATGCTATTTTAGTCCAAGGAATCCGACGTGGAGTCCTTAATAATAAAAAAGTGATCATCATCTCTGATTTGTAATTTTTGCCTTAAGGCCAAGGCATTTGTTTGTGCTGTAATTTGGTTTTCCTTAGCATGGAAGTGAATGGATTTCTCATTTGAGAGACCTATCCTCTCGTGATATTTTCTCATAGTTGTTGGTTGTATCATGTGTGGGGTCATGAGCTATGAGGTCCACATACGGTACAGATACGGTAGGGACACGTCATAGAATCAACAATGACATAAATTTTATATGTAAAAAGTGAAATATCAGATATGATATGGCACGATATGTTGTCCATTTTAAAACATCCGTGCATCATAGGTCATGAGGGCCTACCATGTCCAACTAGTTAATGGATGATAAGGACGTACACTGATTGATGACAATAGCTAGAACAAAAGAAAAGAGAACAAATATCAGAGAATGTGGGTCTGTGAAAGCCAGATCAGAATCACCAGCTAGCCTCATGATGACTACTCAACTCTCTTGGGGGATCACTACTTGTAGTTTTGTGTTCAATATGTTGATTTTGTGCACAAAGAAAAAGGAATGCGTTCATACTACATAGGCATGAGCTAGTGGAGGACAAAAGGTGGGCCAAATATCACTTTGATCGGTTAATCTTACGTTTAACCCTTTGTGTGATTTTTCTGTGATTGCAGAAACTGCTGATGGTTTATGAAAAATGGGGTGAGTGACAATTTATGGGAATAGGTGGGCATGAACCGGCTAAGATTTGTCAAGGTGAACCACATCGCCAGAAGGCCTGAAAGAAAGAGCTGTTTGATCAGAACTCTCTAGCTTAAACAACTGTTTACTTGCTAATAGTAAGGTAATGTACGACCCAATGAGAATAGGGGATCTGGACCCAAAATGATGCATAGTTTGCCATTCTTTTCGTCTTTGCAGAGTGGGTGCCTTGGTTATTTGTCTGCCATTCACATCATGGCCCATGGTATGGATCTGTATCACCTGTTTCGTCGGGGGCAGAGAGGAGGGGGCGAGGAAAGAGAATTTGCCTTTCTCTTTCCTCCACCCCCCTTCCACCCCATAGTTATCTTAGATTCGTCCAAACAGGGCTCTCCCTGTTTGGACAAAACAGGGAATCCGTTTCCGTCTGTAAGTACTTTAAATTGGATAATTTTTGAGTCAAAGGAGTAAAGCTGTCTTACCACCTATGTGGTTATTCCCAACTTTTATTTCAATGGAAGTCCGTCCTAAATTGACCATAGGATGAATAAATTAATCTTATGGTAATTGAAATGAAATTTAGCAGACATCCCATACACACAAAAAGCATTCAATCTGAGTCACATGACTTGCAAGTCCTGTGGGTGAAAAGATCCCATCTATTCAATATCTAGCCTTTTACTTCTGTTAAGAATAGTTTCCATTGAATGTGGCGAACAAAGAATATCAGTAGATTCCACTGTATGGAACACAAAAGCCATTTCAGGAGACGTAATGATCAAATGCAAATCAAACCAGTGGCTACCACATTTTGC
Organism: Camphora micrantha; assembly: GCA_003546025.1. NCBI lineage: Eukaryota > Viridiplantae > Streptophyta > Magnoliopsida > Laurales > Lauraceae > Camphora > Camphora micrantha. Next base: position 27,373,751 of record QPKB01000011.1, read on the forward strand.
AGATTAGAACGTGCACTGCACGGTGAATGTATATGGTCGAACAGTCTACAATTTTACGCTAGCTATTAGCTAGTAGCTAGGCTGAAAAGATGATATCATAATAATAAATAATCATAGTGGACTAGACTGGTTTTGTCATGAAATGACACATTTGTCTCTGCTGAATAGGCCATGTCTTTGTTAAATAGACTGTGTAATCGTCAGCCGACATGAAACAATGCGCATGCTGAGACAAGGCGCACTGTATGTAGGAATTAAAATGGATGATGCATGCATGCATGCAATTATGCCATTCCTTTTCAGTGGGACCCCAGACCAGTGGGATTTTCGTCGCCGCAACTTCTTAAAAAAGCCAACGCACGCGAGGGGGGAGGACAAGGACGTCGGAACTGGACCGTTACGTGTGAGACGACTTACTTGGAGTGGACTCCATAACATGTAGTGCCATTTTTTCTTTTTCTTTTTTTTTTCTTTTTATTCTTTTTTTTAAAGTAAGAAAAAAGAATTTTTAAAGTAAAAATCTCACCCTAAAAGTAAGATTCTCGCGTGATAAAAAATATTCTCCTACGAGGATGCTACATGTAATAATTACATGCAATTCAACTAGTGCTAGTAATTTAGGTACAAGTATATTAATGAGAGGATGACAGATTGAAATATCTTCTTTAAAAGAAGGGGGATTATTAACCTTTTATTATCTTTCTAATGAAAAGAACTGAAGGGATGTGGTCTATTATTTCATGGGCTAATTGTAGCTTTCTTTTGTACTCTTTCCTCTAAGTAAGTTTTGTTTTTTCTTTTCCTTTCTTTTTTTAACTTTTTAGTATATTTCTCTTATACTATTAAGTCTTTTCATCTCTTGATAGTCAAAATTTAAAAAAAAAATAAAAATACAAGGGTGATAAAAGAAAAAAACTAACTCTACAAAATTAACTGAGCCCTTCATTTAATGGTTAAAGTTCAATGGCATCTAAATTATAAATGAATGTTAAGTGAGTGTACTAAAATTGAGTCTGGTGCCAGATCATTAAATAGAAAGACTATCATAGGTTCTCAACCGATAAAATGTCGGCCAAGCGGGCTCTATAGCAATGGGCTGCACTTGCAATTGGTCATGGGAGCACATTTTTCCACAATGATTGCATCATCTGAATGAGACTACCAACTATGCCGAGATATAAGGCAATATGCAGTAGGCTAAAAGACATTTGAGGGCTGAAAAATGGAGAGCGCTCTAATCCAAAAAAACACACAATGGTCCATAAGCCGAGCTAAGAAAATGTCATGAATTTCAAATTTCATTCTTGGAAAAATGTTGGAATAATTTCAAATTAGGACGATTTTGAATATTATCAGAAAAATGTTTAAAGAATAAGTAATTTCAAATATTTTAATGATAAAAAAAATGTGTTTTTTCTACTCCCCTCATGGTCCTTAGCACTGTGAGTGAATCTGTAAGAGCACATAAGTTTGATTTTTCCAAATTTTTTGTTTTCTATTATATTTTGATAATAATTTGATTTTTTTTTTCTCACGAAACTTCACAACATTTATGGCAAATTACTGTTTCAGATAATGCCAGTAAAATATGACCCATATTTGCGATAGTGTTAGAGAGTTGACTGTCTTATTGGAGCAGACAACGATATCATTTATCATTCCCTGGAATCAATTTTCAGACATCCGTATGAAAGTAGCCCCAATCCCAAAACGGTTGAATTCCACCTATCAATACACCATCAACCCCTTTCTTTTTTTTCAAAGCAGGATGCAGGATCAATCAAATAAAATATCAGTAAAGGAAAGGCTATCTTTGGTAATTCAAGAGCATGGATAAAGTTGACCAGGAATGGCCAAACAAAAAGTACTGATAAGAGACCATCACATGCAATCACCGCTAATCCATTCATGTGCATCCCTGAATTCCATCTGATCATAGAATGAAACAATAGAATATGACAAAAAGAAAAGGAGAGAGAGAGATGAAAATGCAGACGATGGTTTTGCTGTAATAAAAAATCAAGAACATCAAATAAAAAAGACAAAATTCAATGAAAGGAAAGAAGAGGAAGATGGAGATAAAAGATGAGTGAGATGATCACTGACAGGAAGATCATTGAAACCTGCCACTTGAAGCTCTGTATGGGATAGTCTCTGCTTTAGTTAATCCGCACCACAACTGAATCATGCCTGCAAGCAGGGGAAGTGCCCTGGGGTTTGAGGGGGCAACCAGTCCCCCTCAACTTTAGTCCACATTCTCCATGTATAATTTACAATGGGGTCCACCTATCCAAAACTCGAACCGCTCAAAATGAATGTTTGTACGATTGAAAGAGATGTTTATTAATTACCAAGATGGCGGAATTGAAAGGTTTGTAATGATAATATGATAATCACAACCACTTGTTTAAGAGCCTCACATCAGCACAAGTCACGCAAGTTTTTGCTCCCTCATGGTTTGCAAATGAAAGCTCATAATATTTGATTTTATGAAAACTATTAACTTGTGATTACTTTTAGTTGACATAGTGTTACACCCCGACCCGAATTAAGGCTAATTAATTGAGATTAATGCTAATTAAGCATGGATAATTGGATTAACTAAGGTTAATGACCCAAGAGAGATAAATCAATCTCAAATGACACATTAAGCCTAATGAAATGGATTTGAATGAAATAGAATGGATTAAAATGAGTTTAGACTCAAACAATGTGAACTAAGGACTTTGAGTTAATAGCTTTAAAAAAGGCAAGTATAAACCTTGCTTGTAATTAATGTTGATCATTGTAATTGTTTATAGAGTTTGCATGAATTATATGCATTTTTACATGGATTTTGGGTTTATTATGAATGCTTAATGAAGTGATTAAGGTGGCTAATGAATGATTAGAAGTATTATTATGGATGAATGTGAATAGATGATGTATGGGGGGAAACAGGAGGTTCCATTTTGCCTTGCAGGTTGTAGAAATGTGATTAAGAAAAGAGAGGAGAAGAAGAGTGAACTGCACAGAATTCGGACTGAAATTCTGCACAGTTCGCTCGAGCGAACGAGGCTCTGTTTGGGCAAAATGAAAATCTGCACAGTTCGCTCGAGCGGACAAAATGTTCGCTCGACAGCGAACAATGTTCTGCGTGGGTTCGCTCGAGCGAACAGTGAGTTCGCTCGAGCGACCAAACTTCTGCCTGGGTCCGCTTGAGCGAACAGTGGGTCCGCTCGAGCGAACCTGTTACTGGCCCAGTGACGTTATTTAGTGAAAATTTTGGCTAATCGATCGGACCTAACGATCCGACCGATTAGGGGACTCTGTTAGAGTCCGGTGAATTTTGAGTTTTGGATTTTTACGAAAATTTGGAGTATAACTCTTAAGTATAAATGCGTTTCTGATTAGTTTTAAAACTAATCATCGGTTAATCAAATCATTAAGAATTAATGGTGTTTTAAAGAGAAGAAAAATGGGTTCCTTTGATGAACCATATAATTGGATAAGGCCTAAGCTCCATGGTGTGTTAATTAAGGGGACTTGAAATGCACATACTAAAAATACAAATATGATGTCCATCGTGAATAACACGTGCATTTGGAAACCAACGGTTACACCCGAATGGTTGTTTAGGATTAAGATAGGATTGAGATAGGATTGAGTAAAACCATATGTGATTAACGTTGTACTCATTGTGTCATTGTGATCAATCTAATGAGATTGATATCATTGTCATTCCTTTCTTTTGTCATGAAAGGAATCATTGAGTTTAATTGGATCCATAAAAAGGATTTCTCACTGAATGTATTGATCATTGAGTCTGGCACTACATAGCGATTGTATTAGAACTCTAAATGAGTTCAATGATAATGAATGATTAATCCTGCTGCAGCAGATGGATATTGGGGTGTTCCGGAGCTCCGTGGTGATGCTAGTGTCCCTGGCCCGGACTCTGGTAAGTCCCACTAAAATTCTGATCATATCTTCGGGTATTGATTGAAGCCTCCCTTTGAGGGGAGATGGTAAATGAATAATCCTTCCTTTGAGGGAAGATGGAAATGAATTGAATGGTAGTGCAATGAATGCTATGGTAGTGGCCAAATCGTACATGTATATTGACTGTCATTGTTTATTACTGTCATTGTAGAATTGTCTATATTTCTCCAGCATTGAAATTGTCATTATTGCAATATAAATGTATTGATATACTATTGCAAGAATTGTTTATACATTGTTGAACCGTTGTGTTCATTGGTGTTATTGATGGCATTACAGGCCCGATTGCCCCTGCCGGCATTGCAGCGCCCCCGGCGCCAGCGGAGGAGGCCGCTCCAGTTCCTCCAGGAGGTCTGATAGAGTGGAACCGGCGGGATACCATCTGATTTGGTATCCGAGTGCGTTTGGAACTTTTGACAATATTTTGAGGACTGTTTATAAATTCATTTTGAGAATGTAATTAACATTTTGGTAATGTAACTAACGGTCATCTGCATAGTATTTTGTATATGCAGCGATTGTCAAATGTATATTGAAAATGATACATGTATAAGGACTGTATTTTGTATAAATGTAAATGATAAGTTAATATTGTCAAATATATATTGTTTCCGCAAAAGTTTTATATTTGACAGGTATTTGTGATTGATATCCCTTGTGGATTTCGTTTTAACTTCGGTTAATTCGGGGTTTACGGGAGTAAGTATGGTGATCACAGCTCGGGTTGGCCGGGTCCTCGGGCCCGGGTCGTGACACATAGATATGGAAAGCTAGAATATTTTCATCCCATTTGTGTGGAAGTTGGATTATTTGTAGTGATAAACTTACTAAGGTACTTCAGTAAAGCAAAGCCATTTTCATTTAAAATTGACAACTCCATTATGTTAAGGATCTTTTCTTTCCTGGAGTGTACATACAAGAGTAAGTCCAGAGCACCAGTGATATTCAGTTTCCTTAGGCCCCATGTCGCAGTGATCATGGAAGTTGAGATGATGGGCCCCACTGCAGATGGTGGTTTCCCATGTATCTCTGAAAATTTGATTTTGTAAAAACCATCAAAATGCTCCTTCGTGTGGCGTGCTCTGCTTCCATTTCCTAACAATGTGGAACGCCCACAACCACCCTCAAACTATAGCTATCTGATCACCGTCCAATCAAGAATGAAGAGCAGGGTAGTGGGTCTCACCTCTAACATCAAGAGTCAAAGTGGGGTCCATTGCCATCATGCCTAATCTGAAGTAATAATCATTATGATATTCAGCTTGAGATTTGAAGAGAAAATAAACAAGAGTCTAGGAAAAAACTGTCAAATAGAGAGAAAAACTTCAGGAAAACAAACAGCAAGCGGTCACCTTCAATTTGATTGAGCTGTAACAATCTAAGGCAGACAAGGTTACGGGGTAGAAAGGGACATAAAGGTCAAATAATGTAGCCAAGAAGAGAATGTCATCTTAGATGGGACATCTTTTGTTATGGAACATACATCCTGCACTCCAGGACCAACACCTTTGATGTCCAACATAATGATAAAGCTTGCCCCTACTAATTTCAAAAGTTACCCAAAGACTCAGTCAGCTATCCTTCTACAGGGAGGAGAGATTTGATTTTGGATCCAATCAGAAAAAAAAAGATTGAGAAATAAGTTTAGGCCTTCGGGAACATGTAAAACTGTTTTCGTGAAAATGTTGAAGAAAAGTTTCCGTTGTTTGTTGCGATATAGTTTCACGAGGAAAAATTGCAAAAAACAATTGATTTATTTTTACATGGATGGGTAGTGAAACTAGGAAAGATAAAATAAAAAAATAAGCACATTTGGAAGCATTTAGGGATAGCTTTAATAGATAATAAATTAAGAGAGATTTGTTTGAAATGGGTTGGGCATATCCAGCACAGGCTAACAATGGTGTCGATGAGGAAAAGTTTCGCTGTGCTGGTTGGTGACCCCTCAAGTTAAAAGGATAGACGGAAAGTGGGATGGAAGTAGTAAGAGGATAGATATTTAGAAGTGAAACCTATCTGAGGATTTGTCCTAGGATAGACTAGACTAGTGAAACGAAACTCATGTAGTTGATACAGCATAGTTGGGGCAAGGCTTTGATGATGATGATGAACTGAATTTTTTTTTTTTGATGTAGTGGAGATCCGTTTCATATTTAGAAGGGGGTGTGGTCAAAATGACGTGTTTCACAAACATGCCCTTAAGACCTGTTTGGTTGCTACAATTTAGAGGATCATAATGGTTGCCAATTAAGAAGCAACATATGCACAAAGTGAGAGTAGCAGAGATGCGAATGTTGAGATGGATATATGGTAGAACTACAAAAGATAGAATCATACATGAGCGCTTTTGGGAGCCTTTAGGTGTAGCATCAATATGTGATAAATTAAGAGATACTCTTTTAAGATGGTTTGGACATGTCCAATACCGGCCAATGATGGTGCCACTGACAAAAAGTTTTTCTATTTAGGTTGATGGCCTAACAAGAAGAATGGGTGGGCCAAAGAGAACATGGATGGAAGTAGTAAGGAACTAAGGATAGAACTGAAGAAGTACAACCTAATAGATGCTTTGGCTCAAGATCGGTCAGAATAGAGAAACATAATTAATGTAGCTGACCACAACAGAGATGAGACAAGGCTTTGATGATGATGATGACAATATTAAGAGAATTTCAAAACACCATTCTTTCTTATCATCTACTTCTCCTAGAGCCCTTTCGTTTGCAAGGACTCTTATTAAGAGTGAAAACAGAGTGAGGGTAAACCATTGAAACAATCATGTAATTAAAAAAGAAGAGTGAAAATTCTGAGTAACTCTTGGACCCTAAATAATTTTAGGAAAATTTCAAAATAGGGCCTAAGTTTTTTAGGACTTTTCAAAACAAGACAAACAAATACCTAGTTTTCAAAATAGGACTTAAGTTTACAAAAGTCATTCAAATCAGGACTTCTGACCAAAATGGCTACCATCTGATGAGGTTTTGTTTTGTTTTGTTTTTTTTTTTTTTTTTCAAAAAATCCCAAGATTGCCCTTTAGAGCTACCAACCAAATCAATAACTCATAACCAAACTCATTATCGAATCTTCAAACTCTGATCACATGATGCCAGCATTGAAGGAGGAGCGTGAAGCCATCGAAATCCTCTCTCATCTACACTACCCTTCCGCTCAGAGACGATTTTGTTATTGATGACTATCATGGCACTCGCATTCCCGGTCCATAACGTTGGTGTTAAATTTCCTTAGAAAGATGTTTTTGTTTATTTGATTTCACCGCTTGTTTTTTTAATCTCATGGAAAGGTGTTTTTTTTTTTCCTTCTTAAAATGATGGGTTTTTGTTGTTCTTCTTTTAAAGGCCAGAAAATCCCTGATTCCGATGAGTTGAAGGAATTCGTCGAGAAGTAGGCAGATCTGACGAAGTTCATGCTCTAGAAATGCAAGACGAGGGAGGATCTCAGGCGGAAGGTCACGAAGATGAACGATCACCCTCGGTATGATACATTGTTCGAGAAGAGATGGGTTTTTTTATTTCCACAATATGGGGTTAACGTCTCTATGTGCATATACTAAGGGAGTTCTTTTTTTTTTTTTTTTTGTTTCTTGTATGTCAATTGGTTTTGTAATTTCCTCCAAGGTGGAAGTTTTTTTGTTCAATGCTTTCATTAATCAGTTCCCTTGGAGGAAACTAATTTGATTTGCTACTTTTGATATGGTAGTATGATGGGAACATTGAATGATCCTCCTTCGATGCATGCTAGCATCGTCCGATCGGAGTTTGAAGATCCGGCAATGAGTTTGGCTCGGAGTTGCCGATTTGGTTGGTTGAAAAGCCCCGAAGAGCAATCTTGGGATTTTTTTTGGGAAAAAAAGAGAAAAAAAAACTCACCGAACGGTAGTATCTAGGCCGGAAGTCCTAATTTGAAAGACTTTTGGGATACTTAAGTCCTAATTCGAAAACTAGGCATTTGTTCGTCCTATTTTAAAAGTCCAAAAAACTCAGTCCTTATTTTGAAAATTTCCCATATTTTTTTTTTATCTATATACATTATAAAGCTGAAATATTTATTTCATAAATCTAAATAACTCTATGGACTATATATGTTTTTTTCTACATACATTAAAATTTTGAAATATATATCTCATAAATGTATTATCATTACCGATCAATAAATAAATAAATAATGTTATCAAATATCAGTCGGAGTACACTCTAGCTTAATCACATGTAAAAACGTGATTTTTTTTCATTATAGTAAATCATGCTATGCAAGTCATCTATTATCCAACAAGAAGTTTACTGTAATTGAAGTGTTCTTTTTTTCTTTTTTTTAGAGCCTATATATGAAGTGTTGCATAATAAAATTATTGAATGTCATTACCCAATTCTGTAACTAGTCTTGAACCGTTGTGCCTAAACTTGTTTCTTTTTTTGGGGGGTTACCTCGGCCTAGGGGGCTGAGATCCATCATCTAAGAGAGTGCACACAGGTGGGAAGAGGAAGCCCACACAATGGGAAGGAGAGCCCACACAAGTGGGAAGAGTGGCATATCTAGGAATCGATTCCTAGGCAGCCGGGTGACATGCGGGGTTGCCAACCAACTGAGCACCCCCTTGTGCCTAAACTTGGACTGAAACTAGGTATTTCTTGCACCCGCCCTATGTCTATTTTCTTGTTTTTGGCTATTGCAACTTACGAAAAATGGATTGTGGCCTCCGAATGTACCTCTATTTATAGTGTAAGATGTTATGGAGTTTTCAGGTTGTGCCAATCCAACAATCTGAATCAATAATGTGATTATCATTTGCGTACGTCCAAAAGGTATCTAAAAAATAAGATTAACACAGATAAGTTAATAAGAGTTGTGCAGAAAATGAGGCTAATATTCATTTCCCATGATCGATTTCTAAGAATAACTAAACCAAAAGAAGGAAAAAAATTCAAATAATCATGTTATGGATTCATACCATCTTCCTAGCTTCTTTGAGATGGCCAAACAAGCTTTTCATCTATATCATATAACATCAATGACGAATTTGAACTGTAACCCTCATCCTCCATATGGGTGTTTAGCCTACCCAAGGCCTCAAAGATGTCTTTCCAATTGGGGTGTGATTTGTCCTCTACAACAAACTCATGCACCATGCTATTCACCTCAATGGAGCTACATCCTGGAACCTTCTCCAACCCCATGTCGCTCAGCAACCTCCTCATCTTCACAACATCACCCCACCGGTTTCTTCTAGCATACATGTTTGATAGGAGTACATAACATCCACCATCACCCGGGCCTAGTTTCAGAAGATGTTTCAGCATACCCTCCATGTCATTGATATCACCATGGATCTTACATGCATTCAGAAGTGCACCCAAAACAACCAGGTTAGGCTCCATCGGCATGTTTCTAATGAGCTCTTTAGCCTCGCTAATAAGTCCTGCCCGACCGAAAAGATCAACCATGCAACCATAGTGTTCGATCTTAGAAATGATGTCATACTCTTTGCACATTCGGTCAAATTGCCTACGCCCTTCATCCACCAATCCAACATGACTACATGCGCTCAAGACCCCAACAAATGTTATGTCATTGGGTCGAACACGTTCTAGTTCCATCTGGGCAAAAAGTGACAGAGCAGCATCTCCATGGCCATGCATGGAAAGCCCACATATCATGGCATTCCATGTAAAAACATTCTTAAAAGGCATCCCATGGAAGACTTGAAGGGCTGTGTCTATGCATCCACACTTAGCATACATGTCCACAAGTGATGTGCCCAAAACCACATCATGTCTTAGCTTGTTCCTATCGATGTAAGCATGAATCCACTTGCCCATGTTCAATGCCCCAATCTGAGAGCAAGCAGAGAGAACACTCACCAATGTGACACAATCTGGCCTAATCCCCGCATGCAACATTTCCTCAAAGAGCCTTATGGCCTCAGTGGCCCTTCTGCTATGGGCGTAACCAGTGATCATCGCACTCCACGAGATCAAATCCCTCTCAGGCATCTTTTCAAGCACTGCCCTGGCAAGATCCACATGGCCCCACTTACAATACCCACTAATGGCTGCATTCCAAGAAGCCACGTTTCTCTCAGGCATTTCATCGAGAATCCTCTGAGCACTATCAATATCCCCAGAAGCAAAACACCCAGCCAACATTGTATTCCAAGTAACCACATTTTCAGTAGGATTTTCACCAAACAGCTGGAAGGCATTCTCAATCTCTCCACATTTGGCATATAAACAAACGAGCGCACTACATACAAACTCATCCGAAAGAAGGCAGCTTTTCACAAGCCTTCCATGAACAATTCTCCCTTCCTTGCAAGTGGGTACCAAAGAGTAAGCTTTCAGGATAAAAATGAATGTGAATTTGTTAGGCTCAAAGCCAAGATACTGCATTCTATCATAGAATTCGATTGATTTGGAGGGGTTTTTGGCCGCGACAAAGCCTCTTATCATGGTAGTCCATGTGTATCCGTTTGGTCGATCGATGGCGTCGAAGATCCGAAGAGCGTAGCCCATGTCAAGGGCAGAAACAGCGCAGCGTTCGAGCAACTTGGTTGCCAAGAAGGTGTTTGAGATTTGGCCTCTTCTGATGATCTGGGCTTGGATTTGCTTGACTTTGTTGATGGTGGTGGTATTGGAGAACTGCAATAGAAAGAGTAGTTGGTCGTTGGGAAATTTGAATTTTGAAAGGGCTGATGAAAGTTGGCGGGAAACAGAAGAAGGTTGCGAAGTGTGAGGCATTGGCTATAGCCATATCACAAGGACGGACGTCAAAAGTTGAGTTTAATTGTTTAAATTCAAGTCTCCCGGTCTCTCTAAACTGCTTAGAATTTTTTTTTTTCGAGGCCCAACTAGTAATCCATCCACCTAGCAACCAATAAGGAACTCCTTGATAATCACTAATTTTAAGAATTGGCATATATTTGAATGTACTGAACCGTTGGATCGAGAGTTGAATATTTTTTTAAATATAAAGCCATTAAAATTGTGGGTCACGAATGAAGGGGTTAGGGACATAGGTTTTGGGTCAAACTTGATACTTAGGGTGGTCTTACATAGATTTTTTTCATCCCTCTGGATCCATCCCCAAATGGAGCCCACAATTGGGCCCCACAAAAAAGTTCTCACATAATATGTGAGAACAGTTCCCACCTGAATATTACCCATATTATACATGGGAAATAATAAGGGGAGAATTGTTCTCATGGTTCGAACCATGAGAAGTATATGGGTGGGGCCCACCTATTACCCAATTCAAACCTTGTAATGGACAAGGACTCTCTTATAGTCACACACCTCAAGATTTGGCACCAATGCGAATGAACTGGACCTTTAAATCGACTATTAGAAGCATAAAATTGGGGCCAAACTTGATATTCAATGGTCCCATATAGATCTTTCAATCCCCACCTATCCCGTTCCAAAATGGGCCCCTCAAATAAGTTGTCACCCTGAGAACGGTTCTCATTGGATCACATTGCTAATATATATAAATATATATATATATTTCATTTTGAGAAACTGTTAATGAGCCCATCATCAGGCCTCACATGGTATTAATCGCGCCCCATGGGTATTAATCACGTTGGGAAAGTCCCACATCCCACATCACCCAAGTAATGGATTTGACAGATTTTGACATCTCTTAAGCTTTTGCATTGGTATATAGTACTAATTACATATCTGCCAGCCCATTTTAATATGAACCACACAATAGGCACAGCTCTTTCTATTGGTAGGGGATAGTTACTAATTCGGCCCAGGGTGGGTAGAACTTGGGCTAGTACTTGAAAGGCCTACCTAACCATTGTTTAGAACTCAGCAAGGTTGGGAATGTTCGCAGGGTTCAGCGACAAGAATTAGTGGTATTAATGGGCCTGTCCGGGCTAAGTCATATCCAGACCCACCTGACTTTAGAAATGCTGGCCCAGGACCGGCCCAGGACCGACACGGGCCATAAAAGTCGGGACTGAGCCCACCTATTTAATCAATCAGGCCGGGCCTGGCCAAACCAGGCATTTGAGTAATTATTTGGACTAATTAAATTAAATTAGTAAAACTACATGCATCCCTTACACGGGCCGGCCTTTGGGCTTTCCATCACTTAATCCAAGCCCGGCCCAAAGCATGCTAGGCCCGGCCCATGAGCGCCCTACACAAAATGAGAAATGGGGCACAAAAGTCGTCCTGAATGACATTTGATCATAGTTCACTTAGTCGAGCTCAGTTGGCTAAGCCCAAATTTTTGGCTAAGCCCAAATTTGCAGAAGATTCGTTCAAATTCGAATAAAAATTTTAAAACTTGCACATATTTATTGAGACTACATTTTGACTTTCGGAATCAGTTTAAACAATTATGCCCAGTAGCTTCCATGGCTGACTCAAGTTACAGTGTTCTCAAACCAGAGTTATATAATGCGATCGAACCGCCTGGTCAAACTAGGTTCGAAAAGAGATGGTGCCTTCATCAGTACAGATGTACAGTGATAAAACCTAGGGGATCCGGATTGATACCTGGGTCCTCAGGTTACAGTAACTAGTAAAGAACGTCACGTTACGTCACGTTCGGGAACTAAATCTTTAGGAAAAAGATTTTCGATTTTCCTAAAGCTGGAGTTAATTTATGTTTGACAATTGTAAATTTCTGATGATTTGGACAAATGAAAATCTTCATTTGATAGGATTTTCAGATCCGACCACCGCTCGTAAGATTTAAAAATCCTCACTTAAGTAGATTTACACATCAAACCTTATTTTTCTCATCCATATTCATCAACACACACCAATATCAATGTGAAATCCTCAACAACGTAAATCTCCAGTGATGAATCTTTGTTTCAATGGTAATGAAAAATCATAAGATCTATTGATTCCTCGCCTGTTACCAAACATGTCTTAAAACTTGGGCATCTTCGGTGGAGTGGGCCTCAAGTCAATCTAGATGTTATGGCAGATGCTAACTTCATGTGAGAATTGGTGGGCAGGAAATCTGGCCAGATGGTTGGCAAATTTAAAAACTCCGATTTTCAGATTTGTAGGGTTAAAGGAAGAGGAATAAAATATGGGTGAAGTTCAAAAAAAATTGCATCAACCCAATGCTAGTAATCACCTGCAAGCAGCAAAGGCCCCAGCTTTAATGAAAATTTATTAAAATTTAAGAGTTTTTTTTGAAATATTATTAGGATAAAATAAATCTAAAATAAATGGATTTATTATTTTTGATTATTAATTTTTTTTCTATATATAAAAATAATTATAAAATGAAGTAAACTAGCATAACATGACGACCCCTTGAATTTGAAGGCATTGACCATGATGACCATCTCATTTGCGGGTGTAAAGTCCTGCCAGTAAGACTCTACCTACATCTAGAATTTAAATCCCCAAAATATGGAAAGAAAAAATCAAAATACATTGTGTTTTTTCTAATAAGAAATATATAAATTGAAAGGATATGAATCGAAACATGCCATCTATCCAAATGAAATGTCCAAAGAAGAAAAAAAACCAAAGTATACCGCTTGAACCAGACCATTGGAAGCTCCCGAGCATCTATCCTTCCAATTAGTCTTACTATCTTCTATAAAAAAAATGTCCCACCAATTAAGGATTATGTGAGAGGAAAAATAAACTAAGAAACAATTATAAACAAGGGAGATGCTCTCATAGGAGCTTCTCTCACCTTACTATGAGAGATAGGAGTGAGGGCCCTCACATTTAAGTTGTTTGCATTGGATATGGATGTGAGGGCTCCCACCCAATCTCTTATAATGTAAGAGATATCTCTCACAGGAACATCTCCCAACAAACAATTATGTACCGTTATAGTAAACACTCAGAAGATACAAAATGTCTGAATTAAAACTTAAAAAACATAAAGCAGTAGGAAGGTCTGGATCGAGCACAAAATCAAATATAAAAAATGTTAATAAGATCAACCAACTTGAGGAAGAAAAACTAAAACCTCACCATTATGATCCAAATCAAATGAAAGTTAACTGTCTATTGGATGTCGACATATTAAAAGAGAGAGATTAGGTAGTTTAAATTAAATGGGCTCTTAGTTGTTAATTAGGTTCTCACTAATGAAGACTAGATTTGATTGGGAGATAATTTAGGAAGTCTCTATAATCAATAACCATTTAATTTTGAAAACCCTTTAATTGGATACAAAATTAGGGGATAATTTAGGAAACTGTGTATATCCCCATCTGTGAATTAATGATAGGAGGTTCATTTATGTTCCATAATTTATAGGAGGTATCTTTCTCACTATGAGAGAGATTTAGGAGGGAAAGATTAGATCTATATTCTAGGGTGAGTCCGGATACCTGTTTCATACCTATTTCCCACCAAATCCACATTCACTAGATCTATATCCCAGTCCGAATCCCCCGTTTCCCACCAAATCCACATTTGCCACCTATAGAAAATCATATCCTTGATTTGTACCCTCTAAATTTCTTCCTTGGAATGAGAAAATCAAGGATAAAATCTTTATATAGGTGGCGAACGTGAATTGGATCAAATAGTACCTCGGAAACAGGGGATTCAGACTCCCCATAGTGATGTGGAACCTTAAAACGATGTATATTTTATGTTCCTCTGATGTGGCGCTCTATACAATCTCTCTTTCTATTGTTTTAATATATATATATATATATATATATATAACTAGTGCAATAGGCGTGCGTTAACAAATTATTAAAATTTCTAATTAGACATATTTTTAAATATTTAAATAAACTTTAAATGAATATTAATATATAATTCATAATAAAGATGAAAACTCATTAGAGAAATTTTAGATAGTTGAAAATATTTAGGGAAAGATCAAGTAAATAGCAAAGATCTTACGACATTGATTTCATTATATTTGTGTTTAGCCATAAATTTAGCGTCATTTCAAAATTAAATGTGGATTTTGGAATTAATTGGTTCCACAATGGGCCCCACATATTAGTTTATCCTACCAAATATCAGAGAAAAATAAGGAGAAAATATCCATAATGGGCCCTACAGATTAATCTTACTAAATATTGAAAGGAAAATAAGGAGAAAAAAGTAGTAGAAGTAGAATAGTGGCCCCCGCTCTAATATAAAAAAGGCTCTTATTGTGTTGGTAAAAAAAAAAAAAAAAAAGTGAATCCTGTAAATTGTGAGTTTGGAAATAAAGAAGACTTGTATTTCATAACTAAAGAAAAGTTATTATTGTATGCTATATTTTAGGGAATGGATAAGCATCTTATTTCAATAATATCTTTAATTTGCATTGAGATATTTTAGGTGATGAGATTAGATTAGAAAGGGGCAATTTCGAAATCAACTAGTGCAAAAAGTTTGAGGTTGCGCAACGTGTCGCTCCCCCACGAATTCATAAGTCTAAGGATGCGCCACGTGTCGCTCCCTCACGAACTCACCTACTGTCTTTTATTATATAATAACTAGCAACAATAGACTGTGCTTAGTCCGAGCAAAAATTATATATATAGATTTATAAAAATATTAAGATTAATTATAAAAATATAATAATTTGTTAGGTCTCACAAAAGATAAAGACACATGATTTTTTTATTATTAAAAAAGTATTTGTATATGTTCATAATTTGAATGATAGGTTTCACAATAGAAGAATCATATGATTTTAATCAACTGAAAAGGATAAAATGCATGATTTGCTCAAGTGTAAAAACTCAAATTTATGAGTTCATCAAGCCCAATAAAATATATTTGAATATGTGACGGTATCCAAATCCAATCCGACAGTTTAAAAGATTTTAGGGTGTGCCCCACATATGCCAAGTATGAATATCTGATTTATTAGATCATACTCTTTTAACCTTTTTTATGCCAATCAATGAATAGACCACAATGGTCTTGTCTGACTTTTAGTGATACAGGTATTATTGGTAAGACTCTGATTGTTGTGACAAAGAACTAGGGATGGAAAGGATATTGAGGTTAGGATTCAAACTCTTAGGGAGGAAATCAAGATAATTGAGGAAGAATTATTTCACTTAGATGATTTAGAGGGTTATCTTAGGAAGGATAAAATGCTAAGAGAAATGATGGCATACTTAAGAGAAATTTAAAGAGATACCATATTTGGAGAGATATAGCTTGTCTCTCAAGTCTCAACGTTTTAAAAGTCCTATGTCATTCATGCTAAATGGCGTCTGTGAGAGCTCTAATGTGGCGTTGTGAGGTTTAACAGTGTTGATGTGGCACCCTCTTGATCAAGACTCCCTATTGCTGTAATATAATATAATTGTAAACTTTTCATATTAGGAAAAGTCATTTGTATTAGTGTGGCAACAAAACAAACAAACTGACGACAATGAGTTGTGCATATGTTTGGCAACCCAACCTGTCACCCGGTTGCCCAAGGATTTTTAGGCATCCCACTCTTCCTATATGTGTGGAATTGTTTGGGTCTCAGGCCCCTAGGCTAGGCCCCTGGGTGTCGAAAAAACAAAAGAAAGCAAAGAAATGCTTAGGTTTTATATCTCTAATGTGCCAAGAGTAAACAGCAGCCCCTATAGCTCAGTGGTAGAGCGTCAGTCTTGTAAACTGAAGGTCTGTAGTTCGATCCTGCATGGGGGCATTTTTGTAATTTTTTGTAATTTTTTTTTTTTTCCTTGTGTGTGTGTGTAAATTGGTTTCCACTTTGGCTTTACTTTTTTCATCGAGTCCAGATTATTCAGTTTTAACTCTCAGAATTTTCCACATTGAAAGAAATCTTCTTATTGAAGATCAGATCATTCATGTTGATTTTTTTTTTTTTTTGGTCCATGGAAATCATTCATGTTGATTGCCGCCTTACCTTTCCATAGAAAACCACCCATCTTACCACTGAGTCAAACTTCTTCGGAAATAGCATTCATGTTGCATGTATTTTATAGAGTATCATAAATTCATAATGACACCTCTTTCCAACTATAGGGATTCATATTCAGATTTTTAAATGAAGTAATACTGCATGTACTTGCTAATCTACTAGTAGCTAATTGGTAAGCACATGTTTTTATGAAAATGAGGATAAATTTTGACTGTGGCGCGATTAGTGAGGAACTTGGATGTGAGTATTATTATTCAGTGGGAAAAAGGGAATATTGTACGCAAATTACATGTGTACGGATAAAACATAAATTGCATTGGCTATTCTGTGAAAAACATTTTAATATAAGATTAAGAAAAAAAAAGGTACATGTAAAAGGAAATGTGAAATAATATCCATCTTAGAAAAAGAAACGTTCAAGATGAATACACGTATTAAAAAAAGATATGTACACACATATTCGCCCATGCTCTCTCTCTCTCTCTCTCTCTCTCGTCTTTAACTTAAAATTCTATACTGAGTTTTTCATTTTATGACCATATATTTTCTTTATATATTTTTGAGTATTTTGTTTCTACATAAAATGATGAGAGAGAGAGAGATACATATATGGTAGTAAGGGTGTGGTAATCTTAGTTTAAATAGTTTGGCTTTTGTGATCCACTTGAATGCATGCCAGCCATAGTTGAAATTAAGGATCAAAAGGTGTTTAGATTGGCAAGAGAAGAAAGTAAAAATTGGGGGCATGGTCATCTTACATCGATGAATTGGGCTCTAAATTGGCCACTGTTTAGTCCCACGACAAGTCGGTTTCGTCTTTATTTTTCATAATTAATTAGTTGATAAGTTGAATTTAAATGAGTGTCCAAATGAGGTGAGTGCCACAAGAGGTTGTGGTTGTGAGGGGTCATAATCATAGTAGGTGGTACCAACTGGGCCCCACGGGCCTGGCCATTAAATGCATAAAAGTTATGTCACTGCTGGGAATAATGTCTTCATCAGTCATCACATGGCTGGCTGGAGGCTGTAGCAAAGAATTACCAAGATTTCATGGATCACCATCTTATCTCTTTAAACGATAAGACTCGTACAATTAATATCTCCCAACTTTGGTGCCTGGGAGAAATTATTCTGTACATACATTTGGAAAATAGCAATGTTTTCATCATGCTAGAATAAAAGGAATTCCTATAAACACTTCCACACTCAAGTATTGCCAAGATATATAATACAAAAAGGGCAAAAAAAAAAAAAAAAAAAGAAAAGGAAAAACTTCCTCAAAAGTTCTCTTTATGGAAATCGAACTTTGTCGAGGTCTTCCTTGAAAAATCACACGATAGTCGTCGTAATTCCCCTGTTAATCCAGGCGCACCACAGTAGAACACACCTGGCAACAATTTAAATATGGATCAGATGCCAAGTCCCACATATAAAGGTTTAATAAAAGAGTATTTAGAATGATACTAGTTAAGGCTGTCAATGGACTCAGCTCTCCTTCAGATTGGTCCAAGACCGAATCTGATAATCATTGTCCAGACTGTTTCACACCCTCGATGGGCTGGACTTTTGAGTCAAGTCAGGGCGTGGTTGTGTAAATCATATCAAGTTTTTAAGTGTTCTTAATAAACAGGCTTTTATCTAATCAGGCATTGAAGGTATGAAGAGTGAACTGTGAAGGGTCGAGTCGAGATACGGAGGCGAATATCAGTTTCTTAAATTTAAATTGACTGAAGGATGCATGTGCACCCTTAATCGTCACACTCTAATCCCAAATGTTAATAGCAAGTTGTGGGAAGGTCCCAATAATGTGATACTTACTAGATGATCTAAGAGCTAGAAGTCTCAGGATGTAGTAACTATTTTGTAGCTATATGTCATCAATATATGTAGCCATTTTGTTGATATAAATCATTGATATAGCTAATATCGTTTGTCAGTTTGAGAGCTAACAATGATAGTGAGCTTACCAACACGTTGATTGTTGTGATTTACTGCGACATGCTTAAACACATTGCGCCAATTGGGCCTTGCAAAGTGCGTCTTCACATGTGTGCCCGACACTATATCAACCCCACTCTTAGCATGTTGCAGTGACTGCAGCATGGCAATGAGGGCCGACCTTGCATCACCTTCTTCGTAGACACTGGTGCAGTAGTTGTGGAGCTCAATCACCCCATCCCTGTCATTCTCAGCTACCTCATTCATCACCCCTCTAAACCATTCAAAAGACCCCTGCTCGCGGGTCACCCAGTAGAAGTAAGCTCGGCTTGTTGCAAAAGGCTTTTTCTTGGATTTAGTCCCTCCACTCTCCACCTCTCTTTCTATCATCTCCTTGTGTTTGATGTTCCACAGCACATCCTTGAGTATGCTGATCAGTGGAGTCGCGCCTATGCCTAGCCCAACGAGGAGGAGAACATCGTACTTCTGGTAGTCTTGTGCGGGAGCTCCATAAGGACCGTCAATCAATAGTGCAGGGAACCTGCTACCATGAGTATCCAAAGATTAAAGGGGGTTAAAGACTCTGATGGTTAGCTAATTATGATGTGAATTAAAGGGAGAAATAAGTTACCTAGGAAGGGCGTTTCCATTCATCAAATCGGCGCGAAGTAGGCCGCTTTGGTTGCCTGAGGGAGGCCTACACACCTAATTTGTAATGTATACCGTTAGTAATGAAAGATAACATATAGGAGTTTAGCTGATTACCATATAGGAATCTAGCTGATTACCAAATTGAATTGCAAAAAGGTTTTGGCAATGTAGCAATTGAAATACCTCAGTGAACGCGGCTTTGAGCTGCGATGTCCAGTCGCCCAAGGTTCGGATGTGGATGCTGAGGTAATCGTCTCTAGGAGCAGATGTAATAGAGAATGGATGCCTGAAAAAATGAACTTCACAATTGTCATTTTATTTTGGATCGGCAGTGAAAGGAATTGAAGCTATTGGAAAACTCACTTGACTTAATAATACCTACATTTCTCACTTTCTTTTCTCACAAATTCATTTCACCATTCTACATCAATGCTATAAAAAAAAAAAAAAAGCCTTTGTAAAATGAGTTGATTTACACAACTCAATTACTTCTGCATCCGACATCCATATTTCTCAGTCTTTTTTTTTTTAGACAGGGACAAGAATATTTCATCAAAAGAGACAAAAGAATTATATTGATTGGTCAACTATAATTAAAACCATTTAAACACACATATAGATGCTCAAGTGAGATACAAACAGGGTTCTCTTGTATCCATGGTTATAAATACACTATTGGGACATTGTATTAAACATAGCCGAAACCTTACATATTGGCTTACATAATAGTCTTGGACCGAGTCCAGTTTGTTTCAAACATTTTTTTAAAATGTCCAGAAAATTAGAAATGGCAGGACTTCAATTTCCATTGATTTTGGGATGTCCCTGTTGGAAGAGGGCTTTGATATAACTTTGTTGGATAATGGGAGAAGCACAAAGAAAGACAAGAAAGTGGTATCAGAGCCAAGTTCCCCTATAAGCAGAGATGGCCTCAAGCTTGGTTCAGCTTCAGAACTCAAAGCTGACGAAGAAGAATTATGAAAATTGGAGTATCTAGATGAAGGCACTATTCGGATCGTAGGATCTATGGGAGATCGTCACCGAAGGATACGTGAAGTCCATTGCAGAACAAGAAGCTGCCTACACTGCGGAGCATAAGACTGCCATCAAGGATCAAAAGAAAAAAGACAAGAAGGCTTTGTCTCTACTCTATCAAGGGGTAGATGAAGCAACCTTTGAGAAGATCGCTGAAGCGACATTGAGCAAAATGGCATGGGAGACTCTTAGCACCATCTTCATGATCGGGTCAAGAGGGTCCGTTTGCAAACCCTCCGAGCAGAGTTCGAAGCTGCTCACATGAAAGAATGTGAAAATATTTCTCATTACTTCTCACGATTGCTGGTAATAGTAAATCAAATGAAGAGAAATGGTGAAAAGATAGAAGATATTTGAGTGGTAGAAAAACCACTGATGAGATCCCTCACAACCAAGTTTGAGCACATGGTTGTGGCTATTGAGGATCAGAAATATTTACACTTTCTTACATGTGAGAAGCTTCGAACTCTGCTCGGAGGGTTTGCAGACGGACCCTTTTGACCCGATCAACTCCGGTGCTAAGAGTCTCCCATGCCTTTTTGCTCGATGTCGCTTTAGCGATCTTCTCAAAAGTTGCTTCATCTACCCTTTGATAGAGTAGAAACTTAGCCTTCTTGTCTCTCTTCCTTTGATCTTAGAGACACTGCACTCCACTTCACTCGCCACTTGCTGGACGCCACACTTCTTTGTGTCTTCAAATCATCACTTGAGTTGTGTATATATGAGGCAAGGTCCTCATATATATATAATATATATATATGTGTGTGTGTGTGTGTGTGTGTGTAAGGTCGGTGGATGCTTCCTCATGTGGATGGGAGATGGTCCATGTGGCTTCATGCATCACCACAAGTGAAGTCGGTTTCAAATACTATGGAATGAGTAAGTCGGTTGTGCGAGGAGGTGGGAGACTTCTAGACTACAGTAGTGTCTAGAAAACTCGAGCCCAGGAGATATTGCATCAGTGTTTGACCAACAGTCCCAGATGTTACCTTTTTTTTTTTTTTGGCTAAAAGACAAGTTTCTATTGAGAAGAGGGAGGGAGATACAAAGGCTTAGAAGGCCCAAAAGAATACAACCACAACGGTATCTTCACAAAGAAAGGGAGAAACAAAACAGGAAAAGAAGAAAGAAGATGAACCACTAGAAACTGTAATGGTCATGGCCAAAACCTGTATATGTTGGGCAATGCCACTTGGTTCAGGTTGATTTCTAAAACCATAATATTTCATTGCAACTGGGTTGTAACTAGTAATTGATCAACTCCCTTTATAGAGTACTACTAAAGCACCATTATTGTAAAATAATGCAACTAGGTTTCAAGAAAGAATTCTTAATAATCCATTTGTCAACTCAACTGCTTACTTAAATGATTTTGAGTCCAATGATTAACATTTTAGGTGTATCACCACAACACTCCCACCCACATATATATTATTAGGAAATTGTTGCATAAATGGAATGATTCTTCCTGCAGTATAGCAAAAGGGAGAGCAGATCAGATTGACTCAATAAATAAAAAAATAGATACCATTGTAAAGGAGAAACGTCAGAGCAGTTTAGGAATAGATATTGCCCGCTCTTGTATTTGAATCCCTGTGGTTTAGACATATGGATTGCCAGCACATTTCCAGGATAAACAGCTACCTGCAAGAGCACCAAATCACAGACAGGCCAATTGTGCATCAAGTATATATCATCCCTACAAAAAAGGCCTTTCATTTTGAGAGTGAATAACATGGAGCAGACAGGACACCTTACCTTGAGAATCTTCACGGACTTGTAGCCGGACCTAAAGACACGAATGAGGCGTTCACATGCATAGAAGATAACAGGGACTGCCAAATACATCCATGTCTGGAAATGTTGTTCGTTGAAGGAGAATTAGTAAACTAGAAACCAATCTCATACAATATCATGCAGGGACATGACTTAATGTTTCAAAATCTTGTTTCTTCCACTAACCCAATCATGACCCGAACCTGAAATCCAGTGTTTTCGGTTGACCTCTTATTTCCATGGGGAGGTTGGCTTTAACATTTTTCACCTGACAAATAAATGGGTTGGATTGGGTTCCCTGATGTGAACCTGATTCAACCTAATTAATTAGGGTTTGAACTGACAAAACGACCAAGTAATCTGGGCTCAGGTTGATCACCACAACTTCTAGTTTCGTTGACAATTCCAATCAGATTGATAAATGGGTCACGTTCAAGTTGGCACTAACTGAAATTGCAGGTGATGGCCATATCCCAATATTTGCAAAGGCATGACGAACCGGATCCTCTGAGGCTTTTAACAGAGGGAAATCTTAACTTAAATGAGCATAACTCTAAAATAGAGCCCGCCTATTGGAATAAATCATTAAAAATAAACAGCTCCAAGATGTGAAGTGTCCTCAAATTTTATTGTAATCCGAGTTTGTTCTACCATTGAATCAACTGTTGGATGAAAAACGTGACAATGAAAATGCATAAGATTGTGTTAATTACCTTTTTTTTCATCAAATAGTCAATCTAATGGTAGGACAAACTCGAATTGGAGTAAATTTTGAGAATACTCCATATAATTGGAGGGCATTTGTTTTCAACAGTCCATGTTTTTGGATCTCAATAGGTAGGACCCACTGTGAATTGCCACTCCTTCAACTCAGGATTTCTTTCGGTAGCCTCAAGAGGATGGTCATCTCTTGGATTGGATGGTCAATGGTGTATGTAGATGGGCATTTCTCTAACCTACGTTGATTGGCGACTAATAAGTTGTATGCGGACTGGACAAGCCCAGACCCAACATGTTTTTCACTGAATTATGGCTCTTGGCTGATTTTCTAGACAGATAAATTTGCTGCGCCTTGACCTATGTATGTTTTTTTTTTTTTTTTTTTTTTTTTTTTTTTTTTTTTTTTTTGTATTATTAAGTAGGCCTATGTATGCTTAAAGACCTAAGTAGATAGGCCAGCACAGTGCAATTAATGTACCCACTACAAATTGAATGATATATTGGCAAAGAGCTTGGGCTCTGGGCCTGTGGACCAAATCACGACTAGACCTTAATATTGGGTCCATTAAATGAACAGCATGGCACCTGTACAGCCCAAGGCAGTAAAGATGGTTTTTAATAGGAGTGATGGCAAATGGCAACAGTAATAGACTAAACAGTAGTTAAATTGTTAAAAGCTTACCGTTTTCTCGTACCACTTCTTGGTGAGGTATAGGAAGATGCCATGGATAATCAGGAGGACGTAGACGATGATGAAAAGGTGGTGGGAGTACCAGAAGGCATTAAATCCGGTAAGCTTCCTCAGTGGCTTTGGGAGCTTGAGCTTGTTCCGGCGGAACCACGGCTGCGCGAGAAGGAATGCAATGGCCATGAGCACCACCATCACAACCCCAGTCCAGCCCTCGGTGCCCTTTACGAACCACCAGTAGTTGGGAGGGCGTTCTTCACCAAAGAAGGGCTTCATTGGCTCATACTCCTTGTCGGTCGCATGCAGCAGACGAGGGAAATCGCACGTCAAATGGACTCCTGCATGAAGCCCCACTCCTATCGCAATCCCCAGTGCTATTACTTTGTGGAAGTTAATATTGTCATCGAAGGGAACCACAGCCCCCAGCATGGTCCTGCTCCTGAGCCATGTTATTGTGTTCCTACAGACTGGGAAGAGAATGATGGCCATGTTGAATTTGAGCGTCTCCGCTGCGCCTTTGGCTGTGGTGACGCAGTAGCCCATGACATGGAAGACTGCCCGGTGCTTGTATTGTATAAACTTCCAGGTGAACAGCCCAGCGCAGATAGACAACCACAATGCAATCACCCAAACGCGCTTTGAGTTGTCTTCCAGGAAGTAGGCCATCTTCCGGTACCACCGCCGGACTGGATTTGGCTCCTTTGTAGGCACCAGCTTCTGGCTCAGGAGCTTGCTCAAGTTGTGGCTATTGGTCATCACCTTAGTTGACTCGTTCGGTGCTTGCAAGAGCAGCATCTCCAGACTAGTCAGCTGCAAACCCAAATTCAAAACAGAGAGAGAGAGAGAGAGAGAGAGAGAGAGAGAGAGAGAGAGAGAGAGAGAGAGAGAGAGAGAGATTAACAGATGGATTAACAGACGCTGAGTAGGAGACGCTGTATTCTTAAGTGGTAACTGATTTACCTCAATGTAGCCAATGCTGTCAGGGTCCAGTTCTTCCATGATCAAGGCCGTGTATTCGTCAGAATGTTCTTGGATCTTTGACAGCTTGTTGGCTGAAGCGCTGAGAGTAATAATCTAAGAACATGAGAAATAATGTTGTTAATCCAACCGGGGAAATGGTCAGATCAATGAAATGCCCATATGCTCAGTATAAATGCAAGATTCTACAGGAGGAGGAGGCCGAACAATTTACAAGCTTCATGCATTAGTGAAAGTGGTTGTCGATAATAAAAAAAAAATGTATCAATGGAGAATAGCCTTATTTCAATTTAATTGGCTTCTTTTCATTTTTCTTCCCTCTTCATCTTTTCCAGCATCCTGTTGGGTTGACCCGTCGGTGGAATTCTTTTCGATTTTGATGCATACGTACTCTCTTATTTCTAAAAGAACTATTAAAAAATGCTTGGACCAGGTAGGAGCTTTTGTACTTATAAAGAAAAGTATTTGCTAAATTGTTAAATCTGATTCCTCCTCAACTCCAGTATCCTGATTTTTCAGGATATAAGACATACTTTTAGTTACTATTAGAATAGTAAAGGCCTATATGAGAATTAGCCATATAAAAGATAAAAATTTGGTTGGGACCCTTAATGCTTAGATTCACTGACCATTCTGTTAATAATCACAAAATAGTTTCTCTTCTTGTTCTGACAAAACTTCACCCTAAGAAGAGTTAAGGCCCACCACTACATAATCACATATAAAACGCAGATCACATATAAAAGAAAGACATTTACTTTCACAACAAGGATAGTTAGTATGATCCAATACTTTTAGTAAGTGGGTCTTTGACCCATCCAATGACTATTATGTTTAAATGTATATGGCATATTACATGCCCTTTTGTTTTGCAATGAAAGGACAGGCCTGTATTATTTTATTAAAACCCTGATTGTTAGCTGTAAAGCATTATTGAGGACCTTGGAGCATCTTTCAAGGAGCACATGTTCTCTCTGCATGCATGTAGTCATATACAGCCAAATGGCAGTTGCACATGGCTCGGTCTAGGGCGATCAAAATCATTCGTATCGTGGGCCCCATGGCGGCTATCAGGATGGGGTCCCACAACCACTTTCAATAGTCTTCTGAAAACAATCACTCACCTCTTTCACCTCCTCTGATGTAATGCGACCATCTGCGTTCTTATCCACCCTACATGGTTAATGAATGCCACGTGTGAGAAATGGAAGTGCCATGTGGCTATAAATAAAGAAAATTGAATTTGGCATGGGTAGTTTGGTCATTTAACGCAGAAATCATTACATGTCGAAGAAGGTCTGTAGCCTGGAGTCAAAGCTCTGGTCCGATATCTGCTCCCAAAATTCTCGAAGCTCCAACTTACTCACGCACCCGGACGTGATCCCTCGACCCCGAGCCAATGCATCAAACAGCTCCCCTGCAAACTCCTGCGATTCTTTCATACCTACAATGCCCCCAATCTTTTTAAATAATACCCACAATACCCACCAGAACAAATCAATAAGAAGTATAACCATGCAAGTCATGCCCACCCTCACGAACAGACCCAAGTATAGGCACGTGGGTGTCGCACCCATCTAAGTTTGAGAATTTTTAGTCCACTTTAAAAAAAATCCCATAAAAATCAGAGTCTACTATTAAAATTCATATGAAAATTCTTAATTAGCCCGTAAAATCAAACTATCTATCAAGGTCCACACCCTATAAAGGAAAATCTTGGTTATGCAACTGCGCACCTATAGTGGAGCCCACCTCATGTTCCATTCAAGTACTGGACCATACAAACAACCCTCATTATAGAGAGTCCGGGTTACCTATTGCATTTGTTATATTTTCACCGTGAGTGAACTAATAACACTCTGACATGTCATATAAGAATTTATGTGATTTTAAAGTTTAAAAAATTAAAACAAGATGAAAGAGAATCACATAAATTATTGGATGATGTGTCGGAGTATTATTAATCCACTCATAGTGAAGATATAATAAATACGATATGTGATCCAGACTCCACCATAGGTTATATTAGGCTGATTTGCATACGAGTGAATCAATTGAACCATTGGAGTGCCGGTACACCCATACGGGTTGTAGATGATAGGATTAGGTGACTGGTTAGGGCTATTTTCTAAATATAAGAGGGGCCCGCTAGATCTTCAAATCCCCGTCTTCATCCCAAAGTGGGACAGCAGGTGGGCCCCACAGTGGGGGCGCGCGGGGCCGCATGGGATCAAAGCTGAACAGTAAAATAGCATGTCAATGTAAATTACCTATGCATTGACCAAAGCTAGACCTCTGGAGGGCGCCACCAACTGCCAGCTCATCAAACCGTCGCTCGATCGCAGCCCACCCTCCTCCCCCGACGTTCGCATCCGTCATGAACTGCAGGCCGCGGAGGGCGAGCGCCGCCGCGGACTTGCTCCGGTCGGCCTTCTCAAACTTTGTAGAAGAAGCGAGACGCCTCAGCTCCTTCGACACTTGCTTGATCTTGAAGGAGAGCTGCGTCCCGAGCGAAGATCTCTGCTTCTCGAGCTTCTTCTTCCCCAGGAATCTCATCTCGGCGTCTCCTCCGCCTCTGACGTTGTTAACGGTGACGGAGTCTTCTGTAACGTCGAGCGTTATCTCCACGTAAGCTTCGTCCTCTTTGAATCTCGCGCTCCTCTTTCCGCCTCTCTTGTTGTGGTTGCTGCCGTTTAACGGGCCACTATATCCGATACGGCTGCCACCGCTTTCGGACTCGGATCCAGAATCGGAGATTTGGGTATCTTGATGGCGACTCTCGCCTTCCAAACCCATTGCTTGCTCAATTGGTGGGAATCTGAAGAAGATCAGATGCAACTAAGTTCAGTCATAATAAGTGCATTACTAGTAATCCACATTAGATGTTTGTTTGTAAAACACTGAGTTGACTCGGACTATACCCGAGTCAAATATCCACAAAGGGTGTAGTTCTAACTTCTGCTGCGGTTTTTCACGTATCGGTCAGATTCCAAACCTGATGATACGTGCCATAAATAGTCACAAAACGTAAAACCTAAATTGTAATCTTCAAAACAGAGAAATGTAGTTGTAGTGATTTAAATCTTTTCCAAAACTTGTCTTTCAAAACGGTACCTTCAAAGATGAGTTTCCCTGACAGAAAAACTGATAAATGTCGGCAGAGTTTTAAGAGCTATAACAAAAATCTTGGCAGCTAATTAAGCTAAAATGAAATGAGATAATTAAAGAGCTTCACACCATATGAAGCTATGGAAAATTTTAAATTGAACAGAGAAGTGAAGAAAAGAGTTCCTCACCAGATTGTAGGAAATGTTGGAAATAGTGGTAGAAAGATGTGGGATTTTCAAATGTAGAGAAAGAAGGGAAATTGGGATTGTGGGGAAAATTGAGAGGGGCGTTGGGGGGTTTTTATTGGTGGGGAAAGGGGAAGAATTCTGTGGTTTCTGTTGGATTTAATGCAGTGGTTTTCCATTTTCAAATGCGTAGGCTTACCTAATCTGCAACATGCTATAACTAATAGAATGTCATATACCAATGCATTTTAAATATAAAGAATTGATAACATGGATTCTATTATTTTCCTTTGCAAAACGGTATGAGAAAATTGAACTCCCAATGTGTGAGGTTACTGTCTTTATTATTGGCAATGGATGATGTAAATGATAAAAGATACCCTTAAGTAAGGTCCAGCACATGCATGTAAAGAAGCTAACTTACAAAGAAGTGGATTATAATACAAAATACATGATGACTGATTTTCAATTGTATATTCTGCGTGGATGGGTATGTTTATCTATTTGATTATATTAAGCCTCTCAAATAGAGGATAGAGAATCTGTTTCTTTTCTATTGTTTGCTTAATCGGGTGAAGTTTGGGTCTGAATCTAGAGCCATGATTATGATAAATTCTTAATGCAAGTCTGGAACTTTAATTGATGTTCCGACATAAAGATTTGTATCCAAAACTACTCTCTTTAGAATTTTTGTATTTATGTGCAAGGGACACTAGAGAGTAGAGAGGGCCTGTGTGTTCTTTCACCCACGTTCTCAGTAGGGTCTGTTTGGATGTTTGCAATCAGGAGAGATCTATGGATGAAAAAGGATTAAACATAGACAAGGGAAATAAAAGATGTCAAGCAATTAAATAGTCTTTGCATTTAAGGGCCTCTTTCCTTACAAGAATTATGAAGAATTTCAAATTCTTCAAAAGCCATCCCTTGGGGTGGAATTCTTAATTCCTCCTCTTAATTAGAGCATATGAAATTCCATTAAAATATAAAGAGGTTGACACTATAAAAATTCCAGAAAGGTCATTTGAGGCTTTTTAGGTGGCTGAAATTTGAAATTTCTAGTAAATAAATATGGCATTTGCAAATATTGGGGGACAAACTATCACATTATATCTAAAAAACCCAAGAATCTCAAAAACCTATCAAGAATTCTCCTAAAGAACTAGGCCAAGGAAATGTTGTCCTCATTATGGAATTCGCATACTTGGAGAATTTTATGAAACATTTGTACAGGTTCTGTAAAAGCAGAAAACCAATTTCTGCTTCCACGACATAAAAAATCCTACGATTGAGGTAAGACTGTCAAATCGTCGCTCATAGTGAAAACATTTTATTTTTTGGTACATTTTCTTTGTCCTACAATAACACACCAAACACCCAAAGACGTCTTCGTGCCAAAAAATTTTTCGGTTTCCATCTCAAGTCCATAGAAACACTCGATGCACAAACAACTCCTTAAGAATTCATGTTTGGAGACTTTGAAATTCTCAAAATGCCATCCTTATTATTGAATTCTCAATTCTCTTTCTTAGTGGGAGCATTTGGAAATGTTTAAGAATGGTGGGATTTGAGAATTCTAATAATATAAAAAAGGCTTTTTTGGTGATTATAATTTAAAATTCTAACAAAAAAATAAAACATCTTCAAATGCGAAGGGTACAATCATCTCATTATATCCGCGAAAAAAAATAAAAAACCTTAATAATGGGCACGAGCCTTGTAACTTATTTTGATAAAGTCAACACCAGATACTAATCGGCTAGAACAGTGTGAGATTTGAGGTAACGCCGGTTCGAAACCGGCATGATTTTAGTAGGACAAATGATGCAATTGCCTGGAGTGGCCCACGTTGCACCAGTCATGGTCTCAATGCTTTTGTTGCTTGACAGTTGACAAGCACTGCCAGCCATGCATGCATCTTATTGACTCTCTGGAGTACAAACAGAGGTAGATGAATTAATTAGGGTACTGCTCTAATGACCTTGCTTTTGGATGCTAGTATTTTGTTATGATCAAAGCTTGCGTAACTATCCACCTCAATCTGAAATTATTGTGCTGTTTTGGCTTTCCTGGCAGTGGGATTAGCCAATACCAGTCAAATTCGAAGGCCTATTTGACGAATGACATCGTTTATTTCAAAGTTTTTCTTTTTTACTTTGCATTGGTCACAGACTCACAGTAGGTGAAAAATGGGATTCTAGTTGCAATAGAATATTGGAGAAGAAAAACCCACTCCAGATGTTGCCATAATCGTCGCATCGGCATGTTTGTCTGAAATTGAATTTCCCTTGATGACAGCTACCAGGCCGTCGCTTCTACATTTGACTTGCACAGGTGAAGACATGGATGATACATTAACGGGAAGATCCATTGTATCTGTGTATAGTAGAAATGTTGCATGCATATATGATTATTGAATTACAATATTGGCGGGAAATAACACTGGAATAATTTCAAAGTTTATTTTTATTTTATTCATTTTTAGTCGCTATGTTTTTTTTTTTTTTTTTTTCCGAAGGATCTAGATGTGAAAGACTACGACATGCGGCTGGAGATCTGTTGGTTGGAAGACTCCGCGGATCTCCATAATTTGAACTAGAATTGATGTATATCTCACTAAGGGCTCCCATCTCCCTTATATAGTGATCCCTGTGAGTCACAGTTGTTAGAGAAATCTATACAAAGAAACTCATGTCTCCTAATCTCAATGGGATTCTATTAAGTGTGGATAAGATCGATCCGCTAATCCATCCGATTACTGCGGATTCCTATCTTATCTACAAATGGAAACTACCATCTGCTTAATCTGACGTGGGACCCGTGGCATGCGGGCCACATTATTTTCAACATTTTGTCTGCGACAAACCTCCTTTAAAGCAATGTGTATAAACTTAAGATATGTTAAAGTAAAAGTAAAGATGTGGTAAAATATTTGCTTGGACAGTATGAAGAAAAGTTAGAAATATCATATCACAGTAATAGATGAGGCAAAGTGTGATTAAAAAGCCCATTTTGTCTTAAACTTAATTTTATCATAGTTTATTATATTTTTTGTGGTAAGAAAAAGGAACTTGTGGAGGAGTAAATGTTAGAAATATCACATCATAAGTATACTTCCTCACATTGCATTTTTTATTTAAACATGCCAAAGGTAAAATTTATTACATTTCAATCAATTTTAACTTCACATTTGCTTCTCCCATTATTAAACAACATGCCCTGAGATATCATGTATTTGCACTTATTTAAATATGTAAATGATGCACATGCACAGCATTTGTGCATCATTGTGTTTATCACCACTCATTTATGCATACGTAAATGATGAATAAATAAGGTCATAATTTACATATATACCTTAGGAAATTGTTAATTACATATGTAAATAAAGATGAGGAAAAGGTGCACATGCAATAGAGCTTCCCATTGGTATAGGTTGCAAAATCAAACTTCTTTAATCACATTTTCATTTTGCACATTTGTGGGCTACAAACTTATTACCATCATAGGTATAGATAGATATATGTCAACGCCCCAAAAGAAATTTATTTTCATATAGTACATCCCCACCCCAGAAAAAAATATTTTCTGATTTCGTTAGTGCATATATTAAACCAAAATTTATCACAACCTATAATAAAAAAAAAAAAATGTTGAATAAATATATCAAACCCTCGAATATACAAGTTGACCTATAGAGAGGATGGACTTTTATATTCCATTGAAATCTTGCATAAGATACATGAAGCCAGCAAAATTCACGTGTATGAGAGAGAAATGGTCTTCAATGATTGATTATCCATTCATGAAGAAACAATTCTCATCACGTTGGAATTGTATAAATCATGATTGGTAAAAATTGAAAGCCCTTTTTCTATCTCTCTGTTGTATTTCATTGTTTAAGGTAATTCTCATGGAACTTGGAAAAAAACAAAGAGTATAAGCAATTCATGTGTTGAAAGTGACCCACATTTCACTTTGATTTGGGTGTCTTGTTAATGGATTGATTTTGTGTGTGAATATTAAGTGCAGGATGTAATGGCCACAATCAAGCTATTTTATTGAAAACAAGATTCTCTAGGTAAGAGGGATTTTTTGTGGGGTTTTCCATTTAACCTTATGTATTTCATCTGAAAAATTGTTATTGTTTTTACTAATAATCTAATAGGCATGCAGACTCTAATAATCTACTAGGCAGACATATAATGCTGCCACTTCTGTTAAAGGTCCAAATTCTTTTGTCCTCACATGAGAGACTGGAAAGACATAAATTTCAAGGGCATCATCCACATCTTTTAATTATTCAGGACCTTTTGATATATTCCAATTCCTCTTATTATACAGGAGGTCTTTGACCTAAAAGGTTTGGCGTAGGAATGGAATTGGGTCGATAGGGACCCATCCCAACTTGCTATTATTTGGGGCGGATTTGGCAATGGTTTTCTTTATTTGGGGCCGACTGGGGTTTTGTTGTTCTCCCCCACCATGCCTCGTATATAATATAATATTTATTAATTATTTGCATTATAAACAAAATTTATGTGACGTAGGTGGTGTTTGGCATTAACTTAAGACATGTGGGAAGAAAATGTGGCGTATTCAATCTTTACCATGCTCATACTCATTCTCATGCATTTATTTATTTTCAAGGATTTTTATGCTTTAAATTTGACTTGTCCCCAACCCAAATGGGGTGGGCTTGATATCACATACCAATGATCCATCACGGGCAAATCGGATTTTGATGAAATAAACTTGAGAGAGGGCAAGTTTGTTATGGATTGGGGTATACCAAACCCTCCCCTTTGTCATCCTTCGTTTGGTTTAGCGATGTTATTTATTGATTTTCCATTGCCACTTTCACAGGTCCAATTACCTGTGAAGCTCTTTCTAAACCACGAATTCCCTTTCATGCATTCGATTTCCAATAACAATTTATTAATGTAATTTAACTTTGAGAACTTTAAAGAACAATAGATTCCCATTATCAACCCCCCCCCCCCCCCCCCCCCCCCCTAGCTAGGTTTGGAAATTTCATTCCATCTAATGGTATGGAATTTTTTATTTTTTTTCAATAACCTACAGGCCTAAGGGGAGCTGGGTAAATCCCCTGTGACCCCAGTGTGGTAGCACAATTTCGAACTCTAATCTCCGAGAGAAAACTGTGGTCCTAAGCCAACTGAGCTACCAATTGGAATTAATGAAATGGAATTTTTTCTCTTCGCTTTGGTTCTTCCGCCAAAATCTTCTTCACATTTTGACAAGTTCTTCCATGGTCTTATTAGGGAATTGAATAACAGTAATGCTATAGTTTTGGATAGTCAAAACAACCAATCTGATGAGAGTGCTTTGACTTATTTGAGATGAGGGAGGGATTTGCCACGATTTGATTCTGTTCTTATCTTAATACTTAAAGTCTTATACTAGGCTAGTGGGCCTCGTGAGTGGCCCTTACATGACTATAGATAAGATGTTTTTTTTCATCTAAAAAAGAACAGTGGGGCATAAGACCAATCGAATATTCAGTATCCATCGCGGTCATAAGATCAATATAATAAAAGGTGTCCAACCATGAACCACCATCGTTGAGACAAATATGGCCTGCACAGGCTGAATAAAATCACTGCATTCATTTTTCACATGGTTTCATGACTGAATCATCAGATAATCTAAGCAGAAAGCATGCATTACAAATGTAATAGATTGTGGGGTCAATAATCCTATCAGATACAAAAGGATTTGAGGATCTAACCCAAGCAGAAGAGAAAAAAAAAAGGTCCATAGGCCTGAAATGTCTATATCATTCATCTTTAAAATGGACAATTAGCAATATCCAGTAAGCCTAAAAACCTGCATATGATTAATCAACAAATCCTATTATATATAGTAGCAAGACCTACTGGATGAAAACGTACGTGAAATGCAGCAGTGTATTGTTGAATGCAAAAGGCCTTTTAGAGGGACTCTATACAGTGATGTCAGGTCTTGTAGTTCAATTTTGAATATGAGAAGGTTCCAGCGAACCTTAGACCCACGTTGTTCATAATGTGAGCCACGATCATGCTTTTAATCAGCTGAGACATATTTGCGTTGAATGTGGGCTTTATGAATCCTTAGTGGTAAGGAGTGACAGTTTTCATTAGGAGGGCTTAGGTTCGAACCCAGCCTCCGCCCTCTTTGTATTGTGAGTTTTTATTATCTTACATGTGTGATTTGTGTTTATTCTCTTCGTACGTTTGAGTTTCCATCACTTCAAATGTGTGAGTTGTGTCTATTCTCCTCGCATATGTCCGTGTGTGTGAGTTCCCATCACCTCATGTGTGTGAGTTGTGTCATAAATCTCAAGGTCTCGGCCTCTTTGTTGGGTTAAAAAAAGAAAAGAAAAGTTTGATCCATGATTTGATGTGATGGCCCATGGAAGATTTCTCCCATCACTTCAGTACTGCAATACCGCAATAATATTGTGATTTCTCTTAAAAAAATATCTTATCATAATATTTTCACTATAAGTTCAATTTATCACTTGGATTGTTTTATTAGAATCTTATAGAAAAATTTATTTTCATATTGTGATATTGTAGCTAAAAAATGTTTGCAACAAATGTGATAGGCTGAGAAAAGTTTTCTTTCTATGAAGGGACCGAATGTAAAAGAAAACATTAAGATTTTAATTTTTTCAAACTAATCTCTCTTTTAACAAAAAATGAATGCAGGTGAGATGATAAATGAGTATCCAACCATTACCCTAATAGTTTAAATCGTTAAAAAGTCAAGGTCTCATCTATATCTCCACCTTATATTTTTATAAGATTAGATGATCTTTCTAGTGACTCCAAATGATGCTTTCACTTGTGTCAAGGCTAAGATTAGATTACTTGTTGGATAAGCTTATGTTAAGTAGGGTTACTATGAAAAGGAGGTGATGAGTACAGGTTTAAGCCTTGATGGGTACCTGGAGTTATCCACCAGTTGTGCTCTCTAGTCTAGATTAGGATCCCACCCACAACATATAGGGCACTGGTGTTAGGGCAGCAGCCATAAAAATTAAGTTGATCAGGCTGGATCCTGGGCCAATACTAATCCATCTCTTGACCTCTCCCTTGATTGGTGGTCTACACCTCTTTCAATGATGGTAGTCCTTCAATAACACACTGGTACATCCTGCCAATAGGTGATCATTGAAAAATTAATGTGTAAGCAATATAATATAAGCAACTCAATTATATTAAATAAAACCATGATTTAATTAAAGATTTCAAAAGAGGATTTGACTCTGTATATATTAGAATGGATTAACGGAATTCATATTTGTTATTCCTACATAATTACGACAAGGCTTTATTGATGGTGATGACGACGATGAGAAAACACACCATTTATCACATCTTTACCTCTCTTTCCGACCCTTTACTTAACAAAGGCAGTACTTTAATACCAGTGGTCCCTACTCCAGATTGATGGTTGATAAATTACCATATGTAAATATTATTAGATAACCACCCAAAAACAGTTATTAAATAAGATAGTCATCTAATAATATTTTTTTAAAAGCTAATTATGTAGTTAAGAGCCAACTCTATCTATCACATATTTACACCTTTCTCAAGATTGTTGGCCCACCCCTCACTTAGACAAAGATGGTCTTTTCAGTGGTCCCTGATGTGGATTGATGATTGACAGATTAAATGTAAGTAAAATTAAATAAAATTGCCTGAAAGTTGATCTTAACTAGAATCATCGTTACCCACATGAGAGTTGGTGGAGTGGTATAAGGCGTGGGTTTGCTCCCTCATGTCTTGTGTTCGAAACCTCCCTAACTAGATTTGAATGGTGTGCATTTTTCTTGGTTTAGTAGGCGCCTCCTGGAGGATTAGTCCTATTGAGTCAAAGACCTAGGGATACCCATGTCATAAAAAAAAAAAAAAATAAAAATAATACTAGAACCATCATTAAATCAAAATTCCAAATAGCTAATCATGTTTTTAAGATAGCAAAGATAAACTGTAAGCAAAATTAACTAGAACTAGCAAAATAGTCACTAGAGGAAGGGCTTGACAAATTAAATGTAAGTAAAATTAAATAAAAGATTATCTGAAGACTGATATTAACTATAATCATCGCTATCTACTTAGGAATTAGTAGAGTGGTATAAGGCGTGTGTTTGCTCCTCACATCTTATGTTTGAAACTGCTCCAACTAAATTTGTATTAGTGTGATGCCTCCTAGGAGGTTAGTCTTGTTGAATCAAAGACCTTAGGATTCCCATATCATAAAAAACCTAGAGTCATCTTTAAATCAAAATCCCAAAAATCTAATCATATTTTTAAGAAAGCAAAGATAAAGTGCAAAAAAAAAAAAAAAAAGAATAATCATTGATTCCAAAGATCTAATCACGTTTTTAAGAAAGCAAAGGTAAAGTGTTTAGAGAAAAAAAAACCAGAATCATAATTAATTCCATAGATCTAAACATGTTTTTAAGAAAGCAAAGATAAAGTTAAAAAGAAAAAAGAAAAAAACTAGAATCATAATTAATTTCATAGATCTAATCATGTTTTTAAGAAAGCAAAGATAAAGTTACTATAATCATCATTAAATCAAAAATCCAAAGATGTAATCATGTTTGGAAAAACTAAAAAACGCTAGAGGAAGGGGTCGAACCTTCGACCTTGTGGTTAACAGCCACACGCTCTAACCAACTGAGCTACTCCAGCTCATGTTTTAAATAGTAAGAGACAAACTATATATAACTATAAACAATTCATCATTCTCCTACTCCCACACCACACTGATATTTAAGCAACCTTTGCTTGCATCAGGAGTCATCCAATATGATATCGAATGGCACTGGCAAATTATCTGCCCACCAAATTGTCCATGTAGTGCTAGTCAAGCCCAATAATGAATATGACATTCCAAATTGTCCATGCATTTGTTAGTAGAAGAAAAGGTCCATGTACTATACTACTACCCATGCTGCAAATAATGCCCATAGCATTCAAATTTTTCTTAAAATTAAATTTATTGGGTGGAGAATTTAAACCCAGAATCTATCTTATAGGAAGAAGGTATAGCCCCTCTTACCACTATAGCAACTTACACCTTTTTGTGAGGTGAATCACCTGTTACTTTTTATTTTGCTGGATTACTTTCTTTTCTTTGCACTCTCCTTCATTTCATTTTTTTTTTTCTTTTCCTTCAGTATTTAAATGATTTATACAATACATTGCTATATTTTTCATTATAGATTTTTATGAAAAAATTAAGCTTAAATTCTAATTAGACGAGTAAATATACAAAAACATAAAAGCAACAGTAAAAGGTGATGTACTTTTTTGGTGGAATTCCATGAATTCCTTTCTGAATTCCCAGACATAGTGAAATTCTTTGATGCTCCTTGGACTTAAGCATCTAGGAATTCCACAAAAATGCAAAGAGAGTTGAATTCTTGGATTCCCAAAGGTCAAAAGAGAACTTTCAAGTGGCTTGAATCCATAAATGCGACTGAAGAAACATGAGATTCAGAAATTTCAGGAGACAACTTATCACATCATGTCCAGGAATTCCTAAACATGGTGAATTCCTTGTAGAAATTCCACTAAAGAAATAGAGCCTAATAGTGGCGATATTGTCACTTGGGCATTTTCGTAAAAAAAAAAAATTATATACAGCACCCTTTGCCCCTCTTCCTATGTTCTTATATATTTATTTATCTAATCAGAGTCTAAGCTTAATTTTTTTTTCACATTAAGCAAGGATCATAGGGCCTGAGTGTAGGGCCAGCAAAGATTGTTGGACTAGATTCTAAGTCCAATTCCAACCCTACCCTTAAACAATTCCTGACCCAACACTTTAGTCAGGTTTCAGCCTGTTTGTAAAAAACAAAAAAAAAAAATCCCCATGAGATCATCCTTGCGCTTGATGTAAAGGCCTTAACATATAATGTTCTTTTAACCATGGATTTTTTTTAGATTCAATCCAACGGTAGGTAAAGACTTTGGTGAGAATAAAATTCGGCTCCATACAACATCATGATGGGGGTGTGTGAGAATGTGAAAGGGCCTAGATTGATCAAAGGTGGGCGGGCCCAATTGGGTCCTATAGAGTTGCAGAGTATGTTGCTTGTAGGAAAGCATTTTCTCTGTAATGCAAGTAAAGGAAAATGGTAGTTGGTCTAGGCCTCAATCAAATAAGCCCCAGTCCCCACATACGAACTTAATACCAGAAGACATATATAATGCATGTCATACAATCAAAATGAGTCCAGTTACGTACAAAAGAGCATGCTGATATTAGCACCACAATTGCAGAGAGCAGTTGTATTCGTTATGGATGTTCTTAAGCAACTTCCATCCAAAAAAAATGAAAATGTCCTTACTCATTATCAACTTCACCAGAGTCCCTACAGAGTACAAAATAGTTCCAAATATCTGAAGATAAATTTTAAGTACTTTCACCAGATGCTAGCAATGTGAGGGCAGTGGTCAAAGCGGGTCATTGCTATGTTGTATAAATGTTTTGGCACAAAATAACGCCTACACTAACAGAAACAACTAAAGAAAATGTACCATTTCTAGAGCCATGTCAAGGGTCTTGTAACCTGAGTTAGAATCTTCTGATACTGCTCTCTTGTTTCATCTAATGTCCCTGAGTTATCAATTAATGACTATGTCTGCCTTGGTTCTTTTCCAATGTAATTAAGGCAGTCTGTGCATTGATCCTACTTTTGGCCTGCTCTTCAGAGAGTCTGTCTCTTGCCATGAGTCACTGAAGCTGAGTTTTGGGATCAACCCATACAACAATAATGGGGTTTTCCCAATGGTCCATCTTAGCTTCGATCAACAATGGGATGTCAAGAATGATAACCTCATAACCCTTAATCCATAGCTTCACTATTTCCCAAAAAATGCCAGAGGAAATAAATGGAGCCAATAACCTGCAAGGGCAAATATTTAACTATCAGAGAAGTTATTTAAAATGCTATGGTGATCAATATTTCAAAAAGGAATTACATGATATGCTCAGCCCTCAATAGAATTTGCAGTTTGTTCAGGTTTCCAGTTTGTACAAATTTGGGCCACCCTCCAAATCCAAACTTTACACATAAAGATCCAATACATCCTTTTGCCTGTCCTGGTTAATCTGGATGGTTGCTGTATTTTCTTCATTAACATCTATTTCTGGCCACCAATTGAAGGATTAGGATTCACCCATCTGGGTGAATTTTTGGCACGTACCATCTACATTGCAGTCATTGCTCCCCATCATACCAATCTTCAGATATTGGAAATCTGCGGATCCACTTGCACAAGCTCAAAAAGCCTGTGTAAAATTTAAATATTTACAGGCAGAGCATTGTATGTTTGATGAGAAAAATAGTGATTTCGTGGGATGGTTCTTCGGAGGAGGGAAAGAATGAGAGTCATTGAAAGGAATATAAAGACTAAAAGTAAAGAGGAAAAGTCGCTCCATCAAACCAAACCTTTCAATCATGTTGACTCATTTTAAACTATGTGAGGTCATTTTCTAAGGCATTTGCTTCCTGCTCAACATGATAGAAATTATCTGGGGGAAACTGCCAAGACTTTTAATCTCTATTACCATCAAAGAAAGCCTCACATGGATTTGTTGATTTTCCAGCCATCGATGCTTACGATACCTTTAAAGCCACTTCCACTATTAAAGGGCTGGAAATTGAACAATCCCAAGCGCCCCCTAATTCTCAAAATCTCTTTGAGCTGCTATCAAATCACACTGATCTTTTAGAACCCTGCCTATTCCAAAGGCATAGGATAGCCTAAAAAAGGGCATAGGAAGCCAGATAGCCAAAGATCGTACGCACCCAGAACCGCGCATCCAAGACCATACCAAAGAAGGTTCCAAGGAGTTCTTGGGGTTCTCTTCTTTCAACAAGGAACAAGCCTCCGATCCCTTCACACAAAACTAGCAGCTTTTCTAATCAAACCCCTTTGTTTGCCTGAAGGGTCGAGAGACATAGGATTGATGCTTCATGGCCGCTATTTCATTACCAACCTGGATTTAAAGCTGTAAAGAGATGACTTGTACTCTCCATAACCCACTCCTACAAAGAAACCAAGAATTAATCCAGCTGTTTGATGTGCACAAATCTTTCCTATGCTCCCCTACTTATTTTGTACGTAAAAATGTTTCCGTCGTTTGCATCATGGTTGATCGATAACCTTGAAACACGGTTTTGGACCCTGTTTGGGCCTTCTCTTTTCCTACTTCTTTCTTTTTGTAATCAGATGCAAATATCATATGAGAGAGAGAGATGCAAATATCATATGAGAGAGAGAGAGAGAGAGAGAGAGAGAGAGAGAGAGAGAGAGAGACTTTTGTACAATGTTTGACTCAGAAATAGCATCTTGCTTAAAAATTAATAATTACAAGCAAGAAAACAAGCAGAGGCTTAAAGTCAGAGACTCCTAATAGAGAAAGGGAACCACACACAATTTCACTTGGATTAGACCAGTCCAAGTTAAAAGGGGGCACATATTATATAAAACTTTCCTTCTGATGGCACAAAACACACACTCAGAACTACTGCTAGAACATAGAGGGTAAGAAAAAGGAAGGAAAAATAAAACATGCATTCTTATTCATGCAAAAGGATAAAAAGATGTCAATCACAAATACAACATGATAATAGAATCACAATCAACGCCAAGTAAAACAAAATTTGCAGACTATTTGGTGGCCTGTGCGATAATATTGCTTATGGAACTGGCCTCCTCTTTTGCAGTCTCCACCAGTGAATCCTGTAACACAAAACCATTCGCACTCAACAGCACAGAAAACCCACAAATCAAAGAAATAAGACTCAAGGAAAACATACCTGCGCAGCTATTAGTCGTGCAACCGTTTTCTTGCTAGACTCTTGAAGTTCTCCAGCAATCAAAACTTCATCAAGTATATAATATGCCTGTGAAATCAGTCAGTAGAGTCAATAATAAAATGATGATGATTATGATTATAACATCTGTGGACAAAGTGAATTCAGGACCGAGAAGTAACAAACTACCTTATGAAAATTGAATATCAAGTCCAGCTCACAAACCTGAAAGGAGAGGAACAGAGAGTTCACTGGATATCCAACTATCTTATTCAAGTAAAACGACGCACAAAAAATTGCTTTTTCCAAGAATATTAAAAAAAATAAATATTCATAGAAAAAGCAGTTTTTGGAGGAAAGAAAGTAAAATGAGAAGAGGTTAGATATTATTAAAACTAATCTCACTATGCCCATTTTCCATTAGGACACGTGCCAATATGGCACTCAAGCCAAGAACCAGGTATGGCCCAGCATGTATCCCTCTTATCCAAACACAACCATCATACTGGTACCACATGGACATTGAGTGTGGATTGATGACCAGAAGTAATGTTCCAACTGCTCGTTTATTCTATGCACAGGACCACCCAAGGAGTAACACAATATTTCTAAAGATAGCATCTGCACAATGAGGCACACTTTTGAAACCAAAGTTATTTTTCAACTGCTCCTTTGTTCTATACAGAGGACCGCCCAAGAAGTAACACAATATTTCTAAAGATAGCATCTGCACAATGAGGCACACCTTGGAGATGTCTAGGAACTTCCACGTGTGCCAACTCGGCACATGAAATCAAAAGCAACTCAGTTTTCAAGTGTGGAAGGTTTACAAATATAAAATAATGGACATACTACGATACTGTTATGAGTGAACATAGATTAGTGGTCAGTTTTGCTTACACTGCCAAAGTAGCGGTCTAGGATCTCAACAAAATGGTGAATTATTTCAAGAATCTCCAATTCATTGTCATCCTGATCAATGC
The DNA here is from genome assembly GCA_003546025.1 of Camphora micrantha. NCBI lineage: Eukaryota > Viridiplantae > Streptophyta > Magnoliopsida > Laurales > Lauraceae > Camphora > Camphora micrantha. The sequence goes on from QPKB01000011.1 coordinate 27,415,490, forward strand.
ACATGCAAAAGTAGAGGCTGGCGTATCTGCATAAAAATAAACTCAAATCTCCATTAGCAAGACAGCTTAACAAGTTTCCTTCAATACATGGGTTATTTAGCATGTCAAATCACCTTTTGTAAACAACTTTGTATCCTCTCCACTCCACAAAATTACAGAGCTTTGGGCCTCGGGTGAGAATCACTCCACTGAGCTCTCGGATTACCTTTGCAAGATGATTGATGCAGAAGTGAGGTGCAAAGAAACAGTGAAAACGTAAGCAATGCACCGACATTCACATAAGATTAGTTTAAGAAATTCCTGTGTTTCTTTCCATCAGAGAAGTTGAAAAGAAAAAAAAAAAAAAAAAAAAAAAAAAAAAAAGAGGTTTCCAAATCTCAATACATCATAAGAGAAATCTAAAATGCAAATCCTTAGATATTTAAAATAGAAGTGTCTTGCTTGTTCCTCTTAAAATTATCTTGATTCTTCTTCCTTTTTACTTGGAAAAAGCTTAAACTGATGTGTAACACATAAATCACATTCCATTCAGCTCAACAAAACAACCTCAGCTGTAACAGAATAAGGCCCATTAAGATTCCACAAACTTGTGAAGAGAGTGATGGTTATTAGTTGTAAAACCATCGTGCATTAATTCAGCCAATATTTGTCTTTTTGGATAAGATTCAGGCGATATTTGTGTACAGCCAACCAGCAAACGTGTCAATATTCCTTTCCTGATATGAAACTGGAACTTTGTCAGATCATAAAGAGAGAACCAGATGCTCCTTTCCATTTGGACCTTCCAGCTCCACTAGTGATGAGATGGTTTTTGGACAGGTTACCAGTGAGTTCATATGGAAGGCACAAGATGGGAACCTCTAAAGCTATACAACCTTGTACTAAATCAAAGAAGATGGTCAAATTGCTTGCAGTTCAAATTGGAGAAAAGCACACATTCGCTACACTTAGCAGGTGAACTATCAAAAGACATCAATACATCACTCGAACCGGCAAATAATTGAGGAGTGGTTTACTACGCTAATAACTTTAAATTTAGAAGGAATTTGGCACGCTCCCATTGCCTGCATTACTGACAAGAAACGGCAATTTGATAACCTAATGAAAATGGAAAACCCTTAGGTGATTTGCCATATATCATATTTCCGATTTAAGCCAGTAAGAAATTGGGGTAAAAAATTAAAAAAAAAAAAAGTGAATTAGACATGCCGGCATAGTAGCAAAAATTAAACGCAACGAAATAGCTGATAGGAAAAATAAAATGAAATTAGCAAGACGGTTTCATTTACCTTGGTTCTTTCCTTCTGCGCATAAGGAGAATACCATTTTGTCAATCTCACTTTTCCTTGCCGACTAATAAGAAGAACAAAGTGAATCTGGAGAAAGGGCAAAAGCATAAGGATAAGGGCAATAAAGTCTATTATTCAATGATACTGGGTGTTTAGCAGTCCAATTCATCCATCGAACAGTAGCCCTATGCAGTAAAAATATTCCCTCCGGGCCCGAAGGGAAGCCAGGTAAACTCCCTGTAGCCAGAGTGTGGTAGTGCAGTTTCGAACCTACGACCTCCCGGTGCAAACCGTAGTCCTACGCCAACTGAGCTACCCCTTGGGGTTAGTAGAAACATAATTCATTTGAGGAAAAAGAGTACACGAAAGACACCCAGATCATGCCCACTGTAATAGAAACTCTAGACCCTGAGCCAATCAGAGATGACAACCTACAGTTTTCTTTTTATAACCTCAGGAAAGATTTGTGTTCATCATTTGATAGTATACATGCTGCAAACAAATATCCATGAATACAAGCAACAAATTTCTAGGGTTTCCTATTCCAAAAGGGATCCACACGTTGGAAACTGGAATTACAGATCCATTAGCAAAACACCCCAATCATGGGTTAGTAGGCTTAATACCAATCACTAAACAGTACTCTACTCAAATAGCTATGGATCTTCCTACATATAAACAAAACAATCCAAAGCATATGATTCTCCCAAACGGTCCTAGGCAAAAGAGGAGTTTCAGAGCAGATCTGTATTATTCAACACAAGCAAATATGCAAAACAATCAACAACGAACATGAAATCAATATGGAATGGAATGGAAAGATGCAATCTTTCCTGATGATTTCAATTACCCTGTTTCCCGATACAGAGAAAACCGATTCAGATCAAGAAGCAGAGAACAAGAATAGATAATCATACCATATCTGCTCTGCCCCAAGGAACCCTAATTTCTCTCTCTATGTGGAGAGATGAGATTTGGAGAATGCTTCAATGCGGATCGAATGCTTCTATCCGGATCGAATGATTTCAAGGGCAGATCTACCATGCATGCAGCGCCCAGGTTAAAATCACGGTGAGGCCCACCTTTGAAAAATCCATACCTCTTGATAGCCCCACTAACATTATAGTGATCAAATATTAGATTACTATTTAAATTAGTGAGATGGACACCATTGGTTCAACTAAATTCTGAATATGTGATTAACTTCCTTTACTTTCCTCTTTTTAATATGTACAAATGGAAGGAGTCACTTTGTGTGAAATTCAGTGATCGATCCGTCGGTTGGCCATTTAAATAGATTTTGAATATTCAGATACAGAGTCCAACGTTTGGCAGTCGAACGGTCTAGATTTTTCAAATGCGGCCCCACCCAAGATTTTAACCTATTTGCCAAAACGTTTGCACCCCGATACAATAGGGGTGATGTATATCGGATAGGCAAGGCCCAGAAAAATTGGGTAATACTGAAATATGACATGGGTCCTAATCTAGATTAGGGATGGTTACAAGTATGAGTTTATAAAATTTAGATACCGTGCTGGATCTTGTAAAATATACTCATTCAGGTGGTACAAATCCAAGTACTGGTATGCCTACCCAATTCAGGTCAAAATCCAAACAGGCTCTCCACCTACACATGAGCCCAAACCTTTTTCTTCCTTCAAGTATAGCATGGCCAGTACATGTTGGACTGATTATTGTAGCGTGGCCCACATGACCAAAAATAATGGTAAGAATGATCATTCTCACTTGTGTTTCCATTTATGGTTTTTCTTTGAGTCAAGGAAGTTTTTTTTTTTCATAGAGTTGCCATTCATGCTAAAGGTCAAGGGACATATTAACTCTCCATGATGGGAGAGGTTTAGGGTTTTTGGGTTTATAAACATATTGTAACTCTCTTAAGCATGGTAGGATTCCTTGTATCCATCACTTATTTCAAGGAAGAAAGGCTAAAGAACAAGAGGGAAGGTGCTAATCTTTAATCCCTCTTTCAACTCTAATTCATCATATGTAATATTATTGGATTGTTTTCAGAAATCTTGGATGGTTGCAAAAACCCTAAAATATTTTAACAAAGCATGCACTTGATTTATACATTGATGAAACCAAAAGGATCCAAGCTTTGATTTGGCCCCCAGATAGGTCCTGGACAAGCTTGTCCCACAACATTGGGCTGAAGAGATGAATTTTTTAAACCCCTCATGTTTAGTTAGTTAGCATTTTGTTTGTCTCCTTTTTTAGTTTTAATCGTTTTTAGATTTGTCTCTGCTCCCTCACTTGATAAACAGGAATTTGATCACTAGCGTTAGCAATTCAACCCTCTCATGAGCGGATATTTTTCTTACGGAAGTAGGCTTCTCTCTCCTTCGCTAAGGCTTCTCTCGTGGATTCTGGTCCCTTGACTGAGTTACTAAATAAAAAGGAAAAAAGAGTCTGAAAGCTAGTGTGACCCAAATCTATAATCTTGAAAGTCTCCCCTTGTTTCTTGCCTTTCATTGATAAGTCATGCTTCGATCGATCCTCCCAAGCCCCATATGCCTGATACATGCAGGACGTGACAAGTTAAATGCAATTTGATTTTTGTTTCAAGTGAAGTACAAAATGAAATAAATTGATCAGAGATGTCCATGGACAGATACCTTACTACTTATTTGTTTCAGATATGTTTGATAAATCAATTAAATCTTGTATCAATCTAACAACTAATTATTATATAAGAAGTGAAGAGGTTTTGATTGAGAAATCAGCCTCTTCAATCTGGTTTTATTTTGACCAGTCAAGTTCTTTTGACCTCTCTAAAATAGTTTTGTAAACTTTACTCTCCACGTTCCAGATCTCCCTCTTTCCCTTCATAACTCCTCCCAGGTTTTGTGACATTTCGTCGTAGGACAGATGTTTCTTCAAGTTTTCCCAAGCCTCTTCAATTTGATAGTTGGATATCTTTTACCTTTCTCATTACTCTTTTTGGTAAGGCCTTGTTTGGCATCTCTACTCTCTTTTTTTGACAGACCATTCAAAATAGAGCCTAGCCAATTATTTGAAAGCCCGGCCAATATAGGACTGGCAGGGGTGGACCTACAAGTAACCATGCGGGTGCCCAGCCCGTCCAGATCCGGCCCTCCCGCAAGGTTATTTTACTAATTTTTATATATTTCAACGGGAACCCTCCAAAAACTCCTTCCATAATATCTCTTCCCTCCACCGTTTCTCATGAATTCAATTCCTTCCCACTCCACACCAAAAACTCACACCATGAATTGATAGTGGACTAAATTTGATACTTGGACTAGACCAACTATTGAGTTTAGATTTGAAATTTCTAATAGATTTATCACCATTCATTTTGAAGACTTAATATCTACTATCTAGTATCTAGACCTTTTGAAATTTGATCAAGCTAAAATTTGGTCCACCTCTTGTTCGGCCATCATTATCATCTTTATTAACAGAGTTGCACCCATTATAAGAAAAATAACGTCTCCATTGATGAAAATGCTAAAGCCCAGACACGGACCCAGATTGAACCCACACGGGATGGGATTTGACATAGGTTCACTCAATTTAGGGCCAGCATTGGACAATCCCCAACAGGCCCGTTCAATATTCGGGACGGGATTGGACAACCCATGCCCAGGCCCGACTCGGCCCATTGACAAGCTTACCCTAAGTTTTCCAGTAAGTTTTTAATTAAGGACATCCAACCATTTAATGGTATTTTTTACGACTTTTTCCCTTAATTTTTTGAAATACCCAAAGTATCCTTAATTTAAAGTCGTTGCTTAGTTCCAACAGCTAATGTCAAGAGTCATCATCAGGGGTGTACCCAGGTATAAGGATTAGGGGCTCCATACTTGAAAAAAGTTGAAAAAAAATTAAGAACTCTCCTGCAAATTTTGATAATTAATGTGTTTCTTTTACATATATCACTTCCCCCAATATTTCTTTAAACCAACCCCCATAAGTTGAATTTTCTGGGTCTGCCTTTGGTCATCATAGGACCCGCCTAATAATTAAAATAGATCTCATTTAAAGCTACGATCTCTGGTTGAACCCATCAAATAGTAGTGATCACAATGGGGCCCCTTAGTGTTGGTGTCATTAGTGATGCCCATCTAATTGTCGGTAATTCGATGTAAGGTGTATATGGTTGATGAGTTTTTTAAGGAGATATTATGGTAAATGATGTGCCATTTGTTGTAGATTTTTAAAAGGTACATGCGAAAAGCCCCATTCGATGCACGGTTAAGATTGTTTTTTTAAAAGGTATAAGATTGTTTTTTTTTTCTACAACAAATCACTTAATAAGATAAGATAAAGGTTGTTGAAATAAGAGATCCACTGTATAACTCATAATATGATCTAACTAACAATTGGCAAGAATGGATTAAGGATAACTCATAATTATGTTCCTTTCTAATGGTTCAAGAATCGGCTTCTTTGATGTTGATTCATTTTCAATAGCCCTATACTGAATGCCCTAGTTTAAAATTACGGTATAGTTTGTGATATCGGCCAACTCTAAAAATCGATAGGGCATCGGTAACGATCACGGTTCGTGATCCGTTGCGGCTATTTTGATGTTACCTAAAAAAGATCTAGAAAATTATATTAAAAAATTTTAAAATATTATTAAATGTAAAAAAAAACATTATTTTTCTAAGGAGAGCCATTGGAGAGTAGGACAGAAACTTCCTAAGGAGCCCCCATGAATATAAATAGTCATACATAATATTAATTAAATTTCATCCGGTAACCAATCATACTAAAACCTTGGGGTTTTAATAGAGGTAACGAAAATACTTTTCAATCCTCCCCTCAGGTGAAACTCAGTCGGCACACATTTTGCTCAACACTACCCCTCGGCAATGGCGGCTCCAGAAATTCGAGTCAGTGGAGTCAACAAAAGACTTATCTTCCACAAATCGAATAAATTTGTTTTAACCTTTATCAACATTTGTCATCTACTTTTGATAATATTATGATTTTTTTCCTTCTAATACGGGGATAATACCATATTTAGAGGTTAAGTTATGGTAAATGAAGACTTACCGACAAAATATCTAAAAAAGGAAATTTTCTTTAAAAAATAAAAATTGGACCCATTAGGGTTTTTTTTTTTTTTTTTGTTTTTGTTTTGGTAGACAAATGACTATTAACTTGGGCATTGAGTGGGGTCAAAAGGTTCCCATAAGTTCAGTTCATTAAAGAGTTTTTTTTTTTTTTTTTTTTTTAATATTTTTCCAATTGACCCCACTGGATCCATGTAGCGCCGCCCATGCCCCTCGGGTGGAACTTGATAAGTGCATTTCATGACACACATATTCTAGCATCGAGTCATTCCTCATACAATTCGAACTCGTGATCGATTGACTCTAATACTACATTAAATTTCATCCGCTAACCAATCAAACTAAGACCTTGAGACTTTAGTAGAGGCAATGAAAATAAATTTCAATACATAAATTATCTATAAATGAGGATTCTCATTCAAAAGTTAATTCTATTGTAAGTTTTATTGTCTTAACTTGGTATATTCAGCCCCATGGCCTTACTACTAGTTATTAAATGAATTTGAGTAATGAACAAGTGTTAATTTGAAAATTGAAAAGGAGAATTAAAAAACTTACATGTTATGTATAGGGATGACAAATGGGTTGGGTTTAAACATGAACTCACACCGACCTGCTCCTATTAGGGGTAAGTTTGGTAGTTGTTTTCTTGGAACGGGCCGAGTTTGAATTTTGATGATCCAAAAGTTTAATGGTCAATAGTCCATTCGGATCGATACATGGTTGATCCAACGGTTTAGTAAATTCGGATTTGACCGAAAGTTGGTGGACTTGTGCAATTTAGGGGGTTATGTGTTTGGTTCATTTGGATGCACCAAAGGTAGGCCCCACAAGCATGAGCTTATGAAATTTTCTCCTAAGCTAAGCCTTGCTCTATATGTGCGCGTGTGTGTATTACTAGAAGTATAGCTAAAATTTATATGATGTAAGTGGTGTTTGGGCATTAACTTAAGATATATTAGAAAATAAAATTGTGTGTTTGAACTCTACCAGACTCTCACATACTTTGAATTTGACTTGAACCTCTCCAAACGGAGTGGGTTCATGTTATGAGCAGCAAGGCGAACAAGAAATCAAATGAGGGTTTTCCTCTCTCTTTTTTGAACCAATTTAGCTAGTACTTATGGCTATTTATTTCAGAAGAACTGAATTTCTATGCTTTCTAGATAATGTTTTTCTATCAAAAGTGATAAAATTTTAGGTATAAGGTTTAAAGATCCAAGTTAAAGGAGGAGTAGGGAGGTATCAAATAATCTCTTTCTAGTATAAAATAATAATGCGCTCACTCATTACCCTATTAAATTAAACCTTCACTTCCTCACTACTTTGATATTCTTTTTAATTAAAACTCCGTGATCACAAATTCCTATGAATTCAACTTGGAAAAGGGCTAGGGTCCTTTTAACTCTAGAGACATTTTCATTTTTTTAATTTATTATTATTATTATTTTGATAATGCAGGTTTCCAGCCCTTTGGGCCAGAATAATCCCTACGGATTCAGAATAGAAAGGCGAATAAAATTCTCCTATGACCCTAGTGTGATAGTGCATTTTCAAATTCACAACGTCCGAATGTAAACTATGATACTAAACCAACAGATAAACCGGGGTTTAAGAGGCATCTTCGTTTCAATCGTGTCTTCTAATCTTTTCACTATCATAACAGAGTAATCCTAAAATTCTCAAGAACGAGGTCACTCACTGTTGTTTTCCTCTGACGGTGGGCCCAAACCCATATCATGGTGACCCTCACTTCTTGAAAATGGGGTCAAAGGGACATAGACAAGGCCTCGTGCCACCGGGAAGTGCAAATTGGATCAGGATAGCTCTGTCAATGTCGATCGCAAGCATGCAAATGGGCAGCATCGCTTCACGTGACACGCCTTTAAGCCTTTGCTGCCATATCTTTCCCATCAAATCGCTCATTGAGTGTGAGTCCTTGTCCTTGGTTCCTCTGGCTTTCTTCCGTCACCCTCTCCTTCCTTTCTTGGTAGATATGGATGCCCTGTATCATGATGTATAGTGCACATCTGATGCCCTCTCGCAAATGGCAACGCCCACACTCTCATTTATTTTATGAGGCCCTGTACAATCAGGCATTCGTGATTCTAGCTATTTTAGCATATGGTAGCCAGTAGCCCACATTTCAAAGTGTGGAACTCGCGGTTCAGCTGTTTAAATTAGTCACATGAGCTCCATTGATGATTGGTGGACCTAAAATTTTTATTTGAAGGTTCATGACTGAAATATGAAGTTGGATTTTGTGGGCAAATTCAGGATTAGAGTGACAAAATACACTTACCCATGAGTAAAATTTAGAACTGCTGGAGAGTAACAGAGTAAAATTTCATTTCAATTGGAGTGACAAAATCACTTCATAGACTGGATGTGAAATATAGTTACTGAGAACATAGTCGTGTATTCTACTTACAATCAATTCAGATGTTTGAGACACTCTTGCAAAGAAAGTTTTAGTCCCAAGAGGGGTCCATATATATGATGAGTTTGGTCTGATCCTACAAAGGTGGCCCCACACAGGATAAGCAGTTTTTTGTTCCTAGCAACCGGCCGGGAATCATTTCTTTTGTAAACATTGTTGGATTACTAACTCCTAAACCAACACAAATTAATGAAATGCCCAACCAAGAAACAGAAAACCTGTAGTGGAAGAATATTGGATGAATTTACATGAACAACCTGTCAACAGGATGCTTAAACAACCCACAAATCCAAATCCCATACTTCTTTCGCACAAACACCTTGTTTTATATTTCAACAGAAAGAAAGAGGAGAAAGCTGAGTTAAAAAAAAGAAAAGATACACATACACTTGCACACAAGAGCTCTGCATTTCTGGTGTCAAGCTTATGCTACATGTCCCTAACTTCAAAAACGTTACGGCTCTTCACAACAATGTCAAACATGTGGACGGACTTGAACCTGCTGAAGTCCTTGGGGAGAGAGATGAGGTAAACTGAGGACTGCTTGTGGAATTGGACCAGGTCCGGGTCGTCGTGGTACCTCTCCCAGCCAAGCGCAGCAAGCTTTCGCTCGAGAGAGGTGTATGAGGTGATGATTTCGTTGGTTGGTGTGTGCACCAGCACCTTGCGACGTGTGGCTTGCTCTGCTGCAGAGTTATCCACCCGACGGATAACACCGTCGTTGAACACCCAAACACCAGACATTTCTCCTATGTAAAGGAGCTAGGGTATTGTATATGATCAGGTGGAGAAGGAAGGAAAGATGGGTGTGAAGGTGATGGAGAGGGAAGGAGGGTGGAAGGGGGTTTATATAGTGGGGAATTACCTTGGATTACAGAATTTGAAGAGATTGATAGATTGGGATATTTGCATATTAATGCTTGTCGTGTCTAGCATTTGCAGATGACCATATGCTATTGGTCTTTCACCTTGACCACCGGTGGTCAAGTATCAAATGGCTGAAGACGCCCTCCTCTTTTTCTTGTTTCTCAATGTGTCACTTTCATAGGGGCTCGTCTGTGTACGTCCACGGGAAAGGTTTTTTCAAGGAATCATTGAAATTTAGTTTTTTTTTTCTTTTTTTTCCTTCCATTTTCTTATGAAAAAAAAAAAAAAAAGAGCCGTACACATGTACCTTTGGGCTTATTCTATAGGATGTAGAGGATTTCGCTCTCTATGTATTTTTATTTTCTTGTGAGATAGGAATTTTGCATTCCTACTATTCCTATAAGGAGTCGAAATTATCTGTAGTGTGGAAAGTTAGTTTTTTTTTTTTTGGATAAAAATTGTATTGCACCAAATACAAAGGTAATGAATCATACAAAAAATAAAATGATTTTCTCAGAAAATCCTCTCCTCGCCTTTCGATTTGGCAGCTTTTCCTTCAATTCCCAAATATGGATCCATATTTAGCACAATGTTCGAAAACTTTTCCTTTGATTTCGAGGGATGGATTCCTAGTCAGCCCAATGACAAGGCAGCCCAATTAAAAGGCTGAAAATTCCTTTCAACTACAATTAACTTGTACAATTTATTGTTGATGAACTTTAATTTTTATGACAAATTAATATAGTTTAAACGTGTTGACTTATATAGCTCAATTGAAGCTGATAGTATTGAATGCATAGGTTGATAGTCTCGGTTGATTGACTCCTTGCACCGCCCTTGGTCTACTAAGTAAATAGTGGGTCTAATTTGGGTGTACATGGATTTTGGAATTGATAGTATATACAGAGGTTAAAAGCCTTTGTTCTTTAACTCTCGAGGTGGATAGTGGGAAACTCTCTCCATTTTCTCCCATGGACATATGCTAAAAAGCTGAATCATGTAAATCTTATCTCTCCTGTGTGTGCTTGATCTTCTCTTACGTGGTTTTTTAGTCTTAAATCACAACAAAACAGAAGCTATGAATTTATCTGGATGAGCCAAAAGGTAGAGAGAACAATTTTCTTCGCTAGTGCTCTTCTCATCCAAACACACCCTACGATAAACTACTCTAATAGCTCTTGTTAGTATAAACAAGATGATGATTTTTTTTTTTTTTTATTTTTTTGGACTTATTCTGATCAAGAGTTAGCACTAAGTTAACTAATATAGTAGTATAAAATAGAGGCATTGTTGTCTTTCTTTTATAAAAAAACATTGTTTTTTTTTTTTTTTTTCAGTTATTAATATGACTGAAAAAACTAGTGCGGCAATTGATTATTGTTCTAAAAATACATATATGTGGGGTATTTTGTAAAAATTCAAAATAGAAGTGGTTGCTTGTAAATACCGGATATGGGAGATGGCTGCATGTAAATTTCTCTAAAGTAAGTATCCAAGAGTATGGATACTGCATACATGGGCACATTTGGACTGGTGTGGGCCAATGTGGGGGGCCTCAAAGGGTAAGTCAAACCCCAATGATACACACACAGGGTTGCTTTCTTGGGTCTGGAGTCGCATCTACTGTCAAATGGGTGTGGGTTGAGCACAGCTTTGCATGACATTGGACCCACGGCAGGAATCTTTGAGAAGGGAATCTCCAGCCAAAGAAAGGAAAAGTAAGTGAATTCTTATCTTATTATATGTGAAAATTCCAGTAGCAGAGAATATAAATTGAACTCAAGGTTGGTAAGGGGGCAGTTTGATTATGGTACTGCAATGTCCATGATCATTCGAGCCGGGTAAAGACCTAGATTAAGGACCTAGCATGAAGCATTAACTTACAAGTATATGTGGTTTTTCTTATAACTTCACAGTCCTTATATTGCATCACTCAAAGAGGGCATACTTACTAATAAGAAATGAAATTATGTTGAACAAAGCCTTACAATGCGTAATTGCATCACTAGGATCAGCTAAGCATCCAAATGTGCCCAATTTTTATTTTTTTAAGAATTAATAATTTATTCTGTATGCCATTGACTGGTTTGTTAGAATTGCTCAACTAATGCGTTGTATGATGAACTATGAATAATTGGATGACCAAATAAATGATTAATTTAAACATCTTTGGTCTAGAAATCTAACACTATAAGTTGCACTTGACCATTTCCCTATTGGGATAAATCTTTTGTGTGCTATAATTGTAGGAAATTCCGTGGCCCGCATTTCAAGGGTCCCACGTCAAATCAAGCAGGGCAAATGCCTACAGAAAACACAATCTCACTTAATGTAAGCATTGATCTGTCCATACAACTAAGACCCCCAATAGGATCAGTGGATGTGTGTTTTTTGATGAAGAAGCATCTACTAAGTTTGACTTTTTGGGACTTGTCTATATAAAATAAGGAAGTCCTAACTTTGGATATTCTTCATTCTCATAGGTAAGATAAATGTAAAGAGATCCAAAGAGCTTTCCAATCGCCAGAACGTACATAGATCTCTCCAACCGCGTGTCGGAGTCTCTATATTCAACTCCATCAATAATTACCAAGACTTTTGGGGTGATCTTAGAGCTATTTCCTAAAACGGGTTCTTAGGATTAAGAGAATTCAATTATAATCAAAGTAGAGTTGGTAGCGATTGAGTTTAAATTCTATGTGTGTTCGTAATTTGTAACCGTAATGGAGGACTCCGAAAAAAAATGATCACTCTCCTTGTTCGTGGATGTAGGCACATTGCTAATCCACATAAAATCTCAATGCTGTCATTGTTTCTTGCAATTGCTTTTTTGTGGTTAAAATCATTGTTGTGTTTGTTGATCGCAGGTTTCTCTTTGCACAACATCCTCCCATCAGCAAATGATAATACCCGTGAATTTCTGTTTCATTTATTCATTCAAATTCTTTTAAAGGAGGTCTAAAAAGGCATAACAGCCAAATTTGGGAGACCATGGATTCTGCTTCTTGAGTAGGCAGTGGTCCTCTCCAGCTTCAACATCCTCAAAGTTGGCAGTGATGCCATGACCAAAATAAGCCACATTTTGTACAACCCTTTACACCATCTGTCATCCCATCTGTCATCGGCAATATGTTGATCCCAGATAGCTATCATCCTTTTATTTCACCATGCCACAAGGCCCTTTTGATATATATAGACTTATATTTGTGGATAAAGAAGCAGAAATTGCTATCTGCTCATGCGTTGTTGTCAACTTCACCAAAATTCCTCGAAAAATATCTGTTGAACACTAATAGTGCTGGACCACCTAAAACATCATTCTAGGCTTTTTAACCTTATCAAGAATTCATCTAGTTATGTTTATCATACTTAAAATTCTGTTAAATCTGGCCAGCGAACTCTATGTCAGCAGGGGCGGATCCAAGCACAAGCACAAGCACGCGGGTGCCGTCGTACCCATTAAACCACGGTGTGTTTTCAAAAAATCCAATAAAAATCATGGATATCCACTCCCAAAATCCATTTAAATTAAAATCCTCGATTTACCCCCAAAACCAAACTACATATTAACGTCTATAGCCATCAATCGAATATCCTGGTCCGCCACCGCATGTCAGGATGGTGATGAAGACAATTGTCTAACATCCAAATTACCCATCTCACATATTGTGTCCGACAAGGATGTCGATCATTGGGTGGATGAGATATTCGACCCTGAGGTGATTGAGCATACCAGATGAGGCATCCATTACTTCAAGCTTTTTATCTTTTCTTGGAAAGTTAAAGAAAGAATATAATTGATCCCTACCTGAAAAACTCCCTTCCCAACATGCTAGTTTTATCACAAAATTATGAGATTTGAACCAGATGGGGTCCATTATATTCACAATTGCAACTTAACTCATGTGATCATCTCTGTAAAAAAAAAAAAAAAAAAGCCAAAATTAAGAGTCCTACATTTTATTACGGCAAGATATTTGCATTCCTCTTTTAAGTGAGTCTCATCCTCTCTTTTTAAAGAGAGCACTAAGCAACTTAATCTCTAAATGAGTAGATTTACTTATCAACCATTTCTCGTATATATGTGTGTGAATCTGTTCTCCATAAAGCTTGTTATTGAAGTATATAGGCAATTTATGCCTAACCTTGATTAAAGGAATAAATTTAACATGGCGCATTTACAATTATTAGGATAATGTGGTTGAATTCCCATGATGTAAGAATAAAGTTGCTAACATTTGGAATGTAGGATTGATTCCTTAATAAAAATATACATTAGGTGAGAATCTGTTAATCAAACCAAGCATTTTAGGAATGCATCGGTTCTTTTGATTAAACTTGGATTTGAGAATGATTTGAAAGCATTACTATCATGCATACGTTAAAGGAATCTTGTCTTACCTGTGATTGGAAGTTTATGTTTTCTTGTGACGGATACTAATAGCACGCGCTTTGCAGTTGTGCTTGTCTTGCATCATGCATGAGAGAGAGAGAGAGAGAGAGAGAGAGAGAGAGAGAGAGAGAGTATTATGGTCATGGCCCTGTTTGGTAGTGCTTAAAAGCGGTTGGTTAGGCTTAGCCAAAAAAAGGGGTTGGTTAGGTTGGCTTGAGACTTATCTCCAACAGTAGGCAGGGCGGAACTAGTAAATGCACTTAGGAGGGGCCACTGTAAAAAATAAAATAAAATAAAATAAAATAAAATCTTATCTTGGGAAAGAGGGGCCATAAGTAAAATTCTATAAAATCTTCTAAAATGTAAAGGGGTTTTCTGAAAATTTTGGGGGTACATGGTTTCTGAAAAATTTATGGTTGTAGCCCCGATTTAGTAGTGCTCTTGTCCATCTTTAGAGGATTCTTGCTATGCAGATTTCTACTTTCTTGAGAGAGGAGAATTATGCATTTTTATCTCCAGTGGCGGATCCAGGATCTTCATTTGGGCGGGGCTAAGATTTTCCTAGACATTATATTAAAATAAAAATCTTTGCTAGACATTTTACATTACCAAATAGGGCATATAAGTTTTTCTTAAAAAAAATGTCAAACTTGTGAAACTCAACTAGATGCATGATAATTATTGAAGTTAGGGAATGAAGAGGTTATGAATTAGGATGTTAATAAGAAGTACCAAAAAGAATTAGATGAATAAAAAATGATTCTAACCTTAATTTTAGATACTCAAATTCACATTATCATTTTTCACTAAATTTATATGTCAAAATCAATGCCCAATGGAGATTGCTAGCTGCAAGTTCAAGGTGAGTGGGTGTGTGAGAAAAAACTAAAAACAGGAAAAAATTGAGGGGGGGGAGGGGGGTGGTGGGGGTGTTAAGAAGAGAGGATAACGAGAATGGATTTGGTCATCTTTTGATTTATAAATACGCTCAAATTTGATGGTTTATGGTTTAGGATTTGGATTGGGATTTGGAGATTTAGAGTTTGGAATTAGGATTTTGATATTGATCAGCATTCAGATTTAGGTACAGAGTGATTATAAAGAATTAGACTAGATATGTGTGGTAGATGAAGATGAAGATGCACTAGATGAAGATCCTTTATAAAGGATTATAAAGGATTATAAAGTACAATCGGCGCAAAGGGATTTCGAAAAAAGAGGTTGAAGAAGAGAGAGTGATGTGTTGCCGCAATATTTTTTTTTTTTTTTTTTTACCAATGAAGCTTTACATATGTAAGGCCATCTTTAAACATATGTAGAACGACAAGTTTAAACATATGTGGCATTCTCCAAGGCCAATTCAACTCTATGGGGATTTCAATTCCGACTTGGGGCAACTGCCTAGATCGCTCTCAATATAGGTCCACCCCTGCTCCAAGGCCCTATTCAAACTCCATGATTCTTAAAAAAATAAAATAAAAAATAATAATAATAAAAAATAAAAAATTCCAGGGAATTTAATTTCTGACCTAGGGTGACTGCCCCAGGTCATTCAAGCGTAGGTCCGCCCCTGCTTATCCCATTCTTAGGAGATTGAGATCCTCTATATCCAAGAAATCAACTCAAATTTTACCTATTCAGAAGAAAAACTTGTCATATAAAATAGCAAAATAGTAAATTCTCTCTATTGCATATTCCTCTCCTTCCACAACTACATCCCTAATGCTTCAATCACCTTCTGCGAGACCAAGTGGAAGTGAAAAAACAAAAGGGGGGGAATCCTCTTCCATCATTTCAACATAGATTAATCAGTTGCATGATAAAAGAGGCCATCCAGGATGTTTTTGAGAAACATATCATCCAGCAATTGCGTCCCATCCTATGTTTATGGACATCGACGGTAATCCATCTTGAAATGGATTGGCAAAATAGGACATCAATTTCCTGACATCCAATAGTACATCTTCAAAATCTTTTGGGGTGGCCATAGTTCCATGATAATGTGACATCATTTGAGTATGAACTCTAAACCTATATCATTTGATTCTCCTTTGTCAAGCAAATTATAATATATTAAGCTGGAAGGTTTTGGATTCAAGTTTGATAGTCGATCATGATTTTGACATTCAATTAAATTTTTTTTTTATTTCAAATTTTTTCAATTTTCTCCCCACTTATCACATACAAACTAATTACCTTATCTTTTAACCGAAAACCACCTCTACTCCCCACTCTTCTATTTATGCAATAACTCCCTTTCTACCCAAACTATTATCTTTTCCTTTCTACTCCAATTCTCATATTTCCTTTCTATTCAATCAATTCTTTGATTATATGAACAAATACTCTCATAATTGTTCTGTTTTCATTTGCTTTCTTTCAAAAAGTTTATGGATATTTTTAATGCATGAATATTTAAGTTGTAATGTTGGTCATACCTGTCCTAAGCACGGGTTATTATGTTAGTATATTTATTATAGGGCCCATCTTCAAAATTGTTTTCAAGAAAGGGTGTTTGTCTTCAATGCCTTTTTTTTTTTTTTTGGTTCTTCAACTTTGGATTGGTGGTAGGCAGGTCGTTTTAGGAACCATTTCATTGTTATTTTTTAAGGATCGATATTTTATAACAAGCATATCAAATGAAATTTCACATGAAATTACATTAGAAAAAGTGTCCTCTCAAAATATTATATAATACATAACTTCAATTCCTATGTAGGTAATGCAAACAAACAGGACCTTAGCACCATTTCATTGAAAATTTTTGCATTATCAGTCTTTATAAAAATACTATGTATAAGGCAAATTCATGAGCAGTCTGTATTGTATAACTACAGTACCCCAATGGCAAAAGAAGATTGATTTATAAAATAATAATCTTCTTAGAACAAAAAAAAAAAAAAAAAAAAAATCCATGCAAGAAAAAAAAGAAATTTGCGACAATCCAAAAAGAATTTTCGCAAATAAAAGTTTTACCAAGTTACAAAGCATCTCAGGTTCTATTGAAATTGAGCTTTTGAGTCTCAAATAAACACAATATTTTGCCATTTCAAATGCATGCAAACAAATTAAGAAAAATGTATGGGAATCTTAACTTCAATCCAACACTCATAGTAAAAAAAACACTCACAAAATAAGAATGGTTTTGCTGAATTCCTTCCAAAATCAAACAAAGACCCTTGGGTAGCATGGGCTTTTATAATTATATGCTATTAAATATATATCTTATCTAAATCGCTCGCCTACGAGCGCATCTGGTGTAGTGGTATCATAGTACCCTCCCACGGTACTGACCGGGGTTTGATTCCCCGGATGCGCATGATTTATTTTATTCCAGGTTGGGTCTGTTTTTAATTGGGACCTGCCAACCTGGCCCATTGGCAGACTTAGGATTCAATACCATCTCTTACAGTCACAACCCTTCCTCTCTCTTTTCTTCTTTTTTTTTTTTTTTTTATAGGAACTCTTTATCTCTTTTTATCCAATGCCACTATCTACACTTCTGGAGGGGTTTTGATAAACAAGCTGGGAACAAAGAGGTGGGTCATGTCTGAATCAGATTCAGGTCAAGATCATGGGACTCATTCTTATACCTGAATTGGATTCAGGTCAAGGTCAGACCTCGACATGAATCACCAAAAGTAGAAAAAGTCTAAATGGACCGAACATTGGGATTGGTCCAAAGACCGGTCCCAATGTTCGGTCCATGTAGCAGGGCTCCCAAAAGTAACCCACACCACTGCTGTCTCCAGTTCAGAGGACTGATTCTCATACCTGAATTCAGATTCTCTAATTAAGGCATAGACACTCGCATACTGGAGCCATAAATTGAAGGAGGACCCAGTTGTTTGATCGGCCCCCTGTCCAAGTGGACATGACCAAGCCTTATCCAAGGGAGAAATAAAATTAAGGCTGCCAAGTGTCTAGAGGTGTCAAATGGGCCGTTCCCCCCAACTTTGATTGTCCAACTCCATCTCAAATGAGTGGAATGAAACTCCATAGTTGGCATCATATCTTGAAAATTCGAGCAGCTAGAAATTGTAGCCACACTTTTATTGACCCGTCTTCAAATTTTATTCAGTTGGAAGTTGTTCCCACTGTAAAATTGATGATCAACCTTTTTGTAGGAAAAACTACCATTTATTCAAAGCAGTCTGACACTCAATATGTGGACACCACCATGGAGTCCACACCCCTCATATGAAGAGTGACTGACCTACTCCAAGGATTCTAGTTTGTCGACTCTTGATTGTTCCTCTTTTCATGACACTGGTGAATGATTATTAATGGGATCCACTCACCCATCAATGTTTTTGGCAGGTATCAAAGTCCATCAAATGATAATAAGTAATCAATCAATTGAGTTTCAAGCACCATCCATGTCCAGGAACTGTAGCTCATCAAACAATCACAAAGTTTGGATAGATTGGTTCACATGCAATAAAACTTTCTAAGGTTCCTCCTTTGAATAAAAAGAGACATATTTCTGCCTCTCTGAAGGCTTTACTAATGAAATTGAGTGGAATAAAAATTATTTTGAAGAAATAATAAAATATAAATAATTTATGATAATATTTTATTTTTAGTTGTTTGTGATAGAATATTTTTTCCTTTTTTTTTTATTAAAAAGTGAAATTATTTTTCCTTAATGGAGAAATGAAGTTACTTTTTGACTATTTTTTAAAAAAATATTATAAAAAATTTGAATTAAAATGTTTTTGGTGAGATTTTTTTTTTTAAATAAGACTTTACCTTACTTAACTCTACAAGTAGAATTGCCAAACAAGCCTCGCATAGTGTTTTCATATGTAAATGAATGAAAAATTTGATGAAAAATTTAAATTAAAGACTTTACCTTAATTCTACAAGTCTCAATCCAAAGACAAGGAGGAAATGAATGACTATTTATGCAGTTTGAATTCATTATATGATCAACCCCGTTAGTTTTCATATTTTAACTATTCTCACATAGTGTTGAGAACTCCTTTAAATATATTTAATTATTTTTAAATTCAGAAATTGTCATTAAATATAAAACAAATTAATTTAAACAATTAGTAAAAGCCAATCATCGACTCCCGGCCACCTTCCGTTGACTTATCTCTTTCCTCCACCACCAGGTAAATGCACGCACTTTCATTAATAAACATTATCAAACACATCTCCACTACCAAACACATTAATATTATCTTAATTTCTAACATGACATACAAGGCAAAATGGGGCCCATTGGTTTAACCACATAAAAAAGAGATCAGTGCTCAGCTATGTACTGAACATCATCGATCATCACACAACTTACAAAACAAGAACCTCAAACATCTCAAAAGCCGTAGCAGCCCAAAGTGCCAACCACACCACACTCCACAGTCCACACACACTTCCCAAAAAGCAAGAAAATTATTCAGCTACGGCATTTATTCAAACACTTCAGAGAAAAGCAGTGAAACTGATCGAGTTGTCTCACTTCTTCTGCATCTCCACGACCTTGATCCATGCGGGTCGAGCCAGGATGTCCTGGCACCAAGCCGAGACGTGCGGGCGCGAGTCGAAGAGCTCCTTGACCTGGGTCTTCATGAGATAGTTGAGACACGGCAGGTGGTGCAGGTCTGCAAGTGAAAAGCAATCTCCACCCAAGTACTTGTTATGGGCGAGCCGGGCCTCGTACACATCCAAGACCTTGGCCAGCTTCTCGGACAATGCGGTCACTGCGGCTGGGTCCGTGGTCAACCCGAACATGGGCTTGTAGAACAGCTCCCACGCCAGCTTGGAGGCCTCTGGGTCGAACTGGTGGGCCTCCACCTCCATCCACACTGCTACTATCGCCATCTTCTTCGAGTCCCTGCAGATCAGGTCGGTACCTTTGCCCGCGTACTCGTGGCTTATGTAGTTTGTAATCGCCCTCGAGTCTGTAGGGAATTTACAAGGGTTGCCACTCGGTCAACTCAAATTCACCCCTACTGAAAAAGGTTACAAGACTGAAGAGATTTTTACCTAAAAATCTAAACTGAAGTGGATAAGAATATGCCCTTAGTTTAAACTTTGTGAGTTCCACTGGAGTCAATTTATGTTAGATGGGCCTCACTGGG
This sequence comes from Camphora micrantha, assembly GCA_003546025.1. NCBI lineage: Eukaryota > Viridiplantae > Streptophyta > Magnoliopsida > Laurales > Lauraceae > Camphora > Camphora micrantha. Next base: position 27,435,637 of record QPKB01000011.1, read on the forward strand.
ATAGATGATGCCCAGAAATAGTTTGACAGTGAAGATATTTAAATCTGAACTAAAAAAGCATTAGTGTTATGAAGCAAAATAAATTATTCTAGGGTTTACTTTAAAGTCCTCAAAAGTTTAACAACTATATATGAGATAAACTTATTTGTTAAAAATCAAACAATTAACCATTTATAAATTATTGAAAAATAGAATAAGCTTTTGTTTGATACAAAATAAAAATTATGGTATGTTTGAAAAAATATAAAAAAATTGTTAAGGTAGGGTTCCTAGCCCAAAAGACTAATTCCTTCGGATTAAAAAAAAAAGCAAGGATAAAATCCCTTTGCCCCATATGATATCACTAGTGAAACGCATTCGTTCCCTAAAAAAGAAAATCAGGATTGATACCAAAACTTCTAGCTTCCGAAATAAAGAAAAGCTTTATGTCGTGAGCATTCGGCAAAACCCTTTAATAGTAGTTCCTCCTTTGTTAAAACTGTAGATAAAAAACTTCTATTAAATTGTATTGCTCTTGTGAATCAGTCTCTTTCTGTCGGTGACGGGAATCAACCAAAGTTTCCGATTAACAAAAGCAGCTTTTTTTTTTATATATAAAAAGGAACAGATAAGATGTCTAACGACGGGCGAGCCACATAAAACGAATATTGTCGGCATCCTTATAAAACCTATGGAGCCCCCACCCGTGCTCATACCCAGCAACTAAATAATCCTCGACCCCACGGGACCCAATATAATCAATGATCCCGTGTTTGGCACCCATCAGAACTGATTGGCCCCTTGGATCGATCGTGTATTCGTTTTGGATGGTTAAGACTTGTCGGTCTTGACCAAGATGGTTTGGGGTGGGGGTTTTGCCGATCTGATCATTAAGGCACAGACGACACACTGAACCTCGGTGTATACCATTTCAACACTCACATCATATCATGAAATGCAGAAGACTTTAGACTCACCAAATAACTTGAGATCACCATCCTCAAGAGCTGGGACCTGACCAAATGGCTACACAAAACCAACAACAACACACACACAAAAAAAAAAAAAAAGTTAGAAAAAATCAATCAACTACAATGTTATAATCCGATAGATTCTATCTCTACAAAATACAGCCGTGTAAGGTGTATGGACAGAGTTGTGGCTTACATTGAGAGAGATAAAAGGCTCCTTCTTGTGATCCCCAGTTGCCATGTTGACTGGTACGAACTCGAACTCGAGCTCTTTCTCTACGAGGCAAACAGTAGCCCTCATCGTGGCCGTCGACATCAAGCTCCCGTACAGCTTTAGACACGCCATGACCGTCTGATTTTTCGGAACTGAGATTCAACACCAACTGTGGAGAGAGATACAAGGAGGAAAGAGAAGAGGTGTCGGGTTTTATAGAAAAACAAAGGGAAGCAGCTAGGGTTCCAGAATCCCCTATTGGAAATTAGAAATGGACGTGGATGATGGGTTAATTACAGAGGAGACCCTCAGTCAGATTAATGTAGCGGCCGACTTGTACCGTGGACTTGGGGACTTGGGCACGCACCTTCCTCGTTCCTTCTCTTTTCGTAAACGAAATAGATTAGTGGGTGAAGGGCTGGATTTTTTTTTTATTCTACTGGGTCAAGTTGGGAGATATGCCAATTTGAAGGAGGACGTGTAAGTCATGAACAGAAAAATGGGCGGCTAAGATGGAAACTGCAAAAAATAGATGTCACAGCGTATGGAATGGGTCGGCTTTTAGAACAGAAAAATGGGCGGCTAAGATGGAAACTGCAATAAATAGATGTCACAGCGTATGGAATGGGTCGGCTTTCAGAAATCACCATCACCCTTTTCTGTCTCTCACTTTTATAGACCTGAAGCGGTTTGGATCCAATCCTATCTAATTCATTTCAATGTGTCATATCTAACTTTTACCAAAAAAATACCAAAAATGCCCAACCCCACCCCACCCGCCACGCCCCACCCCTCTAGAAGCAGGGATGTAAATGGTCCCCATTGTCCAACTAGCTTTCGACCCGATAAAAATTGGGGGTGTGTATTTATTCAGGCCACTATGAGTAGATAGGTCCGGATGCAGTTCTATTTTGATTCAGACCCATATATCCGAGATTCGATTTCTTACTCCAATTTTAGAAAATTTCTTTTAAAAATCATATTTTTTTAATATCAGTCTCTATTTAGACCCGGACCTGAATCCAAATCCGTTCCATATATGATTTCTAGTTTCTGTTTCAGTTCCGAAGCCAATAAAACGGTTCTGGGCACGGTTCCGGTTCGATCTTCTCCTTAAGGGCCTATTTGGATGTATAGTGAGGTGAAGCATCAAATCAAGAGAGAATAAAAATAAAATATAATGTATTACGATGGTGTTTTATTTTTAGTTGTTTGGTATGGAATCTGTTTTACTTTTTGTATAGAAAAGTGAAATTTTTTTGTCTTTTAGTGGAGGAATGAGGTTTTCTTTTTTTTACTTTTTTTTTGAAAAATTTCAGAAATTTTTTTGAAATTATGTACTTTTGATATGAACCATTGTCATTTCTTGTATGAATTCACTTTACTTTACTTTAACTAGTTAATTGCCAAACACGCCCTAATGGTTCCGGTTCGGGGTCCACCGTGGACCTGGACCGGATCCGACTCATTTACAGCCCTAGTTAAAAGACAAGAACCGAGTAGATCCTTTGGCAATTTTATTCCCTTATTTTTTTTTATTTTTTTTTATTTTTATTTTTTTTTTTGTGTGTGTGTGTGTGTAATCAAGCACAAATTTATGCTCATAAAATATTTACCGACTGCTGGATAGAATATCAAAGAACTCTATAGTTAGAAGACTGCTAAGTTTTTAGGCGGTTAACTAAAGGGCTAGGTTAATCTTATGGGGGCTGATTTTCATTTAGACATTATCCTCAACTAGGCCTTTCTATTCAACCCACCCCCAATGATAGGGAATTCCCAAGTGAGCTCAAGAAAATGCAGGTAAGTTGATTCTCTAGATCATTCACAATGGAATGAGGATAAGAACCAATCGGGACACACAACATACGTGTGTCTGTAGATAGCACACTACCCTCCTCCCACAGCCTCCTTCGGCTCGTTTGGATGTATGCTTAATTGAAGTGATGTAAAGTAAAGCCTCCATTCGGACAAAAAAAGATGGGTCATATCAAAGGTGAATAAATTTAAAATCTCCTCCTCCTCCTTTACAAAAAAAAAAAAAAAAAAAAGTAAAAATACAACCTCTTTTTTCCATTAAATGACAAAAGCAAATTCTCCATCAAACAACTAAAAGTAAAAGACCATTATAGTCCCCTTATATTTTATTCTCTCATAATTAGATACTTCACCTTACTTTACTTCAATTCACCATACTACCAAAAACGCCCAGGGTTCGAACCCTAGAGCGGTCACTTTCCTTTACATTTCCAGAACACTGGGCCACTAAGCAGGAAAAAAAAAAAAGGAGAACCAACCAGATCCTTTCGCACTTTTATCCCCCTTTTTTCAGAAATCAAGCCCAATTTTATCTTTGTCAGATATTTACTCTGAAAATTCCTGGAGGGTTTAAGAACACAACCCTAACAGAAAGTAAACTAAATCCCAGCACAGATATGAATATGGAAATAAAAACCTAAGTTAATCAAGCAATCAATCAAATAGATGGACACAAGATTTTTATGTGGAAAACCCTGGGTAGGGAAAAAAACACGGGACCTAGCACCGGTCTAGAAAGATCAAACACTATAAACTCAAAGGTTACAAGAGAAACTCACTCCCCTTTACAGTTGATCACAACCTAAGGACCAAAGCGATTCTTGCCGACGAACACGCCGTTCACCTTCTCTAGCACTTCAATCTTCACGCCTTAAGCAAGACGAATTGACTGGAACATGGACGGAAAATCTCCAGAGGACAAAGCTTCAGTACATAAATTTGACATACAATCTCTCTGGAGGAAGATAATCTCTCTTAAGGTAATCTAGGGTTTTGATCTGGGAGAGGTATTGTTTATGAAGAGGTTAAACCCTTAAATAGGCTTCTGAACTCGTATGGGAAAGTTCTTATTGTAATAGGATTGAAGGATCAGGACATTAGAAAGAAGTAGATAAAAAATAGCTAAGATCGCCGCCGGCCGATCGATCAGATTGCAGGTCCGATCAATCGGACTGTCATTAACTGGGGCCTTTTTCTGGGCGATTGATCGAGCTGCAGGTTCGATCGATCGGACTGTCTTTTAACTGAGAGCTTTTTCTGGGCGATCGATTGGTATGGGGTGGCGATCGATCGATCTGACTATTTGTTGAAAACGCCCTGTTTCCTGTTGCTTTGGAATTCTTTTTCAAGAAAAAGTGGTCCATCTAAGAAATACAAATTACATTAAATCTCATGTTTTGTCCACCCAATGAATTAGCCAACACTCAAAAAATACTAACATACTCACTGTTAAATAGAATCTCAAAAGAACTCTATAGTTAGAAGACTGCTAAGATTCTAGGATATTAACTAAAGGGCTAGGTTAATCTGGCGGGAGCTGATTTTTATTTAGATCTTATCTTCGAAGAGACCTATCTATTCAACCCACCCCCAATGACAGGAATGCACAAGTTAGCTCCACGAGTTGGAATTCATTTACACGTTATGCAGTTTGCTTGCAGGCAACAAATTCAATATTATGCGTCTCGTTTATATTTTTCTGTATTACAGCCCCCAAAATTTTCAGATAATCTGATGTAAGTCTTACTCCTTGTGTCTTTCGTGGCCAAGTGAACTCCATTTTGCTTATTGAAGACCCACTAAAGCTAAAAATACACATACATGATTAATTAAAATTATAAAAAGGTCATAGCTGTAATTAACTTTGGTCAAACCTCACTAATCAAATTAATCCTTCACAAAACCAACCAAAACACAAATTAGGCACTCAATCAAAATTAATTAAGCGCTAATCCAACTTAGGCGGGGTTGGGGGTCTTACATCTAATAAGGAGTTGAAATGAAGAATTTTGAGTGATTCCAGCCATGGTACTTGGCTGGTTTATGAAATACTGGCAATGAAAACAATCAGATAATCCCATATGTATAATCTGGCATGAATTTGAAATCTCAGACATTGTGAATTTCTTGTTAGAAATTCAACTTATCAAAAGGACCTTAGGCTTTTGCCTTTTTTCTTTATTGTAGAAAAGGCTTTTGACCAAGAGAGATTACGTATGAATTGACGGAGATTTCAGTGGCGCTTATTTTTTGAAAATTTGATCTACTCAAAATAAACTTCCTTTCAATGTTTTACGTATCCAAAAGTATTGTTCTAATAGGAGTTCGTCCCACCGTAAAATTGACCACTTGATTAAAATGGCGATACACACAATCTTATGCATTAGGCATTATCATTTTTTTATTATCAAATAGTGAGTTTTATGGCCAGACTAACTCTTTTTAAGGTAAAATTTGTGATATTGGGCATTTATTTTGACTAGCTCTGATATTCCATAGGTTTGCTCCCCATGGAGTTCCATTCCCAAGGGTAGACCCAGGTTATGTCCATCCGGGGCGGTCGCCCCAGATCAGATCCAGAATCTCCCAAAGAGTGGAATGGACCCCTAGCGCATCATCTCATTTCTTAAAAGGCCCGCCCCACCTTAAAGAGAAAAGAAAACTGTCTCAGGTTTTTTGAGATCACCTCTTCGTTGGCCCCTGCTCTCTCTAGTAGGATTTCAAAATGGCTACTTTCTCTTTCTTTCTAAGCCGGTCCTATACATTTGTAGTGTTTTGAGAACTAACTATTTGATTAAAGTCCCCACAGAGATGTTAGCCTAGTTGGCTTACTTGATATTATTTTTTTTACAAGGGGGCTGAAGTTGTGTTTCTCATGCTTGGAGTAAAATTAGGATTTGGGTGCAAACTATCATCTCTATGCAGTGGACATTTCATAAGCTTCAGTGTTTTACTTTATGGTTTTGACTTCATTATGGCTGTGGATATCTTATAATGAACAATCATCTTGTGAATTTGTGTTCAAGTATGGATGATCTGATGTGCATATTAGCTGTTTGTTAAAATTCTACAGTGAATCCTATTATTTTCGTTTTGATTTCATTGCATGGATTCTCTATTTAGTGCATGGTTATGAATGGTTATAGGGATTATTGGAGCAATGCCAACAAAATATACTTTTTTTTGTTTCATGGAAAATCATTTTAAGTGAGTTGGTGATGAACTTTTCATAATAAACACCAAGCAATACCAGCATGATTATTGATCCTCTTTGGGTGAGGAAGGTTGGGAAAGAGAGTAAGATGGGGATAAGTTTAAGGAAGATTTCCATATTTCTTATAGGAAACTGAGGAAGGATTAGACTTTTTGGGGTCCTCGGTGGGGGGATTTTCTTTGGGCAACAAAATTCAAGTTTAGAAAATTATTCAATCAACAGCCAAAAGCAACAACCAAGAGAGAACAAATATCATGGACTTTGTAAGAGTTCTGGGACACTGTTTAAACAAGGAACTCTTTTACTTTGATGGAGATTATCTATACTCTTTTTATTTTATTACATTTAAATGTTTACCATTGTAATTTTTTATATTAATTTGCTATACATTTTCTCTTTTGCCATGTTAACATGAAGAATGTGTAACAGAAGAAAAATTGCCTTTTTCAATGGACCATTGTCCGCCCCACAAGAAAAAAATTTCTAGGTCCGCCGCCACTGTCCATTCCAACTTAGGAATTCTTGTAGTCAAGGCCTCAGATGATACCAACCCCAAAGCTAATCATCACCCATAATCCAAGCACCAATAAAAGATTATCTTTGCTCCATCATGAAAGGCCACATCATGGACAATCCATCTGCACCAGGGCCCACCATATATATCATTGGCTTGGATCACAAAAATCAATGGCTGCACATCTACAAGCTTGAGACACGATGATATATTTCGATCTTATATGGCTCACCGGTTCAGCCATAATAATCAAGCCATCTGCACAACGTGATAAGGAAAATTATCTTGTACTAATGTCATATTTAGGAATCTTGCCAATTTCTAACACACAAAAGCTAGACCGAGTAAATGAAATGTAGGTAGGCTCACTATCACCTGGTGCAATTTTTTTTTTTTTTTTTTCTTTTTTTCACTAACACCTTAAGCTAACAAATTCATAGTAAAGTGGTGCTGGTACCTTAATTTCATAAAAATGCTAAGATATCGATCCCCGGATAGTCTAGTAATCCAACATTTTGCATTTTTTTTTTTTTTTTCACTAACACCTTAAAGCTAACAAATTCATGGTTAAGTGGTGCTGGTACCTTAATTTCATAAATATGCTAAGAGATCGATCCCCGGATAAATCTAGTAGTCCTACATTTTGATTGAGAGAGAGAGAGAGAGAGAGATCAGCTCAATTAAGTTTAGGAAAGAAAAGATCTGCTTAGGGGAGGAGACACTACTCTCACCACAAATATATTTTGTGAAAAAAATGTTGTCAAAGGTTCAGGATTGGACATTTATCATTTCTTTTATCTTACATAATACTAAAGAACCAAGTATTTTATGCATAAAGCCCTAGAGTAATACCAATCAAACCATTTCATTTTAAAATTCCAATGTATCTAGTCATATCTGCATAAATTGTCGTTGTCATTGTAATTTTGTCACAGGAAGACCCTTTCAAACAGTATTCCAGTGAGTTTTATGCTTCCAGGCATGCCTGGTAGGCTAGGCCATTGCATGTTAGAAAATAGAGCTGATTAAGATTGAACTGTTTAAATGATTTTTTTTTTCTAATATTGACTTAAAATAAAATTGTTTTAATGCAGGTCAGGTTTCTCTAACCTATATAAATATCAGATTAGATTGTATTGGTCAAATGTGGGTTGAGTGAGGGTTAGATTCTGAAGGGAAAATAAATCCCACCCAACTAAAGTCAGTGCCTACCATTAGTGCCACAAGGGTTGAAGAGGCGACTTACCATTAAAACGGGTTGTGACATATCAGTCCATCTTAAATTTGATTTTTCTCATTTTTATGAGCAAAATTCAGATAATGTCACCATAGTCACTTGACTCTTGTCAACATATTTTTGGTACGTTTTTGCTTCATATCCCACGATATCATGGGATAGTCCCTTGATATCATGGGATTTATTAGTTTTTGTATCATGCACTTTATGTAACCAGCAACCGAATTTGTCTATTAGATAACATGAAAATTGACATTTTGCAAAAAGTAAGTACACATTTAACAACCATTTCTCAAGTTCTATTATTCATGAGATTTTTTCCTAAGATGTTCATAAAAAAACAATGACATCATGAGACAATTCCATGATATCATGAGATTTATCGGTTTACGTGACATACTTTGTTCCCATGATATCATAAATTTGGTGTGAAAAAGTTTTTTTTTAAAATTATTAACTAAAGTCATGCTACTCTTGCTTGTGGCATTATCTGAATTTCGGTCATAAAATTGGAAAAACTGGATTTAAAAGGAACCAACTAATATGTGAAAACTGTAGAGGCGTAATCTTTTCCTTTCAATAATCTTCAAAAGAGATAAATGTGCCATGAGCCTATATGACTCACTCATGGGCCATATGTTCCTTTCGCCTTTTTTTCAGGGGTCCTACATTTCCTTCCCCACCTTAATAATACCATACAGTGTTTATTAAGAGGCTTAAATACATCTCACCAACCGGACATGGACCTTTTACTTATCCAATACCATTTTTTTATTCTAGGGTGGAGTTGTAGCATCCACAACAGGGGGTGGTTGGATCTGATCACTCGCCTGGCATCATATATTGGGTTGGACTTGGGCAGAACACTAAAGATACCTTCAACAAATTAAACACTTTATCAAATGGAAGATGCTGAGGAGATGAAGACATAATTCAAACGAAGGAACGAAGGCTAGCTTTTGGTTTACGGTTTCTCCTTTCTAAGATAAGAGTTATGAGAGGTTTTATAGATTTTTTCTTCTTTTTGTTGACGGGGGTGTCTAGCCTTTTCGAGAATTGATTATTCCCCGGGTAATGAAGTCCCTGCCTTTCCCATAAACTAGGTAAGTCAGGCTTTTGTCCAGGCAAACAGCCCCCCGACAGAGAGCGCAAGTATAAAATTGCAACCTCCGATACCTAAGCCATGACCGAGGGATTAACAAGATTTTGTTTTCTTTAAGTGCCCTTTGCTTGTCTTCCTTTCCTAGGTACGTTTTCATTTGTACCCTGCCAAACCTGAGCGTGAAAGTATACGTAGGCCAATCTATTGAAAATTTGAACTTTTAAAATTTATATATGCCCCCTCTATTATGTGGAGTAATCAAATTTGATGCCAATACGAAATGACCCCACCACAAGATTATGCATTTATAAAACATTTGAATACTTTATGCGTTTCACATTTTAGGGCCCATTTTTTTGAACATATCTTATCTGATACAATCAAATTTAATCCTAAGCATTAAAATTGTGAAACGTAGATTTTAAAGAGTGAAAAAGGCACTCCCAAACAAAAGTATAAATGTTCTTTTTTAGAGTCCGGATCCCCTCCTTCGTAGAAACAAAGAGATGACTGTTTCATCCAATTCACATTCGCTACCTATACAAAAATCTTACACCAACTAATGCACCCTCTTAATCGCTTTCTTAGAATGAAAAAAATAAATAAATGAATGAATAGGTTTTGTGTAGGTGGCGAATATGAATTGGATGAAACAGTATCCCAAACTCTCATTTTTAGGCTTAAAATGTCATTTTGCCGAGAATCTCTCTCAATTCCAAGTTTGCAACATTAACTCCAAGTTAAAAATAAGCAACCTTAAGGTTGTGTTTTTTTTTTTTTTTTTATTGATCCCTTTTCCATTTTCGTCCCTTGAAATGATCATTCACCTCAGCTCACTGGTAAAGTAAATTTACCAGTAAAGGAGGATTCTTCAGCCCGTGTGTCTACCATCCCCTTCTTTTGATCTTTCTCTTTAATACAAATTGCCCTTAAAGCCAAAAAAAAAAAAGAAGTGAACTTACCAAAAAAGAAGTATTCCGGATGCAACGAGGTAGATTTGATACGTGCCGGGGTAAGTCCAAACCCATTGTACCCCAAGTTAATTGCATCCAAACCCGACACAACCCACGTTGGATCATTGGTATGTCATATGTGATACAAAATCCACCAAGTTGTTGGGGTTATGTCAAATTTAAAGCTTTAAAATTTTAAAATACTTAAATGCACTCGAAAAATTGTAGTAGAGAAACACACTACCTTCTCTTCCTACTTTTCTCAAGTTAATGTCCAACACCCCCTGCACCATATGAGTTTTAATTATTCCTTTAGTAATAAATAAACATAAATTATATATACGAGACTGGACAGGGTAGAATAACAAAACCCAAACCCGCCTTGAACTAAGAAAACCACTATTGAACCCACATTTTCTGGAGTTTGTTGCGACAAATCCTATCCCGGAAAAAAGTATTGAAAACAACCAAGTTTTCACACTATTGAGGACGACCTTTTCCATTCCGCTAAAAGGCAGAATTCTACATAATTGCTTTTCCAAAAACATTTTAGAAAAATGCTTGTTAGGGTTTTTTTTTTTTTAATTAATTAATTAATTACCCTAGCCAAGGGGGGTAAGTCCCACGATAGTAACCATACAAGTGGGGAAAAGGACTCGCACACGTCATGAGAGAACACTCATAAGTGGGGAGTGAGTACTAGCAAAAGCAAGGGGAGAGAAACTGCATGCATAGGGAGTTCAAAACCATACATATCAGGATGAGGTGACTAGGGATCATGGGGTTACCAGCAAACTAAGCAACCCCTCAATCTCAAAATGTCATTAGGGCTAAGGTTACAACTGTTAGATTGAGTACATACAGATTTAGTTCAATATTATAAAGATTGTTTGCAGAAATAAAACAGTACACTACCAACAAAATATAAATTCACTTACATTATGAAGCCAGAAAAGAAAAAAAAAAAGAGTTGTTAACATTGAGTAATCTGAAAATCTTCAAAAGTACGGTGATCAAAGCTAGTGTTTGACACTATGTCCGTAAGACAAATTTCACCCGGCAATGGTGCTTACGAGCTTCAGCGGCGTTTGTCTCCTAAGATACAATGATCGAATTCACACAGTAGCGAGATTGCAGACTGAGTGACAACGTACCAGAACTGCGACAGACTCTCTCTCTAGACTCCGACAGATGACCCAAATACAATACAATTATAGAGAATGAATGAGCAAAAAGGCATGGACGAAATGGGTCTAAATAGCCTGCTTCAGGACTCTTCATGGGGTTACATCTGTTCAATACCATGACAGTTCATGTGAACAAACAGACTTCTTTGGGCACACCTCTTGGTTGGACACACCCATTTGGAAAAAAAAATTTTATTAAATAAAATTTCTCCAAAAAATTAAATGGGCAATGGGCCGAGCCAGGCTCGAGCGCATGTGGAGGTGAGCACAGCTTGGCCAAAGTCCTTCCTCCTCTACAAAAGTGAGATGCCCCTTAGAGCTTAGCCTTTACTACTAAGGCAAACATATTTATATCCAAAAAATCTTTAGCTCCCAAGCAATGTGGGATGCAAATATACCACTTTCTTGTGTTTCCATGTATTATCATATTCAAGTAGTAGTGTTCGGAGGCAATTTCTCATGCACTCCTCAATGGATTAGAGCAACCCAATACGTATTTTTAATCTACTCATGGAGTAGGTCACATTCTCATGTAGTCCCACCTAAAAAAATAAGTGGGGCCCACTTTTATTTTGGCTCAAAATTGACCAAAACCATGGGTGCTCTATCAATTTTCCACCACCACCTAGACCTATATTTATAAGTTAACCTGGTACAATTAGTTACCAAATATCTTCACCTAAACCTGATGTCTTGACTACCCTAGAAGACCAGCCAAACTCTTAATATAAGATATCTAAACAAACAATCCTCTCGAATAAGCTAAACCTCTCATTCCACTGATGATTGCAAATGCAAGTGTTAAAATAACTTATAAATTAAGTTCAAAAGATAATTCATGAGTAATGAATTCGAAGAAATTGCCATACTTTTTTTTCACTAAAAGGGGCTAAAACACTTAACCTACTAAATTTCATCCGTTAACCAATCTTACCAAAACCTCAAGGTATTAGTAGAGGCCATATAAATACTTTTCAATGCTTTCTTTTTGGTGGAGCCTGCTTCTCAACACTCCCCCCTCAAGTAGAACCTAGTTGGTGTACTTCTTACGACATGCACAATTTTGCATCGAGTCATTCCTCCTGCGATTCAAACTCATTACCGGTTCGCTCAATATCAACCAACCCTAAATAACCAATACTTGATGAAACTTAATATAACCTCTAGCGTGAATTAGAAGCTTTCTAGGTCTTAACAGGCAACTAAAATAAACCCAAAATTCACTTAAGGAGCAGTTTTTTTGCAAGATTTTCTAAAGAAAGTTTTATTTGTTAAAAAATCTCCTTTTTTATTAGTAGGATTTCAAAAAGGCTAGCTTTTTAAAATATGACCGTTAATTTGGCCATTTAAAGTCTCCACATTTTAGCATTCAAGAAGCAGGATTGTCCGAGAGAATTTGAAAAACCTGCTTAGAGGAAAGCACTTGGAAAACTTGTAATTTTCTTCAATCAAAATTATTTGAATTCCATCAAAGAAATGGCCCCTTCGATGCATGACACCCATAAAAAAGATACACCCTTTTCTCACCTGTAGGGACTCCAGCATGTGAATGGCTTGGGGTTTCCGAACCACGCCGTACCAACAGTGAAAACCTCATGAATTGAAGATGTGAATCAAAATTTCCATGCGGCAGCTGTGCTAGATCCCCTAGGCTAGGCTAACCGCATGAAAGAGAGATCAGCGGTCAACAGCTACTAGCATAAAAAGATAGTAAGAAAGAAAAAAAAAATTCAGGAAAAAGAAAGCTTTAGGTTTTCTCATTTAACTTTCGGGCCTACATTGCCACCGTCTAAACTTTTCGGGCCACTGACAAACCTGATATGCACATGATATAAAAACCTTAATATGCGTTCTTCAGAAAACTGAGAGGGAGAGCGTGAGAGAGAAGCTAAATGAGGGAGTAGGTGCAGCTTTATCAGTTCTACTCAATCTGGAGAACCATGCCCCAATTAAGGTGTTTATTCAAAGACAACCGAGAGGGAGACCGTGAGAGAGGCGCGAAATGAGAAGGGGCGAGAGGGAGCAGGTGCAGCTGCAGCTGTATCAGTTCTGCTCAATTTGGAGATCCGTGGCCCACGTGGGGCGAGCCAAGGCCAGGTGCCTTTGCAGCATGCGTGGACGTCCACGCAAGAGTGCTCAAAACTATCTACCCCCTTGCACTTGCTCAGGCCGAAGCAGCAGCAGTATTTCGCTTCCACGTGGCGCTGCAGACTGTCCACGAGGTCAAAACTCTCTACCCCCATGTCCTTGCTCGGGCTATCTACCCCCGGGTACACAGGGTTCGGCAACACCATCCTGGGCACCACGAACTGCTTCAGGCCCCACACGTGCACCACCTTCAGCTTGCTCAAGGCCACCGGGTGCGGGTGCGGGTGCGGGTGCGGGTGCGCAGTCGACATTAAAACATTCGCGTGCGGGTGCGGGTGCGGGTGCGCAGTCGACATTAAAACATTCGCATCCTTCAAAAAGACGTATACTTTCGGCTTCTCGAACTTAGGGTTCGAGTCTGCAAGAAATTACCGGGTCAGCAATTCAAACCTGAAGAGTTTTACGAGTAAAAAGGGCTATCAACCACATATTCGTTTTTAACAAAAAGAAAAAAACCACATATTCGTTCCGATTAGAAAAAAAAAAATAAAAAAAACAAAAAATCTGGACGCAACTGGTCATTTTTGTGCCTTTCCAACCATCTTTCAATTTTATAGTGGCTCAACATAAAATTTCGAGTTCCTACCCTGCCTAGAACCGAACCACACTTTGATTTTTTTTTATTTGCCAGTTGGCCTAATGGTAATGGCCAAGGAGTGATATGTATACTCCTAATCAGCGATCAATCCGGGTAGTGTGCCTCTATCCAAATGCTGCCCTGCAGTTACTCCTTTCATCTGTGAAAATCTCATATTCGATACCACGATGGCAAAAGCTCCCCACACTGTAACTCTCCTTCCTCCCCCTCCTCCAATCGTACCTTCCCCTCCTATACCACCGGATATCTCTTCCGCAAAACAACCACAACCTGCTAGCAGCTTTCAGCAACACCAAACCAGCCATTTAGCGGATAGCAGCATGGAAGAAAACCTCAACAGAACAGAGGAAACTACACAAATGGAGGTTGACGGCCATGCAACATCTACCAAGCCTCTCTCTTTCAAAGAGGCACTATGCCCAAGGAAGTTTGCCCCAAGAGAATGGCTTCAACTTCCCTCCCTGCCTTCCCTGCCGTCGGGTATCCGACATGAGGACCCTGCAATTCCTTCTGATGCTAACATTCCGACCACACTGCTAGACGAAGCAGTGCTCCAGGACTCCAGAGGGAGATTGAGGTCCACTCTCATAGGAAGACTGGGAGGAACGGCTATGCCAACTAAAGTGCTGCAATCCAGACTTCCCATCCTTTGGAGGTTGAGAGGTAACCTTGAAATCGTGGAGTTCCAAAATCACTTCTACCTGTTCAAAATTTGGGCATGATCAGGACATGGCCCTAGTTCGACTGGGTTCCCCCTGGACAGTTGCTGGACGCCAGCTTCTACTTACAAGCTGGGTTCCAGACTTTGACCCAACCAAAGCGTACATTGCAACACTCCTGATTTGGGTATCAATGCCAGGACTTCCGCTGGAATACTGGGTTGAGGACCAAATCAGGAAGATGGTGGCACCAGTGGGTCAGTTCATTAAAATAGATGAGGTCACTAGAGCCCAAGGGAGGCACACTTCCAAAGCCAAAGCTGCGCGTGCTCTTGTTGAGATCGATCCCAGTAAACCTACTATCAAAGGTAATTTCCTCCAGTCAGCAATGGGACATAGATTTCAAGAGTTACACTATGATAATCTACCAAAGAATTGTGAAAGCTGTGGGAAGACCCCCATGGTGGCTCCCTGCACTTGCTATAATAGAGGAACAACTCCTGTTATCACTGCTGAGGCCGCAAACAGCACCAGAATGCCGACCGATACCTTGACAGAGAGGAGGCGGAGAGCAACAACGAATGGTCAGTGGTTCGCTACAAAAACAGGGGGAAAAGCAATGATGACAAACATCCATCAACAGGGCGGAAAAGGCCAGCTGGAAAACCATGACAAACCGGAGCAAGGGACGGAACAACCCGGAAACGCCAGGAATGGAGTTCAAGTCCGGATCAACACTCCAAACGGTGGCCCGAGGAAGGTGAGCCACCTCACCAACTATGCCAACTCAGCAGACAAGGATGCCATGTCATGAACCCCCTATTCTGACAGGGAGCTGAGCTCTAGGGACCCTCATGGGAAAAAGAAGGTGATGGTCTCTACAAGCATGCACTCTCATTTAATGCCACTACAGGAGGGAACCATACCCAAACATTTATTACCACAGCACGCCAATGTTAGCCCTGAGCATAGCCACCCTCAAACTATAAGATTAAGCGGCAGAAGTGATCACAGATTTCCAGGGAGTATAGTACAAGAAAGGGTAACCGCCAACCTCACCAAAGCGTGCAGGATTTTCTAGGAGGGGAAATGACAGAAAATGTGGAGACTAATCAAGATTAAATGGGTGAACAAAGGACTACCTCTCCTTGTAGACTCTACCAGTTAGACCACCTGCAAGCTAGCTCCACCATGCATCACACCCAAGAAGCACCAAGAGAGAGGAAACAACCTAATCACCAAGCTATGCCCACAGAATCCAGCTATATCAAGGCCAAGATCTCAAAGCAAACCAAGTTAAACCACACTAAGCCTCTCATAGACCCTTACTGTAGCCATGTAGCAGCAACAACATCTGCTACCAATGCTCCCATTCACCATGATCCAACCATGCCTCCAACCACCACCCCCGACTCATCCAACAGTCCTTCTCAATCCCATGCTAACCATGCAAGCCCACATACCAATCCATGCCACGTTCCTGATGGCACTCATTCCCTGTCTCATACCACCCAACCAACAACTGATGTGGGACCCATTTCTGATGCGGGAGGTGCTCATAGGCCACAACCTGAACCCAGTCCTAACACCTGTATTCCTATGGAACACGACCTGGCCCTTACCATATGTGAACCGACCAAGGAACATCATGCCCCAGCTTTTAGCTTTCCACCACCTATAGTGTTGCCAATGAACTCCTTTCCCCCATTCATGCCTGGTTGGAGTCCATTTCAGGTAAACCCAGTGCTAGGTGTTCCTCCACCACCGAACTCCCTGACCCCACCAATGACCCACATGGGGGAGAGGAGCCCTTCCCCATCAGGCACCCTAAGCGTAGGCAGCGTTTTTTTGGATCAGGAGCAGGATTGGGAGATAGAAGCGTGGATAAGGGAGATTCTTCCTCAAAAGTCTAGACGACGCCATGTGTGCGGAAGTCACTCTCCCAGCAGAAACCACAATGGCCGCCTGACTGCCAAACCAGTTCTGAAATTCAAGGTGTCTCCCAACAGGGCCAAGCTGGAGCTCATCTTCAAGGACCTGAACCTCAACTCCATGGCCCAGCTTAAGGAGGCCTTCTTTTGCAACACAGGTACGGTGTCACCCCTTACTCCATTTTTTCTACATGAAAATAATTAGTTGGAATGTGAGAGGGGCTTCTAGACCCAATCTTCGATGCCAGTTAAAATGATGATGATAGAATTCCAACCTGATTTGCTCTTCCTTGCTGAAACCAAAACAGAAAAATGAATGCTAACAAGATGATCAGCTGGTTATTTTCCTTCCTTCCATCCTCCTTTTGCCTCTATGGCAATGGTTATTCTAGGGGGGCTGTGGATGTTTTGGAACCCTCAAAACCTCTGTTAGAATCTTAGATTACACGGACCAGGCAATTTCATCTCTTGTCCAGGCCCCGAATGCTTCGTTTCGGTCTTTCTTCATGTCATGCATTTATGCATCTCCTTCATGGGTAAAAAGGACACTATGGGATGATCTCAGTAAATTTAACAACCAGCACACCACTAAACATGAACCTTGGCTCCTCATTGGAGACTTCAACAGCATTTTTGGGCCTCACGAAAAATTAGGAGGCCAACCAGATCCTTCCTCGGCAGGTAACTGGGACTTCAAACTTTCATAGATTCTAACAACATCTATGATCTAGGTTTCAAAGGACCCCCATTCACACAGACCAATAGCAGGAAAGGCCCCTCAGCAATTCTGGAAAGGCTTAATAGAGCTCTTGGATCCACACAGTGGTTTAACCACTTCCCTTGCTACCAGATTCAGCACCTTTCTTGCCTAGGTTCAGACCACAACCCTCTCTTTCTCTGCCCATCTAACTGGAGGTGGCCTGCTCAACGGGCTTTCCGTTATGAGAACTTCTGGCATCATAAGGACAATTTCTTCCCTTGGGTCCAAAATACTTGGTTAGAGCTAAGAGATGCTACTAATCTCCGTGGTAATCTTGTGGACCTCGCCAGTAAACTTTAGGAATGGAGTTCAGAAGAGTTTGGTAACATATTCAGGGAAGTTGATATTCTGAAAAGGAGAATTTCTGGCATCCAGGCTAGTCCACGATATCACACTTTTGCCTTCCTAAAGGATCTTGAAGCAGACCTATCCCACCAGTATTTCTCTAAGCTCAGAGAGGTTGAAACATTTTGGGCTCAAAGGGCTAGAGTCAATTGGCTCCAAAAAGGAGATCAGAACATGAAATACTTCCACGCTCTAGCCACGATGCATCACAAAAGGAACCTGATTACTTCCTTCACCTCTTCGGAGGGAGAACTCATCACAAACCCAGCTGCCATGAGGAATCATTTCCTTGAGTACTTCAAGGATCTGTTTAGAGATGATAATAAGGACAAAAACCTTGAGTTGAAACTACCTAACTACCTGCCTTCGATCATTAATGAGGATGATAACGCCTCCCTAATCAAAGTTCCATCTGAGGAAAAAATCTGTCAAGCTACGTTCTCCATTGACTGGAGGAAAGGTCCAGGGCCTGATGACTATAATGCCAACTATTTCCGCTGTTTTTGGACAACCATCAAGAATAATGTGGCGGACCACATGAGGAGGTGCTTTCTGGAAAGGGACTTGGGGGATCAAACTAACAAAACGGCCATTGTCCTTCTCCCCAAAAGAGAAAATGCTAAGTCCCTGAAGGATTATAGGCCCATAAGCCTGTGCAATGTGCGGTATAAAAAAATAGCCAAGATTTTGGTGAACCGCATTAGGCCTCTCTTGCACAAGTTTATCTCTCCGAATCAGGGAGCGTTTATCCCAGGACGGAGGGCCACAGACAACATCATAGTAGCCAAAGAGATTTTCCATCAGATGGATCAAAGGAGGCGGAAAAGAGATTAGGAAGCCTCAAAGTTGACATAGAAAAGGCTTATGATACTATTAGGAGGCCCTTTCTGGAAAGATGCCTTCTAAATCTTGGATTCTCGAGGACCATGGCCTCCATAATCATGGGTTGTGTTACCTCCACTTCCTTCATGATCAGAGTCACTAGGGAGTTTTCGGAAGAAATCAGGGCTGAGAGAGGTCTTAGACAGGGTGACCCGTTATCCCCTTACTTGTACCTAATTTGTGGTGAGGCTCTCACGAGAGTCATTAACCACTTGGGGGCTGTCCGTAGACTGCCCATACCCAGAATTATTCAGGGAGGGGAGAGAGTAGGAACCCTTCAATTTGCGGATGACCTTCTGATTTTCTTCAATGCGTCAAAGAAAGCCGCCCAGACCATATCCAAAACTCTAGACGTCTTTGCGAAAGAGGCGGGTTAGAGAGCTAACAAAACCAAATCTCAAATCATTTTCTCCATTAATACCCCGCGAAGATCCCAAGTAGCCATATCTAACATTTTGCACATCCAAAAAATTACTGCCTCGGTTGACTACTTAGGCCACCCTTTAGGTACCTCTAGACTTCATAGCAGGGGAACCCCCACGTGGAAAGTGGTCCATTCCAAGATTCTCAACTGCATGTCCAATTGGAAAGGGCCTAGGCTCTCCTTTGCAGGAAGAAGAGTACTAGTGCAATCGGTCCTTTTCTCTGTCCCTAAGTACTAGCTGGGCCTCCAAAATCTGCCAAAAAATGTCTCTTCTAAGATCAAATCATCCCAAGCATCATTTCTTTGGCACGGGACAAATGCGGAGGAAAGGAAAATCAAATTAATTTCATGGAGACAAGCTACTCTCCCATTCTGTGATGGGGGTCTGGTAGTAAGAGACATCAGCCTCCATTCTTCAGCCTTCTGGAGTCATCTAGTTTGGAGATTTTTGCAAAACCCAGAGGCCTTATGGGTTAAATTTCTCTCCCAATAATATCTGAGGAATTCTTCTATGAGGAACTATAATCTGACTAAGAAGGAATCTCCCTTCTGGAAGGGATGTTTAGGAGTAGGGACCCCATTTTCCAAAACATGTCTTGGTTGGTGGGCAATGGGACCAACATTCATATCTGGAAGGACAATTGGATACCAGGGGTAGGGAAATCAACCAGGGACCATTGTAGAGATCAGATCCTTTTATGCTCTCTCCCAACCCAACGTGTATCTGATTTGATACTTGACCAAAATGACCATCTTCAATGGAACCTCCCCATTCTTCACAAGTTATGGGATGAACAAATGGCCAACATCTTCCAATCCATTCCCCTAGGCGGCTCAGACATTAGGTGTTGGGATAAAGAGGAAGCTGGGAAATGCACCATTAAGGCCATCTATAAACTTATCCAACCTAGATCCACAGGCTCAAACCTGAAATGGACTCAACTTTGGAAGCTAGAGCTACCCTCAAAAATCAAGTTCTTCCTATGGAGAGTCCTGTTAGACGCTTAGACCGCCTGCCTACCAAAGATAACCTATGCCCAATCTCAGTCAGCAATGTAGCTTATGCAACCAAGTTCCTGAAACTTCTGTCCACCTTTTTGCCAGTTGCAGCTTCACAAGATTAGTCTAGGAAAAATTCCCTGCTTCTATCAAGAAGCCATCAAGTTCCTCCTCTTTCCATCATTGGTTCTGGTTTGACTCCAGACCCCAGAATCAAAGGCTTTGGGGCTTGGATCTCTTGGTACATTTGGAAGGCCAGAAATGAATCTCTCTTTACCTTAAACCCACTAAACCCCTGGACCATCATTAGGAAAACCACTAGTGCTATCCATGAATGGAACATCACAACCTTCCTCCCTTCCCTCTGCCCAAAGGTTGGCCTCCCAAAAGATACCTGGACCCCCCCCTCCTCCGGGCAAATTCAAGATGAATTTTGACTAGGGCAGTTAATATGAGCAGTCAGCTAGCGGGCATTGGGGGAATAATAAGAAATAGTGATGGGGAAATCATAGCAGTCTTTTCTGAACAAATGCTCCCAGAGGACCCAATTCTCATTGAACTCCAAGCTCTAGCAAAAGGAATAAAAATCCTTCTGCTGCTGGGGATTTATAACTGTATACTTGAAGGTGACAGCCTCATCATATGCCATGCTCTACAAACCAAAGGGTCACTTCCTTGGAGGTTGATGTCTGTTTGGCGTCGAATCATAGATGACTTAGCCAAGATGAAGTCTTGGGAAGCCCAGTTTTGCAGGCAAAATGCTAATGAGGATGCAGATAGGCTCTCTAAATTTTTTCCTCCATTCCCTATCTTCTGCAAGCACCCTTTCCATATCCATCAGCCTATTTTTTCAGATAGTCGTAGTGCAAACCACTCTCACCGTTCTAATGATGTGCAGGCGATAACTTCCAAAGAGATAGCCAGGATTTCGCACAAAAGAGAACCGACGGTAGTTGGTGGTAGAGGATCTATGGTGGCTGATCCGCATTCTATTTTGTATTCCTCTACTTTTAGTATCCTGTAATCTTTCCTTTGCAATAAAATCGCCTTTCAGTAAAAAAAATAAAAAATATATATAAAAAAAAATGCTTCATTAATAAAAAGAATTAAAGCCCCATAAAATATAATAATAATAATAATCAGTAATTAGAAAACCCAAAATCACAGACAAACTGTCTTGCAAAGAACTATAAAGAAAATAACATAAACAAAACATATCGCATTCAAACAAACAGGTCGTGATCGTGATCATTATCTCGATAACCAAACCCAAACCTAAAACAATACAGAACAAAATCAAGAAACCAATCAAAATCATACTAAAGGAAACAATTAGACAAAATAATAGCCCTTAAAAAACCCCCCTATGAACAGATCTAGGTACAAATCTGACAAAATAGAGGAAAAAACAGAAAATAATCAGAATCATATCTAAGAAAAAATGGGAAAAAAGAGATATAGATGGAGAGTTCTGCGAATCTGTGACTGTGCGAGTGCATATGTGCCACAGTCTCAAGGGGATGTGAGGCTAGGCTACAGATTTCGTTCGGGAAAAGAAATCACTGTTCCCTTGTTATACCCCGCGCCTAAAAATCCAGCGGGAACCAAGATAATCACTGATCCCCATGTTTGACACCCATCCCTTTCGTTGGGCTTTTGTTGGATTGGGCGTTTGTTGGATCGATTGTGTACTCACTTTGGACAGCGAAAATTTAGCAATTTTGATCAAGTGGATCGAATCCATGGGTGGGATGGGGTGTGGGTTTGCCGCTATAATCATTAGGGAAGGGGCAACACACTGAACTTAGGTGTATACCATTTCAGCACTCAGCACACCATCACACAGGAAATACGGAAGACTTACCAGCTAACTTGAAACCACCATCCTCCTCAACAACATATGGCACCTCACCAAATGACTACACAACACCAACAACAACACAGGGAAAAAAAATCAATCAATTAATGTTATAATCCTATGGATTCTAATATTCTATCCCTACAAAATACACCCCTATACGGTGTATGGACAGAGTCCTATCTTACATCGAGAGGGCTGTAACGCGACTTCTGCCCGGCCGCCATACCGCCCGGTACAAACTCGAACTTGATCCCTAGCTCTTTGAGATTTCCAATGAACCCCTTCAAGAACGTCGGCCCCTCGCTCCCTCGCATTTCTAGATCCGCCATGGCCGTCCAATTTTTGGCAAATGAGACTCAACACCTGGAGAGAGATACACGGAATGAAAGATACATGGAATGAAAGGAAGAGGGTTGTGGTTTGATAGAAAAGGAAGAGATGGGTGGGTTTTAGTCTTGTCGATGGGACGGGTCGAAAAGGGTAAGGAGCCCGGTCCGGCCCAATCCGGAAACAGCCGTGCTACACGCCCTGGGGCAGACCCCGGGTTGTAGCACGACTCCCCATGGAAGCCGCTGGGTGTGTAGACTTCTTATCCGGAAATATAGAGTTTTTAAAAAATATTTAAGTCTAATTGGTTGGGTTTGGACAATATATTTTAAATTTCGGCCAAAATGGGACATGGACTGGGCAAAAACAACCCAGCCCGTTCAAGCCCGGCCCGACCCACTGCAAATTCATTTAATAATAATTATTTATATATTACTGAAAGTGCCCCTCACTAACAAAAAAAAAAGGACTAATTAGGTTTTAACCAATCCTGCATTATTTTAACTCCTGCATTACTTTAACTTGACTCATATAGGATGCTTATTCTCATCCATTTCTATTGATTTTCTGATTTTCTACTTTCACCGGAAAAAAAAAAGGGTTTTAACCGTTTCTACATTACTTGACCCATATAGCCTATAGGATATTCATTCATTTCTATTGATTTTCTACTGTCACTAGCAAATAAAAAATAAAAAAATTTAACACCGCCATGTTGCTTGTTGCATTGCATTGTTGGTCCTAATTAAAGAATGTTTTGCTTATATGCAGGATCGGGCTAGGCCCAGGCCTGGCCCTGTCCCAGCCCAGGCCTATATAGGATGAGATTTGATGTAGGCCCATTCAATTTAGGGCTGGGATTGGACAACACCCAGAGGGCCCGTCCTATTTTCGGGACGGGATTGGACAACCCAAGCCCAAGCCCGGCCCGGCCCATTAACAGGCCTAGTGGGTTTCCAGACTAGCTCCACGCTAGCTTGGAAGCAACTAGATCAAATTAGTGGGCCTCCACCAGTCCCCTATATTCTTTTTTTTTTCCTTCCTTTTTTTAATTTGAAGTTATCATACTGAAATACTAACTGAATGGGAAAGCTGGTTTTGAAACATGAAAGAACTTTTTAACACACCAAAATTTTCTAAGTTTTTCACAGATTCCAAAACACGACAAAAATAAGATCACATTTCAAAACGGGCCTTAAGTTTTTCAATTGGATTTCAATTCAAACATCCGGCCAAAATGGGCACCCGATTACCAATTCTCCTCTCTTTTTTTTTTTTTTTTTTTTAACAAAAACCCCAAACTGCCCTTAGCGCTTTAAGTTGCAAAAAAGAGGGCAATTTTTGCAATGTGATCTTATTTTTGTCCCTTTTTGAAATATGTGGAAAACTTAGACCCTGTTTTGTAATTTTCCCTATTGGAAGGGAAAGTAAAGAGTGCTGCTACCTAAGCTCTCCACACACTGCATTTAAAAATAAATAAATAAATAAATAAGTTCATAAACTACCCCTATCCCCCTCCTTCCTTCTCTCTCCCTCTCCCTGCTCTAGCCACCTACGCCCGACCCCGTCGCCGACCCATCTCCCTCTCCTCTCCCTGCTTCGGCCACCTCCGCGGGACCCCGTCGCCCACCCATCTCCCTCTCCTTCCCTCTCTTAGTAGCCCTGCTCCCACTTCCCTGCACCCACCCACATCCCCACCCCCTCCATTTCTCTGTTTCTCTTTAAATGACAGAAGCAGACAGCAACAAAAATGGTGGGTTGGAGCACAAGGAAAGATATAGAAACGAAAATGAGAGTGGCGCGCGAAGGAAATTCGAAACCAAGAATCAAAACCCAAGTCTTCTAAGACTGCTTCTGCTGAAGAATTCCTGTAATGGTCGGAATTGACTCCAGATGTTTCCATTTCGCTTAGAACCCTACGCTAACCTGATCTCGATCTTTTCTTCGCAGATGAAAGAACAAGACCTAGAACTTTTAAGAAGAAATTGAAGCGATTTCGTTACCTGGTGATGAGAAGCAACAACAAGGATCGATTAGAAACCCTAATTCAATTTGGGAAGAAAACGAGGGTTTGGTTGCAGAGGGCGAAAGGGAGAGGGGGAGAGAGGAAGAGAAAGGGAGAGAAAGGGGGGAGAGGGACGGGGGTAGCCGACAGTGGGCGAGAGAGGGAGAGGGATCGGCGGCAGGGGGTTGGGCGAAGGTAGCAGAAGCAGGGAAAGAGAAGCTAGGAAGGAGAGGGATATGGGTAGTTTAGGGATTTTTTTATTTTATATTTCATTTTTTAAAATGCAGTGTGTGGAGAGCTGCTTGTAGTGTGTAGGTAGCCACTCTCAAAAGTAAAATACATAAAAAAATGGACAAGGATGATGGGTTTATTATGGAGGAGACCCTAAAGTTGTATCAGTTTTGCCGAATGGACTTGCAACTGTTGGTTGCTGAAAAAAGATTGAAAAGGTGAGTAAACAATAATTTTTTTTTCAGAATCATTGGAAGGGACTCATATTTACTGTTTTTCTCATTTGAATCATCTTTCCAAGATACATTCGAAGCCTTATTCTTTTTTTCTCTTTTTTTGATAGGCACACTTAGAAGCACTATGACCTTGGCCTTGACATTTAAAGCATTGGATAAGCTTGGAGGAACTCTCGGTGGAATTTTTCTCAGTCTTAGGCACAGTTTTAGATTTATCTTTTTAAAATCCCCTTTTCAAATTGCCCTTTTTATTTTCCAAAAATCTTTTGAACTTTTTCACAAACAACTCCTCAAAATTTGCATCATCCGAATCACAATCAGATTTATCATTGGAACATTCTTCTCCAAAAGTAAAGGACATGAAAGCAATTCCTTTTGACTTCTTTGTTGAGCAACGATTGGCTTCGAAAGTTTGTAGATTTCTAACCAAATCCTCAACACTAAGGGTATTCAAATTCGTGTGCTCTTCACTTGCCACAACCTGAGTTTTTGGTAAATTTATCTGATTTTTTGGAGAATTTATCTGAGTTTTTGGAAAATCTATCTGAATTTTTTTAGACAATTTTTTTGTGTTTTTTGAAATCTATTTGTGCTTTTGAATTTTATTTGTGTCTTTTGAAATTTATCTGCGTCTTTTCAAGTTTATTTGTGTTTTTTGAAATAAATTTAACTGAGTTTTGGCAAAAGAACTTGAGTTTTTGGCAATTTTTTCTGAAATTTGGAAAATTATTTTATCTTAGTTTTGGCAAATGTATCTGTGTTTTTTGAAATTTATTTGAGTCTTTTGAATTTTATTTGCATCTTTTTAAATTTACCTGCGTTCTTTTGAAATTTATTTGTATTTTTTAAAATTTATTTGCGTTCTTTTTAAATTTATTTGCATTTCTTTTTTAATTTAGTTATGTTATTTGAAAATCTCATTAATTAGATTTTCATTAATCATGGCCAATTAAATGGTAGTTGACCATTACTAATGGCATATCCCACTAATCATGGGATATGATTTATGTTTAAATAAATAAGAACTTTTAAAGAGAAGGTAACCTGGACATTTGTCTTCAAATTTAAAAAAAGAACCTACCATACTATAAAAAAATATTGTATATCTAAAGCCAGAAAGTGAAAATGTTTAGAAATAAATAGGAGTTTTTGTCCTTCCTTTTCAATCACTTATCTCTCTTTCATATTTCTATATTTTATATTTTTCAGATTCAGCTTTTCAAAAGAAGCCCGACTCTATTACTCCTTGACTCAAAGAATTCGTGGGTTAAAAAAGTGAACCGCATTGAGGCCCACCTGCTAACAATTCGGAGCCGCTTAAGACAATCATCCCCACCTTGCATGTGAATAAAGGGGCGGACCCCGATACAACTGCCTGGGACAAAAACCCCCACCTATATATGTGAAAAGTTTAAAAGTTTGAGAACACCCCTTGTAAATTCTTAAAATTAATATATTTTTCTTTTACATTTGTCCCTTTCTCCAATATTTCTTATGCATGGAGCCCCACAAGTTGAATTTTTTAGATTTTTATGTGAATTGAATGGGAGTTAGGCCCACCATTAGATTGTAATATAATTATAATGAGTAAAATGATTCTTGCAATCTTATGCATTATTAATACAAGTTATTAAATACTTTATACATTATATGATCAATTTAGGGTAGGGTCAACTCTGACTTTAGTTGTATCTACTATCAAATTGTTCATTTTGAGCTGATCGAACTCTTCAGCAGGTGCGCTGAACTATGAGATCAACATTTTCAGAATTCTTTTAAACAAGATGATGAAAAAGGCCGAACCAAGACTTTTGTTGGGACAATGGACCAGCAGCTAGGGATTTTAACTTTTATCTATGTGCGGCCTTTCTCCCCTATTCCTCAAATCCGCTATCTTAACTTCACTTGTAAGATCAACCATTAGATTAAAATTATGATTAATGAAATTTTTTGCATATTCATTAATAAAACTTTATACTCATTCTTTAATAATGCTTTCTCTTCATCAAATCAATGTTACGGTGAGAGACCAACTCTTATTAGGATAGATTTTGGGATAGCCCATGCACTAAGCGGGCATTTGTATTTAGGGTTTTTAATTTTTAATAGGTTTACAACATCATAGAGTTCCACTCCTTAAACTCATTAATTCACAAGAAAATGCCTCAAATAATTTGTGCTGAGGTTCAAAATTGGCCTCTCTGTCTCTAAGTGCCGATGAAGATGTTCGACAAAGAAATTTTTTTTTATTGAAGGTAGGTATTTGAGAAAAGAAGTTAGGTTATTATTATAATAATCAGCGAATATGGGCAATTCTTAGAAATATTCCCAATATTTACAATCGGCATGATTACAGAAGGAAATTCCCAAATAAGTCCCTATCTTTTTTGTAGTATTCAAGAACGTACACAAATGACCTGATTTCTTAAATTATGGCCCAGGTTTTCCATATATCTTTTAATCATGGACATCTAGCGAAATTGACCCTTCTTTTCTCTCTCTCTCTCTCTCTCTCATAACAACAATGCCCGTGTTTAAAGAAAAGCCCTAACTTTCAAAACCCCAAATCTCCCCCATCCTTCACTTTGCCCTGTGTTCTTCCCACCTCTTCATTCATTCTCACCTCTGATCCTACCGCAACTAAGGAAATGGAAATAGGGATTATATAAATTCACATGAACACCCCTAAATTCCACCTTGTTTGACAATTTAAAAAGTTTTGCAAATAGGGATTATATAAATTCGCGCAAAGAAAAAGAAACATGCCCTAATTGAGCGATCTATGAAACACTTAGATGTCAAATTGAAAATCTTTTTTTTTATTTTTTTTGTGCAAAAAGTATAGGAACTTAAACGAAATCAAATCAGTCAGATCTGAAAACCAAACTGTCTCCAAATGAGAGTTGTATTTTGTGCATTTCAGGCAGACCACTTCCTCCAAACCACCGATTTAGGTGGTAGCTGACCCGATAAAATAGACAAATGAATGAATATGATCTCGAACGACAGAAATATATATGCCTAACTAGGGGTGTATATGGGCGGTTCAGATCTATTTAGAGGGGAAATCATTAACCAAATCGAACTCATCGATTTTTTATTTTTTCAAAACGAACCGAACTGCCCATATGTTCAGACCCAACTGAACCAAACCGAAAGGAACCAATTCGATTTGGTTTTTTTTTTTTTTTTATTTTATTTTTTATTTTATTTTATTTTTCACAAAAATATGGCAGTTGAATTGGTGAGAGACATTGGACTTCAAGCGGAGTAAGGGTTCGAGTCTTCCTCAATTAATTTTTCATATTTCTTTATATATTTTATAAAATATATATATATATATTTATATAATTGGTTCGATTTAAGCGGTTTAACTGCACATTCAAATAAAAAACTGAACCGAACAGAACAATTTGAAGGAAATCCAAACCGTGACCGAATAATCTACTACAAAATCGGTCCGTTGGATCGATCCAGATTAGTATAGTGGTTTAGTTATTTTTTTTGCGCACCCCTATCCCTAATATTACCAATATAATTAATGGGTGGGGGCAGAGACTGCAAACTGAATCTCGGGATATACCCAACCATCAACACATGCATGGATGCATCTAACAGCAGAAATACATGATATGTGAAAAACTTACCATCTGGATAGCCTTGGACCGGGTAAAAACCTAGGACCCTGGCGTCCTGAGCTGGGGCCTCAGCGAAGCGCTACAATGGAAAACAGAAAAGCAATCAATGCGATGAACTTCTGCCATTTAGCTTGAGCCAAAAAAAAAAAAAAAAAAAAAAAACAGAGAGATTTTTACAAAAAGACCCCTATTTTTTATGTGATCTCAAAAAAGGCCCCTGTATTTTATAATTTTACCTAATCCTCCCTAGTTTAACTGTGAAATAAAAAACTAAGATTTTTTCCACTATCCTTTTGGCAGTGGCTCTTCCAGGGCTCTACCCAAAAACCATTACCTCTAAGGCTCTAACACATTTACTTAGGTGTAACCAGACAAGAAATCCGGAAGTCGTTTACTACCACAGAATCCAGAGAGGGTTGGACTGAGCAGGAACATGTTAGTTGACTCTCTGCAACTCTATGCTGTATTTGGGTTATCTTAATTGCATTTTGTTTTGAAATTTTAAAGTGGCATTTATCTTGGAATTAGGTTGATGGGATGTATTCTCCATCTCCACGAACTAATGATCACTTCACCTGGGAATGCACGGTATGCAAGTGTACTCTCCATGCCGCTAAGCAATAGCTTGGAACAGAAAAGACCATTTTTTGATGGGGTCTTTCCTTGGGGCAAAATTCATGAATTCACATTTTAGAGAAGATAAATGAAGTCGAGGAAGGGAGGTGTTAATTTGTATGGCTCAATAAAAATTAATTAATCTTGGTTAATTGGGCCCTTGGGTTGCCCAATTTGTACCGTGATTAAAAGTAGGCCTGTTATATAGGTCTATTGTGATTAAGAAGTAGTATTTGGGTGTAACAGGGTTTTGGGGCTGATATTAAAAATAGAGATTAAGAGTCTCTAGGATGTACACTGAAATTACCTTTAGGTGCTACTAGAATGGATTACTAGTCTTAATTTAACCAAACAATGCAGCGGAAATAAACCAATCAGACAATATAGAACTAGCTATCTACCAATCACACACCACAAGAAGGTAGACACAATATTTAACGAGGAAACCCTATCCAGGGAGAAAAACCACGAACTAAAAATCAAGAGTTCACAAACAGTTACAAGATATACTCACAAGCTCTTTTACCTCAGTCTGTACCTCGACCTAAGGACTGTAGTTATTCTTGCAAAAAATCCACTGACCGATATCCACCGTGCCTCATTCTCCTTACTTGATCTCCTAGCACCTTGACAATCAAGATGATTAATCTTCTACAAGAAAGGTAGAAGCAACAATGACCTTTTAGAGCAGCCCTTCAGAACAGTCTCTCAATGGCTCTAGAAAATAAACTCTCTCTAAAATATCTCTGACTCGGATTAATGAGAGTAGTGGTGGTCTCTGTGGTTACCTCTAGGGTTGAGAGAAACACCTTATATATAGCCCCAAATTCGTGCCTAAGGCTTGGTGCACAAGTAGGACTCAAATTGGAAAATATAGTCTCAAAGGAAAACTATTTCGGATTTAAATAAAGACTTTACCGTTTTCTGCGCCCCTATATGCTCGAGCGAACCCACCATTCGCTCGAGCGAATGATGTTCTGTCTCAACAAAAAGGTTTCTGTCAGTGCGTCTGGGTATTCTGTCATGCCTTCGCTCGAGCGAATGTCTGGTCGCTCGAGCGAACCAATCTGGACTTGATCCGGAAATTCAGCAAAGCATATTTTCTCCAACTTTCTTCTTCTGAGTCCTTCCAATCTACTATCTTCAGAGTTCTATTAAAAAAAATAAAATTACAACTCAAAAGACCTAGAGTTTTGTCCAACCAATGAATTTAGCCAACACTAAAAAACCTAACATACATCTCTTCTGATTGCATAGTGATTTCTCCTATCGTCCCCGTGGACGTAGGCCAAAAGCCAAACCACGTAAATCTCTGTGTTCTCTTGTGCGTAATTGATCTCTTCTCATAGGCCCTAAACCACAACAAACTGGTATCAGAGCATTCGCGTGATCGGAGGAGATTCGATGGATCGGATCTCAGAGGGCTGGAGTTGTGGCTGTACGATCGACGGATTAAATCTCAAGATTGAGATAGTGTTTCCTGGATCGTGCGGAGGGAGATCGTTTGATCTCTGTGGGCCACATAGATTGCAGAGAAGGAGAAAGACAGTGAGACGATCTCCGTTGGTTTCTTTTGGCTCTGGAAGTTGATCGTCGGAATTGGTGAAGGAGACCGTGAGATCCCTGCTGCGTGTCGTCGGAAAAGGAGGAGGGCCCCCACTAGTGCTGCCGCATTGTGTCGTGGCCGAGGAAGGAAGAATGGAAGAGGGTTGCAGGTTCTGGTTCTGGTTTCAGAACGAAGAAGAAGAAGAAGGTGGGCCTGGGCTCTGCAGGAGTTCCAGGTTGGTCCCAGGTCAGGTCAAGCCTGACCCGTTCCAGAAGCCCGTTCGCCAGGCCAGACCAGGTTGGGTCAAGTCCAGGTTGACCTGACCCGCTGTGCAGAAGAAGCCTAGTAGCAAAGCTCACATGAAAAGGCGCTAACCTCTGCACTGAGGTCAGCAGATCTGTGCCGGTCAAAAGGTAGCTTTAACTAGATCGAAAGCTGAAATTTGTCTGTGCGATATCTTGGAGATCCGAAGTCTGATCGGAGATCCGTTAGAACCTACAGACTCATTATGAACAGATCTACGCAGGTCGTGGAAAAAGATTGATTGTTCAACAGTCAACGAAGGAGATTTACTGATTGAGAGCCCAGAAACTTGTTTCTACGATATCTTAGCCATCCGGAGTCAGATTTCAGATCCGTTTCTTCCAGCGTGCTCGTACTGACCAGATCTACACAGGTATTGTGAAAGATTCGTGGAATGGCTATGAAATTTGAAATTGAAAAATTTAATAGAAATAACGATTTCAGTCTGTGTCGTTTGAAGATGTACGCTTTGCTGGTTCATAATGAGTTGCATAAAGCTTTGAAGGGAAAGAATACTTTGCCTGAAAAATTATCAGATGAAGAAAAGGATGAGTTGCTGGAGAAGGCATACGGTCAGATTCTGCTGTTTTTTAGTGATGGTGTACTGCGAAATGTTGCTCAAGAGAAAACTGCTACTGGCATATGGCAGAAGTTGGAGAACTTGAACATTACGAAGCCTCTCACGAATCGCTTGTATCTGAAGAAGTGGTTGTTCACGTTACAAATGCAGGAAGGTACATCTGTTTCAACTCACCTTGATTCTTTTACAAAAGGTATCATGGATCTGGAAAATATCAATGTTGAAATTGATGATGAGGACCAAGCTATTATATATGTTGTTATGCTCGTTACCACCCTCCTATAAGCATTTTGTTGATACCATGATGTATGGTAGAGATACTCTGTCCAAAGAGGATATAGAAGCAGCCGTAAACTCTAAGGAGTTGAAAAAAAAGCTCCAGTAGTAAGGGCAAACATAGATCCAACAAGAAAAATATTAAATGTTATTATTGCCATAAGAAATGGTACATCAGAAAAAATTGTCTCAAAAGACAGAGGAAATGGAAAGAAATAATAGAAGATTCGTCATCTGGTGATTCAGTCAGTGTTGCAGATGGAAGATCAGATTATGTTTTCGACAGTGCACTTTCTGTGATTGAAAATGAAATTCGTCGTAAGGATGAATGGATTCTTGATTTAGGTTGTTCCTACCACATGTGTCCCAATAGGGACTGGTTTGCCATTTATAGAGAAATCGACGGTGGCAGTGTCTTGATGGGCAACAATGTTACATGTAAGACGATTGGAATTAGAACAGTGAAAATCAAGATACATGATGTAATCGTCAGAACGTTGGCAGAGATTCGGCATATTCCTGATCTAAAAATGAATCTTGTCTTTCTTGGTGCCTTTGACTCTAACGGTTGTAAGTTCCCAGCTGAAGGTGGAGTTATGAGGGTTGTAAATGGTGCTCTGGTTCTTATGAGAAGCAATAGAGTTGGAAACTTGTATGTTTTGTTCGGAAATACAGTTACATGTGGAGTTGTGGTGTCTTCCTCAGATGACTATGAATCTGTTTCAATGCGCTTGGCATTTGCGCCCGGGTCATATGAGTGAGAAGGGATTGACAATACTGAACAATCGGAATTTGCTATGTGGCACAAAGACAGGCAAGTTGGATTTCTGTGAGAGATGCATCTTCGGAAAGCATCGAAAGGTCAGTTTCAAGACAGGTATTCATCGCATGAAAGGTATCCTTGATTATGTTTCTTCAGATGTATGGGGGCCTTCTAAGGTTTACTCCAAGGGCGGGTCCCGGTATATGCTGACTTTTATTGATGATTATTCAAGGAAAGTCTGGGTTTATACTTTGAAGACGAATGATCAAATCTTTGTTACATTCAAGCGATAGAAGGAAATGGTTGAGAAACAGACTGGCAAAAAGGTAAAGAAGTTAATAACAAGTAATGGCAAAGAGTACAGAACGACAGAGCTTGAGAACTATTGCAAAGATCATAGTGTAGTTCGGCATTACGCCACTACAGAAACTCCAGAGCATAATAGAGTTGCAAAGAGAATGAACAGAACGATATTGGAAAGAACTCGTTGTATGTTGTTCACTGCATGATTGTCCAATGACTTTTGGGCTGAGGCAGTAAATGCTGCAGACTACTTGATAAATAGGTCTCCACACACACAAAGATTGGTTGCAAAACACAG
The DNA here is from genome assembly GCA_003546025.1 of Camphora micrantha. Lineage (NCBI taxonomy): Eukaryota > Viridiplantae > Streptophyta > Magnoliopsida > Laurales > Lauraceae > Camphora > Camphora micrantha. The sequence goes on from QPKB01000011.1 coordinate 27,468,554, forward strand.
GAAGAAATGTGGTTTGGTAATCCAGCTGATTATTCTAACTTGAGGATCTTTGGTTGTCCAGCTTATGCTGGTGTGAAAATCGATAAGTTAGAACCAAGAGCTGTGAAGTGCATCTTGGTGGGATATGCTTCTGGGGTGAAAGGATACATGTTGTGGTGTACCGATCAGGATTCACCCAGATTTATCATCAGCAGGGATGTTACATTTCATGAGGATGTTTTACTCGAAACGAGAAAACAGGTAGAGGAGACAAAAGTAGGTAGCAGCAGTGACATCGTTCAGGTGGAGTCAGACATCCTAGTGAGGAAGGAGAGTGCATCCGACTCCTCTCGGGATACATGGGATAATCAGACTGTATAGCAGATGCAGCAATCAGAGCTGTAGATGCCGCAGATTGGTAGACCGCAGAGAGAAAGGAAACCGCCGGTTAGATACGGTTTCAAGGATAGGGAAATTCTATATGCACCCACCATTTTTGCTAAGCACACCCACATTCCTTCTTCATGTGTAATTTTTTTTCTTCTAAAGGTGGGTGTGCGTAGCAAAAATAGGGGTGCATATAAGATTTCCCTCGAGGATATGACAACGTACGCGTCGACATCAGATAGTGGCCGTGATGATATTGTTACATACGCATTGATGAATGAGTCTTTTGAATTAATGGAAGGGCTGGAAAGTAGTCAACAGACAGCAACTATGACTGAAGAGATAAAGTCTCTTGATGAGGAAAATCAGGCCATCGGATGTAAGCGGTTCTACGAGGAAGATGAAGGATCTTCCAGTGCAGGTAGAGTATAGTTTCAAGTTCCTGATCATGTTTGCAGTTTGAAGAAATCATTGTACTGGTCGAAGCAAGCTTCTGGACAACGGTACAAAGCGATTTGGTGCATTCATGAAGGTATGAGTTAAATTCAAGTCCAAGCATCGCTTGGACTTGATTCGATGTGCTCAGTACTTGAGTGCTCTCAGGGGCAGGTGGAGAAAATGAAGACGTGTTATGTGTATGAGGATCAGCTTCAATGTTCGCCAAGGTGGAGATTTGTTAATTTGTACTGCTCAAATAGATTTTAATTAATCTTAGTTAACCGGGCCCCCCTGGGTTGCCCAACTTGTACTATGATTAGAAGCAGACCTGTTATAAGTCTATTGTGATTAAGAAGTAGTGTTTGAGTGTAACAGGGTTTTGGAGCTGATATTATAAATAGAGATTAAGAGTCTCTAGGATGTACACCTCTTCTGATTGCATAGTGATTTCTCTCGTCTTTTCCGTGGACGTAAATCAAAAGACGAACCACATAAACCTCTGTGTTCTCTTGTGTGTGATTGATCTCTTCTCGTAGGCCCTAGATCACAACAAGAAGGAGTTGATTTAAAATCCGCCTTCAGCAATCGTGACGAGGTCTTCGGGGAAGCCATTTATGCACTACGGGTTCGATGCCTCGGTGTCAATCTTTTGAATAGGGCTACCCCAGTTTGGTCGATATAGATTGCTTGCAGCTTAATCCGATCACCTCTGAAGTGAAGGGTGAAGATCCTGTGCCAATGGCAAGCCTCGATGGTGTTTGAATAGGTCGGCTAGAGCCAAGTTCCCTGCATTAGTCCTCTCACATCAGTCCTCCCATTTACTATCGCCATCACTAGCCATGCTCTCCTTTCCCATTATCGCCTTAGTAAAAAAAGGGTATTTTTGTCAATTTATCATAAAAAAACCAGCATCTGTTTGTTTTACCATTAGAAGAGGGAATCTCCAGTAAAAATACAAAATATATGGGCTCTTTTGAGATTGTCTAAAAATATAGGGGCCTTATTGTAAAAAACTCAAAAAATAAAAAGACAAATGAGGCCTCTGGGTGCACGTGTGTTCTAATGAGTCTGAGACCCATTGAGACATAGGGCGGGTTTGAATAATTCTCCTCTCTCTCTCTCTCTCTTTCTACAAAGGATTAGAACTCACCCACCAATGTCCACAACCAGCTTAGCTGCAGTTGGACAAAATGTTTGAATAATTTGTGAGGCAAGGAATGTAAAGTAAATGTCAGAAATATATTTTATTGTAAACTATATCAACATTTCTATTCTTTTCCCAAAAAAAAAAAAAAAATTTCTATTCATGATCAGCTGAAATAATTTGAAAAGTGATATGAAGTTATAATCAAGGTTACCTGTGTTATATAGACAAACTTCTTGACAGCTGAAAATAAGTAGAAGTAAGAATTTTTAGTGGATCAGACTTTACCTTTTCCATTTGTGGCCAACCAAACATGAATGAAATAAAACCTTCAAAGTCTTGAAAACATTTTTTAGCCATCACTTATCTCTTGAAATACCTCAGAGCATCCGGGAAGTGTTGTGGCACAACAACGGACCCAACAAACACTCCTATATGTGATGGATTTGGATGCGGAGACTCCGACATACAGCTGGAGATCTATGTGTGTATTCTGACAATTGGGAAACTCCGCGGATCTCTTCGCCTGTTGCCTCTCATACGGGAATAGAATGATACCAACCATAGGGCTCCCTTATCTTATATATAACACTGGAGGACTTCTTTCCCAGTCACTATAAGAGTCACACTATGTGTATTCTACTTGAGACTTCAAAGAGTCACACTTGCTGGAGACTTCTTTCCTAAGAAACCAAACTCCACTAATCCTATTGGGAGTCTTCATTGTGGAGACAGATCAAGTCTTACACTAAATGTGATTGTATTCTCTATTGGCATCAACCCTGATTGATCTGAAGTGTGACCAATGGCATGCGGGCCACAGGATTTCCTACAATATCTCACTTTGACGAATGACACGTATATTAAACATATCTCAGTCCCATGCGCATCACGTGCCATATAAAAACCTCTGCAAGCAAGGCCTTGGTGAGAGCATCAACCATCATTTCTTCTGAAGACATATAGGAAACTTCTCTATCTTTCTTCTCAACCTTCTCTCTAATAAAATGATACCTTGTCTATGCTCATTAGGGCATGCTCTTTCTCACTAATTACTTCCAAATCACATAGGAAGTGTTTCAATCAAAGGGCCACCTAAACTGCTGTACTGTAGGCCATATACTATTGTTCCACTGTTGACATAATCGCAGAAATCTGTTTCTTGATACCCCAAGAAACTGTGCGCACCTCCTTTCGAGGGTAAATATATATCTGCATCTGAGTAGACACGCATTTTCAGGACTTCACCTTGATAACATAGGCGAATATTCACCGTTCCTTTGATGTACCACAGAATCCTCCTAGCCGCATACCAATGTTGTAATTTTGGGTTACTTTGGGATCTACTTACAAAAAAGAAGGGGAGTAAAAGCACTGGTCTCATACACAGCATCGCAAACTTGATGCTGCCCATAATTTGAGCATAAGGTATCATTCACATCAATTCCTTATCTTGCTTGTTTGTGGGTCCCTGATTGTTTGACAATTTGTGCTCTTGCATATGGGAGTGTCAACTAGTTTACACATAACCATGTCAAATTGTTTCAACACAGTTTCATAGTAAGATATCTGTGATAAAGTCAATAGCACATTCGGACGATTGCGGGTTACTTTAATGCCAAGGAAATACTTTGCATCACTCATGTCTTTTATCTCGAATCTTGACTTTAATCATTGTTTGATTTTCATTTACAAATAACTACTCCCAACGTGTTTCATATAAAAACATGTGTTTGCACAATTGGGGATAAATCCTATTTCACCTATGGCATGGTGAAATTGTCTATACCATTGTCTTGAGGCCTATTCCAATAATTATATTGAATGTCCTTTTAGGTTTGTATATTTTTTCCTCGTGACCTTGCACCACAAATCCCTCGTGTTGTTTCATATAAATTTCTCATTCTAACTCACCGTTCAAGGATGCAGTTTTTACATCCATCTGCTGCAATTCATGATCACGACATGTTACTAATGATGCTAAGGTTTGTACGGATTGAAATTTTATGGCTAGAGAAAATTTCTCCTTGTAATCTATTCCTTCTACTTGGATGAATTCCTTAGCTACTAGTCATGTTTTATATTTATCTAAGGATACATCCGAGTTTAATTTCCTTTTGAGAACCCATTTACTTCCAATGGTTTTTTTATCTTTTGGTAGATTAACCAATTTCCATACTCTATTCTTTTCAATTGATTCTATCTCTCCTCTCAAAGCTTCTAGTCAATACTGTGCATCTTGTGCTTTGATGGCTTGTGAGTAAGAAGTTGTCTCCAAATCTTGCACAGTTTCCCATAAATTGCAATAATCATCTAGATATGCCGATTGTTTTCTTCGCTTGAATCGGCTTGCCAATCGGCTCATCGAGTTGTTCAATCACCTCAAGTGGGCCATAGTCAGGAATTTTATGTCCAACATCCTCTTTTTTGGAACCCCCACTCAGTTGAAACCCCTTGTCCTTAGAGATTTCATATAATTCCATGCACTATGTTTTACTGTAGGATTGACCATCAAATCCTTAAGGAAAAATATATCTCGGCATTCCATGATTATCATATTATTGTGATCATACCCGTGATATCCTTGGAATGTAATGGGTAGCCAACGAAAAAATATTTTTTTCTTTATTTTTGTTGTGGTGGTAGTAGGACGTGTGCATGGCTACCCCAAATTCTTACATATTCTAATTTCGGTTAGACACCAATTCATAATTCATACGAGGCCTTGTGCACACTTTTAGAGGGTACTATGATTTAAAATATATTGTGTAGTGGTCCATGCTTCTCCTAACAAATACAGCGGAAGTCTCGCGTGGCTGATCATTGACCTTACCATATCCATTAAGGTCATATTCCTCCTCTCAGTCACACCATTTTTTTTATGGGCTATATGGAACCGAATATTCGTGAATGATTCCCTTACGTGCACAATCTTCTTTAAACATTGCCGAAGTATATTCACTCCCCAAGAGCTTGAATCTAGTCTTCTTCTTCTTTATTGCTTATAATGCAAAAAAAACAGGTGGAAACTGATGTGTTATTATTTCAATCCATTAAAACTGCATGAGCACAGTTGTCTTGTTGAGACAACGGTAGTTATTCGTCGAACCTACAGGGAACCCTTTTAAGTTGACTGAAAAAAATCTGATTTTATATGAATCAATCCAAGAGTGATGTGTGTGAATTAGAGATTTTGCAATGATTAAAACTAAAGTGCAGAAAATTAATAATAATGAAAACAAGTCTAAAGATAAAAAAAATCAGTTAAGCAGACTAATCAACTAGAATATATATGCAATTGACACACCCTTTTGCCTCCAACTAACTTAGATCAGAAACAAATTAATCAATGTTTCTAATTTGGATGGTTTATTTATCAAGAGAACAGTTTTTTTTTTTTTTTAATCATAAAATTAACTTAGGCAAAATCCTTCTTCACCTCATAAAAGATTGAAACCATGTAAACATCACATATCAATCAAACATATACTATCAAAGATTTCAGATCTAAGCATAATCTATTAAGAAAGCATACATGATTAAAGACTATTCCAATAGAATTAAAATCAGAGGTTTGTTAGAGACATGAAGACAGATTTATTAAGATCAGTAAGCATGCATTAAACAGAGACAATTAAATCATTAAGTTAAATTGCATAAAAAGGAATAAAAAAGACTAACTTAACTTCATCAAGATGCTCAGATCTAGCAGACTGCTCCTCCATGGTGAAGAACTTCAAAAAGTTTCTCATTAAATTCTATAAATTTTACAATAAAGTTCTCACAATTTCCTTCTTCTAACCCTAATTCCTAGAACAAGGCTCCACAATAACCAAAAATTAATTCTTTAATTACATTAATTGGAGAGAGAATAGAACAAATGAGAGGGGGAGGGGAATGGAGGGGGACGTCCAAAGCATTATGGGAGGTCCTATATGGTGCTTTTCTTATAGTTTTTTTGGCCCTTGTTAGTAGCTTCCCTTGGATTCTTTGAGAGATGAAATTTTATCTCCAGTGGAAGAGATCTTCTGGTTGGCTTCAAGTTTAAAGGATTGGATAAGATAAGAGAGAACTTTTCTAGATGGATCTGGTTTCTTTGGAATTTTTTGAACACACACCCTCCTTGAACTAAAACTTGCAAAAAAAATTGGGCCCTGTGTTCGATAATAAACTTTTATTCCCAAGTATAGTATTCACAGCCAACTGCCTGATGCCATAAACTTCGTCATTTCAACTCCGATTTGCATGCTCTTAGGCTCCACGAACATCTACTATGAATAATTTTTTCAATGGTAGGTAAATTTCACCGATTTGACGGCTGGATTGAAAGTTAGGTCCATTTTACGATAGGCTGTCCTAAGAAAAAGTGGATTGACTTCCTTCTTGCAATAGGACTCTTCCTCTTAGCATTTAAAATGATCTTTCCTTCTTAAACTCCAGGATTGATAAGGATAAGTTAAGAAGGAATCTTATTGTTAATTCTCTTCTTGAATTTGAGCAAAAAATCAATGACAGTAAGATCCACTTGCAATAGTATATCATTGCATGCGAAATGGCCTACAAAAGTTTTCAAAACTATTTCATACAAGAGATATGGGGCACATGGGAGAGTGGTGGACGCCCAACACATGTGTGGAGTCCTTTTTGGACTCTGCTTCCTTATTTCCTCTGTCTTCTTTCAATTTGAGTCCAACTTTATCTCTTTCTTTTTTTATGATCTTCAAATCTGGAGGGGACTGAGAGAGATAGAGATGAACAATTCTTTGGTGCTCAAGATAAGAAAGAGAGAGGGAATGGGACGGCCAAGGCAAGGGCTGAGCTACTTGGTTCACAGTGGGGTCAATTGACCCCACTGAGATATGAAACAATATTTATTTATTTATTTTTATCCCACCAAGTTTAAAAGTTTGACCCTCTTCAAGTCCTCCAGCAACCACTTCTTATTGTTTTTTTCAACGATATTGACATGTTCTCTCTTGCAAAAGTTGTCTCTAAATTCTTTTCAATTTTTTATTATCTTTTTGTCCTTTTGTTAAGTACGTGTTGTACAGTGATTGCAGTGGTGTCTTGTTGGGTCAAGAGACTAGATTACTACAATACTACTTTATCTTGTCCTAGCCTCTTGGGTATAGTATTTCAAACAAATCTCAACCATTGATTTTTGTAATTGATTGATTTGTCCCCTTTACTATGCACTAAATGTATGTGCATATACACTAATACATTTCAAATTTAATATTTCTTTTGCCCTTAGGTTTGTTCGTCCATAGCTATTAGGAATTTATGTATTTGAATTTTTTTTTTTTTGGATTAACAATTGTTAGTAATAATGTACTACAATTTTTATTTATTTTTGTTTGAGAATTCAGTATTATCTTTGTCGGATTCTTGAAAATAGATTATTTGAGAATTTTATATTATGTTTGTCAAATTATCGAAAGTAGATGACAGAAGTTGATAAAAGAGAAAATAAATTTATTCGATTTGTGGAAGATATGTCTTTTGTTGACCCTACTGACCTGAATTTCTGGGGACTGCCCTTGGGCCAAGGTGAGGTGGGGCCCACTTATGGTTTCAGTTGACTCAATCTTTCTCTCCGTTGATAATTTCTATAATTTTCAAACATCTTGAGAGATAAGGATAGGGGAATAATTTGGAGGCTTATGAAATCTTCCTAGATAATGGGGTAGAGTGTGGGATGTCCTATAGGGATGTGGGTTCATTGCAAAGTCCTGATGCAACTAGGATTATTCTCCAAGTCTTCTCTAGGGTTCTACCGGTCCTACATTTCCTACACATTCTAGTTCAACGCGTAAAATGCTGAAGAGCCTAGGACTGTTCACCAAGTCTTCACTAGGGTTCTACGCGTGCGGTACAGTTTTTGTATATTCTAATTCAACCCGTAAAATGCTGAAGAGCCTATTTTGAAGCGAGACCCATCCGGACAAAGCTTTACTCCAACTAAGATTCTTAGAAGAAAAATTGCATAAAATACTAAATGATGCATAAGATGTGTGGAAAATGTGGAAACTCCAATTCCTATGTAAAAATGCGTGAAATGATGCAATTAAATGGAAATTGAAGCATTTAACCTAAATAAGTCATTGATTCACACTAAAATGATGCTTAAATGGTGCGATTCTATGGACTTAACAGGAACACAAAAGCAAACGTAAGAAGAAGAGTGTGCAAATCTCATTGATCCACAACCCTATCACAAGACCTGAACCGTCAAACGCAAAAAGGACTTGCTCTGAAACCAATTGATGGACTTGGATGCGGAGACTCAGATATGCAACCGGAGATCTATGTACGTACTGATGATTAAGAAGCTCTACAGATCTCTTCTTCTCTTGTTTTTTTTAAGGGAATGGAATGATACCAACCCTAGGGATCCCTTATCTTATATAGACAAGTCCCAAAGACGTCACACTTACTGAAGACTTTTTTTTTCTTGCGAAGAAACCCACATCCACTAATCCTATTGAGAGTCTTAATTGTGAAGAGAAATAAAGTCTTAGATTAAGTGGGATAGTATTCTGTGTTGGCATTAGCCCTGCTTGATTTGGTGTGGGACCCATGACATGTGGGCCAAATAATTTCCTACGATATGCACGTAGCATATTTTCATATTTTACTTTAATAAGAGTTGTCTCACCATAAAATTGAGAAAAAGATTAATAACTTGATTGATGAATGTAATTGATAATTTTTAACATTGGTTTAATCACATCCACATGCTCAATACAACAATAAGACCAACTTTTATAGAGTAAAAAAGAGGGGACGTTTTTTTTTCCTAGAAGGTAGGGTTTTATTAAAAGAAAAAAGTAGCACAATAAGGCCTTGTTTTGCAAATCTTATCTATATGATATAGATCTGTGGATAATAGATCTGTGTTGAATAGATGATTTATTTTAGATAGTTTGGTAAGACCAATTCACAGTTTCAAATAGACATTTTAAAATATTATGGTCCAAAGTTTTTCTTAAATTTCTAGAGCTATGCAAGGAATTAGGAGCTAGAAGGTGATACCATAAATGCCATTGAGCTTGTGAAGAGGATCACCTGTCCCGATTTTGATCTTGGGGCCCACAAGTTCCAAAAAAAATCAAATATAAGTGTCCACTTTTAATCACAAATAACTTAGATCTACAAATGATCAACGGTTGAAATTTGATACATTAGCCGTGTCTTGGGATCTAAAGAGATTATATGGTTCAGATTGATATTAAGAGAGACAAAACTGACGATAATTAGAAAAGACCAGACTGTGTTTTCTAACGTGAAAACCCAATTAGGTTATGCTTACATCCATCAATGTGCCAAAGTTTTTCTCTAATTTCTCAAGATCCGCAAGGAGTTAGGAATTGAAATTTGGTAGTATAGCCATTATTAAACTTGTGAAGAGAATCAATGGTTCAGGTTTTGATCTTGGGGCCCAAAAATTCCAGCAAATTGGGTCTTAGGGTCCACCTTGTTTTACAAATATCTTGGGATTGGTGAATGATCAACGATTCAAATTTGGACCCATTGCCGTTCTTGGGCTTCTGAAGACATCCAACGGTTTGGATTTTGATTTTGTTTACCAAAATATTTTTTTTTTTAAAAGAAAATGCGGTAAGGCATAGTTTAGCACTGTAGCATATGTGTCTGCCCCCCTTTATACATATTTGTCTGTCCCAAACAGCTGTGTTTCAGGGCCTTTTCCATATAGACATTATTGTCTGCTATATGCTTCATATAGACATTTTGATTGCACCATCCAAATAATCTTATTTCTCAAAACCTCTATTTCAAACATCTTTTAAGACAAATAGAAGCATGACAAGACTTGCCAAACACCCCCTAAATAACAGTAGATGTCTGTAACAAACTACAAAGATACAACATATATAACCTCCATAAACCTACAGCACATTTCAAAAACAAAACCGAAAGAAACTGCATGGAAAGGAAAGTTCATATTGAAGGGTTCAGGGGGGTGAACCCAGGTATATCCGGAATTTACTGGGTCCACTATTGAAAGGGCTTGGCTGGAAACGAATGCCAAAATATCGTGACTGGTAATTGTCGTGCAAGCAACTGCATTGGCGCTCTCAGCATACCCAATTGAAAGGAACAGCTTAACAATAAGGCCACACACTCCACCTTTAAATCTTTCTTTAATTAAAATACTCTATTCGAACGATTAGGTTTGGACTTTTTGGGGCCAAGGATGTCATCAATTGTATTCCACTCACCGTCTCACAAGATATTTTGTCAAGTACCCCTTTATATAAAGCTCGATAGCCAATAAGTCGCCAGTCAAACGCTTGAATGTAGGCTTTCCAGCTCGTCATCCCATCTGCAGCATAGTAGTTTCAATATAAAAAAATTGAATTTGTGAAGAATTTCATCGTGGGTCATATGCTGCTCCATGAGGAAATCCATTTCATGGACAATGTATCAGCAGTAGGGTCCAATGTATCATTTTCTTGGATCACAAAAATTAGTGGCCGTAGATGTACAAGCTCGAGAACCATGATATACTTCGTCTGATATGGTCACTAGAACAGCCATTAACCAGTAGCGTCGATTAAAATCTGAACCATTGCTGAACATGATGAGGGCAAATTTATCTCTTAAGAACTGCACTATCTAGAAATCTTGCAGTCGATATTTCCTTTTCGATGGTAAATGCTCACACATGCTCCCCCAAGTCCTACTCCATCAGTACTATTGTTGGAATTGATTTATTATTATTTATGTGCAAGGAAGGTGCCTTACAACTGGGCTACTAATGGTCTTTTTCTTTTCTTTTTTTTTTCTTTTTTGTTTTGACCCCAGCGGAAGGGGATTAGGATCAAGAGAGCTCACACACATTGAAAGGAAGCCCATACACATAGAAAGAGTTGCATATTCAGAGTTCAATTTAAGGCTGCTAACCAACTGAGCATCCCCATATTCTTAAGTTACTAGATGATGGGAGAATAGTACGCACGAGGGCGGACCCAGGTTGTAACACTATCGGGCGGTTGCCCTAGTTGGAATCCAAAAGTTCTTAGAAACTTGTAATGGGCTGTGGCCCATGCCCCACTTAATTAAAAATGACCGCCCCACGCCCACAATTAACAATCTTTCTTTGCCACTGAGAAGTCCTATTTCTAAACTCTCAAGCTTCTCCTTGCCCGCATCGGATGATCATTTTGTCAGGTAATTGTATTCCCTCTCACTGTTTCTCTTCCCCTGTCTTCCTCTCTCCCTTTCTATGTCTCTATACTTCTATGCCGGGTTGCATGCAAACATCTCTCTATTTCTATTTATTTTTTTTTACTTAGATTTTTAAGAGTTCAAATATGTTTGGTTTAGAAGCTTATTTAGAGTTCAAATTGTCTGACCACCTAAACAAAAATCCTGAGTCCGCCACTCAACACACAAATGCTAGGATGAGTACATCAATGTAGGCAAGCTCAAAGGTCTTTTCCTTTCATTAGTTTCTTCTGAAACTCGCCAACTGATATTTTGAGTGAAGTACAAATTATTGTATAGAAAATTTGAATTTGTGGTATTTTGATAAAGCTGGTAGTTATATATTAATTTTCTAAATAAAAATAAGCTAATGACTAACGCTGTCTTATAATTACCTAAAGTCAAGATGAAAAAAGAAAACAAGTGTGAAGATGAAATTGGATATTTTTTCCATGTTTTTTAGTTGGTCAATGGATTATAGTAACCACAGAAATTAGAGTTTATAAACTATATGTGCATTTTAAGCGACTGCTCTCTCCTGTGTGTGTAATGTCTCCCAGCCCCTTTTGTATGATACATCTAATACCATTCATTTATCCCAAGGAGTTTTACGATCCTCAACCGAAGATGTTGGACAGGATCACAGAAGTGATCGATTCAACTGTCGGCCCCACAGCCAATGCAACGAGGGGTAGAGCTTGTGATAGTAAGGTGAGAGCGCACCACCTCAAGATACGAAAAATGATATTTACGTATGTAAATTCTCAGTCATCATTAGCTCTGCTTGTCTATATTACAATATATAAGAATTGAATACAGAAGATTTATACCATAAATAGTTAGAAATGAGGGCGAAAGTTAAATTCTAACAATTGAGCATCAAATAACCTCTCCTTTAATTAAAATAGAATGAAAAGAAGATGAGAAATAAATCACTGAGGGTGCAGCTGGTTATACATTTTCGATATTATCTTAATTCTGTTTTTATAAAATAGAACATTATTTGATGCTTATTTTTCAATATTCTTAACCACGTATCTCCATTCTTAACTACGTATGGGAAAAACCCTATGCATTCAATTCCTATGTATTTTCATATTACATGTTTGTTTGGAAGCACCATTTTTACAACACAAAGATAAAGAGCAACATAGGATTTATATCCGTTTTTATAAGATATTTTGCCTACTCCAAGAGCACAAAACTTATTAATAGAGGAAATAGTGGATCTAAAGCAAAGAGAACAATTTGGATCATGAATTGGGACCTACGAAAAGTGCAAAAAATTAAAAAGTTCATGGGATGAAGTCGTTTTTATGTTTTTCATATACTTCTCAAGATCTATAAAGATTCAAAATATTTAACTTATGCATTAGGGTTTACCATATTTATAAAAAAGAAATATCTTGACCGCAATTTACACCTCACTTTACCCATGTATAAACACGCACAAACAAGCATGTATGTACATTTAAATGGGTGCAAACAAACTTGGTGCTGCACTACTTCTCCACCCCTTCAGAAATTGTCCATTTTTGAAAGGCAGTCAATGAATCTAACTTTTCAATTTCCATCCATTGCTACAACTTACACTGATCCACAAAGTATCTTAACCGGCAAATTCAGAAACCCACCTCCTCGGTCATTGCATACAGTACCATGTTTCGATTCAAATAAGCACCTGATCGATATTCTTAGTTCTCAGACAGTCAATTTCCCCTTGCTTCAAATTAGGGTTGCAAATGGGTATTCATTATTTGAAGCTTCTAATTCTAAATAAAATAGATATGGAACCTATTATTTGATCCGGGAGAAGTTTGAATTAGGATTTGAATCCATGCATTCATAAAGGATCTAAAACATTTGGATATGAAACCAAATTGTCGTATATTCAGACAAGATGATCCAAATCTAGGACAACGAAGACATTGTCACATTAAATATATATATATATATATATATATTTCAAGGGCCAACATAGCTTGAGTCATATTTATATTTGAGAGTCTACTTAGCTTTGATCCAGTGCCATTTAATATCCCCACGTGTACATTTGAAAAATTATTTTGAAGCGCTGATACAATTATAAATGCACTCTACATCTTATTTCGGATATTGAAACTGAATCCATTTTTTATAATTGATGCCGGATCTAGATCAACATGCATGTTGCATGTCAAATTTGAAATCAGATCTATACATATGTATCTTGAGTACATATCCACCATGGTTCCACCTTGAACCCAACCGATTTTCATCCCTACTTCAAATTCAAATGAAGTAACATAGGAAGATAACATTTCACAAATCAAAGTCATGCTTCCTTCATTTTATTCCACATCTTATTTCGATAGAAGTAGTCCAACGTTAAAACCACTGAAATGGTGTTCACTTACGTGTACTTAATTCCTTCAGCAGTCTTCTTCCAGGCGGACCTGGCTGAAATGTCTTCCCACCATGCCAAGACATGGGGGCGGCTCGTTATGAGAGCTGCTTTCGCGGTCTTCATGAGGCAGAAGGTGTAGGGGAGATGGTGCAGATCGGCCAAGGTGAAGTGGTCACCTGCTAGATACTTGGCCTTTGATAGCCTTTCCTCATATACGTCCAGCACCTTTGCAAGCTTCTCTGCCTGGGCCTCGACCACCTGTGGGTCAGTGGTGCCACCCAGCAGCGGCTTTATGAGAATCTCAAAGACCAATGCTGAGATGGGCGGGCTGAACTGCTGGGCCTCAACTTCCAACCATACATTCACAGTTGCTGATTCGCTAATGCTTTCATGCCTCAAAAGATCTGGTCCTGTTTCCTTGTATTTGTATGCCAAGTACTTGGTAATGGCACGCGATTCTGGCAGTTGATTAAGGAGAATGTCAAAAAAAATTAAAAAAAACTACTACTGTTCTATTGGTGCATGTGAACATGGCCCAGAAAATATGAAATAATTCTAGTTATCTTTAAGCAAAGGTTCATTTTCTTGACCATCTGCACATTACTTCTATTGAATGTTTACAATACGAAGAAGCTAACTGTGCGAAGCTAACAACTGACAGTAACATGCACTGCGTTCCCAATAGACTGGGTTAAGATTTCTCAATGGAAATAGATAACTTCAAAATGTCTAAATAGTGTAGTGCTCATCTATGGGTGTAAACGGGTCGGTAACGGTCCGAGTCCATGGAAAGCAGCGTTCCATCTCAGTCTTCTTTATTGACAGATCCATTAGACGACAAGACTTTTCTGCATAATTCCACCAATTGGTTCCAATCATCTAATGATGACAATCCGTTGGATCAATTGGTTCCGGTCAGGCATTTTTGACCATCCAACTGATGGGCTAACAAACAAATTAAAGCCCTTTCACAGTAATTTTTTATGATCGTCTGATTGATGGGACTTTCCAAGATCTATATATATTCTGATGATCCAGTAAAACAATGATCCAATTAGATGACTCTAATTCTCTGATTAAGGGCGATTTAAAATAGGAAAAAGCATCGGGACAGGAGGCAATCAGTGAGATTTTATGAGATTGAGACCAATCCTTGGGCCAAATCTTGATCCGATGGATTGATCCTTGCCATCCAACTGATGACCTACAACCAGGGGTTTAAACAAGCACAATAGATGATGATTGAATAGTGCTAATGAAGTCCCTAAACGGGAAGCCCAAGACCGTCCAGTCAAATGTGATGAAAGAGATATAGACACATGAACCAACTGAGAGGAAATCGGACAATCATTATGACGGACGTGCCTTTGAAGGGGTGGCCCATCCACGATGATCAACACTCAACTGTGTTTGTGACAAAAGAGAGGAAATCCTTTACAGTCCACTAATATCCCCATACAACAATTTTGAAAAAGAAAAACTCCAGTTCCTAATCCATATTTTTTACAAAAAGGACATTCTCGGTGAAAAAAAAAAAAAAAAAAATGAATTGTCCTAGGAGGCAGCAATGCAGAGGGACCTTAACTTTTGGAGGATTTAAATTACTAGAGTAATTCTTGGGTGTTCAATATTTTAAAGGGAGGTTATTTGACGGACAAATTTAGAATATCCAACTCCTTCTTCATTTTTAACTATAAAAATACAATCCTAAGAATTCAGTTGCATAAAACAAACAGGCCCATATGTTTGAATGGAGTTAGGGATGTAAAATGGGCTGGCTCAGCACGGCCCTGTACTTGGCACGACCCATCCCATCCCAGGCATGGGCCATGCTGGGCCAGGGTACCCAGGCCCAAGCACAGCATGGCCTGTGGCCCTGTAAGCCCTGCAAGGCTGGCCCTTATAATGTTCAATTTTTCTTCATATTCCCTGTTCTTGGAAGACATAAATGCATTTCCCCATTTCTTCATTTTCATTTTGAAACTCAATTCCTAGCTTTTCTCCTATTATCAAGCAATTCATCAATATCTCATCTTTCATCATGATGTTTCATATATAGCACCTAGCCAATATCCCATGAATTCTCCTATTCACAAAATTTTCACCAGCTGTACTAGAGGTACACATTCCAGAATCCAATTTCTCCTTCCCAACTCTCTCTTAAACCTTTCTACCGAAAAAAGGAAAAAAAAAAAAAAGTCAAACATTCAGCATAAAGGAACTCGTGGGTCAGCCCATGGATGGCACTACCCTTGCCTTGCCTAGGGGCAGTGCTGGGCTCAGGGCACGGGCCCTGGCATAACTGGGCCAAAGTCACCGGCACAGCCCGTTTTACATCCCTATGTAGAACTGAATTCCAAGAATTGCTTTCCTAGAAGTCAGCAAATTTGAAAAAAAATCTCTCAATTAAATGGAAACTGAATTAAGGGAGATCGAGAAATAAATATCCAATGATCACCCTAGTAATTCAAGTATGTGGGAAGTTAAAAACCTATCTATTATCATTTCTTTTTCTTTTTTTTTTGGCAACACATTTTAACAGTAATTTCTATGTATTCAATTCCATGCACACAATTGGGTTGATGAACGGGGTCCATTGATCACAGTGGACCTATGAGATGAACCATCTAGATTGCGAAAACAATAGACCCTACTTGCTTGGCTCAAGAGGTTATAACTATAAATTTTTTTCTCTGGTCTACTTTCTGGGCTACATAAATCACAAGATCAGTAGAAAGAACTCACCGAAGAGCGTGAGTTCCCCATCCTCAAAGGCAGGAAGCTGTCCAAAGGGCTGCAAAAATCAAAAGGCAGATGAATGAGAAAGTCTTGAGAATTGCATAAAATAACAAAAGAGAAAGAAGAAGAAGAAGGAATGAGGTTGATAAATAAACATACGTTGAGAGAGATGAAGGGAGGCTGCTTATGTGCGCCAGTGCGTAGATCAACAGGCACCAGCTCGTATTCGATTCCCTTCTCGTTCAGGCATGCGATCACACGCGCCGTGTTCGTAGACATGGGCAGACCATACAGCTTCAATGCCATCTCTATCTCTAATCAATCAAAAGCAATGAGTTCTTGCCTCTTGGTCTTGGTACATTACTCTCTATATAGATACATGAATCTTTAATCGGTCATAAGAGAGAAGGTGGATTAGGAATGAACGACTTTTCTCTTGCCGACCATGAAAATCATGTGATTTTTTCTCTTCTTTTGTTTTCAGTGTGAATGCTTGGAAAACATGTTGGGGATGTAGCTGCTAGAGCTGTCAATGGATTATATTCAGCGCGGCTGTACCATAAGGACAATAAAGTAATAGCTTTAGGCTCCAAAAAGTTCAGAAAAAATTAAGGTCCAGAATAGCAACTGTCATCTTTTAAAATTTCAAAAAAATAAAGTTGTCACTACCAGCCCTTTTTTTTCTCCCCAAAATATAAGCCCCATAATTAAGATACAACTAAGATTTTCATGAGGCCTTAAAGTGTCATTTATGCCTATTATATTTTCAAACCTGCTTTTTAAATTTCTATTGCTAGGAGTCTAATTAATTTTAACACTCCATTATATTTCTAGCAGTCCATGTATATCAAATCTTAAACCATACATTCAATTATTATGAACTTGCTTCACAAGCCTTTCTCATTACTTTTGTATATCATATTTCAATAGGGCTCTTTCAGATTTGATCCACATCAATTTCAGTTCTAATAATAGATCTTAAAATTTAAGATAAACAATGGGCCCTCGCCGGAATTTATTCACTTGCCCACAATGCATATGAGCACCTTGCATCTGGAACATCCAATACGGGGGACACACCTATGAAGTTCATCTTGGATGGTCCCGATTCATAGCGCATATGCGTACCATACGCAAGTGAAAATGCTTCAAACCCCACCGCTAGCAAACTCAAAAATTTTATTTTTAGGAAGGGGTGGGGTGGGGGGAGCCAAATAGGTGGCCTTAAAATTTTGAGGATAGGCCAAAATTTTTCATATGGGTTTTAGAGGTGGCCTTAAGATAGGTTATTAAACTTGAATATAAAAACTTAATTAGTGATTTTGCATTAGAAAAAAGTAAATAAATAAATAAATTTTAAATAAAGAATTTATAATTATTTTAAAACATAGAAAATACCTCATTTAGAATTGTCGCTTTAGGCCTCGAATTATCTCGAGCTGGCCTCTATATTCATATGGGTCAAGGTCAAATCCTGATATTGGCCATGGATCTTGGATCCAGCCCCCACAAGAAGGGAACTGGAAAGGCCTCAATCTACCTTGTAAAGATGATTTTTTTTTTTTTTTTTTTTTTTTTTTTTTTTTTTTTTTTTTTTGACCCCAGCACAGTTGGGGAGAGAATATAGGTAGAGTCTTAGCAGAAGCGAGGAGAGCTTGCCCACCTGCAAATGCAAAAAGAGACCCACAAACTTGGTTGTCTGAGTGAGGCAGAATTCCCAACCAAACCATAAGGATTTGAGCACACAGAGCAGTCCAAGGGTAGACCCAGGCACAACCACACTAGTGAGGCAGCACCTATTAAACTACACTGCATTTCAAGAAATCCATTAAAATTGTGGGTTCATCCTCAAAATCTGGATGAAAATCTTCAATATTCTTCTAAAATTAAATTATCTATTAAGATTCGCACTCATCAAACGAAAAACCTGTATCCGGCGCTATAGAGCACTTGTCAATTAATGAAGGACCAATTGTGGTAGGTGAAAACTTTGATACCGGTCAAGCCGCAAGAGGTTTGAAACTTACAAGCTAAAAGTTTGACCTTGAGCTAGCGGCGAGTCAGGCTTCCAACTTATGCAAATGTGGGTCAAATCTAATCTTGTTCACACACGTCTCGGATGCATGGCAACTGGTGGGATCCAAGCGGAGAGAGGCTGCATCCAGATTCCTGACCAAAAGGCTCCTTAATCTGCTGGGACGCCCTCCGTTATAAAAAAAAAAAAAAAAAACTTTATTAATTTTATAACCTCGTAAGTCGGGATAAACGTTAAAGACAGTGAAGTTTTTCAATAATTGCTAGAAGTAAGATCCCCTATTTTATATTCTATGTATTTTAAAGAGATTTCAATAAAGTCACTATCTTGTTTTTCACCTATCAGTTTTTCATTTTTTTTCATTTTTGATTAATCGAGATTGTAAGCATGATATTTTTTACCACGTAAAAATAACACACATGGAAGACTATAAAAACAGAAGCTCATATGTGACCCTAGCCTGACGTGGGCTGTAACTGCTTGGCCCAAGCCCAACTATTTAGCCAATCTACCCCTGTCGTCATAGGACTGGTTTGGTATAGAAAACAATAAACTCGTCACAGGTCTGGTTGAGTTTGGCGCATCCAATATCCCAACCCCACCCAACCCGTTACCATCCTTGGTGGTAGCCCTTTTAAAAACATGATTAACTCTGCTCAGTTCGATCGGTAAAACAGTCCCAAATCACAGTGGGCCCAACTGGCTCAAACTCAAGATAATATGGTTTTCAAAGGAACTACCCGACCACTACACCACAAAGCATCTTTTTTTTATTAATAGTTATCAACAAAAACTTAAAATTAGTTAATGAGAAGGGGACCTGGCCCCACTTTGGAATATTGACCGTGAGTTGGAATTCATCTACGAGATATTTATAAAAATAACTATAATTTTAGAATATCGACCCCTATAAATACTGTTGTTATTATTTTCATACTTATGCATTGTACTTTAAGCATATATTATCAAACTTTTGAAATAACTATTTTATATGATTTCCTATATACTCATTAACTTTCTATGACAACCATTTTACAAAAAAACTAAACTCAAATGAATATATAATATATGGAATTGATCAACAAAAATAATGAGTTTCATAATTAATAAGAAAATGACAATATTATTGAAAAAAGAAAAACTCGCGACAACAACGTTGAGCTAAAGAGGATGCGAGAAACTTTCTATATAACTGATGTGCTACCATGTACGCTTGCTGAGGGAGAAAGGGTGGAGTCTAGGTTTTTTCTTTTTTGCGTGTGTGGCTTTAACTTTTATAAATCATGATGTAAATGGAGTGGAACACTACGATAGACCCCATCAATTAAAAATCACAATCAATTACATTGAAACTTTCTATGTAACTGATGTGCTACCATGCATGCTTGCCGAAGGAAAAAGGGTGGAGTTTAGGTTTTTTCTTTTTTGCGTGTGTGGCTTTAACTCCTATAAATCGTGATGTAAATGGAGTGGAATACTACGATAGACCCTATCTATTAAAAATCACAATCATTAAGGCATACATCCTTGCTATATTTATGGGATACCTCATATGCTCACCTCATTCTAGGTTATTTCCATGATCAAATTGATTCTCTGATAAAAAAATACAAAATACTGGAGTTTTCCAAATAATTTTTTTTTTTATCTGAACTCTCTATCATGCCCTTTGTCTACTAAGAAATTCACAATTTTATCATATTTCTATTAAGGCAATAGCATTTGAGTGTTAATGGGTCCCAGTATCATAAGTGTCACTAATCTAAGGAATTTTTAGTATTATTGATTCTTCTGATTATATGATTTTTTTCTTTTCGTTTAGAATGTGAAATGCTGATTTCTGGGTTGTCTTGTTTATTTAATCCTTAGTCTTTTTTATTTAATCCACTATCGGTTCTGGGTTGTCTTCTTTCTTTTTTTCCTATTGATTTTGATTGTACACTTTTTTTTTAAGAATGCGAAACTAATGGTAAAAGGAATCTCCAATAATATTGGTCCATCTAAATAAAGAATTAAGCTCATTCTTTTCTTTTTTTGAAAAGTAATTTTTTTTAACGGTATTTTTTTTTTTTGGAACAGTATTAAGCTCATTCTTATTATCATCATTTTCTACTTTCTCCAATATAATTCTATTTCTCTATGTCAACAAGAGAAGTTTCATTTTTTCCATTCATTTACTTTTAAGTTCATTGTATTTTTTTAGAACAACTTCAATAATTTTTTTGTTTTTTTGTCTCTTTTTAGTACCGTCTCATATTTCATTTGCATGCTTAGTTTAGATCAGTGTTCAACTCATTTTAAAATGTGAACATCTTGAGAAGACAATTTGTGCAATTATTAAACATTTCAATTTGAGAGGTAAACCTTTTTTAATTCATTTACTTTTGAGTTCATCATATTTAATTTGAGCAATTTTAGTTAGGTCATTTTAATATGATTTATACAAAAGAATCATCATTTTAAAATTTCTATAGATTTTCAATATTTTTATGGTTTGTATTTGTATGGTTTTCATAAATTGTGAGTTTCTTTGTTTACCCTTTTTTGTTACAACTTTTTGATATTTGGTTCTCCTTAGGTTTTTTTTTCTTTTAAACTATTTTTTATCAGGGGATTTTCTATGAATTCTCATTTTTCTGTTCTATTTTTAATTTTTTTTAATGCTTATCATTATAAGTTAATTATTTATTTTACTTCCATTGGATTCTTTAAGTTCTCTTTGTAAAATCTTTTTATGGATTTTTCTTATTTCTTTTGTGGCTTTGGATTTTCATTTTTGAGTATTAGCTTATCATAAGTTGGTTTGGTTCTTCTAAATTTCTTTTATCATTGTATTGTCTATGAATCTTTATTTATATATATTTTTATAGCCTTTTCAATAAAATTTATTTAATTTTATTTTGTATTTCTTTTATTATAATTTCTCACTTGTGATGGGTTTTTAGATTTTTTTTATGATGGTTTTTCATGAATTTGTGGGTTCTTTTGTTGTTGCCCTTCCATACTCCATTTTTAGGGCTTTTTTTTTACTCATGGGTGTTTGATTCTTTTAAATTACTTATATTATTGAGTTGATTATGAATTTTCATTTCTATGTTTTATTTTTATGTGTTTTTCAAATTTCATTGGATTTTATTCATAGTTTATATTGTTTGTTTGTTTTGATTTTGTTCTTTAGTTTTCTTGATCATTAATCTTCAATTTTCATGGGCTTGTGTTTTTTTTTTTAAATTATATGGTATTTGGTATTGAATTCTTATGGATTTCTTCTTCTTCTTTTTTTTTTTTCTCTATCTCAGACTAAAACCTTTTGCATTTAATTTTAAAGATACTGATTATAAATTATTTTTTTATAAATTTTAATATTATGATTGTATTGGCACGGGCGTGTTTTTCTAGTTTTCATATGAATGTAATGCAAGCAATATAATGATCACAAATAAATAACGTAAGGCAAGCAATATCTTTCATTACCTGATGGTTAAAATGGATGGATGAGTCAGATCTTCCACCTGATGAAACCCACACAATATTGATGAATGGATGGTTAAATATGGATAATCTCATGTGTATCCCATGTGGATTAGGTAAGAGGAGCATGGTTAAGATTTATTTTTCTTAATTTGACTACAGAATCAAAGCTCTTACCAAACCAGGCTCATCAATATCTAATTCATGCATTCCCCTTGAGGATTGTTCAAAAGTCTGGATCCACTGGGGCTCTGACTTGGAGAAATCTTGAGGAGAAAGAGTGAACTTCATAGTGGGGCTCACTTATTGAGAATCCGAGCAGCTCAAAATGGATGTCTCTTAGTTTTATCTTAATAAGATTGGATCATGCTGTAAGATTGACCATTTGATTAAAAATGTGAGCTAAATATCATTGATAATGCATAAGTGAAAAATCCATTTAAATTTTAAAGTCATCAGTGACGGCAAACAATCAGTCTATCCACATATTTTATGAAGATCAAGGAGGGTTATGAAGTCGTTTCAAAACAAGAAAGATTATATATAAAAGACCTTCGGATTCAATAATCTATGGTTTATAGTGTTGGGAAAGCAAATACAATTTTTTTTCTCCCATTCCAGTTGTTGTGAAGCTATCTCAAGACCATCTATAAGTTAAAGAGAATCTAACTGTTGAGCATTCATCAACTCAGTTTTGTCCAAGGAAATTCCTCCTCCCAAGAGCCTATTATTCTGTGCAAGTGGAGATATGATTCTACCTTTTGTGATCTTGTGGGTCCCACTTGGATGGATGGAGCGTGCCTCTCTAGAATCTTCTAATCTGGATTACCCTCGGTAATTATCCTCGATCCTTGATCAGTGAATTCTGTGAAAAATATCAACAATCAAATGGTAGAAAAACAAAAAGTTCGATCCATATTCTTTTCTTTTCTTTTATTTGTTCTAGAGATCCATAGTCCATTATTATTGCATGGTATGATTAAAATGATTAAACACAGGATCCATATGTTTCATATGGAGGTCCTACCATTCTCAACCAATAAAAATTTACTACCTAAGTTCCTTATCCAATATCTTAGTTATCATTTTTTTTTTTTTAAATTTCAGCTAGGGGTTGGGTCCATGAAAGACTTGCACAAGCGAACTAATAAGAACTCGCACATGCAAGAGGCAGACAACTCACACATGTGAGGTAATAGGGACTCACACATATAAGGGGTGGTCAGGTTTGAAACATCATCACCCTGGTGAGAACAGCCGCGTCTTACCACTGAGTATGACTCCTTTCCGATCATCTTTGTTATCTTTTTTTTGTGGTACCTGCTTTTTCTTTTCTTTTCTTTCGGGGGTGGGGAATTATCTAAGCCCATCACTGTAAATCGGTCAGTGCCCAGCTTACAAAATGCTAAATGTCACTGACCCATGTCACACATCTCATCAACCAAATTTTACTATACTAAAAGCTACAATAATCATCAGATTGATAACCTCTAAAACACCAGGTCAATTTGAGAATGGGCAGTGATTTTTTACAAGTTTCAATTTCTTAATAATGGAGCCCCACTCATAGTTACATATAGTGATTAGATCCGGAATTTAGTTTTGTGGCGCACCAGCATCATCATGAGTTTCTACGATTTGGATCAAAGCAGACCGTTGAATTCAAACCTTGTGTGCTTGACCAAGACCAAGCAACATTCAAAAACGAGCCTTAGCTTTTATGTTCATTTATAAAACCAAGGCAGTAAACTTTAGAATGCATATATCAATCAATGCTATTGTATTCAATAAAATATTAAATTAACACATGATAAAGCATCTTCTATTATAAAATCCAACGGTTCCATGTGCTCTAATCTATTTCCAAAGCATTGCATTATTTTGTGTTCTTCTAGGGAGGGATGATGATTATGATGATGACGACCGCGTTTGTAATCTATTTTTATACAGGAAAAAGACAGCAGTGATGATCTTGGACTGCAAGTCAGTGCGATCAAACATGGATGCAATTTACATCAGAATCGTCGATCATGAATGAATTTTCTTGTTCAAAGACCAAGGTTAATTACGTCGGTAAACCCGAAGAGAAATGGAGATTAAGTTGGATTAGTGTCGAGTTGGGTTGAGAGCTCTCTCTTTCCAGAGATTGAGTTAGATTGATCATGCCGTAGTGGGCTCACAAGCACTCTACATCCCACTGACATAGAAAATACATTTTTTGCAGAGAAAGTTTTGCTTTTATGTCAAAAGATATGTAGTCATGGTATTATATATACAGCGTATGATGTTGCTTATTGATGCAGGTTGATTTTCTTCTACTAGATGAATATATACCTAGTGGAAGCAGGGGGATGAAGAAGTATCATCATGGACGAGGGTGATGGAAAAAAATCAACCCCATGAAAATATGCTAACCCTTTGATTTACAGCCTCAATAACTTAAAACAGTGTTTAGACTCTATATTTTTATTTTTATTTTTTCTTTCCAACAGTGAGTAGAAGTTAGTTAAGTGTCAAATTATGCTAGGGCCAACTTGAACAAATTTTAGAAATGGGATTGATCAAAAGAGCAAAAGAGATCATTGTCAAGTTAAGTTGGAAGTGTGAGGGTTGTGTCCGATCTGCTTTAGCTCGAGTCCAACTTGACTCAAGCTGCACCCATAATTCCTGATGGACCAAAATTGACACTGATCCAGCAGAAAATTCGAATCATTATCCATTAGAGGTTTTATCTTTACAAAGGATCCATTAGAGGTTTTATCTTTACAAAGGATCCAATCAATCCAATTTCTTCTTAGACTTCTCTTCCACTCAACTCATAACTACGTATTTCACTGTCTGATCCAATCAATCCAAATGCATGAGTTAATCCACTTGTGATGAGTGAGAGTTTGATTCAACTTGTGGAATCAATAAAATTAAGCCCATCATTTCTCCCCCCACAGCGTCACATTTGACAATCAAATCCTTAGAAATCCTCATCGGTTTTCAACAAAGTCCTTAGCAATTGCTAATCCTAGTGGATTTGGACTAGTAAAAATCCTCATTTTTTAGGATTTGCAAGTCCACTACTTAGGAATTGGAAATTTTTATTTTTGTAAATTTACACACCAATATCAATTTTTCTTACTTTATGCATTGATGAACACAAATGTCAATGTGAAATTTTCAATTATTGGTCAAATCTGCGAGTTTCCTGCAAATCCTACCAAAAGTGCCCTAAAACTTTATAGTTTATACCCCGGCCACCAATTGATATCTTTTGTTTAGCAAGTCAAAAATGAAGAATGTTACTTAGAACAATCACCATAACATAAAGTAAGTCTACAACTGACCTGTCCACACCTGTGGGCACATGCAACCAATAAACGTCTATCACGGAAGGAAAAACTTACATCAAACAGCAACAATTAACACAAGTTCTCACAAAAGTAAAAACCTCTAAATCAAATCTTATTATCCACGTCCCCAATACACTCTCTCAAAAGCTAATCAATCAAACTTAAGACCCTCCTTAATCTTCATTATAGAAGGCCTTGAAGCAATGTCCTCCCACCATGCATTCACATGTAGACGTGAAGTTATCAGAGACGACTTTGGAGTTGTCATGAAGTAGACTATATATGGAAAATGGTGTAAATCGGCCATTGAAAAGTAGTCCCCAGCCAGGTATTTGCTCTTGGAAAGCCTTTCTTCATACACATCCAAAACCTTCCCAAGCTTTTCACTGTTAGACTCAACCACCTGCTCATCCACTGGCAGCCCAAACTTTGGGTTGACAATGAACTGGTAGATGAGGGCTTGCATCGGACCGTTGAATTGGTGGGCCTCCACTTCCATCCACACGTTCACCGATGCTGATTCCGGCAGGCTTTCCAGGCGCAAGAGATCAGTTCCAACATCCTTGTACTTGTGTGCTAAGTACCTGGTAATCGCCCTTGACTCTGGTAATCAAGTTAACAATATCAAAAAACATTTGGTTAAGAATACAATGATCCATTTGTACAAACAATATAAGCCATCTATTCTATCTGATGCGTGCAAATGCCGGCAATCTGGACCGTTCAATCATTTATCCATCAAATAAATGGACGATATTGACATAACCCAATAGTCTAGCGAATCATCCCAACTTTAGATCATGTTTTGGGAGTTGGTTATATAATGGTTGATGTCATGTGGGTGGCCCACTTTTGGATGGATAAAAAGTGAATCTGATTGTGTCAATATCGTTAAGATTAAAACTAGTTAAGAGAAACAGGTATACCGAAGAGTGTTAAATCTTCATCTTCAAGCACAGGAACCTGACCAAATGGCTGCAAAAAGTGACACGCCAAGAAGATTCATTTATGAAAGAAAACTGGGACAAAAAAACACATATAGGATATGATCAAGAAACACGAATGAAGAAAGAGAAGAAACAAAGGTTACATTTAGAGAGAGGAACGGTTGCTGTTTGTGTGCACCGTCGGCCAAG
This sequence comes from Camphora micrantha, assembly GCA_003546025.1. Lineage (NCBI taxonomy): Eukaryota > Viridiplantae > Streptophyta > Magnoliopsida > Laurales > Lauraceae > Camphora > Camphora micrantha. Next base: position 27,494,841 of record QPKB01000011.1, read on the forward strand.
CCGACGGACACAAACTCGTATTCGACACCCTTCTCATGCAAGCATGCTAACACACGTGCGGTGCATGTGGACATGGAGGCACCATGAACCTTGAGAGCCATTCCCCTCCCTCTCTCTCCTCTCTCTCTCTCTCTGTTATATTGAGGGTAAAGGTTGGAACTTGGAGCAGCTGTGCAGGGCAAACTTGGTTTTTGGTTTGATGTCTGACTCCTCTATGCCTTTTGTATAGGGTGCGGCTTGTCTTTGTTACCGAGGAGATGCATTTTCAACGATACAACCTAGGCTGGTAGACACTATTTTTTTTCAAATAGGGTATCAGCGAATCTGTCATCTACACATGGCTGACAAGAAGTATCAACTAATATGCATTTTTTTCATCGACCTGTGGAACTTGTTATATGATGGACGGCATCTTAGAAGGCAGGATTAATGGACGCTTGTAATGCTTGGATGCATTTGGAAACTCTAAAAATAAGTTCTTGGTTTATGATTTCGTGCTTATTTATATATTAGAGCATTGGTAAATCTCTAAGTTTATTTCTGTTTTTAAGATCTTATTTTCACATTAGAGATTTTGCCCCTAAAAGAAATAAGCTGAAGGGGTCAGCTTATGGAGGTGGAAACTGTAAAATTTATAAGTATTATTTTATGAAAATGACCTCATAGAATTTTCAAAATGAAGGAAATGACAGGTTCTAATAATGTAATTTTTAAAAGAAGTACACCAATTATCCCAATTTCTAATTTAAGGTGAGCCTCAATTACCCCATGAAATAAAAGTTTTTTCTTTTATAATTTTTTACCAAACAGACATTGTTAATTAGAACTTTTATATTAGACCTTAATTAGCTCTTATTAATTACACAAGAGTTTCCAAACAGCCCCTTAGTCTTTGATTGATGAGATAAGGTTTTAATGAAGATCATTTGAATAACCTTCATCTTTGAGGTTTTTTTTATTTGAAAAGAATAAATGATTGTTATAACTTTGCTTGAGTTTGGCCTTGGGTTTCAAATTGCTTTGTTCAGGAAGCCTTCCAAATAAATGGTTAGGTTTGTTTATTATTATTATTTTATTTAATTTTTTTTTTTTTTTTTTTTCTGTTCTTGCTTTCTAAATGGTTAGGATTGTTTAGGTGGTGCTTTTTTTTAAAAAAAACTTTTTTGCTTTTGCTATCTAAAGTAAGGACTTTTAGGTGATCGATTGACTCTATTTCCTAAGTAGACAGGACGACAAGGAATTCAGAGTCCACTATAAATTGATAAGTGAGGCCTCCCATTGAAATCTAGGCGGCTCATTGGAGCCATGACTACCATGCGGTCAGATTAACAATGACCGTTATCACGGGCAACGCCGTGTCCCAACTATATTGAGATAGGGTAAGTCCTATTCGAGTCTATCATGTGTCAAATATTAAAATAAGTTTACAGATCAATAATGTATCAGATTATATAATTCTGATTTGAGTAAATCTTAATTTGGTGATAAAATAAGAGTGTGGTAATGCAATCTTTAAAAAGGTCAGTATCAGCCTCATTGATGGATCAATATTTTTGTGCTTTCGGGAATTCCCAGTTTCCCACGGTCAGATTGACCCATGCTCAAAATTACTGATGAAGAACTTAAAAGGCCGTGTGTGTTGATGCTCTTTTATGTACCCCATTTTCAACCCCTAGTACAATCGAGGGTGAAAGTCTATGAAACCACTAGAGAGGATTGGGATTAAAGAAACCGCTCGAGTATCACGTCCCAGCCTACATCCTGCTCGGTTATATCAGCTGGTTGAAATTTTCGTATCCAAGAAGGGGCCACCTGGCATCTGAGTGGGTCCATTAACCGAACAGCATAGGAGGAAAAGTCAGCTCCATTTCTCATTTATATCCATCACGCCTAACTTCATGAAATAGCTAACCATCCATTTTTATTGGCTCATTGGATGGACAGAGCACCTACCAATAACGGATGATTGAAATAACGACCCCTATTTATCTTTTTTATTGGTTAAAATGATATCCAAACTCAAACACTCAAAATGCACATTCTTTTTTCTCTAACTAGCTGAACTACAGAAAATACACATTTTTATTCCTAACCAATTAAACTACAGTTTAGAAAACAATGCCTATCTATCACACTAGGGTCCTTTAGTTTGCCATATTAACTTTTATATAGCCGTTGTGCGATAAGACATCTTGAATCATTGGAACTCAATGACCACATATTCTGTCTAGCACTTGGCATCACTCTTTTTATTCCTGCAACTGGCCGTTTTGAATTAAACCAAGCTGCCCATGGCACTTGTACAGATCCGATAAAAAAAAGTATAGGTGTGCACATATTCAACTTTTCTCATTTAAATAGAAGGATGAGGAAAAGAAAGTTGTGTCATGAGAAACTGAAGGTCACTTTTATAAGCTCATCGTCTATTAACACGTTCACACATCTCAAATGGCATCCCTCGTTTTCTCTTATGTGGGATCTATCCCTAGTTTTCTTCTATCTAGTAATTCCATCTTACTATATAGCTCCACACCCAGCTTAGCATAGAAATCCCACATACACACTTGACTTTATGCAGCCTGTTGCCCAATAGTCAACATTCGGCTCTATCACGTGGCACAATTCCAATGATCTTAGACAAACAAAGGAAAATACCTATTACCAATGACAGACTACGTAGGGCCATAATCAGCTGGGAAACACCTAAGAGGAAAGTTATGTAACTCCCAGGGCCAAGACTCAACTGGAAGCATGGTTTAAGAAGTTGGGGTGTTCAGGTCACTACATGAACATGATGAATGTAAAATTCCATCCTATCTAAGACCCAACTTGTTTCAGCTACAGCAAAGGTTTGTAGTTGAACAATCATTGGGTGGTGGATTCGAGTTAAAAGCTCATCAAACCCCAATGCAAATCATCCCTTTATCTCTCTCATGCCCCCAGGATTGTTACTCATCGCCACGCCTTGCATCCATTCCAATAACCGTGATAGAGATGTTGCCCTTGGTTATCGGTGATTCACAATTACTATCTACAACACAGCACAGTTTTAACCTCTAGCCATTTTACATATATGTACACAAAATCAAGTCCGTAGAATTCAAATTATGAATTAATAGACCCAAAAATATATGAACTGAATAAAATAGATGACTTCCACTTCCGCTTTCAGCTTCTAGAAAGTCTCTTCTGGTTTCAGGAAATTGTAGAACTCCAGCTGAGTCATCTCTCCACCATTCACTGGATCAAACTGACATCGATAAAAGCTGCAGAGTCCAAAGCATCGGCATGTTTCATCAAATATCATTTCAAGAAAATACTTAAAAACCCATACCTAGGAGAATGGCAACAGTAAAGATCTATTTGGGATGAATGGTTATTCTTCTGCTGTGAATAGATCACATGGAAGTCACATCATATTTGGTGGGATATTCATGCGCGCCAGCAAAGTCATATGCATAAACACATGAAAATAAAAAAAAATAAAAAAATTTGAAAGCATGCAAAAGGAAGGGGGGGTGGGGGAATGCTCCATCTAATATGGCTTCATTTGAGCAGAACCTAGAGACCATCCATTCAGCCAAACTATTAAAACCTCACACAATGAGGGTTACACTCAAACACCTCCAACAGAAGATGATGGAAAACAGCACACCCTTCTCAGTGGATTTGTACTATTGTAGCTATGCAAGTAGATTTTGCAGACATAAATTATTGGTAAGCTAACCAGCTAATGTTCACTTACCTTCCATCCATGCCCAAGATCACAACTGTATTCTTCTGGTGGCCAAAGGCAACGACATACTGAGAACCTTCATGCAGGTGGAATTGAGCAAGTGACCATTCTGAACTGAAATACTTTGGCAACACTCCTACAAATGGCATGAAATTTAGTTAAAGAAATCTAGAATAGTTTTGGTAGTTCTGTTATTTATCATCACATTATTGATACACGCCAACGTTTTAAAAAGTTGAGGCATGCAGCAAAACCTGGAAATTTTCCAAAACATAAGGCAAAATCTTCAATACATAAGCATGTGAGCCTCATGGACACACCTTTTCTCATAAATAAATAATTACATAAAATATAAAGCATATTACAAGAAATAGAAAAGTGACAGTGACTCTATTTTTATCATCTTAATGTGTTAATATCATCTTAACGAGTTAACCAGTGTTAAGTTAATTGTAGTTACAATAGTCTTAGCTTAAAAAAAAAGTTCTCAAAATTACAGTTTGTTCCTCCCATAATTAAAGATGAGATGTTCTGAGTTGAATACTGAAGCGCATGCCTCACTTGGAAGCATACGCCACAAATATTGCCTCATACCGACGTTCCAGAATGCTTTGCCCCAGAGCAAACCTCATGTTGCAAGCTTCTAACACCTCTAAATGCCTCATATTTAAGGCCCAGTGATGCAGTAGCACCAATAAGTCATAGCAAGAAAGCCTCAGATTTAAGGCCCAGTGATGCAGGAGCACCAATAAGTCATAGGAAGGAGAACGGCATCTTACCCCATAGGTAAGGCGTCGCAGTTCTCACCGGGGTGACCAGGTTTTCGAAACTGCAGAAGAATCGTATCACCCATGGCATTTTGAGAATGTTTCATCCAACTCAAGCCTTGAGGGCATTAACCTCAAATGCCTGTAAAAACATTCATAAGGTCCCCAACAGATGTCAAAACATAGAATACTCCTGCATTTCTCTATTGCCTAGTGTAACTCATAGGCAATCCATGTTGACATTCACTTTCTTCGGTAAATTAAAACAATTCATATCTTTGGCACAGAATGCCGAAAGCGACACCTAAAAGATTAACAGAAAGGGTCACATGAAATGATGGAATAGCACTCTTTTGTCCATGGTTCACGATTGATTGGAACATCCTAGAAAGTAATGAGATTACTCAGGCGTATTCTTGACATTCAATGCAATGTTGGGAACATCCTAGAAAGTAATGAGACGGTTCCAGCCAGTAACTTTTGCCCCCTTGGGACCATGACTAAATGCAATGTTGCCTAAGTCTCTTATCATCATTTAGGAAAAAAAAAAAAAAAAAGGAACAAAACAGATGGTAAGAATCTGATGCAACTAGATGGACATTAGAACCAACAAGTAGAAGTATCATCATCAATACCCTTCAAGAAGGTCCATTTTCTGTGTCCTTGTTTAAGCATATTGTGTTTAACAATATCTCATTACATTTAATTAACATAAAGAATAACACAAAATCATATTAATACTAGTTAGTTAGTAGTATTTACATAAGAAATTCATATTACTGTTGATGAATCAAAATCGTATTAATACTAGTTAGTTAGTGTATTTACATAAGAAATTTTAATTACTGTTGATGAATTTCTTCTGCACAGAACTATGTCCTCTAGTGATGGGTGCATATCTGTGACAATACAGCAAAAAATCAGAAAAGTGTTTGCCCTTGTATAGATTATGCTGGTGATATGTTGAAACCAAGGAATCTTACCCCTAATGAAAGATAGAGATGAACTGGTTGATGGGGAAAGATTAGGATCAGATACGGTACGGGAATGGTCGTTTCCTGGAGACTCTGGGCTGATCTTTAGGCTGAAGACATGGACTGTGCCCTTGTCACTTGAAACTGCAAGCCACTCTGCAGAAGAAGAGAATGCTAGACTGTAGATTTCTGCTCTATCTGCACCTCTACGCACCTATAAGTAACAGAGAAGAAAAAAGGAGCATGTTTCAATTTATTTGAAATTCATGGTCAATCAATTATCTTCCCACTTATCCACAAAGAACCTAGTACCACACTTCAATATAAAGCAACAGAAATTTAACAATACATATGACCATAACACAAAAGATGGGATCAAATTACGCAATTTGATGCTTGATTGTTACAAATAACCAAGTATAAGTAGCAGCTGGATTCCATGCAAATGACAAGTCTCACAAAAATTACCATTCCAATGGCTAAAATGCACCCAGACATGGGAAATAAATTAAATGACTATGAAATTGTTTCAAGGCTTGTCAAAAGTTACTCCTAATACCTAGCAGTGATTGTAATCAACTACAGAAATGCATTGAAAACCAGAAATTGACCATAAGAAAGAAAATGCTATTCAAGCAAACACAGTATTCAGAATACCAAAAAAAGGAGGCATATCCATTATTTACGTTTCAATGGTCACAACAGATAGAAGGTCATCATCAAATTGAGGGTTGAAACATAATCAGCTATATCTATATTACCGACTGGTTCACTTGATTTGGGTTTTTATTCATGCTTTGCAACAAGCAAAAGAACCTTCTTCATTACAAGTGCTCTCTAAAATTGTCTGTTGATTCAATCCAGCTTGTCAATTAGGTTGTGGCTAGCTCAGTTCTCCAACATTACATTGGTTGGATGTGCTGAGATACAGGCCTTTCTACTTTCTTTCTTTTTTATATATACCAAGTGTCATTTAAAAAATTCCAGAATATTTGACAAAAGAGTCAACATCCCACATAGCATTGCACATCCATACCAAGGTTTTCAAAACTCAGACTTGGAGTGCAACTCAGTGACCATTGAGTCATGTTGACTCAACAGAGTCAACACGCCAAATACAGTTGCACATCCATTACCAAGGTTTTAAAATTCAGACTCAAGTGCAACTCATTCAACTCAGCCAGATTGCATGGGATTCACCTGAGTAGGATTGAGTCACACCCAAAACAAACCCACAAAAATGCTTAAAACATGGAAAAAAAAAAAAAAAAACCAAAAAAAAAAAAAAATTACAGAAATGTAACATATTTTTCTAAGACGATAGAATTTAAGGAGTCCTTTTCTTTTATCCTATAGCTGCTATTAGATATCTTGTTTTCCATTTTTTAAATTGTAACAGATTAATTAAATAAAAGCAGTAGCATATACAAAGCAGACAGTCCAAAAGACTAAATTACACGGAAAATGAACTACCCGTAAATCACCAAAGGAGATAAACTGATAAGCACCACAGTTAGGGGTGTAAACGGGTCAATTCCAGGACAGAACCATACAGGAACCGGAACTAGAACCTTTTTCTCAAGGGTAGACCTAGTTCCAGACCCGGTTCTGATAAGAGCACAAGGATCCGGTTCCGACAAGAGGACCAAGTGTGAGAGAGAGAGAGAGAGGACGAAAAACACTACACTGAACCACATAAACCATCTTAATCAGAAGATACAAAGGAGATCACCCACATGTGACTGGTGAGGTGGGCCACGAGTCATGGACAGTGCAAAGGTAAGTGCGGAGGTGGCATGGGTGCATTCGATTCTCAGGCTTCATTCCTTCACATAATACTTTCTGCTTGTTCTTGCCACCGAACAGGGGGCAGGGGGCGAACCCAAGTACCATGTGGGGGCGATCGCACCCATTGGACTTCAGCCTGCTTCTAAAACCATAATGAAAATTCTGGCTTTGCTTTGAAAATTCACATAAAAAATTTGCATCCATCCCCAAAATCCACATGAAAATCTTTGAGTTTGTTCTCAAAACCCAATTACCTGTTTAGGTTCGCACCCCTCAAAGGAAAATCCTTGGTCCGCCTACTGCAACAGCACTATCCATTCAATGGGGCAAGACTCATGGTCCAATTGTGGGACCCAAGGAAGTTTAGGATTTTTTATTAATTGTTATTAGTTTCTAATTTTTATTTAATAAGTTGTATTTAGAATTAGTTTCTAATTTGGATAGGATTTTGTTTCCTAGTTTGATAAGAGTAGTTTCTTACGAAAGTATCTTTTATTATAAATAAAGCAATGCAGAGATCAATGATCTTAGATTAGATTTTGGAGTTAATAAAATTTTCCCTCTGTGGGTTTATCGTTTTATCGTTGGAGATTGTCTTCATCGAGTGATTGTTTCAGTGGGAACCCTAATTGTGCCTCGGCACTTGCGATTATAAGTTTATAACCTTACGATTGCATCAACACTGTCATTGAAAAGATGAAGAATCCAACACTCCCAACCTAAAAAAGAAGAAGATGAGTTATTGGAAGAGAACCATGATAGCCAGATAGTACAACGTGGAAAAATATATGTATGGCCACTTTATTTTTGTGTAAAAGGTGTGTCCCCTTTTTAGTCTTTATCAATGGAAGTTCTTGTGGTATCCTTGTCGTATCTGAGTATCATAGAATACAGACACTTGGAGAAAGTTCTCAATTTATTGATAGAAATTTAAATCTAAGTATAATGGCTCTAGACTCTCAATGTTCCCAAGATCAAGGATCATGGACCCTCAGTGTCACTTTTACATACAATCCCAAAAGGACACAAAATTGACGTTAATGTAAATTTCTTAAGTCCCGTGTCTTCTTGTGTTAAACTCCAAAAATATGTGCCTCTAAAGGATATAATTGCAAAGAGGGAAAGAAATTGGAGAAATTCCTCTTCTTCTCTTGAAATCCTCTCATTCGAATGACCTGAAGACCCATATTTATAGGGGCTCTTGGACGTTGGAAGCTCTTCCCTACGCCCAACATCACACATTGGCGTTACAGACATTTTCTAACATCCAAACAGTGGAGGTTGGCAGCCAACATTCATAATTGAGGATCTTGCCTTGTAGTTGCATGCAAAGTCATCTTTAACTCAGCTTGATTTTCAATCCATCTGTCAGCTTTTTGTTCATAATATACCATTGGAAGCTCGAGATGTAGAACTAAATGATATAAAGATCCATATCATCTGAAGTCATTAGGAATTTAAAAAAGAAAAAAAGCATCTAAAGACAACTGTCCCCCATTTCTTTTTTTTAGCCTTGTCAGCTATCATAGCCCATATCTTCTTATTGACTTGTCGGACTCTTCATTGTTTTATGACGTTGGAAAGCCTTATTTAAGAAGATCAAAATGGTATATTTCTGCATCCATCAGATGTCTATATGGGTTAAATCTTAATTTAATCAAGTGGACTGTTGCTTCACAGCAAACCGGTCATCACTTTTTTCTCATCTACAAGACATAGAGGCAACTTACATTGTTTCTTGAGCGTATATCTTGCTACCTCAAGAATATGGCATTTATCAATCCAATGCGTGTCAAAAACAACGACGACTCACTGTTTGAAGCCACACCATATCCTCTCACATCGTGTATCAAATTAAAATAAATAAGGGCAGAAGCCCATTTGGTAATGATCCAAACTCCAAACAACCCAACACACCGTCAGAGATGGATTTTGCAACTCAAAAGGAAGCTTAGCAAGTAAAAGCAACCCAACAAAAGCAACAAAAGCTAGTTGACATGGAATCAATCAGTAACCCCATCACAATACCAAGCACTTGCATCCAGACATGGTGGCTTCCTAAACTGCCTAAACTACATATACATTCCAAATTTAGGCATTGAGGGACAGAAACACAAACCCACATTCCAAAGGCTTTAGAAGGAGGAGGTTTCTTCTCTTCTCCCTTCTTCTTTCCTTCTATACTTCCATTTTGTAGCCTTCATTCTTCCCCATTAATGAGGGCTTATTTACTTAACTTTGATTTGAACATGTGGATAAATTTATTTTCCTGTTTGATTGTCTGCATCTAGGCATACCTGCAGATGAGGTGGTCATTCTAGCCTCCTGTTTTTGCGCTTACTTGGTTCTTAGACAAGACAGATACCATCTTCTTGGTCAATGGATAGGAGTATAACTGACATTTTGCAAACAAAAATAACTCATCCACTTTCTACCTCCGTCCTATTCAAGGTTAAACATTCCTAACATAAAAGGAGATCATTTCGCACTTTTTTATATAAGATTCATGCAATGTCATTGGCATTTATGCCTGCATAAGCAAATGAAATGCTTAGTCTACTGCCTTAGACACTATTTCGTCAACTCCAATGTATGAATCAAGAGTTAGCCTAGAGGCTCCTTCCACAATAAGATCCTAAGAAAGACAAAACAGAACAGTTTTGTTTACCCTGCTATTTGTAAATTCAACCACTTAAGCAAGCAAAGATTCAGATGCAGTTCCAAACATCACCTAATGCTAACAAAATCAACAACTGAAGAGAAACTAACCGAAACAACTGACAAGATCAAAATTACCCAAATTCAAAAACTACAACGAAACAAGCAATACCTCCTGCAGGAGCGCCCCATCACCAGTGTTAAATATCCGAACCAGCGTCCCCTTTGAGCTGGCTGTGGCAAGCAGGCGCCCATCCGGCGTGAGCGCAAAGCAGGCGACCCTCGAGTCATGAGCAGCAATGAACTTGGTCCTCTTCAAGCTGTAATTCTCCACCCTCACTTGCCCCTTCTGCGTCCCCGGGCAGACGAGAACGAACGTCGCCGCGGCCTGCGACACCGCGCACAGCCCCTTCCGGTTCGACACCGTCTCGATCTGCTGCATCAGCTTCAGATCCGCGAAATTGTACACGAAAACCCTCTGCTCCAGCACCACCACGATGCGGTCGCGCCGGAGCCGCACCGCCCGCACCTCCGACCGGAACGACAGCTCTCCGATGCACCGGCTCTGGTGGTCGTCCCATATCATCACCTTATTCGGCGGGTACTGCGGCTCCACCCCGCCGCCGACGAGCGCCAGGATGTTGCAGCGGAAGAGCATCTCCACGGCGCCGATCCCGCCTCCGCGGTCGAAGTCGCGGCGGAAGATCTCACGGAAGGGGTCGCAGTTGTAGATCCGGAAGCCGCTCTCGGTGCCGGCGGAGAAGCAGCCGTCGTCCTGGTTGAACGAGAGGTGGAGGAGGGCCGGCGCCAGAGAAGGCGACGGCGTCGGAGACGGCGACGAGAGATCGTCGAGGAGGTTAGGGTTTGAGATTTGCGGGAAAGGAGAGGTGGAGATCGGAGGCAGAGGCGGACGAGACTCTTCTGCTTCTCCTCCTCCGTTGAGGGCATTTTCGACATTCTGCTGCGACAGAGATGGAGGGGCAAAAGGGGAATTTGTGTTGGTGTTGGGGTTGGGATTCGCTTCTGGAAGAGGCCATGAGAGAGATGGAGAAGAAGAGGGCATGGAGAGAGCGGCCATTGGAGGGGTGGAACCGTAATTTCACTGAAATTCGAGGGCAGATGGAATCTAAAGAGCGGGAGAGGGAGAGAGAGACGAAGAAGAAGATGAGAAGAAAGAGACTGCTTGCGTGGAGATGGGGAATTGAAGAGGGAGGGAGGCTTTTTGGAGGGAGTTTGAGGTTAAATTACCAATATGGGCTTTATTGTTTAAGGGAATTGAGGGTAGTGATTGGGTTAGGGCTTGGATTGGAGGAGGGTATTTTTGGAAGTGTCTAGGGCGGGATTGGAGGCTTTGGCTGGCAGGAAATAATTATTGAATCAATTGTCCCTCCAAAAATGAACTATCACAACAAGATCTTATATGTGTGTTATAAATTTCTCTCTGGCCCCCATCCCAACCTTTTATTAATGTCGTATTGTTATGAAATAGCATCCCCTTATAGAGTGATAAACTGTGTCCCTGGTAGGTGTGTTCATGGCTCGGGTCGGGTCGGGTCGGGTCGGGATGGGGAATATTAAAAAATTATACGCTTGTATTCGACCTAAAAGCTCAACATAGGGTTTAAATCAAGGCCCAAGACCGCAAATTAGTCAATCGGGGCTTAAGCCAACTTTGGAATTTCTATCACTTAATCTAAGTGCAGCTCGATATATTAAATGGGTTCGAATTACATCCTGCCCCATGAGCATCTCTTGTCTCTGAGGGTACTCAAGAATCGAATCATAGATACTAAGGTAAGAAGCCGGGAACCCAACCCTGGTTTTCAACGGGAGTTGATTGCCATGCATTTAGGTGTGTTATAAAGAGGTAAGAATTTAAAAAAGAAAAAGAAAAACTCAATATAACATAACAACCCCTGTTTAGAATAGTGCTATTAAAAAATAAAACTATAAAAGAAGAGAGAATTTTACATATAAATTCAACACCAATGAGTGAAAATATCTCTATGAGATTGGAATTTAAGAAAAATAAAAAAATTAGGTACATGTAATTAGAAATAAAAATTTAGGAAATTTGATAACCATCAACGAAAAGAAGTGTCGAGTTATTAGAAATAAAACAATCTACAAATCATGATAGGTGTCAAACTTTTTTTTAGGAAAAAAACAGCCAAGATTTTTAGGTGGACAATGGGTATAGGTGATATGGATTTTAAAAATAGAAAACCTAACCTTATTAGTTAGTACTTTAGACATCTTCAAAATTTAGAAGACAAAATCAACAATCTTTTCAATTTTAAGAGTAACTTAAGGTGTCCAAAAAAAAAAAAGGGCCTATGATGATAGGTTACTACTGCTTTTTATTTTTGTGTTGACCTTTCAAGTTAGGTTCAAATTGACATTTCTAACTCAGTTGTTTAACTAATCGGATTCTGACTAATTTCATTATTATTATTTTACCAATCAATCCAACTTGATCTGACTAATACCATGATTGATATTGAATATAAAAGTTAATGGGATAAGATACAAACATGGCTAGGTCTGGGCAGGACTATTGGGCCCTTATAACTCAACAGCTTCAATTTGGACATGCTCTGAATAAGGCTGTCATTTTGCAATCACAGTCCCTGCATTTTTATGTTTTGTCTCCGAGGACAACATACTTTCAGAAACATCCATTAGGTCAGTCGTTTTGAATGACTAAAATATGTAAATGATGCATATGTGATGTTTGATTTGAAAAAGACGACGCTAATTAGCACTAGGAAAGCCCATTATCGATCTTTCTCAACATGTAATGCTTATTAGGACGAAAATAAAGATAGATAAGAGCACATGGCACGGTTTTGTGCAGGTCACTTGTCATAATCAGGGTTCAGTTCTATCCTAATCTTTGGTTTTATAATGTTAATTGATTGCGTTTTGTCCTGTTCAGGATTAGTCAATTGGCCATGAGTGTGTTATGGGCTTATTAATAGACCGAAAAAGTTTAGACAGAGGCCCGACTTATTTATTACTCAGGCCAGGAATTTTCTCATTTAGAGAAATTACTTATATAGTAGTGTGAAGTAAAGTGTCAATTAATTATAAGGGGTAGCTCAGTTGGCCTAGGACTACGGTTTACACTCGTAGGTTATAGGTTTGAAACTGCACTACCATATTAGGGCTACAGGAGAGTTTACCCGACTTCCCTCTGGGCCCGAAGGGATTAATCCAACCCAAAGAGCTGAAAATCCTCCGATAACTATAAAAGAAAAATGTAAATGGTCAATTGATTATACAAGAGAACAAAAGTGGTGTTCAAATTCAAAAAAGTTCTAAGTTTCGAAAAGTACATTTTTTTTAAGTTCAAAAAATTGCTCTCCATACTCTATTCCTTTTCACCAAAAAAAAGTCTAAGACCTTTTGTCATTTAGAACATTTTGATTTGACTCCCTTTTTCCGGTTATTCTCTCTTAATTTAACCTTTCCCTTCAGTTAACTATACACGTAAATTACTGAACTTGCAGTGGTTTGGGCCCAACTGCTTGGGTTAATGGCTTAGTAGGCAGCAGGCCCAATTATATAAAAAGTAATTGAAAAGTAAACTTATAGCCCATAATGAAATGTATGGGCTCTTAAATGTTAATAGCCTTTACTAGCCCACTATATGGCCTAATATGGTATGCATCAGCCGATGTTTGTAGCCATGATTTTTGAGAAACACAAGACACCCCAGTGACAAGGATATCTAGAAAAGATTAAATAAATAAATAAACCCGAACATTTTCATTCATCAGAGCATGCTTCCTGTAAGGGGCTATCAGGAAGAGAGAAAAAAAAAAAAAAAAAAGGCCTGTCCTGTGCCTGAAAAATCTTAATTTTTTCAATGGGTCATCCCTACAACTCTATTTCCATCAGCTCAAATCTGGGAAACAAGATGGGCTTGGTCAAGGCCAAATTGACTAGAATCCTAATGCCTTTATGCGGTGCCTGAGTTTAGGCCTAACACCTCTCTTTCGGCATCAATACCAGGCCCCACTATGGCCCTTGTGAATGAGAAAAAAAAAACAAAGGGGGTATTGGGCCCTGAATGAACAATTTCAATTGTGCCTGCTTCATTATTCAATTTTGTCTCAATTGCTACGGTAATCAGTGAAAATGATGTCGGGCTATACTGGATTCAACTAATTAAGAGCTTAGTAAGAAGGGCCAGGGTGGGCCGGCTTACTCATCTTGAATTTGAAGCCTAAGCCTGGTCCTAGCCTGGCTCTTTTACGAACGAGGCTCGATTGGTATGAATGAGTTTGGCCCATGAGCCTAAAATCCATCCAAGTGCCACCTGAAGAGGATGTTACAAAAAAGCCGGCCACCAGCCCATGTACAGATGGATTAGTCCAACTTACAGGCCCTAATCTGGATAACCAAATCACGTGCTGATTTTCCAATGATCGGGTCAATAAACCAGTCGAATGGCCCAAACTGCTGTGAAATCGACCAATAAGTTTAATTTAGGGCCTAGTACAATCACAATCGAGTTGGCTGAATTGATTTCTAATTTTGCAATTGAAACGAATTATAGACTTTTGCGGGAGCAAGTTGCTATTTGCTTGGGCTATTAGAGACCGAGCCCAGCTTGGAACAACAGTAGCTGGACCATTTTTGCACAAGGGCTGGATACTTGAACCTGGATATCAGGCCCATGCCTAGCTTTTCTAACTCAGTTGTGCCTGGTGCCTGCTAGATGGAGCTCGGGTTTGGATCTGGGGCCTTAAAATCGAGCACCTACGACTAAATAAATGGGTTGGGTTTGGCCCAATAGGACCGAACTGGTTTTGAAGCCTAACCCACCAGAGTTAAAGCAGAATGATGCCACATCCTTCTTCGGACATAGTTTTGAATGGAACTTCTTTTATTCTCCTCTATCACTTAGGCCCGTGGCCCAATCAATGAGCCCAGCAGCCTGATATTTTGCTAGGAGCACATATACAGTAGGCTAGGTGGTTATGGGTCACACCAGTCTTGACCCGCTATAAGCCTGGCACAATTTGAGATTGCTTTGCGCTGTGTTTTAGGCTTGCAGGCTGCGCTCATCTCATTCACTGACCTGATAGATGAAATGCAGGACCTGGTCTATGTATGCTCAATGGACTAGCCCAGCCCAACACACTTAGCACAGACCAGACATGTTTCTGAGAATATAAGGAGGGCCTGAATACCTGACTTCCTGAAATACTCAAGATTTGGGCCCATTCAACTTCATGTCAATATCTACTGGATGGGCCTAGGATTCAGCTCCAGGTCCAAACCCACTTTTGTACAATTATAGCAATGTCTTTTAGTTCATTTTTGACCAATACCTGCCAAAATTGACTCGTGACAATGTCAATGTCAATGCGCTCCATTTTTTAATAAAAAAGAGTAAAAAACATTCCATCACAAACAACTAAAAGTAAAATATCATCACAATCCACTTATATTTTATTATTTCTTCAAGACAACATTTACTCCACTCAACTCCATTACTAAAGCCCTCATATGTATGGTGAATTGAAATATGGTAAGGTAAAGCATCAAATCAAGAGAGAATAAAATATAAGGTGTTAAATTATGGTGTTTTAGTTGTTTGGTATGGAATGTTTTTGACTTTTTGTATATAAAAGTTGATTTTTTTTCTCTTTTAGTGGAGAAAGGAAGTTGATTTTTTTACTTTTTTTGAAAAATTTGGAGGGAATTATGAAATTGTATACTTTTGATATAACCCTTTGTTATTTCTTGTCTGGATTCACTTTACTTTACTTTAAATAGTTAATTGCCAAACACCCCCTAAAGTTGCATGAGCACCATGATCGTCCAAGTAGTGAGATAGGCATGAGATCGGATGAATGGGTGGTTATTAATGGATCGATGGAGATCTTGAAAGGTCCAAATTATCCTAGAAGACTTTAGGACAGTCTTTAATAGTGTACTAGACTTATAAGGTCCAAACTATTTCAGAACTAGCCATGGATGATTAATACCAATACTGTCTCTGTGATTTCAGGCTAAAATCATTTTGTACTTTGCTTATTTGGTGTCTCTCTGTATGTGGGAAGACCTGATCTTACAAAACATATCCAATGATCATTCCCTATTTATCCCAAATTCTAGCAATACTTTCTGAGCATCAATTATGTTGATCTAAGGTGGGTTCCTCAATGTCACTTTGCAATTGGGTTTTGTATTGTATGGAACATACGGATCTGCATGTCACAGCAGAGATGTAATGAAAAGTATTTTTTAGTACCTTATAAGAGAAAGAGTTCTCACCTACAACATCAGAGGTTAGAGGGAATTTGTTGTTGTTTAAAATTTAGTTTTAGTGATACTACTATTTCAAGGAAAAAGAGGAGAATGTAATTACACACTTTGGCCTGTATGTCTTGGGATCTCATTTTTACTGGATGATGGGATTCATGTATTTCTAGGATGAATGCTTCTCCATTTCACCATTTCATGGATGTAGTAATGATGATGATCACAACACGGGTGCAATCTTCTCAATGCATTTTTCTATTTACTGTGGTCTTCTACTTTGTTTCTGCATGCTTTCTCAATGTAAGCAGAAACATTCTCTTTCCTTTCTCAATCCTCTCTTTGGACATTGGGCCCTCCATTTTTTTTTTTTTTTTTGATGAATAAGATCTAATTACATTTTTGATGGTGAGATTTGGTTGTGGAGTTCTCCTTTGCTCGAGACCATCTCACTAGTGAATAAAATTAAGTGTCAAATCAAAAAATTGAGAGTAAAAATATCCTCTTTTTTTGTCATTTTATACTTTTTTGAAAGTATTTTATTTTTTTTGTCATTTTGTGCCTTTTAAGAGTACTTTTTTTTTCATTCTGTACAATTAAAAGTGCTTTTTTGTCTTTTTGTGCCTTTTCAATTAACTCGCTGTTTTCTTGATTTGACACTTCATCTTATTTCATTTTACTGTACCTTACAAACAAAAAGGGTTCATAAATAATGTTTATATTGTATAATATTTAGATTGTGCATAGTAACCCAAAGGGAGTCCCATAGGCGGCTCCACATTCATCATAGTGGGGTCAATTAACCCCATTGTGATCTGAAAAAGTATTTAAAATAAAAAATTTTATTTCATGAATTGAACTTATGAGAAACTTTTGACCCCACTCAATTTAAGAGTTTCGCCCTACATTAGCTTACTTTACACTTTTTCTTTATTGATGTGGTAGTGAACAAAAGTCACCACCTAAGTTAATGGGTCAACTATCTACCAAAAATTAAATAAAATTAATGGGCCCACATTACTGATATGTGCTCTAACAATAAGTTTTCAAAACTTAAAGGAATTGGTGACATTGCTAGAAAATTAGTGGAGAAAAAAAAGGATATCGTATACCAATTGGTTTATTTGCTTTTAAAATTGGCGTTGATTTTACCAGTAGTGACTGCGACGATAAAAAGAGTTTTTTTTAGCAATGAAGTATGTAAATAACAGGTTGTCTAACCGAATAGGAGATCAATGGATGAATGACTAGTTGGTTACATATATTGAAAAATATGTGATTGCTAGTGTTGATAATGAATCTACTATGCAATGATTTCAACACATGAAAACCTGTTGAGGACAGTTATAGGAGTTTATGTATTTGGATTTTGCTTTTGAATTAAGAACTATTAGTAACAATGTATTAAATCTTTTTTTTAATTTAATATTATCTTTGTCGGATTATCAAAAATAGATTATTTGAAAATTTTATGCTATACTTGTTGAACTATCGAATGTAGATGACAAATGTTGATAAAGGGAAAAATAAATTTATTCGATTTGCAAAAGATAACTCTTTTGTTGACCCCACTGACTAGAATTCCTGGAGCCGCCACTGGGGAGTCCTTTATATATTTTTTCATTCAAAATTTAATATATCTTCTTTTAAGAAGCACATTTTAGAGATATATTTGTTGTGAAGATATTGTCAAATAGACGATGCGTGCAGTATATTTAGGAATGCAATGAAGGATTTGGATATAAAACACCACAAACAATTAAATCTACTTCTATCCCTTGTAGGAAGAAGATGATACATGAATTTTGATCAAGATGACTTCTAAATCATCCCCATCAACTATAACATTGTCTTGATTCAAATTCTTATAAATTGTCTATAACTCCCTTTGAGAAGTGCATTTTAGAGATATATTTGTTAAGAAGATATATTAATTGTTTTTTCTTAAATGTACCTGGACACATAATATGCCCAGTTTTTATTTTGCTATCAGAGGGTTCCCAACCCTTTAGGCTGAACTAATCCCTCTAGGTTTAGAGGGAAGCTGGATAAACTCCCTTATAGTCCTAATGTGGTAATGCAGTTTCGAACCTATAGCCTCCGAATGCAAAGTGTAATCCTATTGCAATTGACACCATATGTCCAATGAAATATACATAGTGAATTTTCCTTCACTGACCCTTATATGATGTCCACATCTCATTTTTTCCCAGTGTTAAAACTCTGGACAAAACGACAAAAGCAAAAGCATCTTAATATGCCCTCTTCTTACTTTTCAATGACTATATAAAGCATTCTACATTACAACTCAATGGGGTCGTTTTCCAACTTCAAGAGATTAGAATAAAGTGTCCTATATTTTTATTATCTGGTAGAACATCATTTATCTTACCATGAAATGCCTTGTGAAGACTGCTATTAGTACTGCAAAATAGCCCTAAAAATGACATTTTGGTTGCATTAAAATCTTGCATATTCAATATTCCTCAAGTCAACCATTCATCACTTAAAAAAGACATGATATACATCACAAAGAAAAGATATTGAGAACTAATTAAAAGAAACCAGACAGAGGCAATGACAAGTGGGGAATATGAGAGATTCCAAATGGAAAGAATTTATAAAGTATGAGAATAAAAGTCACCAGAGAAAGTTGTGTGTCCAATAGAAAATTTTATAGTGAGCGTTTGGATGTCACTAGGTGAAAACAACAGCTTACATTTCAATGTGCGGCACACTTTCTATGGGAATGTTGCTACTTTGGGTGCCAATAGTTAAAAGGAGTTGATTCTTAAGGCTATAGCATAAAGGAAATATGGTGCACTCTGTGAGGCTGTGAAGGAGTGAGTTGGACTCAACTTACTCTAGTGAAGAACAGTAGATTCGAGGAAAATAAATTTGGATTTTTAATGACCAATGCTTTTTTTATTTTTCAAACAATTTATTATTATTATTATCTTTTGCGTGGAAAGATTGGACTCATGCACTCTTACCTCCTAGAAAGGGAATTTGGTATCCATAACCATCTGAGTTAGGATGAAATTTAAGGTTTTGTGTTTTATTTTATTCATTGGTAACACAACCCTAATCCAACCTCAAGGTGTAGTAATAGGCGCCTTCCTTTCTGTCGTGAGCTCTTGTTTTAGTTTTGAAGGCTGTGATATCTAGATATTTCAAAATAGACAACCTATCATATAAGATCGTATTCATAATTAACTTGGTGGATCATTGTTGAGTCCATGTTGTATCCGTGGATCATAGGTCTTAAGCTTATATTTTTGAATGCATCAATGAAAATATTTTTTTTCCCATACTTTCTTAAGATGGTTTCAGCTAAGAAATCAAATTTCCTAAGAATCATATTAATTGTAGAGATCTCTTATATATCTTCCATATAATGGTGTGCAAGATATGGTCCACGTAGATTAGAAAAGGCAATTTTCTTTTATCATGGAAAGTCTTCATGCCTAAGGCATAATTCCTTCTTCAGTAGGGTATGCCTAACCAATGCACTTGGGCATTGTTGGCGATAGCTTCGAATAATAATTTCAAACAAAAAACGCAACTCTCAGACCTCAAGAGATATGGTGGATACCTTAATCACTAACATAACTGCCACTAGCTCTTTGCCTAAAAAAACTAGTTAAAGAAGGAAGGAAATTTAAAGAGCTTTTTGAGTGTGGAAATCAAGTCATGCATTAAATATGGAGGAAAATCAAGAATCATTTATAAGAGAGAATCCATACATATTATGTCTTTTCAATTTTTTTGAGGTTTTACTGCTCACCCTGCATGTGTGTGTTGGGCATGGTTTGGGGCTGGGATAACTATTTTTATCTCAAGACTACACTAATAATCTTCCAAGCCTTGTAAACATTCTCTTCATCCGTTTTATTACTAATCTTCTTATCCCATGTTGAGAAGAGAAAGAAGTAAAGAAAGAGGCCTGGAGTAGAAATCCTAAGCCTGATTTTGGGGGGGAAAAGATCCAAGTCATGGGTTTAAAAATATTTAGACACCATCTA
Organism: Camphora micrantha; assembly: GCA_003546025.1. Lineage (NCBI taxonomy): Eukaryota > Viridiplantae > Streptophyta > Magnoliopsida > Laurales > Lauraceae > Camphora > Camphora micrantha. Next base: position 27,515,065 of record QPKB01000011.1, read on the forward strand.
CCTGGGTTAGAGCTAAAATTGGAATTCTTAATTCTGGCCATCAAGAAATCCATGAAGAATCTATTTTTCAGGGCTATCCAAAGCTGCCTTCACCTAATTACAATGACATTCTACCAAAAAAAAACTAATTTCAATGACATCTCCAGCAGTGCATTTTCATTCAGGTTTGGCCTAAACTGGCTCCAAATTAGTGGTTGGAACCCTTGACCTTGAGTAAGTTGACTTTAGAAAGGAGGTTTATGATTGTTAAGATCATTTTGGTATAAACCACGCCATCTATGGTTTATGAAAAAAAATACAATGCATCATCACATGAAGAACATAAATTAATAGAGCATAATAGAAGGCAACTTGCGATGTAGTTGATGTCACCCATGTTTGGAGTTTACATTTCCATGGATTGTGCCCAAAGCATCATACGATTTCTTGTTACATGTGAGTGTGGTTTGGGTATCATTTGCGCCCATTTCGATATCCTAATCACAAATTGATATAAAGAGTTTTGAATCATAATCCTCTCATGTGCTTGATTAATTGGAGATTAAGGAATCTTAATCTTCAATCTTACATCTAAATGGGGAGAATCCCGAAAATCAAATATAACAAGGAGCTCTAAGATCTCTATTTATAGGGTATAAATCCTAGATTAAAGCTATAATACGACATTAGAACATTGAATGTGGTTCTAGACTTTTCAAAAAGTTTGTTCTGTGAGGCTCAGTCACTTCTTAACATCCAAACCGTACACAAAAAAATTCTCCTCTTGTGTAAAATCTCACTTTGCCACGAACACAAACTGCCGAGTCACTACTTAAAAATGCCAGACGAATTTAGGGGTGTTTATGGGCTGGGCTAATGCATATTCAAGCTCCGGCCGACTTTACAATATAGGCCAATATCCGGCCCAAGACTGACACGAGCTGTCGATGTCCCAAGCCCACCCATTTAGTCAAACAGGCCAGACTGAACCGGGCTCTTTTTTTAATCCTTTGTAAGGGCTTTCAAGCAATTGTTAGTACAAATTAGCACTAAATTACATGCACTCATTATTAGGGCTTGGCGAGACTGGGCTTCGGGCTTTCTTTCACTTAAACAGATCCAGATTGTATATACAGGGGCGGCCCAAAGCAGGCTGCCCCAGGCCATGAGCTGCTATCTTTGAAGATTCGTTTCTTAATTATTATTATGGTGAATATCGTTTGATAAAATCTTGAGACGCCAGCTACTATCTTATTTTCTCTACCATCCTGTTGTGAATTTTCCTGCAGGGCTTCCATGTGGATCTCCTCATGAGAAAATCTTGCATAAATCCTGCTACCCACGTTATCAATAACGAATGGCTTTTAGTCCTTCCATTTTTAGCCCAATTGAATGTGGTTTTCCACCTTACATCTTTGAACATTTACACCCTAATAATAATTTAGGAATGACTTCCAGGAAAGGGTTTGGTATTCACACCTTCCTTTACCAGGTATGGCATTCACATCTCTAGTTCTAGGAAACCTTGGCATTCACATCTCTAATTCTAGGAAACCTGTCATTACCAGAAACATGACCACAATGTAAAATCTTCTAGGAAACCTGGTCAGGAAGGCAGCAACATGACCACAATGTACATCTTATATTCTAAAACATGCCATCCAAAATCTTGTTTTCTCAACATCCAATGCTCTTTGCACTTTTACATGACATATAGGACAAATAGAGAGCAAAAACAACCATTAAACTTAATAATATATAATCATGTTCGTGACTTTTTGATATGATGAAGTTCCGTTTTTAGTGTCAACCCCAGGGCGAAAAAAAAGAAAGAAGCATTATACATGCAATCCATAAACACTACAAGCAATCCATTTAAACACCAATTACCATATCCACCTCTACCAATATCAATGGCTCTTTCATGCGTTCAAATTCAAACATGGTGAGAATAATACAGGGGAATTGACAATTCCATACAAGTGAAATCTCCACCCCCTGCATTTATTTGTGAAAAAAGGATTTCTGTTTACACAGGAAAGAAGAATCATACATAAAACCCTCAGTCTCAAAGAAAATCAGCTCACTTTTTTTTTACCTTCAACTAGAAAAATATTCCACCAAACAACCAAACCATGTTTTGCACAGAAAAGAAGAACAATTTTAAGCAGCACAAGGTCACCCTAATTTTCTTCTAATTCCTCCACTCAACAGGGATATTCAACACACCCATAACAAATCCAAATATCAAAATAGAGAAATAGCTAGACACCAACTTGTGTGTATCTCCCACATATATCACCATTCAATCCACAACTAACACCTACAATTATATAGACATCAATTGAAAAAAGAGATTTAACAGTACTATTACTATATACACATGCAGAAAATTAGAACATTCATAAACCAACTATCAAATCCAATCACCGTTTGTTTCTCTTCTATCTTTAAAATAAACACACACACATCATCCTCCAAAAACAAACCCAGATACCAAAAGCCAGAAACACAGAGATATAGTGATCAGAAATCAAAACCACCACCATCAAACCCAGAATCGCCGGCATCAGAAATCATATCTCCGATCAAAAGCCCACCGAGAGCACCACCCAACAACCCCGCTCCCAATCCCATCCCAAAATTATTCTTCTTCGGCTTCGCCGCTGCCTGCGCCTGCGGCGGGTACCCATACCCGTAACCCTGCTGTGGAGGTGGTGGATACCCATACCCATACCCAGGCTGCTGCTGCGGCTGAGGCGGTGGAGCTGCATATCCATACGCCTGCTGGGGCGGCGGGTACGGATACGCCCCGGCCGGTGGCGGATAAGCCCCTCCAGGTGGTGGGTAAGCCCCGGCCGGTGGTGGGTAGGCGCTGGATCCAGCCACCGCGGCAGGGTAGGCGGTGACCGGCTCGTCGGATCTCTGGTGGGTGGTGATGGCCGGAGGCTGCGGTGGCTGCGGCGGTGCGACCTTATCGCCGATCTTGTAGGAGATGTTGAGGATGCCTTTGGGTTTGCCGGAGGGCTTTCTGACCTGGTAGCTGACGAACTTGGCGGCGGTGCTGGGGTCAGAAGGGGAGACCTCGAGGAGCTCCTTGATGGGGATGTGGACTTCTCCGACGTCGCGGTCGCCGAGGGTGCGCTCGGATTTGAGCTGGATGTGGAGGACGAGGCCGTCGGGGTTGGCGGTGGGGATGAAGAACTTCATGGGGAAGTTCCAGGTGGGGCTTTTTCCGCCGTCCTTGTCGACGGACGTCCGCTGCTTCGATCTGGGGTCGTTGCTGAGGGTGGCGACGGCGTAGACGTCCATCTTGCTAAAGAGATTCACGTCTTTCAGGTCCTTGGCTGATATCAGGGTCAGATCCAACGGTCGGTATGCCATCCTGTTAGATTCAGCAGAAACAGGGATGAAGAGAGAAGGGAAAAGAGAAGATTTTGTGATTTGATTTGGGGAAAATTGGGAGGAAGAGAAGAGAGGTGTGTCTTTCTTATACCTGTGATTTGGCGGAAGGGAAAGGAAGTTTCAATGGAAAAGGGTTTCCGAGGAATTTATTATCTTCCTAAAACGGTTTGCGAGTCGCTTCCTACGCGTTGAGTTATTCGAGAAATGCGGGAAAGACCGCGTGTAGGAAATTACTGGAATGTCCTCCACTGTTTTATTTTTAGGATCAATTTGGTAACTCTATTAATAAAGTCAAGTGAGTTATGATAATATTTTATTTTTAGTTGTTTGTTATTAAATTTTTTTAACTTTTTATACGGTAAAGTGGAGGCTTTTTTTTTTTTAGTAAATAAAGGTAGTTGCTATTTAACTTTTTCTTAAAAAGATAGAGAGAATGTTGAATTAAAGTGCTTTTAATTTGACATCTTGTCTAAAGATAGATACTGTACTTGACTTTTACTATGTTGGTAAAGTGTTATGGGAGATAGAATAAAAGCAGTAGAAAGTGGGGATAGTTCTAAAAATGTACAGGTGAGTTTGTGGCCCACTTTTAATGAAATCAATTCAATTGTTATGATTTTGAGTAGGTTTTTTAAATTTTTGAATGAGCCTCAACACCTTTTTTCCTCTAGTTCTTCCCTTTTGAGCACAAGACCAACCAACCAGTAGTCAACCATCTACTAACAGGCTGATTCTACAAAAATTCATCTAAATGGATTTTAAAATTCCTATAATTTCATCAATCTATTCTGTAATTATGATGACATGATGATGTCAATGAACAAGCTGGATTAGGTTCTACAAATATCAGACTTTACTAGTTTGGCGAGATCCAATTTTCGAAACATGGGATCCGTACTCAACTTAAAAGGCAAACCCCAAACATAGGATAAGGCAACCATATTTAATATTAGAATAGGTAAATAAGGTAAGATGACATTTATGATAATCATTTAGGAAAGCATGTCTTGATGGATGGTATATAATAAGGTTATATGATGATGATTCAGAAGAAGCAAATCTAGATTTTTACAAAATATTGGCAAATATTATAAACATCTTCAAGCCTGTTTGGATAAATGAGGAGTGTTAGTGTCCATTTAACTTCATTTTACTCTATTTTTTGCTTATCCAAACAGACCCAAATGATGGATGAACTAATAAAAAGCAGAAAATATTAGTGACCAAACGCAACAGTATCATTTATTTGTTTAGATGGGATCCATTGTCTCGAATGAACCAGATTTTTTTCATTTTACATATGTTGGTGGGGCCCATCATATCTACAGTCCAAACTCAATCGAAATGGAATGAGATTTTTAGAAATTTAACCATTAAGTTCTGCAGGGAAAATATGAGAACCACCCCATTGTTAATGACAGATTCTAGACCCTTCTAGTGAAGAAATACTAGAGATAATAGTATAGAAGTTGATATTCAACAAAACCTAGTTGACTTTGAGTGGTTTTATTGATTGTTTTTTTTTTTCCTGAAAAGTCATCCAAACTTTTGGGCTCAACACCATCCGAGGTAGATTCTACTAGTGAGATACAAAAAATTAAAATTAAAAATAAAAAAAAAAAAGAAGTGGAGATAATAAAGAAAAATAATTAAAAGTGGAGATGGCCAAAAATCAAATCCATCATGCAAAATCAAACGATTAGAATATGAAAAAGACTTGAATCTTGTGTTTTACCTGGAATTCATCTAATATTTAAAAGTGAAATCATGTGTTTCACTCGGTTGGAACTTTGAAGATTCAATTATGCCTTTTTTCTGGTCAACTAGAGAATTTGCACCATGGCCAACCAATGAGTGGGCGACATATATCACATCAACATAAATTTCAATTGCGACTTGCGAGACTTGAGAGTCTTGAAGTGGTGTGGGCCATGATCAATCCACCATCGCCCTAGTGAGTGGTGTGACATGGACAATGGCAAGGGTACTTTTGTAAATATGATACGTGCAGATTGAGGCCGTGTGCACGGCGTGGCGGCCCTGTGAATGCAGATTTAGAACTTAAATTTTGTTTGACTGCAATTTGGATTTTTCGGAAGTTTCTCTCCATATGGCATTATGGGATTTTATTGGAATAAAGCTCGATCCAGATTCCTTTCCTATATGGTATGGTTCGAGATCCGGATGTGCAGGATGTTTGATTTGGTATGACTTGATGAATGAGGATCCCATTTTAGATTTGAAACCCAAACAAATAAATGAAAGGAGTTAATGGTCCACTAAGGACTGTCCTAAAATTTAAATTTAAATTTAAAATAACCATCAAGCACCTACCCCGCCCCACTTAAAATGACCATCAAACGCTCTGCTTTTTATTGATCCAAAGGTTTTTTACCAGTCCTTAACATAAGCAGTAAGGATTGTCGTTACAAGATCATTACTAAATAAAAAGACATATATATCTCGAATCGGAGTCTGGATTCCTTGTTTCGAAGATCCTCTGAAGGATTTGATCCACTGTGATCATGGATGGATATCTCATTTATCTTCAATTGATACTTACCAGCTTACTTACCAGCGAGCAAGCTGCAAGGCATGGGGTTATGATTTTTAACCTCAATATATGTGCTAGATTGGACTATCTTGGATCCAGGTTGGCACATTGTCTTTCCAAATTTGGTGTCGAGATTCTAATGAGGTTTCGTGGAAACGGATTTCCTGTTTGGACCAGTCAGGGGGTGTGATATGGGGGAGATGATTTTTTTTTTATTGGAGGAAACGGGATGTCAAATCAATGACATCCTCTCCCATGTGGCACCCCCGATTGGTCCAAACAGGAGATCCGGATCCGAGGTTTTGTGGGTCGATAGCCTGCGAATTGGCTATAGTTGTTGGGTGTATTTTTTTTTTGTCCTTTTGCTTTTGAGTATTGAATATTTCTTTACAAATAAAAAAAAAGTGATCAGAAGTTTTAGAACTTGTACGCTTGGTTTTGGGTCCATATTTCAATCTTCAAATCGTTTGTATTGGTACCTAAAGACCTTAAAATGGGTCATTAGCCTTCTATCAATGGAATAGGAAGATGGTTTTTACATGCGTAAATGTTACATATGCAGATGTGTGAAAGTTTGTCAAAATCATAATTTTTATATGAATAAATGAGTACATCCGGCAGTTTTAAATGTTTTATGGATTTCTCAAAGTGCATGATTTTTTAAGGTAAAATCTATGAAAATTGAAGATATGAAACTAAATGTTTTTATACTTATCATTAATATAAGAATATTGAATGGTTTGAATTATGAATTGAAGGCTCACAAAATGTGCAAAAACAAGAAAAAAAAAAAGGCCTTTAGGTTCAATTTTTTATGTTGTTAAAAAATTACTCAAGATCTATAAAGATTTAAAATAATAAGTTTAAAGGCCATAGGGTTTATTAGTTTAAGAAACAGATCGAATACTTTGGATTACAAATATAGGCCTATATAAAAAAAAAGTAGTTGATGGATATGACCCGTGACCAATTGCATAACCAAATGCAATTATTGTGTGAAGACCTTTACTTACGCCTCTTTTGTAAGTGAGAAAGACGTGAGCATGTCACAACTATTTAGGCCTTCTTTGGTATCTCTGTTTTTTTTTGTAGACCCATCAAAATAGAGCAATTAAAAAAAAAAAGGCTAGAATCAAAAGAAGTATTTGGTAATGCAATGATCTATATTAAATAAAAAATTTATATCAATGGTTGAAAGTTTTTTAAGAATTTCTTGAGATCCACAAAGATATCAAGCCTTGAAAATTGACCATATATCTGTATTCAGCCTTCCAAAGGTATCTTATGAACATTTCCAACGGTTTAAATCTTGATTTACACTCCTAGAAATAATATAAAAGAAAAAAAAAAAAACATTACTGCTCATGAACAAATTCCAATATTGAGCATAATACATCAATGTCTGATTTTTTTTTTTGCAAATATCTCGAGATCCACAAAGTTTCAAGCCTTGAAATTTGACCACATAGTCATTTTCAACCTTCTAAAGAGATCTAACGATTTGGATCTTGTGTTTGAGACCCACAAATTCCAGAAAGTTGCATCTAATGGCTCACATTTTTTGCACATATCTCGAGACTAGTGATGATCCAATGTCTAAAATCTAGTTTCATGGGCGTGTTTGATCTTGTGAACATTTTCAACGGTTTGTATCTTGATTTATATTTTAGATTTTGAAGAAATAAAAAAATAAATAAAAAATAAACGGACTGGGGCATGCAAGGGCCAGGAACTTGTTCACCCGCTTCTATGTTTTTTCCCTCTCCCTTCTACATGCATACAATTGTGGGATGTGAGAAATAGAGACATTGTCCCTACTTCTCTACACCATTTAGAGGCTGTCAAATGTTGTCAAATGCCTCTATTTTCAAAATCTTTGTCCGATTTAGAGATTTTGAGAAATAAAAGCAAAAAATAGTGATACCAAACAGAGGCTTAGATGTGAAGATTCTGGTTTGGAAATGATTTTTTTACACTTTATTTATCACATTACATGTGTAAATAAGTATAAACAAATGTGTTAATGCATAATCCTTGCGTATGTGAATCATATATACATATACATTAGTACAAACAAAGGAGCACACTCATGGCACCAAGGATATATGGGAATGTGTATGTTTATCTAAATATCCGAAGTTTACAATACATGAAAAATATGTATTGAACTTGTTTTTGGGTCCAAGAAAATTTTAAATTAGACCTATGGATGTTTGATCTGAAAGTTGCTACAATCAATTATTAGAATAGATATGATTTACAAGTCTAGAAGGCTTGAGCCTTCCTATGGTTATTTAGAAAACTCCACTTTTATAACTATAAAGTTTATTTTGTGGTCCAATGAGTCTTACTTATTCATATTAGGCCATATTTGACAGCCAAATCTTTAAGGAAAAGATTTTCCTTTTCCACAAAGTTACGGAGAATCTTAGTGTTTAGACATTCACAATCAAATTTTGCTACAACAAATTTGCATATAGTATACATAAACATCAAAGAGGGCCTAAAACTGGGTTACAACAAAATTCTCCCATATTTCATCGTTCTCTATCTATGTTAAAACCTGTCCATCAAAGTTCCCCTTTAATTGTCTATATACACAGATAAGCTACAGTGAAAGGGGCTTTTTCTTTATATATAAATTGATGTTGCCTTGCACTCCCCGATATGGTTCTCTGAATTATTGGATCGTTCCACAATCTACAATGACAGGCTGATAATATCAATTGTCATGCACGGGTCTCACTCCTCAGTTTCTTCACAGTGACCCCTTATCTTTTTAAAGAATCTTCCAGGCTTTACTTACTTTTTACCAGTTTGACTCTTCAAAACAGCCTGCTCAGAGTCTTAACTCAAGGTCTATTCCAAACCTGCAGTAAACATAAACATAGGGTCCTCCACTGCATAAAAACATAAATGACTAAACAAACAACCATTTCACAAAAGTAGGACCTAGGATAATGAAGGCAAGGGCATGGGATCTTCACAACCCACCTTTGATTTAGGAAGGTCTTTCGTAAGGGCGGTTGGAACTCTCTTAGGGTATGTTTGTGTACACATCTTTTATGCGGAAATGGAAAGTTACCACGTAAGCAAATTCCAAAGAAATAGAAACCTTGGAAAAGGATTTTCGTAGAATTTAAAAATTCATGTTTGGTGCAAAAAAAAAAAAGAAAAAAAAAATTCTTCATTGAATTGGTGCTAATGTTTTTTGGTGTGGCTGTTGATTCTTTATAGAAAATCAGATTTTCTTATTCGGTGAAACAATTTTTTGAAGAAAAATAGAATAATATGTATATTATTTATTCAACATCAAATAATAATTTATTTTAAAAAAATAAAAAATGAAAGAGTTTTAGGGTTGTTGGTTAAAATAGACAAGAGTGAGGAAAAGAAAGAAGTTTTCCGAGAAAAATCATCCCCCACGGAAACCCATTTCCACCATTATCAAGGAAAATGCTGACGAGGCAGGAAAATGTTTCCATAGAATTATTCTGCACTAAATGCCTGAAAAATGAGTTTTCCGCAGAAAACCGTCCACTTTTCCACGGAAAAAGTATTACACAAACATGTCCTTAGGCCTGTTTGTTCGAAAGAACTGTGAGATAAAGAATTCATGTAGGGAAGAATTTCAAATTCTCCAAAAGTTGTCCTCTTGAGGTGGAATTCCAAATCCATCCTTTTGGTGGAGCATTTGAAATTCCAGCTACATGCATAGAGAATGAAATTCCAAAGGGCATGTTTCTTTACTAGAGTCCCTAACAGGAATTCTAGATATTGGGGTTTTCAGGACATGATGTATAATCATGTCCCCTAGCATTTCCAAATCCCATGTTCCTTGCCAAGAATTTCAAAATTCCAGCCACATGAAAAGTCCCAAATAACCTTTGGGAATTTAGGAATTCCACCGTCTTTGCATTTTGATAGAATTCCTGAATGATGAAGTCTAGGCCTATTTCTTTACTGGAATTCAAGGAATTCCTATATGGAGAATTTCTGAGTTCTCAAACATTAGTAGAGTTCTTGAATGCTCCTTTGGAGTTGAGCATATAGGAATTCTGCCAAAAGCTAAAGGAGTTGAAATTCCTAGATTCCCAAAGGTCATTTGAGGCTTTTCAAGTAACTAGATCTTAGAGATTCTATTGAAGAAACCTGGCATCTGGAAATGCCAGGGGACAAGATATCACATCATATCCAAGAATCCCCAACATGTAGAATTCATGACAAAAATTTCAAAAAAGAAATGGGCCCCTAGAGCATCTAGGAATTCCACTGCATCTAAAAATTCAAGAATTCCCCATACATGAATTCCGGAAAAGAAATAGGCCCAAAAGGTCATTTGAGACGTTTTAAGTAGCTATAATTTGAAATTCTGGTAAAAGAAACATGAGATTACAGATGCCAAACGTCATGTCCAAAAAACTTCAACATACAAGAAGGTACCTTTTCATGTGGTTTGGAATTCCGAATTCTTACAACAAAACGCATTTGGAATGCGAAGGGGACAAAATGTCACATCATGCCATAAATTCCCAACAAGCCCAATACCTCCTTGACTGCTAGACACATTCTTGGGGTAGTAGAAAATCCCTCCACTGCTTGGACATTCTTATAAATTGGTTAGTGGGGCAAAACTATATAATCTAAACCGTCCCAATAAAAGATAGATCCTTTTACGGAAACTGGATCCCATGGAAAGAAGGCCCAGTGTCATTGATCATGTGTGCGTATATAAGAAGTTGGTTATAAATATACAAATGCAAAAGAGAGTACTGGGTTCTCCCAATAACTAATATGTATACAAAGGGACGATAAAAATGGCAGGCATGTTTCACGTCTTGTATGCCCCTTTATAGCGACCTATGATGTCCATATACGAGTAAGGATAGAGACACTGATATGGAGATTAAGGATACTACTTCTCACTTTCGAAAATTTAGAACACGGATATAATACAGATATAATGTAGGTGTTCTAATTTTTTCTTTAGATCACTTTTATATCAATGAAATTATCTTCGTTTTTATCCCTTTTCTACCATTATTTATGGTAAGAAGTAAAAACTTTAAATTACTATATGAAATAAAAGACTTTACGAGCATTATCTATTAAACTTGTTCCCTAAAAATATCAAGGTAGTATTTAGTACCAATCTAAGTGTCATCTCGGTCAGAACATATGTTGGACTCGTACAAATATCAGGTATCGCAGCTAGCAACCAATGGGATTGCCCTTCTCCCTCTTCCACTGAAATCCACTCCCCGTTCTCTCTCCATCAAGCCAGAATCCGCCTTCCTCTCTCGCTCTACCAATTACACAGCCTGGTAACAATAATCTCTCTCTCTCTCTCTCTCTCTCTCTCTCTATATATATATATATATATATAGAGAGAGAGAGAGAGAGAGAGTGGTATATATATATATAGAGAGAGAGAGAGTGGTTGTGGTGGGGTTAGGGGGGGCTTTTAGGCATGTTTGCACTAAACAAAAGTAGAAGAGGAAAGGGTTACCTTTTGCAAAAAAGAACAGAGATTTGGAAGTATATAGATCTACCTTTTAAAAGTTTTGAAAAAAACACTTTCCAATTTACTCTATGTTCGGTAGTCACTAATGAAAAGTAAAGAAAGCTTGCAATAATTAGAAGAGTAGATAGACAACAGTGAAATATCTAAGTTTGGTGCTTTGGTTGCCCTCACAAGCAGAAGAAAGAAATTTGCTGACTATATCCCACAGCTAATTCGGATTCATTAATCCTAAGACCAAATGCTTCATCTGAAAGTCTGTTTTCTTTCTAATCACAAAAATAGTTGACAACATAGGGATGTCACAGTGGATAGGACTCGCACTCTCACCATACGAACCACAGGCCAATCCCTGAGCAGAGCAGGTCAAAAACTTATCACAAAAATTGAAGACTGAATCAAAGTTAACCCACTTAATTCGTTCACATATATTGTCGTCAAAGAGTCCTCCAAACCGAAAAACCCTTCAACCACCCTTCTCCTCATGCGTCTGGACAATGTCTTAACCGACTCTGGGCCTAACTTGACTGGATCAACTCAGCTAGGACACTAAGTCAAATGAAACTGGTGGAGAACTAGCGCAAGTTACTTGACTCAATGCCCTTCCAGGTTAGTTGAGGTTTAGGAATTCAAATGGAACGAGCCACTCGATTGATAAACAATGTATGCAAGATGAAGACGTGTGGGATGAAGCTAGTATGGCAAAATCAGTACCCAACCAAATTGTTGCTTGTACCACGTGGCATTTTAATAAACTTCCTCCCATTCAATATAACCAACAATCCGTATCCATTCTCTCTAGGTTTCACCTGAATACAACTTCTCAGTAAAAGAGAGTACAAAAGATATCAACTTCTGAGGTACCCTACATTCCAAAAAATGATGAGCAGAACCTTCACAGATTCCTGCAAGCAGAAACATGATCTGATATCTTATTGTCATCACAAGAAAGATCACAACCAAAAATAAGGAAATAAGAAAACTAGAGGGGATTTAAAATGAATAGATGACACATTCCAAAAGGGTGAGCCCAATTGATGAAGAAACTAGCCCAAGCCCTTAATCTAATATCAACACCAGTTCATTCCCTTTCTTAAACCAAGATAGATTGTATGAAGGTAGATGTCTATCCCAAAGCAACTTTAATATATCCACTACGTCACTTGCCACTATGTTTTCACAACTTCCGCCATCAATAATAAGATTACACTCGTGATTTTTCACTGTCCAAATGGTGTGAAAGATGCTATTATGGCGTCACTCATCACTTGATGGGACCCATGGTGTCCTAAGGGTCTTCCCAATAAGGATAATCCCACATCACCATAGATCACGTCCTCATCATCTCTTGCATGTTCCTCAATTGCTCTGATTTTGGGGAATTTAACCTTGTTTTCTTTTTGTGACAGTAAATCACTCGCATCGATAAGGATGGAATTTCCATAATGAACCATTCAGCAAACCTGAAGCATGCCTCGACTCTTCCATATATGGCCTCTCACTAGTAGCTACTATTATTTCATTCAGAAATTGTTCTATGCAATTCATTGTTCCTCTACAATTTATCCTCTTGTTTACTCCAACAGGAATTGAACAGAACATTAAAAAGGGAAAGTTGCATAGTGAAGAGAGGGAACTTGATTTTGCCAGGCACCCCTTCATATAAAAAAACATGAATATATATACAAATATATATTTGTATTCTCTAGCTCTTCATGCGGTCATGCCACACCATGACAAAACAAATGTCATGTTCAATATTGTCAATGGATGAGCTCATTCAGTATACAAATATAGCAGCTGACTTTCAGAGGTGCTTGTGAGAGGCAATCAACTATATTAATTGTTTTTTTTTTTTTAATTATAGGGAACATGGCTTGAACCCACAATCCCAAGGTTGCAATAGTGAGCACCCTCCACTGTGACACAAGCTTTTCTCCTCTATTAATTGGATTTACCAAGAACAAGCAGTATAACTGAGGTTAAAGCCTCCTCTTCAATTTCCTCTCTGATAAAAACCAACCCTCCGCTCCAAATTCTTCTACTTCAAAACCACCTGACCCTCCCTTTCAATTTCCTCTCCTTTGAAAACCACTTCAGATTGAACCCTGCCCTTCAGTATACTCTCCAACAAAAGAAGAATCAAACCTGAGGTTTAACTCTCCCCTTCAATTTCCTCTCCAACTACGAGGGAAGCCAACCCTCCCTTCAATTTCCTGTCTCTTTAAAAACCAACACTCCTTCATTTTGTTTAGGGTAACTTTAGGTCCATTCTCTTTTTGATTTCCTTCATTTAAACCTAACCATTGATAAAATATCTACAGCCTGGGTTGCCTCAAGGGGCAAAAGGGGGAACTAAGGCCCTCAAAGTGCCCAGCCACGCCTAGGCACACACCCATCCCTCAATCTCTGTGTGCTACAAGGGATGCAACTAGGGGTGAGCCAAGCACTACACCGCCTCATCCCAAAAGAAATATAAAAAGAAAAAAAATTTGGAAAAGTACAAAAAGCATGAAAACTTTGATCAATTTATGGTTGTCATGTGTTACACAAACACAGGGTAAAAAGACTAAAGGCAGACAGTTGACAACTTTAGGATGTCCAGGTATAACATAATGAAAAGACATAACCATATTCATTTTTGGATTTTGGACAGCTGAAATTCCAGAAATACGCACTACTGTTGTTGTCACCTCCAACAATAAATCAGTTTTTGCCAACATTTACACCAGCATGTCAAGCCGTGGATTCGGAATTTCACCCTGTTTTGCTGGTCTTGACCATTCCATCTGCTAGAGATCGTGCCTATTGTAAGGATTAACTATGACTAGTAAATTACAGCTAGAAAATATATGGAGAATAAAGTGGTTACTTACTGCCGGCAATTAGCGTGTGAACCCCGACCAAAAATAAGATGGTAAACCCCCCCCACCCCCCCCCCCCCCCCCCAAAACCGCAATGGAATGGATAAATGAGATTAACAAAAAAGAATGACAAGTAAACCAAGTGGACAAAAGCTGGTGGCACAGTGGAAGGATCTCACTATTGCAACTACTTTGAGGGTGTGGGTTCAAGTCATCTTACCTATCAAATGAAAGAAGAAGAAGAAAAGAACCAGAAGCAACCATAAAATAAAAAGTAGACAACAGAATTCAATTCTAAAAATAAAATAACTTCAATCTGGAACAGTTTCAAAACGATCTTTTGTATGCCTGTTTATGGAAAGAAGTTTGTTTCCCCATGACATTTGAAGAAAAGAAAAGACAAAATAGCCTGATAAGCGGACTGATGTTGGCATAAATACACATACACACAGACTCACTGTCAAGAACCTCAAATGGTAAAACCATTCACTAATATTTACCAAGGAATGGCAGGCACAGGGTGCCAGACCAGAGACAGAGGAGATGAAGAATCTAGAGATCCCAACACTGCCTTGAGCTCCAACTTGGACCATGTCAAAATTCTCAAATCAAGAACCTGCAATAACAAAAACAAGAAGGAATACCATCCATTGCCAAACTTATTCACAATATAACAATAAAGAAATAAAATATACCTATAGCCACGTGGAAGGACATGATAAGTTCAAAGAACTTCATATTGATTAAGAGAAGTCGAGAAGATACCAACAGCCGCTTGGTATCGTTGCAATGGGATATTTCCTCATTCTCACAAGATTAAAAAAAAATGCATTACCAACCATCTCAAAGAAATCATTCCGAGGAACATTTTGAAGAACATGACTTTATAGCATGGGAAATCAAAACAACTTAAAATGGTATTTTCAGGAGGAATGTCATCTATATGAGTATATCTCAAGATGCATTTAAACGTAAATCTCTCCATCATCCGTCCCTCTCTCCCTTCCATCTCTCTCTCATCTCTACCACCCTCGTGCAATCTCTCTCTCTCTCTCTCTCTCTCTCTCTCTCTCTCTCTCTCTTCCTCAATAATCTCTCCCTCCCAGTATCTCTCTCTGTCCATTTCTCTTGTCTCCCTTTCTTTCACTCTTCCTAGCATATCTCTTTATGTTGCTTGTCTCTATCTCTTTCTCCTCGCCTCTTTGCAATCTCCCTTTCTCTACAATTTCTCATTTCCTCTCTACCTTCTCCATCTTCCTTGTGCTGATTTACAAGATTAGGTAGATGTGAATGTATTGCGTAGTGATTGCAGTGAATTGTAATAGTGATGATTTGGGGATAGTGAATGTGTAGGGAACAACTTGTAAATGGCAATGTTGCAAACAAGTTCTGCAGAACCCGATCTGGACGCAGCCTGATCTGAGCACAAGATGAGGATAATCACAAGGATGATACCAGATGAACCTTCAAGGACCGAATTCAAGCTGATGCCCAAACAATTTAAAGGGATATATATATAATAAATGGAGAAATATTGTAGAAAAAATTATGAGATAAAATTAGGTAAATTTTCATACAAACACAGATAAATTTCAAAATTCCATCTTTGTTCGTAATCTAACATGTGATATTTAGAGATCATTTTGTTTAGACCAGGCTTTTCAGATTCTAAGAAAATCAGGTGACTCTTTTCATGTGGTTTTGCAAATTTCGCATCACTAGATATCACTCAGTAGGAATTAGTAACTGCTCCCAAGTAAACAAGTACTGCAAAAACACTGCAAAATCTGCACCACCATTCCTGAAGATAACATTCAGGTAATGGCCACTGTGGTTTCTACCAAAAATGTACATTTTTCCTTCAACTAGTGATACTCCATGCTGCAAAGAGTGAGAAGATTCAGCATAAAAGTAACAAGTTAATCATTCTAACTATCATCATGCGCACTAATTGAGGCCATAGACAAAAAACCAACATCGTATCGAGCTTTAGGGCATTGACTAGATACTAAAGGTGCAACCCACTAAATCACAGATACCAACCAAACTCAGGCCTTCCATGACAACATCTTTATCTTCAATCTCGAACAGACTTCTGTTTTCGATTGAAATTGTATGTAGGTGTGGAAAAGTGTTCTCATTTGGAGTTGAATGGCTCCCATTTCTGATTCTGCAAAGACTAAAAGCATATTGATACTGTAGCACTTGGATGCATATATAAAGCAAGGTGATAAATGCAACCAGAAATTAACTAAATGAAGCTGTAATTTTCAGGTTAAATACGGTTGGTGATTGCAAACATATTCTGAGGTTCAAGAATATTGATCTAGCAAAAGGTATTTGAGTTTAATAGGTTTCTTGGAGATCTTGTACTCCTTGAGACTTTGAGGACGCGCTACTAGAGGAAGGATCACTAGATATTCTTTATTGTGCAATCTTTACTCATTGGATAGTTGCACTTTTTTTTATCCAAAACAAATATACTTACCGAAAGATATGTATTGATAGTTTATGAATGATATATTAAACAAGTGCTATTTTACATGTCATCCCAACGGATCAATTTAGTCTTCCCAGGTACAAGAAATAGAAGTAATCCACTAATATTCTACAAGATAAGATGAAGCCCATTCTAAATATACAATAAAAAGTAATAAGGCCAGTATTATCTGAATTTCATTATTTATGTACCCTCGAATACCAAGCTAGATCTTCCTATTATTGGAGCAAATGAGATGGAAAAAATGAGCCCACTTAAGCCATATCTATTGATATTTACTCTCTTTAGTCTAAGGTTTACATTTCAGATCATATATATATATATATATATATAACTTTTTCTTTCTTCACCCATAAGATAGCACAATACAATTACCAAAATACCATCACCTAAAATCTGATTCTTCGCTAACCCAATGGACCAATCCGGTTAATCTAGAATGCAAAACACAAAAATAACAATCTCCACCTTCACTTGGATTTTGTCTAACTGAGCCACTAGAAAGAAAGCAACCATAAATGCTGCATTTTTACCATTTTGTTGTCCTTCCAATCCTGATGGAATGTGGATGACTCATTATACTTCAATGCATATGCAACCAGATCATTAAAATCACTTTCTGAAGTCAATGCGTAGGCCATAACTGGCAGTTTCCTTGCTCATCGAGGACTACTTATCTGTTACATCTACTGCATCTACTACTTGTCTGAGTGTTATTTATATCTCGAGAGGAGATGGATGCACCCTCCTTCCCATCTTGGATGTCTAACTCCACATGAACGATGTCGCGGGTGCTATCTATATTTGTCTACTCCACCTGTTTTCCTGAATAGAGTATAGCATCCTCGTGAAATGTCAGATCCCTGCTAATGATAAATCTCGATGAATCCCGATCAATATACCACAATCTGCACCTTTTCCATCCAAAAGTATATCCCATTAAGATACACTTGATTGCCTTTCTTTCTAACGTATAAGTTTTCATGTGAGCATAAGCTAGATAACCAAAGATCGTTGAGTTAGAATTATCAGCTGGATTACCCAACCACAGTACTTCCGGTGTCTTGCACCCTATCATTTTGTGGGGAGACCTGTTAATCAAGTAGCAAGTTGTATTCCCCACCTCTGCACAAATGCCCTTAAATAATCCTGCAACATGCTCTCTCAAGGAGTGTTCTATTCATCATCTCCGCAACTCCGTTTACTATGGAGTTCCTATAGTGATGTGGTGCCCTTGCAATAGTTCTCAAACTCTATCAATCTGAATTCCTTGCCATATCTGTCTTCAGCTGTTTCACCTTCTTGAGATCGACAAACACCATGATGCACATACAAATTCAATCAATCAATCACAAAGGGAAATCACACAGCAAGATTTTACATAGTTCGACAATATGCCTACATCCTCGAGAAAGAAAACTCTCAACTATATTTCTTTTTCTTCTCTCTTTTCCTAGGGTTAGGATTACATATTCTGGTATACTTACCAAGATTCAAGCAGATCTATAATCACCAGGGGTGTGACATTTCATGATGATGATATACTCGATGCGACATCTACAAGTGGAGCAAACAGATACGGGTAACATTGATCACACCATTCAGCTGGACTCAAATGTCAAAGATAATAAGGAGAATGGTTCTGACTCCTCTCGGGATACAGAGGAAAGTCAGAGAGTCAGATAGAGCAGCAGATACAACAACGAACAGTAAGCAACAGACAGGTAGAGCAAGAGAACCACCAATTAGACCCACTTGTCAAGACATGACAGCCTACACATTGACTTCAGAGAGTAATTTTAATGATACGGTCACATGTATACATTGAGAGCTGAGCATGGGTACCCATCCACATTCCATGGAAGGGCAAGAAAGTGGTCAATATGCAGGAACTATGAGTATGAAGATGGGGCCTCTTCATAAAAATTAGACTAAACAAAAGAAAGAAACTCCAAATGCAAGTGAAGTATGGAGATCGGGCCATCGGATGCAAGTTAGTCTAAAAAAAGAAAGAAAGAAACTCCAAATGCAAGTGGAGTGGGGTTCCGGTTCCGGTCAAGCGATCGTGTATGCAGATTGAAGAAATTGTCATATGAGTTGAAGCAAGCTTCTGGAAAATGCTACTAGTTATTTGATGCATTCATGTTCATGAAAACACATGTTATAGACAAGTTTGAGCTTTACTTAAACTAGAACAAAGTTAGTCAGCATTGAAGAGTGAAAGATTGTGCTTTGGGAGAGTGGGTGCATGGATGTACCTTTCTGCGAAATAGGGGAGATTGAAGACATTGATTGTTATCTAAAGGAGTAGACACCAAAGTCTAAGGAAAGAGGCTGAGAATTCTCCTTGTTCTTGGGCGTAGGCACACAGCCAAACCATGCAAATCCATCGTGTTTATCCATGGCATGTTTGCCTTGTGTGGTTGATCATCAGTCATTGGTATTTTGCCTCCGCACACATGCACAACATTGTCTTACAATCGTCACAAAGAGAAGCATCGCCTTTGTGAAAGCCATGTTTCCAAGTCCATGCCAATTGCAGGTAGAACAAACATTTTTTTAGGAAAAAAGTAAACTGTACTTGTGCAAACACTTCCAACTCATCATACCAAATGTCACGCACTAAATAATATCTATCATATTTCCAGCTAAACCTCAACATCAAAAGGTGAGATTTCTCCCAATCCGCATTCGCCCCAGAACGAATACAAAATCCCTGAGCCCAGATCTACCTCAATTTCAGCAAAAACAGAGACATAAATTCAATCAAGAATGTGAACTAAATTGAAAAGAATGAAAAAAGAAACCATCAATCATAACATGTCTATCCGCTCAATTTTTCCTAAAACCCTTGGATCTGATCGAAACGTATGCGAAGAAAAGAACACTTTTGGAAAATCAAAGAAGAGTTTTCAGAGATTACATGCTTACTTGCGGATACAGCCTGTATAGCAGGAGAGTGACGCCGTTCTCGATTTTCGGAATCACACCTTCTGATGAAGCAGAGATAGAGAGAGTCGCCGAAGAAAGAAAGGTAGCGCGCCGATTGGGTTTGATTGTGATTTATAGGCGTAGTGGCTCGTGGATCGAATTAAGATAAAACAAAAGATACTAGCAAAACAATCCGTGCTAATTGTACCTGCACTGTAAATGAGAGAGGAAATTTTTTTAACTTTTTTTTTTTAATTTCAAAGAAGAATTTAAATCTTTGCCTTATTTGAAAAAAAAAATTTAAAGAATTTAAATTAAGGCCTAAGTTTCCAATAAATTTTC
Organism: Camphora micrantha; assembly: GCA_003546025.1. Classification (NCBI taxonomy): domain Eukaryota; kingdom Viridiplantae; phylum Streptophyta; class Magnoliopsida; order Laurales; family Lauraceae; genus Camphora; species Camphora micrantha. Next base: position 27,535,161 of record QPKB01000011.1, read on the forward strand.
AATTTAGGATATCCGACGATCTAAAGATATTTTATGGCCACTTTTTTCCTCAATTTTTCTAAAATGCCCAAATTACCCTTTGTTTAAAGTCATGACATACTTCCAACCACCATAATATACTATTGATCGTTGTGGAATGCTGGTTGTCATTGATAACCGTAAAGACATCAGTGAATGGAGGAGAAGATGAGGAAGTGAAGGTATGTTTTATTTCAATAAAGGGTAATTTGAATATTTTTAAAATTTGAGGTGAAGATTGTTGGAAAAACTTAAGGCCCTAATTTGAAAAGTTTTGAAACTTGTGTCTTTTTTTTTTTTTTTTTTAATAAGATAAAAACTTAAGGTCTTATTTAAAAATCTCTCTTTTGCAAAAAAAAAAAGGGGGGGGGAGGGGGGTGGGATATCATTTAGTGGCAAGAGATGTAGTTTTTCGCTTTTTTGGTAAGATATAAGATGTTTTTTTGTCATTAAGTGATATGAGAAATAGATTTTTGAATTTTTTAAGTAGACAAGCTTTTCAAAACTTAGTACGTTTTTATTAAGAGTTCCTAATGCCACGTCCCAAGCTTCTATGAGTACACCCCTTTTCTCTACACACCCCATTGTTCCCAAAATACCCATATCCGTCTACCCTCATTTTCTCAATTCACTCTCCCTTTTCCATCTCTCTGCTTCCGCACACAGCCCTACCCTCCGCCCTCTCCCGACCGATCGACCGCCCGCCATCTCCGTCTCTCTGGCTTGGGCCAGTGTCTAAAGCCGAACCGGACATGGATATGCCTTAGCCCGGCCTATGAACACCCCCCATGATGTTAATTCATGAAAAAGAGCGGAGGCGACGGGCACTACATCTTGGACTGCTACATCTAAGATGTTAATTCACGTTAAATTCATCATAGGAATGGGTAGGTGGGCCCTGCATCTTGGACAGCTTCAGGCTATTGTTGTTCCCGTTGTTCATGAGATTTTGTGTTGTATACACTAGCAATTACAAGTGTATATACAATTTTAAAATCTCTTACCCTTTTTATGGTGTGTGCTGGCACAGTGCCATGGAAAAAGAGGAAGACGGGACGCTGGAAAATTCGAGATGGTCTTTCGTCGTCATTTGTTGCAGTTTGGAAATCAGCGGAAAAAACTCGTTTTTCTAGTACTTTTCTTTATGAGCAAGGATGGCGTGTTCCTACCTAGACCGGTTAGATATGAGTTTTCCTGGAAGAGGAAATCAGCATTTTTTCTTCTATAAGTGATGTACAAACGCACTCTTAGTTGAGAGAAAAAAGAGAGAGCTTCTAATTCAATCTAATAACCTGAAAAAAGATGTGCAATGGAAAATCAGCAATGGTCTTCAATAGTTGTTTGGTGTAGCTGAAAAGGAGCAGAAAAAGTCATCTTACTTTTTTTCTCCATTGAGGATAGTGTTCTCTTACCTAAACCAATTGAAATTGAGTTCCGCGGAAAAGAAAACGTGTGTTTTTCTCTTGGGTGGCTATACACAAATACACCCTTAATGCAATTTATTTTTTTTATTTTTTTTATTATAGGGTTCTCAATCCTTTGTGCTATACTAATTCCTCTGGGCCCAGAGGGAAGCCATGTAAACTACCATATAGCCCCAGTGTGGTAGTACAGTTTCGAACCTACAATCTCAGAGTGCAAATCGTGGTCCTAAGCCAACCGAGCTACCCTTTGGGGTTACCCTGAACGCAATTTAGGAGGTGAAAAGGGAGAGAGAGCGCATCCAACTGAATCTAAGTTAATTAGATGCACTTGGGTTTCACTTGGATCAATTAAGGATTCAGGTCCATCTCTTAAAATTTTGGCCTAGGCTTGAGTTATACTATTTTGGATTGGGCTTGAGTTATACGAGCCTATCACATCCCAATTGAGGATTTGTTGGATTTTGCTATTTATGTGGATGCAGCCCCAAAAAAAAAAAAAAAGCCCCCATAATAAATAAATAGTATGGTTGAGAAAGATGGTGGGAACATAACATTATATCTCTAGAAATGTCATTATGTCACATTCTTGACATTTATTCTTGAGGAAACTACGGAAAAAACCCCCATAAAGCCCCATAGGATCGATGATGACCTAGTAGCATGTTAAAGTTGGGAGGGGTCCTCAAGTTTTTTTTCGGTCCCTTTTTTTTTTATCATTTTGCGATATAGTCTATATCAACAATTTTATGAGAATACTGTCAGCAGGTCTGGATCAAATAGTGTTCCTGAATTTAGGTATAGATGTCAGAAACTAGATCTCTCAGACAATGAGCGTTGGTGCAAATCACGATTTTCAACCTCTGAATTCTCCTTGGAAGGAATTAAGACTTTAGGTGGTTTAGGAGGCCTGGTGTTTTCTTTATCAATGGTGCCAATGTAGTGTTCTATCTCATCATCTTTTTCTCCAAGGTCTTTTAAGAGCTCTGAGATGTCGGGTTCAGGTTGGGTTGTTTCGTGAACAGGGAAAGCCTTAAACACTTGCCCTAAATCAAGAAACTTAAGAACTTGGCCTAAATTAGGCGGGAAATGGTCCTAAAACCCATTAGAGGCAATCACCCGAAGCATACGTCTAGATTTTAGAGAAGCCAATATGTCCAATGAATTTCAGTTTCTTTAAGAACTTTCCCTTCATCTATGTTCTTATAGATATTTGAAGTGAAAAAGTAGCTATCTTAAGAACCCAATTCCTGAAATTAAGTGAATATGAGGGATTGACTTCAACCAAGAGATGAAATCAATGCTCTTGATATTCTTCCTTGATCTTCTTAGAAATATGAATAGAAGATTGCAGTTCTTTGAAAGCCTAGTTCTTGAAATGAAGAGATGAATGAAATAATTAGGTGAGGGATTATTTGATAGAATCAAAACCTCCGTGGACTTTTATAACAAAAGCTAAAATCAATTATCTTCAAAAGTCTAGTTCTTGACTAACATTGGTTGGTGGATTTTTTCTTGCTCTTGGTAATCTTTTAGTCATATTGTCAAATTTCTAATCTGTGTTCTTCTTGCTCGCCTGCGGAAGAGAGAGATAGCGTTTTTTCTTCCTTTTAGCTCTAACGGTCGATATCGACAAATCTATCAGTCATATTTTTTTTCAACTTACTTGTTCAACACGATAGAATGGTCAATATCGACCATTACTACTTTCTCATAATGGTCGATATCAATCAATTAGTCAGTCAGATTTTTTTTAACATGTAACTGTCTTATTTGTTGAACACTATAAAATGATCGATATTGACTATATCACAAAATGATTAAAAAAAAGGGTAAATAGCAGAATACCTACTTGTACTTTGGTCATTTTGCAGAGTACCCCCTGTATTTTGGTATTTTGTACTAAACCTACTTGTATTTTAAATCACAATGCAAATAGAGACGGCCGTGACAGAAAATAGGGAATGACGAATTTACCCCTCCATATATAAGATGTCTCTTGGCCTTTTTTGTTCATTTTCACCTCTTTCACTTGGGGCAAGTTCTTCTTCGCCACCCTTGGAAATCGGCACCGACATCGTCGACAGCGTGGATGCTTTCGCCAGGCACCGACAGCATAGTATCTGTGTCCTTAACGGCAATGGCATCGTGACCAATGTTACTCTCCGTCTGTGAAAATGGCGGTGTTCAGCCCTATATATCGTTTCAAGATCCCCCAAAATAGGGCCTTTGTTCTTCCTAAAGTTGCGTATGAAGGTGAATGGATGGTCGAATGCAAAGCCTGCTAAAAGGCCAATGGGCCTCTGTTCTTCCTAAAGTTGCGTAGGCAGGTGAATGGATGGTCGGATGCAAAGCCTGCTAAAAGGCCAATGGCTTTTCCTACATCTTTGGCAACAAAGAGATTGTTGAGCTGAAGCTGGGTGAGAGCCATGAGGGATTTCAAGGCATCTGAATAGTTGGAGAAGGTGTAGTTGTTTCCTGATATTGATTGGACCCAGACTGCTCTTACAAATCCCAGCCATTTTCCGGCTGGGGAAATGGGGGATATGAGGGCACCCATGTTTTTATTTTTCTTTGGTTTTGAAAAAGAGTGTTTTGATTTTTGAAGGGGTTGGTGTGGATGGAAAGGGGGGCTTATTGTTTACTTTTTATAGGGGTTTGAGTCCCATTTGATTTTGTGTGTTTGCTTATTTACTAATGGAAATGGTGCAAGACTGGGGAAGATGGAGCGCTTGGGTGGTCTTCATGGCTGGAAAAATAGGAGGAAAATAGGCAGAAAGCCATTAGTGAAGATTCCTCGCAAGAAATTGAAGTGGGTGGGTGGACGGGTTGGTCAGAACTTCCTTTTCGAGGAAAATAGGCAGAAAGCCATTAGTGAAGCATCAACCATTAGTGAAGATTCCGTTCGATACTCTGCCATCTCAAGTATGAAATTTTATAATTCTTTGGATGCAGAGAGGCTCGGCTTTGGCCAATTGGGTAGTGGCAGTATCCGGTCTCCTCTCACTGAGGAAAATCCTTGCATTATGCTTCAACTCCATATGATTTTGAGGACATATAGCTTTTATCCTTAAATGCCCTGAACCCATTATATTATGGGAGAGGTTGGGTTGTCGAATTCCATGTGTCAAAAATTCTAAGGTCCCATGGGGCCTCAATTGATATAGGACATGTTCCTCTGTTGCCAAATGGTATAGATGTCACATGTAGCCTTCAATTTGGAGCGTTAAGACCACTGTAGGTTTTAGTCCAACAGGTTGCAGGCTGAACTGCTCTCTCCCTCCCTCCCTCCCTCTCTCTCTCCTTTGTAGGTAACATGATTCAAACCAGCAACCTCATAGTTGTGCATGCTTGTGTTTAAAAGATGAATCAAATTATTAGTGTAGCTTGTTTTCTAATTACATTTGTCATCATCTTGTTGAGCCCCACTCTTTGTTTTTTAAAGGTTTTGCACTACAAATTACACAATGATCCTTGGAGGCGACAACTTGGTTTGTAGAAAAAAGGAGTTCGAATTACAAGCGTTTCTCAAGTTCCCTCATCTGCATCTTTTTCTACTAAGGAAGAAATGGTCTGTTTCATTCCTAGAGAGGACATCTTCCCACACCCATTCCTATCATAAACAACAATCTATAGGTGGAATCTGTTGTGACAGAGATCACAGATAAAGGTGATGAAAGTGTTTATACCAACAAAGGGCCAAAGAAGGCAAAATCAAGTTTTTCAAGTACTTCATCTGAATCACATAGCTTTGGCCCGATGTTGAATGAGGAATCTTCTGCAATTAAAGTGGGAAATGGGTCTCAGATTGAAGTGGGAAATGGGCTATAGCACGCCGGAGATAGATAGAGGCAGAGTTATAGATTGATTAGGTTTAGAAATTTGGAAAGGGGGAAATGAGAAAAAAGAAAAAGCTGGTCTAGGATTTTTTCTCCCCAAGGGCAAACAAATCTTTTTGGGCGAGTAATTTGCTGCCAATATGCATTAGACACCATTTATACCACATACGCCATTAATACGAACAGATTCTGTGAGTTTTGCATGTTAATTAGAACTACAAGTAGGTTTAGTACAAAATACCAAAGTGCAGGGGGTACTCTGCAAAATGGCCAAAGTCCAAGTAGGTATTTTGCTGTTTTCCCTAAAAAAAAAAAGACTGAAAAGGAACTTGAGGACCCCTTTCGTCTTCAACACGCTACTGGGTCCTCATCGAGGGGTTTTTTCCTGTAGTTTCCTCTTTATTCTTCTACTGAAAGCCATTTAATTATCCACTTTTAGCTGGTGATAGAAAGGAAATGACCAGATATCCTATAGTTTCCAAAAAATCATTAATTGAACTGGCACTCTTTAGGGACTTTGACAGTTAATCAGGGTTTAAAATCACGTTAATATTTGGCTTTCGTTTCGTTTGACACGAACCTCTTCAATCCTATACCCTTGTGATTCACATGCAGTGACTGGGCACTTCAACAAGATTTGCATTTCTTCATCAATGCACAAAATACTGAAGTGGAATCCTCATCTATAAAATTCATCAACAATAAACTCCTACATCCAATGGTAGCAAATTCTCAAATATGCGATTGCTCGTGGATTTCTCACCTGTTATCAAAACCGTGCCCTAAGAAGCTCACTCTTTATGAGTTTCTAAGCCCATGGTCATTTTATTATGAGGCCTACCAACTCAACAGGCTGATCACCAGATAAACAATGGACCACATGGCACAGATGGGACAATTCCACCCCTTCAACATTGGGCCTGCAAATCTACAGTGTAAAATTTACTAGATATGGTCCATGCCCATCAGGAAAAAAAAGGACTAAGATCTTTGACCATGAGGTCAAAATGATAAAACGGTCGAGATTATTGATTGTTAGACCCAAAATTGCAAAAACTCATATATGATTGCGAATAGCGATCCTTTGAGTGGGTCTACATACGGTCCACCACATCACCACATGTAGTCCCTACACGGATGCATGGTAGGCTGCAAGCTAACTGTAGGGTTTAACCTTATCGGATCCGGACTGGTATGATTGCACACGGCTTCTGATGTGGTCTATATATGTTAAGTCTGGTTACTTAGATGGATGGTCGTGATTATTTTATCGGATCAAAAGCTGGATTAATGGGCTATATAACCAAGATCAGGGGTCCCACATACACATCCATCCTAAACTCGGTTCTTCTTGGAGACCCGCGTTACCAATTCCACTCTGTCTCTCTCTCTATCTTCTCTCCGAAGATGGCAAATTGAATAAGAGATAGAAACCCTAACCCTAAGACCAAATTCCAGCCCTCGTTTTCTCCATCTAGGGTTTATACTTCCGATCTCGATCACCTTCTTCTTCTTCAAACCTGTAAATCCATGCTCGATTTCTCAAACCATCCCTCTTACTTTCAAGATTCGATTTTTATCTGCACTGCTACGAATCTCGAATGGAAAAGCGGAAGGAGAATCTCGCCAACGGATTTGGGGAAATCGACATCGGGAGCTCTGCGGATTCTTTCTACCGGTTCTTGGATTCGCAGAAGGAGCTATTCCACAGCCAGGTCGATCAGCTTCAGCAAATCGTCGTCACCCAATGCAGGCTCACTGGCGTCAATCCGCTCGCTCAAGAGATGGTACGTTGTTGGGTTGGTTTGATGTGTATTGTTGATTGCTGAATTTGATATCTTCTTTGTGTTTGGAGTAATTCTCGCCGGATCTGTGAAAAGTAGAGGATTTTGTATGGAATTTCATTTTGTGGAACTTGGGGGTCCATTTGTTTGCAAGGGATTGAATTCCTAGGAATTCTTAAAAATTGAATCCTATTAAAGTGGTAAGAATTTAAGAAGTAAAGGTGAAGATCTACAAATGGCAATAAAAAAGTCACTCCTTTGGTGAATATGATTGCCAGCCATCACCCTAGTATATCAAATCCTTGGAAAGTCAGGGTCCCATCTACATCGTCTTGTGACCTTCATCCCTCCTCTCTTTTATAGCATTCCTTCTTTTGGAAAATTTTACCATAATTTCCTAGGAGTTCAATTCCATGCAAACAAATGGGCCCTTAGGTTCTTTTAGTGGCTATTTGGGTGTAATTTATATTGTGGGAGTCCAGGACAGTGGAAATGGATGGTTATTTGTAGGGTGAAAGTTTGGGATGTTGCTGATGTGGGAACTGCATTGCAGAAGATACCATTTTGCTTGCATCCCTCTCTGCTCAGAATCGATATTCTTAAAGATTCGTACTGACAGCTGATGGGTTTTAGATGTAGATGTGTGTGGAAAGAGACCCTGACTGCCCAAAAACTCTAGGACATAAAAAAAGCTCCTTTTTTGTTATTAAACACCGAACTTACAGATGCATCACTTGCCTTTTCGTATTGCCTATATTGATTAGTGCCTAGTCTCTTTCCCCCTCCTTGTTGAAACATATGGATTGTGTATATGTGTGTGTTTTCTGAATAACGCAGAACACACGAACAATTACACATTCAAGACCAAAGATCAAAGAAGGACTTTTAGATCTCTTTGCCAATCTATTGGCATGTGAATTCCCTGAGATAAAATACGATGAGAAGTGAAATGTCTCACGTAGAATATGATGACAAGCTACAAAAAGCTATAGAGAAGCTGTAGAGGCTAGATAAAACATATGGAACAAGCAAAATTACACATCAAAGACCAAAGAAGGTCTTCTAACTCCCTCTTTGGTCAATCTATCAGCATTTCAAATTGCCTCATTCCCTCACACAATTTAGTTGATAAGAAAAGGATGATTGAAACAATCACAAGTTGGGTTGGACATACTTAACCTTAATGGAACTCTCTCTATCCTCCTCTATTCTCCTCCCCCCACCCCCCTCATTTGATGCAAATTTTCTAAGCAGAGAACTATTCTCTATGACACTCTTCCACAACGCCTTTCCTTTCCTCGCATTCGCAGTCCCTTCATGGAGGGCTTAAAGAGTAAAAACTAGTGAAGAGACTTATTTATTTATTTATTTCTCTTTCTCTTTCTCTTTCTCTTTCTCTTTCTCTCTCTCTCTTTCTATTTTTATGTCCTTGTTCATTTCAGGCATTTGTCTGTTATTGTCATTTTGTTTCATCGTTATTGGCATTATGTTTGGCTCCGACTTGCAACTAGGGATTGGGTTTGGGCCTGGGATATATTTTAGGATGTATGTATGTGCTATGTGAAATTTGAAACAACCAAGGATGAAAATAGCGGCTACGCCCGCCGCCAAAACATTGCGTAGCGGCTCTACGGTGCGATTTGGAAAAATCGTAAAAAAAATATGAAAAAATTGTAGAAAATCTAGAATATTGGAAAATGAGAGAAAATGTATATATATATATATATATATCTTTTTGCAAAAGTAACTAAGATAAAGGGGCGTAGCGGTCCCCTCATTGTATGAGGTCCTGTATTGCTGTATAATATAAATAGAAAATAATAGTAATGATCATTTTTTTCACATGTGTTCATGTTGCTTAGTTATGCTAACTTAGAAACTAATGAAAGGCTCATAAAAGAAAAAAATATGTCATGAAGTCAAGACTTAAGAGTACCTAGAGATAAAAATACATCTACTAAAGGGGGTGTCTAATAGGATGTACTTAGAGAAGAATTTTTGAGAAGAACTCTCTGTATCTACTGTAAATCGGCAAGATCATGTGCTTTTTGGTGTTCTTTTAAACATAAAAGGGTAGAAAAGTTGTGTAGAAATGTTATTTGGAGAGAAGAATAAAAGAAATAAGTCTTATTATGTATTTTAAAAAAATTTGGAAAGCAGAAAATTTTCTCACCTTATAGCGGCCGTAGCGTCCTCGTAGCGGCCTCGTAGCGACGGGCGATAAACCTGCTACGGCCGATATTTTCATCCATGTCTACTACAACGAAAGTTTTCTTTGAACACTGATAACATGCTCTTTATGGGTCTGTACCCTTCTACATAACAGTACCTTTCATCCACTGGTCCCCATCTTGGCCTTGTTAATAATAAAACCAGATAAAACCAAGATCCATTCGTTGGATATCATGAAACATCATTACACATGCCAAAATACTTTTGGAGAAAAATTTAACAGTTTGATTTCAGTAAAAATATTCAAAATACATTTTGAAAACATTTTGGTTGCTGACTGAAATTATGGCATTTTATGATGACCGAAGACGGATTTCAATGAGGTGGATTTTAAGAAGATCAGAGAATTCTTGAAGGCGAGCTCTTAAAAGAATCTGTATTCTTGGATGGGCACAAAGCAAGTCTATACATGATACATCAGACTCTCTCCATACGGTTGTGATCTTTTCACATATTCTCAGGGAACTGAATGAGGCAACGAATATGCTTCCCAAACTGTGTTGGAACATCAATGCTTCCAGTGGGAAATGCATCAGTGTTATACTATTGTCGGGGAGAGCTTTGAGCCTTCTCAGTTGTGTAATTAGAAATGGGACTTTTTTTCCTGTGGACAGTTTAGCTTCTGTTTTCTCTCTAGATTGCTTTAATGTTTGTGTATGTATAGTTGTTGAATGGCTTTTTGGTTTTTCAATAGATGGTCTGATTGCTTTCCCTCTCTAAAAATCTGGGTGGTTCAAAGAGTTGAAATATCAAATGATAGCAAAAGCTTATATCATGTCATTCAGATTAGGGGAACTGTAACTTTATCCCAAAGACAGGTAATTATACTGGTTTTGAGGTTCAACTGAAGTGGCTTTAAAACAGGCTTCCTCAACAGGAATTTCTCGGGAAGACGGCTGTTGGATGCTTCTATTTGGGGAGAATAAAAAAGAACCCCTTCCCTGGCTTTCGCCTGAAGTTAGCCTATAACAATTAGCAGGTTAACTCCAAGATATATCCACCCAATCTTACAAATGCTGAGGATACCCAATTAATTATTCCTGCAATCTGTCAAATGGCTGCAGCCTCCAGGTTAACTCCCAGCCAGGCCATTTATCTAATGGCCTTCAACTCATATCCAAGTATCCAACCACAATCAAATATTTAATAATTACCTTTCTTGCTGAAACCTGTTACTGTCTCTTATTCTGCTTTGGCCTTCTGAAAAAGATTTGAGGATGTTGGTATCTTGACTTTCATTGGGCTTTGAATCTTTTAAAATTTTCTAATGAACCTTATCATTAAATTTATAGATTATTAGCAAAATGGGTTGTTCACATCAACTTGATGGGTAGCCCTTTGTATATTTTCTTATAATCAATGTATTTTAGAGTTAGCCACACTCTTTCAAAAAAATTGTATTATGCAATTAAGCATGATCTTTACCGAGCATGATACATAAAGTTGTGGGTTCTTCTACCTAGATCTTCAATAGTATATTTTTTGACATATATTCTTGCAATTCTTGTTACAGAGATAGTGAAACCATCTTAGAAGCACATCATCTTTCAATTTCATGCATCTCATATTCTTATATGGCGTCGTCTGTGTCTTTTTTTATGTTTATAATTTTTAGAAATTGGAAGATTATTGATTCCTCATTTATCATGTGCAGGCGGCCGGTGCTCTCTCAATAAAAATAGGTGAGCCATGAACCACATTTGGATGCAATCCTACTGTTAGTTTTGAGATTTGGTTGGTTGTGCTTTCTTTACTGGGGATACTCCCTTGATATATACAGCCTTACTTTTCGGATCTTTTGGATATTCTGTAATTGTTAGGACTTAGGATTGTTTTATTTCTCTCACCCAAATTGTTTTGATATATACAATTTTCCCAAATTGTTTTGTATATCTCACCCACCCACACATAGCAAGACTTGTTTTGATTTTTTGTAACACTGCCATACAGAAGCTAGTGTATGCATACTTAACTATAAAGAAATCTATTACATCATTACTCCTTTACTGATGCATTTACCTTTTGCTTTATTGTCTATGCTGCTCTCTATATGTTATTTCTTTGTATCCACTCGTTTATGTGCTCCCATATCTGTTGCATAATCTGACTCATGCCATCGCAATCTGGATTTTCAGCCTTTTAAGGTTGGGAAGATTTGGTTCACAATTAATATCTCTCTCTGTGCAGGAAAGAGACCAAGGGATTTGTTAAACCCCAAGGCTGTAAAGTATATGCAGTCAGTTTTTTCTATTAAAGATACAATTGGCAAGAAAGAAACTCGTGAGATCAGTGCTCTTTGTGGTGTGACGGTCACACAGGTTGATGCTTTCTTATCACAATCTTGCTTATGCCCTGCTTCGCCTTATGTTGTTCTCTGAGATATGTTTTAATCCCTAATGATAGCAGTTTTATAACTTAATTTTCATTGATGACAACTACGCCACAGGTTAGAGAATTTTTTGCTGGTCAGCGTTCAAGAGTAAGACGGCTTGTGCGGTTATCAAGAGAGAAGGCAATTAGGTTTAATTCATGTAAAGAATCTCCTGGTGGGTGCCCTACTAATTCTGATGATGCCATGCTTCTCAGCAATCCAGTTCCTTTGAATTCCTTAGATCCTAAGGATGTTGAAGGCCCCTCGTGTTCCTCACAGGAGGAAAGTATCCCTGGATTCGACTCCTCCGACAAGAATTTTCTTGAAAACATTTTCAATTTAATGAGAAAAGAAGAAACTTTTTCGGGGCAGGAGAAATTGATGGAGTGGGTTCTGCAAATACATAATTCTGCTGTATTGCAATCGTACGTGTATTCGTTGCTTCTGTGCTTGAAATGGTTAGATTAGAAGCAGGTGTTGAAACTGATACCATGAATCATCCAAAATGTGTTTTCAGGTTCATAATTAAAGGTGGTATAATGATTTTAGCAACATGGTTGAGCCAAGCGGCAGTTGAAGAACAAACAACTGTCCTTCTGGTCATTCTTAAGGTGCATTACTTTTATTCCATGCTTTGGGTCATCTTATGCTTTACAAAGAAAAAGCTCACACATGATGTAATGATTAACAGGTTCTTTGTCACCTTCCTCTACATAAAGCTTTACCAGTTCAAATGTCAGCTATATTACAAAGTGTTAATAGGTTGCGATTTTACCGAACATCAGGTGTGGTTTGTTGTGAATATCCTTTTTTTTTTCCTTTGTAATTACCAATTTCTATAGAAAACAACTTTTACTCATACAGGTGTGCATGCACACAAATTGATTTAGAAATGACCTTAACACAGGCATTGTTCACATCACATCTAGTTAAGTCACACAACACATTACAATGATTCCCTTATCAACTTATCAGATGTTTTCGTTGTTTTAAGGATAAAGATTTTATTTGCATTTGGTTTTTATATGATATTCTTACAACTTTTAGCAAAAATGTTTCACATACTCATTAAATTTTAACAAGCTGAACAGATTTTGATAAAACAACAATACTTGGATGTATATGATTTTGGGGAACAAATAAATTGTTTTATAATGTGCCATAATTAAAAAAATGATTAGATTTTAGCTTTTTTCAATGTTCTGATCTTTTTTGGATTTTTTTTTTTTGGGTAAATGAAGATTTATGCTGTGGCGGGCTGCACCAGTTGTGAGTCACGAGCCACAACTTATCCTCACAAAGTATCAGTTTTCAGGGGACTGCGATGCGTGCTATGGCTGTGATTTTCAACCATAATTCCAACTTAAAAATTTATGACGGTCCTGCAACTAATCTGTATCATCTAATGATAGCTTCCTCCCAAGTCTTTTAGCATTGTTAAGATTCCTTTCTTAAGCTTTAGAGTAGCAACCGGGCACGTGTTTGAGTTTGGTACAGCTTTGTTGACAGCCCTGAAGCCTATAACTTGAGTGCCCAAATACACAAAGATAAAGACCTTTATAACAGCAACACAGCCTGATGTTGCCGCAGATGTTTCTTTGGGTTCTTCAACGAGAAGAATAGCAGAATTGCATAAGATTTTTCCTAAAAGGAAAGAAAGAGAATTATGAAAGAGATTGATTTCAGCCCAAGGCCTCTTCCGATGCCCAACAGCAAGTGCCAGACCAAAACTATATAGTCAACTTGACCTTCTGCAGAGCCTTTTAAGGAGAATAGTTCTCAAACAAAGCTATATTTTATTCTCGGAATCAATTGTCATTCCATCCTTCACAGTATACATACATGCATACATGCACGACACATGCATATATACATAAATACATGCATATGTGATATGTACACATGAAATATCAGATGAGAACAGTCCACATGGTTATGCGTGGCCCTTTTTAATGTTTGGGCCACTTGGCCTGGCCCCCCCACAGAGGAATATTCAGATGAGAACGGTCCATGTGGTTCTTATGGTGCCGTTCACCTTATTTTTTGAGCCACCAAGGCGCACCTATAAACAAGTTAATTCCCCTTACATGCACACTACTTGCCCACCCTTCAAATTGCTACAAGCCAAGTTTGACGCTCACTCCACTGTTACCACTAGATTTAAATCCAAAAAAATGATGACCTTCTAAAACCATTAACATGAGGGCAATAGATCTAGGGATTAGGACGATCTAATGATGTTGATATTTTGCACACCCCTAGGTCTCGTAGTATTATGCGCAGATGGTTTTCACTAGAATAACTCTCTCTCTCTCTCTAGAATAATTGTATATATACAGTTTTCTTCAGGTGCAGATGTCTTGCACTGTGAAGACAACTTGTGGGGCTCAAAGGGGCCCCTTGTGATCACTCCAACCCTGTCAGACTACTACCCCACTGAATGCCATGGATCCCTTTTTTTTTTTTTTTTTACGCCGATCCAAATGGGACTGACTGTGGGATTGAAATAAAAAATGATACATTTTAAAACCTTTAAACACACATCAAGAAGTTAGGGTGATTGGACAGACTTGAAATTTTGCACACAGGTTGGTGAGCTTTCATTCTCCCACATCCCTCATGATTGGTGGGGCCCCAGGTGGATCCCACATGCTAGTCAACACGGTATGTGTGGGACATCTGCACTTGATCAGGGTTGTGTGTGTGTCTATATAAATGCGCACAAACAAGTTTTAAGCAAAACCGTATGACATCGTTAGATCTCAATACTACATCTTGACTATTGACACAATTAAAAACCATACTGAGTCATCCATCTAGCCACAATTGCAGTAACAATACAAAAATAAAGTAATAAAAAGAGAGAGGCTTGATTTAACATGATTGGCAGATCACCCTTCATCAAGTGGATCTAGCTTGGATTGGCACATTGTGTCTCAATTGCCAAGTTGATTAGATTCTAGATGGGTTGTGGCTCCTTGTGTCCATCAAACTGCTTCTCAATTGCCAATTTTTTTAGTTTTTTTTTTTTTTTTCATTTTCTCTTCTGCTTTGCTATTGGCCTTGGAGGGAGGGAGGGAGGGAGGGAGGAAGGAAGAGAGAGGGAGCTTGGGTCTTATTTCTCTTATCATTCAATCTTGATGTAATTTGTAAATGCTTTGTATCTGCAACCATATTTTGCTTTCTTCTTTTGTTTCCTTTCCAGTTCTCGTTGAGCCTGTTGAAACTTATTTATCTGATTTGAAGATCAGACATATCAAACAGGGCAAGGGTTTTGTTATCAAGATGGAGTAAACTTTTTGTTAGAAGCCAGACTCTTAAGAAACAATCGTCCAAGAATTCTCCTAGTGATCTTCAGAAGGAGAGAATTCGGAAGCAGAGGTATTTCATAACTTATGCCTTCTTATGTGTTTTTATTTCTCTTCTTTTTTCCCCTATTTCTCCATCTCTTATCAACATATTTTCTCCTTATCCAGGATAAGCGAAATTCTCAGCGATGAGTCATGGCAGTCAAAAATTGATATCCCTGTAATTTATTATTATTATTATTATGGTTGTTGTTCTTGTTTTTATTATTATTTTGTTGCTGCTCTTCCTTATTCTTCACACTTGCTTACAGGAAGAGATTCTTGCTCTTGCTCACGAAAGTCCAGAAAGTTCTAGGTATTCTTCTTGAACTTGAATGGGCACTAGTTGTGCCTTCAATGGTGTCTGGAGTGTCAGTATTCAGGGGACAAAATATGGATATGGATATGGAAAAAGGAGTATAGTGCACAGACATATTTGTGACTGTATCCTCCTATTTTAAAAGTTATTTTTCTGTACTCTTCAATATCTACAAAAAAAATTATATATATAATTCTAAAAATAATGAGATGCATATGCCGCGTCTAAGAGTATCAGTATTTCAGAGGACAAAATATGGACTTGGGTATGAAAAACGCAGGCACTGATATGGCCGTAACCGTATCCTTCTGTTTTAGAAGTTATTTTTCTGTACTCTTCAGTATCTATAAAAACAGATTATATATATAATTTTAGACATACTATCAAGATATATGAATACAATGTAAAACAACAAGATGCATCTACCGTGTCAAATATTTCAAGTTCTCAAAAATCTTTCCAATTAATTTTATTAAAATAGTATTTTTTTAGAATGTTAATTCAACGTCATATTGTTGGGATAACTCTAAGAGATGATTAGTAGTAATAATAGAAGGTAAACCAATGCTCACAAACACCATTCAGGTTTCGTGGAAACTGCCATGTTTCATTGATGTTTCCATCTTTGTTTCAATATCATATTGTGGTTTAGGCTTTTGGCTAATTATGACTGAGCTTTTGAAGCTTGAATAATATCTACTCATTCTAATGAAACCCTTTTTTCTCGTTCAGGAAATCTGAACCCACAAAGGCTTTGAAGCTGCTTACAGCATCTTCTGATGATTCAAGTAAGAAGCATGTTCGTGGTACTGCTGCTTCTCGTATCCTAAGCTTGAAATTGAAGTCCAGACCCGTTACTCTAGCCTTTTGAAGTAAATTCTGTTTATTACTTTCTAAAGGGCAGAAAACAATTATGCGGTATAGAAATCCTCTATTTTGGCTAATGTATCTAATTACTTAATCAGAGACACTATATGCACACACATGATTTACATGAAGCCAGACTTCTCAGAATCTGTATCCTACCATGGATTGGTGATCCCAAAAGGCACAGTGATCAGAAATTCCTGACCCTTGATTTGAAGGACTTCTGTGGATAACAAATGGATATATTTGTGAAAAAAACTGCATAGAGATATGCAAGAATGGTAAAATGCTATTCAGCTCTCATAACTTAGGATTTCTGACTGGAGCATTTTGATGTACATCTCATCTCATCCATGGTAGGGCTGGCAGATTAGTCTCCTGGATCTAATACAATTTTATGCATATGCCGTATGTATATATATGGACCTGATTACCTTAGGGACGCTTTTGCGAGGGACAGGTGGTGGGGCCCACCTGGGGCCCCCACCGAATAAGGGTTCTGTGGGGGAGTTTTTCATCTAGATATGCCCTACCTGCCTGTAAAATTTGAGGGCCATCAAAGCATCCTAACCCATTGATCAGTGGGCATCAAATTCAACGATTTTAAAATTGAATGCTTTTTTTTAATAACTTCAATCCAACGGTCACTTTCCAACATAACAATTGGGAGAAGGGAAGGGAAGAGGGGGTTGCATTTGTTTTGTCTGGGGGGCGGGATTAGATGGATGATTGTGGGTCCCATCTAGCCAAAATTGGCAGTGCTCATATAGTGTCCCTCGGGTGAAAATTCTCCTACATATATACGTTATATATGGAGTAGGTATGTGATAATTAACTTGGATAAACAGTTCTGACTACCAGATCCTTACTGAGTTGACCTATTGAGGGTTTTCTGGTTGTTAAAAAAATACTCAACCAATAAAGGAAAAAGCGAAAAGAAAACATATGCAGTAGTTCTGGATTTTTTTTGGTGCTTGGACCTACTGTTCCTTCCTAAACTCTGAGATACAGAGACCAGAGAACGGAGGAAAGTATTGCTGGTGGAACAGCCTGGCAGTAGAACTTCAGGCCGAAGTGTGCAGGTTGCGAGAGTATCACCTCTAAACCAAGGTCGTCCTATGTCGGCTGATGACATACAGAAAGCTAAGATGCGTGCGATCTTCATGCAGAGCAAGTATGGGAAAATTGATACTTCTTCCAATGATAATTCCCAACAGAAAAGTGAAGGTCAAAAGACATCTGGTGCATCTCTAACCAGAAATACACTGCCTCCATCTGATGGTTCCCATTTGAAAAAAGAAGATGTTACGAAACCAGCTGCACTCCCATCAAAAACCTCTCAAACTATGCCAGAAAATTCTATGGATTCTAAGCCAAGAATGGCCGCACAGGAACCATTGTGGCAGAAGTTGAAAATTGATCAAATCCAATGGCAGGCTCCACCAGGTACCTTTCTGTGTTTGTTTTTCACCTTCTGCCCTGTTCTTTTCTCAGCTATATTTTTCTCTGTAGAAAATAATAATGATTTTGAGAAAATCAAATCATGTCATGCAATTGCTGGAAAGTCAATGGGATAGGGCTATATAAGATGATGATGATAATGACAATAGCGATGATGATGACAGTGAGGGTCAATGATGATGAAATTGCCGAAAAGATAGCACCCTGTCACTTAGAATGGGTATCAGTAAATACAGTACTTTGCCAGGGCACTGGTACTAGTAAGGATAGATGTCTATTGCCGATATTGACATTCTCTGTTTTTTTTTTTTGGTAAAAATATTAATATTCTCTTGGGCAATTCCTATAGAAGGAAATGTATACAATATTCGACTGAGCATTTGCTCACCCCAAAAAAGTTGATTTGTGGTCCTGGCCTGCCTTTTTGTAACCAATGGGTGTGTACAGATCCCTCAAAAACTTCCCCATAAATGTTCCCAATAGTCGAATTGGGACCCAGTTAATTGTGGACCATTAGCGGTTGCCTTCATTTCCATCAGATAGCCAAGTTCCCCAGGGGAAGATATTGGAGCTTGGTTCCCATCATATTAACCAATTCTATAGAAAAAATGGGCGACGTACCACTGAGTGTTGGACAAAAAATCACTACACTTTTAGTTGACTTTCATATAATTTCTATCTGGCATGCATCCGCTGTTACTACATGCCATTAAGTGTGTGATTGTTGATCCCGACTACCTGAGAAGATAGTTCTATTCATTTTTCCCCCATCTCATGCATTGCAAGCTGGGTCCAAAGCCTGTGTTTGCAAAGATATCAGTGAATGGATAGAACTCATCAAATGTTTCAGAGACAATATTGCTACCAACTTAACAAATTTGACTCGTCTCTTAGCAATTGCTTATATTACTGAGACTTGAAAAGCTGAAGGCTAATCAATTCCCTTAGCATGAAAGTTGAGCTTTAAAAGATTCACTGCTTGTAGGAACCGAAGGCCTCATGAACTTCAAACAAATGGCAGTCATCATCAATGTCATCATAGCCTTAGTCATACGTTTGGGGTTGGCTTTATAAGCTCTTCGTGACTGATCTCTATTTAGATTTAGGGTTGAATTCCCTCTTCACATCATTTTCTTCATCCTTAAAGATGGCAATGCCTTTCTAATTATTTAATACCACAGAATCTGTTATATTTGAGCTATGTGTAACATTGGGCATTCATCTTCTATCGAGTTGGGACTCAATTACTAAGTTGGTCAAGTGGATCAATATACAGCTAACGGCATGTTGCTCAAATAATGATTTATCCATTACAGTAAAGTCTGATTTGTTATGTCTGCATTGCTCTTATTTTTGCTAATCAATAGTGTTCACAGCCAGCTTTTGGGTCATTTGTGCATGTCTTTGAGTTACCAACCACCTAAGGCTGCATTTTGGCTCCTTGCCATGTTTGGGAACAGAGAGGGGAAAAAAAATGTGTCTTCTGGAATTTTCTTTTCCTACCAAACAAAATAAATAAATAAAAGAAGAAAGGAAATTTTCTGTTCCCTCTGATAGTAAAGAACTTCTGAAATTAGGAGAAAATTGTATTTGCTCCAAGATATCTGAGGAGCTAAAACCTAAAGCCTTTTATGTTGTTAACTATGGAAAGCTAAATGAAAGTAAATGAAGGATGCATTGAGATAATATTGTCAATCCTATAATGAAATATTAAGTTTTTGCTATGAACCACCTGCAGCTGAGATGGCACTTTTGTGAATCATCAATTCCGCAAAAAAAAAAAAAAAAAAAAAAAAAAAAAAAAAAAAAAAAAAAAAAAAGAAAAGAAAAGAAAAGAGAAGGTTTAGTTTTTTTGTTCTATCTACTTTTTTGCAGTTTGTTGGGCATTGAGGAAAAAAGTAATATTTTTCCTTGAGTATGGGGGAAGCCATTTCCTGGGGTTGGGTGGTGGTTTCAAAGCACTTTTCTTGAAACCACATTTCCCTTTAAAATTTGCAGAATGCAGAATCTTTGCATCACAAATATGCCCCAATAGTTGCCACCCTTAATTTGGGGTCCATATGGATGCATCCAAATAACTGGGATGTGGGGGGATTGGATGGCCAAATCATCATCTAGTGGATGGTTTTCACATGGGCACAATCTGATGATTGCAACCATTTTATATAAAACCCCTTAATTACATGGTTATTACATCAGATCATTCTCACGTGGGGCCCAATCAGCTCATACCTGACAAGAAATTTCAATTCCCTCTATTCACTGATTAGCATGCATCAGTCTTGCTTGGAAATCTTGGTTACAGCCGGTTGGTTGTTGTAGATTAGCCCACAATCAAATGCACTCACTGTGGATGCTAGTATTAATGATTAATGAATTCCTTGGGGGCATACAGGAATTCTCTTCTCAAAATCCGATGGTGAGGACCGTGACTGTGTTGCTTTTTGGCTGGTACTGAATGTCCGTGTACTGGCATTTCCAGAAACGACAAGACGTTTCTCATGTCGTGCACTTGTCTATCCCCAAAGCTTTTGGGATTCTTTTCGTAACTAACAAGTTATGCATAAACTGAGAACGGGATGAAAATGCCACAAAAAATTCTCAGATGGTTTCACCGAATTTGACATCTTTTCAGCATTCTGCCATTACTTAGAAACCTTGATTGATATGGGGAGAAGATAAATACACAGCGGCACTTCTATTTCAATGAATTCAACAACCATGCCCAGTTTGTAATTTACCAACCTCTCGAGGCTGAATTTATTTTCTCCCTCGGATCTTATGTGCAGAGATAAGGATCAACTGCCTTTGGAGAGTGGGTGCTGGAGAGAGGAGCAAGGAAGTTGAAGTTCAGACAGGGAGAATACGTAGGGAGAAGGAAATTATCTATCGCAACTTACTCGACATCCCCTCCAACCCCAAGGATCCATGGGATGTGGAGATGGGTTTTGATGACACATTGACACCCGAAATTCCAACAGAACAGCCGCCTGAAGCTGATGGCGCAGAAGTCTCTACCCCTCGGAACTGTGAAAAACAAATAGAAGTTTCTTCTTCTCGTAACAGTGACAGCCCGGCAGAAGTGGGCAAGCCTGCGCCATCGGCAGTTGGCGGTGGAAGTGCTGAGCCAGATCTTGAGTTGCTTGCAGTTCTTCTGAAGAATCCGGAACTCGTTTTTGCCTTGACTTCAGGCCAGGGCAATAGCATTCCAAGCGCGGAGACAGTGGCGCTGCTTGATACACTCAAGGCGAGTGGAATCGGGCTCCCGGGAATTCTAGGTGGGTTGGGTGGAAATGCAGTAAAAGTAGTAGAAAAGCAAGATGTGACTTCCCTTCCATCCCCAACTCCTCCAAATGAGCGAGGAATGGTAGGTTCCTAAAGTTACTTCACCATAAAAGTCCATATCATTATCTGTATGTTGATTTTTATCTTTTGCTGTTCTTGGTCCCTTTCGTAACTAAAGCGCTTGTAAATTTGCAGAATTGGAGGTCAGAACCTGCACCCATGTATGGAGCTCCTGAGATGCTGTCGTTTCCTCAACCTGTTACACAAACAGGTAATCGAGGTGGTTCGGGTTTATCCACCCCTTCAGCCACTGCAATTCCTTCACCGGAAAAGGTTCCATCCAATGGTTTGATACCGCATCAAATTCCAACCACCAAGTCATCAGTGCTGCACCCCCAGGTTGCCATTACCTCGTCGCAGCAGCAACAGCGACCACTGATAAGTCCTCAATCCATTAAGCCTTTGCCTGTAAGTGTAGCAGTGTCACACCCACACCCAACTCCTTCCAGCATGCCAATTTCACAAACCCGTGTTGCTCCATCGATGCAAAAACCGCCCTCCAATATAATTCCTCCACTCCAAGTTCCAGTTACCGCCTCTTCATTACGACAGAATCCTCTCCCAGAAGCTGTCTTGCGCACAAACCATTTCCAAGGGACTAGTTCAGTCAACCAAAACAATCTACCTAGCGGCTCACAATCTCAATCTCAACAGATTCCAAGAATACGGGTGGAAATCTCAAATTCTGGACAGTTATCCATCCAGAAGTTGCCACCACACTATTCTTCCAAATCCGACAGCCAATATTTCCACAACCACGCCTTCTGGGCCGCCTATGTTACAGACCCCAATGAGGTCACAGCGACCTCTACTGCCTGAGCATCAAGGAGTTTTGCCTCAAAATCCCTCCTGGTCACACAATACCCCTGTGATTGGGAAACATGCCTCGGTATCCTT
Source organism: Camphora micrantha (assembly GCA_003546025.1). Lineage (NCBI taxonomy): Eukaryota > Viridiplantae > Streptophyta > Magnoliopsida > Laurales > Lauraceae > Camphora > Camphora micrantha. The sequence continues at coordinate 27,557,062 of QPKB01000011.1, forward strand.
TCCTAGTAGTAGCAGTAATAATAGGCTAAATGGCTCATCAGATCAATCTTTCAACTATCCCCATCCAGCCAGTAGAAACAACTTTGGCACCTTTCCGGCTGGCTCTGGTCAGCCTCGATTACTGCATGGCCGAGCTATGGAAACTAATGAGTTCCTGGGAGAGCCGGAGCTCGAACAATGGAGCCCAGAGAACAGCCCTTTAAGAACTTCTGAGTTCCATTCAGACTATAATTACAATGAACCGAGGAGGGATTTTGGGCGGGGTTATAGGTCCGAATGGCCTAGGCAGCGAAATCTTGGGCGTCGGGACCATAGGTCTGGTAACAGAAGATGGCGAGACCGGGATCGGGACCGAAGGCGGCACTGATATATATATATATATATATTTTGTTTGGGGGTTGAGATTTGCCCCCAGTTTTCATTGGCGACACTGGGTGCTGTTAGTAATTCTTGACATACGAGAGATGTGAGCAGGCTTATAGCTTTTTTTAGAGCTTGAATCCAGAGTGCGTTTCAGCAGTGAACACAGACTGGGATTCTGAAGCATGGGAGGTTAAAATGGAAAATCAACAAACAGTCTGCTTCATGAGAGCTGCACGAACAGTTCTTCCAACTCATCTCTCTTTGGATCTTCAGGAAATGGAGATAAACTTTAACCCCAAGTTTACAGAAAAAAAGGGAAATTTGTGGCAAATGCCCTCACAAGAATCTCTCTCTCTCTCTCTCTCTCTCTCTCTCTCTCATTCTGGAATTCCTGACACAGGCTGTTTGGTAACATGATTTTTAGACCTTGCTGCTGTTTGTGAAAGGGAATCCTCATTTGACTAGTTTTGGATTGGACATGCAAGATCAGCACATTTTTTACCATATTGGGGTTCTGGTTTATGCTGAACTCAAGCTGGCCCATTTTGCTTAAAACTGACTTAAAATTCCAACATACTCAGTTCAGAAAAAAATGATTCACTTGAATGGTAGCGAAAAACTTGGTCAAACTTGCCCTAATTGCTTGACTCAAGAAGGTAGTTAACTCTATTACTTTGTTCAAAGAACATGGCTATTTCTCCTCTTTTTACCAACAAAAAAAAAAAGTTAATTCTATTACATGGCTCAAAGAACATGGCTATTTTTTTTTTCTTTTCTTTTCTTTTTAAACTAGAAATGTATTTTTTTTTGGTAGTATCCCAGCTTAGAGGGACTGAGGCCCCTAGCCCTTTGGTGACTGAGCCCTCGGTGCGGTGGGGGAATCCTCTCATGAGGGGAGTTGACTTCTCGTGAGGAGAGGTGCTTGCCTAGGTTTGAACGCTAGATGGATACTGACATTTCTTACCACTAGGGTAAAAGGCTGTTTTTAACTAGAAAGGATTATTGTATTAAACAAAATGGGTCCAACCACAATAGGCAAGAAAACAAAGCGACCAAAGTACCGTACATATGACCACTAAACCATATACATATTCCAAAAATTACATTTACCCAAATAATCAACTAGCCTAAGACTACTATTTAGGACCTGTTTGTTTGCATTAGGTCATATAGGAATTAAATATATAGGGTGGTTAAAAATGAAGATTAAAGGTAAATTTTAAAAATGAACATCAAATAACACTTTATTTTTAGGGAAATAGAATTAAAAGAAGATATCTTTGAAGCTCAATTTTAGAAATTTACCTATGATATTTAGTTTTTAACAACTCTATGTATTTTATTTCTATGTATTTTAATACAAACAAAACGGGTATGAGAGCTACTCAAAACCAAAAATTCAGAGGGATCTTTTGTGCTGGAATGAGTGACCACTATTTGATTTGAATGCCAGGAGTTGATTTAGAATGACTGAGTTTGCTAGGAAACTCCGTGGAACTTTTGCTAATTAGCACACTCCTGTGACCTTTCATTTTGAGTCACTTGGGCTGTTGCGAGGTTTTTTTTTGGACAAATTAGGGAGAGATCCCTCAGTACCGTGTTATAAAGTCTCTAGTACACAATAATAATGTTTAAGGCCTAGAGTCCCTTGCGCATGGTATTAATTCAGGCGGTGGTCCCTAAGCATGTGACATCAGATTTTTTATGACTCATTTGCCCTTCTAACCATTTAAATGGGCAGTAGTTCTTAAGCATGTGACATCAAATTTTTTTATAATTGATTTGCCCTTTTGATCATTTAAATGGGTGTCATGCAATTTAAATTTGGGTTTTAGCTCTAACTTATTGTTTTTCCATACAAAACACTTGTTTTCAAACTGGCTACGATTTCAAACACAAATAAATTCATATAAACTCATGCCAAAGTTAAATAAATTCTCATCAAAGTTAGATAAATTCACTTAATTCATATCAAACTCATATAAATTCAAAGTAAATACAAATAAATTCATATCAAACTTAGAAGGATTCATACAAACACAGATAAAATCATGCCAAAGTCAGATAACATTATGTCATAGTCAGATAATACATACAAAACACTTGTTTTCAAACTGGCTATGATTTCAAACATAGATAAATTCATATAAATTCATGCTAAAGTTAGATAAGTTCCCATCAAACTCAGATAAATTCATATAAACTCATGCCAAAGTTAGATAAGTTCCCATTAAAGTTAGATAAATTTACAACAAACTCAGATAAATTCAAAGCAAACACAAATAAATTCATATCAAACTTAGAAAAATTCATACCAAACAAAGATAAAATCATGCCAGAGTTAAATAACATTATACTAAAGTCAGATAACATATACAAAACATTTGTTTTCAAACTGGCTATAATTTCAAACAAAGATAAATTCATATAAACTCATGCCAAAGTTAGATAAGTTTCTATCAAAATTAGATAAATTCACAACAAACTCAGATAAATTCATATCAAACTTAGAAAAATTCATGCCGAACATAGATAAAATCATGCCAAAGTCAAATAACATTATTCCAAAGTCAGCTAACACATACAAAACATGTGTTTTCAAACTGGCTATGATTTCAAACACAGATAAATTTATATAAACTCATGCCAAAGTTAGATAAGTTTCCATCAAAGTTAGATAAATTCACAGCAAACTCAGATAAATTCATATCAAACTTAAAAAAATTCATACCAAACACAGTTAAAATCATGCCAAAGTCAGATAACACATACAAAACACTTGTTTTCAAACTGGGTATGGTTTCAAACACAGATGAATTCATATAAACTCATGCCAAAGTTAGATAAGTTCCCATCAAAGTTAAATAAATTCACAGCAAACTCAGATAAATTCATATCAAACACAAATAAATTTATATCAAACTTAGAAAAATTCATACTAAACACAGATAAAATCATGCCAAAGTTAAATAACATTATGCCAAAGTCAGATAACACATACAAAGCTTAGATAAATTCACAGTAAACTAAAAAAAAAAAACCTCATTTAAAACCAAGTTGAATGTTGAATACATTTTAAAGTTAAATAAAATAATGTGAAATCCAGTTAATTTCATACCAAACTCATTATTTCATAAGAAACTCAGATAAACTTATTAAAAACTCTAAGAAAATATTTTCAAAGTCACATAAATTCGTTTGAAACCATGTCTCATTATTTCATAAGAAACTCAGATAAACTTATTAAAAACTCTAAGAAAATATTTTCAAAGTCACATAAATTCGTTTGAAACCATGTTTAATTGATAACAAATGTAGTTAAATTGAAATCAAACTCAGAAAAATCCATATCAAAGTAAAATAATTTCATTTCAAGCTTAGATAAATTCAAACCAAAACTTAGATAAACTGATGTCAAAGTCAATTAAATTTAAGTCAAGATAATTCGGTTGATCAAGGTCACCGATGAGTTGATTTTGCTTCTTTCTGTAGTTTCCTTCATCTTCGCTTTCAGAATCTTTATTTTACTTAGATTTCGGAGTGTATGATGAAATATTTTAAAGCGGTAGGTATTTGGTGACGTATAGAGTACATAAAGAGAGGGCGTTTTTGTCTTTTTGACTCATTTAATATTAAAAGGGGACCATTGGCTTTATGAGAAAATGTCTTGGACCACATGCTCTAAAATGTACTGTTGAGGGACCTGTCGCCAAATGCCCCCCCTTTTTTTTTTTTGACTATTTAATGGTTTACCAAGAACCCTCCTTGTTATTGAATGGATCTTGGTTCTTGACCCAATTCAACACGGCAGGCTTGATAACAGGATATATATCTGAGTTGGAATTTGACAAGGTCCATCAGGTCAATGTGTTGATTCTACCTAGGTTTGCAAGTGGGTATAAACTATCAATTCATCTGTGTATTTGAAGACTCCACTTTTAATAAAGTGGGTATGGAATCTATTTTTAGATTTGGCTAAAAATAGATCGGAAAGGAGAAATAGAATTCGTGCAGTGTAGCCGATCCGAATATAGTTGGGACAAAGCTTTGTTGATGATGATGATGGAATCTTTTTTAAGATTTGTAAGGAATTTGGCTTTGGATCTGGATCCATGCATCTTTCTTACATGAGCATCTAGGTCGAAGATAATTACGTGTGTATCCTTAAAATATATAGGTTTTAGGCCCTATATACCTTAATTCATATTGACATCTGAGAGTCTACTTATCTTAATTATAAACCATTTAATAGCCCACTTGTATATTAAAAAAGATTATTTTGAAGTTCATTGTATCCAATTATGGTAATGTACTACGCATCTTATTTTGGATAAAGAAATAGTTTAGATTTATTTGTTTTATCAGTTGATGCCCGATTCAGATAAAACACGTAGGTTTTGTGTTGGATTCGGATTCAAATATAATCTATAAAGATGGATTCTGATTTGAAGTCACTATGATACCACTATTAAATTTTCTTTGCTAACTATTCCTATCAAAATTTTGTGGCGTTAGTAGATTTAATATAAATACTTTTCAATACTCCTCTGGGGTGAAGCCCACTCTCCAGTAACCACCACTTATCTAACCCTTTGCAGTCTCAATAGTTCCCATTCAACATACTTCCACAAATATTCCTCGATAGATCCCCTTTGCTATGAATTTTTTTGAATTCAATACAAAGCCGGAAAGAAAAAAGCACTTCCAACTCATGTGGAAAACTGCTAAAACTGAAAGAGAAATTTGGAATAGACATGGATTTAGTTAATGAGGATAAAGAGTAAGAATCCCTTGTCTCGTAGAAATATAGAGATACTGTTTCATTTAATCCTCATCCGCCATCTGTGCAAAATCTCTTCTTTGATTCTTTTTCATTATAAAAAAGTAATTGAGAGGGTGAATTAGCTTGCACAAGATTTTTTCATTACGAAAAAAGTAATGCGGACTATGAGGATAAATGGTGAGTGTGCGTGCATTCTTTGATAATAATTTTTGGGATGATTCAAAATCATTTCTACCGTCCATTTTTATGTCTTGTTAATTTATCTATTGTTAGAAACAATTGACAAGAATGAGTAATTGACAGATGCCTTAGTTCTAGCTTCTCCTTCCATTCTGTGGGGCCAGGGACCTCACCTTCATGTCCCACGGCCTATTCTGGACTATTTAAGCAAATTTCTACATGGCAGGGGATGGTCAGAATGACTTTCTTTTGGGCTTGGCATAGTGGTTGCAACATTGAGGATTTGAGCTCAACTTATGTACATGCTAAGAAAAAAACTAGCACAATAATTCGTGCTGACTACGAGTATGCCCATACAATGCAAATGAAATACTCATACAATTTGAAAATAAGCATTAACTTGAATGACATTACAAATACAATGCACAATAGTAAAATTTTAAAAATAAAGAATGAAAGGATACGATCGTACCTGTTTTCACAATTGAGAGTAAGTAGAGTAGTAAGAGAATATGAGACGTGAGGTAGAACAAAATGGAAGGAACTACAAAAATGGAATAGGAGACTTGGACAGAGAGGAGTTTTATCAAAATCGAAAAAGAAAAAGTAAGGAATATACATGGGTAGTTACATGAGATAAAATAGGTGTTGCATGGGATAAGAAATTGGTAGTTTTGAGAGATGATGGAGGAGAGAAAATAACTTAGTATTGCATGGGATAAGAAATGGGTACTTTTGAGAGATAATGGAAGAGAGAAAATAACTTACTGTCAAAATAGTAACTAACAGTCCAAATCACTTCAAAAACCCTTGAGCTTAATATAGTATAATGGGAAAAAAAATTGGAGGAGAACCAGGGGTAGCAAGGATGGGCACGGTCCTATGAGTGGGCCCCACATTTGCTTGATGTGATATTCTCATACCACTCTCTGTTTTTTTAGTAACCGATCAGAATTTGTGATATACTTCATTGGATATATACTGAGAACATACTTGCATATTAAACTTTTAATTCCAATGGTATTCACTCTTGTCGTAATAATATCATAGATGCCAATCACCCTTTCTTATAAACAATCAGGGATCGATCCCTATTTTAAAGCTGATGGTGAGAGAATTAGGTGAGTGTGAGTGGGTGTGTGAGAATTGACATAGGGCGAAAAATGAAAGTAATATTGCAGACATTCTATGAATGTGCAGGCGTGTAATGCGGACGAATTGGATCAAGCAAAAGTGCTACCCACATAAGCAAAAAATATGTGCTACTTTTTAAAGTTTTGTAAAAAAACGTTACATGTTAGTTGCTGCCAGTATGAGAGCATAGGATCTTTCCAGCAGTTACGGAAAAAGTAATCGATTGGCTTCCATCTGCTTGAAACAGGCAAGCTTAAGACTCTGGTTAAGCCCAATATCCTAAATTTACTATGGGGCATGGCTGTCAATGGGGAACTGACCATCCAAGACAGGTTACTCAGCAGACCCAGTGTGGGAAATCTGGCTATGGACCATTCTGAGATTCCTACTATTAACCAATCAAGTCCATTTCCAGGTTGATCAGTCCGGACCACCTGTTTAGTCTAGTATAATATAAACTCACCTTTAAAACATGATTTTCATATCCCACACTTGAAATACAAATGATCCTTGCCCTTAGGGTCTCCCATTCCCCACCATGCACTCCATTTGAAGAGTCAGGGTAAGCGAACTCTTCGTTAAGTAGAATAAATGCTAGATTAAAATTTAACCATGGTTAGCTCCAGGAGGTTGAGCGTTCGAAACTGCACTGCCACACTGGGGCCACAGAGGATTTATCCAGTTTCCCCTTGGCTCGTGGGGATCAGCCTGGCCCAAAGGACTGGGGGACCCTCTAGTAAAAAAAAATAAAAAATACTATGATACAAATAGCAGGGCTTGGCCAAATGTAGCTACATCACTTTCAGCATGTCACTGTAATCTTGAAGTACTTTTGTGATGTCTTGAAGTGTAGGGTCCTGAGATTGTGCAAGTTCGAATTTTGTCTGTCTGGGTCCTTGTCTATTGCCTGTGACAAATAAATACAAAATGCATTCAGTTATTTCCAAACCAATTGGGCTCTCATTTTGAAAGTAACCACTTCAATAGTTAAATTAAATATATATTTTTTTATTAGTGCCTAGGTTTATGGGGCCTAGGTTTGACATGGGCCTGATCCGCTAGTTTGCATTGATAGACACAGCATATATTTTTCACAATTTTTACTCTCCTCACAGAATGACAAGAGGACACACCAAAGTTGAGTTTAGCATACTTTTCATTTCTTAGTTAATTGCTTTATCCTTTTATCTCCATATTATTGGGATTTCTGAAATTGATTTTTGCACCATTATTCAATGCTTCGGGCTCATTTGTTTCATGTAATTGAGTTCTTAGGAATTATATTTCTCAAACTATTTTAAAATGAAGAAGCAAAGGCTGAATATTCAAAAATGACCACCAAATTATAATCTCCCTATTTTTCCTGCTAGTATGGACTACTGTATCCGAAGGTGGCTATTAAGAGGAGTGGCCTCTTTGCCAGTTGGGTGTGAGAGCGAGACACTTCTCAAATAATCTCCACTATGATAGAAAATGAATCAAGGGAAGGTGGGACAAGAATAATCGGTCATCACCCTAAGATTTAGATCCTAAGGTAGCGTTTGGTTCGCTGGAATGGTTGTAGGCAGGAATGGAATGGAGATCGGAATGAGTCTGAAATGGAATGAGGCAGGAATAGTCATTTCCATTCCAGTGTTTGGTACGCTAAGGAATCAACCCAGTAATAGAATTCTGATTCCTATTCTTGCGTTTGGTACGCTGGAATGATGCCTAGAATGGAATCAAATTTACATATGATTGACCAAAATACCCTTGTTAGATTCTCCTGTCACATTACATTCTCAAAATAATATATTATTATATTACATTATAATATTTGGGGGTGGGCCCCACAATGGTGTAGTGAAAAAGTTTATATGAGATATATAGATCATAATATTTTAATATTATATTATTATTATTACAATATAATAATAATATATGATTATATTTTATTATAATATTTGGGGGTGGGCCCCACAATGGTGTAGTGAAAAAGTTTGTATAAGATAGATAGATCATAATATTTTAATATTATATTATTATTATTACAATATAATAATAATATATGATTATATTTTATTATAATATTTTGGGGTGGGCCCCACAAAGGTGTAGTGAAATTTTTTTCAATTTCTCAAAATAATATATTATTATATTATATTATAATATTTGGGGGTGGGCCCCACAATGGTGTAGTGAAAAAGTTTGTATAAGATAGATAGATCATAATATTTTAATATTATATTATTATTATTACAATATAATAATAATATATGATTATATTTTATTATAATATTTTGGGGTGGGCCCCACAAAGGTGTAGTGAAATTTTTTCAATTTCTCAAAATAATATATTATTATATTATATTATAATATTTGGGGTGGGCCCCACAATGGTGTAGTGAAAAAGTTTGTATAAGATAGATAGATCATAATATTTTAATATTATATTATTATTATTACAATATAATAATAATATATGATTATATTTTATTATAATATTTTGGGGTGGGCCCCACAAAGGTGTAGTGAAATTTTTTCAATTTCTCAAAATAATATATTATTATATTATATTATAATATTTGGGGGTGGGCCCCACAATGGTGTTGTGAAAAAGTTTGTATGAGATAGATAGATCATAATATTTTCATATTATATTATTATTATTATATAATAATAATAATTATGATTATATTTTATTATAATATTTTGGGGTGGGCCCCACAAAGGTGTAGTGAAATTTTTTCAATTTCTCAAAATAATATATTATTATATTATATTATAATATCTGGGGGTGGGCCCCACAACGGTGTCGTGAAAAAGTTCGTATGAGATAGATAGATCATAATATTTTAATATCATATTATTATTATTATATAATAATAATAATTATGATTATATTTTATTATAATATTTTGGGTGGGCCCCACAGTGGTGTGGTGAAAAACCATGCAACATTGCCTCTTTTATAATGGAAAGATAGATATTAAGCAAGGGTATTTTGGTCTCATGAAAAAGTGGGGAAGGAATGGAATGGCCATTCCTTCCCCTCCACAATGGAATGACGATTCCCTCATATAAAGGAATGGGATTCCGGAGGTAATGATCATTCCGCTATTTTTTGGCGAACCAAACGCTGTAATGGTCATTCCGTTGGAATGACCATTCCATTCCGACCTTCATTACAGCGAACCAAACGCTACCTAAGAAAGTCAAATTCCCATTGACATCTCCACCTTATAGCCTTTACCCCTCACCTCTTAAATATTCATTCGTTGGAATCTGTTTGATCAAGATGTCCTTTGTATTTAATTCTATATATTCAAACTAATGAGCCCTTAAAGACAATGTAAACACAAGTTAAAACTTAAAATTCTAAAGGAACAATGTAAACACGAGCTAAAAAACTTAAAAATCTGAAGGAGTGTAATGTAACCAATCCAGCATAGCATACCTGCAAGGAAGATTGCGAAGCTTAGAAGTTGAGATATAAAACCCCAATTAGGTTTTATTTTAGGCCTTCTACGTCGAACATGAGGTAATGCTTGAAATAGATTCATCTATGCTTTTCCATCAAGTACGCAATAACTAATCCAGCATAGCATACCTGCAAGAAACATGAGATTAGATCGGCTAACTCCATGGCAGATGTGTTAGCCGAGTAAGGAGTTGATAGGTTGCTTCCTTGGGTGGGTGTGATTATGTAAATGGTTGATAGGTTGCTTCTCTTGGTTGGGTGTGATTTTGTTAGTAGGGTTGGAGGTGGTGCATTTCTCCTGCACATCCACTTCCTCTCTCTCTTTGGTCTTTTGTACTTTGTACATTCTTTTCTTTGGATGAAATCTTTCGTTACCATTCAAAAAATAATAATAAAGTGATAGTGGCACTGCATAATATAAATACACTGTCAAGAAGATTGATAAACTTGTAAGTAATCTCCCTAATAAATCAAGTTTGAAGAAGATTGATCTATAAATAGCTATCAAATGATCTTTACTAAAAAATGAGTCATAGGAGAGATGGAAAATGAATGCTTGCAATCGCCTTACTAAATCAAGTTTGAAGAAAGTTATTGAGTACATTTACTTTTCCACCTTATATTCTTTAACCCCTTCGCCTCAATAATATCAATCATTGATACCACTTGTTATGCAGCATGGTTGATTGATCGCAAGTTTTTGCGCTCCTCGCGCGCGTGCTCTCTCTCTCTCATAGTTTCTCAAAAAACCACCTAAATGAGGAGAGATTGAGGGGAGAGTTGTAGATTTCAACAAAAATAATGAATATGTGATGTTATCGCATATGGCTAACGAGTTAGAGGGGTAATTATGTACAAAATAAAATTCATCCTAATCTATAATTTTAATATTTTTATACTTTCATCCATTTAATCAAGGTTTAAGCATAATTTTTTATTTTTAATTGTAAAAGTCCCTTCTTTTATTTGCTGGCACACTTGCACCATCTCTCCCTCCAAATCCCAGATAAGAAATACCCATTGGAAAACCAGCCAGTCCCAACAATCAACAATGGCGTCAAGCTTCCCCTCCGACCACATTGCAAATCCACGTTCCATCTTCATTAGAATACCCATTTCCTACCGCTCGCTTTTCGAGCCCTTCCAATTCAAGCAATGCAATGGAATTAAACCTAACTCACTCTCTCTCTCTCCTTCTTCCGTCAACGCATCCCACCACATAATCACAACCTCTACTACTGTACTAGTACTAGGGTTTCGAGCTTCTTCACACTTCCAAAACCCCAAGATCCGAGCTTTTAGGGTTTTCATCCCCTCACTCACGCAAAGAACGCTCATTTCAAATCCCATCCCATTGATCTTGCAGATCCAAGTGCCTCTCAAGATGGCCCAAGCAAGATCAGGTATGTCTCTTAGGGTTTTCATCTCTCATTATCTGCTTCTAAATCGGTTAGAGTAGAAACCCTAGGGATTTAATGGAGATTTCACTGCTGATGAACCAATTTCTCCCAGTTCTGTTTCTAGATTAGTTGCTGATCTGTTATTGATTGCTTTCGGCTGTTTTTCTTCTGTAAGATGATAATTTATGCTTTAAAAATCTCATTCTGGTAAACTCGGTGACTCGTATAGGCTAGTTAGTGTGTTCAAATTTCAGATTTCGAGATTAAATCAGCTCTTTTTGAAGTGAAGCTAGAAATGTTCAATATTTTGTCTGCTCAGTGATTCATAGATACATTTCGGATTTTATTCGGTTTGATGCTCATCTGTTCGAAGTTGCAGTGAAGGAAGTGATTTTAGCTCTTTAGTTTTGCTATTTTGGTTCTTTGGTACTTGAAATTGGACATTTTGAATAGCTCTGGTTGTTTGTTATCAAAAAAGCTTAATTGGATGAAATAGGTTAGAAGTAGGTGAGCAGTTTGATCTTTTGATTGAGGATGGGGAGATTTTGCTTTCCAAGATGCAGAGTTACAAGAATAATGGGTTTACTTCAACTCATATTAGGTGGGCTTGTTATACTAGTTAGTGTCACCAGTCTCTTTAGGTTTTATTCTGCTGGATTCTTCCTGCATGAAGAAGACTTTTGCCGGCATTTTTATGGTGCCAAGGCTGGCTATGCTGATTTTGACATGAAAGCCTTTTCTGATAGAGTTGAGGAAGTACTTGCGAAGATGGTGAGTTTGCAAGATAAACTCGAGGCTACTATACAGGACTTGGAGAAAAACAAGGATGCTATGACTGTAAACATTTCGAGAAGAGAGTACAAGAGGTTTCTGGAAGAGGAGATTATGCAGCCCCTGTATACTGCACGAATCTCTCTTCAACTGATACGCATCCCTAAGGTTGAAGATTTTCAATATGGGTCTTTGAAGGAAGATCCTTTGATCAATTTCTTCACTGTGGAGGAGATCAGAAAGTATATATCAGCGAAAGAGAACCGGTTGGGGAAGGTTAATATATATGGAGTTAATAAAACTTACAATACAATTGGACATGCATGTGTTCTGATGAAGAAGGACCTGGAAGAGTATATGAATTATGAAATAGGTTCTTTCTGTAGCGATGATTGGAACTTAGCCCAGAAGTTAATGATTAACGGGTGTGACCCTTTGCCTCGGCGGCGTTGCTTGTCTAGGGCTTCTATACTCTATCAGAAGCCGTTACCAATCAATGAATCTCTGTGGAAGTCACCAGATGATAGAAATGTCAGGTGGGGCAATTACTTATGTCGCAATTTCAGCTGCTTATCAAGCAAGAATCCTAGGAGGGGTTATTCTAAATGCACCGGATGTTTCGAGATGGAGAAGGAAAAGGTCAAGTGGGTGACTAATTCCTCAATTCCTGCTGATTTTCTGATGAGTGATGTTTTGGCAATCAAGCCTGGAGAGATGAGGATTGGACTGGATTTTGGTGTCGGTACGGGGACTTTTGCTGCAAGGATGAGGGAGCAAAATGTGACAATAATCTCCACGGCTTTGAATCTTGGTGCACCATTTAATGAGATGATTGCTCTTAGAGGGCTTGTTCCTCTATTTTTCACATTGAACCAACGGCTACCATTCTTTGATAATACGATGGACTTGATTCATACAAGTGGTTTTCTGGATGGATGGATTAACTTGCAGTTGATGGACTTTATCTTGTTTGATTGGGATCGGGTGTTGAGGCCAGGAGGATTGCTCTGGATAGACCGTTTCTTCTGCAGCAGGAAAGATCTTGATGACTACATGTATATGTTCCTACAATTCAGGTACAAGAAGCACAAGTGGGTTATTTCTGCTAAATCCAAAGAAGAGGTTTATCTTTCAGCTGTGTTGGAGAAACCACCTAGGTCTCTATGATTGGAGATGTGTTTTATTCCACAATTTCTTTTATATGCTATCAATTTTCAATAATATTATCAATAGATGTTTTGCAACTAACCATTTTGATTGTCTAGAAAAATCAGTAACGCAAACCAATAATGCTGGAAACTCCTCAAACTTTACTTCCTAAATTTACGAATTAGCTTGGATTTGTTGGATGAACATTCATTCATTTTGCACCAAGTCATCTCGTCTTTTTTTTTTTGAAAGGAAGAAGTCTTCTCATCTACTAGCCCTCTAAGCTTCCTAGTTCAGTTTCTTTGTTTTCAATCAGGCCACTTATAAGTGCCTGCATGTTACTATCAGTCCTTATTTGTTCAATTTTAATGTAACTGTAATTTAGGCAATCTGTACATATTTGTATGTCTCTAGTTGTCATTAGTGACTTTTTTTAATGCTCCTTTTGACAGTTTGTTCCACCAACTTCTAATTGCCTGTTTTAGGAGCCGTTTCAAATTAGTAAGATCAGATTTTGTGAATGATAAAATCATTATAACTAGAATTGAAGGTTTGCAAAGGTCCTGGATTTTACTAAAGATAGGTATAAGTTTAAAGTTTGGATGCCAACGCTACAATAAACAGATGGTACGAAGGACTGATCTATATCTCAAATATTATTTAGATCGTAGATGCGTATTTTATTCGAGACCTAACTTTACATTCAACTGTCTAATTTTTTTTTATTTCTATTTTTTTATTCTTTTTATATCTATAGCTTGTATAGGTGGTCTTTTTGAGATCTATGATTGTCATTCCTACATCTTCTGTGATATATCATTGTTTCCAACATGGACATTGAGTCCAAAATATACATATTTTCTGAATGGTAGTCCAAAAAATATATATGATATAATTGGTGATGATTTCTTATTTTTCAGAGTAGGGGCAGAGCATTTCAGAATGCAAAAAAAATAAAAAAAAAAAAAAAAAAAAAAATCATCATTTCCAAACCTTAGACCTTTCCTTGCTCTTTCTCCTCATCCTTATACCACGTCAATTTATTCAGAACATATAACTTAGAAACTTGTTAAGTAGTATAATCTGTCTATGTATCTTTCACTCACCATTTTCTCATGTATCTTCCAAACTTTGAACATCTCTCTCTCTCTCTCTACACAGTTTAATAATTTATTTTGGTTTTCCTAACATAAGCATTACTTTTCTTTTCATGGCTGTTGCGAGTTGTTCTGTTATAAATTAATTTGGTAGATGAGGCTAAATGTTCCTGGTCCAAGTCCAGTGGAATCAATATTCAATTGTATTGTATAAAATGTTCATATTATATTAAATATTTATTGAAAGTATTTTGGGACAAGGCTTTGATGATGATGATGGTTTATTAAAACTTCTTAATGTTATTTTTAGAACAATTTTGTCTGTAGAATTATCTGGCACAGGTGGTACTGCCTCTGATTCAGAACTTGAAGGTGATACTGAATTCACTGATTTCTTAAGAGATCCAAAGTTGGGTCCAGGTCCACTTGGTTCTGTTGGAATCGGGCCCCAGTCTATGGATATACTTTTAAAGGGGTCTGGGTTAGGTCTGCCATGGACCCATACACTGACCCTTTTATAACCTTACTACTTAGTATTTACATGAGATTGGGTAGATGGTTGGAAATCTCATACTATTCTATTCTGTACTATTTTATTCTGGTAATATATAAATATATAACTATTTTATTCTGTAAACATCCAAATGGGCCCTAAGTCGGTTAGCGGCCTAGGATTATGATAATCTGATAGGGCTGATTTTTATTACCATGTTTAATCCGCATTATCTTTAACTAACAGGCTCATTTGACAAAACAAATCTTATATATTTCAATTCCATGCAAACGAACAACCGCATTGCTCAATGAATTCTCATGTATCCATTGTCATGCAAACAAACGGACCCATTTCAATATGTAGGTTCAATTCATCCAAACAAAAGGGCCCATTTTAATACATATTACATATACCAAAATGAGGAAAAAAAGATAAAAGTTACCAAGTTGCATACATAAGAGACGGAGGTGCTTTATATCACTTTGTTGCCCAAAGGGCTGTGTAATGGATATACATCCGTTGTGTATTTAAATTACTTTACTAGGGTTTGAGGTGTGAAATCTCAATGGAGCAAGAGAGTCATTTGCCCACCAAAATTTACACATCAATCATTTACATATGTAAATGAGTGCAACTAAAAATGCACATGCACAAGTGTTACATGTATAACATTTACACATCTTTCTTCATCATGCATTCAGGCCAACATTGTGCTTTACAGATCATTATATTCTCAATATATTTTGAAAAAGAAGATATTTTCAATATTTTTGTCGGAGCCATCATATATCATTGACTGATTGGATCTTCCATAAGTATAATCATTTAGGGTGGAATCCTCTTGCTTTCCACCATTTAAGCTTCACTGAAATCTTGATAATTTAGATGAGCCACACCATGGTTTTCCTCATTTTTTCCCTAAATCCATTTTGACAATTTAGATGATTCACACCATGCTTTTACCATAAATCTATTTCATAAACAATTTGCGAATTTTGTAATTTAGGGTGGGGCTGGTGCTGAATTCCAAAATGAAGGTCTTTGTTTGAATTACACCAGATATAAGGGAGATGGACTTGTAGACACTGCGTAAAAAGCACTTCATTCATACATACCCCTCGTTTGGGCCTGTGTGTGTACATAACAGAGCAACTGAATGCAAAAGAATTAAATGGGACCGGCGTTTAAAAATGAAGATCTAAGATGAATATCAAGAATAACCATCAAATATGCTCCCCTTTATTGGAAAGCGAGTCTAAGGAAGATAAAAAACGAATGCATAGCCATCATATAGTTCAAATCTTAAGAAATAGAAGTTTCATCTACCTTGTAGCCTCATATCCTTCGTTCCTTACCCCCATATCATTCAAATGTCTTATTTTTAATTAATATAATAATTCTTTGGTGGAGCTCATTTGAGGCATAAGTATCCTAGTGCAAACAAATAGGCACTTAAAGCTTTTTATGGAGATCCTTAAGTTGTCTTAGAGAGTTATGGTACTCTGGTGCTCGAGACTTACGGGAAACTAGTGAGGCTATTAAGTGGGGTCACTTATGACAAATCTAAATCACTAAAATAAATGCATCTTCTTGTATTAGCTTTAAGTCAAATTTCACCCTTGTAGGAGTTTGTCCAACATAATTTCTAATGTTATTTTATTCACATATAATTTATAAGCGATCAATCTTTTGGTAAGCCAAACATTCACTAGAGTGAGATTTGGGAAGATATATACGAAGCGGGAACAATTATTTTGAGCATTTTAGATTTTCATTAAGTGGATCCTTTGAGAAGCCAGACAAATTTCTTGTGAACCTGAGCCTCAGGAAACTCGCATAAGTCATACCACCTGTTGCACAGCGTGCCTTATTGCATAAAAAATTGGAAAGCACAAAAATTAAATCAGTTTGTGTTGGTTTTGATCAACAATCCTCTATATATAGCAATATGGTAATTTTCTCCTTTAGATATTTTTGTTTAATTTTCATTGTTTTGGTGCAATGGTAAAAGTCTCGAGTGCCATGAGTGATAACGTAATTTCGAGAGCCATTTTTTGCAAATTTGCCAAAGGTTATGTTTGTCTCCAGTCTACAAACTCAACAAAAGACATTTTTATATTTCACAATACTTATATAAAATATTGTGCAGGAAATCTTCATATTTAAGCAATCTATAATCTTTTTAATTCATAGTCCAATTTTTGTTTTAATTACTTTGTTCTAGGTAAGATACGAAGACAGCATCAAGAAATTGATATTATCTTGAGACAACACAATCCTACCAGAATTTGTTTGATACAGTACCGAACAAGCCATCAACTAAAAGTGACTTTCTGGTATTAATCCACAAGCAAATTGCAATGATGTGCAAGAGAAGGTTAAGTTCATGTCTGGGTTGGAGTTGACTCAGCTTTTGGGGTTGGAGTTGACTCAGCTTTTGGGCACTAGTTTAGTTTGATTCCGGATGTGGGTTTCTTTCGTTTTGCTTTAGCCTGGGCCATAGGTACTAGGTTTATATCTTGTATTCCGGTCAAACCGAATTGGTTCATTGAGTTGGCCAATGGTTCAGGGTCAGATAGTTTGGTCATTGTACCGGGGCTTTATTGGAGGCCAAGAAAGCGGTGATTAAATATTGATGCAACTTGCAACCCTATTCTCCATGAGAAAGGTGAGACTCTATTGTATTTTTGAATATTTTCCCTTTTGAATAGAATCATACTTTCTGTTAAAAAAAAAAAAAGAAGAAGATTAAGTTTATCAACATACAACAAAATAGCACTAATTGTCTCAAGCTGCTTGCGTAACTGGTAAGGGGCATCAAAATCCAAAATCCATAAGATGCAGGGTAGGTTGGCTTGAGGCCCTGTTAAAATTGGGAGGTACCATCCAATAGAGTCTTAAGAAAAACAGGATTAGATAAAATAGAGTAGGTGAGTAAAATAGGATTGAAAAAAAAAAAAAAAAAAAAAAAAAAAAAAAAAAAAACAGTAATGTAAGTTGAGTTTCTTTGAGATTTCATTCTTTCTAAACTTGTTATTGACCAACAAGCCTTAAAAATCTGTCCAAAGTAACCCAGTTCAAAGCCTCTAATGTTTGAAATAGAAGTCAACTACAAATATGATCTAAAACCTTGAAAGCTAAACTCGGTCTGGAAGGTCACCGATTGAGACAAGCATTATGTTTATTCTGGTAAAGTACCTGTCATATTTGGCCTGATTAGTTGACTTACCTACTGATGTTTTGCCGGAGCAAATCTGCATTGAGATCTTTCCCCTGCCTAGTGCCTACCCTCTTGTCATGCAATTGGGTGTTTGTCCCCCTCTGGGGTGTGCCTCTTTTGTGTAAAGTGAAGTAAAGATAGAAGTTACATCATGGTAGAAGTGAGGTTAAATAAAGGTGAGATAAAGTATGTAGTAAAAGGTAAGATAAAGTATGTAGTGAAGTAAAGTGGGAGAGAGAGTGGTAAAGTAGTTGCTTTTGTATTAACTTTACCACACTTTACTATGCTTTTATGAGTAAAAAAAAGTGGCTTGTGATAAAAAAAAAAAATTATAAAAAAAGTGGCAGTTGGACTTTTCCACATTACGTTTTCATCCAAACAAGGTGAATGGAAAATATTTCCCATTTGGGTAAACTTTACCTTCGTATTTACTTTACAACTTGCTAAACAAACATGCTTGTAGTGACGCTTGAGGAGGCTTGTTTTATTGGTTTATGTTCAAGCCAAGCTGCTCTTCTGTGGTTTGTTTAGATAAAAGGCATGCTAATCCATATCTTGGCTGGACTGGATTTATTATTAGAGACACCAACCCATGCGAATTGGTACACCACGACGGTGACCTGACCGTCATCTACTGTTGAATAAAAATAAGAAAACACTTAAAAAACTGTCAAAACTTTGAGGCCTAAGATCATTGGTTAGGATGATAGGATGATAGACTTTGGCAACCCATAATCCACAAGGTACCTGTACCTTTCTCATCACCCTTGGACAAGTGATCGGAATACATCCAGGTCAGGTGGGTGGACCACATACAGACTGGGGCGTGGTTATATAACAAAGCAATCCTTCCCTTCTCTTTGTTTTTCTTAGCACTTCTCATATTTTTAAAGGCTACGTATGGGTGATTATTTCTTTAGCCTAGAATAATCTTTCACTACAAAGAAGAAATGCCTATGGCATGCCCCCATCTTACAGAGATCCATGAATGGTGAGTGGGCAAAGAGACCCATCAATCTTTAGAAAACTATAATCTGACCAAACAGATTGACCCAGATCAGGAAATCCTTTGCATGCTCTTCCTGCCACCCTTTATCTACCATTCTCTAATACAATATATCCATTGCACCCACCAAATAGTGTCAAACAATACCCACATCTAACTTAACACTCACCTACAGAGTCATTAGAAACAGAAGAAAAGCTCTAGGCAATTAACTATGCCACATTATCTGTTCTTTTGCCATGGAGAGCAGAATCCTCATAAAAGATCAAGATATTGAAAAGGAAGAACCAGTTACATTGGTTTCTCCTAGAAATCCAACACCGGTACAAACACACTTCCTGTCAAACTTGGACCAGACAGTGGCTTTTCCTGTTGAGACCCTGTTCTTTTTTAGGCCTTCTCCAGGTGAGAGAACATCAATTGATATCTTGGAGAAGGTGAAGAAATCCGTGTCCGATGTGCTTCTCATCCCATACTATTTCATGGCCGGTAGATTGAATCTCAATCTCCAAAGCAATAGATTGGAGCTTGTCTGCAACAATGCCGGGGCTCTGTTTGTGGGTGCAAGATCGAGACTTAAATTAAAGGATCTTGGAAATGTTGCTCTTCCAAATCCGTCATTTTGGCGTCTGCTTCTCAGAATTGATGGCTTCATGAAGCTCAGTGAAACTCCACTGCTCACAATTCAGGCAATCTTGACATTTTCTTTAGGTGTGATTGGATGTACCCGAATCACAAGTGGCTTGAAATATCATTTCAGAGCAGTTGGAATTCACATTAGGTGAGATGTGAAGGCGCAAATCAGTATCTCACCTAATGAGTTTTCCTCACACGCTCCAATTTGGGGTACAACCTATCAAAGAAATCAGCAATTGTAACTAGATTATGATGTGTTCTTCATTGCCCTTTTACAGGTTACAAGATTCAAATGTGGAGGCTTCTCAATTGGATTTGTGACAAACCACAGCTTACTTGATGGGTTATCAGCAGCTGAGATGTTTCAGAACCTTGCCTCCATTTGTAGAGGAGAAGGCCCGAAGATAAGTGTTCTCTGTAACGACAGGACATGCTTCAGAGCAAGGGACCCACTTCAGTTGAATTTCCCAGAGAGAGAAGACGAAAAGGAATTAGAAATCTCCTCTCTTCCCTCTACCTTCTCATCACCAAAACAACCTACTCCACCTCCCTCTCTTCTAGAACTCTCACACAATTACAGCTGCAAGCTCTTCTCTTTCACTCCTGAAATGATCAGCATTCTCAAAGCCAAGGCCAATGCAAAGTGTTCTAGCTTTGAAGCCGTTGTGGCCCATATATGGAAAGCAAGAACAAAGGCAGTCTTTGATGACCCAAGTGAGATTTCAACTGTTATGTTTGCTGTGGACATAAGGACCAAGGTATGTCCACCTTTGCCACATGGGTTTGTTGGAAATGCTGTAATCTCAGCATGCGCCAGTGCAAAGGTGGCAGACTTGGATGAGAAGCCCTTCTCTTTCAGTGTGGAGAAGGTGAAGGAGGCTAAACAGAGTGTGACAGACGAGTATGTCAGGTCAGTAATAGATTGGTTGGAGATTTATAAAGGGGAGCCTTGCACTTCTGATGGGAATTTCTATGTGTCAGCTTGGTTGAATCTGCCCTTCCATGAACTTGATTTTGGGTATGGTAAACCTATTTATGGCGGCCCAGTTGTGAGTGACAGGGTTGAATTTGTGCTGCTGCTCTCAGATGGTAATGGTGATGGTAATACGGGAAGAAGGGGTGGTATAAATGTGTGGATAGTTCTTGAGACAGACAAAATGCCAAAATTTATGGTGCATGTGCTTGATATATAGTAACAGAATGTAAGTAAAAAGGACTATACATGTAGTGTGTATTGAGAGAAATCTATGGTGTATGTGATTGATATATAGTAACAGAATGTAAGTGAAAAAGGACTATATATGTAGTGTTTATTGAGAGAAACCTATGGTGCATGTGTTTGATATATAGTAATAGAATGTCAGTAAAAAAGGACTATATATGCAGTGTTTATTGAGAGATAGTAACAAAATATAAGTATAAAATCACTATTTTGTGATATATAATAAGATTTGAGCGTGCATCTCTTGGTGGTATCTGAATTCCATCTTATGTGCCCTCCAATATGTGCTGGTATATAAATTATGAATACTGCAACAGTTAGAACTTGTTCTGATTAACAGCCTTCAGATGGACACAGATTAGGGCTAGTTTATTTGCATAATACTTAGGAATTCATGGTCAAATGAGCTCCACCAAAAGACTATTAAAGTGGGCAAGGGAGAAGGATATGAGGTGCAAAATGAAGGATATTAGGCAGCAATGTAGATGAGACTTTGACTTTCATAGAATTTGAATTACTAGGGTGGTAGCTCTGTATTCATTTCCCAACTTCTCTTGATGGCCATTTTTTGATATTTACCTTTGATTCTTCGATTTTTTTAATCACTTTGTAGAAATACAAAGTCGAAGAATTCCTAGGAATTTAATTAGATAAAACAAATGGGCCCTAAAATGCTCGCTGGAGTGTTGCAACTTGCAAAAGCATCTGATCAGTGTGGCCCGCTACATCTCAGACCAATACTTTGGTGAAAGAGGAGATGTTCGAAGATAAATGGAGAAAACCCACTAGAGAAGACATCCAATGGCTTGAATGGACTGCCATGCTAGATCAAGATGGATGGTATCGATCGATCTCGTTTGGATTGCCATGCTCAGATCAAGATGGACCGCATTGATTTCTCTGAATGTCTCTGGTTTCCTCTCCTAATTTCTATATCGCAATAGAGTAAAGTGTCAAAGGTGGAATCAAATAGCAGACCATTCTAATATACTTATATAGAAGATTTGAGTAGTAAATGATGAAAGATAGGGTGGAAAGAAGGTGGAGAGAAATAAAAGGGTGAAAACTGTTAAGCTGCTTGTTTGCCTCACCTTTAACGCCTAGATATTTTGGGTGTATTGGTTAACAACTTGAGATGATATCAGAGTTAATACGTTTTGGGTTCGGATCTGCACAAGGCAAAAGATGCCCCATGCTGCATTTTGTATGTGGGCGCATGTGCGCAGGGCAAGAAAGCCCCATGCCTGTGGATAGCAGGGATTGCATGTGCCTTTAGTGATTAGTTCTCAGCTGTCCAAAATCAAGTGTCCCTCGGGCTCAGGGCCAAAGGCTTCTAGGCTGGGATGGGCGGGCGATACCTTGGGTTCATAAAAAAGAAAGAAAGAAAGCCCCATGCTACGTCTTGTGCGGTTGTGTGCTTCGAGTCCGGGTGGTGTCCTGCTAGATGAGTGGTGTTAAGCAGTTAGTTTGTCGCACTGTTAACACCTAGACATTTTGTGTGTATTTTTTAACAACTTGAGAAAAACATCATAATTAAAGAGGATACATGGAAAAACGATTCCATATCCCTTTCCCATTGAGTTTAATCATATGGCGAGTGAGTCTAGATCCCCTATTGCGTCTGCTACATGCTTTCCTGTTGCATATGCTTGGAACTCACCAATAGGCCCACATGATGATAGTCCAAACTCTTCATGATTGATAATGTGATTAGTTCAATATGATGTTAACAGTAGGATAAACTTCTACTGAAATGAGATTTGAGCATGTCACTCGAAGGGAAGTAGGATAAACTCCATTTGAAGTTAGATTTGAGGATATCACCGGAGGGAATGAGATTCAAGATGAGCATTCCAGATTATCATCATGTGGGCCACTTGATAGGAAAGTAAGTACAAGTGTGTCTCCACTTGCTAACATGATAAGGGTGTGGTGAGGGCATGTTTGTGCAACACTGTGGAAGACCAATTCTATCGAAAAAACTATCATTTTTCACAAAAAAAAAAAAGATTTTTCCAACCTCCCCCCAACGAAACTAGTTTTTCGCGGTATCACGGATAAGTTAGTTCATTTTTTTGGTTTTACTCTAGGAGAAGAGGCTGCACCAAATAAGAAATTTTAGACAATGCAAAAAATATTTTTCACTTTTCGTATTTTCTTCATGGAAAAGTAGCCGCACAAATGTGCCTTGAGTGTCTCCCATACGCTTCCTATGAGTGGAATGTGTGGAGCTCCATTGTGGGGCCCACTTATTGATAACTGGACTGTTCAAAATGAGTGTCATCTATTCCGTTGACATATGCTTAAGTATTATTTCAGTAGACATTAGGTTCCACCGTAAGATTGAACACATAATTGATGCATATATATGATTGATAATGTAGACATTGTGCTAATCATGTTATCAATAACATATGAATTATCAATAGTCGCTTTTGAAGCCTGTAGATTTGTTGCTTTTGAAGTAAAATTTGAGCATATGTCGCTTTTGGAGATTACATTCATCTTCAATAGTCCGGATTATCAATAGATGGCCCCAACGTGGAGTTTCCATGCATCCCACTTATATATATGAGAAGCTTGTGGGAGACACTTGGGGGATCCATATTCCAGACTCACATGACATAGACTAATACAGTCCAACAAGGTGATCACTTGCTTATATGGCATGGGGCCAACTACAGTCCAACAAGAAACATTAGTGGCCTTTTGCTGATGTGGTATGGTACCCACAACAATAGGCTATTGAAAAATGCTCTGTCAATAGAGGGCTTTTTGCATAGCTGTATGTAGGGGATAACGGGCATACGACACATCTGGTGGAAGATGAAGTCCTGCATCACCTGATCATGCTTCCACACATGGGCTCCATCATTGTTGAGCCTAAAAGCAGCAGTTACAACACTTCATTTTATTTTGTTTTTCTGCTTTATGTCGGGTGCTCCTTGCTTCTTTTAAAAACGGAATACGGGAAAAAAGGTTTTGGGGGTCCATGATAAAAGAGGATTTTAAAAACTAACCATTAATTTACGAAAAGATTGGTACAATTTTTTTTTTATAATTTTTAATTTAAGATAATGAAATGGATGATTAACAGATAAAAAATAAAAAAACAAAGATTCTATCTATATAGGTCTACAAAAAATATGTGAGAGCATTGTACAAAAAGGGTGAAATTGAGAGAGAACATGAGAGATAATGAGTGCTTGTACTCTTGTGGGAATCTTCAATAATAGTGAAAGGCGTGAATCTCCCGTGGACATAGGCAATCTTGCCGAACCACGTAAATCCGTGTCTCTTGGATTAATTTGTGTAATTGGTGGATCGATTGTCTCATAGATTGTGCGTGTGTTTTCGATCCTAACATGATTTTTATAGGATTTATACTCTATTTATATATGGCTTTTGTGAAAAGAATAATGATACATTTCCCCTATAGGTTGACATCAAGTATTTTTTGACACTGTCGTTGAAAACTAGGTGGAGACCCAGCCTCAGCAATGAGATTATGTTAGATCCTTTGAGTCATAGACTAAGAGAACTCTTGAGTTAAAGGCTTGGAGCTCCACATTGGGGCCTTATCTATTGAAAATTTGAGCTACCCAAGCTGAAATCCTCTTTCTATGAGATATTCCTTCTAAATTTTACTCCAACAGGACTTGATCTCATTATTAGATCGACCATAAAATGATCACTAATGTGATTGACACAGTCTTATGCATGCTAAATCATATTTATTAATCGCGGTATTTATTATATTGGTTAATTTTACAGAGTGGCTAAATCTTATTGGAGTAAAATTTGGAGAAATTCTGTATACGTTGATGGCATTCATTTTGAGCAAGTTGCATTTTCAAGTGGCCTTGCAAGTGGAGTTTCACTCCTTTCGCCTAGCTTAGGAATTCTCTAATAAA
This sequence comes from Camphora micrantha, assembly GCA_003546025.1. NCBI lineage: Eukaryota > Viridiplantae > Streptophyta > Magnoliopsida > Laurales > Lauraceae > Camphora > Camphora micrantha. The sequence continues at coordinate 27,581,893 of QPKB01000011.1, forward strand.
TGAATTGGAGGACCCAAAGTCCCTTGACAATTTGGTGTCTATGGTTTCCATTAATCTTGGGTAATTAAGGAGTTCTTTCATCATACTCTTAAATCATTTAAATTATAATGGTGTAAGTGCCTAAATATTACGGACTTGATTAAATGGATGTAAGACTTCTTGTTGAACTTGTTGGGAATGATTGGATGCTTGAAATTTGAAAGGGAAGGAGAAAAGATGGTCAGAGCCCCTGGCTGCTTTCAGCCAAAGGCACTTTGATGCCTAAGTTAGTTCTGTAACTAGACAAAGGATGAGTGAGGGAGAGGAAAGAGGAGAGTAAGTGTAGGTATGAGTGTGAGCGTGAACGTACCTCTTATGGATTTACCACTTGTATATATAAAGGTCAAGAATTGACTTTTGGATGTAGAGACCCATCGGATCTTATCCTTGAGTCCCATTGGACCTTACCATGACATCTTGGAAGGGACATAACCACCTGATAATGATAATTTCTTATCTCTACCCGATGCATGTCCTTATCTCTTGATACGTTCTGAAACATGGGACAGCTGTCACTGGTTGAGAGTCGGTGTTCGTCTCGGTTAACCGAACTGATGATGGCACCGAGGCCAAGCACGACTATAAGATGGACGCCATCTGGCACTGCTGCCGGTATGCACTATGCCGAGCTGGTACTATTACCGAACTGAAACAATCTCACTGAGACCAGGGCATGCCGAGCTGGTACCTTTACTAAAGACAGGATGGTCTTGGTACTGTGAGAATATCTTTACTGGCACTATTGCCGAGATGTATTTGGCTGAGATCAGGATATACTTAGCTGGTATTCCTACTTAAACTAATATAATCCCGGTATTATAAAAATGTCCCACACAAACGGTAAAACTCTTTAAGCCGGCCTGAACCCTAGATTGATAGAATAAGTCTCAGCTGTAGTTAATTGATGATGACGATGGATTGGATTGGTACACTTGCCTAAATATTACCAGAAGTAGACTCTGCTTTTGTTTTTTCTTTCCTTTCAAAAAAGCTCGTTACATCTTCTTCTGTATTCGGGTAAGGCTCAAGACCAGTTAAAAAATAAAATAAAATAAAAACATGAACTTTCTTTTAAAAAAGCTATCTTTGATTTTCTACATCTCCAAGACTCATTGCTATTGGAATGGGAACATTTGCTGAATAATTTTTGAGCCATGTACCCTCCACAGTATGGCTCACCAAATGAACCGGCCGGCTGGATATTTTCTACATGTGCCACATGTATGGTTTAGATCAAGGGCTAGAAACTTCCTCTTTAAACACCTAGGTAATACTGACACAGAATCAAAGAATCCTAAAAGGAAAGGTTAGATTATTCTAAGTGCACCAACAAAAAGATGTATTCCAGTAGAGGTAAGCATGCATGGTTGAGATATTGCGCCTAAGATAATAGATGCTACCCATCAAACCCATATTAAAGCTTAAAGTATTGGCTAAAGCACTGGAAGGGGAAAGGTATTCCTTTCACTTGGACTTTATAATATGGTTCAAAACCTGGTGTGTTGTGAGCTCCAGAACCCATATGTCTCTAGTAACATTTAAAACTTAAAAAAATCTTAGGATCCTCAAAAGACTTGAATTTTTAAGGCTGCTTCTTTGCTTTCATAATCATGTCTCTTTCATGATATTGGTGCCTATGCCACTTGATATATACATACATTTCTTAACTCAGATTCCAAGGACAATAGAATCAAAGTAAAGTTTAAACAAGAGATGGGTCAAGGGGAAGCTTGCTTATAAAAAACACATAGAACCTAAAGAAAGCAAAAACATTAGAAACATAGTTAAGAGTGAAATGACCACAGAATAATCTTCCTCTCATCAACTGCATAATGGAATTAACTTTGTCCTTACCCTACACGCGAACAATCTGATGGTCCATCTGGACCATCCACCTTATGAGTACACTAGGTTAATCATGGCAACTTTCTTTTGGAAAAAAAAGGTCAACAAGTCTGGAAAACCTATTCAAAATTTTGGTAATATCTGCCCTGACCGAATTGGAGTTTTTTGCACAACCCGTCTTCTGTGAATCTAAGCTGTTGTCTTGTGGCTTTGAACATCTTTGTCAACCCTATCCATATATGATCAGTTGACATTACTTTGAAAGTGAACATTCGGCAATAGTAGTTTAGTGGTCAATTTGCAGGCCACTATTGAGATGGTTAGGATATATAGTTTACTCGGAAAGGTTTTTTGAGATGAGATAGTCAATGATCATTTATCACTCCCCACCTCAAAAATTGAGAATGTCTTTCACTCTTTCTTTCTAAGGTCCCAAATAGTTGAGACAGAATGTGTCAGCTATAAAAACTTCCCAAGAATAATTTCCATGGAATAATTATTTTCTTGAATGATTTCTTTTCTTAAATTATAATAACTTTTAAGAGACAAGAAATTCTTTTTACCAAAAGAATAAATAAAAAGATGGACAAGAATTTCTTTGGTGAAAATCTAGAGAGAGAGAGAGAGAGAGAGAGAGAGATTGATTTGACTCCTCTAAAAAAATTTACAACCACTTTCAATTTTGGTTTTCACCTTAAACTACCTATACTTCTTTAAAAATATTGTTCAACAACCATAATCAGTGGTTAGAGCTGTTTCCCCTTACAATGTTCATTGAAACCTAGCCTGCTAATATTTTCTTAAAAGATAAAGATGTCGTCACTATAATGATTTTTAGTAATCTTAGTATTCAGCCATTATTAGAATAACTCAAACAAAAATACCAAACTACAATCTTGTCCCGAAGCTAACTTGAATCATCACATGCTTTTTATCATAATATTCTTAAAATAGCATTCAAGGCAAACTTAACCAAGAGCGCACAAGCTGTGAAGGTTGATTGTAGTTAAAGGGCACTTTTTATCCTCTTTAGAGTATTTTTTAAAGAAAAAACTGTTGAATATTGCGCTTCAAAGGCCATTCTTGGCTTTTGACCAATAGTCGAAGTAGCTGACCAATATTGTTATGAAGTATGGGTGGTTCTACTTTTTTTTTTTTTTCGCTTAAAAGAAAAATTGTATTGAAGAAAAGAGAAGGAAAGAGCTGAAGATCAGCTCCCCAAAATTACAGAAGGATAAAAAAAAAAAAAAAAAAAAAGGAGCTCTGCTCTCAACAGTCTCTAAGAGGAGCCAAAATGAAGAAGTGGAAGAAGGGAACAGCATCTCTAAAAAAATTTTTACAAAGGAGCATCTCTCGAAAAATAAATGACAGAGGAAAGAGGAGGACCATGAAAAGGGTTTTTCAGTTGAAACAATGTTGAATTTAGTTGGATCCAAAGAAGCCTTCTAGATAAGTGTTGAGAGGGAAGTTTGTTTGAGAATCTAACTTCATTTCTGGCTTTCCAGAAGACATAAATGGTGAAGAAGAAAACTATTGTCATTCATAAATGGTGAAGAAGAAAACTATTGTCATTCCCTATGTAACGCTCCACCCCTACACGCATGCATGATATTGTCCGCTTTGGTCCACTGGCTACACCCCTACACGCATGCATGATATTGTCTGCTTTGGCTCACTGGCTTTACGGTTTTTATTTCTGATAGGTCTCAACCTATCAAAATGCTTCATGCAAGGTAAGGGTGTAAGCTATATATATAACCACATTCACTTTCCTCTCTATAGTCGATGTGGGACTCCGGAGTGTTACTATCCACCCCCTTAAGGTTGCACATCCCTGTGCAGTAGCCTGCTAGCCCTCTTGGCCTGCCTACATGGAGGCCCGCCCACTTGCACCAAACGACGACAGAGGACCCCACTCGAACTAGTCGAGAGTCGGCTCTGATACTATTTGTAATGCCCCACCCCTATATGCATGCATGATATTGTCCGCTTTGGCTCACTGGCCTCACGATTTTATTTCTGATAGGTCTCAACCTATCAAAATGCCTCATGCAAGATAAGGATGTAAGCTCTACATATAACCCCATTCACTTTCCTCTCTATAGTTGATGTGAGACGACTCCGGAGCGTCACACCCTGTTTGATGAGCTTTCACAACAAGAGAAGCAAGGAGACCATGAGTAAGATGGGTTGAAACGAGTTGAATTGCAATCGACGGCCTTGAGGATCTACGACCAAATATAGCATAGGGGCAAGAGAAAGAAAGGTAATCAATAGATTCACTGCCCGAATTGCGAAGAGGGAAAATAGAGGAGAGGTTGACACCAACTTTTTGCGCGCAATCATCGATTGGGATTTTTCTATATAAGACCCTCCAAGGGGAGCAAGAGTGTCTAGGATTCATTAGGGAATTCCAAATTAGGTCCGCCCAAGGCTTGATATCGGATTTGGAAAGGACTATATCTCAAGCACCTCTAAAGAAGAGCTTGGTCGGAGGGGAGAGGGGGCGCGCGTAGGGATGTAAATGGGTCACCGATTCTTCGATTACCTGAAGGTTCCGACCTATTAAAAATCGGGTCTGGGTCCTTATTTAGGCCCCGATAAGTAAATGGTTCTGGGTTTGGTTCCACCTTTGTTTAGACCCGTAGATCCGAGACCCGACATATTACCTCAATTTCTGAAAATCACTCATAAAAATAATATTTTTTTAATATAATTCTCTACCTACACCTGCATCTAGACCCGTCTTATATATGATTTTGGATCCGGCTCCGGAGCTAGGAAATAGGTTCCGAAACAGGACCCAGACTGGAACCGACCCGTTTACAACCCTAGACACACATAATAGTATCAGGAACATTAATGGGAAAACCAAAGGCATTAATCTGGATTGTCTTAGCCTTAGAAAGGAAACTTACATTTTCAACGGGAAGGTCTTAGGGGAGATTCCAGTTGTTTCCAGCAATGATGTTGAGAGACTCTAAACGTAGGAGAAAGGAGAGACAAGGAAACTTTTATGCAATAACTGTGTCCTCTAACCACATGTGTCAAACTACCACAAACTAATAGAAGACTCGTTTCCAATTTCCCACGGACAGTAAAGCTTAAGTCAATTATGAGGAGTGGCTCTACTTAATAACAAAATAAAATTAAAATTAAAAGTAAAAATTAAAAAAAAAAAAAAAAAGGTGGTACGTGGTTTTAAATACTGGAAAAGTAAATTTCCCTTTAGATCCTATTCATACATTTTAAAGTAATGTTAGAAGCATATATCAACTACAAAAAATACTAGTGAACATTTAAAGACAACTTTAGAGTATATATGTTCTGCAATAATTTTCTTCTTCCCTATGGTATTTGGTGTAAATTCGATTTGTTTATTTCAATTCAAGGTCGATGATTGGGTAGGTTGGCATGAATGGAAAATCTCAAAAAGCAACTTGCAGTATCCTAAGAAAGATAAGGTTCCCCATTCATGGGAAGAATATAATATCCATTAGCACTGTTACGACCACTTGAAATTAGTGACAGTAATTTACATTGACATAGATTGTACAACATGGTGAACCAACGTTAGGGTACTTTGCAAGTTGGACTGTCTAGTTTTAGATTCTGATCCTAAGTTCTAGGTCCACATGCATAGGTGTTGATCTGCCCTATTCACCATGTGGTGACACTTGTGGAAAATCCATCAGACATATGACCTAGTTGTTATTGCATTTTGTCTTCACATGTTTTATATTTGGAAATTCAGAATACATGGAGACTATTGCAACCCTCTGAGTTTTAAATGGGGTTTTGCCACTGATTGATTTGATGTGGAGGGTTTGTAAAATAAATTGATGGATTAGGTAATCCAACTTTGGGTTTGTATATGTCTTTTTTTATTTCATTGCTTCACACCTTTCCTTTTGTAGACTGGTTTGGTTGGATCCACAACATCAGATGCACACATGCATGAACATAATCCATTGTTCTGATGTATAGATTATGCTTTTAAGTGTATAATTATTGGATGCGATAAGCATTGGTGGGGGGTGGGGGGGACCAGGTCCACCTGAAAATTACAGTAGAAGCTTTTGAAAGGTTGTTACTCTGTATGGGTTTGGCTAGATCCCTCTAGTCTACTTCCACATGCTCTAACCTTCACTTACGTGTGGGTGGGACGTAGGAATGGTATTTTTTTGGCACTTCATGTATGAAATCGTGTGGCCCATATGCCACGGATCCCACGTCAAATAAAAAAGGGCTGATGCCAACAGAGAATACAATTCCACTTAATGTAAGACTTGATTCGGTCCCATCAATAAGACTCCTAAAAAGATTAGTGGATGTAGGGTTTCTTGGCGAAGAAGTCTATAGTAAATGTGACATTTTTGGGACTTGTCTATATAAAATAAGGAAGCTCTAGGGTTGGTATTCATTCCATCCATAGGAAAGACAAGAGGAGAAGAGATCCGCGGAGCTTCCCAAACGCTGGAACGCACATAGATCTCCAGCCATGTGTCAGAGTCTCCGCATCCAAATCCATCACTCCATAGGCCTAATGGGTTAGTCCATGGTGGATGTGTGGCTGTGTGTGTTTGAGAGAGCGCATGATCGTGTGTGCAAGCACTCATGTCCTATAAGCGTTCCTCACATACAAGAACACTGATTGATCAATGAAAGAGAGGCCTAACAGGTAAAGTCATTGGAGACCAATGTTTCCATCTATTTTCTAGCTAGTGACATAGGCAGTGAGTCATGTCCACAAAGCTTTACCTTCAAGTCCTTGTGGCCCCCTTCTCATCCTCCACTCCTGCCCCAATAAAAGATGAAAGCAACACATGTATACATGTACATAGACCTATATAGCGGCCAAGGGTGGGGCGACGTGTCTGTGGGCGAGAGGTTTGCGCTTGCTTCTTTCTCAAAGATGGTCAATAACATAGGCAGTAGCCCAGATTCGGAAAGCCATAGCTACAAGGTTGGAGAGGCCACCAACAGTGGCACCTCTGGTGATGGGTGCATCAAAGAGCAAGATCGCCTACTGCCCATCGCCAACGTTGGGCGAATCATGAAGCAGATCTTGCCACCCAATGCCAAAGTCTCAAAAGAAGCCAAGGAAACCATGCAGGAATGTGTGTCTGAATTCATTAGCTTTGTCACAGGCGAAGCATCTGACAAGTGTCGCAAAGAGAAGCGAAAGACCGTCAATGGAGATGACATCTGTTGGGCTCTTGGGACACTAGGCTTTGATGATTACGCAGAGACCCTTAAAAGGTACTTGCACAAATATAGAGAATTAGAGGGAGAGAGAGCTAACTCTGGTGACCATAGTAGGTCTAGCAATACAGTTATTAATGAAGAATCATCATCCATCTTTAGAAATGAGCAAGAGAGAAAGCAACAATTAGGTCCTAGTCCTCTGAAGTTCAATCTGATCGATAGAAATAACACCTCTTTCTCAAGGCCATTTTAAGTCCTTGAGAACAAAGGTTACACATGTATACTCTCTAGTCCTTTGACAATGAAGAAAATGAGTAACGGAGGTGGATGTGATGATGGGAGGGAGAGATGACTAAATGTTTACATTTATGATGCCTTTTTACTTAGATTTATGGGTTATTATGCTTCTAATATTGGTATCTTTTTATCTTGTTTTAGGAGAATGGGAAATTTCAGGGTTTGCTGACTTATTGATTATTTGCTAATCCTATTTCCATATTTTAACCGAGTGAAAGTTACTGATCTTATTCTCTATTTGGTCAAAATATAGATTAAACATCTTAACATGAAGAAAAGATGAAGAAAGCATGATAAGCCAAAAAGGCTTGTTTCCTATCCAGGTAAATTGTGTTAATTGGAAAACCTTGTAATTTAGATTGGAAGGAGCCAAACGCCTATCCGATAAGATTTGGGACATATGGGAAACATGTCCAACAAAACATGGTTTGAATCAAATTTGATTTGAAGTTCTCAGTACATATATCTTCTCATTAAAGTTAGGCTTGAAGTAATCTTATAGGTTTTCATTAATCATAACCCTAGGTATCAGCTCCATTGATTCAAACATATCAGGATCTTGCTTTGTTATATTTAACTTCTCCATTTGCTCCTCTTTTAATAAATATCAATTGTTATTGGGGTAGCCTAGAATTACTTGCACTTGTAGACAAAAAAACCCTAGTTCAAATATCTCCTAGGGTTACCCATCCATCTAGTTTTTTGTCCAGGAGATAAGAAACATGCAAGTGAATGAATCAAGTCAAAGTACAAGTAATGACACCAACATCTAGGTTTGAAAATTTCTTAAAATCCTTGTGAGTCCGGGACCACTACATTAGTAGCTCAAAATTTCCATTCACTGTTTCCTGTGAAATAAACCATCAATATGTTGGAAAAGGACAATAGGGAATCCTTCCTAAAGGGAACAATGACTTGAGACTCGAGCTAGAATTTACTTGTTAAGAACACACGGAAGAGGAAATGAAGCGGAAAAAAAAAAATTGGGCTGTCACCTACATGAATTAGGGTTTGGTTTGTAAAATAATATGTCACTGTCTTGTGGGGGGACCATTTTTGGAGACTGGCATTTGTTTTGGGCCTTTGGGGATGGCTTGTCTCCCATGAGGACTATTCTTTAGAACTGCTCTTTTAGGTGTGATTCCATTGCCTTACACCTTGGTAATGGGAACCACGCTTGCAAGCTCATTGACATCGCACAGTTTGTCGGCGAGTGGCAGTTTGAGAGTTGTATAGGCCCTCAAATAAAAGAATATCCTGCAATGGTGAGATGGTGTCTCTTTGATTGTCTGGTGTGGCAAGGAGAGACATATCCCTGATCAGTTCCTGAGAACAGCACGCACAATATATATTCCAGTGTGTGTGTGTACGTGTGTGTGTGTGTGTGTGGGAGGGTGTTTTTTTGGGGTAATGGAACTTATACTTAAAAGAAAGAGAGCAAATACAAAGGGTAACAAAATACCAGCAAAAAGGCAGGTATAAAAGCTTTATACCTTTGCCCTGCAGAAACTTAAATGACCATAAACAGCAACATTGTTAGATCCATTTTCATACAATCAGTTCACCTGTTATCACCATAACATGCGACATATGCTCCAAGGACCATGAAATGATCTTATATATTCTAATGCAAGCTATGTGCATGATCCACATAAACATGACATATGGTGTTTAATCTGTGGGCATGAGTAGGTTTTATTTTTTTAATCTGTGGGCTTGACTAGTTTCTGATATATATTTATAGTGTTTTGTGATTTGAGTCATGCTTCAGAATCTTAGCTTCTCTAACTTTTCTCACGTAGTTATTTAGATGTGGTTTTGAGAGTATCAATAATTTAAGTGTTTTGTACTCTTACATAAGTGATTGTCAGTTCAGAACTTACTGCATGAAGATGTAGGTACTCTGAGTAATTGACTCTGATACAAATGTAAAGTGAAATTGAAAACGTATAGGTTCTCTTATGTGGGCTTTTTACTTCTTGGTAAAGGTACGGAGAAAGAGGAACCTCCAACTTTGTAATTAGTGAGATGGATTTCTAACGTATTTTCTAATACAGAAGTCTCAATAACTCGAATCCAGAGAAATGAAATATAAGTAGGGCCGTCTTGTCATAAATAAGAATGGTCGTAGAAGGATTTATATGATTTGGTAGGTGTTTTTGTCATTGAGAAATCATATACCTCCAGCAGTATGGATATAAAAGTAGTTGCTATTGTGAATTTTGAAATTTTGAATCCACTAGACTCTGCGGATTGTTTTATGAATGTTAACTTGGGCTGCTGTGAACCCATACATGAATCCTCATGCACATTTATCACATAGCTCTGGAGATTTCTCATGAGAGAGAGAGAGAGAGAGAGAGAGAGAGAGAGAGAGAGAGAGAGAGAGAGAAATTCACCAATTATAGCTAATAGCAATAGTGAGTACCATGTGTATGGTAGCTTGTTTGACAAATGGGCTGATGGCCTAAAAATATCAACTCTGAACTGCTGATAGCTAGAACCCAATCGCAACAAACAGACCTCATATTCTTGAATGGAAGCATCCGTTTTCTTTTGTTTAGATAGACCCAGTTACATCCCAGTACATTCATTGTGGCTAGAAGGGAACTAAAGTACATGTTGTACATCTTTGGGGAGTACTGAACTCATGGTCCATGACATGTCTCCATTTTGCCTATTTAGTAGCTTGAGTGAAGCGTGTACGTTCACTTTGATTAAGGGAGGTAATTAGTCAGGCAGGTACGGGTGGTTCGAAGAGGAAAAGGTTTTCTTGAAGCCATTTTTGGAGCAGGTTGTCATATGGGTGGGCATTTACTGGGGCAGCATGAGATCAGGTGGTATGGGAAAGAGAAAAGCTATGGGTTCTTGATGGATTCGAAAGGGATGATGAGGTGGTAAAATGTGCAGATGATAGATATGGTTACTGGAGTGAAGGATAGTGGTGAAGCAATGTTCATGGGCTGGTTTGGTTTACTAATGGGATTAGTGGCATTCAATGTAGGTTTTGTAGAGGATTAGTGCATCTTTAAGCTCTCGTTACTGTCCTTGGTTGTGAAGAACACAACAAGAGTTGCTTGGAGTAAATAGTTTACAGATGATATGTTATTTGTTAATTAAACTAGAAAATGAACAAATGATAAGCTAGGTCTTTAGAGACATTATTTGGGTTAAATGCCTAGAAAATTAGCAGATCAAAGACTAAACAAGGAACTCAAATTTGGTGCTTTGACAACATATAAAAGGTTAATAAAAAATTAAAATAACTTAGTACTACAGTATGAAGAGACAATAACAAATGTGCTGGATCTAAGTGCCTTGTTACAGAGCGATTGCATCATTGACTCACCCTTTAAGCTCCTATTATTCTACTTGGTTATGGAGAACACAACAATAGTTGCTTGGAGTAAAAAGTTTCCAGATGACATAGTATTTATTAGTTTGATAAGAAAGTGGGAAAATTTTAACCTAGTTTGGAGACAATGTTTGGGATCAATGCAAAGAAAATTAGCAAATTAATGATAGAACAAGAAACAGTAATTTAGTGACTTTACAATATATAAGAGGTTAATGAAAATCTAAAATAACTTAATACTATAGTATGAAGTGACATTTATAAATGTAAGAGTTGTAATTCAAGTGCCATCTAAGGGCCCGTTTCTTTATTAGAACTAATAAAATTCATGTGCGGCGGTTGTCTAGGAATTTCAAATGCTAGTATTTAAAATGCTGCCAAATTCTGAAATCCGAATTTCCTGTTTCATTGATGGTCTGAATTCCTATCTGAGAATTTTGATTTTCCTGTCTACACAAATTCCCTATTTCATAACAAGAAGAATACCTAATTGAAGTTCTTGTCTTAGATACAAATTAAACTGTAAATTGCCCATCAATGTATGTAACTTATATTACACATGGGTCCTACTTAATTACAAAATGTAACATTCAAAATTGGGGCCCACCTATAAAAAACCAATGTAATTTTCAACAAATATAATCATGCGAATTGATATGTTTACATTCATAAGAAGAGATGTCATTTTCAACAAATTCTTACAATTGAAACAATAGTAAGGGCCCAAACAAAATTAGCTCTAAATACTAACAACCATTTCAACATTCAACTTCATTATGAGCTTTAACTTCTTCATCTAATTCTCTGAAAATAAAGAATAATAGTCAAGAAAACACCCAAACAAAATCCAACATCAAACAAATAATTTATAAAAAGAATCAAACAAATAAGTTAGAATTCCTAGTTCCAAAACCCTAATGTCTTTTACCCATCTATGAAAGTAATGAGACTATGCATTTTAAAGACAAATAAACAAAAAATACATGTCGTCATCATCAAAACCCAACTTCTGAAATGCTACAAGGTAAGTAAAACCACTCAAATTCTATAATTTTTGGGTACCGGAAACAGCCTCATCTCCTTTCTTCATATTTCTATTCGATCCAAATCATTCTTACTCTAATTAGAAGCATTCTCCAAAATACTGTGATAAAACTTCTTTTCTTCTCTTCCTTCTCTTCTTCACTTCCTCTAAGGTGGTCTCGTCTTCATTATTCTTCAACGAGCAATTAATGCTTCCTCTTCAAAAGCAGTAACCTAGTTTTTAGATTTGAAAACCAAATCCCCGTTTTTTCCAAAGAGTAAAGAAAATTGATGAAAACCCAATCTCTCTGAGGCGATCAGAACTACAGTTTCTTAGATTTCACTAGAGTTCTTTTGATTTTACGTAAGTAGATTGTTACCATTGTGATGCCGGAAAGCTGCCGTCACGATTCTGGAGAGAGATTCTCAAATCCTCTTGGGAGAATCATTTTTTCAAATTTCAGTGTTTTAGGGATTTCAGATGCTTGGTTTTTGAAATGCTCATGAACTCTAGTAAAAAAACACTGAATATCTGAAAAGAATTATGAATTCCCAAACAGCCTAAAAACCTGTCAGGAATCCTCGTAAAGAAACAGGCCCTATAAATACCTTGTTGCATAGCAATTGCATTATAGGTTTATATTTAAGTTTTGGTTATTCTCTTTGGTTATAGAAAACACAACAAAATTTGAATGGAGTATAATATTTACAAGTGATGTGATATTTATTACGTAGATAAGAGAGCGGATAAATAATAAGCTAGAACTTTAGAGACATTGTTTGGGTCAATTAAATGCATAGAAGATTAGCAGATCAAAGATAGAAAAAGAAATGCAAGTTTAGTGATTTGACAATACATAAGAGGTGGTAGAAATTCAAAGTAATTTAGTGCTGCGGTATGATAATTTTGATAGCTAAGGTTATTACAGAAGAAGATCAATTGCACGTAGTTGGACAGAAGAACATGTTTGTTATAGGGTGGGAAGTGGAAACAAACTAGAAGAGTACCATGTGATCATCAAGTGCTACTTTGGTTGAAGGGGCATTTTGTGAGATGTAGTAGTCTATTTATGGAGCATGACGCTAGCCCTGAGTAAAGAAGAAGCAGCTAAAGTTATCACATCTATTTAGCATAGGCTTTATCCCCACTTTTCAGCACTGAAACATATAGGTCGCAACATATATAAAATTGCAGTATTGTTAAGTTTATGTCTTTCTGTTGACTTTGATTCTTTTTTTGTTTGTCATCAAAGAGTATTACGCGTGCATTTTCACACAAAGACGCACATAATCATATATATATATATATAGATAAATTATATATATATATATATATATATGGTGGGGGGGGGGGGGGGGGGGGGGGGGGGGGGTGTGGTTCCACATCATCCACCAAAGAAAGTCATGAGAAAGGAACATGGTATATATGTTTTTAATTTATAAGTTTAGTAAGATAACTCCAGGTATACGTGACATCTTGAGGAATTATAAGGGAGATGTATTGTTTATGTTCTCAAAGTATATAGGTATCAAAGATTCTAATAAAGCGGAAGTGTTAACTATATTGGAAGCTCTAAAGATCTGTGTCTCAAATAATTTTCGTAGCGTAGTGGTGGAAAGAGATTCCTTAAATGCGATTTCTTGCATGTCTTTTTTGGAGAAGGGTCCACGGAAATATCAATTTCCTTACAATGAAATCAAGACTTAGTCATCATTTATAAATGTTGAGTTTCATAATGTGCTTCGGTCAGGGAATAGCATGGCGGATGCTTTGGTTAAGTTGGGGGTAGAAAGAGAGGTAACTTTGCTTGCTCCTTTGTAATTTGTTGTTTTGTGTTGGTAGCTATCTCTAATACCTACGTAGGTTTTTTTTTTCTTTCCATCTTTATTGTACATTTCTTAAGTCTTTAATATATTTTACCGTTATCGATAAAAAGAAAAAAAGAAGATAACTCCAGATTGAGACTAAGATGACAATGATGACAACAATTATGATGACCTATTTGTTTGGTTATCCGACTAATCCCCCACTTGGCTCTCTTTGTTGTGTGTGTGTGTGTGTTTTTTTTTTTTTTATGCGTGTGTTGGGGGGTGACCTTAATTTAATTTGGTTGGTCAAATGGACGATACATTGAACTTTCCACTCTTGCTATTGAATATATGTTTTGTAGAGTTGAAAATATTATACTACTGTTTATTGCATATCTTGCATCTGTTTGCTGCATCTCATGTTTTTTTCCCCGTAAGAAGATGGGGTAATACTGTCACTACCTTAATTAATGTAGTAGTATTCTGAATCTCTACCTTGCACAAAACTGCGTGTGCTCATTCCCGTCAGATACTTTCCTTGGGTGTTGATGGTTAATAATTGATTGAAGAAAAGTAATCTTTGTAATTTATGATGAAGAGTTACTTAGTCTACAAATATGTTAGTAGTCACGGACACGGTGCCCAGGTTGCTCATGCAGTGTGCCCTAGCCTTCCATTCGCAATGGTTAAGTCTGTATGACCATTTACAGTTCTTATGTGCATGGGTTTTCAATTTCTAATTCAACAAGCAATGTTTAGGGCACATTTGACACTTTTTGTTTAGGAATATACTTAGAAAATGGAATGAACAAACTATTAAAGGGCCAAGATAGAAATAGAGGAACCACCAGAAGGTTGTCTCATGAGGAGCCATTTTGTAGAGAAGAATTTCTCCTCTTTTTCAATTGTCCCCCTGCTGATCTTCACCCATAGTTTTAGCATTTAAGTGGGTGAGATATTTGTTACTTTTTCCATTGCCCAGGTTACGTTTAAGGTAGAGCTTTCCAGGAACCACTGAAGTTTTTTCCAATGTGTTTCAATTCCTTTTCATATGGTGGGTGGAAAGCCATTTTAAGTGAAAGGGAATGTATTCAGAAATCTGGTTAGGAAGGGTGCTTAATTTGATCAACCTACATGCAGAGTGATTTATCTTTTGGCCCATTTGGATCTTGCTTTTGGATAACCTAAGTTGGGGATTTGTTTGCACCCAAAAGATATTAGTGGCCCTTCCATTACTCATTTCCATTTTCTAAATGGTATTTGTATCTTGGGTAACACCAAAGATGCTAAGAAGCAGTTCTTTGGTCATAGTATTTCATATAAGTGAGGACCATCTTTCATTGATCTAAGATAATGTTTAACTAGCTGTTCCCACCTTGGAGGAAGAGGATAAAAATATTCACTATTGTAAGATCCAAATTGTCAAGTTGAAAATTGAATACGAACCGTTGGCAATCTTTTCAACCATCAATTTCTAAGACAAAATATCAGATATCTAGAAACAATGCCTTAGAGAACCCGTGGTTGTAAGGCCCGTCACAGTTGTCCCCATCAAATGTAAAAGGCTGTTACTTGAGCACATTATTGTTATAGTGACTACCAATCAGCCCATGGCATGGCCTATTTGAGATTTTATGTCCAGGATATATTAGAAAAACCCCCATATATTAGAGGAGAATTTTAAATACACCCATATAATTACAGGAAATTATATGCTTTCATTATAACTGGCCCCACAAAAGAAATTCTTTATATATATATATGTTGCAGTAAATTTTATTTTTAAATATGCCCGTGCTTAGCACATGTTATTTTACTAGTATAAAATTATTAGAGGCTTAAAAGGGAGACACATTCGCCTTAATATGGTGTAGTGACAAGCTCCATCCAGTAGCTACACTCCACATCATCTGGACTTTAAAAACACATTCCCACATTTCTAGATGAGACAGTCTATTGGCACACGAGTTTTTTTCCCTTCCCACACACACATTTTTTTTAAACAAAAAACCAATGTGAAATGACCTTTTTGCCCACCCTCTCCCTTTCTCTCCCCCACCTCCCCCTTCACCTTCAACAGCTACAAATCGGATAGCCAGGCAATCGCAATGATCGCCAAGCTGCCCAATCCATCGCCGGCCAGGGAAATGTGGGGAGAGGGAGAAACTGGGAGAAGGGAGAGAAAGAAGGAGAGGGAGAGAGATGAGGAGGGAGAGACCGGGAGAAGGGGGAGAGAAAACAGTGAAGGAGAGAGTGAGAGAAGAGAGAGAGAAAACAGTGGAGGAGGGAGAGGGGAAGAGGGAGAGAAGGGGAGGAGAGGGATCGGCCTGCGCTCGTCGGTCCAGGCCAAATCCGGATGTGAAGGGGAAGGTAGGGGGAGAGAAAGGGAGGAGGGGAGAGAGAAAACAGTGGGGAGGGAGGAAGTGGGGGGGAGGGATAAGGGGAGGAAAGGGTCGGCCGTCGCCGTCGGTGAAGGGGGAGGTGGAGGGAGAGAAAAGGAGGAGAGAGAGAAACAGTGGGGAGGGAGGAAGAGAGGGAGAGAAAACATTGGGGAGGGAGAGAGGAGGGGATGAGAGGGGTCGGCCGCAGAGAGGGAGGGAGGGGTCTGCCATCGCCATTGGTGAAGGGGTACGTGGGGGGAGAGAAAGGGAGGAGCAGAGAGAGAAGAAACAGTGGAGAGAGAGGGAGGGAGGGGTCGGCTGCCGCCGTCCAGGCCGGAGCCGGAGCCGGCGGTGAAGGGAGAGGTGGGATGAGAGAAAGGGAAGAGGGTGGGTAAAATGGTAATCGCATTGGGTTTTTTTTTTTTTTTTAATATTGGCTATGTGGGAAGAGAAAAAGTCTATGTGCCAATAGCAGCACTCTTCCAGATTCATTAATATTTAACAGATTTCCAATAATGCCCCTGTAAATTCAATCTTTAACTCTTTTTGAATGAGTTGTAAACATTGAAACCATTTTTGGACCCGCAATCTAAAATTGCAAAAATGAGGCCCACCAATTAAAAATTATAATGTGGGCCCACCTTTATGACACATTGTACATGGAGCCCGCCTTTAGAAAAATTACAACATGACTCACATTTATAAATTATAACATAGAACCCACTTTTATAAGAATTAGAACATGGGCCTACCTTTAGGAATGACATGGACCTACTGTAAGAATTACAATAAGGGTCCATGTAGGGATTGTTGTGCATGGAATCCATCTTTATAAATTACAATATGGGCCCCACCTTTAAAGAAATTACAATGTGGACTATCTTTTGTGATTGTGAATGTCGATTCACCCTTTTAGAAATTATTATTGGGCACCTAAATTGTAATAGACACTTGGGCTCTTTGGAAACTCTAGAAATAAGCTCTTATTTTATAATTTAGAGTTTATCTATGTAATAGAGCGTTTGGTAAACTTGTAATTGTATTTTTTATTTTAATGGCTATATATATATTAGAGTTTTGGCTTCTAAAAATATGTGCTAAGGAGAGCTACTTTTTTTAATCGAGGTTTTTTTTTTTAAGCTAAAGTGGATGAGCGTACGTAATGTAAAGTTTATAAGTTTTTCTTTTACAAAAATAAACTCACAAAATTTTCAAAAATAATGCAAATCTTGTAAGGTGCCTGATTTCAAAGTTGTAATTAGCTTAGTTAATTGTACTTTTAACTAATTAAACTCGTTTAGAAGCCAAACATGTCCGATTAATTATTAGGATCTGATCATGTGTGCGAAGTTGAATTGAGATGGTACAATAAGGATGTGTTGCTGTTTTCAAAAAGTTTTAAAAGCTTTTTAATAATTTTCACTATTCAAAATTTTGGCACCATCACATAAATTACCTAATTTTGGCGCACATCCGAATCCGGAGGCAGACACCCATTTAAAAACTGACCACCTCCGACCCAAGTCCATTGTGGACAAATGTGCAAATTCTCATCATGTACTTCATCACACTCCACGTGAGCGACCCTCCCCACACCTACCCGCACTTCATCACACTCAACGTGAGTGACCCTCCCCACACCTACCCACACTTCAGCACACTCACGTGAGTGGCCTTTCTCCGTCCCTTATATTTTTGCTCCCCCACGCCTCACTCCACACCAGCGCCTCCCCCTCCTTCAACTCACCTCTCTCGTTCACCCCTCACTCTACTTGCTGCAACCTTATTCCGAGCACCCCCCCTCTCTTCTCCACTCTCTCACCTCATCTCTCTCACTCATCTCTCCCTCACCCAGCCG
The DNA here is from genome assembly GCA_003546025.1 of Camphora micrantha. Taxonomy (NCBI): domain Eukaryota; kingdom Viridiplantae; phylum Streptophyta; class Magnoliopsida; order Laurales; family Lauraceae; genus Camphora; species Camphora micrantha. The sequence continues at coordinate 27,599,708 of QPKB01000011.1, forward strand.
TGCTGCCCCACCGTCCCGGAGTACCACCTTTGCCCTTGGCGGCCACCACCATCCCCGGAGAAGCCCTAGCCCATCCTCTCTCTCTATTTCCCTGTTTCTCTCTCTCTCTCTCTGTTTTTCCCTCCGAACGTTTCTCCATTTCCCCACTCACTCTCCTTGCTGCCAGCGTGACCCACCCCCACCAATCTCATTCTCATCTCCATTCTTTCATTCTGTCTTCTGGCTTCACCTTACCGGTGGACCACTGAGATTCCCCCCATCACCACCATTCAATCAAGTGGGCCGCCGATCAAGCGGGCCCCACAACCTCATTCATATCTTTTTAGTTCTCTCTCTCTCCCTTTCCCACCCATCTCACTGGATATGGATCTTAGAGGCGGCCCCACCTCCGATCATCACCACCGATCATGGTCAGCATCATCTCCACCTGGACCCCGCGGGCTCATCCATCTCCAATTTATCTTCAATTTGCAAGCCACCACTCCATCCACCAACCAATTGGTATACCTTTCTCTCTCCATAGGTTAATGATCGTGTGTTTTGGGTTAGATTTGGCATATGATAGCTTTTGGCCTCCTAATTATTGATTTTTTATTTAATTTCGTTTTATTTTGCTAACTCTTCCTTATGTTTGGTTTGTCGGTCATGGAACTAGGATTTTGTGGATTTGGGCATTTTCAACCATAGGCAAGTAGCTAGATATGTATATATATATATATATATATATTGATATGTTTGTTTTTCTTTGATTAACTAATTGATGATGATTTAGATGATCGTATGCTCACTTGATGTCCTTGAATTTTAACAACATTATAATTTGGTCTAATTGCTCAATGGAATGGATTTACAGTTTGATGGCTTGGTTTGAAAGATTTGTGAGCTTAGAATGGAAGGGTTAGGCCCTTCATATTGATTGATTATAGATTTAAGGATTTTAGTAAGGGTTTCCACCCATTTCACTACAGTTACAGTAGTGAATGCGGTCGACCGGCCAAGGGGACCGGGTCGACCGACCACACACAGTCTAGCTCTCTTGAGCCTAACTAAAAACACCGTTCACTATTTTTTCTTAGAACTTCCAATTGACTGACCTGGTCAAGTCGATCCGAGTACTAAGTGAAGGATGTCGACTGGACCTAGGGTGGGTTGACCGGGTGAACTATGGGTACTCCTAGAAAGGGTCATTCTAGACCTAGTTTGGATGGACTTAGGTGGGAACTTGGCTACCCCTTTGATTACTCATTTGACTATGCGTGAGAATGTTTTAAACCGACATTTCTTCACTGTTATTTCAGTTGTTTTGGAATTCAACATATCTCAATCGTGGATGGTGTGGGGCAATGGGACACCCTCCTTTGTATCTATGTACGAAGATGAATTCCTTGGATATCGTAAACCCTAATTTCTTTCGTTGACCGAGTAGGAATGTACAAAGCTTCAGGAATAATATTGTACTTAAGATTAGATTGTCTATTGCTTCTGATTCTAAATTGTACTATCCGGTACTTTGTCTACATGTAACGAACATGTTTGTTAGCTTTGTTTAACTTTGCTTTAGTTAGGATCACATGAAGAACTTAGATGATGGATTTAGGATCCCCTTTGATGTTCAGTTTGTTTCAATGCTTGACCGAGGTATTGGGGATATGTGGCTTTGATTGTAAAAGTTTTGATGATGACTACTTATGGGAATTGAGGATTTGAAGTTAGCTTGCTATATTGGTTCTAATCTGATGATGTAAAGTAGTCTCTTTTTTGCTTGATGAATCTTGTTCACGCAAAAAAAGCCTAGCCCTTCACTGATGTATTATTAGGACTCCTTGTGTCAGGCACCACTCAACTGTTAACATTTGACACAGGTGGGGCACCACTGTGATACGATTGTTACTTTTGATCGTCCGCAATTCGGATTTTGATGGATGGATGTATACCATCAGATACCCTTGAATAAGGGTCTTAATGCTCGCTTGGTTGTTGTTAGTATCCTCTTGCTTGCTTGCCGAGTTATTATCCCGTGCCTTGTTATATCTCTACCATAACTCAATGAGACTAGGGAGGGCAATGATACTATCCCGTGGTGATTAGCATATTTGATCCGCCTATCTTGTTTAGATGTTCATGTTAGATTTTATTTATTATTCGAATGTTATGCATCTCTCATGATCTTGTCTACTGGTTAATTCTGTTTAGTACTGTATATCTTTGATATTTTATATATATATATATATATATATATACATATGAATATATATATATGCCTGCCGACTGTCATGTCTGATGCTGCACTTGGTGCATAGGTACCAGGTCCATCTACTTTTGGAAAAGTGGAGGCGTCGCTTTAGGCGATTTAGCCTGATGGTGAGTACGATTTGTGTGTTGACAATATTGTCATCGTGTCCAGCACACAGGTGCCTTCATACTTCTAGACTGTTAGTGTTTCTTCTTCTGTTGGCCAAGGTTTTCCATATGCAATCCTGTTTTTCTTTCTTTAAAAAAATAAAATTATTTCCGGGATAGCAAATCAAAATGCAAACCGTTGTAAATGCTTAGAATGTCAAACATTGCTGTGGATCCAAGTTTCAGTCATTGGATTATCACCAATATTAAGATATGTCAACTGCTGCTCAACTCGGTTGCCGGACTAGGAAATTTGCCTTGGGAGGCCACTATGCAAAACAAAAAAAATAAATAAGGGGTCAATGTAAAAAGGAATGAGTTTTCCTAAAACAAAGAGGAATTTTTTTTTTTTTTTCAAATTCACAAGAAGCCATGCCCTGGTTATCACCCCGACTCAAGAATGCGGCCTTTGTCATGACAACCATATATAACTAAAAAAAAAAAACTAGTGATCATGTAACAAAATATAAAACATTTGAAATATTGGTAAAGAAAAAGGAAAAAAAAAAAAAAAAAAAAAACACAAGATGATGATATTGGTAGTATAAGCAAGCTTGTAGCCTCGCCATTGTCGTTTGCAGGTAAAGTAATGAAGACGTATTTGATTAATAAGATTACAGTGAGCGTAAAGTAGGTGATTGAAAATACGCCCAAGATGTCATCATTGTGTTTCTCACCATTTGCAAAGGGGCAAGAAAATACATAAAGAGCTGAAGTCCCAATGTCTCCATACACATTGCCGATGCTTTGATATGCTAGTTTGAAGATCTTCCTCCACCCGATAGCCTGCAAAAGTTTACAAATAAAAGAAATTGAGTAATAGCACATATGGCTGCTACAAACCGGATTTCTGCAATTGCTGCCGAAATGGGGCAACTGAAAAATGAAATTCAAGAGCGTGGTAGAGTGCTAAACCTCATTTTGAGAAATGTTAGAGCAAGAGATCCTGCAGAGGTAGAAGAACGCATTGGCGCTGCCAGAGAGAACATAAGGTATTTGGAGAGGAGGCTGCAAGTGCCGCGGGAGGAGCAACAAGCACTCACTGTGCGGGCTATCACCCTCAGTGGTTTTCCCGATCACCGAGGGTGACAGCCTGCGCAGTGAGTGCTTGCTGCTCCTCCCGCGGCACTTGCAGCCTCCTCTCCAAATACCTTATGTTCTCTCTGGCAGCGCCAATGCGTTCTTCGGCCTCTGCAGGATCTCTCGCTCTAACATTTCTCAAAAAGAAGTTTAGCACTCTACGACGCTCTTGAATTTCATTTTTCAGTTGCCACATTTCGGTAGCAATTGCAGAAAGCCTGTTTGTAGCAGCCATACGTGATATTACTCAATTCCTTTTATGTGTAAACTTTTGCACGCTATCGGGTGGAGGAAGATCTTGAAACTAGCATATCAAAACATCGGCATTGTGTATGGAGACATTGGGACGTCAGCTCTTTATGTGTTTTCTAGCCCCTTTGTAAATGGTGTGAAACACAATGATACATCTTGAGCGTACTTTCAATCGCCTACTATACACTCACCTTAATCCTGTTAATGAAATACGTCTTCATTACTTTACCTGCAAACGACATAGACGAGGGTACAAGCTTGCTTATACTACCAATATCATCATCTTTTTTTTCTTTCCTTTTTCTTTACCAATATTTTTAATGTTTTATTTTTTGTTATATGATCAGTAGGTTTTTTTTTTTTTTAGTTATATATGGTTGTCATGACAAAGGCCGCATTCTTTAGTCGAGGCGATAACCAGGGCATGGCTACCCGTGAATTTGAAAAAAAAAAAAAAAAAAAAACTCCTCATTGTTATAGGAAAATTTATTCCTTTTTACATTGACTCCTTATTTATTTTTTTTATTTTACATAGTGGCCTCCCAAGTTAAATTTCCTAGTCCGGCGACCGAGTTGTGTAGTAGTTGACGTCATTGAGTGTATAACTTAATTTTATAAAAGTTTTGGAACAAGATGTTAGGCGCACATGTGTAGATATACATACGTGCATGTGTGCATATTAAAGACTTTTTGGTGAATTGTACATATTTGATTGTATTAATTTTAATATAAAATTTATCGCATACTAAGCTTGATTTTACAAGCGAATGTCTTTCTTTTAAGTCTCTAATAATTTTATACTAGCACAATAACCCGTACTAAACACGAGCACATTTAAAACTAAAATTTATAGCAACATACATAAAAATCAATTAAAAAGAAATTCAAATCACATAGATTCATCCCCAAACACTTATTGACAAAGAATAATAAAAAAGAGTATTATGACAATACCTTTTTTTTTTTTTAATCCAAGAGTGTGGTATAGAATGGAGTAAGAGAAGATGGGTGGGAATGAAATAACATATGTAGAGTAAGTGTGTATGAGATTTGGGATGAAAAATGAAGTTGTGGACTGCTGATTAAAATTAGTAGTTCCGGTGAAAATTAGCTTTAAAAATGCAGGGACGTAAATATGTAGGGATGTTAACTTTTGGGCACTTCTTATAAATCATGGGACTAACCAAAATGAAAGGGAACTAACTCAATGGTAGCCTCGATAACTTACTCATAGTCATGTACACCATCAATGACCAGACAATGAGCCTTGGGACGTTTTGATTATTATATATATATATATATATATATAAATTATTTATTTTAGTAATATTATGTAATTGATTTTATTTTAGTTAAATACGTTATTAATATAAGTAGGGACCACGTTAGGCTTATGTTTGGTGAGTTAGGCTTGTTGGATAGGTATTTTGACCCAGTGTTAACCCGAGCCCAGTTTAGTAGGCTAATTCTTCTCTATCCAAGATCCTTATTTATTTAGAACCTTAAACTCTATTTTTTTTAGAATTTAATATTACAACTCCTGTTACCATTTCCTATTTATACAACACCACCACACACTTTTTTATTTTCACACAACTTTCTCTCTTCTAACTTTTCTCTGGGATAACACATTAATATTGGCTTTGCCAATAGGAATTCTAGACCGTCTCCTTAAACTACAGACTGCAGGCAAGTAGCTAATGTTTCTTGATTTGCGTATTAAATGCAGGTAGAAACCTTTGATGCCCTTTTTATATGATAAAGCGGTCATGCAATTTTGCCTTGTGATGGAGATTGTAGAGCGGGGATGATTCCTTCCTTTTTCTTATATTAATATAACTTTTGCCGTGGGTTTAAATTATTATTGCCCATAGCACCTGTGCTTAAGCTTCAAAACCCCTATTCTACTTCTAAGATCTTGTAAATGGTGTATTGGTGTAAATAGATTGGTTGGAATTGGACTCGCTTGCAACCTGTCCAGAACCAGACCGGATGTAGTTCTCTGGGATCTGTTCCACGGCTGGGGCCGCGGGAGCAGGTGAAACCCCCCATATGAGATCAAGACCATAGATCTGTTAGCAGGTCTAGGGGTGACCTTAGAGGTGTTGGACCCGTGAGGAGTGGGTCCCGTCCGACCCACCATCTGATGGTTCCAAGAATTTGGGGCGTGAGTCATCTTGTAGATACTTTCGTTTATTTAATCAAGCTGTGGGACCCAGGGGATGATTGGATCGTGGCTCTGGTCCAGGCATCCAGTCCGTACATGGCTGGGCGAAGCTGAGGATGAGGCTGATCTTGTGCTTTTGATCAGTGGGGCCCACTATTCAATCACCTCATATGTGTAGGCGAGAAACACATCGGTTCTGGGGTACTTTCCTGTGTGGGAGGTTCTGGAACCTGGACATGAATTGGAAAAGGTGTTGTGTGTGGGTGTTTGACTGGCCACTGTATTGACAAAAACGAGGTCAAGGCCCTGGTGACATCACATGGTGTTATATGAGGTTAGTATTGAGAACATTGAGAACATGACTTTCTAAAAATTGGGAGAAAGGTCCTTGGTTGTTTCATAGATCCAAATTAGACCCTTTGACTTATTTTGAATGTCGAAAATGTTTTGGGATGGGGTCCTCAGTTTTTCTAAAAACTATAAATTAAGGATTTTTATTTGTTATTATTATTTGTAAATTAATTTTAAATGGTATCTTTGACTTTTAATGTGTTAAAATTATATTTTTATACCATATTAATTGGATCGTTAGATCCGAGTAAATACCGTTTGGGCATACGGTATCTTACTAACGAGGGGTTGAGTGCCTAACTAGTATGACCTCGGAAAAATCCTATGGATTCGGACTCAACCCATCTTTATTGGAAAACCCTTAATTGAGTCTATGCACCATTGATTGTGAATGGATACGTTGATCTTTTATCCATTAGAAATTCATGTGATTGTTGGTATGAGACCTTAGGATTGGCTCGTGGTTATTCTTTGATCTTCGGGTTTGCATGCATGATTGAGAGGGAGAGGAAAATAGAGTCGAGCGGAAAGCGAAGGAAAGGGCGGCATTCGAGGGAAAATTTTAACTTTTACATGCTCAAATCAAGGCCGCCGCTGAAACTAACTTTTACCCTAAAAAAACTTGGCCACCGCTATTAGTAAACCGGTAAAAATCCAAAATTTTTCCACAAAAAATTAGCATTATCGAAGGAAAGTTTTTACCCACAACCATTATTATGGACGTCACTATGAGTATTAGAAGTCGACTTTTAGCGAGGGGTCAAATGCAGCTGCCACTATAAATGATCTGTAGCAGCGATTTAGAGTGGCCGCTGCTAAAAGTATATTTTCTTGTAGTGGCATTTTCAACAGTTTGGATTGTGATTTGCTATCCCGGAAATAATTTTTTTTAAAAAAAAAAAGAGAGAAAAACATGACTACCTATGGACTAATCCAAAATTTAGCATGTTACATCATTGGTTGATATTTGTTCGCAAATTTCTGAAGACCCACTAGGTATTTAGTCTGAGAATTGACCTCAAAAGTGTGTTCCGCCTTCGAAAGATATCTAATGATTTGGATCTTGTGTTTGAGGCTCATAGTCGTGTTTGATCTTGTGAACATTTTCAATAGTTTTGATCTTGATTTACTCTCTCATATTTATTTTTTTTAAATATATTCAAAAACGGACTAGGGCATTACTATTCATCCACCTCTTATTTTTCTCCTCTACTTTTCAAGTGCATTCATAAGAGGTCTGTGGTTTTAAGAGGCCTTGCCCTCTACTTCTCAAAAGTGGGCAGAGGGTAGAAATGACTGCTATATGTTCTAATTTTTCAAAACCTCTGTATACTTTATACAATATTTAGTCAAATACAGCCTTGAAATTGAGATGCCAAACAGGAGCTAAGCTTAATCAAAGGATGCGTTTGCATGTTAAACTAGCTTTTTGAGAGAGTTCAATCTTTTGTGTTAAAAGTTTTCTGCAGTTCTCATATCATGCATGTACTGAAATAATTTTTATTATATCTTACGAAAAACCAAGTTTAGAGTTCCAACTCGAGTATAGAGCAGTTTCCTCCGGTCTTATACAAGAAAGTGGCAGTGTCTCCACATTTCATTGTCACCCTGCCAAACTACAGAAAATAAAACATTAGAAGTTGAAGTCTTCATTTCTCATGGAGAATTTCATAGGTACGAGTTGTCTACTTCCATTGAGCTAGAATTCAGACCCAAGAATGTCATGTGGTGCAAATTTATTTATTAATTATCAGATGACTAACTCATAGATTTTTCTTACACATACATACAACCATAAACATTCAAATCATCCACCAATTCTCTGTTTTTTTTTTTTTTTTAGACCCAGGGTATCCTTCGCAAACCCAGCCTTCTGACAAACAAGGACTATACACTAGGGAGTACAAACATGGCCGCACACATAGTTCATGTTTCAAACAAGCAAAGACTATTCTCTGGGGAGTAAATACATGGCCACACACATATAAGCGAGAAGGGGGGGCGCGGGGTTGTTTTCCAAATTTGACACTCTTCCCACATTAATCACCATTGATTGGGATTAGAAAAAAAAATATCCCTTTTTAAAATTGCTAAACTTCAGTACCATAAATTAAAGAGTTTTTTTCCCCCCCTTTTTTTTCTTTTTTTATGGTACAAGAATTAAAGAGTTGTAAGTCCTTGTGGGACCCACTTGGATAATTATGGGAGCATACCGAGATGAAAGGGTCTTGTACATTTTTAAATACAATTTTGAGAAAAAGAATCTATCTCATTAAGATCATCATAATCATTGATTTATGGGCCTTAATGTTTCGTTGAGACATTCTGCCTTGTATCTATGTACATCCTCATCATATTTTATTCTCTTTTGATTTGATGCTTCACCTCATTGTACTTCAATTTACTATACATCCAAATAGGACCTAAGATGAAAATGCATGTTTTATCAGCAAAGTGGGTGGACTTAGTTCTTTATAAAGTGAGTTTTAGGAGAAGCCCATTTAAAAATTTAATTGCCAAACAGGATTCTAATTACTTTTCCGTTTTTCCAAAGTACAAAGCCCCTGTAGAGGTCTACCTTAGACCCTTTAGAAAGCCAAAAAAGCCCCTTTAATGATCCGATTTCCGAACCAAACACAGCCTAAAGGGTCTAAGGTAGAGCTCTACAGGAACCACTGAAGTTTTTTCTGATGTGTTTTCAATTCCTTTCCATACAGTGTAGGGAGGAAAGCCATTTCAACTGAAAGGGAACGTGTTTACCAAAAAAAAAAACGGAAAGGGAATGTATTCAGAAACAGGTTAGGAAGTGTGCTTTCTATTGGATTTCAGTAATTGCAACTTTCTTCGTGATATGGAAAAAATTGATGTCTTTAAACTGTTGGGGAAACTCCTGATCAAGTGATGAGAACAATGGAGAAGGTGAGGGCTGCAGGAGTTAATGTCATGACATTTGGTCAGTATATGAGACCAACAAAGCGACACATGCCAGTCTCCGAATACATTACTCCTGAAGCCTTTGAAAAGTACCAATCCCTTGGCATGGAAATGTTGTTGTGATGTGAGAGAGAGGGACAGACTAGAGAGACTACCCTTAAACACGTCTCCAAACTCTTGAGTAAAGGGGCAATGAAGGTAATTGTGGTGGTTAGAGAGAGAGAGATTGCAAACACGGGAAATTCTATATGCATCCACTTTTATTGTTGAGCACATCCATGTGGTGGTTAGAGAGAGAGAGATTGCAAACACGGGAAATTCTATATGCATCCACTTTTATTGTTGAGCACATCCACGATCCTTCTTCATATGTAATTTATTTTTGCTTCTAAAAATTGGTGTGCTTAACAAAAATTATGGTACATATAGAAATTCCTCCAAACGGAACGAATGTTCTCAAATGGGGGAAGAACCGAAGAAGAGACGTTTCATGGTGGTACAGTTTTCCTAACTACCTGTTTTGTTTTAATAAAGGTGCATTGCATACTACAATTCTTTGGTGCTCTCCCACTAATTTTTGTATATGATATATAACTCCCATGCCTAATTTGTTTGATCTAATCTATTTTTTAATAGGTCTGATATTTTGCCTAAGCCTATTTTTTAATATTCTCATATTTGAGACTGAAATTTGGGCTTAGATATAAAGCTATATTTAGTTAATAGATATTTGATTTTTTGAGAGCCTAACCCAATAAAATAAATTTTAGGTCCATTTCACTGACTCGTTGACCCATATTTTTGCATTTGGTGGTTATTTGACTTGATTCATTGGTGAGATCAAGTGAGATTAATTCATCCCTTTGGGCTTAGCCATTTGAGAAAATATATATTAATTAATGGCTTATGAGATTATATGTTGGATTATATGATGTATTTTGCATTATCAATTTTATGTACTTATTTACAAATTATAACATGATTAATTATCAATTGGAGAATGAAATAATAATCATTTTCTTGTGTTAGTATTTTTAAATGATGCAGAGTAGGTAATTTATGATTGGATGACATTTCTTGGATTGTGGATAGTGCATCATTAACATCATCCATTAGATTAGATTGCAGATCGTGGCATCATCGATTAGATCACAGAATCATAGATATTGCATCATCATCCTTTGGATCAGAGTACATATTGTGGATATTACTAATAAAAGAATGTATGCGGTAACCAATCCAGGTACTTTTTTCATCAACAAATGACAATGATGGACACAGGTAACATTGAGGTAAATGAAGTACAAGATTGTGGTGAATACTCTCTAATTTCTCAAAGTGATTTTATATCACTAAGAGTGAAAATCTAAACCTCGAGGGAGATGGGTTCACCGACATAGCAAGATGGTCCTGATCATAGCCTACTTTTAACTTCTAAATTAGAGTTAAAAGGAACTTTGGTCAGATGTACTGTCCACCAAAGGGTATATTGAGATATTCCTCGCAATGCACCTTTATTTTGGAACTAGTACGTGGGGAAATTGATGTGTTTCAAATTTGCCCATATCTGAGGTTCGTGCACTATTTAGCTTTCGCCTATGTTAGGCTAGACTTTTAGTCCTTAAAAGACTCATGGCTTAGAGCGTAGTAAGTAAAAGCACTCCTGATGAGTTTGCCTTTGCGAATGTGGAGGTCATTGGCTACCTCCCATGGGTCTTGTCGGTAAGATTTTAGAACATTCACTAAGATCAAGACTAGCGCATGGCCTATGAAATAGCGTGGCATGGAGAATATGGATGCCTGACCATATTGTATAATGTGAATATGTATCGTGAACTTCACTTAGGTCACTCACTTTCACTCTAAGGTTTTATGATACATATTATGTTTTCAGGTTCAAGGGACATCCACCTGTAAGGGTTGTATTATATAGTTTTTAGTTATTTTCTATTATTATTAATTATTTTTTAAAAAGAGTTTTTAGAAAATAGTGGGGATTGTTGGATATTTTCTAAAATCCAATAATTTAAAAAAAAAAGTTTCCAAGAGACATTTGAATATGTCTTTTCAAGATCAAGTGTTTTGTGCCAGTTGGATGAGATGTGTCTCTTGGGTCCATTTGAATGGATGTGACTCAATCCTAAGGGATGTTTTCAACATTATAAATTGAAGTGATTTAAAGTTTTCCAAAGTATTCAAAAAGAATTGAAGAAGATTATTCAAGAAGATCCAAATGAGTATAATGCAGTATTTTTAGGAACATATTGTCTAAAAGTATTTTATTTTATTTTATTTTTACTTTGATTTTAAGAGCAATTCCATATTTCTGGTTCTAGTATGCAGACTTCAAACCAGAGTTAGGCATTGTATCCGAGGACATAATTTCATCTAAACCACCTGCATGTGGGAAGTTGATGTCTTTAAGAAAGTATCTTAATTAGTGTACCTTGACCATTTTTATTGTGTTCTTAGATTAATTTATCACATTCACAATCAGTTACTTTTTATACACAAATTATTTATACTAACTATTTATTTGATTTTATAATTGCACATTCTTTGTAAGGAATTTTCCCAACACTTTCTTCGACCTACATACAAAGATCCCATAGTGACTTATCTTTTGCTTGCACTCAAAAGATATGAGTGGCCGTACCGTACTCATTTCCATTTTCTAATTGGTCTTTGTATCTTGGGCTTTCATTCATCCAAGATATTTACTAGTTGTTCCCACCTTGGAGGAAGAGGATAAAAATATTCACTGTTGTAAGACCCGAATCGTCAAGTTCAAAATTGAACATGAACAATTGGCAATCTCCACATGAAAATTTATCTGGTGATACAGATGCCAGGTCTTCTACATAACAAAAAATTGGTAGAACACACAAACAACATAATCTAATTTGTTCATTTGAAGATTGTCAAATAAAAACGAACATTAAAAACAATGGAAGGTGCAAAAACAAAGCTCTTGATCTGTTTAAGTGAAGTTGAACAAAGATCTCTATTAGAGCATTTATTTCTTTAGCACTGTTCTTCTAGAGCTCGTAAGTCATACCAACCTTCAACAGACGCTCGTGTGGGATATTGAGCACTTCATCTCTCTCCCTTATGTTCCTCCTCAAAAGATTATATGCATTGTCTATCAAAATCCTCCTTCCAAAATTAGACCCTTTTGATGCCACCACCTCAGTCTCCCCCAAAAGATGAACTATTCCTGCACTGTACTCTCTCTCTATCAACTCTACCTTCTCCTTTATTGCCTCTTTTCTCTTATTTTCTTGCTCTTTGTTAACCTCCTCATCTATAGCCATTCCATCATCCGATTCGCCACCATCTGGGACATCCTTATTATTGGGTTTAACATGTGATAATTGCAATTCTTCTCTTATAAACTCCTTCAATCGGTCGACCAATGTCCTCTCAAAGGACTCATGCTCATGCAAGTCTGTGTAACCATACCTTACAACACAACGAAAGACTCCAAGCTCTCGCGGGTTGATAAGGCGGAATAGGAAGCGCTCTTCGGGGAGGACCTTGCTTATAGGAAGAGATTTGATGGAGACAAAAATGAGGACGGAGTGCAACGATGGCACACTATGGACGTAGTGTTTGAAGATGGGTGGGACTCCTTGGACTAGGTCTGAGTAGAAGAGAGCAATGCCAGGTAGACGATGGAAGTCGACGTTGGCCACAATCTCCCTTAGATTTTCAGGAGAGAGCTTGTTTTCTAACTCATAGGTATATTTCTTGCGATATACATAATTCCACACAGACATTACAATCATGAGGAATGCTGATAAAGCTAATGGAAGGTACCCTCCTTCTGTGAACTTGTAGAGAACCGACGTCAGATAAAGAAGCTCCACTAAATATATTGTGAAGACGTACAGTATTACTATGAGGATATTTGTCTTCCATATCATTAACATTACCAGCACCAACAATGCTGATGTTATTGACATAACAAATACCACTGCTATTCCTGCACAAAACAGAAGAAGTTGTAGATATTAATCAAGTTTTACTATTCCCCTCATCACTATGAAAGCCCGATTTGCATCATCCAAACTTGCTTTCTTTTTTTCTATCAGTTTACTTTAAAATCTAGAATTACTTGCAACTCAATTTAATTACAAACAAACTCATGAGGCTGTTTGAACCCAAATTTATTGGAAAATTGAGTAAATTTCAATTTGTTTATAAAGATCCAAATAGTGTTAGGGAGTTTAGCTTTTTAGTTTTCCATTTACTCAGGGACTAGGTTGAATCTTTGTGCTATAAAGCCCTTCTCTGTAAATAGATAACAAAGTAGGATTTTTTTTCTTCCTTAGACCTGCTCCCCTCAAAAAAGAAAGTCATGCCAATTGTTCTAGCTGGGTGTGAGCCCTCCCTTCTGTTTTCTTTTAAGACTTTTCATAATAGCAACAGTACATGGACAAAAACATGAGTCAATGGAAAACTAGAAAAAATAAGTCCTAATTAACAAAAACAACTGGCCATAAAGCTCGGTATTTTGTCTAAATACTTCTTTCAATATGTCACTTTGACTAGTACTCCATTGCAAGTTATTACTGGTCTCTTTTAACAACACAGGATGTACAACCCAGAAAAAGTGTGGTGTTAGGATAAAGGATACATACCGTATGCATTTCCAATCTTCACAGGATCCTTAAATCCAAGGGTAAGAGCAACACAAGCCAACATAAGTAAGTAGTTGATTTCAGGAATGTATACTTGGCCTTCATACTTCGACGAAGTATGGACAATCTTAACACGGGGAAAGCATCCGAGTGAGAGGGACTGTTGGATGATAGAGAAGGATGCAGAGATCATTGCTTGACTGGCTATGATGGCAGCCAAGACGGCCACAATAAACATAGGCCAGTATAAAGGGCCTGCACAGTGATTAAAATCATGTCAATTACGGGAATTGGATCAGGGTGACCATGAGCTAGGTTTGGTGGGATTAAAGACAGCTCAGCCCCGTCACAAATGGGCTTGAGCTCAAGCACAGCTCATACGTTAACCAACTCGTCCCTGAGCTCAGCTGCCCTGCTCAAGCTCGGTTATTAAAGGGTTGGCTCCACATGTATATATACCACACAGGTTAAATTGATCCCATATACATATATCAATCAAGCCAAATTTGAGCAAAGCTCAAGCCTAACTTGATTCAAGCCTGACACAAGTTAAAGCTGAGCCGCTGCTCGATCAGGCTGGCTCGAGCATAGCTAATCTTGGCTCGTTAACACCCTTATGGCCCATTTTCTGCTTGGGCATTGGCATGACCCACCAGCATTTAACAAACAAGTCTAGCCCAAGTATTTGGGGACCCTGACTCACACACCCATGACCCTTTACAGCTGAGCTACAGGGGACAATCGCGCTCAAGTATTGGATTACAAAGTCTTGTCCATAAAAAGGACCAAAAGTTTGATATCTTGTTTAAATGTGATAATGCATTAGAATGTAGAGAAGATGCTTATTTATTATACACACAAACCTGGAATGGACCTGTAGAAGACATCTGCTGTGTCGAGGTGGTGTTTGCTAAGGTACGCAGCTTGGCCTGTATATGCTAACACAATAGAGGGAAAGACGACGAAACATGTGCTTATCTGTATCGAAAGAACCGTAAAATGCCCAACGTCGGCAAACAATGCTTCGGCCCCTGTTTCATCCAATTTCATGGCATGCATCACACATACAAATGCAATCATATATGTGAAGAAATATGACAATGTAGTTAGGAGTAGAAGGTTGATTGAATGGGTTGGTCATTGTGGGTAAGCTGAATATACTAAACCTAAACGCATATCTTTATTATTAAGATTGGAAATCTCAATCTAAACCTGACTCATAAGTTAAGCAGGTCAACTCAAACAATGAGAATAGTACCAAGTTTTGAGTTGGTACTTGGTAGATTAAAGTGCAATCAGCCAGGCCAGCTATCTGTGGTCAGATTGGCAGGTTTAGTAGTATGGAGTATGGACTCGACTCTAACTAGAACCCAACCCATTTATTAATTGGGTTAGAATGGGTTGAGTTCACAAGGTGGAGGAAGGAGATTATAACCTGTTGTGCAAAGGATGATGCCACCGAGCGAAATCCATGCATCTTTCTTGTTCCTCTTGAAATAATCAATGATGTATTTTGGGTACAATGCCTTGATTACAGAAGGATCGTGTTTGAAGAAATTAAACAAGCCAATGCTGCCGATGAACAAGAACCAAATAGTGAGGATTGGGGCAAAGCTGTAGCCCACTTTCTCAGTTCCAAATCTCTGAACCATAAATAGGCCAACCAAAATGGCAGCCGACACCCAAACGATCCTTTCTATAAAACAACAAAATAGAGAAACAAAACAAGAGGAAAGAGTGAGTTAACTTGAGAAGATAAAAAAACAATCAACCTACAATATACACATTAAAGTAACAAAACAGCCTATCCAGAATTTCACTATGAGTGGTCACTAGGTTCAGAAGTATGGCTCAACCCCAATAAAATCTCAATCATAAAGTGGGTGCATGAAATTCCACGATAGCATTCAAACATACAAAGTGAATTCTCTGGCGATATTTGTGTAAGAAATAAAGAGATGAAAATGCATTGCTCACTACATATAAAGGAAAGTGAGAAGAAGACTGCTTTAGAAACAGCTGTAGACAAGAAAAATTCACTAGTGCAGAGGACATTGTATCAGAAATTGGTACCTTCAGTCATGGCACTTGTAGCTTCTTTTATCCCACCTACTGCCGACAGAACTGCCCAAAAGAGTCCATTGCAAAAACAAATGTTTTGTGTTACCAAATAGGCAAAATATATGGTAGATCTAATTTTATACATTTAATAGATGGAAAGAACACTCAATGAATGGTATGGATTTGCAGATATGTTGGCATTTTAAATTGTAAGTCCTAACACATTACATCTGAGGTGTGTGCGCCCCTGGACCCCAAATATTACATAATTGAACCAAAAGGTATCGCAAGTTTGGACCTTTGTAATCCTAGAGCAGGTTATATCGATTTTAAAACAGAAATGATGTTCATGTGTTTGGCAGCTTCAATTATTTGTAAGTAATAGTTTAGTTTAGTTTAGTTTTTCCACTGAATGTGTCCGCATGCTATTCATATGTGGTCCAAACGCTGAGACCAACCCAGAAGAATGCCAATGAACAGTAAGTTACGGTTGGATGAATGTCAAAGTGGGTCTGGTGAGAGGGAACTTCATCTAATTGGATTGGAGGTGTGAAGAGTGAAAGGTCAATGGTGAGTGAAAATCTTAGAGGTACCAAGTACCAACAAATTTTTAGATTTTGACTCAGAGAATTAGTAGTAGACAATTTCCTATGAAAATAGGGACATTTGATGATCCCTTGTGGGTATTTTGGAGGTGGGGATTTTTTAATGATCCTTTGAAAGAATTTTTTCTATCAAAGTGAAGACATCCAAGTGAACCCTTGTAGGTTCCTACTTTGATTCTTTGCTCCAATGTCAGAATCCCATTTCTTTAAGAAATCATAGAAACTCATTTTCTATTTAGGCAAGAAAAATGTATTACCTGAGATGCAAGGAGTGATAACTCCATCACCAATAACCATGGAAGTACCCAGCATTGTAATCAACAAAAGAAAATACTTTGCAGATGGACTGTTCTCTATTGCAGACTTCACCTTTGAAGCTAAGCGCTGCCTGCTTGGCAATTCTAGCTTATAATTCGATACATCTCTATCTTCAGCTTGTTGGCTTGGAAGCAAACCCACCTTAGCATAGCGACATATTTTTGAATATAATGCGAATGTTCCTCCTACAAAGACAATCATCAAATTATAACCTGAATTAGCATAATTTTAAAGAACTGCATTATACACTGAATGATGTCAAGG
The DNA here is from genome assembly GCA_003546025.1 of Camphora micrantha. Taxonomy (NCBI): domain Eukaryota; kingdom Viridiplantae; phylum Streptophyta; class Magnoliopsida; order Laurales; family Lauraceae; genus Camphora; species Camphora micrantha. The sequence continues at coordinate 27,616,783 of QPKB01000011.1, forward strand.
ACTACATATTTATCAAATGCATAATAACTATCTATGCTCATGGTAAGTAACTCAACTACTCTTCTTGACAAATATTACTCAAAAGAAAGATGAAAAACAAACAAACAGTGATGATATGATCTAGGGTATATGCAAGCTTGTTACCTTCGCCATTGTCATTTGCACGTAAAGCAATGAAGACGTATTTTATCAATGGGATTAAGATGAGCGTATAGTAGGTTATAGAAAGTACACCCAAGATGTCGTCCTCGTGTTTCACACCATGGACGAAGGTGCTAGAATACACATAAAGAGGAGATGTTCCAATGTCACCATATACAATGCCAATGCTTTGAAATGCAAGTTTTAAGATGGCCATCCACCCAAGTGCCTGCAAAAAGAAAAAAAACGTACTCCTCGATCAAATCATGTCAAATTCAAGTAAGTGGTCAAGCTTATAAGTTAGTTGTATACTTCTGTGATAACCATCAACTCAGAGGCAATTGTTACAATATACACAAAGGAAGTGTTTAATCTCATTAATCAACAGTAGGATAGAGTTAGAGATCTCTGGTTGCTTTTGGGCTTGTTTGGCAACTCTACTTATAGAGTAAAGTAAAGTAAAACCCCTATTTTTGAAAATAAAGTCACACAAAAAGCATTTTAATTCAAATTTTATGTTATATTTTTTCAAAAAAAAAAGTCAAAAAAAACAACTTTCTTTTTCCACTAAAAGACAAAACATCTTACTTTCGTATATAAAAAGTCAAAAAATCTCATAAATAACAACTAAAAATAAAATACTATCATAACCCATTTATGTTTTATTTTTTCTTCAAAATAATTTTTACATCATTCAACTCCATTGGAAAAGAGTGTCTCTATGAAGATAATTTACTTGCTTTCTGTCACTATCACTTGGCAATGCAAAGCTTTAAAAATATCGTAGTAAGCTAATTAGTCAATAATCCATCAATATTGTGATAAATCGAAAATGACTTGATTAAAATATTATTGGTGCAATAACCCGTGATAAGCAAGGGCATGTTCACCAACAACCAGGGATGGAGCTAGGATTTACTTCTAGTGGGGGCAAAGTTAATTGACCAATTACTAAGCCCACTTATAAAAAAAACTAAATCAGCCAAAAAATGACCCCTTTTCCTTATTATCTACATAAAATTCACTTAAAGAAAAAAAAAAGTGTTACAAGTAGATCACATGTACAGTCCAACTCTAGGGGGCTTACTTGAGCCAACCTTGGATCAATTTAGCTCCTTTCGTACTTATATCCTCACTTTGATTTAACACCATGCCAAGTTTTGATGCGCATCGATCATTTATCCACTATTGAATTGGATCTCAAAAAAAAAAGAGATAAACTATTAATTAAAATAGTATTAGACTTTAAGGTAGTTAAATCAAGAGCTAGGATGATTTCAATGTCCTTGGATGCACTCTACACAATAGAGATGGTAAAAAAAAAAAAACATGATAGAAAAGTTTCACCACAATATGGCCACTTATAAAATATCTAAATTATTGAAAAACAACATCCTCATATAGTTCATAGACCTTATGAGGTTTCACTCAAATGACCCAACTTAAAATTGTGAACTTCTAAAAAAAAACTCCATAAAATTCTAATAAACAAATTCAATTTTTTTTCATATAAATCAATTTGACTTGGGCCTGGATCATATTGAGAGCATTTATTTTATGGGATTTAAGGACCCACATTTTGAGTCTTTAATTTTATTAAGTGGGCTCCACTCAAGACCTTCATTAAATACTCTCTAAACATGGTTGGATGTGGGGTGGGGTGGGATGGGACATTGGCAATGGATGAGAATGATGACATTGATGAGAGAGATAACCATAAGATTCAATCTTTTAGGAAAAAAGCTATCAATAAAACCCTTATTTAGACAAGAATACCCTTATTGATCTCTAAAAGTTCTCAAAGGGTAGAGAAAGTTTAGAGGGGGAAAAGGGCATAAAATAATAATGCTTAAAAACACTACTATATATTTTTTTATAACAACACACTCCTATAGATGCTCCTATTAGAGCAACAACTCAAATGTATATTAAGAATATATCATATGTTAATATTATATTCGATAATATTAATAAAATATCTAAATTCAATATATTAAAAAAAATAAGATTTTAAGCCGGATCCAGAGTTGGGTAGATTTCACAAAGAATGCTACTTTGACCAATGTATCATCTAAGCCATTGATTTAAATGGTTAACAGAATTTTGCTATATAATTTATCTTTCAATGCTAAAATAGTAGTCCTAGACTAAAAAAAGCTGCAGGTGTTCCAATTGGGAGGGAGTCCACCTTGAACCTCCCGATTCATCAGAATTTTGAACCATTTTCCAAGACAAGCTTCATTTCGATTTCAGGGGCCCAACATAAATGTTGCCACCACATCACCAATACTATCCATGTTTGGCATTATGATTCTCATATACATTTATTATAGCAGTTTCCCCAGAAGAAATCCCCTTGACCATGGGTGCTTACCAAATCAAAATCCTCACTATTTCTACTTTTGTTATCCTACACTGGACCATGGTGGGGCAAGACTAAGAGCTAATACAAGGTTGGATAGTGGTTTTATTGGTGGGCCAGTAACCAATGACCAGAATCACCATTGATTAGCACTTGCAAGCATTGAGTATTGTTCCATAAATAGATTGCATCGTAGTCCAGAGATTTAGGTCATAACTCATAACCATACTTATTTATATTCTATATTAGAAGAAAGGATCAAATCAATACCTACCCTAAAGATATATTCTTTGCAGTTTCTAAGTTTTATAGGATGATGGAACTCCGGAACGCTTGCAGCTACTTTCATATCCAAAAAGAAAAACTGTTAAAAAAAAATGTATTTTCATTTGTTTTTTTTTTCGACAGAAGAACCTACACCAAAAACAAGAGGAGCGGGTGCGGAGCCAAGGGGGTCTTTCTCTTTTTTAAAAAATATTAGAAATCTTTGTATTTAGAAAACTTAATGGCTGAAACAAACCAGCACCTAAAGAAATCAGGTTAGATAGATTACGTAAATAAAAAATAGATGATGAAAAAAAGAAAAAAAAAAGGTATGAATTCAAATGTAGAGACAAAGTTAGTAATAGACCTTTGATCCATTATTATGATGATTAGAGATGGCATTAGCTTCAATATCCAAAGAATCAAATCTTCTCAGCTTTCCCCATGAGAACTTCTTCCCTTTCTGATCCTTTGAAGGTGGTGGACTATGAGTTTGTGTCTCTTCCTTTATCTCATCATCTGCTCTCTCTACCATCTCCATCTTCTTCTTCTCTGCAAAGCAACTCCTAAAAAACAGACAGACTTCTTCCCCTTGTATAGGTGAGACTTCTTCCCCTTGTATAGGTGAGTAACAGTCCGTCCTCTATAAATAGGAGTGCTGTAACTGCACCTCCTAAATTCCTGTGTGCAAGATTCGGTCTACTATAAAATTGTTAATATCGTTATGGACAACTTAATGCGGATGCAACTTCTGCCTTTTAAAAAAATCTTTTCAACTTTTCATAAAAAAAAAAAAAAAAAAATTGTAGCATCATCCCAATAAAATTAAGTATATATAAAAACAGACAATGTTTATATGATCATTTTCTTAACAGCCCTTAAAAATTAAGGGGCACGGCGCCGGATCATCGAAGGATGAGAATGATCAATCACCCAGTGGGCCTATAGAGTTGGAGCGCATGAGTGCAACACTAATTTAGCAAGAGAAAATGCAGCAAATTATGATTCAATTATCATGCACACGAACTTTAAGGGGTGGCTCAGTTGTCCTAAGACCACGGTTTGTAACCGGTTGAAGGTTGGAAACCGCACTACCACACTAAGGCCGCTGGAGATTTATCCGGCTTTTTCTAGACCTGTAGGGATTATTCTGACCCAAAGAACTAAAATAGCATCCGTTATAAAAATAGTAAGTAATAAAAAAGTTATCATGCACACGGTTAGTACGAGTGGAAATCTATTTCGGTCCAATCTTCATGCACACGGTTTATACGAATGAAAATCAATCTATTTCGGGCAACCAGGGAAGTTTCCTTTATATGTAGTTGACTTGACTTCTATAAAGACTCTCTCTCTCTCTCTCTCCCTCTCTCTCCCTCTCCAGTCATAGAATAAATATATCACTCTCAGCTTTTAGCATAATGGGATCCGTTGATGGGCCACATGTGGTCAAATTTTCCTGATTTGCCACTGTGATTGATTAATTTGGCGTGGCATCTAAAAATGTACGACTAAAAACAAACTGCAATTAATTTTCATGCTTGATTTTAATTACCCAAGATTACATGTTTTCTTTTCTGTAAAGCCTCTAATTGACAGAAAAAAATCTGAATGAATCAAATTGAGAGATTGAGTAAGAAGAGACCTTCTGAACCATGCACCTGATTCGACGCCAGAGATCTAGTAGCTTGACTCTTTTTCTTTTTTCTTTTTTCCAATGTCCATTAATTGCAAAGAAGCTGCTTCCAAGTCAAATCCTAATACCTGGAATACCATTTAAAGGTTAAATGAAAATTTTAAAAATAAGGCCTAAGTTTCTGGGACTATCCAAAACAAGACAAAAGAAAATACACATTTCAAAATGGGCTCCTGTTTGTTTATAGTGTGGAGAGAAAATGAAAGAGGAGGGAGTTGAGATTAAAAGCTTATATTGTTTCTCTTTGCATGTGTTGTCTTTATAGCTGGCACTCAAGATTTTATTTGGCTCCATGATTTCCACAAACAGTTTTTTGTAGGTGAGGCCCATCTTTTAGTGGTCTTTTTTTCTTTTTTTTCTGATGAGTCCCACCTTGGATAGGAACAGAATTAAAGTGCACTGATGAACAATCCCAAACATAGAGCTGGCAGTAAGAGTGTGTTTTGCATGAAATTAATGTATGAAAGCCCATCCAAGAGGGAAGATGTAAGAAAATTACGAAAAGGTTATGCTCAATTGCTCAAAACCTCTCACTTGGTTCTTGCCTTTTATTTTAGCAAGGGTGTGCAATGGGTCGGGTTAAAAGGGTGACCCATTATATATTCAATCTATCATGGCCTAGTATTGGATTTTTAGATTAGACATGGAATTTAATCGCCCTACCCCATTTATAATTACTTTAGATAATTTATGGGCCCATAGGCAAATCATAAAAATGGGTGGTAGCACATACAAAAGAGTTGGGAGTGATTATAGGTCAATTCCGTTTAAATATTACCATAGAGAGTACAAAAGTTGATTATTTACATCGTTTCCTTTGGTTAAAATAGGGTGGGAATTAGTGGTTGGTTAATTCCTTTGTTACTCCCAACATACATTTGCCTACTTAGATGCATGCTAATCAAAGAGGGAAGGGAGATTAGAATGGTGTGTTGTGAATTAGGGTTTCCCTAATCTACACACTACACATCTAAAACGATTAATGATGTCCCACTCCTTTGATATCATTAGACAATCAAAGACATGATCAACAGATAAAGAATATAATTGCCAAAATTCCATTTTAATCAATATATATACCATTGCATTGATGTAAAAAACAAATCTATTTCTATTTGTCATTTAACTTTATTATTCTTAATTTATAGAAATGTATTTATTTATGGTTGCATGCAATTTAAGCATTTTATAGTGATCAATCTTATGTTGGGCCATTATATTAAATAATAGAAATTGGTTTCTACTTCTAATTTTGACCATTAAATCCAATTTTCACCACTTTTTTCTGGCTTTTAATCCGTTATCTAAAACCATTCCATAACTATTCCTGCCAAAACTCATTCCCATTATGGACATTCCTAAAATCCTATTCTGTTGTTATTCCCACTTTTACAGCCATCAATACCTGTTATTTAGCTGGCCCAATTTGGCCCATGTGATTTTCAATTCCTTTTCTTTTCTTATTGTAAACAGCACCTAATTTGTGGTATGACTTTTACTGGTTTAGGATTTTGTTGATTTATTTCCTGGACCTGGACTCCTGGATCAGACCTGCAATTCTACATATATATTAATTAGCTTGTTTGAGATAGAACTGCATCTCAGTGCTTTTTGACATTGTTTGGAAAATAGAATTGTGATGTTAAGGCCCTGGTGTGTTGGACGTATAACCTCTCTCTATTGGCTCGCACTCTTGCACAATGATGGTTGCATGGATTGTGTAACTGCTATCCCAGAGGGGTTAGAGATTTCTGTGGGGCCATGGCCAATTTGCCCCCTACTTCCACCCCTGATGACATCCATCAACTTCAACTACTTCTCCTACCAGTTCTTTTCTTGAGGTATTTCAAGTTAATTTGTATTTTGGGACATTTGACTCAATAACATTTGTGGATCATTCACGGTCCGCTTATTTGATATTGCCTTGAATATGTTTTAGAAGGAGTGAAAGTCTTTTTTTAACTTGCTTCTTTTTTTCACCTCGGCTAAAGGGCAAGGACCCAAGAAGTACCTACACACACGGAAAACAGCTCGCTCACTTGGAAAATGACCCTAAAGACCCAAACCCAAACATATAAAAGACCGGAGCAGCAGGCTTATTGCTGATTCTATTAGAGGTAAAGTTGCAATTGTAGGTTTTCCTCAGCTGAGAGAGGAGGAAAAGTTGCATGCGATCACGTAATGCCCCGATCACACGTAATTCCTAAATCGCAGGTTTTCCTCCGCTGAGAGAGGAGGAAAAGCTGCATCCGACCCCATAATACCTAAATTGCAGAGATGTTGGGCCTTTATTTGCTTGCAAGAAAAAAATGAGTGCATCATCCAATGATCAAACTAACGGTTTTGACTGCTTTAATTGGCTTTTAATATCTAGATTTGGTAAATATGATGTTGTTGTTTTAGAAGGCGGTAAAAACATGCATATCACTGTGTTAAGTTTTTTAAACAGTGGTAAACCAACACAGTAAGCACTTCTTAGCTCCTATGATGAAGATTTTCCACTGTTTTAAACAACGGTAAAGCTGCATTTTTAGGTTTGCGGCTATTATTATCAACAATAAACTTGCTAATTAAGCCCCAAAACTTGGTAAAGTTGACATAGTGATATAAATCCAAACATGTCCTTAAACGATGGAAAAGCTGCATTTTTAGGTGGGTGTGATAACCTACTCTAAGGTTACATCCTTAATCACATAGATTTCGTAAACTAACACTATCATACCTAGTTTAGATAGAGTAGAGAAAACAATTGTATGATAGTTTTTTTTTTTTTCTTTAAATTAGTCAGAAATGAGTTGCATTGCCCGATGTATTAGGGTTGACCCTTTAAGGACCCGATCCAAAATGTAAAAAACCGGAGCAGCACGCTTACCAATGATTCTATTGGAGGTAAAGCTGTAATTTTAGATTTTCCTCATCTAAGAGATGATGAAAAGTTACATACAATTACTAAAGCCTGAAACACGGATTTTCCTCCTCTAAGTGAGGAGGAAAAGCTGCATCTGGCCATATAATACCTACATCGCATTTTTTCCTTCACTGAGATAGGAGGAAAACCTGCTATGGAGGAGTTGCGCCTTTATTTGTTTGTTTTAGAAAAAATGAATCCATTATCCAATGATCAATATAATGGTTTGACCGTTGTAATTGACTTTTTTAGTTGTTATGTTAAAGATTTGACCAACGAAATCTTGTCAGCCTCCTAAAGTGCCGAGGCCCAAAAGAAAGCTTCGTTAAACTGAACTTACAGAAATGGCCCGAAGTGCTCAGCTCGCAAGTCGTTCTTTGTGGGCAACTTAACCCATCACACCACAGGTTCCACACATGGCGTGTTGGTGGGACCCGCTGGCTGTGTACAAGATTAGCATTGCTACCCATCTGAGTTAGCAATTGGAACAATTGGCAATGTCAAGTAAATTGGTTATAGCACTTGGTTAATCAACCATGAGTGAGTGGACCTTTTGAGCCACCGGAGGATGTGATTTGATGGCTATGATGTTTCTTTGTAAGATATCTGTTTGCATATCCATGATGCCAGGGCTGAGATTGATCTTTCTAAAAGAGATTTTGTGATAGAATTCTAAAAGAGATGGACATGCAGCAGTAGCTGTAGAAGAAAAAAAAAAAAAGGCCCTTGCATTTTTGTGAAGCCTCAAGAAGCCCATATATTTTATGTTTTTTCTGCTAAATTCTTCCTTTACATGAGACAGTAATATTTTCACTCTACAACTTTCTCTCTTTGACTAATATACCCATTTTATGTGTTAGCTTGCAAAGGATACAATGAAATTTATGTCATGAGGGGTTAAAAATGAAGATCAAATGTGAATACCCAAAAATCACTTAGATAACCTCTTCTTTTGTGGAAATTGAATCAAGTGAAGATGGAAAATGAATGATCAGCCATCGCCTTGATAACTGAAATATCTTAGAAAAGTCAGTATCTCATCTATATCTTATCTCATAACCTTCACCCTTCACCTCATTTCATTCACATGTCACCTCTTTAATCATTCTTAAGTGGAGCTCATTCGACTAAAAATTCTTATTTAATCGATTCCTACTAAATCTAATGAAAACAAACAGGCCCTTAATGAAATAATGGAAATACACACTCACAAACACACCAGTGTCCCTAACTCAAACAGCCTTTCCTAGCTGAGCTAAGCTACACTAAGCCTAGATCATATAGAATAAGGTCAAAAATCTGGGTTTAGCATGCCCAAGTGAGCTTTATGTTAGGTTCAGGCCTTGGGAAATTTATTTAGATTTTATTATCAAATTTACTGTAGTTATAATATCTCTATATAAATCATCATATTCAAGTTGATAACATGGTTCACTAAGAATGATATTTTTAAACAAAGGTTTTTGGTATATACCCTCCTAAGGTTTCTATGATTTGCAAATAGGCCCTTGTGGTTTTAATATTTATAAATAGGCCCCTACTCTTTTATTATAATACATTCTATGTCCCCAAAGCCAGTAGCCTTCCAACAATCCTAAATTTTAGAGTGAAATGACACATTTGCCCTTCTCTCTGTTATCTTTACATGTATATTTTCAAAAGCTTGGACTTATTTTTCTCTAAAGCTTGTAACATTAATAGTTATTATAGTATATTTAGTTGGAGAGAATAACCTTACATAAATTCTATTTTTATGAATACAAGGCTTATTTTATTAAATACAAATAAGTACTCATAAAGACAATTAACAATTGTACTTATAATTAGCTATAATTGATCTAATCCATCCACAACCCACCGTTGGATTGGTTAAAGTTTAAAAATAATGATTAGGCTTCATGTGCATAAGAGAGTTATTAAGTGAGAGACCATTGAGAATTAGCATAAAATAAAGTTATTCTTGTAAAATGATACACTTTTAATTGATTATAATTGATCTAATCTATCAACAATCCACTATTGGATTGATGAAAGTTTTAAAATAATGATTAGGCTTTCTGTGTGTAAGAGAGTGATTAAGAGAGAGAGAGAGAGAGAATCAAGATAAAATAATATTATTTCTGTAGAATATTATAGTTATTTTTGTTCAATGGATGTAAGAGAAAAACTGTCGTTTTAATAAAAATTCAACACAAACTATATGGTGGTTGGTCATTCTCGTTAGGACAATTAATTTTAGGAACATGAAAGGTATTAAAATGAGATGTCATGGGCCTATTTACAAATACTAAAATCATAGAGGCCTATTTATAAATACTAGAAAATCATAGAAGGCTATTTACAAATCCTAAAAATATTAAGGGGGTATGTGCCAACTGCCATGTACTCTTTAAACAAAGTACAATGTATCTCATCATCATACAATGCCTTTTTTTAAAGCCCGGTTTGCATCATGTCACTCAGGCCCCAAAAGGAGGAAGAACCATATCCCATCATTATCCCCGGTGCTCCCATGATGCCTCCTAAACCAGAGTTAAATAAAACCTCTAAAGCTCTGCAAAAAAATTTATTGCATGTAGCCACTGTAATGGGCTCCACCCGTTTCATTGGCCACCGACCAAAACTTGCTTAGATCTGATAGTGGTGGATATGGAGTCGACAAAATCTTGATGCACCCTTTCCTTGTCTCTGGGCCCATGTTTTTGTCAGTCCACTGCCTTGACCAGACCATGGTCAAAGCTTTATCAGAGCATCTAAAACTCGATTCCTCTGTGTCCAAAAGTGAAAGTGACAACTTGATTTTAATGACACTGTTTCGATGCGGCGGTCATGGTTTCACAACTTGATGGTAGAGATGAAGCGTAGTCTGTGTGTTTCAGTACTCCTGGATTCTCTGGTAATTATCCTTTTTTTTTATTTTATTTTTTTCTGTTGAGTTCTGAATTTGTAGGTTCGTGTTAAATTTTTGGCGGCAACACCAATTAACCATGAGTGTGTTTTTATATATTTGAGTCGACGGTAAAAATTAGAATATCAAATCATTTTAAGCCTTATACAAATTATTATGGTTTTTTTTTTTTCTTTCGAGGGTTCTTTATTTGAACCAAAAATAAAATCTTTTTCTTGTATTTTGAATTTGCGGTTTTTTTGGGAAAAAAAAACCCATTGCCTTTTCTAGCTTTACTTGTGTTGTGTTTAACAAAAGTTGCAAATGAGCTAAATTACTCAAGGAGCTATTTGTTTGTACTCATTTACATAATCATATCATGTACATAGGTAATCGTTTTACATTATGATGTTTGTTTTCACTTGATCACACTTGTGGTTGCATAAGTGATGCATGAAAGTGGTGGTGATGAGACAATTTTTAGCCCCTTGTCTACACACATAAAAGGGGTGGTAAGCAAATACACACCTCCTTATTGCGAAATTCATCAATACAATCCCTTATTCACTTCCTAGTGAGTAGGTCGTGGTTCAAAATCCCTCTACCACTTTTCATTTTTTGAAGTCCTGCAGGTCCCAAAATCATCGTTCCAACCATTCGAAGTTTTTAAATTAAACTAATAAACCTTAAAGACATTTAGCCATGCATCATCGATCTTGAGAAATTTGTGAAAAAGCCCATAAGTTCCAATCTAGAGATTTGGTTTATGCACTTTTTTGAAGTCCTGGCTCATAATCCTAACTGTTCGATATTCTCATAATATTGATAAGCATCGAGATGTTTCGTTTTATATCTTGAATCTTCTTACATTTTAAGAAAGATTATAAAAAAACATTCGAAAGATCCAAACATATCTAAATCATTAGATATACCCATTTGCTCACATGAAAATGATGACTATGACAACCATTTTAATGTGTTTTAAATATGTAACACTTGCACATGTAACAATTTTATATGTAAAACCTATTTTCCTCTTCCATGCGCGTAAACGCCAAACAACCCCTAATAAGATATTAACCAGATAACATCATAAGCCATTCAATATAGTACAGGATAATCTTCCTCACATGAGGTTAAAGTATACAAATTAATAACCTTTCAATACAGTACAGGATAATCTTCCTCACATGAGGATAAAGTATACAAATTAATAACCTTTCAATACAGTACAGGATCATCTTCCTCACATGAGGTTAAAGTATACAAATAACCTTTGATGTGGAAGATTGGCATTGGAAGGTCTCAATACAACTATGGCCTAAGGATCGCCTTTATGAGCCATGTCTTGAACTTGGCCCAGCTCAAAGCCGTGATCTTGCAACAGCTTGATTCCAATACATCATAACTTTCTCCTGCTTTTTCCCCTTTACATTGCATTATTGTAAGTCTAGATTAATGTTGCACTTGTGAAGACATTTTTTAACACTTTTTTTCCACTTTTTTCTTTCCCTGTCTACATCAAATGAAGGCATTAAAACACAAAAAATTCACAGTGACGAGTATCCAGAGTATCCCATCTTACACTGGGATAAGTTAATTATCACTTGAAACCTATCTAGTAGAAAAATAAAAATAAAAATAAATTAGCGAAAAGTCCCTGAAATGGAACGTTTAAAGGCTCTTGGTCCACACAAATTTCGTTTAAGGGCCGTAGTCTACGCAGCTAGACATATTTTGGTGAGAGGTCTATGAATATACCACATCAGATATTTTCATAACTGATTTGCCCTTTTAACTGTCTAGACATAAAAATTTGAAATTTAAATTTTCAAATCTTCCATTTCCCCTCATTTCAAGGTGGGCCGCGATTGTTGATTAATCTATTTTTTAGAATTATGGGCAAAGAACGCAGAGGATTCCGGACTCCTTATCGAGGAAAACAACAAAAACAGAGAACCCAGGTTCGGATTCGCCTAGTGCTGCCATCACTGCTACGCCAGACTTGAGGGTATTGATTTGGTCTTTTCAAATCGGATTTCAGTGGAAAAAAATGGTGACAGAGTATCCGGCCGTTCTCCGCCTCGTTGGAGAAGAAAATGGGATTTTCATTAATTGCATTGCCTACATCCGACCAACGAGTCCCTCCTATCCAAGATCCTCAAGTTCATCGACGACGTCGAGAATGAAATGTTCCTAACCGAGTCCGGCTCGGCACCGTGTTCAAGAAACTCAGGCTAGAAGGCTCCCGAAGCTGCAGATATGAGATCAGGTGCCTCGAGGACCTGATCGCGAATTAGAACTTAGAGAACTCGGAGGAAGAGGTGGACGATTGGGTGTTGGATGCGACTGGGCGGTGAGATGGAGTGGGAGGTTGCCGCCACAGCCTGCATGCCCAGAGACAAAGAGGCCAAATGGATCCAATTTTTAGTGTGAGGAGAGGAATGGAGTGGGAGGTCGCCATCGTGACCGAAGAAAAAGACCGGAGAGATCACTAGAGCACTCGCCAACCACTGCCCTTCGCTAAGTTTTTGATAAATTTAACTTAGTTTTTGAAAACTTTATTTGAGTTTTTGCAAAATTTATTTGAGCTTTTGGCAAATCTATCTAACGTTTTGGCAAATATATCTAAATTTCTAACAAATTTATCTGAGTTTATGTCAAATTTATTTGGATTTTAAAAAAAAATTATCTCCATTTTGAAAATTTTCATTGAGTTTTTGAACAAAATTTTCTGTGTTTTTAGCAAATTTATTTAAATTTTTTTATCTGAGGTTTTGAAAATTTTATTTGAGTTTTTTGGAAAATCTATTTGCATTTTTTGAAATTTATTTCTATTTTTTAATTTTATTTGTGTCTTTTGAAATTTGTTTGCGACTTTTCAAATTTATTTGCGTTTTTTTAAAATAAATTTAACTTAGTTTTGATAAAAATACTTGAGTTTTTTTGGCAAATATATTTACATTTTTTAAAAATTATTTGCATCTTTTGAATTTTGTTTACGTCTTTTGAAATTTATTTGCTTCTTTTGAAATTTATTTATATTTTTAAATTTTATTTGGGTCTTTTGAAATTTATTTGCATTTTTTGAAATTGTTGCATTTTTTGAAATTTATTTGTGTTCTTTTGAAATTTATTTTCGTTTTTTTGAAATTTATTTATATTTTTTTTGAAATTTATTTGAAAATCTCATTAATGAGATTTCATTGATCGTGGCCAATTAAATGGTAGTTGATCATTATTAATGGTACATCCTACTAATAATATGATATGTTTTAAAGAAATGGTAACGTAGATTTTAGGTTTTCAAATTTGGAAAAAAGACTAACCACACTATGAAAAAGATTGTGGATCTAAGCTTATAAAGTGAAATGTTCCCTAAAAATAAAAGCACGTTCGCATATAGGGAAAAAAACACTTTCACATTCGATGTCATATCTATAATTTTTATTTATATGGGCAGACCTAAACTATTAGTTGGCTTACGAGGGCAAACCAAAAATTTTCATTTAGGCTTTTGGGGATTGTCCCAAAATTTTCGTGTAAAATTTTCATGCGGGTCATGCATAAGACTCAAAACTTCTAAGCCAATTTTGGAAGTAGACCCAAGAATAACAGAGGCGGCCCCAAGACCATGTATCTAGGTCTGCCGCTCTCCACATCCATGCACAATTCCAAATTTTGGTAGTTCGGCCATAAGATGAATATTGTATGTCATGGACAAGTTTTAAGAACAAAAGATAAATTTTTTTTCACAACCAGAGTAATCTCACAAAAATCTAAAGAAATTTAATTATCAACTGAGAGACCCACCTTGACTTCATAAAAGATAGTCATATCATTCACAACTCTATGTTGTATGAACTAAATCAAATTTCACTTGACCAAAGCTACACATATCATCAAATTGAACTTGAGAAGAACACAAATACCAATCAATTTAATGGTACACCCTCTTTGTATGAATTTTTTAGACTTATGGGTGTGGTACATCTGACCACCCTTAGACCACCATGTAATTTAATTAGGAATCCTTTCCCTTTCTATAGTTTCAAATATAAAGAGAGGGGTTAGACATAAAGAGCAATGCTACATGTCCCGGGGTTTTGTCCCGGGACATGGAGACTTTTTGTAGACATAAAAGATGCTCCTTCTAAACTTCAAATTACCTAAATTAGAGAAAGAAAACCTATTACGTTATAAATAAAATGCCAAGACAATCACTTCACTTCATTCAATTTCCACGCACTAGAATTTAATAAGAATTACGACTTCCCCCGAAGAACAATCTTGTCTCTTGTGAGAATAAGGAATACATGTAAATCAATCTATTATCATTATTCAAATCAATCTTGATGTAATCACTTTACATTAAATCTAATATGATTTATTTCAAATTTTGCTTACCAAAGTGATATATCATTATATGCATCATTGAATTCCTAGTAGAAATACTTAGGTTCTTTTTTTTTTAAATAATGCATGTGCATGGGACCATGATGAAATTTGTGCCATTGGCCACTTCAAATTACTCAAAAAGGCTAGTGTCAAAAAAAAAAAAAAAAAAAAAAAAAAAAACTTGTAATTTTTATTCTCTTTCTTTCTTTATATATATATATATATATATATATATATATATATATATATATAGATATATACACACACACACAACTTCATCTCCAAGAATACACAAACCTTCTCGCTGCAGTCGCGACCTCGTCGTCGTCTCTCTCGAGTTCCTAGGGTTAGGGTTCTTCAATCAGGTTTTATAATCTGTATGCTCTCTCTCTCTCTCTCACTCTCTTTTTCTCGATTCTCTCTTGATGATTTTGGGATCTTTCATGCGTTTCTCCGTTTTTTTGAGAGGCATTGATAACTTGTTGTAGGCGGCGTCGAATCGAAGCGAATCCGTTTGTGTTCGTGATTTTATCTGATTTAGGGTTTTAGACTTGGTCATTAAGGATTTTGGTCGAGGGTTTCTGACTTTCTGTTCTGATCTCAATGTAATTGCGTTTTAATCGTGTTTTTGTTTTCGCGCCAGCTTGAGAATTAGGGTTTTAGGATTCTTCTGTAGCTAAAGAATTTGATGATGCTCTAAGTAAGTAGGGTTTCTGTGCTTTTTAGGGCACGGTGCGTTTGGATGGTCCCTGTTTGTTTGTAGTTTTTGTAATTGCCTGGAGTTGGGCGGAGATGAAAAGAGCCCCTATACGCTGATAAGTTTGTTTGTCCTTGATGCGTGGGAGATTGTGATTTTCTTGTGTTTTTTTAATTATTTTGTAGGATCCAATTTGCTTGAGGAGAAGATGGCAATGACTGAGCGTAAGACGACTGAATTAGAGCAGGGATGGGAATTCATGCAGAAGGGAATTACAAAACTGAAAAAAATTCTAGAAGGAGATACCACCGAGCCACAGTTTTGCTCGGAGGACTATATGATGCTATATACGTATCCCTTTATTTTTATTTTTTTTCGGGTTTTTGTTTGATGAGATTTGTTTGTGATGTACTGTTTCGTTTTCTCCTTAACTTAAGATTAGAACTATATATAATATGTGTACTCAGAAGCCCCCACATGACTACTCGCAGCAATTGTATGACAAGTACAAGGAGGCTTTTGAAGAGTATATTAATTCGATGGTGAGAGTTATTCATGGATATTTGCTTTTGTTTTTTCTTTAAAAGTTGGCTTGTTTTATTACTGGGTTTCAATGCCAAATGGTATCTTAATTGTGCTGTATGATCATTTTGGCTTGATATGAAATCCATGATACCTTGAAGTTATTGTGGATTTGGATGCTATTTAGTTCTTGGCTTTTTTTTTTTTTATAATTATTATTGTTACCTTTTTAACCTAGCATGTTGAATATTTCTTTCCGAGGAATGTGATTATACCAGCACTAATGCTTCCGACCCCATCAGAACTACCCAATTATAAGCATGCATTGAAATAGTTGTGATGCCTAAATATGGCACTTATATGGATATATAAGGAATAATTTTGCGCATGAAAATGAAGTATTGAATAAGATTCAATATGGTTCCCAGCTGTAGCTCACCTGGTTAGGGAATAGGTTAGGGAATAGTGACACTCGTGAGGCGAGAGTCTGTGGGTTTCAAATCCTGCGAAGTCAAAAAAACGGGGAAAAGGGTTCAGTATGGATATGTATGTGTATGCCTAGTTTGGAATACCCGTGTCCCTATAGAGAGAGTAGAACTGAATTGGATATAGACCTGGCAAAAGTTGACCCGACCTACATAATATACGAGTTGGACGCGGGTCAAGTCACACTATTTTCTCCTTAAGTTGGCACAAGCCAGTAGGGCGAATTATGTCATCATGATCTGCCTGGGCCTAAATTTTCAACCCAATATTGGTTGAGCCTAGGCCTATAAGAAACAAAATAATGTTATGCTTATCATAACCCAAATAGAGCTTGTCAATATTGTCTATCATGATGGTTTTAAATTGCACCAATAGGAAAGTTAATGAATGTTCATTTAGATCTTATCTCATTTTTACAAATGAACTAATCGGTTTGGGCCTAATTTAAACTCTGGGTATGGTTAGAGCCTTAGAGGACTATTGTTAATAAATTTAGGTTTGGATGCAGGTTATTTGGGTCAACCCAATCCGCAGTAACCCATGTGGGTCGGGTTGGGTTGTCCCACAATTATGAGTTTCTATCCCATTTAATAAATGGCTCCCACCTGTTTGCCACCTCTAATTGGATTACTTCTTGAGAAGTACTCATGTTGCACTCCTTTTCCCTTTTATGTCCTTGAAAAAAGGAAAAAAAAAAAACTTTATGTTTATATTGATCTTGCACCTTAAATTGCAATCTCTTCCTTGGCTTCTCTTTTCATTTGAATCTAACATGGACTTTTCCTGCTAAATATACCATTCGCACAAGTGGTTTAAAACAGGTAGTGTAAGATGGGATTTTCTCCTACAAGCAGATGGCATACTGTTCATATGTTGTCCAGCCTATTGCACACCTAGATTCATGCTTATCGGTGGGTTAGGGGGATGGAAAGGTCTCTTCATGGAAATGGTTAGGCAGAAAATCAGGCCTATCAATTGTCCTAAACACTTGATTTGATAGCCTCAAATTTCATCAGTCTTTGACATGACACAGGTGGGTAGGTAGAGACTGCCAATGACTGTCTTGAGATACCCTGCTTAACAAAGGGACCTGGCTCTATATTCTCTTCTTTGCTTGCTTAAAAATAAAACTGAGAGTTTGAGACCATATTACACGCTACACTGTACTGATCTCATAAAAATAAAAACAAAAAACAAACACCTTTCTGGTAAGAAACAAGCTAGCAGTACGGCTTTATTAGGGGATGGTTGTCATCGAGTCTTTGATGACCTGTGAATACTCCATTACCAGAATCTACTTCTTTAGTGTTTGACAATTTCCTCTGCTTGAGAACCTCTTTTTTAATTTCTATTCCTTTTTTGTAGAGAAAATGTGAAGAATCGTTTTTATCTGTTACATCTGCTATTCTCAAGATTTGATTGCATTCAGGTATTGCCATCATTGAGAGAGAAGCATGATGAGTTTATGCTAAGAGAACTTGTGAGGAGGTGGGCAAACCATAAAGTTATGGTCAGGTGGCTTTCACGATTCTTTCATTATCTAGATCGCTACTTCATTACTCGGAGGTCACTTCCGGCCCTCAAGGAAGTTGGTCTCACTTGTTTCCGTGATCTGGTAATTAAAAGATTTTAGCATGTCACAATTTCTTTTCCAATGCTGATATAAATGATGTACTGTCGGGGTATTTGAAGCTTGTGCTACCCATTTTCATCTGCGCGCTTCTCTTCCTTTAAGATTTATTTTTTCTCACCTCATCTTAATCTCAGGTCTACCATGAAATTAATGGAAAAGTCAGAGATGCTGTGATCTCCTTGGTATGCTCAAAGTGCACCCAACTTGTTCGCAACCTTTTTTTTTTTTTTTTTTTCCAATTTAAGGTTAACTGATCAATGGTTTTGCAATAGATTGACAAAGAACGCGAGGGGGAGCAGATTGATCGTGCCTTGTTGAAGAATGTCCTGGATATTTTTGTTGAAATTGGGATGGGACAAATGGACTGTTACGAAAATGACTTTGAAGCGGACATGCTTAATGATACTGCTGCTTATTATTCTCGTAAGGCTTCCAACTGGATTCTTGAGGATTCCTGTCCAGGTTACATGTTAAAGGTAACTCCCACTATCGTTTGTGTGCCATTTGTTGCAATAGAAAATGCACACCTTTCTTCACAAGACTCTAACCTAAAAATACGCCTTTCAATAATGCTTGTTGGATTTTCTGGCAGGCTGAGGACTGCTTGAAACAAGAGAAGGAAAGGGTTTCTCACTACTTGCATTCTAGCAGCGAGCAGAAGTTGCTAGAGGTTTGTTGCTTGCTTCTTTTCAGCACACAGATCTTTGAGACAATATTTCACAAAGAGAAGAAAAAGAAATCTTAAATTTCATTTAATTAGCTTGATTAGGAAAGATTGTAGTGATAAAAAGATTTATGGAAATTGTGATATGTTCCTTAAGCATGAGTGTCATTCTATTACGATTTACGACAAGACCCCATGGCACAGTGGATGGTGCTCACCATTGCAAGTTCATGTGATGTCATGTTACCTACGAAAAAAAGTATCATTCTGTTATGATCTTCCTTTTTTTTTTTTTGTTAATTATTAGCTCAATATGATCTTACTTGTTTGAGAAAAGTTTTTTTCAACTCATTTTTTATTCATCTTGTTCTATCTATAGAAAGTGCAAAGCGAGTTGCTGTCTGTTTTCGCAAACCAACTGCTTGAAAAGGAACACTCTGGATGTCGTGCCTTGCTTAGAGATGACAAGGTACGAATTGAGATGGTTTATGCGATCCACGTTTGTCTTGTTTCTGTGTATGTTTTAGGCTTAAGTACCTATTTGGTTTCAGATATAAAAATGAAATGCATATATATATATATATATTTATAAGGCAATATTCATGTGCATCCTTGGGCCACATTGATCATGGGACTTGGGGGGGATGGAAAGAGTCATATGAGATGAGATCATATATCAAGTTTAAGGTAAATCCCAAGTCTCTAAGCCCTTCATCCGTGGCCCACAAATTTAACGACTTTATATTAAAGAAAAACTTTGACCCTCAATCCAACGGTCCAATCCATTTGGAATTAATGAAAACTCAATTGATCCATTGTGATTTAGGGGGTTCCATGTGTGTGGATGATTTGGATGAATCATAAAGTGGCCCCACTATGTTGTCCCTCACCATAATGCGGTGAGGGATAGATGCACATGAATATTTTCCATATATATATATATAGGGTTGCAAATGAGTCCCAAGTTATCCGATTCTCCAACCTGGGAAGAGGTGGGTATGGAACCTAATTTTGGTTCCAATTGTAAAATGGATCCAGTTCTGGACTCTTATTTTGGTTCCGAGACGTAATCGGTTTCGGATCCACACAGGTTCCGACCTGGGGACCCGGCTTTGGAAATTCATTGAGAACATCAAGGGTAAGTTGGTCATTTGAGGAAGGGGAGGCTGTAGAAAACCCTAACATTTGACCCGCTCTTCTCCCTTTTTTGAGTTCTCTCTCTCTCTCTCTCTCTCTCTCATTCCAGTCAGCTGCCAATGAGTGTCTCTCTCTCCTGGAGTTTTTTTTTTTTTTTTTTTTTGGCATTTTATTTTTTCTGGATTGGATGGGAACATGGTTATTGGTGGGCTTTTGCTGCGAGGAAGAGAAGATTTTCAAAGTGGACTAAATCAATTGATTTCTCCTAGGGGTACATATGAAAGGAATGCATATTTGCCCTTGATTTAGGTCCATGCCTCTTTTATTATTATTTTTTTCAGAACTTCTGATGGCTTTCAAAATGACTAAAAGTAGCCTTCCATGATCACTCATGTAATACTTTCTTCATCATTTTCATCCTTCCAATCCTTCCCTCTACTCTACTCAGTTCTCCATGTATCATCAATCCATTCAGTGGACTTGTAAGATAAGAGGTAGAAGTAAAACTCTTCAACTAATGCGAGTCGATGAAGATGATCTACCTCCTTGCTTGAGTCAGAACCGAACCCGTACCCGTAGGTAAAGTTGGGACGGTGACCAGATCCCTCTGACAGGTTCTGGATCCGGATCCGGATACACCATGGTTGGATACTGGACCCGACCCATTTGCAACCCTACATATGTATACCTTTTAGCACAGCAAAGGGCAAACAGAAAATATTGGTGGGGCCTGTGATGCACAGCTGGTGCAGTGCAAGTAGCTTGCTCAATCTAAAAGTTAAAACCTCTTCTGTAACTTGAAAAATGAATTTTAGGGCAGTTTGGTGAATGACAATATGGTGTGGACTTTTTTTTTTCTTATCATGATGTGAGCCACTTTTCGGACATTCATCATTTTTTTAATACATAAAACTATTACTTCCTCAGAGTAGGGTAAAGGCTTAAATGAAAAGAGCATAAGCCTTGAAAAATGAGCTGCCAAGCAACCCGTCAAAACTGACTTACAATACATTGAACTGAATTGTCATGTCTTAACTGTATTAGGTGGATGATCTCTCAAGGATGTTTAGACTCTTTTCTAAAATACCCCGCGGCCTGGAACCTGTTTCTCAGATTTTTAAGCAGGTGAGAACTTTTGCTAAACTTGCATTCTGGATTTATAAGGTATCTTATGCATGTTGTTTGGACTCTACCTTTTTGTGGTTCCTAATTGTTTGTGTAATTCAGCATGTTACTGCTGAAGGTACTGCTCTGGTTAAACAAGCAGAAGATGCGGCAAGTAGCAAGAAGGTAAGTTCTACTTATTTCTCAAAAGTTGAAATTCAGCATTAACAGAAGATGAAAATCAGCCAGTATTTCTTCTAGAAATAACTAGTAACTTCTCCATAGTTTTAAGTTCAGAAATTTTGGCCACCTATCCAAAAAAGAGTAATTCCTTTGGCTTTCTTGTTGCTATTAAAATTTAAAAGGCATTGTTATAGTGGTTTATGTTTTAGGTTTATTAATTATGCACAAGTGCTGTTCCGGTTATTATAATATTTTTGGTGATTATTGTTTAACATGTTCCTGACCCAATTGAACTGGTATGGGTTTGAACCTGTGTATCATACTTCCTTGTAGGTGGTCCCTTTTGCTATTAGGGCAGTTCATCCAAACAATAAAATAAAGAAGAATGTAAATTTTGAATGATAACTTTGCTCTTCATTTACTCACTGACATTGTAGGAAACATGCCTTTTTCTTTAGTGCTGTAAATAGATTAGGTTTGGGTATGTTGTACTCTTTCTCTTTCTCTCTAAATTTGTCAATCAAGCTCAATTCTTTTGCCTAATACTTCCAATACCTAGATTGCACCTTTTCATAGTCATAGGTATGTCTTCCAATTCTCCTTTGAAAAGTTGATTGAATCATCTCTAGAAAATATGCAACTTTCATTGGAGTTTCAATGAGGGATATTTAATAGATATTAGCAAGAGTTGGCTGAAAGAGATATATAATATGGTTGTTTCTGTGATGCAAATTTTTCATCTTAAAGTTCTCAATGACTGCATCCCATAGATCCTGTTGGAATGTCCGCATGTGGATGTTCCCATCCAAGAGCTGGTGCCCTCCTCCTCCTTAGAACTTGGTTCCCTCTTGCCCCCCAACACTCGGATTGGGAGGTCCGTAGGAGAATATTTTGCATGGATTGGATATACATTAAAAAACCAATGGATGCTTAGAGAGAGGACCAATGGTGCACAACCAGGGTACATTTGGATCCTAGGGAGTGGACCATCCTTGTTCTTTTTTGTAGGGGTTCTGTTTTGCTGACCCCATAGTTTTGGGGCTGGTTCATGCACATGTCAATTTGGCCGTGTGTGCCCACTGCCCACTGCACATAAGAGTAGGCTTAGAAAAAAGTGATTTGACTCTTCCATTTGGTATGGTTTTTGGACTTATATGGACTTTTGATCACTTGATCCTACTTTATTGATAGTAGATTTTGTAAGGCTTGAATTGCTGTTATTTAGAGGTTTTTGTTTGCTAAAATTTTGGCTTATCTTTTATCATTTATTAGCTCCTATATTTGTCAAGAAAGAATTATGTTCTCTTCTTTTGAGATGAAAGTTTTGCTAACAATTGTATTTGTCCACAGGCAGAGAAAAAAGATATTGTTGGTTTACCAGAACAGGTAAATTTCTTCACGGACAGCTCATCATATGCCTTGATGAATAGTTGGCATGTTGAAAGTTGATTGAACTGGTTTTCAGGTTTTTGTGAGGAAAGTAATTGAGCTGCATGACAAATATTTGACGTATGTGAATGATTGCTTCACGAATCACTCCCTTTTCCATAAGGTTTGTATTCGAGATTGATGTCTAGCTGTTTGACTTAGATCTGAACTTCTCTGAGACACTAGTTGCATTTGCAGGCACTGAAAGAGGCTTTTGAGGTGTTTTGCAACAAAGGTGTTGCAGGCAGTTCCAGTGCAGAGTTACTGGCTACATTTTGTGATAATATCCTTAAAAAGGGTGGAAGTGAAAAATTAAGTGATGAAGCGATTGAGGAGATGCTTGAAAAAGTAACTTTTGATTTTTTTTTTCCATGTTACCTATTTACTTGATGTTAATTTTCCACAGCTTCTGAAACTGATTGTACTTCATCTATAATCTCAAATAATCTATAGGTGGTAAAATTGCTTGCATATATTAGTGATAAAGACCTTTTCGCCGAATTCTATAGGTATTGTTTTTATTAGCATGCTTTTTTTTTCAAAGTGTGCTCCGAATAGTTGGCTTCAGTAACTGTTAAATATTTTCCATTGTTGTCCTATTAACATCTTGGTTTAATTAATTTCCAGGAAAAAGCTTGCTCGTAGACTTCTTTTTGATAAAAGCGCCAATGATGACCATGAGAGGAGTATTTTGACTAAGTTAAAGCAGCAATGTGGCGGACAGTTCACGTCAAAGATGGAGGGAATGGTTTGTTGATATGAATCATCTTTCATGAAGTGCATTTCTTCCATTTACAAATCTAAACGGTTACGAATGGTGCTTATGTTTGTTGTTTTTATTGTTTATTATAGGTGACAGATTTGACATTAGCTAGGGAAAATCAAACGAACTTTGAGGACTATCTTAACAGTAACCCTCATGCAAACCCTGGGATGGACTTGACTGTCACTGTCCTGACCACAGGATTCTGGCCAAGTTATAAATCATTTGATCTCAACCTTCCTGCAGAGATGGTAAGGGCGTAGGTTTTTGGTCACTAGAGTATAAATGAATACATTGTACATTAACTATGGATGTTTGCATCTCAGGTTAAATGTGTTGAAGTTTTCAAGGAGTTCTATCAGACAAAAACCAAGCATAGAAAGCTTACATGGATCTATTCATTGGGTACTTGTAACATCATTGGGAAGTTTGAACCGAAAACAATGGAGCTCATAGTAACGACATATCAGGTGACTCCTTCAAATCCACTCCTGCCAATTTCAGAAATGTAGTTGAGTCGACTTTGCATGTAATTCAAGTCTAAGTGGGTTGGCAAGTGGTCTGGGCCAGCCCAAGTGTGGCCCCAGTATAGCCCTCTTTGAGTTGGATTCGAACATGAATTTTTAGGCCCATTGATTGGAATTTTTGCCAAATTGCCCAAAGATGCAACCTAAACCAAGTACCCAACGCTACATATCCAAAACCAACAGGCTTTCAGTTAAATGGCTGGGCTTGGGCCAAGGCCATGGGCTAGATTGATCTAAATATTTTGTCCCTGTGCTTGCAACCCTAGTTGGCTAGTCATGGCTATTGAGTTTCTTGTTGGGACATGGAAATTTCAATGTCAATCCAGATGGCCTAGCTGGCTTAGCTCAATCAATTTTATTTTAAGTTGACTGGTCAGTACTCCCAACTTTATTTTTTAGTATCTTATTCGGATATTTTATTATTTTACAGGTTCTTATATAATTGAGTATTTAATAATAATAACTATTATTGCATTAAAAGATCATCTGGTT
Source organism: Camphora micrantha (assembly GCA_003546025.1). NCBI lineage: Eukaryota > Viridiplantae > Streptophyta > Magnoliopsida > Laurales > Lauraceae > Camphora > Camphora micrantha. The sequence goes on from QPKB01000011.1 coordinate 27,641,075, forward strand.
GTTGGATTAAAGTGGCCTCTTGTGCTCCTACCTTTTTTCATCTTGGGATGACAAGCACCAGAGGAGGTTAATTCAATCCCACGGAGGTTAATTCAACCAATTTGAGTGATTATGAAAGTTCTGGCTCATCAAGAGGATGCTCTGTTTGACAGCTTACCTTGATGAGTGGTGTTTAAACCCCACTTCTTAGATGTACTTGACACTACTATTAATTTTGATAGTGAAAATATATTAACAATTGTCAATGATGCTGTCATTCATATTTCAGTTTGGATCATGTTTTAGATCAACCTAGCAGACTTCTTAGCAGTCAAGTTCGTTGAACTTTCTTCAGACTTTTTAGCAGTCAAGTCTTTTAATCTTTCTTCCCTAACAAATGAATGTGCTGATTGTATTCTTTGGGACTGAAAGTGCATGCCTGAGCTTTTTTTGTTTTTGTTAAACAGGCCTCAGTTCTGCTGTTATTTAATGCTTCAGATAGACTGAGTTATTCGGAGATCATGACTCAACTAAACTTGACCGATGAGGACATTGTCAGATTACTGCATTCTCTGTCATGCGCGAAGTATAAAATTCTAAATAAAGAGCCAAATACTAAAACAATCTCCCCTACAGATTACTTTGAGTTCAATTCCAAGTTTACCGACAAATTGAGGAGGATCAAGGTGTGGGTTTAATTTTTTTTTGCTTTGAATTGTTATCTCAATTACATGTTTGCTATTTCCATCTTTATTCACTTAATTTTTAAGTTAACAACTTGAAATGGATCTGTTGGAATTGCAGATTCCTCTCCCACCGGTGGACGAGAAGAAGAAAGTTATTGAAGATGTTGACAAGGATAGAAGATATGCTATTGATGCATCAATTGTGCGAATTATGAAGAGCCGAAAGGTTCTGGGTCATCAACAGCTGGTAATGGAATGCGTTGAGCAGCTTGGTCCCATGTTCAAGGTATTTAACTTATTATCATCTCTTAGATTTCATACTTGACAACAACTATAAAAAGCTTCTTCTCATGTATACATGTAAATGTTAAAGAACATCATTATTCATTAGCTTATTCCCAAGATGGGTTCTTATTTAAAACTGCAGATTTACATTGGTGAAAATACCATATTCTAGTAAAAGATACAAAAAATCTGTGCAAGGATAAAAATACAAAATTTACAACCCCCTCAAAAGCTAGAAGTTTTTCCTAGGATTTATGCAATGTTTTAGGAGAAGAACATAGTTACAAAAGCTCAATATTGGCAAGGATTCATCCGAGGTGCGAAAGAAATGAAAAAAAAAAAAAAAAAAAAAAATGAAGGATCCGAAAACAAGAGAGAAATAAATACAAATTCTTGCTGTTTTTGTTATTTTTGGTTAAATAAAAATAAATTTGCAGTTAATAAAATAAAATAAATAAATGCATGTGCTTGATTCTCTCTCTTAATACCCCTTGGAGACTATCCCAAGAAATGAGACGCTATTGAATTTTAAATCTAACCTGCAGCATCTTACTTTAAATTGTTTTTGCGACAGAGATAATCTTGACCCCAGATAGATTTATTGTCTTTTTCAAGGTTTTCAGACATTCACCAATTCTTGTATTCCCAAATGCCCCCAACAATCACTAGATTTGACTTAAATATAAAAATAAAAGGCTTATCGTACAATCCAACGAAAACTAATGCAATGAGCCATTGAGAACCTGTGAAATGCAAATAGCACTCCTATGGTGATTTCATATTTTAGCAGCCTTCTTACAATGGATAAACAAGTTACTGTAATTTCCTTTGTCCTTCACATGATGTACATGTTAGGAACTAGGCTTGTCTAGATTTTAGGTATCACCGCCCTATAGAAAGCCCTTTTAACTCTTGTTAGGCACCTTTACCCCCCAAACATATTTACAAGGATTCTTGGGGCAAATAGATTTATTGAATTAATTAGAAAGTCTTTCCCTGTTGAAGATTAGATTGGAAATAAACAATGCATCTCTGGAGATACCCTCCTTTGCTAAAGCGCTTAAAAATTCATTTGTCCCCTGCCAACATGAACAAAAGAAGTAAAAATCTCAGCATGCAGTGATTTGATTTTATTAAAGAAGAAAAATTCCAAAAGCTTATTATATGTCTGCCCTTATAAAAAGTCCTTCTAGAAAGTAACCTGTGATAAATGGCTAAATGCTTTAATCTTTTGAAAGATCAGCTCAATTAAATTCCAGCACCATTATGGAGTAAGCACTCTTTTCCAAGAAAAAACCATTATTCTTTGAGGTCTTTCTACCACCATGTCCCTAGTGGCTTTGACGGTGCATGATCACAAGTCTTCCAACTCTATAAGCAGGTACTTTTTTTTTTTTAAATTATATATCACCACCACCACCACCACCGGCGTCATCAAAGCCTTATTCCAACTATGCTAAGGTCGGTTATATGAATTTTGTTTCTCCGTTCCGATCTATCTTGATACCAATGATGCAAATTCAGGTACCTTCTCTACTCTCTAGGGCTGCCAATGGACTTTGGTGCATCCGAAACCTAGAAAACCCAATCCCATGTCTAATAGTAGAGGATTCAGACAGTCCAACTGGCTGGAACCAGATTTGGTGCAGATACCTTTTGGAGCTGGACTTGGTCTCGGTCTTCAAGCCCTTTGGAGTTTGGACTACAGTTTTATATATATATATATATATATATATATATATATGCAGTCCTATTCAGCTGCGTGCAGTGCAGATCTGGGCTAGGTGGCACCTTGCTGTGGGGCCCACCTATTGGGACTTGGGGGGATTGAAATATCTGAGTGGGCACGATCTGCCAACCAAGTTTGGGGCCTGTTTGATCAATTTAGGCCCCACAACTTTGAACAATTTTATCAAAGAAAAAACAAAAACAAAAGTGCAGTCAATTTGTGGGCCCTGCCCATTCGGATGGGTGCATATCCCATGGATTTGGTGTAATTCAAGGGGCCCCGTGTTTTGTCCTTCTGGATGCACCCACAGTGGTCCCCATGCCCAGATGTACACCATACACCAGTGTGTAGGTGATAATTTCTGTATGTGCATGTATACTTGTGTAATTACTTGTTAAGTGTGTGTTTAAATGTTGGAAAGAGGACTCCTTGACACTCAGGCTTTTATTGGACTCGGTTCTTTGATGGCGGGCTTCAGCCTCTTATCTTTGTTATCAGTGACTTGGACCTGGTATCTTGTGTCCTTGTTGGACCTGAACCAAGACTTGGACCCTTCAGTCCCCATCAGGCCTGGCAGCCCCAGGTGGGCCGGCCCAATTCCAGGCCTGGTGACAACTCTAAGCAACATCTTGTGGACACTAATTCCAAAATTTTTTTTTTCTTTTACCTGATACTAGGCTTTAGACTTTTATTTCTTCCCTCTGGAAGCCCAGGATAAATAGTAGGAAGCCTTTCAAGATTATGATGCATCAAAGGTGCACACATTGAATGGCAACTCCTGATGACTATTAATCCAAATATATTTTTATGAACTTTATGGAGTACCAACATTCCATCAAAACATCCCTAGATGCATTTTCCATCCACATCTCCGTAATTGAAGCATCAGAAAACACGAGGGGCAAAAATTGCAGACGAGAGACCTGAATGCTCAGCAGATATAAAGCTAGCAATAAATTTTTGCTTATTATTTTATGAGGCAACTAAACCTTTTGCTGCAATAATAAATAGTAAGGGTGCAGAGGGTCACATGACAATGACTCAACCCAAATCCTTTCAATCCATCGTCGATCAATATTAACAGAACCCATTGGTTTTTGTTTTTGTTGATCGGATGAAAGATAACGATTTTTTTTATAGGCAATTTACATTTACATTATTAATCTATGTTTTGGTGATGCCAACTTTTATTATGGATTCCGCCTATTTAAGAGATGTCTAATATTAGTTCCTTATAGATTCTTCATTCTGATGATTGCAAACAGAGTGCATAACATAAATCTTCTCGCAACTCATTTAATTTTTCCATGTCTAATGCTTTTAACTGTTTGGTCAGCCTGATTTCAAAGCTATTAAGAAGCGGATAGAAGATTTGATCTCAAGGGATTATCTTGAGAGGGACAAAGACAACCCCAACATGTTTAGGTACTTGGCGTGATTCAGTGCTTGATGGAAGTAGTACTGTACAGGGCATGCATTAGGGCATTATTAAAATTTGAGATACTGTTGGCAGTGGTACAAAATCAACGTCCTTTTTTGTTTTTTTTTTTTCTTTCTTTCTTTTCTTCTTCTTCTTCTTCTTCTTCTTCTTCTTCTTCCTCTTTTTTTTTTTTTTTTTTTTTTTTTTTTGAAGGATTAAGTCATGAAGTTTCTGCTGCCACTCCTCTTTGCTTTAGAGAAGACTTGAAAATATTCTTGCTCTTCTTTGTATATTTTTCTCAAAGCTAGGTTTTGGGTGGCTATAACGCCCCTTATCTTCATTTGAACTAGAAACTTTTAGTGTAAAATGCTTACAATTACATGCAGGTTTAGGATTGTGGTATTATGCTGTCATACTACTAATGATATTGATTTTTGTTCAGTTCAGTTCAGCATTTTTGTATCGATTGTTATTCTGTTGTCACATGTGGTTTATCCGAACGTGGTTCTTTACTGTGACTTGAAGTAAGGTCCTTGAATTTGTTCGGCTACATTAACAGGTCCAAGAATTTGTTAACATATTAGAAGGATGAAAATATGCTTTGATCTACGAGATAAATAGAACTGGTGTCAGTTGAAAGGCCCTCAGTTGCCGTAATTACGTGGTTGCAGATTTTGGGTTTACCTTGCCCATTAGGGAAAAAATTTTGGTCGAGGCTAGTTGATTCCTCTTGAGTCTTACATTGTATACAACATGGGTCATAGGTGTTTCTCTACTGCCAAATTGGGCTGCCTGACCATCAATTGTTGGCATGGTTTATATCATTCCCCAGCGACCAAGGGGAAGGGGTAGGAGTAGGTTGAAGATGATGTGGATAGAGATAGTAAAAATGGATCTGAGCAACAACGGTTGATCTGATGATTTATCCGAAAAGAAGTCAACTTTAGAAAAATTGAATTTATCCAGATTTATTTATTTATTTATTTTTTTTATCGGACTATCAGTCTTTATATTACTATATTACTATTCATGACAACTGGGTTTTGGTGGGGTGATGTTTTAACAATTTTGGTGGGTGAAGTTTTATCAATTTCAAGATCTTCCAAGCCACACATCTCACTATTCTCCTTAGCTGTAGAGCGAGGGTGAGTGACTCTTTAGATGCTTGGAACATGGATTAGTGCAGGGATATTGCTTGAGCGAGGGTGAGTGACTCTTTAGATGCTTGGAACATGGATTAGTGCAGGGATAGTTCGTAATAATGATTGTGCATTGATATGTGTCGAGAACCACATTGAATATAAAATCTTCTTTGTCTTATGCCATCAATGTGAGCTAATGTCCAACAGGGGCCAAAAATGAAAATAAATAAACAAAAATTTAGTATTTTTGAAAAATAACTTTATAAATAAAATGAATCCAAAATAAACAAATATATTATTTAACCTTTTGAAATTCTCTCTCTCAAATCTATTAAAAAGAAGAAAAAAAAGTTGCAACTAATTTTTTTATTATTATTTTTTTTTTTCAAATGAGATGATTTGTTGATGGTTGGATGTAGTTAATTGAATGCCTTTATTTTTCATTACTTTCTGGATAAGTAATATTTCTTAGACTAAAAGTGGATCATGACTCATGAGGGCAGGATACTTGTAATAGTTTTTTTATTGATGAGGGTCATCATAAAAATAATAATAATAATAAGATGAGGACTTCTTGAAAGCTAAAACGTTCCTCTTACCTTGTCTTATTTCAAAATTTAATTTTCTTTGTTAGAAATTTGAATATAAGGGTGTGGTTGTAAAAGAAAAGGTATATATTTCAATATAAAAGCAAATTAACACGGTCTAAAAGAACCAGCATATGGAGTATGTAAGTGCAAAAAAATCTCACACCCACTTAGATAGATGATGAACTTCTTTTGGGGAAGACTACATGCCGGAGAACCTGCAAGGGGGAGAGAAGAAAAGGTTAGAGGACCCTAGCTGTGGGCAGCGCAGGGCTCTCCGATGCCTAAGTTAGTGCAGGAACTGAACTCAGGTTGGAGAAGAAGGAGAGAGGCAGAGTGCCTGTGTGTTCTCTTGCTTACCGGTCGTAGAGCTTGCTCCTTGAATTTGTAGTGGGGAGAGTTAACTCTTGGTGATTGGGAGTCCCATTAGTAGTATGGGCGGTTCTGACGTTGGTGGCTTGATATAGACACAACCACAGCTCTCTGCCCAATGCCTACCATCATTAATCAACACGTTCTGTAACGTGGTTGAGTCTCCATAGGGGTAAGGCTGGCTGTACTTTGTTTAATGAGCGATCTGACACTGTTGCCGAGATGGAATATCTGGCACTGCTACCGAAGTGGAGTCTCTGGCACTGCTGCCGAGATGGAATGTTTGGCACTGCTGCCGATGTGATCTCCTCTCGATAAGCATCCTGGCGGTACTGCCGATGTGATCTCTTCTTGATAAGCATCCTGGTGGTACTGCCGAGGCGGAATACCTGACCAAGATAGGGTCCCAGGCCGATGTGGAGTATTCTGGCCGGAATGGAACTCCTGGCCGAGCTGGAGCTTCTGGCCGAGATCAAGATGTGTTTAACTGGTACTTTTACCAAGCCTAAATAAACTCCCACACTGGGTAATTACTAAAATAATAGCTTAAAAGATGGTGAACTTAACCCTTACGGTTAAACCGGCATGAGGGCTACACATCATATAAAAGCCATTATTTTACTAAAAAGTAATAGCATTAGAGCAACACGGGCCAACCAGTACAAGGGTTAAAAACTACTAAAAAGAAATTTTAGTACAACCATTTGATATTGAGTTAAATTAGGAGATAAGGTTAGTTGGAAATCTAAATCCGTAAATAATAGATTCTAATTTGATTTAAATATTCACTTACAGGATTTTTGACTGAGTTTCCATGCGTAAGTTTTTCTTGTAGGTGAGTAAGCCTTTCTTGTAGGAATCTTTGATGTACGTGGGTCTACTCTTGTGGAGTGTCATGTTGCATGTGTTGAGCAGGTCTTCTAAAAAATGTAACACAATGTAATGTTGAAGCCTGCAAAGATGTATATAAAGACGTTAGTAATAAAAGGGATGATCGTTGAAATTTTCTGCAAACACTATCTGGTGCAATCTCCCACCTGAGATTTAATTTATTCTTGTTCCTTTTAGAGCAGTGTTGAAAGATCCGGTTAAGCCTACTTTAAAGAGAAAAGAAGAAAAATGGAGGGAAGTTATAGAAGATTTGATTGATTGGGATGGACAGGAGAAATCTTCCTAGTTGTTAAACCACAGCACGTGAAAATAAAAAATGTATGCTCGACCTTCTGATAGACTTTTGTGGGAAGACCTATACCTATGGGAAAAAAGATGGAAAATCTTGTGACTAAGGCGTGCGCACTTTTAGTAATATGGGACTTCTACCATAATATAGTGCGTCACGTGTGGCTCTCCCACGAAACGGCTGCTGCTTTAAGCAATCTAAAGAAGTATATCTAGGGACAATTACCGTACGGCATGTCATAAACCTGAAAATAGCCCCAAAACAGTCCAAAGATCTATATTTACCGCAGAGCTGTCCGATCCGTAGGATATCGCAGCGTGCGATATCCTAGGGATGTAGGATATCCTACAATCACTTGAACAGTTCGTGTATTTTTTTTTTCTTTATTGTGAGACCACCAAACCACCATCCAAACCGTTGAATAACTGTATGAGCGTAAAAACTGATATCGCGCCAAATTTGAGGCGTTGATCTATAACAGTTATCAAGAAACTTAAATAAAAAAAATGTGGCTTATAATTTATTTTTATAATTTGCAAAACAACATGACTTTCTTGCAAATTTCTCGATAACCGTGATAGATCAACGGTTCAAATTTGGTGCGATATTAGTTTTTACACTCATACAGCTATCCAACGGTTTGGATGGTGGTTTGGTGGTCCCACAGTCAAGGAAAAAAAAAAAAAAAACGGACTGTTCAAGTCTTCCCGCTTCTGATTGTAGGATATCCTACATCCCTAGGATATCGCACGTTGTGATATCCTACGGATCCGACAGCTCTGCGGTAAATATAGATCTTTAAACTGTTCTGGGGCTATTTTCAGGTTTATGACACGTCGTACGGTAATTGTCCCTTATATCTATATAAAGGGTCCCTCTCTCCTATGCTCATACTCTTACATGCAAAAAATGTACGTTGGGGGGGTTCACCTGGAACCCCACCTAGGGATAGAGACTTGAATGACCATCCAGATCACTTGATTAATGTTGACAAGTTTTTAACATCCAAAATGAGTGCACAATCAATCTGATAATCCAATTTATTCAAATGGGTGCTAAACCACGGGACTAACAACTATAAAGGGAGGTCTCTGTTTATGGTCCACTCGGATGGATCATCTGGTGGGCCCCACAATCTCATCTACAAGTGAGCTGATGAGTGCATGCGTTGAGGAGAGGTTTCCCCCTCTAGAAACTGTATGTATCTATCTACTTACAAAATGCGATGTTATCTTGGCACACCTTTCTGTGCACACCTTATAGTGGAGCCCACTTGATGACCCATATGAATAGACCATATAGCGACACCCTTGAATTTCGTAAGTCCCATTTTTTAAAGCCATCCAAATGGTCTGTGCTGTTGGATTGTCGAGTCAATTTTTAAATGGTTAAAATTTGTTGGCCATTGATGAAGTGTTCAGGTAATATCCTGACATAATCTAACTGAGGCAGGTGAATTGGAAGATGCTAGCTCTTGCAATGACGCAGCAGAAATTTGTCTCTGCCCTCTGACTTTGAGCATCGACACTGTTGTGTATTTATAATACACATGAGTTGCGTATTTGAGATACAATTTGAATAATAAGAGATGAGTCATTCCCACGTAAGCCAATTGATTGATGTCCAATAAGCTTTACCTTGGTTGGGCAGGGCTTAACTCTCCCTCTCCCCCTCAAATGGATGTCAATTTGAAAGCAATGAAATTATGACGGATTTTGGTCACTGTTTTTGTGAATAGTTCCCCCAATTGGCATAGTGGAGTAACATGATGGAGAATCAGAATGTCAATTTGGAGTCGTTTGCCTTTTACTCGTGGAATCAAAAAAATATGTTTTACGTATGTAAATTTTACATACGTAAAACAAGCTACTGCATTTCGTTAAAGTCACCGGTGGTTCTAGATGTGTTTGAATTACTTGGATATTTTTTCACACAAAATGTGCTTGAAAAGGCTCAAAGCCCCAACCTAACCAGGTATTATAGCATATACAACTGGTTCGGTACAATTACACACATATATATATATATATATATATATAATCACTTATCACCTTTTCAAGCATCTCAAAATAGAGGCTTGAAATAGTTTTTATTTACACACCATTCTCTCACTTTATTTATGCCTCACATTTGTTAACGAATGCAAATAATTCTGATAATGCGTAACCTATACACCTATGCATGATTTACGAAGGTAAAATAAGTGCAAACATAGGACTTTTAATAGAGTTAACTCTACTAATAAAGTCAAGTGAAGTAAAGTTGATTTTGAAGAAATAATAAAATATAAATCGGTTATAATAATATTTTATTTTTAGTTGTTTATTATAAAAAAAAAGTTTGACCTTTTGTACGGGAAAGTGTAGTTTTTTTTTTTACATTTTAGTAGATAAAGGTAGTTTCTTTTTTACTCTTTTTTTGAAAAAGATGGAGGGAATTTTGAATGAAAGTGCTTTTGATATGACTTCTTGTTTAAAAAATGGAGCTTTACTTGATTTTTACTATATTAGTGAAGTGTCAAACTAGCCCAGACTTTAGTGTTTAAAAAACAAAAAAAAAAACGCTGGATCGGATCATCACCATTGAACATGATGATCCACATCACCTACGGCACGATGGGACCCACTACAACAAATAAATTGCAATAGGTGCGGATGGGATCGGTGATGGCAAGAGCAATGGCTGACTAATGCAATTATCTTAATCCTTTGATCAACAACTTAGAAATCTTTACTATTAAAAACGAGCGTACAGTCGATCCAGCGATTTGGAATCAGATCATCACCATTGAATAAGATGATTCAGATCACAGATGCACGATGGGACCCACTTCAACAATTAAATTGCAGTAGAAAACCTAGCTCCTGCATCTAGAATTCCTTTTCTTGATTGGGTGGGGGTGGCATCCAATCTCCCTGGTGCCCCACCATTTCAACGGCTAAGATATTGGTCACATGGGCCCCACTCAACTCCCAACCGCATATTCCCTCGGGCTCTGCTGCATAATGCACATATCCCGTTTCCCTATTCGCAACGTCTCTCTCTCTCTCTCTCTCTCTCTCTCTCCTCCTTCTTCTTCTTCTTCTTCTCATGGTGACGATGGTCCTCGATCTGCAACTCGTTCTTGGACTGTAGCAGCATCAGACGGCCCTTTTCGATATCTATACAGATCTACCCAAAGTAGGCCAAGCTCTCTTCTTCGGCCATGAACAGAGCTGTTGCCTTTTCCGACCCGAGATCTAGGGATGAAGAACAGGTAATATCAATTAGGATTTTTCATGACTTGTCTCTCTCTCTCTCTCTCTCTCTTCTATTTCCCAAAAAGAACCGAACTTTGACACCCCCAAACCCTTTATTTCTCTTCTTTACCTTTGAACATTTACAAATGAAAAGCTTGTTTTCATTGAGATCTAAGTTTCCTCAATATTCTCCTGAGCTCAAAACCAATTGTTATTATTGTTGAATCTGTTACCCATATGAATTTTTTTTTTTTTTGGTTGGGTGTTTGTTTTTTTTTAATGATTTTCTTACAAAGGTTTGGTGAATGATTGTTAATGGTAGTGATTTTGTATTGAGAAGGTTGCGTGTATGAACTCATATGACTTATGGATGTGGGCACAAATCTTGATTTATGTGATTGAAATTGTTGGCTGAGATTGGATGACAATGAAGGGCTGAGATTTAAGTAGAGAAAGTAAAGATGATGAGGGTGATCCAATGATGTGTGTTTTGCGGATAAGGAATTAGTATTGATTCTTTTTTATTGTGATACCATGTGCTTTGGATTTGAAAAAATGTGTTGGGTTGTGTTGGTGTTACATGAAGCTTGGACTCCTTGTGGCTTTTGGACGTTCTGATCAGATCCGCTTGGAGGGTTTATAGTTAAGGGACCATTTGGATGTGTTCCCAATCCATGAATTATCCTGGTGGTGAATTTGAAGGGTGCCGTTTGGTTTCATAATAGCTGCCTGATTGAGAATGATTGCATGACTTGTTGTCTTATTTTTCAACATTTTGATGAAGTATCGTACTGAAGCATGAAATGAACAGGAGGCATGATAAGTGAGAAACTTCGTGTTTTCATTTGGGTTGTAGAATTCTCCTTCTTATTATAGGCTGAGCTCTGTAGTACAATTAGAACGCAAGTGCAGGATGTATATGACATTGTCACTTTTATTGCTGGTATGCAATCAGTGAGACTGATCATTGATATGAAATTTCCAAGCTATGGTGGAGAATTAACTGCAGGGTTTTGATGGTATTAGTAGCCATGTTTTTGCTTTAATGATTAGGGTTTCAAGAATCCATTAGTTATGAGTCAAGTCTAATGGGAACATTAGTAGGGCTAGTGATCATTTAGTACATTTATCCAATAACTTTCTTAGTTTTTGCTTACCTTTGATTAGTTTTCTTGCGGTGAATGGAGCTTGATATCTGATATTCGCACTTTCTCACCGTAATTATGCTCATGCCTCTATTCATTATTTTGTTAGGGTCAATGAGGCTGACAGGATATTGGGCCCTACCTCTACATTGAATGAAAAAATATTTGGCAGACGAGTGATCCAATTAGCAACCCAACCAAGCAACATATTAGCAGAAAATTTTCTCCTGTGCACTTTTCCTGCAAGAGCGTGCATCCGAACAGTTACCAAAGGCGTAACTCCCTTGAATTTCACCGGGTTGCAGTGTGACAAGCGAGACTGATGCACAGTGCACAAGTATGCAGGAGAAAATCATCTAATATTGGCATGTCTATTGAGTTAAATGTGAAGTATTTCGTAACTCGTAACTAGAATTTACACAGCTTGTTAGGGAATTACCTTTTTGTTTTTTTTTTATTTTTTAGTTTGACCATCACTTATCTGACTATGGATGGCAGCGAGCCAAATTAAAGCTAAACCTGCCCCTTACCCTACCAAACATTTACGAGTTTATGATATGTGATACCAAACCTGCCCCCATGATGAGTACCAATCCGGTTGGATTTTTATTTTATTTTATTTTATGATGTAGGTATCACCTTGGTATCTTACCTGACAAGACTCTTCCCCTGGGCACATGCAAGACCCCACAATAAACATGCACCAGGTAAGTCTTGGGTTGGAGTCGAATGCAAGACGTGGGGAGCAAACCCACGCCTTATGCCAGTGAACCACCACCCAGTCGGGTCGGATTTGACCCTGGCCATCTTTATTTTTAATTTTAAGATAATATAAGAAATGTTCTATGCATATCTCTGGCACAAAGGAGGGATGAAACCTATAAACTCAGTAATCTCCCTTTTCAAATGTCCAATACCAACTTTATTCGGCATGTTTAATGTTATATTATTTTAAAAAAATTGTAAATTGGTCAGACAGAAATGGGTGGGGTATGGTTGGGGGCTTGTCGGCCCAGCCAAAACACGAACCCGACTCAGGTTAAAATCCATAAACTCATACCCACCTTGAACTAGACAAAACCATGTGCCCAATACCAACTTTATTCGGCAGGTTTTGTGTTATATTCTTTTAGCAAATTTGTAAATTGGTCATAAATGGGTGGGTCTGCTCAGGGGCTTGTCGGAGCAGCCAAAACACGAACTCAACTTAGGTTAAAATCCATAAATTCATACCCATCTTGAACCAGACAAAACCCTAAGTCACCTATTTGACCTTACTCCCCACATCCAACATCATGCACATCATCCAGCATCCAACAACCACTTCTTGAGCTATTTTAAATGCTTGTTTGATTTGTGCACATTTATATACTGCTAGGATAAATAATCAGGTGCAAGAGATTCTTTGAACCATGGTTCAAAACAGCGGCTGATATATAGCTGATACACTATTTTTTATTTAGCACACCGCGCTTTCGCAACTATAGCAACCATTGCAGCTGCTGCATAGCAGGTTTTAATCTCCTTTTCTTTTTGTTGCTTCACTCTCTTTTTTTCTTGAATCACTTGAAACTGCCTTATAACTTGGAGATTTATGTTTTCCATATACCAATCCCAAATGGTTTGAGGCTTTTAAAGTTTTTTTTTTTTTTTTTTTTTTTTTCAAAAATAAACCCCTCAATGTGGGCCAACCAAATAACATTCTAGTGCATTCTAAGTTGTAGATCTATGTTTTCCATAGATTAATATCAAATGGTTTAAATTTTTTAAAAAAAATTCTATTTATTTTTTACTTTTTTGAATTTTTTTAAATAAGTTTTTTCGTAAAGTGGGCCAACGAAATCGCAACCAAATGCAAGCTAACTTGTAGATCTATGTTTCTCAAGCCTCAACAAAAATACATTGGTACATTAATGGAAGATGTCATTTGTGTATGAACCATGATTCAAAGCATCGGCCGCTATACTAGTGGCCACATTATCAGCCATAGCGGTTGAGGCAGCTATGCTATTTTGTAAATAGTAGGCAGGTCTACGGTCTAAAACCTAGCAGTGCCAAGCAATTTTAATTAAAACATTATTTTTTTTCTATTTCTTCTCCTCAATAGCCTTTCCTAAAGTTGTTTCTACCCTTGTATGATTACAAATTACTAGAAAAACACAAGATTAATTGCTACACAAGATTCAAATTCTTTTTACCACTTAAAAAATTCACACAGTTACTCCGCAACGTATCGCCTGAACCGCTACGTATCGCTTGCTACGTCTATGTCATGCAACTGCTATTTTGATCCCTGGTCTGAACTTTAAACATTACTTTATGTATAATGTATTTTGTACCATTGTGCTAAATTGTTTATTTCAGTTTAGAATTAGAACTGCATAATAGTGATGAAATTTTGATGACACTGCTTGTTTATTAGCATTTTATTAGTTTTTAACTTAATGCAGTCAACAAACATGAATATATGTGGACAAATAGATCAATATTGTTATTTTATAATCATACAGTGATACAAGACCTCTAATCAATGGGTGGTCCGCTACGCCCTCTTATTACTCGCAGCAATCTCTGTGTCTCATTTGGCCGCCTGCCAATTCACCCACTACAACTGCTATTTTAAGCTTTGCTTTGAACAACTACCACTTAGGTACAAGCCAAAGATAAGTTATAACCCATAATGGCCAGATACGACATGGATATAACTTAGACATGCCATGGATGCAGAAGGACCAGAATTTTCACATAAAAACGAAAACAAGGGTATAGTACGATAATTATCCATTGCTTGTTTTAAAAGTTTCAGGTTATCATAGATTACAACTCTTATCTGTAGTCATGTCAAAATGTTTTTGCAATGACATTTATAATTTGAGTTGTGTCCTAGGTTTTACAGCTCATTTTAAAATCCCTAGATATCTAGAATGTCTAGGAGGTCAAAATCAGGGTAGCAGAATCATATGACATTAGCTGGGCCGAGGAAGAGTCAAATATCTCTTCCAGACATTTGTTTCATGCGTTTGTTGGGTGGGGGAAGAGTCCATGAATCATCTTTTAGTGAATCACTTAACATTTGCTCAGCCGAGGAAGAGTCAAATGTCTCTTCCAGACATTTGTTTCATGTGTTTGTTGGGTGGAGGAAGAGTCCATGAATCATGTTGTTTAGTTTATTATAAGTTGTGCATTGCAATATGGGTTCCTTTTACAGCCTGTTTTCCATCTCCTAAGCCCTTCCTTTATCCTTGTGCTCAAGGAAGTATGATCTGTCGGGCTTCTAAACCAACGGGCTGAGGTAAGTTTGGAAGGTGCTAACTCCTGCAATTTTGTGGGCTATGTAGAAGGGATAAAAGAATATTCAGTGTTAAATACTCTCCTAACCTTGCATTGGCATGTGGGACAATATTTAGCTAATTTAGGGGCTGAAAGCGAAGTAAGTTTCAAGGTGTGCCCCTCTTGGACATGGATCAATGATAGGTTGGTGTCTTTTAATGGCCCATGTGGATCCCAATTTAACATGAGTCATTTGCTCTTTGTGGTTATTTAAAGCTTGACATCTATGGGAGTCAGTTCGAGACCTTCCGGGATTCAAGAGACACTAAGAAATGAGAACATGGGTTTACAGTTAAGCCGTTTTTTAGGTGTGCTCAATTGAGACTGGTCAGCAATCCAAGCTATAGGGAAGGATCCTACCTTGTCCCAATTATTGGTCCTGCCTTTGTTGAAGGGGACTTTGCTACAAATTTTCATGAACCAGGAGATTCAATTTGTTCTGAACAAGGTAAAACCACATCTATTGATTGAGGCTTCTAACTCTCATATGCCTGGGGAGTAGGAATATGGAAGCGGACTTTCTGCTAAGTCAAGTAATGCAATCCTAGGGTTAGGATGCAAGTGCCGGGGCATAATTAGGGTTCCCATTGGAACAATCACGATGAAGACAATCTCCATGATAAACCCACGCAGGGAAATTTTATTAACTCAAAAATCACTACCTTGAGATCATTGATCTCTACAATATTTATAATGAAAGAAACTTAAGGGCTAAGAAAGCATTCCTAATCAAACTAGGAAACAAGAATAAAATCCTATCCAAATTAGAAACCTAATTCTAATTACACTCTTTGCTAAAAATAAAACTAATAACAATTAAAAATCAGAATTTCATGGGTCCCACATGTGGCCCACGAGTCTTGTTGCCATGACATATTATTGCTGTTGCATCGTCAAGGTTAGAGACTAGAGAGATTGAATTCATGCTGCTTTATTGGCTCTTATGCCTTGTTTCCATTACCTGCAGTTCTTGTATAGATAACAGATCTTTTATCTTCTTCTTCTTTCTTTTTTTTTTTTTTTTTTTTTTTTATAGTTTTCATTGATTAGTTATGCTTTTTGTAAGTAAAAGGACAAAGGATGTCAAAACAAAAATGAAGCCGCCTGTCTCTCCTGTTTATGGGTGCATTCATATGATAAATATTTTCAGGTTCTCAATCTCATATTTCTCTAAGCTCATCTTACTTGAATACCCACACCACACAATCCATGTGTTTTGAGGTTAACATGTGCTATCCATTGCATTTTGCTTGTGTGGCGCAAAATCATATATCGTATATAGGCTGTAAAACAATGTTCTGGTAGAAATTTAATATGGTAAGGCATGCACGTACTATTAGTAGGCTATGTTGCATTGTTGATGGTGTGACATTGAGCTTGTCTGTTCTGTATGTCATACCAATAAGCTTTTAAATTATAGATAGAATGTGAATCTTATCATATGATTTCAATGATTTCCTGTATTGAACATGGAAAGAATGGTTGAAGACTTAGTCTTATGTAATTTTTGATAGAGACCACAATGGTTTTCATTTATGCAGGCTAACTGGAGAAGTAATTATAAGCACCTGCTTCTTTTGGCATACCAGAGTTTTGGTGTAGTATATGGTGACTTGAGCACATCTCCGCTTTATGTCTACAAAAGTGCATTTTCTGGGAAGTTGCACGATTATAAAAATGAAGATGCCATTTTTGGTGTATTTTCATTGATATTTTGGACTGTCACACTGATCCCATTATTCAAATATGTTCTCTTGGTATTGAGTGCAGATGATAATGGTGAAGGTGAGTGCTGAATGATCTTAATTGTACTCTATATGCTCTGTTCCCGTGGTGTATATTATGCTCAATGGAGCAAAACTGTCACTTATTTTATTCAGCCAAAAATGTTGTGGGTTCAGCCTACCTTTTAGTAATGTTGACTATTCATCTGATGGAATCCAGCTTTGGATGGGCCATAACTTATATTTATCCTATTGGATGATTGTAATTATCAAATTGAGAGCTTGCAGATGAACAATGATAGCCAATTTCCACATTTATGATGATAACTTGGGAGCCTTTTTGGAGTATCATGTTAATGAGTTTGACCACAGATAGTGGGTCCCATGTGTTTAACTTGTAGAACTGAGAGATCCTCTCTGTCTGTCTGTCTCTGTCTCTCTCTCTCTCTCTCTCTCTCTCTCTCTCTCTCTCTCTCTCTCTCTCTCTCTCTATCTATCTATATCCTTTTTCGTTGTAGGGTTTGTAATTGATCTTATTGGAATGTGTGCAGGGGGAACATTTGCCTTGTACTCCCTCCTTTGTAGACATGCCAAGTTCAGTCTGCTTCCTAATCAGCAAGCAGCTGATGAAGAGCTTTCTACATATTACAGACATGGATACACAAATCGAAATATTGCTCCCTCTCCATTGAAAAGGTTTCTTGAGAAGCATAAAAAGTCAAGAACTGCTTTACTTCTTATAGTTTTGTTTAGCGCCTGCATGGTAATAGGTGATGGTGTTCTTACTCCAGCAATTTCTGGTAAGAGTTCTGTAGTATCACCTTTTAAATGACGTCTTGTGCCAGCTATTAGTTTCACAATACTGTTGCTAAATCCAGATCTTTTTTTGGTCCTGTGCAGTCCTTTCTTCCATTTCTGGGCTGCAAGTTAATTCAGATAAATTACATGATAGTAAGTGCTTCCTTATTTGGAGTTTTCTCTATACAGCTAGCCCTTTTTAAAATGTTAGTGGTCTCACTTCTAAGGTCTGTAAATGATACTAATTTTAATGCTTTAAACCGTGAAGCAGTGAAGGCTAGAAACTCAAAATGCCTGAATCTATCAACTTCTCACTAAATGTAATAACTGAAGTGTGGGATACCCAGATTCGTGTATATGCTTTGGGCATTACTATCATTATCATATGGTGTCTGTGAAGTGTGAACACGTGACTGATACCGTTCACTGTTGTACCTGTAAGATATAGTTTAAAAGGTATCCATTGTCTTAGGTGTATTTGTTTTGTTATTTTCTCAATCCCAGCCATCATGGTAAAGTACTGGATGAGATACCCCTGCCTGTACTGGCCCCCTAAATTTCTAGAAAGCTGAGTTGTATCATTTCATGTGTTGGTGTTCATCTCTGTATGATCATCAGCTAAAACATTGTACTCATAACTGGAACTGGAATGCTTTTAATGTTCTGTGGACCTTAGACCTTCTAATTTGGATTGCTGCTGCACTGCACTGAAGCTTGTCTAAGCCCAATTGTTTGACCTAATTTTCTGGCCCAGCCCATCAAATTTTCAAAATAATAAGGACAATATGATCTTAAACTGTCAGGCTAGGCTGCCCCATATAGTCGAGCCTTTAGGCCGATATAATTCCTGGCCCCAGGGTCGTCGCCCAAGCCCATTTGGCCATCAGTATGGGACATTCTTCCAGTATGCTGATGTCAAAACTCTGGTTGAATCTAGCCCAAAGTAAATTGGGCATAGGCTGATGACAATTTGGCTTGGCCAGTTACTTCCCTATGTTTCCCCATAATTAACTGAGAATTGTGATTGCTCAGCCTAGAGACAGACTCACCCACTTTGATCTCAAAGAGCAAGGCGGGACTTCCCTAATTAGAAAATTGAATTCTCAATTCCTCGAAGCATGTGTGTGTGAGATGTGCACCCACACACACCCACCCTCCCACCACTTGTGTGTGTGTGTGTGTGTGTGTGTGTATGGTTATTATCAATGAAGGCTATTGGTTTTAGAAGGAATCTAATGGCAAATTCTTCGTTTCCGACAATTGAGGACTTCCGTGGTCTGATTGTATTCCTTGCTTCTTGAACTTGGAAGCTGACGATGATGTAATATAGGCCCTTATTCGTTTAGAGTCCTTCGCTTGAAACCAGATTGTCTCCTTTTGGATCTTTTGAGTCTTATCTTCGACAAAGAGAGCTTCATGAAGCCTCAGTCTCAAAATACCAATCACCATAATAATATTGATACTTCCATCTCCAGCAACCATATGGTGACATTCTGATCAAATAATAAATGTAGAATTATATCAGAACTTGAATCTTTGAGAGAATCTTCACTCCAATACCAATTGACACTGCCTGAGAAGGGGAAGATTGACCAACAGGTCGTCAACCTCTGAAGCCGAAGCCTCAAGATGCACAATCATAACCATGGGCTCAGCACTACTGATCTTCCAACATCAAACAATAGAGAAAACACTCATATCATCATTTTTTTTTCATTCACCATCTCCACAACTACAAGAATACATGAATATTTTGACTCTAATGGATATTACTTAGCTTGCATTTCAACTTTGTCACTCACCTGAATAAATCTTCTTCTCCTAAATCCTAGGAACTAACAACAATTTAAATAATGATTCATTCTGTCTTTATTACCAGACTTTCTAAACAAACAAAACTCCAAATCTCATAAAAATATTTACAAGATGTTAAAGTAAATCTAAATCTACTGTCATAGGCTTTGGCCCCTGCAAATTGTTGGGCTGAGTGGGCCTTCACTGGCCCATGGGCTGTGCCCAAATGGGCCTCAACATGGATCTAGCTATCCAAAATCTCATTTTGGGGAAGCCCCTCTTGGGTTGCATCAAGAAGTTTCAACTAGGCCCCTTGGTCCATGTATGAACTAAGAACCAATGACCCACATTTTCACGCATTCAAATCAAGGGAACACATCATTTGGTATGACTCTAGGAATCTGCAGGTTTTATTCATGGAAGTAATCCTTTATTCTTGAAAAGTTATCCAAGGATGGGATTAAACCCACAACGGAAATTAGTGGTTTTGATTTAGTATGGTTTCTCTAAATCCTTTGTTTATAAAAAGGCATATTAAGGTTTAACTAAACCTCAAAAGAGGCTTCCATGAGTTCCAGCAAAACACAAGAGGGGATTTCAGTTGAAACCTGATTGTCATACAAGGTTTATCTGTGCACTTTCTTCTTCATGTGATCCTGCCTTTTGGGCGAGATCTGCATTTTTTTTTAATGTTAACTTGTATTCTGCATTTTTTATTGCTTAGTTTTTTGTGTATTTTGTTAAGAAGGCATGAGATTTGAAGCACTTTCTTCCTCTTCTTCTTTCCGTAATAGAACTTCGTGGTTGGAGAAAGTTCCCATGTGATCTACATGCTTGCGATTGTTAATGACCACAGTTCTTGCACAGTATTTCAACTGTTGGAGGTTTTGAAACCCAGGACTCGTCTTGGTAGGGAATTTTATCTATAAACTGTTCATATCTTTATCAGGGAATTAATTAGATTCACATTGGGAGATATAGACAGACAGAATATCCATAGTTTAGAGTGTGCTTTGGGTTCTTCAAACCATAAACAGTAGTCTACTAGTCTCTTTTTCTGTCCTCACCCATTATAGGCCGAGCCGCTATATCAATGAACTGATGGATGCTTGAAACCATAAACTACAGTAATGTGGTGGGAGCAGGAGTGCTGTCTGGTGTGAAACCCTTTATTTATTTATTTTTTTTTTATTTTATTTTATTACCATTCATCATTAGTTTTCATCGGTAAAAGGTAATACCCGTGGCTGGAATTTTGGGAATTCTTGCTATGTTTCTTCATTTGTGAGTTCGATATTGTGTGTTGATTTTACAGGCTGACATAGGTTTGGGCCAGTTGGATAATCCAAGATTGGTTCATGCCGATTCCTCTGTAAATTGAAGACGAGAATGGGGACACGAAGACCTTATATCATACTCGAGTGTTAAGGACAATTATGGAAATTATAATTATGGATTTTTAACCTTATGATGATAATCACATAGGATTTTACCCTATCTGGTTATATGCCTATCTAGTGGTGGACCCAGGATTTTCGTTTGAGGGGAGCTTGAAAAAATAAACTTTTTTAATTCAAAATGGTAACATGAAAGATGAGTTTTAGTAACGGCCAAACTAATACATCTCACCTGAGTTTTGAGAGCTATTAAAAAATCATGGTAGTATTTTATAACACCATACGAGATAAAGAGCCAAGACTATATCAAGTTCTCGATCTATCCTTCTAAAACGAAACTCTCATTTTGAAATGAAAGAACTGAATTCAACCATTGACCTGCACTTCTTAGCCATTGTATATAACTAAATAAAAATATAAAAAATAGCCAAAAGAAATGTGTTAATCAGTAGGGTTGAACTATAGTCCCAAGTACTAAAATACTTAAATAATTAAGATTAGATTTGTGCCCGGTATTCAAACTCATTTTAACTTAAGTTGCATTATATTAATAAAAGAGAATTTTGTTTTTGAATCTATACAGGCTTTGATTTGAGTTAAAAATCTGGCTTCAAAATGATGCTAGGTTGACCCCATGAGCTGAATCACATTCCATTGTAAGCCTAGAAATTAAGAAGCAAAGTCGTGTTGGAAACAAAATATTCACTCATCACTACTCAAGATTTAGGCCTGATTATTGGGGGCCATATTTTCCAAATGTATCAAAAGGTAATTTAACCTAAATGAGCAAGGTATGGTAACCGTATCCTGCCTAATGAATCTGTTTGCACTATTTTGATTAGTTGAATATGATTATCTTAGATTGTGGATTTTGAGTAATTTGAGGAAAATATATTATAAAAAAGATCCAACAAATAAATCTGTGGGTCGCAGTTTTATTGTCCAAATCATTAACATTCCCAAACTCATGATAATCATCAATACATTCAAGTTCATATATATCTTTTACATTTTAATAGATTTTGAGAATTTTGCGAAATACGTCAAAATAATCCAAATACATTTAAACCACTTAATGTACTTTAATCATTTGAAAAGTGAAAATGAACATTTTGAGAAAGATGATAAAGTGTTGAACGATCCCAGATTTTGAATTACTATTTTGAAATTAAAAGAAGAAAAGAAAAGAAAAACACTGCTTCGATTAGGTCTTATAGTGAATTAGAGAGACGTCGGCATAGTTCTTTTGTAGATCTTGAAGTGAGCCACCCAGTTTGTGCTCATCTGCAATTGTTTGCTTTCTACTGCAAAAAATCATTTTAAAAAAAGTGGCCTTTCTGTGCAAAAAAATTGTTGCATCAACCGGTGGAAAATGAGCTACATAGAATATCCGAGTGATTTTTCTTATGTTAGGCAAATGTGCCCCCAAAGCCTCCATATCAGTATGGTGATAGGAGATGGCATTAGGCGAAATATGAAAATGCAAGGTTGAAAATGTTAGATGTTAATAAATATCTAGACATTTAGAAGATAAAAATGATCTAGCAAAAGATAAGCAAATTGGCAATAAGTACACGAATGTAGAGAAATTTAACAAATAAGGGGACCTATCTAGATAGGAATTTTCGAGAACAAAAGGAAAAATAGGAAGAAGCGGCACCGTGCCGCGAGGAATGCCTACCTAGAGAGGGACGATGGCGGCTTGCCAATGCCCGATACGGAGTGTGATTTGAGGGTCTCTTCTAATTTGGGGATTTTAGAGAGGGAGAAAGAGTTTGCCGAAACAGATTGGGGCTAGATAATTTTTTAAGTGGGGGCTGAGCTGATTTGTCTTTAGGGACCTCATGGGCATTTTTCCAATTGAGTGGGGGCTTCAGCCTTTAAGTCCCTATATGTATGTCCGCCCCTGTGCCTATCTTTATATATACAAGATAAACACAGCAATATAGTAGTCTAAGGAACTATGGGAACATATGTTCTCCTCTTCATGGATCTATTGTATCTTTATAACCCTTTCAAGCTCATGATGTGTGGACAACAAATGATTAACGAGAGCTGATTAAACCGAGTATTTGAATGAGACTAGTGAATAGGTCACTCAACTGAGCATTGTAGGAATTCAAAGAGTAATGTACTTCGAAGAAGACACTAATGTGCTTAGTTCATTCATAAAAAACATCATTGTGAGTAATTTGAACAGCAACCCTAATTATCACAATAGAGAGGAATAAGGGAAGAAACAAGAAGCCCTATGTCTCAGAGTAAGCTCTAAGGCCACACGATTCCGTTCTCTTCTTCATGGTTCAACTGTATCTTTTCACTCTAGTTATATCATATACTTATCTAACATTCTCTATCGGCTGTTGCCACTGATGAGCCTGTCCCGCATTTTCTAATTGGTAGTTTTTGTAATTGTAAGGTCAAAGTGGAACTATTTTGTTTTTGCTTTATATTATTCTCTACTTGAAGAGCACTTGTTGCTTGAGTCTATTGAAACCTTCAACACAAGAAGGGAGCTTGAATGGTTTATGTTCATGTCTGCTGATTATATGAGAACTGGTGTTCAGAAAACCCAAGAAGACTTGACTCACAGGCCATCGAGTTGAGGGTCTGAGGTGAGTCTAACTGACAACTAGCCAAACTCATTTGTCTCACCTGGCTTGGCAACTTATAATGTTAGCCTTGTTTTGACCATGGTTCAAAATAGCTATGTAGCAGCCGCATTATCAGTCGTAGCGGTTGAGCCCAATACGCTATTTTGAAAATAGTAGCGCAACAGTCTAAAACCTAGCAGTGTCAATCAATTTTAATTCAAACATTATTTTTCCGGTTTCTTCTCCTCAATAGTCTTTCCTAAAGTTGTTTTTACTCTTGTATGTTTCCAAATCACTAGAAAAACACAAGATTGGTTGTTACACAAGATTCAATATTTTTTTTACCACTTAAGAAGTTCACACTATTACACCGCTACGTATCGTCGCAACCACTACGCATCGCCCACCACGTAGCGTTTTGGCCATTGGCCACTACGCCCGCCGCAACCACTACGTATCGCCCACCACATAGTGTTTTGGCCGTTGGCCACTACGCCCGCCGCAACTGCTACTTTGATCCTTGGTCCTAACTTGCTAACTCATATGACTCAAAACACTTACAAAACAATGATGGCAACTGCCAACTATGATTTTTTTTAATCATTTATGTGGTGTTCAGTTTGGTTTCATTCATTATGATGGTGAGCATTCTCTTACTTTGTTGTCTTTTTTTTTTTTCTAATCATATGTAGGTGCTGTAGTAGTTATTGCTTGCATTGTTTTGGTTGGCCTCTTCTCGTTGCAGCACATTGGTACTCACAAGGTTGCCTTCATGTTTGCACCTATTGTAATCGTCTGGCTCTTATGCATTGCTGCCATTGGCATATACAATACCATTCATTGGAACCCAAGAATAATCCGTGCCCTTTCTCCATATTATATATACAACTTCTTCAAGAAGACAGGGAAAGATGGCTGGATATCTCTTGGTGGGATAATTCTATGCATAACAGGTGAGTGTGGATGTCAGATCTTGTGCAGTTGTGCTTTTATTGGAGACTTGAATGTTGTTCTTTCGTTGTCAGTTTTGATTTGTGCCTTGGATATTTTTCCTTTGCACAGGTACTGAAGCTATGTTTGCAGACCTCGGTCACTTCACTAGTGCATCTATTAGGGTATGAGTGCTAACGTTGCATGTCAGCATGATTTGGCTTAATTTACAGATGTACGATTGAGGTTTACAATCATTGCAAGTAGCCATGATCAAACATTCATCCCACATCTCCTAATCATGTTATCCCTAGATTTTGTTAAGATGTTGGTGACATTTATCTCACATCTCCTAATCATGTTATCCCTAGATTTTGTTTAGATGTTGGTGTAATGCTGTCGTGCAAATAGCCTTAGAGCCTTTTTTGAAGATTTTGTATAATCAATTGGACACTGCAAGGTCTTCTTCCCTTATGCACATTTGGATGTGAACAGAGATGCAATCTTTGAATGTTTTGGCTGAATGGACGGAATTAGGTATCTGCTGAGGTGCATTTGAGTGTTGCTGAAGTGGGAGATCTTATAATGGTGATACTATTTTCATATCTGCTCCAAAAAAAGTAGAAGATTGGTGATGATAATGGCTGTGATTCAAAATGGTGATGGATAAACATCATCGTTCCACATTTTGTTTTTAACTCATGCCGCCCAAATGCATTTGGGGATAGATATCATTTCCAAAATATTCAGATTGCTTGCAATTTGCATGCTTCCAAGTTCCAAATGCACCTTTCAGCACTGTTTTACTATTCCCATGTCTCATCAAGATTAGTAGTTTGATTAAAACTTTCCATCATGCACTGTGCATGGTCAGAAACTCACGCAGCTTAAAGTAATCTTCACCTTTGGATTGAGTGATCTGCTGATAGTGACATATAGGCGTATACCTCCAATCTGAGTGGAATACTGACCGAGCACATTCACATGTGATTGTGTTAATCCAACTAGCTTGACGAGAAATGGACCTACAACTGCTGCCAACGTTGAATATCTATATATAAGATGCATTATAATTCAAAATTTAAGATTTCCGGCGTCTATGCAGGTTGCATTTGTTGGTGTCATTTACCCTTGTCTCGTGCTACAATACATGGGACAGGCAGCATTTATTTCAAAAAATTTCTCTGCCATCCCTACTAGCTTTTACCAATCGATTCCAGGTAAAGCTTGAAAAGGTGCTTCATTTTCCCATGTTTTGTATCCTTGACTAACTATTATTCATTTTGTAGAACCCGTTTATTGGCCAGTTTTTGTGGTGGCAACTCTGGCATCTGTTGTTGCCAGTCAAGCTGTCATCTCAGCAACATATTCGATCGTAAAGCAGTGCCAGGCTTTGGGTTGCTTTCCTCGTGTCAAGGTGGTTCACACTTCCAAATGGATCTATGGTCAGATTTACATCCCAGAAATAAATTGGATCCTAATGGTTCTCTGTCTGGCCGTTACAATTGGTTTCCGTGACACAACCTTCATAGGAAATGCTTATGGTGAGTATTTCCGTTCTTCCATAAATATGGCACAATGGATAGCATAGTTCCAGGACCCTTAAAATTTGCTTTATATTCCAATATGTGGACATGTACAAATTCTTAACTGCAAGCATTATTACATGCAATTGAATTTCTTTGCCTACTTTTTTTATGCATGTCTACAAATACATTTATATGTCCATGCTAGCTAAAGCCTAGAGTCAGGTTCCTTGATCAAATTTTGTCTGATGGTATCAGGTCACTGGGCAATAGGTGGTTCTATCTACGGGGACTAATATTACATGTATTGGCCATTAATATCAGGCTCTTTTTTTTTTTTTTTTTCTTCTTTTGAATGATATTAATATCAGACATAAACAGCTTATACATTAGCGCATTGGTAAAAGCAAACTGAACCTCAAGGATTGCACCCCTTTTTTTTTTGTTGTTGTGAGAGAACTACTCCTTTTCTAGGCTCATAAGGTCAGATTTGAGCATTCAACAGAAAAAACAACATTACAATCAGCATTTGAAACTTATATTGCCAAAACTCCAGATATTTTTTGAGGTAAAAATCCTGAATATCTTTTTTCATATTTTCTTTTTTTTGGATTTTTCTATCATAGACAAACCACTTTGCAAAGCTTATATTGACTAGTCAAGGTGGCCATCTGCTCCTAACGTCATGGCCTCTACCTTTCTGCTTGGAGCAATGGCAAAGAGGCTCCTTCTACGGCCAGGATTCAACACCTTTTGGGAACTTCATCTCTTAGTAACTGATGCTGATACCATCTCATACAGCTGATAACCGATAGCACTTTTCCCTAGGGCTGATACATCCACTTATACTTAAAAACAGATAGAAAAGAAACTCCAGTTGCAGTTGGATCTGCAAAAAATGACAATCAATTATAATACCTTTGGACAATGAATGGTTTTTACATGGTAGGCATTTGAGCTTTGTGGAAATTGATACTCACTTTATTGAACTGATTTTTTCGACGTCTTTACCTTAAGATTACCATCTGCAATTGGCAATTGTAATATTTTGGGGCAGATAAATCAGAAAACAGTTTCCTTTTTTTAAATGTATTTTAATATATTTAATGCTGTAATTTTCTACATTGAACTGTATTTTCTTTTATTTTTCAGGTATTGCATGCATGACTGTAATGTTCCTGACAACATGGTTGATGTCGTTGATCATCATCTTTGTGTGGCAGAAGAACGCTATATATGCCCTAATATTCCTCCTCTTCTTTGGATCAATCGAGGCCTTTTATTTATCATCTTCATACATAAAAGTCCCCCAAGGCGGATGGGTGCCCCTGGTTCTGTCAGTGGTCTTCATGATCGTCATGTATGTGTGGCATTATGGTAGCCGTCGGAAGTACCTCTTTGACTTGCAAAACAAGGTCTCAATGAAATGGATCCTCACGCTGGGTCCCTCCCTCGGAATTGTCCGGGTCCCGGGCATTGGTCTCATCTACACAGAACTTGCAACCGGTGTCCCAGCCATTTTCTCCCACTTCGTCACCAATCTCCCAGCGTTCCATCAGGTGCTGGTCTTTGTTTGTGTCAAGTCAGTCCCTGTGCCATACGTGGCACCTGATGAACGTTACCTTATTGGCCGGATTGGTCCAAAAGCCTACCGTATGTATCGATGCATTGTTAGATATGGCTACAAAGATGTGCAGAAGGACAATGACAGCTTTGAAAATCATCTCATTATGAGCATTGCTGAATTTATCCAGATGGAAGCTGAGGATTCTAACTCGGGCAGCTTTGAGGGATCCATTGATGGTCGAATGGCAGTTGTGCGGACTTCTGAGAGGTTTGGCACAAGGTTGACAATGTCTGAAGTTTCCGATGACACTGAGGATGCCAATGTAAGGAGCAGCAAGTCCCCCACGCTGCTAACATTGCAGTCCTTGTATGAGCAAGAGTCCCCACAGGTGAGCGCCGTGAGCCAAAGAAGGCGGGTGAGGTTTGAGCTCCCTGATGCAGAGTATTTGGACAATGAAGTCAAAGAAGAGCTCATGGAACTGGTGGAGGCTAAGCGTGCAGGAGTTGCATATGTGATGGGCCACTCATATATAAAAGCTAGGAGGAATTCATCATTCATAAAGAAATTTGTCATTGATGTTGCCTACTCTTTCCTCAGGAAGAACTGCCGTGGGCCAGCAGTGGCTTTAAACATCCCTCACATCAGTCTCATTGAGGTAGGCATGATCTACTATGTATAGATGAGCGCTTTTCTGTGGGTTTGAGATGTGTTGTCCTACTTTTATTACATATGCTGTTATGGCGGCTGAGGTGAAATGTAAGCTTGGTGCTGGCATCTATTAGGCAGAAAGGATTCTCCAACCTTTCTAGACTTAAATTCCACAAAAGGATGTGAGATGGTCTGGGGACTCAGTGAATGGGAATGGCAGTGAAATGGTAGAATTTTCTTTATATCATTGCATTCTTGTTTCAAAGCTACAGGAGAGGTCCATCGACTTCATCCAGCAATCTTCATTTTGTTGAATGGGACAACATATCCCAAGTTTCAATCTCCAGCAGAGG
Organism: Camphora micrantha; assembly: GCA_003546025.1. NCBI lineage: Eukaryota > Viridiplantae > Streptophyta > Magnoliopsida > Laurales > Lauraceae > Camphora > Camphora micrantha. The sequence continues at coordinate 27,669,500 of QPKB01000011.1, forward strand.
GCCAATGAATGGACGGTTAACATGGGATGTGCTTTAACCGTCTGAATTTAATGGGTAATGTCCAAAGTTAGGGTCAATCAATCAATCTCTTGGGTTTATGCCCAATGCAGAGTGGTGTTCACAGATTGAATGATTTGGATGTGCAGTAGTTTCCCTCTTTCAATTGCCCATTTTGCATGTCAATTAGATGGGTAAACTTTTGCTTGAACTGTGCGACTTTTTTTTTTCTGGCCTAGGTATCCCTCGCTAGCCCAGCCTTCGGACCTTTGGTCTCTGGCCCAGGGGTTACTTGAGTCTAACGAGCAAGGACTATTCCCTTGGGGGTACATACATGGCCGCACACATAGAACCCAACTGCTCGACTTATTTGTACTAGGCATGTGCCTCAGTCCTAGCTATCCATACTATGGATTCGTTTGTATGCAAGTTATGGCCATATATATGGCTATCGCACTACTGTTTCCCCCTCACAATGTGCATTTTTATGGTAACAGTTTAGACCATAAACTCAATTGGTCTGTCTGTTAAAAAATAATGTGTATTGATTGCATATGCATTTGAAGCATTTGTAATGAATACACATGTTATCAAATTACCAAATTCAAACTTTTCTTTCAAATTTCACTTCACCTCTACCATGATTGGTTCATTTAAACAAAACATCAAACCTGTGTTGTGCCCTTTCTCCTCCATGTCACCTGATCAATACTAATGCCAAATCCAAACAAAAAACCACCCTTTTAAATCTCAAATCCTCATCAAGTAGATGAAGTGGCCCCACATTTCTTCGACCACATCCAACCCTGATGCTGGCACTTTTGCCATTGGAATCTAACCCGCCACCACGAAAATCTTCATCTCAGAATTCTCTCTACCACTACCAGCATCTCTCAAAAACCATATCTTTTTTCGTCTTTGAACTTCGCATGCAGGCATTACTCTATCTGTTTGGATAAATGAGGAGTGGAATAAAATAAATTAGAATTTACATGAGGAGTGAAGTGGAGTAAAAGTGGGTTGAAGTTAAGATAGAATACTTCACTTTTTTTGTTTGGATGATTGGTTTGATTATAATATTGGGCTATGGCCCAGGCCTGGATTATAATATTGGTATGTTTAATATCTGGGCTGGGCTTGGTGATAGAAAGCCCAAAACCCATCCCAGTCCAATCCAAATAAGTCGTGCTCATAATTTAGTAAAAAATTTGTCCAAACAATTTCTTGAAAGCATGAACGAGCGATACAAAGACCCAGCTCGGCCCTGCCTGGCCCGACCCAATTGATTAAATGACAGGCTCAGGCGTGACACCTGAAGCCTATGTCGGCCTTTGTTTCTAATGTGCGGTGGGCCTAGATATGCCTCAGCCCAGCCCAGCCCAACAATGAACACCCCTAAAAGCTATATACAAAAATACATTATGTGGTTCTATATTGTTTCACTTATGATGACAACCATTTATATTTTATTTTTATCTTTTTATAGTTTCCAGCTTTAAAAAGAACAAAATGTTGTCTTTAACAAGAATTCCCTATGAGGAAAGCTCACAATTTGAATATGCTCCCATATCTTTTTTTCCAGAAACAATGAAGTCTTAGGCCCTTGAGAATGGTCCACAAAGACCAATTGAGTGTGTCTTTTTCTAAATTTGCCTTTCCAATTTCTACTGAGAACTAACTCATGTTAACATAAACTGCTCTGATGTGTTTCCATCCTAATCTCTCTGATTTGGGAGGATGCCTTGCCTTATACTCTTTTTGTTGGTTGTAGGGCTTCTCTCTCTTATATGGTTCATTCCACAGTAAGTGCTCCTTTTTTTTTCCTGATCAGGAACATGACTTAAATGTGTGTGGTGTAGAGACAAAATTTCTATGCATATATTTATTTGTGCTCCCCTCCCACCCTAACCATCTAAATCTTAGCAATCCAACTAGCTCATCTCACAAAAACGAAAATAAAAAAGAATAGAAGAAGAGTAGAAGGAAAAGGAAAGAAAAGAAAGGAAGAAAGAGAAAAAATAATAAAAGAGAGGTCGAAATTGTTTTTTTTGTTTTTTGTACCCAGCTTAGGGGGTTGGGATCCAGCGCTTGAGTGAGTGAAGGAGATCTCGGTTGACGTGAGGGAGCGCTTGGGTGAGAGGGAAGTAGACCTCCGGTGAGTTGACATTTAACAGATATCTTTGTAAGAATCAACAACAAAAACCCATTTTAACTTTGTTCTTTACATTTATTATTTAAACATTTAATAGATTAGTCTATCATTATACTTCTCCATCACCGAAGCCTATGCTTCAAATCTAAGTTGATCAAGTTCACTGCCATTTTGGTTCTATCATAAAAATAGAATATTTCTTTTTCACTCCAATTGGAGTTATTCCCACTATCTTTAAATAACACTAGCTTTTTTTATTTTTTATTTTGTTAAACACGTGTTTTCGAGATGATCATCTAACAGAGGGAATAACTGCAATTGGTGCATAATTTTTTAAGATGATAGAATATGTAGAGAGAGTGTGTTTTTGAGTAGTTTATATTATAAACATACGTCCAACTGACACACACACTCTATTTATATATATATATATATATATATATATATATATATCACTGGAGTTTTAACTTGGGAAAAAAGTCCTAACTTTGGCAGAGCTAGATTTGGAATGGGCCTAATCTTTTATTCTCTTAGACTCAAGGCACGTGAGAAATTCATAAGGCTCTTCAGTGGGACTAACTTATAAAAATCTAGATCGATCATACCAAATGACCTACTAATTTATGGGTCCTCACTATATTTCAATCCAGTAGAAGATGGACCCACCATTACTCATTAAAATATATGAATTTTGACTAATTTGACATTGGAACCAAATCCCATTGGGGGTGAAATTTTGTGAAGGCCCATACTAACCAAGGTGAGTGGTTTACATTTACACAAGTACTGGGTCTCATTCATTCAGAAGCCTAATATAATAAATATCTTGTGACTCCAATGTTTCTTTTTCCAGTGTAAAAATCACACAAACAGACAACAGTTTACCCATCCTTCCTTGTCTCTCTATAATTGCATGATTAGAAGCATGCAAAAAGAAGTCAAGGGTCCAAGGATTGGTGCACCCTCTTTTTCATCAGTATCAACGGGCTTTCACCTTCCACTGTAAATGGCCTCATGTCAATCAGCATTCTTCTCCACTTACCCAGAGGCAGCTCACTTTCCTACTCTCCTACTTTCCTCTGTGAGTGAGTACTACTACAGCCTACAGACCAAATCAACGTTCTTCCTTTCCCTCCCCTTTTGACTTTTTACTCTCCATTCTAGAAAAATCCTCCATGGCCTATGCCACAGAAGGTAAAAGTGTCTATGATGAGAAAGACCCACCAACTCCATCTCCTACCAACTCTCTGGTTGTAGAATTTCTTTAATAGACTAATAGAGACATGAACTAGTGTACCAAGTACACTACAGTGGTCAGGTCCACATCCTGAGGATCCTAGTAGCCTCAAGTCTACAATCCTCAATCCAAACCAATAGTTAGAGTCATGTCCAAATATCTCTTTGGATCAAATTGATACTTGATAGATCAAATTGATACTTGTTACTGCAATGCAAACAAATACCCATCGAGGAATCACTCCTACTTCGCACCTAATGGTTTAGGGTTTTGTGATTTCTTATTTTGCGGGAGCAGATTTTTTTTCCATTGACACATATTTTGTTATCAATCCAAAAAAAGGTCTGATAACTATTTAGATTCACCCAAACTCCAATTCATTTGATCCAATGGTTTGGATTGAGAGTTGGGCCCACAATAGATCATTTCTTAGGGGCAAAGGAAGAAGAGGTGTTCGGTGGTCCGCGGATTACTTTAAAAGAGCAGCTTTTCTAATGTCCACGGAGTATGGAAAAGACCGGTCCGTGGTTCGAGTTCTACCCATCAAAGTCAAAAGCACTTGCTCTGTCGGTTGACCGCTTGCTGCCGGTAAAAAAATAAAAAAAAGTAAATAATGAAAGCATGCCTGCGTTAATCCCGACCGTACCGCGCGACTACGGGCTATTGCCGGTCATAGGTCTAACGTGATCCGAGCTGAAGAAGTCGCATCTGACGGCCAGAAACTCCAATTTGTCGTATTCTGCTTTCTTTTAGGGAGCATCTGGACCGTTAATTGAAAAGTTGGTGGCATCTGGACCGTTCGAGTCTCGACCCGGGTTACGGTTTCAGAAGAAAACCGCCTACGCGAGATGACGACACGTTTCGTGCTCCTGGGTTACCACGTGTCTGGAAATGATTGGTGATGTGAAAAGAGTCACGCTTTGCGTGTCCGTATTCCAAGCAGCAAGTTTACAGGAATTCCATGTTTTGTTAGGTGCTGTAATTTTACAGAATTACCCCTGACAATGCTTTGCAATAACAAGCCTGCCTACTCCTCACAATGGAGCCCACCTATGCTCATTCAAAATCATCTCATAAACATTATTAGTGTGAATTAGCACTTATTTCAATTTAACGCTGCTTTCGCTTGCGGCGGAGCTAGGATTCTCTTTTAGGGGGATTAGCACTAATTGAAAATGTTTTATATTTAACTGTTTTATGGGCCCAATTGTTGTTGGAGATTGGACTAGAGAGATGGAAAGATCTATGTGAGACCACCACAAGTATCAAGTTTGACCACAAATTCATGTCCCGAACAATTTCATCCGTGACCTGCAAGTTTAATGGCTTCATATTAAAAAAAAATATTCAACCTTTGATACAATGGTTCAGTCCATTCGGATGTGTGCCAATCCTTGAAATTGCTCCAAACCATTTCATCCGTGGCGTATAAGTTTAATGGCTTCATATTAAAAAAAAATATTCAACATTTGATACAATGGTTCAGTCCATTCGGATGTGTGTCAATCCTTGAAATTCGTAACTATCAGGGGTTCCCAATTGGTTGCTAGGCTCGGAAGGGTTGCTAGTTAGGTCCCGCAAAAAAGTTCTCATATAATAGGTGAGAACTAGTCTTCACTTAAATATTTCCTTATATATATTATCCAAAGTAAGTCTTAAATTTGAAAATACTTCTAGTGTTAAGAATGAATATAAAATAAAAAAATATTGTATAATCAATCTTACAGTGAGACCGATCCCATTATAAAGAAATTTAGGAATAGCCCGTTAAAGAAAAGGGCATTCATTTAAAACTATTTGGATTTTTAATAAATAGGTCACACTGTAGAGTTTCACTCCCTCGCTGCAACCTGAATAAGACGCCCAAAGTTGGGTTGGGGTGCTTGGCACCGGCCCTACCTTTGGATATTATAAACCTTCAGATGAAATTATAAAAGTAGCGGTTGAGAAAAAAAATAAAAAATAAACTTTGAAGCCCTCACCCATATATAGATAGCCCTTGCATTTTTTTCTACTCTAGCGATCGAATGCATCCAAGCTTATACGGTTTTTTATATTCGGTAGATACACATTGTTTTGGCTGATATGATGTTTTTCTCAATAGATACAACATTTAGTATGGTATGATTCTTGTTTTACAGAATATTCTACAAGTCTGATAGGGATGCTTGAACCCATAATCTGGTGGACCCATGCAAACACGATAACAGGGGCCTACTTTTGGAAAACCAGACATGCTTCTTTTATTGCACTCCTCTACCCTACGAAATAGACAATACTCAAGGACACCATTTCCACAATGTGGGGTCAACTTTTTTTTTCTTCTGTGGAGCAACAACACTCAAAGACATGTCATGAGAAGAGAAATGGACATTTTCAACAGAAGTACAAACTAACTCATTCTTGCCATCTTTTGACAGCAAGTGATCGTTCGTGCAGTTGCTTATTGGAGTTTACTCTTTACATGCAAAGAGGTTTTATATCTTGATAAGGACCTAGTGTTTAATTACTATCCTTCATTGAGTGAAACAACTGATGCTTATAGATGTTTAATGCAGAGCCAGTCATAGTTATGTATTAGGTGTGCGATCTGGATCATTCATCACTTGGTGCCGGTGAATAAATGTGGTAAATGTTTTTTAATAAAGGTTGATGGTCCCTCAAGGAAAAATAAAGGACTAAAAAAGACATGTATGAAAGTAGTAAGAATAAATATATATTTGATTATTTGGCCAAAGATATATAGACCGGAATGAAAGGCTAAGTTCTTGTAGACAAGGCTTTGATGATAGTTGTAATCGAATAGATAGTTTTGGTCTTTATACAAGGTAGATGCTTGATTCACTAGGTAAGTTGAAAATTGAAGTGCCTGTAAAGAGATATCTATGTGGGGCTCACTTTATAACTCAATCGTAAATGAGGAGAAATTTGATCACTTTGATAGAAATAAAAGTGTTAATTTCTTCATGGTATTGCGAGCAAGAAACTTAATGATTGAATTGATGAATTAATTGTGTCATTATATTGTTTCAATCAATCTAAAGGTGAATGTCGCTCTTAGCATGCTCCACCTAATTAGAGTGTAATCCTAGTTTCAAATGAGAAATACGGCACGTTGTGGAACTCTCACGAGAATTCTTGCTTTTGGTAGGGCTTTGCGATACAAGAAATCATTTCTTCTTAATGCATTAAAAAATCTCTTACTTAATATTTTAATTATAGCAATGTTTTCTCAAAGCATAGAAATTAAGTATTGAAAATCTTTCGAGGTTCTTTCTCTGCAAGAACAATTACTGTAAAAATTGTCCAAACACGTCTCCAATTAATATCTTCAACCTTCTACCAACAAACTCAAGAAAAAACACACTGTAGATTTAAGTTTCAGAACCACATTATTTGGTGAATAATCATGTCTTAGTGAGTGAACCATATTGACTGACTCCTTATTTGACCTATGACAAAATCAGGTGTTTGGCAAGGTCAATATAGTTTGGTTTGGGATTTGGTCAAAAAAGAATTTCTTAATATAAGTTCCAGAAGATGTTAGGGTGCAGTTGAGTTATTCTAATATAAAGTTGTTATGAACTATAGTCAGTCAACTTGGCTTAGTTAGACTCAGTCTTGAGCTCGCTCATGAGTCATGATCAATGGACCTGAGCTTGCAGCTCAACTAGTTCAAGGGTTAAGCTTGAACAAGGACCTGTTTGTCTTGGCGCGGCTCGCTCTC